>CM060903.1:1229685609-1230935609 GCA_030737815.1 Allium fistulosum
TGAATCTAATACCACCATATTTAGTCACCAAGGATTAATAACTATGGATGACTGCAGCATCCATAGCCGTTATTTTTGGGCCTCCTAGCAGGGGGATGTTACATTTGAAGAAAGGGCGGAAGACATTGTGTCGAAAAATAGCATTCGACGGGGTCGAAAGCTTTGTTTTATTATCCAAAGAAACTTGCTTGCCTGTTTTTACTAAATGCTTTCGAAAGGGTCTTTTAAATAGTTTTCGAAGGGGTTGCTACTTCTTGTTTAATTTGTACCATTCGAAGGAGTTACTTAGTTTTAAAATCATTGCTTTCGAAAAGGGTAGTTTCAACCAAGTCGAAATCCATCTACCATTCCTATGCCTTTCGAATGGATTGAAGTCATCAACCAATTCGAAAGGTAGCTTTTGTTTTAAACCTGTACTAAGCCACTTTCTAAAGCCATCGAAAGGATTCATGGGTTTCAAAGGCAATGGTTTCGAAAGGGGTTTTGAAGCTATCCTTCAAATGTTTTACTTAAATGTTTTGAGCTTTTGAGAGGATGGTGCTGAAGCCATCTGTTTTTCCCCAAACTCTTTTTAGAGGTGTCGAAAGGGGTACTTTTGCTTGAATTCGCTTAAACCCAATAGGATATGTTTTAAATTAAACCCAATGGTTTCGAAAGAGGTACTTTAAAATGGTTTCGAAGATATGCTTCTATAAATGAATGGTATTACGTTAATACATTCGAAAGGTTTCTAAAGAAAGGTTTTTAAGTGTTTCGAAAGGCAGTGCATAGTATTTTGAAAAGAAGATTGGAATGCTTTTGAAAGGAAGTTTTCAATGGTTTCGAAAGTAAAGATTAAAGGTTTCGAAAGCCTTAGTTTTCAAAAGAAAGAACCCAATTTAAAATTTTAAAGGTAAAACCCATGAAATTATAAAAGAGCTTTTAAATTCTTTTAAATTGGAGTTTTTGAAGAAGCTTTCCTTGATAAAATAATAGGTTAAAGGGATTAACCATGTTTTATATGAAATGGATTTCAAGGATATTAAACCACAGGTGTTGGTATTATTATGTTAATATGTTTGCTTCTTCTAATATATATTCACATTATAATGGACCCATAACTGCATTTTGGGGAGAAAGGGTAGAATAATCAGCTAGGTTGATCGAGTAGTGAATATAAATTTAATTAACTCCTGAATGAGTAGAATTGCATCCAGGAGGTCAGATAGACCAGAATATAGGATGCCTAAATACTGAAGTTGTTAGATAGACAGGTTCATATTAAACTTATGAAAACTATGTTTAGGAAAAGTTATTGGCATATGCCAATAGGTTCATAGTAAACCCATGAAAACTATGATTAGAAGGAGTTATTGGCGGGGCCAATAGGTTTGTAGTGAACCCATGAAAACTATATATGGATTAAGTTATTGATAGAAATCAATAGGTTCCTAGTCAACCTATGAAAACTAGGATAAGGGGGAAGTAATTGGAGATACCAATAGGTTAAGGGAGAACCCATGAATGATGAAGTTATTGGCAGGGGCCAATAGGTTCTTAGTGATCCCATGAAAACTATGAAATTGGACAGGAAGTCCATAAGTATTAAACATGTTATTAGTCAACCCATGAAAACTATTAGGTTAATAGTGACCCTAGAAAATATAATTAAGACAGATAGTCAAATTAATGAGGATAGGAAATCCAGAATCAATTTACTTATTTGCATATCATCATAATATTTTGAATTTGTGTGTTTTAACCATTATGGAAGCACGAGCACGGTATATGGTTTTATAAAGTTTTGAATAAGATACCAGTGAGGAGAAAACCCATTCCGCTAAGCGACGTGGTCTCGCTAGATATCTAAATGGTTTGAGATGGTAGATTATTATTCATACCAGGCTTTATATTTGACTTGAAGTTTATGTTTTCCCCTTAAAGTCTCGGGTGCTCAATTGATTTTGAGTAGTTTGAGAGTTGAGGTTTTCAGGTACCTCATTAGACGAATAAGATTACGGAGACGTGCGGAGGCATGATAGCTATTTAGAGTTCTTTTTTATTTTTGATTCCGTTGTGTTGTTTGTGTTGTAAAGGAAAAGTTTTTTAATTGCCTATATATACTCTGATCATCCAAGGGGGCATCTTCATATATCGCTCTTGGCGTATGTTGTAATAATTATATTTTCTCTCAACATGGTTAATGATTATGGGATTATGTAATGAATTTGAAATGTCTTAAAATGGAATGAGAAAGTTGTTTGTTGATTTTAAATTTTTTGCCATATCCATGTGTTTATGTTATGTCAATGTATCTAGCATTACCATTTGGTTGTCGAGGATTAATAACTATGGATGAATGCCGCATCCATAGCCGTTAGTTCTGGGCCTCTAAGTGGGGGATGTTAAAGAACTTTTAGGCTTGCAACAACAGATGGGATTCCACTCCCATGAGCGTGGAATAGCAACCACTTATGATGCTACTTTAGAAACAAATACGTAAAAAATTGACTGGAGTCGTGTGATGAGATAATTTCTGTCATTTCCCATCTTTTATGGAATAAAACGGTTTCTCGAGTCCAAGACTTTGTCTTTCCATTGCTTAAGGTTTCTGACTTAACCGACTCGAATGATTCTATATGTAAATAATGCTGGAATGTAGGTATCCGAAGTTAGGTGCCAACCAAAACTTCTACGATTCATTATTGAACCCTCGAAGTTCTTCTTGGTATTCAGAGATAGATACTAGAGAACACTTGCTCGCGGTGTAGAGGGAAGATTATAAACTAAAATGGATGTGACTCGACCTCCATCAACTAACTCTTGATCTCGGACTGAGGGCAGGTGTATAAACTAAATGGACACGACCCGATCGTCCATTGGCCAACTCTTGTCCTTGGATTGGAGGCAGGAGTATAAACTCAAATCGGATGTGACATGACCGTTCATGCACAGACTCTCGCCCTTGATGTGGTGGCAGGAGTATAAATCGAAATGAATGTGATATGACCGTTCATTCATTCAACTCTTGTCCTCAGATTGGGTGTAGGAGTATAAATTAAAGTGGACGTGACAAGATCGTCCAAATCTTAACACTCTACCTGGAGTAGACGAAGCCAAAGGTCCACGCCCGGCGTAAGGCAGGATCTTGCTTATGAACTTCATTGCTTAAGTACAAGTGTTATTGAAACTAGAAACAAAAAGCAAAAGCAGGGGCTGAACCCGTACAAACCCTCCAAAGACCAAAATAGACTGCAACTACCATTGGTTAGTAAGCCTATTTACACCCAACAAGCCGGCGTTTACTTCTTCAGTTTCGCTCTCCTTTGTTTCTTCGTGGAGCTGGGAGAAACATCGCTCGAGCTTTAACCTTGTCTTTTACCTAATCTTCCTCCACTTCCTTTGCCCTTGGGTGGAGTGCTCTACGACAGTCTAGTAGGTCCACTTTATGCACTACCAGGTGAAGGAATATGGACTGTAGTGAAGATAGATTGCTCGGGTAAGGCAATGGATAAAGGAGGAGGAATAACTTCAACTTTTTCATTGCTTGACCTCTATGGCAAGGAGGATGTCTTTCTCAAGTTCTTACTCGAGCTCGTGCATGGTGGGACCCAATAGGGGCTGGGAGAACCGTACTGACCCTAATTTTGACTAACATTATTTAGGACATTTAATTAGATAAATTAAATGAAATAATGTAGATAGTTAAGGGATTGAGATTTGTGAATTTAGAAGGAGCCATGCCTTAATGAATGTATAAGCAAAAGAGAATTGAAAATAAGTAAGTATGAGGAATATGGTAAGGGTAAAATGCGAACATACTTCATTCTAATACCCTAAACTCTTTTATCCTTCATTCCTCATTCATTTTAACATTCACAAACAAAACTAAAAACCCTATTGAGCTCGGTCGGCCACCATTAAGGAGATTCAAGGAGAAGAAAAGCTAGGATTTAAGTAGAAAGCTTATGCCAATCAATCTAAGGGCAAATCTCAACCTTCTTAACACCAAGCCAAGGTGAATAATTAACTTACATCTCACTTTTTGGTATTGATTTCAGTTTCAAGTTAGATATGAATTAATTTTGGAAGTAACATGTCATGTTGTGTTTATTTAAATGCATATATATATATATGCTTATTGATGATGTATATTGTTTCATATAGATTTATGATAAGTTAAGATTGGAAAACCTAATAAGTGACATCAAATGAGTTCCGTTTTTGATATATGATCAAAAACAATATTTTAGAAGTGGGTTTCAAGTTTCATAATTTTCTAAGTAATTGTGGATTTATTATGAATTTTCAATGAGAGAAAATAGTGAATATTGGGTTTAAATTATTAAAGGAAATTATATAATGATTTCGGGTTTGAAATTTACATATGTTAGAAAATATATTAAAAGTGAATTATTGTTATTTTTGGCGAATTTCCCTAAATGTTTTACTATGGTTATAAAATTATTTAATTTAACAGACTTAAATGTTTTATCACGGAGAAGGGCTTATTTGCTTAAGCCCAATGTTTTACTATGGCAACCAATCATATTCTGAAAAATTTGGCAAGTAAGGTGAAAAGAAATTACTTTGAAAGGCATAAAATCAGTTTTGATTCAGATTATAGCTCTTCCACTTCAATTATTTGCCTCCATCACCATGACAAGTTAGACCTACACCTATTCGAAACCAATGCACATGATATCAAGCAATTGGTATGTAATGTATTAGAGAAAGGCGGAAGGAATGATGGTGTCGAAGGCATGCTTCTGAAGGGGTTGATGCCACTCTAATTAGCTTTCAAATCAATCAACTTATCTTCGTTTAAAAAGTGGCTTTCAAACAAGTTGCCGGTTTCCGTTGTTTTTAGAAAGAAGCTTTCGAAGGAGTTGACGCTCACTTTTTGTTTTAAAAGAAGCTTTCGAAAGGATAACCTCTTTAACCATGTTGCCGCATTCATACCTTTCGAATTACAATGTATTCGAAAGGGGTGTTTTCGCCTTTTAACTTTGAAGCTGCCTTCTCAATTCTTTCGAAAGGGTCGTATAGCCACTTTCAAATAGTTTCTATGGCAATGGTGGGTCAGTTTTGAAACTATCCTCTTTCTTTTACTTTGGATTAATCCTTTCGAAAGTAATGATTTCACCTGTATTTTTTATGACCCTTTAGTTATATTAAAGGTTAAACCCAATGGTTTTGAAAGAAATAATTTTAAATGGTTTCGAAGCAATGTTCCACAAACCATTACTTAAGCCCAATGTTTTCAAAAGTTTTGTTTTAATGATTTTCAAAGAGGATGTCTAAGGTGTAAGTGATGATTTCGAAAGGTCTATTTCCAATACAGTCGAAAGGTATGTTTTAGCCTTCTAGCATAATGTTTTCAAGGTTAGAGTAGTTAACTTACTTTGAAAGGGGTACTTTCAATGAATTCGAAAGGGATCGTTTAATGTTTTAAGCAAAGGTTTCAAAGGTATGGTTTTGGCCTTATGGCCTAAAGTTTTCTAAGTTAAAAAGAGACTTTAACTAATTTTATGGGATAGATGATCCCATTGATTAGATTTTATCAACATTATTTTGTGTAGATTATATATCATGGCATAAGTATTTTGAGTAAAGCAAAGAGTATGATTTCCTTGTTTTATAAAGACATGATTTCAAGGGTAAATCATTTGTAAAGATTGTTTACAAGGAAATGAAATTTGAATAGGGTAGTTAACCCTAAATATACGACTCAGATATTAAAAGACCAGATGGAACTAGTATGGGGTCGCGCCCTATACATTAGCTAATAGCCCCTAGATAATATAAGTTCAAAATTCTAGTGTGTAAGGTTTTGTCACAGATGGGACTAAAATGATGTTACACACAGAAGCGAATATGTAGAGTAAAGATCAGTTGACCCTAAAAGAAGAAATTTAAATGCAGATAGCCCAGTATTGTGTCTAACAGAACTGAGAATTTTTAATATGTCTTGTAGGCCCACATCAGCCAGTGGTTAATAGTTATCCATATAAAACTATAGTGTGTACAGCAAGTCTATTGATTGCCTGATTTATATGCATATGTGTTATTGCTATTGTTGTTATAATCAGTTTGATTGCAAGTTTTTGATTTGAAAGAGATATGATTTTAAAAGGATTTTAGTGAGGAGAAACCCGTTTCTCTAAGCGGCGTAGTTTAACTTAATATTGGTAAACCGAGTTGTATTAGAACTATTCAAACCAGACTTTTTATCTCACTCGAAGTTTATGTTTTCCCCTTAAACTCTCGGGTGCTCAAAATTGATTTGAGTAGATTGAGAGTTAAGGACATTTCAGGTTTAGTAGGTTAGACGAATAAGCTTTCGAAGACGTGTAGGAGGCAAAGCTAGCTACGTAGGAGCTATTTATTATTATTTCTACTATGATATATTTATGACTGATATGTCTATCTAGTACTTTGATCATCCAAGGGGGCATCTTCATATGTCACTCTTGGTGTAATTTATAATAATTATATTTGATCAAAACCTGGGAATCATTTTGGGATTATGTAATTGTATATGAAATATGGATTTGAAATGAACATAGAAAAGCTGTTTTGAAGTATGTGATGATTTTATTTCATATTCATGTGCTTCTGATATTAAGGATACCATTAACATTACCGTATTTGTCACCTGAAGTTAATACTATAGATGACTATAGCATCTGTAGCACTTAGCTTCGGGCCTCAAAGTAAGGGATGTTACAACTTAGTATCAGAGCATATTTTTATGAAAACTTAAAAGAAATTTTGAACTTAAAAGAAATTTTAAACTTAAAATGATTTTTGAAAAATAATTCTAAGGAATTTGAGAAAAGATAGGGGAATGGGATAATGCTACAGTGATGTACTTGTATTTGCTATATATAAGTATACGCTTTTTCCCTATTTCTCCCATCTCTCTTAGGCTATTCTTCTTTATTTTACAAAGGCGCGAATGCAGATTTTAAGGAAGTAAGATATGGATGCTATGAATTGAAGAGTTAACATTGGTGGAGGAAGTACCACAACTAATGGAAATGCCAGACCAAACACTAGAAGGAATCTAGGTCGGGCATAAACTGCTAATATGGATGCTGGAGCGCCGCAAGTTGCTATGGGAGCTATGTATCAGATCTTCGTCAACATGACGCAAGCTGGAGCTGCTGTGGGATAAGTTAGAGGAAATGTTGAAGGGGGGAAATCAGGGAGCTCCGGTTGTCAATAACTATGCAGCACTAAGCAGAGACTATGCTAGGCTTGGGGTGAAGCCATTTGTCGGGACTGAGGACGCGATTGAAGTGGAGAATTGGTTGCTTCATTGCAAAATAATTTTTGTCGATTTGGGACTCAACGATGAGCATAAAAGGAGATTAGCATCTAGACAGTTGCAAGGAGCAGCACTGTACTCGTGGAATAGTGTTACTGTAGGAGTAAATGAAGAGACCATAACTTATGTAGAGTTCAGAAGGAGGTTTGAGGAAACATTCCTGTCGGAGATTGCCACGTCAACTCCATTCAGGAAGTTTGCTAAGTTGGTGCAGGGATACATGACATTGTTGGAGTATGCTACCTCATTTGAGGAGCTATCGAGATACGGGCACGCAGTTGATGTGGTTATCAAAAGGAATGAGAAGTTCATCCGCGGATTGAGATCTGAGCTTGTTGAAGCAACTTTACCACACATTAGGGATCCGTGTGATGTAGACGTTGAGCTATCTTTGAGGCATGAAGAGATTCTCACTTACCTTTATTGTAAAAAAAGCATGGGAAACTCAAGGAGGGAAAAATCAGAAAAAAAAAGTTTTTTCGTAAGAAAGGTGCTCAGAAAGGTGGAACATCCAAGAAAGAGAAGGCTGATGTAGTTTCCTATAAGTGCGACAAGAAGGGACATTTCACTCATGAGTGCCGGACATGCAAAGTGAAGAAGGTTTCTGACAAGAAAGGAGTGAAATGCTTTAACTGTGATCAGATTGGACCTTACAAGAACAAGTGCAAGGAACCAACCAAAGATGGAAAAGGCAAAGTGTTTGCATTGGAACTAGCTACCTCAAGGCCAATAGCAGAGGAGAAAGGAAAAGCTATGTTGGGAGGTACGCTTTTGATTCGTGGCATGTCACTTAGAGTTCTATTTAATACCGGTGCATCTCATTCTTTTATATTTCATTGTTTGGTATATAAGCTTAACCTAGAACCCTCATACTTAGTTACTTCCTTAAGGGTTGCAAATCCGATAGGAGGGTATGCGACCCTTGGGATGAGGTGTGACCACTTAGAGTTTGAATTGTTAGGTCATGTATGTAATGACCCTAAAATAAAAATAAAAAAATAATAATATAGATATATATTAGGAAATTCTGAGATATATATATATATATATAATATATATTGCATTAAAACAGAAAAGAATTTGGCAATAAATAAAATTGCATGGGAGCTTCTGTTTGATAAAATGCAAGGAATTAAGGTAATTAGAAGAAAAATTGGAACTCAAAATAAATATAGCTTTATGTTCAAAGAATTATGTAAATATATATACATTTAATATATATGGGGTGTTTGCTGTTTTATATGAAGATAAAATAAAATGAAGTTTAATATAAAAGTTTATATGTCTTATAATTGTGCCAGAAATAATTAGCATAATATATGTGATTTTTAAATTAAATATAGAAGGAGTTGCTGATTTGACAAAAGGCAGAAATATATATATACACATATATAGAATCAAATAAAAATTTCCATACCATATTTATTCCAAGCAAATAATTTCGATAAATGACTTTACATTGCATAATAAGGTATGATAGTATATAACGGATAGGTAGAAAAAAAAAATACAAAGAAAATTTCCAGATTCTATAAACTTAGAAAAAAAAAAGAAAGAATAAGGATCACATGCATATGGCATGAATAAAATGGAAACATGAAAATAGCATGCAGTGTTTAAAATGTTCAACTCCCGAAATAACCAATTAAAGTAACCTAATGTGTGCATTTCCCATTTAGGACCACACAGGAATGAGATATGTGCATGAACAGCTAAGGGTATTAGGAGAATTACCCATTTTCTTAAACCCTAGGATGGATTTATAAATAACTGCATATAGCCAAATCCATCATTCTCTCGGGATCAAAAAAAATAAACAAGGAGAAACACTAAGCTTGAGGGTTTGGGGGATTTGCTGTTCTAAGAAATTAAGGCAGTGAAAGGAAAAACATTATGTGAGTATTTACCCTTTTGTATGCAATGGCATTAAGTCCTATTACAGGCAGCCTAAAAATATTATGAGTTATTTGAATCTCTGAAATGATTTGTTATGGGTGATATGGATGTTTGTTTGTGCATTTTTGTTTGGAGCATTAATCTGTAAGTAGGCTTTTAGAGTTAACAGGATTTGTGTATTTTTGTTCCATCTCATCATCATTAAACATGGATATAGATTAAATGGGGGAACATGGGGTTGAACCAGAAGATATACAAGCACTTATATCTTTCTGAAATATGAATGTAAGAAAAACTAAATTGGTCACTTGGGGGTTAGTCAATGATCTGCTTACTTCAGGTGGAAGCAAGTATATGCATGGTGCAACTGCACCCTGAGGCCTTTGTGTGTTGGAATAATTTAAACAACCTGGGAGTTTCCTTCACAATGCATACATAGTGTTAATTTGACAAGGAGATGTAGACCATAAATTAAATAAGGAATGGGATTGGGATTTATAAAATTCTGGGTTATGAATATCTAGACAGGGAGTTAAACTAACCAGGATTTATGTGATGTTCTGGTTAGCTGCTGGGTGAAATTTGGAGTATAAACATGAGTTTACTTATCTAAGATTTGGTGAGGATGAGTTAGGAATTGTACACATAATTATTTTTAACTGTTTGTTATGTATTGATTAATTTGTTGAATGTGATTTTGTGTCTTCTTGAATGAACCAAAACATGCTAAGTATAAAACCTGTTAAACTAAGAAGGCATTGCAAGATTACTAAAATTATGTGTAGGTATACAAAATTGATAAATACTCATACCAGTGTAAACTGACCCTTTTGGTTGCCCTTGCAATCATCTGGGTGTCTCAAAAATTCTTTGGGGCAGCTAAATGATTTGCTTGCAGGAAATTGAAGTTGGCTTGATGAGTAAGGAAGGCATTGGCTGCTAGTATAAATAAGAGAGACTTGTTTTAAATTTGCAGTTGCATTGTAATGAAATTACTAGAAAAATTCTATTTTCTGTAATTGAAGTTACTTGTAGGAAACTTTCTAAGTATTTGGGGTTGAAAACTTGTACTTAAGTAAAATTCATTTTGAATGATATTTGATGGAGTTTGATTTTTTATTGATTCTATGATCATCTGATTTGGAGAAAACAAGGGGATAGATATAACACATAAATATAAAATGTGAATGTAATAATCTCTGGTTTTATTGCCTGAGTTTATTCTATAATTTTCTTTAAATAAAATATAATGGATTTGACAAGATTGGAATAAGAAATATTCAAGTGGAGTAAATGTATGCATGGCAGATAATTGATACTGATTTGTATATATATATATATATTTGATTCACTGATTTTTATTGCCTATATTTTGCCCTATGGAAATTAAACAGCTAAGGGGATTGAATTTTTGAAATAAACTCTCAAGATTTGAGTATTTAAATTTTCAAAGAGAACTATGAGGGCAGTAGACTTGGAAGACACAGAATTTTGAATAATTGAAAGAATACATACAAGAATGCATTTCAGAAGAAAAAAAAACTAGGCACTAACATGCTGGGGATTAGGAGTAGGAATTTGTAGAAGCTTGTTAAAATAAGGGGTATGGGTTTGCAAGTGGTAAAAGGGGGACTGTGGCTGGTCTAGATGGCCATGGGTCAAACCCTTGGAGCCTGGAACCACTTCATTTCAATTAGTGAAGTGTAAAGTGCTACCGGGACAAATCAAAGAAAACACCAAGCAGCCTTGGGATAACACCATGCATATCCCAGAAATCACCAAGTATGTAAGTCTGCATCATAATAAATTTGAAAATGCTAAAAATCCTCATCTGATCAACCTGAAATGATAAATGGAAATTAAGTCCAATATCCAAGCCTGTTAGTAAAGATTTGTAAGTGATTTCATGCATATACTTGATAACTATCATGAGATCAAGGAAATACTATTTTAAGTGTTAAATAGAATTATTTAGGCAGATTAATATAAATAGTCAAATAAAAGTATAAGTGTTGTAGTTTGCTAAAAATATACCTTTGGAAGTAGAACAAAATTAGAAAGAAATAAGTAGCTTGTCAATAGCTTGTATGGTATTTTGTTTTCAATCTAATTTAAATTCCCTCTGATAAAAAAAAACAATAAAGGAACAATTGTATATCATCAAATATATAATTGTCTTAATTTGTTTGTACACTGATATGATTATATTGGTAAATCCAGGGTCTTGGGAAAAATATTTGGAAACTATATAAAAATTCAAACATAAAAGAAATGGGGTTTAGTGGTGAATTCCTCTTGAATAAAAAAAAATCTAAGTGACTTAAAGATGAGGGTCACCACAGTTTGTATCAGAGCTATGTTTTAAATAACATAGTAAATGTTGTTGTATGCATATGGATGTTTGAATGCATTGTTTGAATTGTTGGTGTTGAATGTTTTTGTTTTATGTCAAGAAATATATGTGTGTACATGTGACACATGCACAGTGTGCACAGAAATAAAAATGAACCAAGTAAAAACACCAAAAACTGATAGGGGTAAATAAACTAACATAACAATCATATTTATAGCATTATGGTAGGACCAAGGCATCACACAGGTGCAGGATCTTCATGTGAGCCACCTGTGATGAGCATGGAAGATTTTGTGAGAGCTTTAAGGGATGGAATGGCACCAAGGCAAGACAATCCTCATGAGGAACTCTCCAAACTGCTTAAGACTTGTACCACTTTGGGAGGAAAGGATTTTGAAGGTACTGAAGGAGCTATAGGTGTTCAAACTTGGATAAAAACTATGGAGAGGGTCTTTACAGATATGCAAATCAATGACCAAAGGAAGAGACAGATAGCTTCAAGGAAATTGAAGGGGGCCGCACTGGATTGGTGGGAAGTTGTGACAGCAGGAAGACAAGAGAATACCATCACTTGGAATAATTTCAAGGACATGCTTGAGGCCAGATTTGTCCCAGCATCTGCCAAGGCCACACTGCTTGAAGACTTTATTAGATTAAGGCAAGGAAGCATGAGTGTGAATGAATACACTCAGAAGTTTGAAGCATTATCCAAGTATGGACTGGTGTTAATAGGGAATGCAGAAGCAAAGAATGCAAGGTACATTCAAGGCTTGAACCCTAGTCTGTCAAGGGCAATGTTGCCATACAAGGACAAAACCTTCGATCAAGTAATTGATCTAACTCTCTCATTTGAGCAACATGACACTGCAAGAGAGAAATTCAGGAATATGAAGCTCAATAAGAAGAAGGGTGGTCAGAACAAAGTGCAACCTTATGACAAGAGAAATGCAAGTAAAGGAGCTAAGAAAGGGAAAGGAGCAACAGCACTTGAAAGCAAGAAATTCACTCATTGTTTTAATTGTGGAAAAGCTGGACATTATAGTAACCAATGCCCTGACCCTAAGATACCCAGAGGAGGCTGCTATAATTGTGGAAAGATGGGTCATCTCAAGAAGGATTGCCCAGAAACCAATAGGGGAACAGCAAGGGTAGGAGCTTTGGCAGCAAGTAACACTGGGAATGTTGGGCAACTTGAAGGTATAATTTTTATTCATACCCAACCAATATCAGTAATATATGACACTGGTGCCTCACATTCACTAATATCTTTGGAAATTGTAAAGAAGTTAACACTTGCATGTGTTTCCATTGATCAGCCCTTGGTTGTACATTGTCCCATAAGGAGTCATTGCATGTTGGGGATGAAGTGTATGGGTCTGAAATTAATTATAGGGGGTTATGAATTTAATTCAGACTTATATACCTTAAATTGTCCTGGTATTGGGATTATTTTGGGGGTAGATTGGTTAATGAGAAATAAAGCAATTTTAAATTTAGAAAACCTTACTATTTCTTTAGAAACAAATGAAGGCAAAAGAATTACCATCTTAAGTGAAACAGCAAAGAATACATGCTTTAATAAAATCTGGAGTATTAATGAAGTTCAAAAGGAATTAAAAATAGAGGAAATCCCAGTAGTCAATGAATATATAGATGTGTTTGGAGAAGTAAAGGGAATTCCTCAAAACAGACCAGTTGAATTTAAAATAAAATTAATTCCTGGAACAAATCCAATCATTAAGAAGCCTTATAGAATGGGTCCAAAAGAGTTGGTAGAATTAAAACATCAACTAGAAGAATTAGAAGAGAAAGGATTTATAAGATCAAGTAGTTCCAGTTGGGGTTCCCCAGTGCTATTTGTCAAGAAACATGATGGAACAATGAGGTTGTGTGTAGACTACAGGGATTTAAACAAGGTAACTATTAAAAATAAGTACCCACTGCCTAGAATAGATGATCTATTTGATCAATTACATGGAGCTAAAATATTTTCAAGGCTAGACTTAGCCTCTGGATTTCATCAAATGAAAGTTGCAGAGGAAAGCATTGAGTACACAGCCTTCAATACAAGGTATGGCCTTTATGAATTTCTATTAATGCCATTTGGCTTGACCAATGCTCCCTCCTATTTTGTAGACTTGATGAATAGAATTTTTAGAGACTTTTTGGATAAGTTTGTCTTGGTATTTATAGATGACATATTAATTTATTCAAAGACAGAAAATGATCATGCCATGCACCTACATTTAGTATTATCCAGACTTAGAGAACATGAATTAAAAGCCAAGTATTCGAAGTGTACATTTTGGCAACATGAAGTAAAATTCTTAGGACACATAGTGTCACAGCGGGGAGTAAGTGTAGATCCAAGCAAGGTCATTGCAGTTCAATCATGGAGTAGACCCAAAACAGTGACTGAGGTGAGGTCATTCTTAGGTTTGGCAGGGTATTATAGGAGGTTCATCAAGGAGTTTTCAAGAATAGCTGCACCAATGACCAAACTAACCAAGAAGAACCAACCATATGTGTGGACTGAGCAGTGTGAACAAGCTTTTGAGAAATTGAAGCAAGCATTGGTGGAAGCTCCTGTCCTACAAATCCCAGAAGCAAATGAAGGAATGGTTGTATACACTGATGCTAGTGGGTCTGGGTTAGGTGCAGTGCTTATGCAACATGGCAAGGTAGTGTCATATGCATCAAGACAGCTTAAACCTAATGAAACCAAATATGCAACTCATGATCTAGAATTAGCTGCAATAGTATTTGCACTAAAACTATGGAGGCATTATTTGCTTGGGGCAAAATTTGAATTATTCACAGATCATCAAGCATTGAAATATTTATTTTCTCAAATAGATTTAAATATGAGGCAAGCAAGGTGGTTGGAGTTTCTAGCTGCATATGATTTAGATATATTGTACACTCCTGGAAAAGCTAATAGAGTGGCAGATGCTTTGAGCAGAAATCATGTTAGATTAGCCAGTTTGATGATTGATGAGTTTAAAAATCTTGCAGTGCTTGGGGAGGCAGATATATACAGCAAGGATGCAGTGAATTTTAAAGAACATGGTGATATGGTGGAGTATGGTACACTGGGAATAATCACAGTGAAGTCTAATCTGGTGGAGAAAGTTGGTAGCATGCAAGATCAAGATCAAAGTCTAAAGGAGAAGAAAGAAATGTTATTAAATAACATTGAGTCAGAGAATTTTAAAATAGATTCCAAAGGTTATTTGAGGAAAAATGATAAGCTTTGTGTACCAAACATTGCAGAGTTGAAGGAAGAAATCATGAATGAGCATCACAAGACCAGGTACACCATACACCCTGGTGGTACTAAGATGTATCATGATTTAAAAAGAAGCTACTGGTGGCCAGGGATGAAGCAAGCAGTGGCAAGATATGTGGCAAAATGTTCCACATGTCAACAAATTAAAGCAGACCACCAAAAGCCTTCTACCATGTTGCAACCTTTGGAGGTACCTCAGTGGAAATGGGAAAGTATTTCCATGGATTTTGTAGATGGTTTGCCTAGAACTAAGAAAGGCAATGATAGTATATGGGTAATTGTTGATAGACTAACCAAATCAACTAACTTTGTCCCTGTCAGGTCAGATAGAAATGCATCTAAGCTAGCACAATTATTTATTAAGGAAGTGGTGAGGCTACATGGTATACCCAAGACCATTGTAAGTGATAGAGACACTTTGTTCACCTCAAGATTTTGGGAGAGCTTCCAAGAAGCAATGGGAACACAACTTTGTTTAAGCACTGCCTACCATCCTCAAAGTGATGGGCAAACAGAGATAGTGAATAAAATATTGGAAGATTTACTTAGAGCATGTGTGCTTGATTTTGGGGGTAATTGGGAGGATCATATTCACTTGGCAGAATTCACTTACAACAATAGCTATCAATCAACCATAGGAATGGCTCCCTTTGAAGCCTTGTATGGGAGACCCTGCATGTCTCCTGCCTGTTGGTTGGAAGCAGGAGAGGGTGTAATGTTGGCGCCAGATCATGTTAAAGAAACTTCCAACATGATTGAATTGGTTAGGCATAGAATGAAGGCAGCACAATCAAGACAAAAGTCTTATGCAGATAGAAAGAGAAAGCCAATGGAGTTTGAAGTAGGAGATCCTGTTTTTCTGAAAGTATAACCAATGAAGAAAGTGTTCAGGTTTGGAAAATCTGGTAAGCTATCACCAAGATTTGTAGGACCATATGAAATTATGCAGAGAATTGGTGCTATGGCCTACAGACTTAAGTTACCTGAGGAGTTGAGTGGTGTGCATCCTGTATTTCATGTTTCTCAATTGAGAAAATGGGTGCATGATGAAGGAGCAATTCTGGAGTCACCTACTCAAGTTCAAGTCCAGAAGAATTTGGTTTATACAAATGAACCAGTAGGGATAGTTGCCAAGGAAGAGAAAAAGTTGAGGAACAAGGTGATCAAACTGGTGAAAATCCAATGGAGTTTGGACACTAATGATTGTACATGGGAGGTTGAAGATAAAATGAGGGCTAAATACCCCAATTTGTTTACTGATGGAGAGGTATGTTTAAGCAGCCTAAGATGATTTTTCTAAATATATTTATATATTGTTTGTTTTCATAAAATATGGGGTTAAGGAGTTAAAACAGGCTATGGATTAGTGCTTTTAATTGGAGAAATTAGGTGAAATTATGGGGACATAATTCCTTTAAGGGGGAGGGTATGTAATGACCCTAAAATAAAAAAATATATAGATATATATTAGGAAATTCTGAGATAGATATATATATATATATATATATATATATAATATATATATATATATTGCATTAAAACAGAAAAGAATTTGGCAATAAATAAAATTGCATGGGAGCTTCTGTTTGATAAAATGCAAGGAATTATGGTAATTAGAAGAAAAATTGGAACTCAAAATAAATATAGCTTTATGTTCAAAGAATTATGTAAATATATATACATTTAATATATATGGGGTGTTTGCTGTTTTATATGAAGATAAAATAAAATGAAGTTTAATATAAAAGTTTATATGTCTTATAATTATGCCAGAAATAATTAGCATAATATATGTGATTTTTAAATTAAATATAGAAGGAGTTGCTGATTTGACAAAAGGCAGAAATATATATATACACATATATAGAATCAAATAAAAATTTCCATACCATATTTATTCCAAGCAAATAATTTGGGTAAATGACTTTACATTGCATAATAAGGTATGATAGTATATAACAGATAGGTAGAAAAAAAAATACAAAGAAGATTTCCAGATTCTCTAAACTTAGAAGAAAAAAGAAAGAAAGAACAAGGATCACATGCATATGGCATGAATAAAATGGAAACATGAAAATAGCATGCAGTGTTTAAAATGTTCAACTCCCGAAATAACCAATTAAAGTAACCTATTGTGTGCATTTCCCATTTAGGACCACACAGGAATGAGATATGTGCATGAACAGCTAAGGGTATTAGGAGAATTACCCATTTTCTTAAACCCTAGGATGGATTTATAAATAACTGCATATAGCCAAATCCATCATTCTCTCGGGATCAAAAAAAAACAAGGAGAAACACTAAGCTTGAGGGTTTGGGGGATTTGCTGTTCTCAGAAATTAAGGCAGTGAAAGGAAAAACATTATGTGAGTATTTACCCTTTTGTATGCAATGGCATTAAGTCCTATTACAGGCAGCCTAAAAATATTATGAGTTATTTGAATCTCTGAAATGATTTGTTATGGGTGATATGGATGTTTGTTTGTGCATTTTTGTTTGGAGCATTAATCTGTAAGTAGGCTTTTAGAGTTAACAGGATTTGAGTATTTTTGTTCCATCTCATCATCATTAAACATGGATATAGATTAAATGGGGGAACATGGGGTTGAACCAGAAGATATACAAGCACTTATATCTTTCTGAAATATGAATGTAAGAAAAACTAAATTGGTCACTTGGGGGTTAGTCAATGATCTGCTTACTTCAGGTGGAAGCAAGTATATGCATGGTGCAACTGCACCCTGAGGCCTTTGTGTGTTGGAATAATTTAAACAACCTGGGAGTTTCCTTCACAATGCATACATAGTGTTCATTTGACAAGGAGATGTAGACCATAAATTAAATAAGGAATGGGATTGGGATTTATAAAAATCTGGGTTATGAATATCTAGACAGGGAGTTAAACTAACCAGGATTTATGTGATGTTCTGGTTAGTTGCTGGGTGAAATTTGGAGTATAAACATGAGTTTACTTATCTAAGATTTGGTGAGGATGAGTTAGGAATTGTACACATAATTATTTTTAACTGTTTGTTATGTATTGATTAATTTGTTGAATGTGATTTTGTGTCTTCTTGAATGAACCATGTTGGGCGCATTCTCACCCAGAAGACCTTGAGACCAAGGAGAGTGACTCATCCATCCAGGCTCGCCTAAGCCCATCCGGTGTTCTCGTCCAACAAGGCCCATTCGGCAGGAAACCATTCGACAGGAACCCATTCGGCAGGAACTCGTTCGGCAGTCTTAGGCAAACACCGAACCAATCTCCTTCCATCCCACCACCGGTCCAACCAACTGCCACCGGTCCAATCTCCTTCCATCCCACCGGACCAACTGCCACCGGTCCAATCTCCTTCCATCCCACTACCGGTCCACTCTACGCTCCAACCAAGCAATGCCCAACCAAGATATACCAGGCCAGATCACATCAGCCCAGGCCCATCAGCGACTATACATATCCTAGACCCCTACCCCTAGCCTCACTCTATAAATAGAGGGGTAGGGGTACAGCAATGGGGACAAGTTTGAGAGCTCAAGCACGGAAGGAACTTTCAAACAACTTTCTTTTACTTGTACCAAAGCTTTGTACTTGTAATCAAAAGAAGAGAAGAGAAATAACATATAAAGTGGACGTAGGCACATTCTGGCTGAACCACTATAAATTTGTGTGTCTTTTTACAGTTTAGCCCCTACTTTTCATATATTTGCATAAATCGCTCAAATAATTAAGAACAACATAAGATCTACTAAATCATACAACTTTGAGGTGTTTGTCCATTTTTTGTGCAAACATTTTTGGTGCTTTCACTGAGAACGGAGAAGCTCGAAGCTTCAGCTTCATCCACTTAACAGCTTTCCTAACAGCATCGTTCGCCACATGGAAAACATGCCTCCCAAACAGAGAAAAGATGTTAGCAAAGGAAAAAACATCGCATCCAGCAGTCTTCCAGATCCAGCTGTCACGAATCAAGTAAATCGTCCTCCTCCAGCAACAGTAACAAATGAAAACAGGCTAACCCAACTACTCCTGCCACAGAACAGGCTGCAGCAATT
Source organism: Allium fistulosum (assembly GCA_030737815.1). NCBI lineage: Eukaryota > Viridiplantae > Streptophyta > Magnoliopsida > Asparagales > Amaryllidaceae > Allium > Allium fistulosum. The sequence continues at coordinate 1,229,704,513 of CM060903.1, forward strand.
ACTAGAGCAGATCTGGACAGAGTTGTGGTTGAAGTAACTAACCGCTTCACGTCCCAGCAGGAAGCCTTGGTGGACCATCTCATGTCACGCTTAAGGGATGCTGAAGAATCCAACCGCAACACTGAATCATGGGGCGAGTCCCAGTCTGGAGGATCTCAGAGACAACAAAGATCTTCCTTCTTCGAAGGAGCTAACGGCAGAAGTAGCCGTGGTAGGAGCCGAGACCGAGCACAGCCCGAAGTTAGGCCTGAGGAAGCGTTTGGTACCGAACCCAACGGGGAAGGTACCGGGCGAAGGTCAACTGTAGCTGAGCCTGTCATGCCGCCTAACCACAGAAACGCCAGTGAACGGGGCCGAGCTAGAGTCCAGCCCGAAGTTGGACCCGAGGAAGTGCATAGATCAGAACCTAACAGGGGGAGATCAAGGCAAGGGCCAACTGTAGCTGACCCTAGCATGCTCCCAGAAGATCAAAGGCAGCCACTGGAAAATATGAGGGATGATAGACGATACCATCCCTACAGGTCATCTGGACGGAATCAATCCCACAGAACAGAACCAAACTCATTTCTATCTGCTCCAAGTTCTGATGAAAGGATGGCACGCTTATTCAGAGAGTGTGTCCAATGGGAGCAAAGAGATCGAGGGATAGGCGCTAGGGTAACCAGCCCTTTCGCCCGCAATATTGAAATCGCTATCACCCCCCGGGAATGGAAGATGCCAACAATGGAACCCTACAAAGGAACCTCCGATCCCGTTGTACACTTACAGAGGTACACGCAGCATATGCTCATGAGTGGAGCAACAGAGGGGGTACTATGCAAATGCTTTCCGCTCTTCTTGGCTGATCTTGCTACCTCCTGGTTCTGTCATCTACCCCAAGGATCCATCAGCTCGTGGGAAATGTTGAAAGAAAAATTTATCAGCCAGTTCCACATTCATGTGGAGCAACCTAAGGACGCTTATTCCTTATCCAGCGTCAAACAGAAACCTAGAGAAAAGCTGCAGCAATACCTAACCAGATTCAACGCCGCAGCAGCCGCAGTTCAAGATGCCGATGAGAAGCTTATCCTAATGGCCCTCTGCAGTGGTGTGCATCCGGACACTAAATTTGCTAGAAGATTGACAAAAGAAAAACCAGCTACTTTACCCGATTTCTTCCATGAAGTCGGAAAATACATGAGGCTTGAGGATGTTGCCATTGAGGGGCAATCCGGACAGCAAAATAAGACGACCCATGGCAATGCCCCTGCTGTGGCAAGGGACGTTCGAAGAAATGATTCCAGAGACAATGCTGGGGGCAAGAAGGTAGAAAAGCGCCTATATCGGCCAGGACCAAGATTCGACACTTACACCCCTTTGAACGAGACCGTCGAAAATATCTTCCTTGCCACCCAAGGCGAAGTTAGGTACAAACGCCCACCATACAAGAAAGAATCAGATAACGCACAGAAGTCTGGAAAATTCTGCCGCTTCCACGAATCTCACGGACATGATACCAACGAATGCCATCATCTCCGAGATCTGATTGAGGAACACATCAGAAGGAAGAAACTGGAACGTTATGTAAAAAGTCAAGACAGGACTCCAGCTCCTGCCAATGAAAACCTAAGGCTACCCTCACCAGGGACCGACAGAGGAAACCGCAACGATAGCAGCTCTAGTCAAGAGAAGATAGTGGTCCATACCATCTCAGGAGGTCCGCACATCGCAGACAGAAGTTGGAGAGAGATGGAAAGATATGGGAAGTCGCTTAGAGACAGTAAAGACTGTGTCAATACGGTTATAGAAGAGCGCCACCCAAAGCGGAAAGAAAGTGATGACATCACATTTAGTAAGCGTGACCTAGAAGGAAGACAGTACCCTCACATGGATCCCATGGTTATCTCTGCCCGACTCGGTCCCGCCGAAGTTTACCGAATCCTGGTAGACACTGGAAGCTCTGTAAATATCTTGTTCAAACACGCATTCGACAAGATGAAGCTATCAATGAAGGATGTATCTCCCTGCGATAAACCACTACACGGTTTCACTGGAGATGCGAAGATGCCCCTCGGGCAGCTGGACCTCTTTGTTGAGATTGGAAGCCATCCCCGCTCTGTTGTAAGGAAACAGACGTTTGTGCTGATAGAAAACCATTCGGCCTACAACGCCTTCTTAGGAAGACCAGCCTTGTCTGACTTCCAAATTGTCCTAGCCCCATGGTGCCTGAAAATGAAATTTCCAACAGACAATGGGGTAGGGGAAGTGGAAGGAGACCAGGATATTGCACGAGACTGCTATGTAACCGAACTTCGCAACAACCACAGGAAGGATAAAGGGAAAGGTGTAGAGATCGCCCTCTGCACAAAAAGCCTTGAAGCATAGCAACTAAAGAAAGCCCCTCCTCTTCGATACACCAGCGACCCTTTCAATGAATTAGACCCTAGGGACAAAGAGGAGGAGGCCACCGCCGAGCCTGTAGAGGCTATGGAGTTTATATCTGTAGACAAGCACGACTCAAGTAGGCTACTGAAAATTGGGTCCCAGCTGAAAGCTGAATTAAAGGAACAACTCATTGATTTTCTCCGACACAACTTGGATGTATTCGCTTGGTCACACGCTGACATGACCGGAATCTCCCCTGACATAGCATGCCACGTATTAAACATTGATCCTACCAAGGCGCCTGTAAAACAAAAAAAGAGAATAATGGGGGCAGAGCGATCAGCAGCCCTCGATGAAGAAGTAAAGAATCTACTCGCCAATGACTTCATACGAGAAGCTGTTTACCCGGAATGGATCGCCAACCCGGTACTAGTAAAGAAGGCTAATGGGAAGTGGCGGACCTGCATCGACTTCTCCAACCTAAACGACGCCTGCCCAAAGGATTGCTTCCCGCTTCCCAAAATCGACCAACTTGTAGACAGCACAGCCGGGCACGAGCTCCTATCTTTTATGGACGCATACTCAGGATATAACCAAATTCCTATGCATGCTCCCGACCAAGACCACACTAGTTTCATCACCGACCGGGGTTTATACTGCTATAAGGTAATGCCTTTCGGACTTAAAAATGCAGGAGCCACCTACCAACGCCTCGTCAACAAGATGTTTGCAGGGCTAATAGGACAAACTATGGAAGTATATGTGGACGACATGTTGGTGAAATCACGAAAAGCCAAAAATCACGTAAGTCACCTAGACGAAATGTTCCAGGTACTTCGACAGTATGGAATGAAGTTGAATCCACTAAAGTGCTCCTTTGGAGTATCATCGGGAAAGTTCTTAGGATTCATCGTTCATGCCAGAGGGATAGAAGCAAACCCTGAACAAGTCCGAGCGCTAAGGGATATCAAGACACCATCCACCCGAAAGGAAATGCAAAGCCTAAATGGAAAAGTGGCCGCCCTAAGCCGATTCATCTCCAAGGCAACGGACAAGTGCGTCCCCTTTTTCGAAGCTCTAAAGAAAGACAAAGGAAAGTTCGAATGGACTGACGAATGCTTAACCGCGTTCCTTAACCTGATCGAACACCTCCAGAAACCACCGGTACTCTCGACTCCAAGTGAAGGCGAAGAATTATACCTATACCTTGCTGTGTCATCTCACGCCCTAAGTGCTGCCTTGGTAAGGGAAGACAACCGCACGCAGCGACCAGTTTACTTTGTCAGCAAAAGGTTTACTGGGGCAGAAGTCAGATATCCTAAACTTGAGAAGCTAGCATACTGTTTACTTATCACATCACGGAAACTGCGTCACTACTTCCAGTCCCATTCCATCAAGGTTCTGACCGATCAACCACTGAGGCAGGTACTCCATCGTCCTGACACTTCTGGGCGACTACTTAAATGGTGCATTGAACTAAGTCAGTATGATATCACCTATCACCCCCGCACCGCCATCAAGGGACAAGCCATGGCTGATTTCATTGCAGAATTCACTACCAACGAAGATAAGGAGCAATTGGACATAGCAGAAGATATCAAGTGGAATCTCTTTGTGGATGGTGCATCAAACGAACAGGGCTCGGGGGCAGGTGTTGTAATAATCACTCCCAGGGGAAATAAACTGCACTATGCTATAAGGTTGGATTTCGCTGCCACCAACAACGATGCAGAATATGAAGCAGTAATAGCCGGATTAGAAATTGCCATCGAGATCGGAGCCAATTCTTTGTGTCTTCACAGCGATTCTCAGCTTATTGTTAATCAAATACTAGGGGAATTCCAAGCTCGAGAAGAACGACTCGTAGCATATCTAAAGAAGACCAAGTTACTTCTTAGCCGATTGGACCACTACTTAGTCAAACACATCCCTCGGGAAGAGAACCAAGAGGCCGACGAATTGGCAAAGCAAGCAAGTATGAGAGACATCGCCATCTTCAGGGCAGTAACTGTCTCAAAGCAAGCGGTCCCAAGTTTTGAGCAAGTAAATCTGATAGCTGCAACCGAAGAAGCAACTTGGATGACTCCCATCCGAGACTACCTACAAAATGGCACACTACCCGACGGGCGTAACGAAGTCAAGAAAATCTTGAGGAAAGCGTCTCGCTACACAATACAAGAAGACATCCTCTATCGGCGCGGGTTCTCTAACCCATTGTTAAGGTGTGTCGCCGGAAGGGAAGCCAAGGAAATCTTATCCAACATCCATCAAGGAAGCTGCGGAGATCACACCGGAGGGCAAACGTTAGCAAAAAAGATACTCCGATACGGATATTTCTGGCCCACCTTAAGCAAGGACGCCTTAGATTTCGCCAAGAAGTGTGACAGATGCCAAAAATTTGCTAAGATCCCTCGGCTACCAACAACCGAGATTACCCAGATGACCAGCCCTTGGCCCTTTGCAGTATGGGGAATTGACCTAATCGGTGAACTGCCAATGGGTCGAGGCGGCGCCAAATATGCTATAGTAGCAGTCGACTATTTCACCAAATGGGTGGAAGCAGAACCTCTAAATAAAGTATCTTCAGCGAAATTTATCAACTTCTTAATCAAAAATGTTCTATGCAGGTACGGAGTCCCACTGAAAATCATATCAGACAATGGACTTCAGTTTGACAGCGAGGAATTCGCCAACTGGTGCCAAGCACACGGAATTCACAAAAGCTTCTCATCCGTAGCATATCCCCAAGCAAACGGACAAGTCGAAGCAGTCAACAAAATTCTGAAAACTCTGATCAAAAAGAGGTTCAAAAAGTCAAAGGGCGCTTGGGTGGATGAACTCCCTACGGCACTATGGGCCTACCGTACATCTTTCAGAACATCAATAGGGCACACTCCTTTCTCTTTGGCATACGGATCGGAGGCTATGCTCCCAGTTGAAACCATTGTGCCCTCCCACCGTAGGATCCACTATAACCCAGAAGAGAATGAAGAGCTCCTCAACATGTCTTTGGATCTAGTCGAGGAGAGAAGGAATGATGCAGTCCTTAAAACAGCAGCCCACAAGCAAAAGGTGGCAGCACAATACAACTCCAAAGTCAAGCATCGTACCTTGCGAGAAGGGGATCTTGTCCTCAAGCGAATCTTCCCTCGCCCCGGAGCACTAGACCCAATCTGGGATGGACCATATGTAATTCATAATGATCTCCACAACGGAGCCTATATTTTGTCAACAGTGGACGGAGAGATGTTCCAGAGGGCATGGAACATCCAACACCTCCGTCGATACTTTTCTTAACTTGTATTGCCCATATGAAGTGAATTAACAAAGAGAGTCAGTGGACGTAGGCATTTTTTGTGCCGAACCACTTTAAAAAACCTTGTCTCTTTTTTAACTTGTTCCTTTGTATCTTGGCTGCTTGTTAACTTTATCCTTTTCTGTTGAACAAAATCCTGAGCATATAGCATTTCTATTCAAAGCACTCCACAATGCAGCTTCACGTGGACAAGACCCAACAGGTACTATGCGAATCTATGCCCTCGCCAATGAGACACTTTTGCTCCAGCATCCCCTTGCTGCGGGTTAACTCATTGCTCGCGACGGCCCTTAAAGCCAACTGTAATGAGCCGATTATAAGCCACCGAGAAGGCCGACTATAGCCGAGGCAGCTCATTACGGCGTTAGGCTCGCCGGCAACTGTGAACCGACTATAAGCCCCAACATAAGGTGTGGCCAGCCAGGGGCAGTTCACAGTTGACGATCGGCACCCACGCTAGCCGGCCACAGTAAGTCGAATAATACCCATGAGTACGGGCCATAATGGCCCGGGTAGTTACTGTGCGCGATCTCGGCTCCGATGTGTCTTAAGTGCGGCTATGGTAAAAAAGAATTAACTCCCCGCGGAGGCGTAAGATGGGTGACAAATGTCTCCAAGACCCACAGCTAGGGAAAGTGACTACAAAACCCGTTTGCCACGAACTTAAGCACATCGAAGGCCTTCCGTGATTGGAAGTTTTACTATTTCACATATTTCAATTTTACTTAAAAAACTTTCCTCCTATCCTCTATAACAAACCGTAAAGTACAGGGTACAAGGTAAGAGATACCAGCCAATGGATGCAGAGATTCTCAATCAGATGGCAGGGCATTCAACTGCTTTCCATGCTTGGTCATACAAGATATTCGAAACTGCCATTTACAAACAGAACATGAAAGGCGGTATTTTCTTCCTTTATGTGCAGATGCATGACTATAATTTAATTTTTTTTTCACACCACACGCTAACATTGCAAGTCATGAGATTATGATTTAAAACCAGAATCCGACATCAAACACAATTCAATTACGAGAATATACACAGCTATATTTCTCATATGACATGTCGAAATAGCAACAAATATTCAAGAAACGATAAAATCAGCTTAAGTTAAAGAATTACACGTCAAGAATAATGTTGATTATTACAAGTAGCAAGAATTACAACTTAGAAGTTACTCTACTGTTTTAAGACTAACATATACAACCATGTCAAGTCTACAAAAAGAATTTTCCAGGTCTAATCAGGGAGCCGGTTGCGTCGGAGTCTTGTCCTTGCTCTGTTGCCCACCTATCCGGTCATAAAAAGAATTCATTAGTGATAAGCAACCAAGTTAACGGAAAGACTAGAAAGGAAGACTTACCAGCACTTGCTTCTTGACCATCCTGGTCGTCATCCTCTACCTGCACACCTGCCTCCTCAGCAGCAAGCAACCGCATACCCTCCTTTGCCGCCACTTTCTCCTCCTTGGTAAACTGGGCAGTGACCACATCCATACTGAAGACCGTTCCACCCTCTTTATCTGCATCAGCCTTAGCCTCCTCCAAAGCCCGGAGATAAATCTTAGCCATGACCCTGGGATAATCATCCATCCAGGACAGGTTGCCCTGCTTCCAGGTACGGAAGTACATATCCTGGAGCATCTCGTCCATCATCCCCTCATTATCCTCAAACTCCCTCATCCGGGCCTCGGAAGCCGACAACCTCCCAACGGCGGCATCTCTCTCCGATCGGTATCTAGAGCAGTCAACCAGAAGGGATCCCCGCATTGCCTCCATCTCCTCCCTCAACTTGGCTTGAGCAAGCTCTACAGCCTCAAGTTTCCCGGACAATTCCTCCACCTGCTCGAGATCCGCTTTCCGAACCTCGTCCACCATGGCAATAGCCATGTCAATCCGTTCTTTGCAAGTAGCTTCCATTTTCCGCAATTCGGCCCGACTGGCCTCTTCCATGGTTTTCCTTAGTCGCCCAGTAGCAGCCTCATGCTGAGAAATCTGAATAGCCTGATCCGCAAGCTGTTTGGCCTGATCCGAAACCACCAATCGAAGTCGGATATTGGCGCTCCCAATCTCCTCTCCGGCCTTAACCAGCCGGGCATGATGCCCCATCAGCTTTTTAGTCTCCTTCGCCACCCGATCAATATTAGCCTTGGCCTCATCTCCCATGGTAACTATCCGAGTGGTAAGTAGATCAAGATCTAAGGACTTAGCTTCATCAAGCACCCGTACCATGGGATTGCGGGGAAGAAGGTGCTCACCAGTAACCTCATCAAAGGTAATGTCGTGGGAACTTGGATACAGATCAGGATGACCCGCAAATGGATTACGAGCCAAGTCAGGACGGTCGATATGAGTAACGGAAGGGTTTCTGGACGGGTGCGCAGAGGGTGCAAACTCGCTACCCTCTTCAGTGATATCATGAAGAGGCTGAGCCGGAAGCTGAGGACCGGGCGAAGTTTCGGATAAAGGATGACTCCTCTTCCTCTGCTGAATACCCTCTTCGATGACCCCAAGAAGAGGACGGTAGCCGACTACATCCCCGGAGCGTTGGGTCGAGGGCTTCGGCTTAGCAGAAGTTTTGGAAAGCTTATATTGCTCAAGCCTGTGTCGAAGGTCTGAGGCTTTGGACGTCTTGCCTGCTCCTGATATAAAGAACAAGTATCACAAACTTACATCACTATATGATTCGAGAAACGCGGTAGATTACAAGTTAAAAAAAAAGGGAAAAGAAACACAGTTGTGGTTGTACAAACCTAGGGAGGAGTGGGATACTGCAATAAGTCCTGGATTTCATTCCAGGACGGGAGCGGGTCATAAAATATTCCTAAGTCCCTATCATTAATGAAGCATGCAGGAGTCAAGAGTTCACCTTGAGTCGTCGGAGCCACCTTGGCTGGAATGGTCGGAGAAGACTCACTTGCACCAGTCCCGACTTTGTCCGCCTTCCCGGTTTTCTCTACCAAAGCCGGATCTTCATCCAGCCCCTCAAAAGCCTGGTGGAACGCATCATCCGTCCACTCCTGAATCTCGCCCGCTTGCCCAGGAAGTAGGGCCCCGATGCCATCGCCACCTTTGTCACCATCCCGACCATCTCCACCCTCGCCTCTTTCCTCCTCTATGTCTTCCACCTCCCGGGTAAGTGGACAATTGCTGGAGGAGGGACCGTCCGACTTCTTGAGTTTCTTACCTCCGACAGCTGGAGGTTTTGTGAAAGGTTTCCTCTTGCTACTCTCCACCGAAACACCTTCTTTGGTCTGAGCAGCCGCCCTCTCCTCCGCCGTCTCCCTCAGCTTAACTACTGACTGCTGTGGGAGGATTAAGTTGTAAGTAAAAGCATCAACTTACATCCAGAAGTAAAGCGCCGAATTGAAACGGAGTCGTCCCTGACAAAGAACCACTCTTTCTTGAACATACTGAATTTAGAATACAAATCCAAGACCGGTTTGAAGGTCACGGCTGACTCCAAGCTAATGTATGGAGACCCCTTCTTATAGCCCCTCAGATTGTACAAGTACCGGATCTCCCGGTTGGAAGGGGCACGACCATACTTCCTCTGGAAAATAACGAAGAGGCTCACTAGTATAGCATAGGAGTTGGGTTGAAGCTAGAATGGGGCCACCTTGAGATATGTGAGGAAGCTGGTTACCCAAGCGTTAAGAGGCAGAATGGCACCACACATGCAGTGGTATCTGCTGTAAGCAAAGAACCCTTCAGGAGGGTCGTATGGCATAACATCTTTCCCTGGCAACAGCATTCGCGCCCTGTCAATTCCGAAAGAGCGAGAGATGGCATCAAGCTGCTCTTCCTTAAGGGAGCTGGGATAGCAGTCCGGGGGAGAATTCAGAAGCTCCTGCGGACCGTACCCGTCCACTAACGATCTCGGGGTTGGTCCGTGGCGTTCTGGATTCGGCTGAGCTGGGGGCACGACAGAGGAACCTCCTTCACCCCCGGATTTCCTTTGGTCTGATCGAGTTTCCGCTTTACGGGACATTATCTACAACACCGGAAAAGCATAGTGTTAGAACAAAGGATGTAAACGAGCAAGTATATAATATGGAATTTCACTCAGAAAGTCAAAATGCTTAAAAATCCCATTATCATTCGGTAAAACTGAATATAAGATTCCATTCGGCATTCTCATTCGGCATTCTCATCTGGAAAATTTCATTCGGCACGTATGGCATATGCACTTCATTCGGTGGATACAGACAAAAAGCCATTCGGCTAAGGGAAATTGAGTACCTGGTTCGGCAAGCGAAATGGTTCGGCAAGCTGGGATGATTCGGTAGAGGATCAGAGTTTGGTTCGGCTATGTGACTAACTTGGCTTGGCTGTTCGTTCGGTAGAAGGTAATAGAGACCCTGGGCCCTTACTTATAGGCAACTGTAGACGACCGGACCATCTGATTCGGCGAAAGCATCCAAGACTGACGTCATCATCTTCTACACAAAACGCGGCACATTCCGGCATATGCCCCACTTTGGGGGGCAAATGTTGGGCGCATTCTCACCCAGAAGACCTTGAGACCAAGGAGAGTGACTCATCCATCCAGGCTCGCCTAAGCCCATCCGGTGTTCTCGTCCTCCAAGGCCCATTCGGCAGGAACCCATTCGGCAGGAACCCATTCGACAGGAACTCGTTCGGCAGTCTTAGGCAAACACCGAACCAATCTCCTTCCATCCCACCACCGGTCCAACCAACTGCCACCGGTCCAATCTCCTTCCATCCCACCGGACCAACTGCCACCGGTCCAATCTCCTTCCATCCCACTACCGGTCCACTCTACGCTCCAACCAAGCAATGCCGAACCAAGATATACCAGGCCAGATCACATCAGCCCAGGCCCATCAGCGATTATACATATCCTGGACCCCTACCCCTAGCCTCACTCTATAAATAGAGGGGTAGGGGTACAGCAATGGGGACAAGTTTGAGAGCTCAAGCACGGAAGGAACTTTCAAACAACTTTCTTTTACTTGTACCAAAGTTTTGTACTTGTAATCAAAAGAAGAGAAGAGAAATAACATATAAAGTGGACGTAGGCACATTCTGGCTGAACCACTATAAATTTGTTTGTCTTTTTACAATTTAGCCCCTGCTTTTCATATATTTGCATAAATCGCTCAAATAATTAAGAACAACATAAGATCTACTAAATCATACAACTTTGAGGTGTTTGTCCATTTTTTGTGCAAACAAACCAAAACATGCTAAGTATAACACCTGTTAAACTAAGAAGGCATTGCAAGATTACTAAAATTATGTGTAGGTATACAAAATTGATAAATACTCATACCAGTGTAAACTGACCCTTTTGGTTGCCCTTGCAATCATCTGGGTGTCTCAAAAATTCTTTGGGGCAGCTAAATGATTTGCTTGCAGGAAATTGAAGTTGGCTTGATGAGTAAGGAAGGCATTGGCTGCTAGTATAAATAAGAGAGACTTGTTTTAAATTTGCAGTTGCATTGTAATGAAATTACTAGACAAATTCTATTTTCTGTAATTGAAGTTACTTGTAGGAAACTTTCTAAGTATTTGGGGTTGAAAACTTGTACTTAAGTAAAATTCATTTTGAATGATATTTGATGGAGTTTGATTTTCTATTGATTCTATGATCATCTGATTTGGAGAAAACAAGGGGATAGATATAACACATAAATATAAAATGTGAATGTAATAATATCTGGTTTTATTGCCTGAGTTTATTCTATAATTTTCTTTAAATAAAATATAATGGATTTGACAAGATTGGAATAAGAAATATTCAAGCGGAGTAAATGTATGCATGGCAGATAATTGATACTGATTTGTATATATATATATATATATATATATATTTGATTCACTGATTTTTATTGCCTATATTTTGCCCTATGGAAATTAAACAGCTAAGGGGATTGAATTTTTGAAATAAACTCTCAAGATTTGAGTATTTAAATTTTCAAAGAGAACTATGAGGGTAGTAGACTTGGAAGACACAGAATTTTGAATAATTGAAAGAATACATACAAGAATGCATTTCAGAAGAAAAAAAACTAGGCACTAACATGCTGGGGATTAGGAGTAGGAATTTGTAGAAGCTTGTTAAAATGAGGGGTATGGGTTTGCAAGTGGTAAAAGGGGGACTATGGCTGGTCTAGATGGCCAAGGGTCAAACCCTTGGAGCCTGGAACCACTTCATTTCAATCAGTGAAGTGTAAAGTGCTACCGGGACAAATCAAAGAAAACACCAAGCAGCCTTGGGATAACACCATGCATATCCCAAAAATCACCAAGTATGTAAGTCTGCATCATAATAAATTTGAAAATGCTAAAAATCCTCATCTGATCAACCTGAAATGATAAATGGAAATTAAGTCCAATATCCATGCCTGTTAGTAAAGATTTGTAAGTGATTTCATGCATATACTTGATAACTATCATGAGATCAAGGAAATACTATTTTAAGTGTTAAATAGAATTATTTAGGCAGATTAATATATATAGTCAAATAAAAGTATAAGTGTTGTAGTTTGCTAAAAATATACCTTTGGAAGTAGAACAAAATTAGAAAGGAAATAAGTAGCTTGTCAATAGCTTGTATGGTATTTTGTTTTCAATCTAATTTAAATTCCCTCTGATAAAAAAAACAATAAAGGAACAATTGTATATCATCAAATATATAATTGTCTTAATTTGTTTGTACACTGATATGATTATATTGGTAAATCCAGGGTCTTGGGAAAAATATTTGGAAACTATATAAAAATTCAAATATAAAAGAAATGGGGTTTAGTGGTGAATTCTTCTTGAATAAAAAAAAAATCTAAGTGACTTAAAGATGAGGGTCACCACAGTTGGTATCAGAGCTATGTTTTAAATAACATATTAAATGTTGTTGTATGCATATGGATGTTTGAATGCATTGTTTGAATTGTTGGTGTTGAATGTTTTTGTTTTATGTCAAGAAATATATGTGTGTACATGTGACACATGCACAGTGTGCACAGAAATAAAAATGAACCAAGTAAAAACACCAAAAACTGATAGGGGTAAATAAACTAACATAACAATCATATTTATAGCATTATGGTAGGACCAAGGCATCACACAGGTGCAGGATCTTCACGTGAGCCACCTGTGATGAGCATGGAAGATTTTGTGAGAGCTTTAAGGGATGGAATGGCACCAAGGCAAGACAATCCTCATGAGGAACTCTCCAAACTGCTTAAGACTTGTACCACTTTGGGAGGAAAGGATTTTGAAGGTCTTGAAGGAGCTATAGGTGTTCAAACTTGGATAAAAACTATGGAGAGGGTCTTTACAGATATGCAAATCAATGACCAAAGGAAGAGACAGATAGCTTCAAGGAAATTGAAGGGGGCTGCACTGGATTGGTGGGAAGTTGTGACAGTAGGAAGACAAGAGAATACCATCACTTGGAATAATTTCAAGGACATGCTTGAGGCCAAATTTGTCCCAGCATCTGCCAAGGCCACACTGCTTGAAGACTTTATTAGATTAAGGAAAGGAAGCATGAGTGCGAATGAATACACTCAGATGTTTGAAGCATTATCCAAGTATAGACTGGTGTTAATAGGGAATGCAGAAGCAAAGAATGCAAGGTACATTCAAGGCTTGAACCCTAGTCTGTCAAGGGCAATGTTGCCATACAAGGACAAAACCTTCGATCAAGTAATTGATCTAACTCTCTCATTTGAGCAACATGACACTGCAAGAGAGAAATTCAGGAATATGAAGCTCAATAAGAAGAAGGGTGGTCAGAACAAAGTGCAACATTATGACAAGAGAAATGCAAGTAAAGGAGCTAAGAAAGGGGAAGGAGCAACAGCACTTGAAAGCAAGAAATTCACTCATTGTTTTAATTGTGGAAAAGCTGGACATTATAGTAACCAATGCCCTGACCCTAAGATACCCAGAGGAGGCTGCTATAATTGTGGAAAGATGGGTCATCTCAAGAAGGATTGCCCAGAAACCAATAGGGGAACAGCAAGGGTAGGAGCTTTGGCAGCAAGTAACACTGGGAATGTTGGGCAACTTGAAGGTATAATTTTTATTCATACCCAACCAATATCAGTAATATATGACACTGGTGCCTCACATTCACTAATATCTTTGGAAATTGTAAAGAAGTTAACACTTGCATGTGTTTCCATTGATCAGCCCTTGGTTGTACACAGTCCCATAGGGAGTCATTGCATGTTGGGGATGAAGTGTATGGGTCTGAAATTAATTATAGGGGGTTATGAATTTAATTCAGACTTATATACCTTAAATTGTCCTGGTATTGGGATTATTTTGGGGGTAGATTGGTTAATGAGAAATAAAGCAATTTTAAATTTAGAAAACCTTACTATTTCTTTGGAAACAAATGAAGGCAAAATAATTACCATCTTAAGTGAAACAGCAAAGAATACATGCTTTAATAAAATCTGGAGTATTAATGAAGTTCAAAAGGAATTAAAAATAGAGGAAATCCCAGCAGTCAATGAATATATAGATGTGTTTGGAGAAGTAAAGGGAATTCCTCAAAACAGACCAGTTGAATTTAAAATAAAATTAATTCCTGGAACAAATCCAATCATTAAGAAGCCTTATAGAATGGGTCCAAAAGAGTTGGTAGAATTAAAACATCAACTAGAAGAATTAGAAGAGAAAGGATTTATAAGATCAAGTAGTTCCAGTTGGGGTTCCCCAGTGCTATTTGTCAAGAAACATGATGGAACAATGAGGTTGTGTGTAGACTACAGGGATTTAAACAAGGTAACTATTAAAAATAAGTACCCACTGCCTAGAATAGATGATCTATTTGATCAATTACATGGAGCTAAAATATTTTCAAGGCTAGACTTAGCCTCTGGATTTCATCAAATGAAAGTTGCAGAGGAAAGCATTGAGTACACAGCCTTCAATACAAGGTATGGCCTTTATGAATTTCTAGTAATGCCATTTGGCTTGACCAATGCTCCCTCCTATTTTGTAGACTTGATGAATAGAATTTTTAGAGACTTTTTGGATAAGTTTGTCTTGATATTTATAGATGACATATTAATTTATTCAAAGACAGAAAATGATCATGCCATGCACCTACATTTAGTATTATCCAGACTTAGAGAACATGAATTAAAAGCCAAGTATTCAAAGTGTACATTTTGGCAACATGAAGTAAAATTCTTAGGACACATAGTGTCACAGCGGGGAGTAAGTGTAGATCCAAGCAAGGTCATTGCAGTTCAATCATGGAGTAGACCCAAAACAGTGACTGAGATGAGGTCATTCTTAGGTTTGGCAGGGTATTATATTAGGTTCATCAAGGAGTTTTCAAGAATAGCTGCACCAATGACCAAACTAACCAAGAAGAACCAACCATATGTGTGGACTGAGCAGTGTGAACAAGCTTTTGAGAAATTGAAGCAAGCATTGGTGGAAGCTCCTGTCCTACAAATCCCAGAAGCAAATGAAGGAATGGTTGTATACACTGATGCTAGTGGGTCTGGGTTAGGTGCAGTGCTTATGCAACATGGCAAGGTAGTGGCATATGCATCAAGACAGCTTAAACCTAATGAAACCAAATATGCAACTCATGATCTTGAATTAGCTGCAATAGTGTTTGCACTAAAACTATGGAGGCATTATTTGTGGCAAAATTTGAATTATTCACAGATCATCAAGCATTGAAATATTTATTTTCTCAAAAAGATTTAAATATGAGGCAAGCAAGGTGGTTGGAGTTTCTAGCTGCATATGATTTAGATATATTGTACACTCCTGGAAAAGCTAATAGAGTGGCAGATGCTTTGAGCAGAAATCATGTTAGATTAGCCAGTTTGATGATTGATGAGTTTAAAAATCTTGCAGTGCTTGGGGAGGCAAATATATACAGCAAGGATGCAGTGAATTTTAAAGAACATGGTGATATGGTGGAGTATGGTACACTGGGAATAATCACAGTGAAGTCTAATCTGGTGGAGAAAGTTGGTAGCATGCAAGATCAAGATCAAAGTCTAAAGGAGAAGAAAGAAATGTTATTAAATAACATTGAGTCAGAGAATTTTAAAATAGATTCCAAAGGTTATTTGAGGAAAAATGATAAGCTTTGTGTACCAAACATTGCAGAGTTGAAGGAAGAAATCATGAATGAGCATCACAAGACCAGGTACACCATACACCCTGGTGGTACTAATATGTATCATGATTTAAAAAGAAGCTACTGGTGGCCAGGGATGAAGCAAGCAGTGGCAAGATATGTGGCAAAATGTTCCACATGTCAACAAATTAAAGCAGACCACCAAAAGCCTTCTGGCATGTTGCAACCTTTGGAGGTACCTCAGTGGAAATGGGAAAGTATTTCCATGGATTTTGTAGATGGTTTGCCTAGAACTAAGAAAGGCAATGATAGTATATGGGTAATTGTTGATAGACTAACCAAATCAGCTCACTTTGTCCCTGTCAGGTCAGATAGAAATGCATCTAAGCTTGCACAATTATTTATTAAGGAAGTGGTGAGGCAACATGGTATACCCAAGACCATTGTAAGTGATAGAGACACTTTGTTCACCTCAAGATTTTGGGAGAGCTTCCAAGAAGCAATGGGAACACAACTTTGTTTAAGCACTGCCTACCATCCTCAAAGTGATGGGCAAACAGAGATAGTGAATAAAATATTGGAAGATTTACTTATAGCATGTGTGCTTGATTTTGGTGGTAATTGGGAGGATCATATTCACTTGGCAGAATTCACTTACAACAATAGCTATCAATCAACCATAGGAATGGCTCCCTTTGAAGCCTTGTTTGGGAGACCCTGCATGTCTCCTGCCTGTTGGTTGGAAGCAGGAGAGGGTGTAATGTTGGCGCCAGCTCATGTTAAAGAAACTTCCAACATGATTGAATTGGTTAGGCATAGAATGAAGGCAGCACAATCAAGACAAAAGTCTTATGCAGATAGAAAGAGAAAGCAAATGGAGTTTGAAGTAGGAGAGCATGTTTTTCTGAAAGTATCACCAATGAAGAAAGTGTTCAGGTTTGGAAAATCTGGTAAGCTATCACCAAGATTTGTAGGACCATATGAAATTATGCAGAGAATTGGTGCTATGGCCTACAGACTTAAGTTACCTGAGGAGTTGAGTGGTGTGCATCCTGTATTTCATGTTTCTTAATTGAGAAAATGGGTGAATGATGAAGGAGCAATTCTGGAGTCACCTACTCAAGTTCAAGTCCAGAAGAATTTGGTTTATACAAATGAACCAGTAGGGATAGTTGCCAAGGAAGAGAAAAAGTTGAGGAACAAGGTGATCAAACTGGTGAAAATCCAATGGAGTTTGGACACTAATGATTGTACATGGGAGGTTGAAGATAAAATGAGGGCTAAATACCCCAATTTGTTTACTGATGGAGAGGTATGTTTAAGCAGCCTAAGATGATTTTTCTAAATATACTTATATATTGTTTGTTTTCATAAAATATGGGGTTATGGAGTTAAAACGTGTTATGGATTAGTGCTTTTAATTGGAGAAATTAGGTGAAATTATGGGGACATAATTCCTTTAAGGGGGAGGGTATGTAATGACCCTAAAATAAAAAAAATAAAAAAAATAAAAAAAAATATAGATATATATTAGGAAATTCTGAGATATATATATATATATAATATATATTGCATTAAAACAGAAAAGAATTTGGCAATAAATAAAATTGCATGGGAGCTTCTGTTTGATAAAATGCAAGGAATTAAGGTAATTAGAAGAAAAATTGGAACTTAAAATAAATATAGCTTTATGTTCAAAGAATTATGTAAATATATATACATTTAATATATATGGGGTGTTTGCTGTTTTATATGAAGATAAAATAAAATGAAGTTTAATATAAAAGTTTATATGTCTTATAATTGTGCCAGAAATAATTAGCATAATATATGTGATTTTTAAATTAAATATAAAAGGAGTTGCTGATTTGACAAAAGGCAGAAATATATATATACACATATATAGAATCAAATAAAAATTTCCATACCATATTTATTCCAAGCAAATAATTTGGGTAAATGACTTTACATTGCATAATAAGGTATGATAGTATATAACGGATAGGTAGAAAAAAAAATACAAAGAAGATTTCCAGATTCTCTAAACTTAGAAGAAAAAAAAAGAAAGAACAAGGATCACATGCATATGGCATGAATAAAATGGAAACATTAAAATAGCATGCAGTGTTTAAAATGTTCAACTCCCGAAATAACCAATTAAAGTAACCTAATGTGTGCATTTCCCTTTTAGGACCACACAGGAATGAGATATGTGCATGAACAACTAAGGGTATTAGGAGAATTACCCATTTTCTTAAACCCTAGGATGGATTTATAAATAACTGCATATAGCCAAATCCATCATTCTCTCGGGATCAAAAAAAACAAGGAGAAACACTATGCTTGAGGGTTTGGGGGATTTGCTGTTCTAAGAAATTAAGGCAGTGAAAGGAAAAACATTATGTGAGTATTTACACTTTTGTATGCAATGGCATTAAGTCCTATTACAGGCAACCTAAAAATATTATGAGTTATTTGAATCTCTGAAATGATTTGTTATGGGTGATATGGATGTTTGTTGGTGCATTTTTGTTTGGAGCATTAATCTGTAAGTAGGCTTTTAGAGTTAACAGGATTTGAGTATTTTTGTTCCATCTCATCATCATTAAACATGGATATAGATTAAATGGGGGAACATGGGGTTGAACCAGAAGATATACAAGCACTTATATCTTTCTAAAATATGAATGTAAGAAAAACTAAATTGGTCACTTGGGGGTTAGTCAATGATCTGCTTACTTCAGGTGGAAGCAAGTATATGCATGGTGCAACTGCACCCTGAGGCCTTTGTGTGTTGGAATAATTTAAACAACCTGGGAGTTTCCTTCACAATGCATACATAGTGTTCATTTGACAAGGAGATGTAGACCATAAATTAAATAAGGAATGGGATTGGGATTTATAAAAATCTGGGTTATGAATATCTAGACAGGGAGTTAAACTAACCAGGATTTATGTGATGTTCTGGTTAGCTGCTGGGTGAAATTTGGAGTATAAACATGAGTTTACTTATCTAAGATTTGGTGAGGATGAGTTAGGAATTGTACACATAATTATTTTTAACTGTTTGTTATGTATTGATTAATTTGTTGAATGTGATTTTGTGTCTTCTTGAATGAACCAAAACATGCTAAGTATAAAACCTGTTAAACTAAGAAGGCATTGCAAGATTACTAAAATTATGTGTAGGTATACAAAATTGATAAATACTCATACCAGTGTAAACTGACCCTTTTGGTTGCCCTTGCAATCATCTGGGTGTCTCAAAAATTCTTTGGGGCAGCTAAATGATTTGCTTGCAGGAAATTGAAGTTGGCTTGAGGAGTAAGGAAGGCATTGGCTGCTAGTATAAATAAGAGAGACTTGTTTTAAATTTGCAGTTGCATTGTAATGAAATTACTAGACAAATTCTATTTTCTGTAATTGAAGTTACTTGTAGGAAACTTTCTAAGTATTTGGGGTTGAAAACTTGTACTTAAGTAAAATTCATTTTGAATGATATTTGATGGAGTTTGATTTTCTATTGATTCTATGATCATCTGATTTGGAGAAAACAAGGGGATAGATATAACACATAAATATAAAATGTGAATTTAATAATCTCTGGTTTTATTGCCTGAGTTTATTCTATAATTTTCTTTAAATAAAATATAATGGATTTGACAAGATTGGAATAAGAAATATTCAAGTGGAGTAAATGTATGCATGGCAGATAATTGATACTGATTTGTATATATATATATTTGATTCACTGATTTTTATTGCCTATATTTTGCCCTATGGAAATTAAACAGCTAAGAGGATTGAATTTTTGAAATAAACTCTCAAGATTTGAGTATTTAAATTTTCAAAGAGAACTATGAGGGCAGTAGACTTGGAAGACACGGAATTTTGAATAATTGAAAGAATACATACAAGAATGCATTTCAGAAAAAAAAAACTAGGCACTAACATGCTGGGGATTAGGAGTAGGAATTTGTAGAAGCTTGTTAAAATGAGGGGTATGGGTTTGCAAGTGGTAAAAGGGGGACTATGGCTGGTCTAGATGGCCAAGGGTCAAACCCTTGGAGCCTGGAACCACTTCATTTCAATCAGTGAAGTGTAAAGTGCTACCGGGACAAATCAAAGAAAACACCAAGCAGCCTTGGGATAACACCATGCATATCCCAGAAATCACCAAGTATGTAAGTCTGCATCATAATAAATTTGAAAATGCTAAAAATCCTCATCTGATCAACCTGAAATGATAAATGGAAATTAAGTCCAATATCCATGCCTGTTAGTAAAGATTTGTAAGTGATTTCATGCATATACTTGATAACTATCATGAGATCAAGGAAATACTATTTTAAGTGTTAAATAGAATTATTTAGGCAGATTAATATATATAGTCAAATAAAAGTATAAGTGTTGTAGTTTGCTAAAAATATACCTTTGGAAGTAGAACAAAATTAGAAAGGAAATAAGTAGCTTGTCAATAGTTTGTATGGTATTTTGTTTTCAATCAAATTTTAATTCCCTCTGATAAAAAAAAACAATAAAGGAACAATTGTATATCATCAAATATATAATTGTCTTAATTTGTTTGTACACTGATATGATTATATTGGTAAATCCATGGTCTTGGGAAAAATATTTGGAAACTATATAAAAATTCAAATATAAAAGAAATGGGGTTTAGTGGTGAATTCCTCTTGAATAAAAAAAAATCTAAGTGACTTAAAGATGAGGGTCACCACAATGTATTTTCTTGCAGTTTGTATGTATTTGATTTCGTTGGGTTCAGAATTATTTTGGTATGGATTGGTTAAGTAAGTATGATGCTAGGATATTTGTAATGACCCGCCCTTCTGACCGCCCCTAGTCGGTAATTAAACCAACTTGGAACGTTCTAAATGACGGATTGTTGTTTAGTTTATGTAATTTAAACAGAATCAGCCACAGAAACACAGAATAATAATAATATTTCAAAAACAAATGAATTTTTATTTCTTCTTTTACAATATCAGAGTTTATACAATGTATTACATTTTTACAACGGAATATTTCTTTAAATACGAAATTTCTAAAACTAAAGTGAGCGTTTTACCCCCTCTCTCTAACTTCGCTGCTCGAAAATCTTCAAGCTGTAAAATACTCGGTCTGACCCGAGTATTACATTCAAAAGAAAATAATACACAGGTCAGTCTAATTCAAACTCAGTTATTAGTTCATAGAGGCAATAATAATCAAATAATCAAATAGACGACAATCACAATAATTCATGTCTATCCGACCCTTTTTAATAAAGAAATCGGATAACGGAAATTAAAACACTTAACAGTGTTAAACAACAAATCAGTAGATTCAAATCATCAACTGAAATAAATAAACAAATTATCAGTGAAAATAATTTAGAAAATAACAAAATCATCAAAACAACAAAATCAATTCAAACAATTGAAATATAATTTTAAAACATCAATTCTGATTGGCTGCAGTACACGCACGCGTGTACTCCCTCGCCAATACGGCATATGAAATACGCAAAAGATCAATGAATCAAAAATAAAAGAAATATCAATTTAAAATCTGTCAATTCTGTGTGGCTGCAGTACACGCACGCGTGTACTGCCTCGCCAGTACATCATTAAATACACAAAAGATACACAAAAACCCACAAACGAGCACAAGGTCAAACCCAAGAAAAAGTCGGGTTCAACACAACTGCAATTTCAAATGAGATGGTCAAGACATAAAATCAAGTCTCGACCCAAAATCAGTGACTCAGTGCAAATGCAACAACAGAGCACAACGCACCAAGTAAGTAATAGCAAGCAACAGGGCCAGACCAAAATAATACAAACATGAAGTGAATGCAACTCCAGGTGAACAACCAAGGGCCGAGCACTGATATATGTAAACGAATGGAATGCAACTACAGTGATCAAATAGACTGCAGGATTTCAAAAACAGACTACAGTGATCACGAACACATCAAACTTAATGAAACAGGAACTACAAATACAAGTTGCCAACATACAAACAACCAAGCATGCAACTCGAAGTGATATAACAGCAAATACCACAAATATCAAGTAATATAACAAAGCGACTCAACAGCAATGTATGTAACATACAAACAACAGATATACAAGCTGAAACTTCAGAAGAACCAGGTTGAACAACTATAAGTACAGGTACAATAAAATGCAGACCAGAGTAAAACTAAGGAAGTGCATTTTTTTTCCGAATACATCATGAAACACTTGCAACAGAAAATCAATGCAAAATGGACACAATCGAAACCAGACTCAAACAAGATGAACCAGACATGCAACTACATGTATCTGTATGTTGCAAACTCAAATAGAAATTGCATATAAAGGAATGCAACAGTGGTGATGAAATGAAAACAACCTGAATGGTCACGCTAGGTCATACTAGCCTTAAACAAGTGCATGTAACCTTCGGGTTAGCATACAAGTGAAACACAAAACAAGTGTACCCAAAAATATGACCAAAGCCAAACAACACAAGTGCACAACAACCATGGAACATTGCCGCTATTCTTAAAAAAAATGCACAGCATACATATGAATCAAACTCATATATATACTGCAATAATACCACAGAAAACATGAAAAGTGCATAACAAGTATGCAACTACAAAACTGGGTCAAGCAAGTGCAACACAGTGACGAGCTATCCAGATTCAAAGAGGCAATCGGTACGACAAGACTACAAAAATTCAAGAAGGCACCAAACAACAAACAAAATGCAAAGGTCAAGCCATGGTTGTCATGACTCAACTCAAATGCAAAGCTTCAACAAATCAAAACAGCATCAAAGCTTATGTATGCAGACCCAACGCTTCAAATGACCAAGTACAACTGGAATCAAGAAATGCAACTTAAGTTAAAAGCTATGTAGTGAAGACATAAACAAGTATATATGACGACCACTTGAAGTATGTCAAACAGACTGCAAGATAAACCCAAAAATATGCATATGAATCAAGTAACTCGAGTACTCAAAGGGAGATGCAAAACAAACTGTATCCGGGGAACGACACGAACATTTCGTGCTACATGAAGACCGGACAGTGCACCAATGATAAGGAACACAGCAACAAAGACCTATGCTACAATGGATAATTGAACTCAACAAAATCAGACAACAGAGACAATCGGAGTCCAATATGACCGAAGTCAGATATATGAACTCGAGTAAGTCCAGATATAAAGCAACACAAAAACAATTTTGTGCTATGCAACAATGGAGCAACAGAACAACAGAGAACCGAAGTCAGTGAGAACCCTGACTCCCACTCAGAACCAAATGTTAGAAAAAAAAATTCAAACAAGACCAAACTGAAACAAAGGAACAACGCCAGGTCACAAATGCACAAGATGATTCGTAGTCGAGAGACCACATTCAATACCAAGTTTAAAATCGAGATAAACAGGTCAAGGTCAAACATTTTTAACAGTAGCAGTTTCAATTAATGCCAATAAAATGCCAAGGCCGACAGTATGCAGGTCAATGCCAAAGTCGAACTAGCAAATTCGAAACCATGACGAGTAAGGCAATTCAAAGCCGTAAGTATCAAGGAAGCGAACAAAAATCAGAAATCAAAACCGTGATAACCCAGAAACCATAAAATATACGAATTTGACTAAGTTAGAAAAATCATCCATATCTAAACAAAATCAAATGATCGAAGTCACCAAAAATCAGCAAGTTCGAAGAAATATAGATCAACTGTTTCAAACCCAACTAAAGGCCAAAGTCAACACTGGAAACAACGGCAAGGCCAAGGTAAATTCTCAACTAAAATATTTTCCGAAAATTAAGTTTGCAGACTTCAAGATAAATCAGTATCGAAGACAACAAGAACGAATAAATCAATTTCCAGACGAACGAAGATCGACTTTCAAAATCCAAACGAACCAAGAAATCACAAGTTCAAAAGCAATAAAGTTTGAATTAAATGTGAGTGACAAATAATCACTCACCTTTTTCACGAATCGAAGCAGCCGAGAGCCAAGCAAGGACGAGTACGATCGAAAACGAAACTCTAGCTTCAAAGCGAAGAGGAAGACGAACGCGAACGAGATGGAGCCGCAATTTTTTGTTCGATTGTTTTGTTTTAGGGTTATGAAAATTGAAATGAAAGGGGTACGGGTTCGTATTTTATGAGGAAGGGGGAGGCGCGATTCCAGGCTGAAACAAAGGAAAGTCGCGTGGTTTTTGCAGAGGAAAGATCGTGCTTGCCCTTAAATTTCTGCTGAGATGTATCATGCTTTGTACTTTGTCAATGTTCCTTTGAAATCTTCACTTCCCTTTGCTTTGTTTTATTTTATTATTAATTTTGTATTGATAAAATTTTTATTTCTTTTTAAACATCATTATCTATATTACATTTATTTGCCTATATCATGTCATATCATATCAAATGTCAAAATTGTAAAGTCTTAAATTTAATCGAATAAGATAAACTTGATTTTTAAAATCCAAAGATTCTATACTATGAAATTTCAAAGCAAATTTCCTTTACATTATTTATAAATCCCAATTCAAATTTTAAATTCAAATATATTTCTCATATTAAACTTTTAAAAAAATTCAAATAGCTTCATAGGTTTAAATCAAAATTTAATTCAATTATTAATTTAAAAATATTTAAAATTCAGGATCGTTACAATCTTCCCTCCTTAAAACTTTTCGTCCCCAAAAAGGAGTGGTTGTTAAAATTTCGCCAATATTTATACCCTACACAGTTTTTCTAAGCTCAAAACTTATTAAAAATAAATAAATATAGGATTCATTCCTTTTGTTTTATCTTACTAGTTTTGTTCATTATCTCCTTTGTTCATTGATTTCTACACTCAAAACGCAAAAGTCTTTTACCAAAATTTTCGACTTACAAAACTCAGATTTAAACTTGAAATTCTTCATGTTAGAGATTTGTATAATATATCTCTTCCAAAGTTGTGGACTTTCAAGACATTTCAAAAATCTTCTTCTTTAGTTCATTAAGTTAGAATCATGTAATTTTAATTTCAAACTATTGATTTGCTATTTAAAGTTTGAAAATACTTACTAACTCGAAATTTAACAAGTCTATCGTCGTTCTTACAGACATTAGGCATACGCTGGCCAGGCGCAGGACTAAAAATCTCCCAGTACTAAATATACTTGTTTCAATTCCCAATGAAAATACTTAAAAATTCTTTTAAAAATGGATATGGAAAGCACGTTCCCCCATGGATCATAGTTACCCGGCGGTTACGCTACTATCCCAGTAGAATCGCTTGTAATCTGTAGATTTCACATCTCTTAAATTTCGCCATGGTTGTTGCCATAGTTCACAGTTCACATGGCGGTTACGCTACTATCCCAGTAGAATCGCTTGTAACCGTAGGCATCACGCCCCTCAAATTTCGCTTGGCATCTAGATTGCAGTTTACCCAGCGGTTGCGCCACTATCCCAGTGGAATCGCTTGTAACTATAGGCATCACGCCCCTCAAATTACGCTAATCAATCAATATGATCCCATCGACATGATCCATCCTGAGGGATTCCAATTCAAATAGTCACTCCGACTAATGGAAATTCTACGTAGCTACGAATTTCAAATGGACACTCATCACGAGTTCCAACACCTTCACAAATTTTAAATGGAAGGTACTTTTCCATATCCTCAGTTTAGAAAACATAATGTCATACATATATAGTACTTCATTTCACATTTCGTACATATCATATCTATGTAAACTAACATAAGATTTCCATAACAATTACTTTCCAAACTGATGGTTTCAAATTTACCGCATTCATATATATATAAGTTCCGAAAACCTACATATCCCATATCCATAACAAAATAGAGGTTTTCAAAATTTTCCTCTAAGTCGATTTGGAAATTTAAGGTTATCTCAAACCCAATTCATATTCATAATTCCATTTATTATCGACTTCACATTCGATTTGGATCACACGTTACTTTGTCAATTCTCAACACATAATTAATGTCTACCGATATATAACCTCTGAGCTCGTACGTCTCAGAGAAGGGCGTTAAGCTAAGAGAATAAATTCTCCGCCACCAACAGATATATATTTAATAGAGATCAGTTGCTATGTCATTAATTCACAATGTTAGACATACAATCCAAACCGATCATCTGAAATTCAAAACTCAACCTATATTGTCTTTAGTGTCGAAGTTAAACTCAATTTAACTCAACGATTCAATCTTTTTGAAAAATTTCAAATTGAACTAATTGTTCAAATTTCTCATTTAACATTTCAACTTCGACTTTGAAAATGAATTTCAAATCATTTATCACTTACGGAATATATTCACAACATTTCATTTCATATTTGGAAAAACATTTCCATACTTATTTAAAAATAAGTAATTCACAAATCTAATTTATTTTCAACATTTGAAAATATTCGATATACTTAAATCATAATTAAGTATATATTTCATCTTTTAAGGAAATCATTCTCTTTCACACATTTATTTGAGTTAAAACGAATGTTACGTAAAACATCGTTACGACAACTCAAAATCACTAGTATAGGGATTCAAAAATTAGGTAGATATATAAATCCCAATGTTATACAAAACATTTCCTTTAGGAAATCATTTACTATAACAATAATGTTATAGTCCACTATTTCCTTTTATTTGAAAACGTCTATTTCAACAATGAATGTTGAAATCTATGGTTTCGATATTTAATGCCTTTTAAAACATCTTTTAAAACAATTAACTTCGTTTTAAAATATCACTTTCCCAAACATGTCCATTTTATTCAATAATATATTCACAACATTTCTATACATTTTTTTTTAAAAGATTATCCACTGTCCAAAATTGTGGATATACTTCCTTTAACAAGCTATAAGAATTTACTTATCAAAATAAGTCAGTTCCGGATTTATAAACAACGTTTATAAATTCTATTCCTATTTATAAAGACTTCAATTTATAAAAATCACTTTATTAACCATTCCTTTTATAACTCAATTTTTTTTATATCAAAAATTTAATTTATAAGTAAATTACTTATAAATCTTTTATTTTACAACATCGATTCATTTTATAACTTCACAATTTTTTTTTCATTCACTTATGAAATCCATTAATACTTCATTTTTTTTATAACATTTGAAAATCAATTTTCAAAAGAATTCAGAATCAATTTCTCAAATTATAGTTCAATAATACCTTGGCTATAACTAAATTGACATGTCATTTTATTTCCCAATTATTACTTTGGAGATATTCAAAATATTTGATTTAAACCAATTCATTAATTCACTTAACTTATATTTTATTTTCATAAATCTCAGCAATTCGATAATGGGTTTTCGAATGATCAGGACTCACATCTAAGGAGACCTTACCGAAGAGAAACTATCGCAAACCTACATTTAGAGAGGGGTATTTCCGAAGAGGATTTGAATTTTCAAAATACTTTTTTATTTTCAAAAACAATTTTATACTTCTTTAGATTTGAAAAACGCTTTCTTTAAAGTGATTCTGGTAACTATTCATATTAAATGCCATAAACTAAGCTTTGTATAAACCAAAGCTCTGATACCACTTTTGTAACGACCCGCCCTTCTGACCGCCCCTAGTCGGTAATTAAACTAACTTCGAACGTTCAAAATGACGGATTATTGTTTAGTTTATGTAATTTAAACAGAATCAACCACAGAAACACAGAATAATAATAATATTTCAAAAACAAATGAATTTTTATTTCTTCTTTTACAATATCAGAGTTTATACAATGTATTACATTTTTACAACGGAATATTTCTTTAAATACGAAATTCCTGAAACTAAAGTGAGCGTTTTACCCCTCTCTCTAACTTCGCTGCTCGAAAATCTTCAAGCTGTAAAATACTCGGTCTGACCCGAGTATTACATTCAAAAGAAAATAATACACAGGTCATTCTAATTCAAACTCAGTTATTAGTGCATAGAGGCAATAATAATCAAATAGACGACAGTCACAATAATTCCCGTCTATCCGACTCTTTTTAATAAAGAAATCGTATAACGGAAATTATAACACTTAATAGTGTTAAACAACAAATCAGTAGATTCAAATCTTCAACTGAAATAAATAAACAAATTATCAATGAAGATAATTTATAAAACAACAAAATCATCAAAATAACAAAATCAATTCAAACAATTGAAATATCATTTTAAAACATCAATTCTGATTGGTTGTAGTACACGCACGCATGTACTTGAAAGTGTGTATGCTTGTGCACACTAATTATGGATCGTGTAATATGGACTAACAATATATGCGGAATGTTATTTACAATTTCTATACAAATAAATATTCAATAAACTAACTATAGCAATTCACAGATATAGAAAAGTAAATGCAGTAAACTATAAAAATCACACCAGGGATTTTTATACTGGTTCGGACCTCCCGTCCTACGTCCAGTCCCAGACTTCTATCTGAATTTTCACTACCAACTACCTCGCTTCACCCGGAGGAACAGGTTTACAATACCCGAACAGCCGAACGGGATTTTGTGCCTCTTACAACACCGAGGACTTCAACAAAAAACAAATACAATTGCTGTTGACAACTTGTGCTCTTGATAACACTGATTTGTCACTTGTAGTACACCCTTCCTATAATCTTATCCTCAAAATATGTGAATGATGTTTGTGAAGATTGAAGGAAGTATATTACTTATTTGAATCAAAAGATATGAAATAATTTCAATGATTCAATAAGCAATTTGAAGTGGAGAGCTTTTAGAATGCAAGAGTATTTAGAAATTAAGATCAGAATTTTAAAGCAAAGAATTGTTGTATTTCAATCAATGATTTAGATATGTTTATATAGAGAATAAATGGCTGTAACTCTTTGTGAAGAGTAGCCATTAACAGATGTGATCATTGATGAAAGGTAAGAGAAGCAACCATTGAAGAAAGAAGTGTCTTTTGGGAAAGGTTGCTTTCTGTTTAAAAACGGTCGACAGGTCAAAAATGACCAGTAGACAAAATTTCAAATATATAGACGTTATGTGCATGTGTGCACGTTCATTGTGCAATTTACACAGGAATGGTCGACCGCCTGGTTTTGTACCGGTCGACCGGTCCCTGTTAAATTGCACAGTGAATGTGCAATGCCATCCAAAACGTATATACATCGATTATATTGAGGTGCATGATTATTTGAGGATAGATTTTAACATAAATAATACTACTAACATACCAAATAATCAACCTCTAACGTATGAAGCTCTTTGTGTCTCAATGAATAACTTCTTTTTGTCGATCACGGTTTATTCCTTTGTTAGAAATCAAAACTATATAAAAATCTTGACTCAACATTCTCCCCCTTTTTGATTGATGACAACATAGTTATGAATCTCCCCCTGTATATGATCTCCCCCTGAGATTGTGCCTGTAACTCTATATTTTCCTGCATATATACTGTTAGCACAATTTTCTCCCCCTTTGTCATCGACGAAAAGGAGTTTGTTAAATAGAGGATATAAATTATATAATCCAGAGTATAAGCAAAATAAAACTACTACCATAGATCAAGAGTTAAGTGTCACATAATATGATAATACCCAAGAGTCTAGTACGAATTAAAACGTGACACTATTTAGTACAAGTGCCAGATAATGTCTTAAAGGTAAAACTAAAGACATAATTTACACAAAATAATAGATAAAGAGATAAACTAAAAAGATTCAATCTGACTCTGTCTCACCCTCTTCTTCTTCTTCTTCTTCAACAAGCTGAGTTTTTCCGTATCCACGTCCATGACTCGTTCCCGAGCTTGTACCCTCCTCCGAGGATGTCCAAGCAAAAGTAGGAGGAGCTGGGCGCTTGCCAGGGTCTTGAGTTGGCATGGATGAGGATGATGCTCCACATGATATTGCTTCCCATATAGAACTGAAGAACGACTTAAGTTTGTTAAAGCGTTTATCCATTTTTGTGTCCATGCGCTTAAGTCGTGCTTTGAGAAGGAATTGATTTTGAGCAATAGTGTTAAGTGATTCTTTTGTTGAGGAAGATGATCTTAAAAGTTTATGTAACGACCCGTAAATTTCAACTGTTTTAATAACGTAAATAGTTGAAATTTTGTGAAATTTTAAACGATAAAATTTTGTAATAAAATTTTATATTTGGAATACGTCTAGTTAAACATAGCGATTGGTAAATTTTCGTCTAAAAATATGAAAGTTTATTTCGCACGTAAATTCACTTCAATTTAATCAGTTAAAAAGCGTTGAAAATAAAACGTTTTCAAAACCAAAATATTTTTACATAGAAAAATTCTAAACCATCTTCTGAGCAAGATGTCAGTTCGTCATTTTTCCAAATTCGGACATCTATTGCTCCGTCGTTCTTATTTTCTGCAAAACGCAGCATTCTAGTACCGATATCGATTTTTATCGGATGATCGTACCACCGATTTCTATATACCGTTTTGATCGTCTTGTCGTGCCGATCTCTACGGTATATTCGATTGTCAAATTCGGAGTTCCGGTGTACGTTGCACTTTGCGTAACGCCTACCGTATCGGTAACCGTTTCATGCCTTTCGGCTTCCGGTGTCCATTCAAATTTCCAACGGTTGGAAATCAAGCTTTCATTACTTTATTATTCCCTGAATTATCGCGAGTGACTTTACCATACCCACTGCTTCACATTTATTTCGATACGTTTCTTTTCTCTATTATAGAATACTAACAGCTGTTCACTTCTCTTCCAACCCCTCCCTCCCCTCTCTGTCTCTTCCATTTCTTAGTTCCTACTTCAAAAATTTTCCTTCTGCCATTTTTCAGAAAAGCCTCTTCACTTCTTCCCTTCACCAAATCGGTTTCCATGCCTTCCACTTCATCACGCCCGCTCATCCACTCAACCACCTGACCTCGCCTCCGCCACGTCAGCCTCCGCTTCCTCACGTCCTCCACCCGTGACAACCCACCACCACGGCCACCGCGTCCATCACGGACCCGTCTCCAACTCGTCATCCTGCCCAGATTCGCCTCCGGCCGTATAACCACCCACCGCCCAAGCCACCGAACCCCACTCCGCCTTATCTTCCAGCCGAGCAACCCTCTTGTCTCGTGCAACCATGCCATGGCAGCCCATCTCCAACCTCCGACCTTCCTCCTCTTTGTCATTTGAGGTATATCTATATATAAAGATTTTTGATATTACATGTGTTAATATATATACTGTTACAGTATTTTAATTTGTGTTAATATTTTTGTATAGATTTAATAACTACATCGGTTTTAATAAGTAGTACTATGTATGAAAAGTTGTTTATATGCAATGTTACTATATGCTATGATCTGCTGTACATATTTTGAAAGTTATAAAGGCTATATTTTATAACATGAAATGTATTTGAAGGTTATATATTTGTATATATTTATAGTCTAGATTTTTAAGGCGTTTTGTTGGTCAATTATATTATAATTAGTTATAGTATATATATATGTCTCAAATATTGATTTCTTTTTTGTACGATTATATAAATATATAAGTGAATAGGTGAGCCAAATAGAACTATACTCTGGTTTCAAAAGATATGGATATTTTATGTGTTTAAGTGCTTACGCAAGTTTATTTTAAGTATAATAGTGTTTTATATTATCAGTTTGTATAGGTGTACATATATGAATAGTTAATATAGGTTATATATATTCAAGGTCTATTCGTATGCCACTGTAACATATGTCAGTTTTATACTTAAGCTACATTAGGTTGTAAACTATTATGTTTTGTTTCACATATAAGTACTTTATTCTAAATAAAATATATATATGTTGTAGAGTTGTAATTTACGCATATGTTTGTTCGTTCGTCTGCTAGTGCAGTTCTGGGTTTTGCAGTGTGAGTATAAAGCATAGCAAGGGTGTGTTATTATGTACTCGAGTGTGATAGTTTGTTCTTGCTCGCGATGTCCTTGCTTGCAATGTATAATTTCTTGTGAAACAGTTCTAGCTCTTCAGTATGCTACTTTTCAAACATAAGACTGTATATATATAATATATTTTATGTTAACTTTATGTTAAATTGATCTTTGAGAATTTATATATATATATATATATTTTTTTTATTTATTTGCATTGTATTTTGTATAAAGTAATTTATTTGATAAGGGTAAACATTAGAAAAAAAAAGAAAAAAAAATGTAAAATCTATATCTAGTTGGTTCTAATTTCTTTTCATCAATTCATTATTATCAGCTTCATTCGTCGATTCAAGTTCAAGCTTGCCTTGCTTGGATATTCGTGCCTGGATTCGTCGCTCGTTTCCTTGTCAAAATCTATCTAGCCTCGAAAGGTGAGCAATCACTCACGATTAACGTTCTTTTATTTATTAAATTTGATTTCAATTGAAACGACAATTGAAATATGCCGCTGTTAGTTAATTACACTGTTATATATGCTATTGCCTGTATCAGTTCACCTGTGACATCTGACACCATTATCTGTTCATTATTTATGCGATGATAATACAGTTTGGCTGATAATTGATTGATTGTTGATGTTTATATTGGACGTTAAATTGTTGATGTTAAAATGATAAACAGTATGAAATTGAACTTGATATAGGATAATTGAATGTTAAATTTGATTAACTGACATTTGTATAGTATGACCCCTTTAAATGTTAAATAAATTGACACGTAGAATAGTGTTAACTATACCTTGAACCATTGAATTGTATGTTGTTTAAACTGATGATGTAGGTAATCGTAATAGATGACAAGTGAAAAACTGTAATGTAATAATCTTTAATCTACATGAAATGATAGTGTAGATTCTAGAAATAATTATATTAATTCGTACAAATAACAATGCGAATTAATACGGTTATTTCGGGATTATTTGAATTGATTATTGGATTGACATTGGTTGTTGTTATTGCTTGTTTATTTACTTTGACACCATCCCAGTTATCACACTGCAAGTTCCCTTTGATATGTTTTGATTTTGAATAGAATTGGAATCGGGTTGAAATGATAAATACCCAAAATTGAACTTTGACCTAGGATAGAAAATTAAATAAACCCGATTGGTCAATAACTTGATTTTGAAATAAGATAAGGATTTTGTTTGAATAAATAATATGGCTTTGAAATGAAGTTGAAATTTGAATTTAAGTGAAAGGAAATGTTCATGTTTAATAATCTGAAACAAATTATTAAAAATGTAATTGATGTAAGAATGTTGTTTAAGTTGAGAAACTATTGAGTTAAGTTGGAAATTATAATTAAGTTTGAAATTATTAAACTTTGAAATTATTTAATAATTAAGTTTGAATTATTCAATAATTAAATAAGATTGAATTATTTAATGATTAAATTAAATTGAATTTTGAATAAGTGAATTTTACTTCGTAAAGAATTGAAATTGAGTTCTTTATTAATTAAGTTTTGGAAAATTATTTAAGGAAGTAAATAAGTGAAATTGGATTCTTTAACGAAAATGAAATGTGATATTTTTGAAATAAATATAAGACTTGTAATTGGAGAATTGATTTGACGAATTTAGTTTAATTCAAAATTGTAAGTTTTGTTTTAATGAAGTTGAACTTAAGAATTGATTTAATGAATTGGAAATTTAATTGAATTTGTTTTGAATGATAAAGTAACTTAACGAATATTGAATGAAATCGGTAAATGAGTTTAAATTGATTTGAATGTTAAATTAAACTGATTTAAATGATTTCGGAATTTAATCTTATATACGAATTTAAATTGATATTTGAATTGTTTAAATAAAGATTGAAATTGAATTATAAGATTTCGAAATTGGAAGTTTTGAAACGAAAATTTGGAAATTGTTTTAGAAAGACAAATGAAATGTTGATTTACGAATTCTATTTGAAATTGAAATTGATTTGGTTTTTGAAATATATAAACGACCAATCGGTGTAATAATTACGAAAGTTATTAAAGAGACCGGGATCGGTAATGGATATACTCTCTATCTGAACCGAAACCACTTTAATAACTATACGCGGAGTGTTGATCCAGAACGAAGTGGATGGTTTTGATGAACGAGTTGAC
The DNA here is from genome assembly GCA_030737815.1 of Allium fistulosum. NCBI lineage: Eukaryota > Viridiplantae > Streptophyta > Magnoliopsida > Asparagales > Amaryllidaceae > Allium > Allium fistulosum. The sequence goes on from CM060903.1 coordinate 1,229,738,365, forward strand.
TAAAGAAAGAGAACGATTTTGGATGACCCTTGACATGACTAAAACAGGAGCCGCGCCGGGCCATTGAGGATCGCCATCTCTAGCGGACACACTTCTTCGATACCATATCTATTACTTTTGTGATTCGATTTGGGTGCACCCCTCGATTATGGGAGTGTTGTTTCGCGGTGTTGGGGTAGTAGCTGCTATGCCCAACATCAGTCCGGATCAGGCAACTACTAGTATCCTAGTTGGTATCGCCTCATGTACCTTGTCATACTGATTATCCTATTCGCGACCACTACGATTTTGATTTGTACCTTTAGTATATGGATTGCCCTCTGGTGACTTCCGGTTTTGGGGAAACTACGGTCTTGTATATGCTTTTGGGAATAAACAGGTTAAGAGGTGTATGGGCCCTGCTTAACCCTACTTTGATATCTTTATATTACTGATAGACATTATCTACTTAGCGTACATTACTACCTAGTAGATAGTTTAACGGATCCTTAAAGGATGGTTATTCCAAACATCCTTTGAGTTACTTGTATTTCAATTGCTATTTCACTTGAGTTGGATTTATTAATATAAGAATGTTAATCCTGACTCGAGTGTCTTGTGTTTTGCTTTACGCTCGGGTCAGACTGAGTGTACCAGTATTCGAGACTCACCTTTGGAGTTGGAGCTTTGTTTGAAGATCCAGCCATCTATCCAGCTTTCAGATATTCGATGATTCCAGTGATGTATTCTGCTTTGTATCTGATGTATCATATTACTCTTCCGTTGTATCTGGTTTAACTCTGATGTATTTTATATATTCATATAGTAGCTTCATGAACTACTATCTCTTTTATTTCCGCTGCACTTATTACTCTGTGTCTGTGATCTGTGATTATATCTATTTACTGTATATGTTCAGTTTTGCCAAATTTAAATTAACAACGCGGTATTTTGAGCAATTCAACTCCGGCATGAGTGTCTACCTATACACTTATAATGGACGCGAATGGTCCAAAATACTGGGTCGTTACAGTTGGTATCAGAGCTTTGGTAGCTCTAGGCAAAACTTAACATATAGGGTAAATGTATTTACAGAATCACTTTCATTTTGAGTTTCAATCTCTTCCGTTTTGATTCGATTCTTTCGAATTTTGGAACGTTCCCCTCGGTTCCGAAATTCATCCGTGTCCTTCACTATTCGTCTTCTTTCAATTCTGGAGCACCCCATAACTCCATTTCGAATGATATCTATAAAAGATCGGCGGTCTCGCCAATCTTCGAATGATTCGTAAAGGAGCAAAACTCCTTTATAATAGGCATTGATTTACCGGAGATTTCTGTATCCTCGGTTTACGATGCTATCTATCTCCTGCTATATCTGAATTCTAATTCTTGAGATCGAATGTCGATTTACCTCGGAATTCAGCATCGATCTTATTCTTGAAGTCACGGTTGATCCGGTTAAGGTTGCCCGCGATTTATATAAACTCATCCATCTTCTTATTTGTTATTTAAAACATCTTATCTTCCGTTTCGGACTTATCTTTGAATCAAAAAATTCTCTTTGATTTGATTTCTATCAAAATTGAATCCCTATCCTTATTTTGAAAATCTATTCTTGTATCGTCGAGTGAGGAATTGTATTTGTAAAATTATATTTAAATGTTTTAAAAATATTTATGTTGTTTGAGTTGTTGATGTGGATTTGGATTTTTGATCGATTCGTCTGATCAACGCTATCGATAGGATTTCCAAAACACTTGAACAGAGCAAACTGACACAATATTATTTTCAAATTGGTAAATGAAATAAATTTGTTTGATTATATTGTGAAAATATAAGTAAAATTTTCTGGAATTTAATAGGTTAATTAAATTGGTTGTTTGAAATGATAATATTTGATTATCATTTATTGTTCTATAATGAATTTATAAACGTGGTTTATAAATTGATTTGGAATCTGAAATAAATTTAATTCAGAAATTTGAGAATTTATTAGTTTCCGGTGATTTCGAACTTTGGGTTTTGAAATTTTAAAGTATATATATTGAAGGTATTTTAAAATAGAAATTGTTTTCAAAGAGTTTTAAATGTTGAAATCAATACTCTTCTCTTTGTCGCTGGAAAATAATTTCGGTGATGGCGGCCGCATCATCGACGTTCATTTTCGAGTTTCGAAGTGGAGAAACCATTATGTAGCTTTGCTACGGTTTCGTTTTGAAAAAATAAAAAAAATATTTTGATTTAAGTTTCTTCAGTATAATTTGATTTATATATATATATATGTATCTTATTTTAAAAATTTTAATTTGATTGGATATAAATATATTATATATATCTCTAAATTGTTTAAAGTTAATCGGAAATCTAATTCTTAAATTTTGTTAAAAGATGATTTTAATTATAAATAAAACCAAAATTTAGAATAAATATTTAAACTTGAATAATTGAATTGGGAAAATTTTATTTGTATATTGTTCAACTGCATTCTAATATAACTTACCTAAATCATTCAGAAGTTGAATATGTAATTGGATAATATATAAGATAAATTGAGTTTATAAATAAAATTTGAGTGTTTATAATAAATGTTATACACTAAATTTTGGATTTTAAAGTGTTAATAGAGTTAGATAGGATAATAAGTAAACTCAGTTAATAATGAAATAAATTTGTTTTGGAAAGAATTAATAAATTGAAATTTGTTCAACATATGAAAATACCTTGAATTTTAAAGAAATTAATAGATGTAAATTAATTTAAATCGAAACATTTATGTTTTAAATTAATTTATATGGGTTAAATATATGTGAGTAGATATATTAAGTAGAATAAATTTAACAGTAATTTGGAATAAAGAAGAATTTAAAATTGTTGAAGAAAATATGATTATAATAAAAGACTATTCAAATTTATGGTTTTAAAAATTGTAAATTGAAGATAAATGGATAATAAGATAATGAATTTAGAAATAGTTAAGATTGATTTTGGAAAAATCAAATGGATTAAATCAATTATTGAATATCAATTAATTTAAATTTGAATTTATATGGTTTAAATTAATTGATATTTAGTATTTCAATCTGTTTTCTTTCTGGTGGTTTCTATTCTCCTACCTCGTTCCTTTTCGGGGACGAAAAGTTTTGAGTGGGGGAGAATGTAACGACCCGTAAATTTCAACTGTTTTAATAACGTAAATAGTTGAAATTTTGTGAAATTTTAAACGATAAAATTTTGTAATAAAATTTTATATTTGGAATACGTCTAGTTAAACATAGCGATTGGTAAATTTTCGTCTAAAAATATGAAAGTTTATTTCGCACGTAAATTCACTTCAATTTAATCAGTTAAAAAGCGTTGAAAATAAAACGTTTTCAAAACCAAAATATTTTTACATAGAAAAATTCTAAACCATCTTCTGAGCAAGATGTCAGTTCGTCATTTTTCCAAATTCGGACATCTATTGCTCCGTCGTTCTTATTTTCTGCAAAACGCAGCATTCTGGTACCGATATCGATTTTTATCGGATGATCGTACCACTGATTTCTATATACCGTTTTGATTGTCTTGTCGTGCCGATCTCTATGGTATATTCGATTGTCAAATTCGCAGTTCCGGTGTACGTTGCACTTTGCGTAACGCCTACCGTATCGGTAACCGTTTCATGCCTTTCGGCTTCCGGTGTCCATTCAATTTCCAACGGTTGGAAATCAAGCTTTCATTACTTTATTATTCCCTGAATTATCGCGAGTGACTTTACCATACCCACTGCTTCACATTTATTTCGATACGTTTCTTTTCTCTATTATAGAATACTAACAGCTGTTCACTTCTCTTCCAACCCCTCCCTCCCCTCTCTGTCTCTTCCATTTCTTAGTTCCTACTTCAAAAATTTTCCTTCTGCCATTTTTCAGAAAAGCCTCTTCACTTCTTCCCTTCACCAAATCGGTTTCCATGCCTTCCACTTCATCACGCCCGCTCATCCACTCAACCACCTGACCTCGCCTCCGCCACGTCAGCCTCCGCTTCCTCACGTCCTCCACCCGTGACAACCCACCACCACGGCCACCGCGTCCATCACGGACCCGTCTCCAACTCGTCATCCTGCCCAGATTCGCCTCCGGCCGTACAACCACCCACCGCCCAGGCCACCGAACCCCACTCCGCCTTATCTTCCAACCGAGCAACCCTCTTGTCTCGTGCAACCATGCCATGGCAGCCCATCTCCAACCTCCGACCTTCCTCCTCTTTGTCATTTGAGGTATATCTATATATAAAGATTTTTGATATTACATGTGTTAATATATATACTGTTACAGTATTTTAATTTGTGTTAATATTTTTGTATAGATTTAATAACTACATCGGTTTTAATAAGTAGTACTATGTATGAAAAGTTGTTTATATGCAATGTTACTATATGCTATGATCTGCTGTACATATTTTGAAAGTTATAAAGGCTATATTTTATAAAATGAAATGTATTTGAAGGTTATATATTTGTATATATTTATAGTCTAGATTTTTAAGGCGTTTTGTTGGTCAATTATATTATAATTAGTTATAGTATATATATGTCTCAAATATTGATTTCTTTTTTGTACGATTATATAAATATATAAGTGAATAGGTGAGCCAAATAGAACTATACTCTGGTTTCAAAAGATATGGATATTTTATGTGTTTAAGTGCTTACGCAAGTTTATTTTAAGTATAATAGTGTTTTATATTATTAGTTTGTATAGGTGTACATATATGAATAGTTAATATAGGTTATATATATTCAAGGTCTATTCGTATGCCACTGTAACATATGTCAGTTTTATACTTAAGCTACATTAGGTTGTAAACTATTATGTTTTGTTTCACATATAAGTACTTTATTCTAAATAAAATATATATATGTTGTAGAGTTGTAATTTACGCATATGTTTGTTCGTTCGTCTGCTAGTGCAGTTCTGGGTTTTGCAGTGTGAGTATAAAGCATAGCAAGGGTGTGTTATTATGTACTCGAGTGTGATAGTTTGTTCTTGCTCGCGATGTCCTTGCTTGCAATGTATAATTTCTTGTGAAACAGTTCTAGCTCTTCAGTATGCTACTTTTCAAACATAAGACTGTATATATATAATATATTTTATGTTAACTTTATGTTAAATTGATCTTTGAGAATTTATATATATATATATATATATATTTTTTTTTATTTTTATTTTTTTTTATTAGCATTGTATTTTGTATAAAGTAATTTATTTGATGAGGGTAAACATTAGAAAAAAAAAAGAAAAAAAAAAGTAAAATCTATATCTAGTTGGTTCTAATTTCTTTTCATCAATTCATTATTATCAGCTTCATTCGTCGATTCAAGTTCAAGCTTGCCTTGCTTGGATATTCGTGCCTGGATTCGTCGCTCGTTTCCTTGTCAAAATCTATCTAGCCTCGAAAGGTGAGCAATCACTCACGATTAACGTTCTTTTATTTATTAAATTTGATTTCAATTGAAACGACAATTGAAATATGCCGCTGTTAGTTAATTACACTGTTATATATGCTATTGCCTGTATCAGTTCACCTGTGACATCTGACACCATTATTTGTTCATTATTTATGCGATGATAATACAGTTTGGCTGATAATTGATTGATTGTTGATGTTTATATTGGACGTTAAATTGTTGATGTTAAAATGATAAACAGTATGAAATTGAACTTGATATAGGATAATTGAATGTTAAATTTGATTAACTGACATTTGTATAGTATGACCCCTTTAAATGTTAAATAAATTGACACGTAGAATAGTGTTAACTATACCTTGAACCATTGAATTGTATGTTGTTTAAACTGATGATGTAGGTAATCGTAATAGATGACAAGTGAAAAACTGTAATGTAATAATCTTTAATCTACATGAAATGATAGTGTAGATTCTAGAAATAATTATATTAATTCGTACAAATAACAATGCGAATTAATACGGTTATTTCAGGATTATTTGAATTGATTATTGGATTGACATTGGTTGTTGTTATTGCTTGTTTATTTACTTTGACACCATCCCAGTTATCACACTGCAAGTTCCCTTTGATATGTTTTGATTTTGAATAGAATTGGAATCGGGTTGAAATGATAAATACCCAAAATTGAACTTTGACCTAGGATAGAAAATTAAATAAACCCGATTGGTCAATAACTTGATTTTGAAATAAGATAAGGATTTTGTTTGAATAAATAATATGGCTTTGAAATGAAGTTGAAATTTGAATTTAAGTGAAAGGAAATGTTCATGTTTAATAATCTGAAACAAATTATTAAAAATGTAATTGATGTAAGAATGTTGTTTAAGTTGAGAAACTATTGAGTTAAGTTGGAAATTATAATTAAGTTTGAAATTATTAAACTTTGAAATTATTTAATAATTAAGTTTGAATTATTCAATAATTAAATAAGATTGAATTATTTAATGATTAAATTAAATTGAATTTTGAATAAGTGAATTTTACTTCGTAAAGAATTGAAATTGAGTTCTTTATTAATTAAGTTTTGGAAAATTATTTAAGGAAGTAAATAAGTGAAATTGGATTCTTTAACGAAAATGAAATGTGATATTTTTGAAATAAATATAAGACTTGTAATTGGAGAATTGATTTGACGAATTTAGTTTAATTCAAAATTGTAAGTTTTGTTTTAATGAAGTTGAACTTAAGAATTGATTTAATGAATTGGAAATTTAATTGAATTTGTTTTGAATGATAAAGTAACTTAACGAATATTGAATGAAATCGGTAAATGAGTTTAAATTGATTTGAATGTTAAATTAAACTGATTTAAATGATTTCGGAATTTAATCTTATATACGAATTTAAATTGATATTTGAATTGTTTAAAATAAAGATTGAAATTGAATTATAAGATTTCGAAATTGGAAGTTTTGAAACGAAAATTTGGAAATTGTTTTAGAAAGACAAATGAAATGTTGATTTACGAATTCTATTTGAAATTGAAATTGATTTGGTTTTTGAAATATATAAACGACCAATCGGTGTAATAATTACGAAAGTTATTAAAGAGACCGGGATCGGTAATGGATATACTCTCTATCTGAACCGAAACCACTTTAATAACTATACGCGGAGTGTTGATCCAGAACGAAGTGGATGGTTTTGATGAACGGGTTGACTAAAGAAAGAGAACGATTTTGGATGACCCTTGACATGACTAAAACAGGAGCCGCGCCGGGCCATTGAGGATCGCCATCTCTAGCGGACACACTTCTTCGATACCATATCTATTACTTTTGTGATTCGATTTGGGTGCACCCCTCGATTATGGGAGTGTTGTTTCACGGTGTTGGGGTAGTAGCTGCTATGCCCAACATCAGTCCGGATCAGGCAACTACTAGTATCCTAGTTGGTATCGCCTCATGTACCTTGTCATACTGATTATCCTATTCGCGACCACTACGATTTTGATTTGTACCTTTAGTATATGGATTGCCCTCTGGTGACTTCCGGTTTTGGGGAAACTACGGTCTTGTATATGCTTTTGGGAATAAACAGGTTAAGAGGTGTATGGGCCCTGCTTAACCCTACTTTGATATCTTTATATTACTGATAGACATTATCTACTTAGCGTACATTACTACCTAGTAGATAGTTTAACGGATCCTTAAAGGATGGTTATTCCAAACATCCTTTGAGTTACTTGTATTTCAATTGCTATTTCACTTGAGTTGGATTTATTAATATAAGAATGTTAATCCTGACTCGAGTGTCTTGTGTTTTGCTTTACGCTCGGGTCAGACTGAGTGTACCAGTATTCGAGACTCACCTTTGGAGTTGGAGCTTTGTTTGAAGATCCAGCCATCTATCCAGCTTTCAGATATTCGATGATTCCAGTGATGTATTCTGCTTTGTATCTGATGTATCATATTACTCTTCCGTTGTATCTGGTTTAACTCTGATGTATTTTATATATTCATATAGTAGCTTCATGAACTACTATCTCTTTTATTTCCGCTGCACTTATTACTCTGTGTCTGTGATCTGTGATTATATCTATTTACTGTATATGTTCAGTTTTGCCAAATTTAAATTAACAACGCGGTATTTTGAGCAATTCAACTCCGGCATGAGTGTCTACCTATACACTTATAATGGACGCGAATGGTCCAAAATACTGGGTCGTTACAGTTTAACTTCTTCAGGTTTAGGACAGGATGATCAGGAGGAAGCTTCTCTATGTCCTTGGTCTTTCCATTGTTCAAAAGGCATAATATTGAAGTATGGAGCTGGAAGCTTCATTCTTGTAATCGAAGCTTTATTGATGGCTTTTGGTTTGGAAATAGAAGACTTTGGTGGTTCAATGCCACAATCGAGCAAGAGTCGCATAATATACTCGTTATAAAACAAGTGTGGCCTAGAGCTATCATTTACTTTCAAGATCTCATCAAAGATCATACCAATCCAGTTTATACGAATGCCCCCATAGATTGCGTATAATGCCTTGAAATTTTCTTTATAGACGGCATCAAAATTTCCAATTCTCGGTAAAAGAGAGTGCATAAGAGAATGATGAAGAATTCTTGCAGACGGCCGTAAACCAATAGACTTAGTGCTAACCTTGTCATCTTCAGTAAATTGATGACTAATTTGATTACGGACATGAACATTGCAAAAGTCATTTGAGAATTTTTTACCAATAAACCGAGAACCAAGAACAGTTGCCATCCTATCACATGAGATAAACACTTCTTTGCCATAGACAACGGACCAAAGGCAAAAATTGGGATCCTTGGGCTTGTTTTTCTCTAAATTTAGATTAGCATAGAATAACTTGATCATGACATGGTTAATTTCCACATTGTTTTGATCATAGTCAAGTAGGTTTTCAATGTCGGCATCCTTTGCGAAATCTAGAATACGATAACTAGAGAAATCTGAGAATTTAACAAGCGAACCCGGATGGATAGTAAAATCCTTCATGTCATTCCACCTCTTGAGTGAAATTGGATCCACAAGCCATTTCTTGATAGAGAGATCAATGGGTTGTGTTTCTGAGGTAGAAGCTTGCTTTAATTTCTTTTGTTGAGGAGCCATTAGGGATAAATTGGAAGAAAGAAATTTAAAAAGAGAAAGTAGGGTTTCTGGGATTTGGGGGAAGAAGACCGGTTTGAAGTAAAAGAGAGAGAGAGGAAAAAAAATGAACGGAAAGTTATATAAAAAAACAGAATACACGTAACCGGTCGACCGGTCAAAATGAGGTGGTCGACCGTTTTTATCCAGAGTGCAAAATAGTCGACCGGTCCATTTTTACCTGTCGACCGGTGCTGTTCTGGAAACATAGTTCAACCTAATTATGGACACTAATTATGGATCGTGTAATATGGACTAACAATATATGCGGAATGTTATTTACAATTTCTATACAAATAAATATTCAATAAACTAACTATAGCAATTCACAAATATAGAAAAGTAAATGCAGTAAACTATAAAAATCACACCAGGGATTTTTATACTGGTTCGGACCTCCCGTCCTACGTCCAGTCCCAGACTTCTATCTGGATTTTCACTACCAACTACCTCGCTTCACCCGGAGGAACAGGTTTACAATACCCGAACAGCCGAACGGGATTTCGTGCCTCTTACAACACCGAGGACTTCAACAAAAAACAAATACAATTGCTGTTGACAACTTGTGCTCTTGATAACACTGATTTGTCACTTGTAGTACACCCTTCCTATAATCTTATCCTCAAAATATGTGAATGATGTTTGCGAAGATTGAAGGAAGTATATTACTTATTTGAATCAAAAGATATGAAATAATTTCAATGATTCAATAAGCAATTTGAAGTGGAGAGCTTTTAGAATGCAAGAGTATTTAGAAATTAAGATCAGAATTTTAAAGCAAAGAATTGTTGTATTTCAATCAATGATTTAGATATGTTTATATAGAGAATAAATGGCTGTAACTCTTTGTGAAGAGTAGCCATTAACAGATGTGATCATTGATGAAAGGTAAGAGAAGCAACCATTGAAGAAAGAAGTGTCTTTTGGGAAAGGTTGCTTTCTGTTTAAAAACGGTCGACAGGTCAAAAATGACCAGTAGACAAAATTTCAAATATATAGACGTTATGTGCATGTGTGCACGTTCATTGTGCAATTTACACAGGAACGGTCGACCACCTGGTTTTGTACCGGTCGACCGGTCCCTGTTAAATTGCACAGTGAATGTGCAATGCCATCCAAAACGTATATACATCGATTATATTGAGGTGCATGATTATTTGAGGATAGATTTTAACATAAATAATACTACTAACATACCAAATAATCAACCTCTAACGTATGAAGCTCTTTGTGTCTCAATGAATAACTTCTTTTTGTCGATCACGGTTTATTCCTTTGTCAGAAATCAAAACTATATAAAAATCTTGACTCAACAGTACTCCCTCGCCAATACGGCATATGAAATAAGCAAAAGATCAATGAATCAAAAACAAAAGAAATATCAATTTAAAATCTGTCAATTCTGTGTGGCTGCAGTACACGCACGCGTGTACTGCCTCGCTAGTACATCATTAAATACATAAAAGATCCACAAAAACCCACAGACGAGCACAAGGTCAAACCCAAGAAAAAGTCGGGTTCAACACAACTGCAATTTCAAATGAGATGGTCAAGACATAAAATCAAGTCTCGACCCAAAATCAGTGACTCAGTGCAAATGCAACAACAGAGCACAACGCACCAAGTAAGTAATAGCAAGCAACAGGGCCAGACCAAAATAATACAAACATGAAGTGAATGCAACTCCAGGTGAACAACCAAGGGCCGAGCACTAATATATGCAAACGAATGGAATGCAACTACAGTGATCAAATAGACTGCAGGATTTCAAAAACAGACTACAGTGATCACGAATACATCAAACTTAATGAAACATGAACTATACAAGTTGCCAACATACAAACAACCAAGCATGCAACTCGAAGTGATATAACAGCAAATACCACAAATATAAAGTAATATAACAAAGCGACTCAATAGCAATGTATGTAACATACAAACAACAGATATACAAGCTGAAACTTCAGAAGAACCGGGTTGAACAACTACAAGTACAGGTACAATAAAATGCAGACCTGAGTAAAACTAAGGAAGAGCATTTTTTTTCCGAATACATCATGAAACACTTGCAACAGAAAATCAATGCAAAATGGACACAATCGAAACCAGAATAAAACAAGATGAACCAGACATGCAACTACATGTATTTGTATGTTGCAAACTCAAATAGAAATTGCATATAAAGGAATGCAACAGTGGTGATGAAATGAAAACAACCTGAATGGTCACGCTAAGTCATACTAGCCTTAAACAAGTTCATGTAACCTTCGGGTTAGCATACAAGTGAAACACAAAACAAGTGTACCCAAAAATATGACCAAAGCCAAACAACACAAGTGCACAACAACCATGGAACATTGCCGCTATTATTAAAAAAATGCACAGCATACATATGAATCAAACTCATATATATATACTGCAATAATACCACAGAAAACATGAAAAGTGCATAACAAGTATGCAACTACAAAACTGGATCAAGCAAGTGCAACACAGTGACGAGCTATCCAGATTCAAAGAGGCAATCGGTACAACAAGACTGCAAAAATTCAAGAAGGCACGAAACAACAAACAAAATGCAAAGGTCAAGCCATGGTTGTCATGACTCAACTCAAATGCAAAGCTTCAACAAATCAAAACAACATCAAAGCTTATGTATGCAGACCCAACGCTTCAAATGACCAAGTACTGTAACGACCCGCTATTTTGGACCATTCAAATCGACAATAAATCCACACATGTCTGACTTGAATAATTCAAAATATCAGATTGTTAATTTGAATTTGGCAAAACTCAACATATGCAATAAATAAATCAATCACAGAATCACAGACACAGAGTAATACAATAATACGCAGCGGAATAGATAAAATAGTAGTTCATGAAGCTACTATATAAACATCAGAGTTAGAAATAAAATACAACAGAATATCTCAAATGCAGTGAAGTCTCTAGTACAACAGATGACTTCTCTGAACAAATCAACTAGAAGAGCTGAAAGCTGTGGCGATAGTTGGATCTCCAAAGGAAGCTCCAAACTCCAAGGGTGAGTCTCAAATGTTGTATCACTTGGTCTGACCCGAGCGTAAAGCAAAACACAAAACACTCGAGTCAGGATTAACATTCTTATATCAATAAATCCAACTCAAGCAAAATATCAATTGAAATACAAGTAACTAAAAGGATGTTTGGGATAACCATCCTCTAAGGATCTTCGGAACTATCTACAAGGTGGGAATATACACTATAACACCGTGGTCATTTCAATTTAATTTATACCTCAAAACCCAAATATCATTTCATTTCAAATATATCTATTTTTTTCCGAAATAGTATATATATATTAAATGATTTAAAAAGTAAAGTATTTATAATTTCCTCAAGTTTCACAAATCTATTCAAATTGACCCAAATTCTAAATTTCAATTTAATTCAATCTAAATTTTCCATTTTAGTTTAATTCGGTTTCTAAATAACAATTCAAATTATATTGATTTCAAATACAGATCTGAATCACAAAATAAGCCATTTAAATTCCAATATATTTCAAAGCTTTAATATTCAACATTTCAAAGTTCAATTTAACAGTTTCATATAGATCTTGATTTAACTTTATTATTACTTAATCTGGGGATATTCACTTAATAAATTCAATATCATTTACTAGCCTTAAATTTCATTTTTACTAAATATTTCCCTAAATTTATTTAAATAAGAAATATTCTTTAAATTATTTAAATTAAACCCAAGTAAACATCCTATCTTAAATCTAAATTTCCATAAGTTTCAAATTTGTTTAATTAAATAAAATTCTTTAATGAATACAATTTCACTAAATTCAAATTATTACCAAAATCTATTTTGAAATATAAATTTTATACTTAAACATATTATATGAATTAAATCCATCTTAATTAAATTAAATATTATAATTAAATATATATATATATCACTACCATTCATATATAATAATTTAAGAATCAACATTTATTTAACCCATATATTTCTTCCCAAATCCATAGAATTTATTTTCAAAATATTTATATATATGGACCAACGGTGTTTGTATATATATCTATCATATGGTTAAGTGATACGGATATTTATCATTTCAATCCGTAATTTAAATATATACGAGTAGATATCATTTCAACCCGTAATCCCAATTTCAATTCAAATGAAAATCGCTTGGGTTTATCATTTCAACCCATAACGATTTTCTCCTATTCTAAAGTCCGTTCGGGTATGTATCATTTCAACCCATAGTGAATTCTATACTAACAGGGAACTTGCAGAGTGATATCAAATAATATAAAATACAACAACAGACATATATCATCAATAACAATATAATATACACAACAGGATATGGTGTCATATCCTACAGGTGAACAGTTACAGATAATAGCATATATAACAATTTAAATAACTACAGCAGCATATTTCAATTATCATTTCAATTGAAATCAAATTTAATGAATAAAAGAATGTAAATCGTGAGTGATTGCTCACCTTTCGAGGTTAGAGAGATAGACAATGAAGTTGAGTTATGAAATGCAAGCACGACTTCAAAGCTAAGCCATATTGGCAAGAATTTTAACGATCAAAGCTGATAAAGAAGAATTGACGAAATCAAATCAGAGTTGGGTCGAGGAAGATAAATAGGATTAGTGAGCTGTATATAGTTGTATATATAACTATATATAAATAGAACTGTATTCTAAATTTAAACATATATTAAATTATATATATATTTTCAAAAATCATTGGTTTAAACAAAACATATCTATATGTAGTATAGTTTGAAATAATGTATATGTTTAAACCCATATACAAACCAATATCCAAACACCATCTAAAATTTAAATCTTTATAAAAGTAACCTTTATAAATAAAATATTAAAATCAATATTAAAACATATAACATAAAGTCCATATATTATATATCAATACCAAATCTAACTCCGGTATATGTAAACTAATATAAACCCATGTAAACTTTATAAAAATCTATATGTTATTAAAATAGATTATATATAAAATAAACCAATATATAATACTAACAGTAATATATGTTAGTTAAAGTCAGTACATAAATATACTCAACACCTTCTATACTTTATAATACTTTAAACATGCTAGCACTGCAACTATACAAAATATACATAGTACTGTAAAACAATTATATACAATAAAACAAAATAAAATAAAAACACACACACCTTATACAAAACGCATATAGAAACACTATATATATATATATATATGCGAACAAGATATAGAACCAGAGAAGAATCAAGGAAGAGGACAACAAAACTCACCGCGGCAAGGCAGTGGTTCGCCGAACAACGTCGGCATGGAAAGAGGAGGAGATGGAGGGCAGAGATGATCAAATGGAGGTACGGAAATTGAGGCGGATAGGCTAAGGGTGCAAGCCAGTGGCGGAGGAGTGTGTTCGTTTCTCTCTCCTTTTTTTTTGTTGTTGCTGGGTTTCAAAAGAGAAGGGAGCAATATATGTTGAGGGAGTAAAATGTGAGCAGGTGAGTAAAAGAAGGATGCAAGTATGAGGTGGAAAGTGAAAGCAAAGTGAAGTTGCAAAAGTGGAAATTGATTTATAAACGCAATTGAAATATGAGCCTTTGCCCAATCAATGTAAAAAAAACGTACACAAATAAATGAATATGGGACAAATGAAGATGAAGGGGGAAAGAAATAAACTATTTATGGGCGTTGAATTTAAAAAAGGGACCATGATGTGTACAATAATTGAAATGAAAACGTACACAAATAAATGAAAACCAGTGAAGTTAAAAAGGCAATAATAGTGTAAATGTGAATCGTTGCCACATAAACAAATAAAACGTATACAAATCTTTTACCGGTTATGTGATGGCAACGGTCACCCTTAATTGAGCTGAATAATAAAAGCCAATGCTTTGAACGTATGCCATAAATTAAGTAACAGACACTGATTTCTAAATTTATTAGTAGCTAGGAATAGCAACGTTTGAACGTGAATTGGAAATCAATTAATACTGTGGTCTAGCCTGTACGTTTCAAATTTTGAAAACGAAGAAAATAGAAATGGAACAGGTTGCAAAAGGAAAGCCACACATATAAATGGAATAAAACGTTAACAATGAAACGTGCCACATTCAATGAAAAGAAACTGAAATGATAACGTCAAGCACGGGAATTAAGGACAATAAAGTAGAAAGTATGAGAAACGTAAAAGTGAACAAACGAATGAATGCAAGCTGGAGATATATATATATATATATATATAAATGATGTAAAATATTATGTTTCTACTAGAGAGAAGAGAAAATGTTTGAAATGGAATAAATAGGGAAGGAACAAACCCGAAATGAAATAGCAACGGATAGAAAATTAAAGAGCTACAACATGAATACAGGGAGTAATAAAGGTATGGTATTGATTGGATTGTAACTGATGTAAAACTTGAATGGACAGGGAAGAAATAAAATTTATGGTAACAGTCGATTCCCTTGATTTCATGCAAATTTATTTTCAACAATTCTTAACTGATTTGAATTTAATAGAATTACATAATAAATAAACTTTCATATAATTAATTGAAAATTTACCATTTGCTATATTTAATTATATGTAATCCAAATAATTTTTTTTTTCAAAATTTTATTATTAATAATTTCTCAAAAATCCAATTCAATACGTTATAAACCAATTAAAAATTGCTAAACTTTTATGGGTCGTTACACTCTCCCCCACTCAAAACTTTTCGTCCCCGAAAAGGAACAAAGTAGGAGAATTAAAGCAACCAGAAAGAAAATAGATTGAAAGACAAGATAAACAATAAATTTAAAACTATACAAATTTTACTTGAAATATTCATTTAAAAACATCATTTGAAATTTAATTTTCTTTAATACTTTAATACTTTTCAAAACTCCTTTGAAAACAATTATTTACATTATTACTTATATTTACAAAGAAGCTATTGAAAATTTTAAACCCAAAATTTATAAAAAAAAAACTTTTTTATTTATCTCAAGATACTTCCAACATTATAATAAATTAATAATCATTCACTTTAAATATGTTATAATTAATTAATAACTTCTGAAACACTAAAAATTTTCTATTATACCATGTAGTATATAAATAAACAATATTTTAAAGGATATATTCAAAAGAAGGAAAGAAGATAGATTCGGAAAAGAGAATATAGGTGAATAAATAAAGCAGGGCAGATAAGGTAGATTCAAAAGAATAGTATCGGGCACGAATTATTAATTTAGAACCATAAGAATTTCAATTTCAAATATTAATACAGAATTCCTTTGTTGAAAATACTTTTATAATAAAATACTTTTATAACTCGATGTTTCAACAAGTTTATCCTTGTTCCTGTAGACTCTGGTAGTGCGTTGATCAGGCGCAAAACTAGAATTCTCCAGGTACTTAGTAGACTTGTTTTAATACCTAGTGAAAATACTGGAAAAACTTTTTTTAAAAACAGATATGGAAAGTACAATCCAAACAAAAACAAACAAAACCTTTGTCTAACCATGGTTCGCAGATACACAATGGTTACGCCTCGTTCCCCCAGGAAACAATCCATATCCGTAAGCTTTCTCAGCCTTGCGAGTTACGCCATGATGACTAGTAGAATGCAGGATACATAATGGTAATGCCTGGATCCCCCAGGAAACAATCCGTACCCCCAGGCAAGACTCAGCCAAGCATTTGCGCTACTATTCGCGACCTACACAGATTGCAGGATACACAATGGTTACGCCTGGATCCCCCAGGAAACAATCCGTACCCCTAGGCAAGACTCAGCCAGGCAGTTGCGCTATGCAGTCGCGCTCGTAAGACCATGGGTAACGCCATGGAATTCGAAGGACACTCGAGTATCATATCCGGAAAACCAAAAATCAGAGAGAATAATATCGATAGAATGAATCCAAGATGTGGCCACAAATCGGATATCAAGCAGAAGGTACTTTCCATATCTTTACTTCGAAAATATGTATCATATAGTACCTTTTCAAATCACTTTCAAATATCGTACTTATATAAAATCCATTATATAAAAGATTTAATTTTCAAATCAAATACTTTCCAAAATCAATAGTATATCAAATCATACTTATATAGACTTCAATTATATAAGATTTCACTTTCAAATTGAGTACCTTTTCAAATCTATAGTTTTTGAATCAATTTCATACTCATACAAATCAATTTTATATAAGTTCGACAACTCCCAAATCAAGTGTTTAGTAACATAAGGTTCTCAAATTTAAATTTGTTTCAATATCAGTTCAATTTCAAAATCATATACAATTTCACCAAATTATTTCTTCTCAAATTAAATATCTTTAGTTTCAAAGTTTCCAAAATAATAGATTTAGAAAATAAATCCAAATTTCCAAATCAATATAATTTAAGTCAACCAATTCATTTCCAAAATCAAATTATTTCAAAATCATCTTATACTTACGTAAGGTCCATCTTGTATAAGGATCAAAATTTTCAAAATAAATTTCGCTGTATGAAGAGCCATATGGGATTGAATATCTTTGCTTTTATGGGTTATATATCTTTGTAATTTAAATTGGAAATTTTCTTTTAGTAAGCAAAGATATTCTAACTCGACAGCTTTCAATTTCAGCGTCAAAATATATCACTGATATTAGAATATAAGATGTACATACGTCATCATTTCGCAAAATCACATTTGATCGCTCACTCGATCACACAAGTTCGCTTTCAAACTAGTATTGTCCATTCGACTTCCCTAATGCGGATTTCGATGTGGTTTCTCGACTAGAAGCCATCAGTCTCCTTGCATAGCCATATACTATGATAGAGAATTCTAGAATTAAGCCCAAAATCCATATCAAATATTCGCCATCAAGAATCGAATGAAAAATCCTAACACGAAATGGTGTAATTCACCTCGAACTTGTGTACTCAAACCTGGATCAGATTACTTATGCGAATAAAACAGCATACGTACAACTTATATATTTATTCCAACTTGTTAAATATATAGTTTCATAAAGATGTTACTAAGTTAAAACATTTAACTAAACTTTATTCAAAATATTTTGAAGACAAAATTCTTTTCAAAACATTTCAAATCTAAATTTCATATTAGAAAATTTTAAAATTGCCTTATTCATTTACTTAACAAAACAGTTTCAACTTATTTAAATCATATTACTTCATACTTAAACATTCAAAACAAATTTATATACTTTATCAAATAATTCATACTTTCAAAAAAATTTAGCTTTGAAAAGTTAACCTTGATTTGGAAGTGCTCGAACCTTCGAAATAGTTGAAGAAATCATTTTCAAATTCAAGAGTTGGAAATCAACCAATCAGTAAATCAATTTCAAAAGATAGGTTTCAAATCCGAAACTAAAGGACTGAACACCGGCTTACTTCAAATCATTTCAAATATATATACATATATCTTTCGAATATCAAATATTACTTCGGAATTTGAAAATCAAAACTGGTTTCACAAAATCACTTGCGTAGCAATGCTACTAAAGTGGCCTCTCCCCCACTATGAAACTCGAAAATCAACGTCGATGATGCGTGCACTCATCACCGAAATTATTTTCCAGCGACATAAGTGAGTTCTGGACTTCTATTTTTCTCAAACTTCTTTTGAAATTTCTTCGAAACTTATTAAAATCATTGAAACATTTCTTATTCGGAAAATATTTTTAAATCATACTATTATTATATATTTCAAAATCTTAAAACCAATTTCAAAATAATGGAGTTCAATTCTCGAATTTCAAATTTAAAATCCTTCAGTCATAAATCATTTTTAGATAAATCAAATTTCTTATATAGTTTTTTTCAAAATTACAAATCCTTTCGAAACCTCAAATTCTTATTTTAAAGGGTTTATAATCTTTATCAAAAACATTTCACTTTTATATATAGAATATAATCATACTTATCAAAATAATAATTTCGGTTTAGAAAACAATTTCTAAAATATAAAAAAACCCGATTTTCAAAGGACGATTCACGAACGGATTTCAAAACAAAGATAGAGATTCAAATTAGAGGGACTCTTGTCAAATAGAATTTTGATTCAAAGATAAGCTCGAACGAAGATGAGATAATTAAATTTCAAAATAGAAGATGAATATACTTATATAAATCGCGGATGACCCTAAGGTCAACCGTGACTTCAGGAACAAGATCGATGCAGAAATTCCAAGAAAACCCAACATTCGATCGCAAGAGATAGTGGCATCTAAACCAAAGATATAGAAATCTCCAGTGAATCAATGCCAATTGTGAAGGAGGTTCACCCCTTCACAAATCATTCAAAGATTGGTGGGATCCTATTCTTATAGAGATCATTCGAAGTGGAGTTATGGGATACTCCAGAATCAAAAGAATACAAATAGGGAGAGACAAGAATGAATTTTGGAACCGCAAGAAACGTTCCAAAGTTCAAAGGAAATCGAGCCAAACGAAAGAGATTCAAACTCGAACGAAAGTGATTCTGTAAATAAATTTTCTATATATGCTAAGTTTTGCCTAGAGCCAAAGCTCTGATACCAACTGTAACGACCCGCTATTTTGGACCATTCAAATCGACAATAAATCCACACATGTCTGACTTGAATAATTCAAAATATCAGATTGTTAATTTAAATTTGGCAAAACTCAACATATGCAATAAATAAATCAATCACAGAATCACAGACACAGAGTAATACAATAATACGCAGCGGAATAGATAAAATAGTAGTTCATGAAGCTACTATATAAACATCAGAGTTAGAAATAAAATACAACAGAATATCTCAAATGCAATGAAGTCTCTAGTACAACAGATGACTTCTCTGAACAAATCAACTAGAAGAGCTGAAAGCTGTGGCGATAGTTGGATCTCCAAAGGAAGCTCCAAACTCCAAGGGTGAGTCTCAAATGTTGTATCACTCGGTCTGACCCGAGCGTAAAGCAAAACACAAAACACTCGAGTCAGGATTAACATTCTTATATCAATAAATCCAACTCAAGCGAAATATCAATTGAAATACAAGTAACTTAAAGGATGTTTGGGATAACCATCCTCTAAGGATCTTCGGAACTATCTACAAGGTGGGAATATACACTATAACACCGTGGTCATTTCAATTTGATTTATACCTCAAAACCCAAATATCATTTCATTTCAAATATATCTATTTTTTTCCGAAATAGTATATATATATTAAATGATTTAAAAAGTAAAGTATTTATAATTTCCTCAAGTTTCACAAATCTATTCAAATTGACCCAAATTTTAAATTTCAATTTAATTCAATCTAAATTTTCCATTTTAGTTTAATTCAGTTTCTAAATAACAATTCAAATTATATTGATTTCAAATACAGATCTGAATCACAAAATAAACCATTTAAATTCCAATATATTTCAAAGCTTTAATATTCAACATTTCAAAGTTCAATTTAACAGTTTCATATAGATCTTGATTTAACTTTATTATTACTTAATCTGGGGATATTCACTTAATAAATTCAATATCATTTACTAGCCTTAAATTTCATTTTTACTAAATATTTCCCTAAATTTATTTAAATAAGAAATATTCTGTAACGACCCGATATTTTCAACCATTCGCATCCATTATAAGTGTATAGGTAGACACTCATGCTGGAGTTGAATTGCTCAAAATACCGCGTTGTAATTAAAATTTGGCAAATCTCAGAATATACAGTAAATAAATATAATCACAGATCACAGACACAGAGTAAAATAATGCAGCGGAAGTAAAAGAAATAGTAGTTCATGAAGCTACTATGAAAATATATCAGAGTTACATAAGATACAACATAAGAAATAAAGTACAGCAGAAGTCTCAATACAATAACCAAGTACAGGCTGAATAGAACAACGGAACCGAAGTAGATAGAACAAGACTAGCAAATAATCTCCAACGGTTCAAATCTCCAGAAGGTGGAAATCCAAATCTGTGAATACTCAGGCTGACCCGAGCGTAAAGCAAAACACAAAACACTCGAGTCAGGACAATATATACTTATATAATGTAAACCAACTCAAGTGAACTGTAATAAAGGTAAAAGTAACTTAGAAGATGCTTGGGACCGCCCATCCTCTAAGGATCCGTTAAAATATCTACTATGTAGTAATATTCGCTATTATAATAATGTCTAATAAGTAAAGTATAATCATATAGAAAATAGCGTTAAGGGGATGGAGAACCTTAACGCGGTCGGATCTTAAAATCATAATCGTAGTAAAGCTCGATATGGTAGGTGACACGGCACAACTAGGCAATGCCAGGGTAGATATACCAATTACGCACACGGACTGATGGATACGCATAGCAGCCACTACCGTTCCAACCTCGCACAACACTCCCAAATCGGAGGATGGCCATCTAATCAATCACAAGTAAGAGTATAATATCGAAGAAATGTGTCCGAGAAGAGGTGCTACCTCACTAATCCGAGATCGCTCCTGTTTTAGCCACCTTATGCCAACTCACGGGAGTTGGGTCCACGTAACATACCTTAAGAACGTCGCCACCATCCTACTTCATTCTGGAATCTCCACCGCGTACACGGTTGTCAAAGTGGTTTTCGGTATCGATAGAGAGTATGTCCATATCTGATCCTGGTCTCTTTGCCAACCAATCGTTATTATAACCCGTGGTTGTAACTTTTAAAAATAGTTTAAGTTTCAAATCAAAATACATCCTTTAAACCATTTCAAAATCATATCATTTATTTCAAACTAATACATACTTTCAAACCCATAACATATCTATTCAAAACCAATTCAAAAATATATCATTTCCATTTCAAAAACAAATTCAATAATATATCATTTCAATAAAACCCAAATTTCAAAATCACTGAATATTTCCTTTAATTTATTAAACTTGAAATCTTCCTTTAAATTATCATAGCATTTTGGTAATGTAACCTTAAGGAATCATAGCATTTTTGGAATGTAATACTTCCCAATTTAACATTTTATATAATCAAAGTATTTATATACTTATAAATTTTTTAACATGGTCATTTTATCATAGCCTTATAGTTAAATAAACTTTGTTACTGTAATATCCAATTTAATGCTAAAATTCTTATGTTAAGTTAAGAGTACCTTATTAACTTACATTATCATTACAATAAAGAAACTTTATTATTTTAGTCATTAAAATATGTCATTTACATTAATTAAAACTTACATATTAAATGTACTTTTTAACTTACATTCCTATTACAGTAAAGAGCATTTATCATTTAATCAATATTACACTAATTAAACTTACATTATCGAATGTACGTTTTAATTTACGTTTTATTACAAAAGGGGCATTTATTATTTTAAATCAATATTACACAAATTAAGACTTACATGTTTCTTTCATTAATTAAGAATTTACATGTTTCTTTCAGTAGGTAAAACTTTACATATTTCTTTCATTAATTAGAACTTTACACGTTTCTTTCATAAATTAAACTTTACATATTTCTTTCATTAATTAGAACTTTACACGTTTCTTTCACAATAAATTTCTTATAATTAAATCCAATTTTCAACAATTTACTTAATAAGTTTAAGTGTAAAACTTCCAATTCTTCACATTTCAACAAATAGACTTAACACTTCAAATTTAAATTACCATTTCATAATTTAACAAAATTTCCAATTTTATTTAATTAACTTAAACCTTTAATTAAAACCAAATTTCACATTTCCTAGTCAAGTTATATTTTAAAAGATCACTTTTAAACATTCATTTATTTAACCACTTAAATTCATAGAAAAATCAATAATACTTAATAATCACTTAAATTCAAATTTAATCAAATTATCATATTTACCATTTCCAAATAAAATTTAATATCCATTTTATTTATATAACTTAAATATCATTTTTAACCAAAATTCCAAATTTCCAACTTAAGTTATATTTCAAAAATCTAGTTAAACCATTCATTAATTACATTTTTAACACATAGAAAAATCATAATTTCTTTAATTCAAAATATTTCAAAATCTGTTTAAATCAAATTTCATAAATTTATATTTTTAAAATACTTAAAAATATTCAAAACACTTTATAAAATAACCACGGGCCTGTATATAATTTTCTAACCTAGGTCAAGTGATACGGATATGTATCATTTCAATCCGCAGTTAAAAAAGAAAAATCCGGGTTCTATCATTTCAAACCCGCAATCCCAAGTTAAAATAATTTAAATAAAAATCATTCAGGCCTATCATTTCAGCCCATAACGATTTTTCCCTATTCTACAGTCCGTTCGGGTATGTATCATTTCAACCCATAGTGATTCTAATCTACAGGGAACTTGCAATGGTGATAACATATATAAATAACAGAATAACATTAAATAATAGTAACATATGATATAATAAGTGTAATAACAGGTGTGAACATCATATGATAATAATATAAACATATATAACATGATGATATACATTACAGATTCAAATGGTGTCGGTTTATCAGTTATATAGGTACATATTGTCTGGTGAGAATAACTCACCTGTTTGTGCTGGAGATATCAAAACCAATGACACAATGGAACAAAAGCACGATGACAAGACTACGGACTTGAGTGGAGAGCAAGATCCAAAGCTACAACTATTGTATTACAACCCAAAACATACATCAAAACAAACACAATTTCAACGCACTTGAAATGGAATAACTTTTAAACGAAAAGAGATTTGAATGTCAAATCTTTTGCCTTGCTTTCTCTATCCTTTTGCATGGCCTAGGGAATGTTTTGGTTCAGGTTTGGACATGGTTTGGGTCTAGTTTGGACCAAGGGATGCACAGCTACAAGCTAGAGATGATGGGGAAGTTACAACATAGGCATGTGAAGAGTTTTATGCAATATGGTGGAGTTTTGGTTCATCTTTGGCTCGGTCTACAAGGTCCTAGGCTTGGCCATGACTTGCTACAGGTCTGGACAGAGGAGATGGTGATGTGTAGTGGTGGTAGCAAGGTGGTGGTGGCAGGTAGAGGTGGTGTCCAAGGTGGTGGGCGAAGGTATGTTGCAACTAGTGGTGGCTATGCATTGTTTTAAGGGATTTGTGCAAGGTTTTGTGTGGTTTTTAGTCACAAGGAGTGCATGGCCTGTCATGGTCAGAGGAGGAGGGGGTTTGGTCATGGATGGTGTGGGGAAGGAAGTGGTGGTGGTCGGTGGAGGAGATGGTGGAGGTGTTAGGCCAAGCAAAGCAAGAGAAACATGGCAAAAATCATTGAAAATGAAGAGAAAAGAAGAAAAAGAAGGAGAGGCCATTACCTATTTTTGGATGAAGCCATGAGAAATGAGGAGCTGATTTGTTTTCACGTGAAAAGATGAGAAACAAAAAGTGGCGGCTACACTAGGGTTTTAGATGGTTAGGGCAAAATTTGAGGAGTTAAAGAAAATGAAGGGTTTGGACAAAAAAGGGCTTAAGTTTCAAAGTGTTTTACAACCTTTCATATTTCTTTTCTTTTTAATCTTTATATAAACAAAAATATTCAGAAAAATAATTTACAAACCGAAATCAATTATAAATATGAGAAAACAAATAATAAATTTTGGAAAAATATAAAAAGAATGAAGAAAAATTACTTAAAAATACCAAACAGTGTTCAAAAATTATAAATAAATCACTGTCAGTCTTGAAAAACTATACACTTCATTATAAAAATATTATGAAGTGAAAATTTGAATTAAAATAATTTATTTATCATTTTCAAAATAAAATAGATAATTAAATTGGAGAAAATAGAAAAGGATTAAAGAAAAATGTTTAAAATTTACAAACAGGGCATGGAAATTTGCAAGAAAAATACTACTAACTCTGGAAAAATTCCTACCTTACTTTAAAAATATTTAAAAGCCAAAATATATTTTATATAACATAAATGTACAAATTAGAATAAAATATATCAAATAAAAATGTCATTTATATAATTTTAAAATAAAGAATATTGCTGAATAACCCAATATACACACAATATTGAAAATAGTATAACTTTTGCAATTTAAATCCGTTTGCAACGAAACGAAAAGCAGTATTCAAGTTATTAAATCTATTTTTATAATAAAAGATAAAATTCATAAATTTCAAACTTTTAAATTTTCAAGTTAAAAGTCGAAGTTTGACTATTTGATCAAAATTCACATTTTCTGGAAATATTAAATTTAGTCATATTTGGAATTCAAATCCACATACAAAATCAAAGTTTTTATATTTACAATAAAAACATTTATTCTTTTCATAAATAAAGCTCTTAAATTTGGAAAAATCAAATTAAAATTAATTGTAAAATACAGGGTTGTTACACTCTCCCCCACTCAAACTTTTCGTCCCCGAAAAGGAACGAGGTACGGGAAAGCACCTAAAAAGATAGAATGAATAGAATTAAGACAAGATGATAAGAATATTGGAATTACACCTGATAACTATTGTTATAGGCAAGTTTAACAAGTTGGAGGTGATCAAATCAAGAACACAAACACGAAAAAGATCCTCTAGAGTCTGAATCACCCCTTTCACTTGACCGACGGTCTATGAATGGAAAAACAGTGTTCAGATCCAGATGAGTAACAAAGATTTCAAAGATTATAAAAAGATGTCTAAACAGACTGGTATAAGCAATAGCCTTCCCATTCTGTAACAAGATAAGAGAAATAAGGACAACCAAAAGATAGTTTGAAAAAAAAACAAAATAAGATAATAAATGTGAAACAATAACGCTTTGAAATCATAACAAATTAGAGATGTTTATCATTTGGAAATCATACTACTAAAATCATAACACTTTGGAAATGTAATTCTAAAAAAAACATAATACTTAGAAAATCATAACACCTTTTAAAATAATCTTTATTTAAACCATTTTAATTCAAGGTCAAATAATATTCATTTTAAAGTTGTAACATTTCTAAGTTCATTCAATTATAAAACTTCCAAAACATTGTATTTTCAAAACAGCAGCACTTATAAAATGCTACCGTAGATATATTAATATTTCAAATCAGTTTTATTCTAGAATATTCATTTGGATATCATTTAACTTATGACTTATTAAAACAAACTTTTATGAATGGAATATCCAAATTAAACTATACTTCGTTTATTAAGTCAAAAGCTCACTATTTTACTTAGCTCTTCATTTAACAAATAACCTAACACTTTATTTAAAATACCCATTTCATAAATAGATATTCCTTTAATAAGTTACACTTAAAATTTCCATTTGAAAACCAAATTCTCAATTATCAAGTTTTAGTGATGTTCTATTTAAATCATAATTATTCATTTTTCAAGACATATCAATTTCATAAATAAAATATTTATCATAGCAAATATAAAAATCAAATTTCTTTACACATTTATTCATTTAGACATCAATTAAACTATGAATTCAAGTTAAATAAACTTTATTACAAAATGTCCAATTCAAATGTTTTTTTTTATTTTATCTATTCAAAGATACATTATTTATTATACAACATATTCATTTCAGGAAATAACTTTTATTAAAATTCCTTGGTTAGACTTAAGGTTCCATATTAAATCAAATTTAATTATTAAGTTATTTAAATAAAATCTCTTTAAATCCCTTTTTCACTATTTACCTCTGTTAATCTTTTATAACTAAAATTTAAGTGTATAAAATTTATTATAACCACTCAAATTTTATTTATAAAATCCTTTTTATATTGTATATTATCCAATTTCATATTCAATGTAACAACCCGCATATCTATCGATGTTATATTTAAATATTTTACCGTTAGTCGGATGTTAGTCCGAAAAGCTACTTTTTGCATACGGTCAAATTAGGACTCGAGACCACCCCCATTGAGTTCAAAATGACGTTTGCGATCTTTTTGAGTGTAAACTTCGATATGTTTGGAGATAGTGAAATTTTCGTCACTTTTCCCGCTTGAGACTTTGGTTTGGACTGCACCTTCTTAACTCAGCCCAACCCCCTCTTCTCTTCATCACTTCATCAAATACTTCAAGCTTCTTCAAAAATGGTGGAGGGAAAGAGAAATTAAAACTCCCAACTCAAATTCTATTGCAAATCCGAGATTCAACATCAAATTCAAGTAGAAGATTGTGGATTCAAGCTTTGGATTGCTTCCCCTTGCTTTCAATCTTCATCTTCATCAATTTCATGGAAAAGGTGAGATTTTTGATCTCACATCTTGCCTATATCTATCTTGGACTGTTGGGAATGGTTCCCTATCATTTTAGCATCAGCATTTGCATTTGGTTTGGATTGGATTGGTGAAAAACCCAAAATTCTAGTGTTTTTGGTGAAAAAACTGCACTTAGGTCGTTTCTGCCTTCGCTAGGTCGTTCGCGAGTTAAGCCTAAGTCGTAGGTCGTTCGTGTTGAAAAGCCACACGGAGCATAAGTCGTTCCAGGCGTTAAGTCGTTCTGGGTGTGCTAAGTCGTTCACGAGTTAAAGGCTGAGTCGTTCGCGAGTTACTGGCTTGAGTCGTTCAGGAGCTAAAGGCATAAGTCGTTCAGGAGCTAATGGCATAAGTCGTTCAGGAGTTAAAGGCCTTAAGTCGTAGGTCGTTTTGCAGTTAGCTCGCTCGTCCTGGCTTAAGTCGTTAAGTCGTTAAAGGCTTAAGTCGTTAAGTCGTTCAAGACTTAGGTCGTATGACCTTATCCCTTAAGTCGTAAGTCGCTTGCCTCCCTTAAGTCGTAAGTCTCTTGCCTCCCTTAAGTCCTAGGTCGTATGACTCTTAAGTCCTAGGTCGTTGGCTTTAAATCGTTAAGTCGTAGGTCGCTGCTTCTCTTAAGTCGCTCGGCCATGCCAACTCCGCTAGCTCGCAACTGTTAGGTCGTATGACCTTAAGTCGTAGGTCGTCTCAGACCTAACATTCCCGCTGCTTCTCTTAGGTCGCTTGACCCTAAGTCGTAGGTCGCTTGACTTCGTTAAGTCGTAGGTTGCTCGACTTTGTTAAGTCGTAGGTCGCCACCGACCTTACCCTTAGGTCGAATGACCTGTTATCTGCTAGGTCGTGTGGCATTCCTCCCTTAAGTCGTAAGTCGTTCGCGAGTTAGTACTTGGTCGTTTGACCTGTTCTTCTGCTAGCTCGCGTGGCATTCTCCACTTAGGTCGTATGACCTTATCCCTTAAGTCGTAAGTCGTTCGCGAGTTAGTACTTGGTCGTTTGACCTGTTCTTCTGCTAGGTCGCGTGGCATTCTTCCCTTAGGTCGTTTGGCTTCTCGAGACCGCTTGCCTTCACTAGGTCGTACCGTGACGGGGCGCTGCCCCCTGGACCCCCGCGACCTGACCGGGCAGGTCGAACCCCGTATTACTCTGCGTAGGCAATCTTATCTGACAAAGCATTTATCAGAATTTCTACTTTGATGGTTTTGGGATTGACTCCTTTGGACTTTACTCACGTCTTCGAACGTGAATTGATTTGTTTCTACAATCGTTTTATGACTTGTCATTTTAAAGATATATGAAGGTTTCAATACTAATAGTAAATATCAAAACTCTTTCATCAAAGCGATTTCAACACTATTTTAAATATCAAAAGTTCGTTTTCTCAAACCGATTTTCAATCTACTAGTATATACAAGCCTTTACTTCACTCGAATGAGAAATCGACTTAAACGACTTAGTAAAACGAGTGGTATGAAACGCTTGCGTTCACTTCGTCGGTTAGCTCTTGGACTTGTTCGATTGAACCCTTTTGTGACAATTTCCTAGTGAAGATCTACAGTTTGTTCGTAAATATTTAAGTTAAGCAAGTGGTTATGGGACATGAAGCTAAACTCATATATTTACTAGCTTAGTGTGATTGACACTTCTTTATGATCGATGATGATCATTTTATGGTTTAGACTAGCAATGTGCGATGTCTCTTCGTCCGTGTGTCGGACTTGCCTTCGGGCCATCCGTGTGTTCGGAAAATTTAAATGGATAGCTTCCATGAGATAACTTCTCGTCCGTGTGTCGGACTTCCCCCTTTTAGTGATTTCTGGATTTCGTGTGTTGATTTCTGGGATTTGTTCTAGATTTCGTGTGTTGATTTCTGGATTTAGTGCTTCACCAACTTTTGTGATTTTCACTGATATGATATCAGGTTTTTGTGTATTGGTGAATTCGTGTGTCATTACCTTTTTATGTGTTTGGATCTTTGAGAAGATTCTTGTGACATTGATTAATCCCTTGTTGATTATCATTTACATACTTATAGTAGTATGCCATCATGGTTATTATATGTTTATGCCATACCCCTTATCCTATATCATGTCATCTGATATTTATAGTTAGACTGATCCGTTTATTATTTTCTTATAAATAATACTCGGGTCAGACCGAGATGTTACAGGTGCTTCTGCTTGACTTCTCTTCCGGATTACTCTGACTTTTGGCTAACTACTTAGATTAGTAGTTTTTGGATGTACACCTTTGAGATATAGACTCTATGTTGTGTACTTATTCTTTTGTATAGCACGTGATGCTATTCTTTTGTATTATCGTGGATCTTTCTGACCACTACTCTGATGTACACTTTTATGTGTTATATATATTTATTCATATCTTCTTCCGCCTTTGTGATATGGATGTCTGTGACTGATTGTCGTTATGATTATTTCTATGTTTGTTTCCGAAGATTATATATAGCCACCGTGTGATAGCTTTGTGTTTGTATCGGTATGTCGGATTTCCTCCTTAAAAGATATGCATTCTATTCTATCTGACGTATCGATGCTCGCACAAAGAAGTTACATGGATGGTCGCTCCTCCACAGCCTTATTCTCCGCGCTAATTGACAGCACTACATCGTAGTGTTCTTGGTTAGCGTGGGTATAGAGGTGGGGCGTCACATTCAACTTCTGAAAAAAATTTAAGGTAAGTTATATTTGAATGCAATTGTATTATACAATTAAAAATTTCCATTTCCATTATCTCAAGTTTGAATCATTTATACAAAAAAATTAATTTTTCTTTTTATAACTGAAATTATTCTTTAAGATGAAATTTAAGAATTAATTTTCCGGTTTCCTTCAAACCAGATAGAGATAAATAAATATATGTACATAATATGTCAAATCAATTTAAATCATATATCTATATATATTATAAATCAAATCATATTTAGAAATTCAAATAAATTAAATCTTTCAAAACAAAGCTGTAGTAAGACTACAGAACGGTCTCTTCAGTTCAAAACTCGAAAATGAACGTCGATGATGCTGCAGTCATCACCGAAATTATTTTCCAGCGACAAAGAGAAGAGCACTTTATTTTTAAACTTTAAAAATCCTTTAGAGACAAATTTTTTATTCAAAAATACTTTAAATTATATCCTTTTAAAAATTTTAAACACAAGGTTTGAAATCCATCGGAAACTTGAATTCTCAAATTCTTGATTCAAATTCATTTCAGTTCCCAAATCAATTTATAAACAACTATTTATAAATTCATTTGTAGAACAATAAATGATAAATCAAGTATTATCATTTCAAATTATAAATTTAAATCAATTTATTAAGTTCCATAAATTTACTTATATATCAAAATTTTATTTCATTAACCAAATTTAAAATAATATCATGTCAGTTTGTTCTGTTAAAGTGTTTTAGAAATCCTATCGATAGCGTTGATCAGACGAATCGATCGGAAATCCAAATCAACATCAACAACTCAAACAACACCATATATAAAACAAAACATAGATTTACAAGTACAATTCAAAATGTTTGGAGATAGTTTAGAAACAAAAGACAAGATGGTTAAACAGAGTAGAGAGATGGGTAAGCTTAGGTAAATCGCGGACAACCTTAACCGGGTCAACCGTGACTTAAAGAATAAGATCGATGTGGAGTTTTCTGGGATAAATCTACGTTCGATCTCAAGAGATAGAGTTTGGAATAATAAAAGATATTAGCATCTAAACCAAGGATAGATAAAATCTCTGGTGAATCGATGCTGACTGTAAAGGATTTTCACCCCTTTACAAGAAAATTAGAATATTGGCGAGATCGCCAATTCACTATAAAGATCATTCGAAGTGGAGTTATGTGATACTCCAAAATCAAAAGAAGATGAATAGTGAGGGACAAGAATGAATTTTGGAACCGTAGGAAACGTTCCAAAATTCAAAGGAAATCGAATCAAAAGGAAGAGATTCAAACTCGAACGAAAGTAATTCTGTAAATAAATTTACCATACATTCTAAGTTTTGCCTCAAAGCCAAAGCTCTGATACCAACTGTAACGACCCGATATTTTCAACCATTCGCATCCATTATAAGTGTATAGGTAGACACTCATGCCGGAGTTGAATTGCTCAAAATACCGCGTTGTAATTAAAATTTGGAAAATCTCAGAATATACAGTAAATAAATATAATCACAGATCACAGACACAGAGTAAAATAATGCAGCGGAAGTAAAAGAAATGGTAGTTCATGAAGCTACTATGAAAATATATCAGAGTTACATAAGATACAACATAAGAAATAAAGTACAGCAGAAGTCTCAATACAATAACCAAGTACAGGCTGAATAGAACAACGGAACCGAAGTTGATAGAACAAGACTAGCAAATAATCTCCAGCGGTTCAAATCTCTAGAAGGTGGAAATCCAAATCTGTGAATACTCAGGCTGACCCGAGCGTAAAGCAAAACACAAAACACTCGAGTCAGGACAATATATACTTATATAATGTAAACCAACTCAAGTGAACTGTAATAAAGGTACAAGTAACTTAGAAGATGCTTGGGACCGCCCATCCTCTAAGGATCCGTTAAAATATCTACTATGTAGTAATATTCGCTATTATAATAATGTCTAATAAGTAAAGTAAAATCATATAGAAAATAGCGTTAAGGGGATGGAGAACCTTAATGCGGTCGGATCTTAAAATCATAATCGTAGTAAAGTCGATATGGTAGGTGCGACACAACTAGGCAATGCCAGGGTAGATATACCAATTACGCACACGGACTGATGGATACGCATAGCAGCCACTACCGTTCCACCTCGAACAACACTCCCAAATCGGAGGATGGCCATCTAATCAATCAGAAGTAAGAGTATAATATCGAAGAAATGTGTCCGAGAAGAGGTGCTACCTCACTGGTCCGAGATCGCTCCTGTTTTAGCCACCTTATGCCAACTCACGGGAGTTGGGTCCACGTAACATACCTTAAGAACGTCGCCACCATCCTACTTCATTCTGGAATCTCCACCGCGTACACGGTTGTCAAAGTGGTTTTCGGTATCGACAGAGAGTATGTCCATATCTGATCCCGGTCTCTTTACCAACCAATCGTTATTATAACCCGTGGTTATAACTTTTAAAAATATTTTATGTTTCAAATCAAAATACATCCTTTAAACCATTTCAAAATCATATCATTTATTTCAAACTAATACATACTTTCAAACCCAAAACATATCTATTCAAAACCAATTCAAAAATATATCATTTCCATTTCAAAAACAAATTCAATAATATATCATTTCAATAAAACCTAAATTTCAAAATCACTGAATATTTCCTTTAATTTATTAAACTTGAAATCTTCCTTTAAATTATCATAGCATTTTGGTAATGTAACCTTAAGGAATCATAGCATTTTTGGAATGTAATACTTCCCAATTTAACATTTTATATAATCAAAGTATTTATATACTTACAATTTTTTTAACATGGTCATTTTATCATAGCCTTATAGTTAAATAAACTTTGTTACTGTAATATCCAATTTAATGCTAAAATTCTTATGTTAAGTTAAGAGTACCTTATTAACTTACATTATCATTACAATAAAGAAACTTTATTATTTTAGTCATTAAAATATGTCATTTACATTAATTAAAACTTTCATATTAAATGTACTTTTTAACTTACATTCCTATTACAGTAAAGAGCATTTATCATTTAATCAATATTACACTAATTAAACTTACATTATCGAATGTACATTTTAATTTACGTTTTATTACAAAAGGGGCATTTATTATTTTAAATCAATATTACACAAATTAAGACTTACATGTTTCTTTCATTAATTAAGACTTTACATGTTTCTTTCAGTAGGTAGAACTTTACATATTTCTTTCATTAATTAGAACTTTACACGTTTCTTTCATAAATTAAACTTTACATATTTCTTTCATTAATTAGAACTTTACACGTTTCTTTCACAATAAATTTCTTATAATTAAATCCAATTTTCAACAATTTACTTAATAAGTTTAAGTGTAAAAGTTCCAATTCTTCACATTTCAACAAATAGACTTAACACTTCAAATTTAAATTACCATTTCACAATTTAACAAAATTTCCAATTTTATTTAATTAACTTAAACCTTTAATTAAAACCAAATTTCACATTTCCTAGTCAAGTTATATTTTAAAAGATCACTTTTAAACATTCATTTATTTAACCACTTAAATTCGTAGAAAAATCAATAATACTTAATAATCACTTAAATTCAAATTTAATCAAATTATCATATTTATCATTTCCAAATAAAATTTAATATCCATTTTATTTATATAACTTAAATATCATTTTTAACCAAAATTCCAAATTTCCAACTTAAGTTATATTTCAAAAATCTAGTTAAACCATTCATTAATTACATTTTTAACACATAGAAAAATCATAATTTCTTTAATTCAAAATATTTCAAAATCTGTTTAAATCAAATTTCATAAATTTATATTATTAAAATACTTAAAAATATTCAAAACACTTTATAAAATAACCACGGGCCTGTATATAATTTTCTAACCTAGGTCAAGTGATACGGATATGTATCATTTCAATCCGCAGTTAAAAAAGAAAAATCCGGGTTCTATCATTTCAAACCCGCAATCCCAAGTTAAAATAATTTAAATAAAAATCATTCAGGCCTATCATTTCAGCCCATAACGATTTTTCCCTATTCTAAAGTCCGTTCGGGTATGTATCATTTCAACCCATAGTGATTCTAATCTACAGGGAACTTGCAATGGTGATAACAGATATAAATAATAGAATAACATTAAATAATAGTAACATATGATATAATAAGTGTAATAACAGGTGTGAACATCATATGATAATAATATAAACATATATAACATGATGATATACATTACAGATTCAAATGGTGTCGGTTTATCAGTTATATAGATACATATTGTCTGGTGAGAATAACTCCCTGTTTGTGCTGGAGATATCAAAACCAATGACACAATGGAACAAAAGCACGATGACAAGACTACGGACTTGAGTGGAGAGCAAGATCCAAAGCTACAACTCTTGTATTACAACCCAAAACATACATCAAAACAAACACAATTTCAACGCACTTGAAATGGAATAACTTTTAAACGAAAAGAGATTTGAATGTCAAATCTTTTGCCTTGCTTTCTCTATCCTTTTGCATGGCCTAGGGAATGTTTTGGTTCAGGTTTGGACATGGATTGGGTCTGGTTTGGACCAAGGGATGCACGGCTACAAGCTAGAGATGATGGGGAAGTTACAACATAGGCATGTGAAGAGTTTTATGCAATATGGTGGAGTTTTGGTTCATCTTTGGCTCGGTCTACAAGGTCCTAGGCTTGGCCATGACATGCTACAGGTCTGGACAGAGGAGATGGTGATGTGTAGTGGTGGTAGCAAGGTGGTGGTGGCGGGTAGAGGTGGTGTCCAAGGTGGCCGGCGAAGGTATGTTGCAACTAGTGGTGGCTATGCATTGTTTTAAGGGATTTGTGCAAGGTTTTGTGTGGTTTTTAGTCAAAAGGAGTGCATGGCCTGTCATGGTCAGAGGAGGAGGGGGTTTGGTCGTGGATGGTGTGGGGAAGGAAGTGGTGGTGGTCGGTGGAGGAGATGGTGGAGGTGTTAGGCCAAGCAAAGCAAGAGCAACATGGCAAAAATCATTGAAAATGAAGAGAAAAGAAGAAAAAGAAGGAGAGGCCATTACCTATTTTTGGATGAAGCCATGAGAAATGAGGAGCTGATTTGTTTTCACGTGAAAAGATGAGAAACAAAAAGTGGCGGCTACACTAGGGTTTTAGATGGCTAGGGCAAAATTTGAGGAGTTAAAGAAAATGAAGGGTTTGGACCAAAAAGGGCTTAAGTTTCAAAGTGTTTTACAACCTTTCATATTTCTTTTCTTTTTAATCTTTATATAAACAAAAATATTCAGAAAAATTAATTTACAAACCGAAATCAATTATAAATATGAGAAAACAAATAATAAATTTTGGAAAAATATAAAAAGAATGAAGAAAAATTACTTAAAAATACCAAATAGTGTTCAAAAATTATAAATAAATCACTGCCAGTCTTGAAAAACTATACACTTCATTATAAAAATATTATGAAGTTAAAATTTGAATTAAAATAATTTATTTATCATTTTCAAAATAAAATAGATAATTAAATTGGAGAAAATAGAAAAGGATTAAAGAAAAATGTTTAAAATTTACAAACAGGGCATGGAAATTTGCAAGAAAAATACTACTAACTCTGGAAAAATTCCTACCTTACTTTAAAAATATTTAAAAGCCAAAATATATTTTATATAACATAAATGTACAAATTAGAATAAAATATATCAAATAAAAATGTCATTTATATAATTTTAAAATAAAGAATATTGCTGAATAACCCAATATACACACAATATTGAAAATAGTATAACTTTTGCAATTTAAATCCGTTTGCAACGAAACGAAAAGCAGTATTCAAGTTATTAAATCTATTTTTATAATAAAAGATAAAATTCATAAATTTCAAACTTTTAAATTTTCAAGTTAAAAGTCGAAGTTTGACTATTTGACCAAAATTCACATTTTCTGGAAATATTAAATTTAGTCATATTTGGAATTCAAATCCACATACAAAATCAAAGTTTTTATATTTACAATAACAACATTTATTCTTTTCATAAATAAAGCTCTTAAATTTGGAAAAATCAAATTAAAATTAATTGTAAAATACAGGGTTGTTACATATTCTTTAAATTATTTAAATTAAACCCAAGTAAACATCCTATCTTAAATCTAAATTTCCATAAGTTTCAAATTTGTTTAATTAAATAAAATTCTTTAATGAATACAATTTCACTAAATTCAAATTATTACCAAAATCTATTTTGAAATATAAATTTTATACTTAAACATATTATATGAATTAAATCCATCTTAATTAAATTAAATATTATAATTAAATATATATATATCACTACCATTCATATATAATAATTTAAGAATCAACATTTATTTAACCCATATATTTCTTCCCAAATCCATAGAATTTATTTTCAAAATATTTATATATATGGACCAACGGTGTCTGTATATATATCTATCATATGGTTAAGTGATACGGATATTTATCATTTCAATCCGTAATTTAAATATATACGGGTAGATATCATTTCAACCCATAATCCCAATTTCAATTCAAATGAAAATCGCTTGGGTTTATCATTTCAACCCATAACGATTTTCTCCTATTCTAAAGTCCATTCGGGTATGTATCATTTCAACCCATAGTGAATTCTATACTAACAGGGAACTTGCAGAGTGATATCAAATAATATAAAATACAACAACATACATATATCATCAATAACAATATAATATACACAACAGGATATGGTGTCATATCCTACAGGTGAACAGTTACAGATAATAGCATATATAACAATTTAAATAACTACAGCAGCATATTTCAATTATCATTTCAATTGAAATCAAATTTAATGAATAAAAGAATGTAAATCGTGAGTGATTGCTCACCTTTCGAGGTTAGAGAGATAAACAATGAAGTTGAGTTATGAAATGCAAGTACGACTTCAAAGCTAAGCCATATTGGCAAGAATTTTAACGATCAAAGCTGATAAAGAAGAATTGACGAAATCAAATCAGAGTTAGGTCGAGGAAGATAAATAGGATTAGTGAGCTGTATATAGTTGTATATATAACTATATATAAATAGAACTGTATTCTAAATTTAAACATATATTAAATTATATATATTTTTTCAAAAATCATTGGTTTAAACAAAACATATCTATATGTAGTATAGTTTGAAATAATGTATATGTTTAAACCCATATACAAACCAATATCCAAACACCATCTAAAATTTAAATCTTTATAAAAGTAACCTTTATAAATAAAATATTAAAATCAATATTAAAACATATAACATAAAGTCCATATATTATATATCAATACCAAATCTAACTCCGGTATATGTAAACTAATATAAACCCATGTAAACTTTATAAAAATCTATATGTTATTAAAATAGATTATATATAAAATAAACCAATATATAATACTAACAGTAATATATGTTAGTTAAAGTCAGTACATAAATATACTCAACACC
The DNA here is from genome assembly GCA_030737815.1 of Allium fistulosum. Classification (NCBI taxonomy): domain Eukaryota; kingdom Viridiplantae; phylum Streptophyta; class Magnoliopsida; order Asparagales; family Amaryllidaceae; genus Allium; species Allium fistulosum. The sequence continues at coordinate 1,229,775,902 of CM060903.1, forward strand.
TTCTATACTTTATAATACTTTAAACATGCTAGCACTGCAACTATACAAAATATACATAGTACTGTAAAACAATTATATACAATAAAACAAAATAAAATAAAAACACACACACCTTATACAAAACGCATATAGAAACACTACATACATACATACATACATATATATATATATATATATATATATATGCGAACAAGATATAGAACTAGAGAAGAATCAAGGAAGAGGACAACAAAACTCACCGCGGCAAGGCAGTGGTTTGCCGAACAACGTCAGCAAGGAAAGAGGAGGAGATGGAGGGCAGAGATGATCAAATGGAGGTACTGAAATTAAGGCGGAGAGGCTAAGGGTGCAAGCCAGAGGCGGAGGAGTGTGTTCGTTTCTCTCTCCTTTTTTTTTGTTATTGCTGGGTTTCAAAAGAGAAGGGAGCAATATATGTTGAGGGAGTAAAATGTGAGCAGGTGAGTAAAAGAAGGATGCAAGTATGAGGTGGAAAGTGAAAGCAAAGTGAAGTTGCAAAAGTGGAAATTGATTTATAAACGCAATTGAAATATGAACCTTTGCCCAATCAATGTAAAAAAAAACGTACACAAATAAATGAATATGGGACAAATGAAGATGAAGGGGGAAAGAAATAAACTATTTATGGGCGTTGAATTTAAAAAAGGGACCATGATGTGTACAATAATTGAAATGAAAACGTACACAAATAAATGAAAACCAGTGAAGTTAAAAAGGCAATAATAGTGTAAATGTGAATCGTTGCCACATAAACAAATAAAACGTATACAAATCTTTTACCGGTTATGTGATGGCAACGGTCACCCTTAATTGAGCTGAATAATAAAAGCCAATGCTTTGAACGTATGCCATAAATTAAGTAACAGACACTGATTTCTAAATTTATTAGTAGCTAGGAATAGCAACGTTTGAACGTGAATTGGAAATCAATTAATACTGTGGTCCAGCCTGTACGTTTCAAATTTTGAAAACGAAGAAAATAGAAATGGAACAGGTTGCAAAAGGAAAGCCACACATATAAATGGAATAAAACGTTAACAATGAAACGTGCCACATTCAATGAAAAGAAACTGAAATGATAACGTCAAGCACGGGAATTAAGGACAATAAAGTAGAAAGTATGAGAAACGTAAAAGTGAACAAACGAATGAATGCAAGCTACATATATATATATATATATATATAAATGATGTAAAATATTATGTTTCTACTAGAGAGAAGAGAAAATGTTTGAAATGGAATAAATAGGGAAGGAACAAACCCGAAATGAAATAGCAACGGATAGAAAATTAAAGAGCTACAGCATGAATACAAGGAGTAATAAAGGTATGGTATTGATTGGATTGTAACTGATGTAAAACTTGAATGGACAGGGAAGAAATAAAATTTATGGTAACAGTCGATTCCCTTGATTTCATGCAAATTTATTTTCAACAATTCTTAACTGATTTGAATTTAATAGAATTACATAATAAATAAACTTTCATATAATTAATTGAAAATTTACCATTTGCTATATTTAATTATTTGTAATCCAAATAATTTTTTTTTTCAAAATTTTATTATTAATAATTTCTCAAAAATCTAATTCAATACGTTATAAACCAATTAAAAATTGCTAAACTTTTATGGGTCGTTACAAGTACAACTGGAATCAAGAAATGCAACTTAAGTTAAAAGCTATACAGTGAAGACATAAACAAGTATATATGACGACCACTTGATGTATGTCAAACAGACTGCAAGATAAACCCAAAAATATGCATATGAATCAAGTAACTCGAGTACTAAAAGGGAGATGCAAAACAAACTGTATCCGGGGAACGACACGAACATTTCATGCTACATGAAGACCGGACAGTGCACCAATGATAAGGAACACAGCAACAAAGACCTATGCTACAATGGATAATTGAACTCAACAAAATCAGACAACAGAGACAATCAGATTCCAATATGACCGAAGTCAGATATATGAACTCGAGTAAGTCCAGATATAAAGCAACACAAAAACGATTTTTTGCTATGCAACAATGGAGCAACAGAACAACAGAGAACCGAAGTCAGTGAGAACCTTGACTACAACTAAGAACCAAATGTCAGAAAAACAAATCCAACAAAACCAAACTGAAATAAAGGAACAACGCCAGGTCACAAATTCACAAGATAATTCGTAGTCGAGAGACCACATTCAATACCAAGTTTAAAACCGAGATAAACAGGTCAAGGTCAAACATTTTTAACAGTAGCAGTTTCAATTAATGCCAATAAAATGCCAAGGCCGACAGTACGCAAGTCAATGCCAAAGTCGAACTAGCAAATTTGAAACCACGACGAGTAAGGCAATTCAAAGCCGTAAGTATCAAGGAAGCGAACAAAAATCAGAAATCAAAACCGTGATAACCCAAAAACCATAAAATATACGAATTTAACTAAGTTAGAAAAATCATCCATATCTAAACAAAATCAAATGATCGAAGTCAACAAAAATCAGCAAGTTCGAAGAAATATAGATAAACTGTTTCAAACCCAACTAAAGGCCGAAGTCAACACTGGAAACAACGGCAAGGCCAAGGTAAATTCTCAACTAAAATATTTTCCCAAAATTAAGTTTGCAGACTTCAAGATAAATCAGTACCGAAGACAACAAGAATGAATAAATCAATTTCCAGACGAACGAAGATCGACTTTCAAAATCCAAACGAACCAAGAAATCACAAGTTCAAAAGCAATAAAGTTTGAATTAAATGTGAGTGACAAATAATCACTCACCTTTTTCACGAATCGAAGCAGCCGAGAGCCAAGCAAGGACGAGTGCGATCGAAAACGAAACTCTAGCTTCGAAGCGAAGAGGAAGACGAACGCGAACGAGATGGAGCCGCCATTTTTTGTTCGATTGTTTTGTTTTAGGGTTATGAAAATTGAAATGAAAGGGGGACGGGTTCGTATTTTATGAGGAAGCGGGGAGGCGCGATTCCAGGCTGAAACAAAGGAAAGTCGCGTGGTTTTTGCAGAGGAAAGATCGTGCTTGCCCTTAAATTTCGGCTGAGATGTATCATGCTTTGTACTTTGTCAATGTTCCTTTGAAATCTTCACTTCCCTTTGCTTTGTTTTATTTTATTATTAATTTTGTATTGATAAATTTTTTATTTCTTTTTAAACATCATTATCTATATTACATTTATTTGCCTATATCATGTCATATCATATCAAATGTCAAAATTGTAAAGTCTTAAATTTAATCGAATAAGATAAACTTGATTTTAAAAATCCAAAGATTCTATACTATGAAATTTCAAAGCAAATTTCCTTTACATTATTTATAAATCCCAATTCAAATTTTAAATTCAAATATATTTCTCATATTAAACTTTAAAAAAAATTCAAACAGCTTCACAGGTTTAAATCAAAATTTAATTCAATTATTAATTTAAAAATATTTAAAATTCGGGATCGTTACAATATTTTTTCGTGATAGGAAAATATCACTTAAACACCCTAGTTGTAGTGATCAGATTATATACTCCGTAGAAATCCCTAATTTTGAGGTTAATGTTTGGTTAGGTGTTATGGAGACAGAAGACAAGTTGAACCGAGTTTTCGTTATTAGAGAATTCGTAGATGTCTTTGAGCCCGTGATAGGACTACCATCGAAATGAGCCATTGAGTTTTTGATAGATTTAGTACCAGAAGCAGAGTGTGTGAGTAGATCGCAAAGTAGAATGATACCCACCGAGAAGAAGGAATTAAAGGTATAGTTGGTGGATTTAGAAGGTAAGAATTTATCAGACCAAGCAATTTGCCTAGGGACGGATTGTTGAGATTGTGTAACAATTATCGTAAGATGAACGAGAAGACGATAAAGAACTGATATCCATTGCCTAGGATTAACGATTTGTTCAATCAGTTGAGTGGAAACAAATTATTTTCTCAATTGGATTTGGCAACAGGGTTCCATCAGCTTAGAGTAGCAGAGCGTAGTATTCCTTTGACGGTGTTTAGGACCAGATAAGGATCATAAGAATGGTTAGTGATGTCATTTATTCTAACTAATGCGCTAGCATTTTTCGTGGATATGATGAGTAGAATCTTCCGAGAACATTTGGACAGATTCGTGTTAGTATTAGACAACATTTTTATATACTCTAAGGATGAAAGGGAGAATGAAATTCTTAGAGTAGTGATTGAGATGCTGAGACAGCAATAGCTGAAGGCGAAGTTTGCAAAGTGTCACTTTTGGAAGAAGGATGTAAAGTTTCTTGGTCATGTAGTCTCGGAGAAAAAGTTGTCAGTAGATCCAGCTAAGATCGAGGCAATGAATGGTTGGAAGAGACCCAATACAATGACTGAGATAAAGAGTTTCCTGGATTAGTTGGGTATTATCGGAGAATCATTAAAGATTTTTCGCGGATAGTGGCACCGATGACTAAGCTAACTAGGAAAGATGTGAAGTTTGTTTGGACTAATAAGTGTGAGGAGGCATTCCAGAAACTGAAATACTTATTGACTAATGCACCTGTGTTAGTTGTTCCAGAGGGGAATCAGGACTTGGTGGTGTACACGGATTCATGTGGGATAGGGTTATGAACTATGTTAATGCAAAAAGGTAAAGTGATTGCCTATGCTTCTCGACAGCTCAGACCGCGTGGAAGTAGATATCCAACTCATGATTTGGAATTAGCTGCAGTAATTTTGGCATTGAAGGTGTGGAGCCATTACCAGTTAGGAGAAATATTCGAGATGTTTACAGATCATAAGTCACTACGATATTTATTCTCTTAGAAGGAGTTGAATATGGGATAGTAGAGGTGGTTAGAATTTTTAGCCGCCTATGATTTTTGCATAGAGTATATACTTGGAAAAGGGAATAAGGTTGCAGATGCACTTAGCTAAAAATATCAGAAAGCAGTATTGGCAATGATAGCTGAGTGGAAAGATTTAGAAGCACCGACTACATGTGGAGTACAATGGAGATCTGAGGCTAGTTCTAGAGAGGAAATGCCACGTTATTATGTTAGAAGTTCGACCGATGATGATCGAATGGATTGCTTCTAAGCAAGGAGAGGATCCATTATTAGTTGAATGGATCAGAAAGCTAAGGAATGGAACGAAGAGCTTTGCCTTGAAAGATTTCAGTCTTGACCAGGATGGATGGTTTAGAAAGAAAGGAAGACTATGTGCTCCGAATGTGGGAAACATTAGGAAGGAAGTTCTTAGTGAATACCATCATTGGAAGTTCACTATTCATCCAGGAGTAACTAAGATGTATCAAGATATGGAAAGTAGTGTCTTCTGGGAAGGTATGAAGAGAGATGTAGGCTTATGGGTGAAGCAGCGTTTGAACTGTCAACTGGTAATAGCTGAACACCAGAATCCGAGTGGGTTACTTTAGCCTTTAGAAGTTCCATTCTAGAAATGGGATTCTATCTCAATGGATTTCATAGATGGGTTGCCAAGGTCGAATAAAGGAAATGAGAGTATATGGTTTATAGCGAACAGGTTGACTAAGAGTGCATACTTTATATCTATTAAGTCGAACTAGGACATTACCAGATTTAGATAAGTTATTCATAAGGAATATAGTTAGGCTGCATGGAATTCCCAATATTATTGTAAGTGATAGAGATTCCATATTTACTAGCGAGTTATGGAAGAGTCTACAGGAGACTTAATGTACCAAGCTCAAGATGAGTACCGCTTAGTGTCTGTAGACGGATGGGCAAACAGAGAGAGTTAACAAAGTATTAGAGGATTTGTTAAGAGCTTGGGCGCTAGATTTCTAAGGATCATGGGAAGACAATCTGTATTTAGTCGAGTTTTCATATAACAACAGTTATCAGACCAGTACAGGGATGGCATCGTTTGAAGCTTGAAGACTATGCAAATCTCCCGTTTGTTGGTTAGAGACAGGGGATACGTTAGTTCTTCATCTGGATTTGGTTAGATAAGCTGAAGAAAAGATTAGGTTACTTTAAGCTAGGATACTGGAAGTTCAGTCTAGGCAGAAGAGTTATGCTGATAAAAGACGGAAAGACTTAGAGTTCTTAGTTGCAGATCATGTTTTCGTCAAAGTGTCACCGATGAAAGGTGTAACCAGATTTGGAAAATCAGGAAAGTTGGCACCAAGATTGATTGGACCATTTCCTATTATAGAAAGGATCGGGAAACTCGCATATAGATTAGAGTAACCAAATAGTTTGGCAGGAGTCCACAATATTTTTCATATTTCTTATCTAAGGAACTATATTCGAGATCCAGAGACTACTATTACACCGACTGTGTTAGATGATCTAGTAGCAGTACTAGATATGACTATAGTTAGCAAACCAGGTCGTATAGTTACGAGAGATGAGAAGAGACTAAGGGACAAGACATCATATTAGTCAATATCCAGTGGAGTGATGACAAGAGAGACTATACTTAGGAAACTAAGAGTAGGATTAGAGATACATATCCCGACTTGTTTCATGGTATGTTTTACCTTTAGGTTTGATTGTTTTGAGTACCATATCGTAATTTCGAGGACGAGATTCTTTAAGGAGGGGAGTCTGTATTGACCCTAACTTTGACTAACATTATTTAGGACATTTAATTAGATAAAATAAATGAAATAATGTAGATAGTTAAGGGATTGAGATTTGGTAATGTAGAAGGAGTCGTGCCTTAATGAATGTATAAGCAAAAAAGGATTGAAAATAAGTAAGTAGCAGGAATATTGTAAGGGTGAAATGGGAACATCCTTCATTCTAATACCCTAAACCCTTCTATCCTTCCTTCCTCGTTCATTTTAACATTCATAAACAAAATTAAAAACCCTATTGAGCTCCACCAACCACCATTAAGAAGATTCAAGGAGAATAAAAGCTAGGATTCAAGTAGAAAGCTTAAGCAAATCAATCTAAGGGCAAATCGAAAGCTTCTTAACAACAAACCAAGGTGAATAGTTAAATTACAAATATTATGTTCGTTTAAATGGATATATATATATGTGTGTGTGTGTGTGTGTGTGTGTTTGTTTGTCGATGATTTATACTGTTTCGTATAGATTTATGATCATTTTAGATTGGAAAGCCTATTAAATGACATCCAAATGAGTTGCGTTTTTGATATATGATAAAAAAAAAATATTTTAGAAGTGGGTTTCAAGTTTCATACTTTTGTAAGTAATTGTGGATTTATTATAATATTTTTTGGCTAAGCCAGCCGGCTTTAAAGTGGGCCATGCCACTATGAATATAAATAAGGAACAGGTGATCTGTACATGCACAGAACATCTAAAATCTGATTTTATAGTGGCCAGACCACTTAGAACAGAACAAAAAAAATAGGAGCTAGATAATGAGTCTAGACTACTCGGAAGGGCACAAGCCCTCCTGTCATTACTGATATCAACATCAGCATCGGGTCCCATAATATGCTGAATAGTAGAAAAGTATGAAGCCAGATTCAGATCATAAGTCCGTGAAAGAGAAGAGTAGAGATAAATCTGGTCCCATGTAGGATCTAAGAATTGCCACCAATTGCTTGCACCATCAATACAGTGGTCATCAGAGAAAGACCATCACCCTCAAGATGATACACTAGCCTCCTAGTCTCGTCAGGACCACCTAAGAACATGTGATAACTATGAACCTGTAAGTCGTACCTCATTTCCGTGAGCTAGTGAACCCAAGAACTCTCATTCAGTTCCCAGATAATAACCTCATCATCAGAAATGCTAACTGCTAGTGAATCCATTTCTGATTCCACAACGGGAGAATAAAAAACAACAGGATCAGAGACCGGCGGGAGTCTAACCTTGGGGACCCATTTCATTTCCGTCCTAGGGAGGGGGACTTTGTTGGCAGGAGGAAGAGGAGCATTCTTAGAACACTTCTCCATAGAATGTCCAAATCACTGATAGTTTATAGAAATATCAGGTTTCCAGCTGCAGTTAACATTTATCTCCACTTTGTGACCTTCCATGATTCTTACTTTCAATATCGACGGTAGCAGATTAGTTGGGGTTATTTCAATCAATGCTCTAGTGAATAAAAAATTCTTGCGAGTGATGTTATTAGCATCAAAGCATTTGAAACCGCCAATAAGGGTCATAAGCCAATTCAGAATAATCAGTGGTTGTAGGACAGACGAAATGTTAGAGAAAGTGGCCTAAACCGGAATCGAGAGAATTTCCTCCCTTGCTCTTTCTATTCCAACACTCAAAGGAGTGACAATAAATGGTTTGAGGGCTAGTCTCAAGAGCTATCAGTCTGTCTTCATTGTTTACAAATTTAAAGTAGAAAAAGGAATTTATATATTAGACATGAAGAGTACCTTTCATTTTCCATGCATGCCTACATTGCTCACGAACAACCGTATATGGAGATGAAGCATCTAGAAAAAAACCAACCAGGTGGTCAGAACAATGGCTCACCACCTCGGCATCGTGTTAATCCCATCTATGAACTGAGTGGTAAAATCATGTGGGGTGTATGCACCAGCATTTCTAGGCAATGCTTTAAACAAAGAAGACCAAACTAGCTTAGCGACTACAGGGACGTAACTGCATTGACATAAACATTAGAGGGACTGGATTTGTCAAAAACAGTATCAGAAGTATTATCATTTCTTGTTTCTTTTAGAGGAGGAAAAGCATCATATTCCATACTCTTCCTGGAAGCAATATCACAGTCCACTGCATCATGCGTACAACAATTTGCCTCTAAATTCCTATCACCATTTTTAGTGGAAACAGAATCATTCAACTCAGTGAAAAAACCTGAAACACCCCACACCCCCTTAGTATACCAAAAAAGGTCACACTAAAGAATATGGTGCGTTATAGGTATAGCTAAAAACTTATCGACACTAAGATTCACAAGGCAAAATAAATGAAACAGCGGAAACATTTAACTAGTAATCTCATTATTCAAAATCAAAGATCATAAAATAAAGTCATAAAACCAAATACATAAGGTGTCTTAAAATACGAAATACATGTTTTATGAAAAAGAAAATACCATCTCAGTCATATTATCAGAGTACATAAATAAAACCATACCAGTCATTAGTACCAGTACATCCAAAATCAAATAAGAAGAAAACTGGAAAAGAAGAAGAAGAATACATGAACAATCTCCAAGAATATCACTCCAAGAAAGCTAAAAGTCTACTGCCCTTGCCTTTGCTAGCCTATGAGGGAAAAGGGGAAAGAAGAGGAGTGGGTCAGACTAAAAGTCTGGTGAGAGAAAATAATTACTAGTATTCTTAAGCAAGATAAACATAATAGACTTTGCAACAGTTCTAGTATAAAAAGAAAAAAGGGAAATAAAGCTGGAATAAAATATGATTTAACTTTTTGCTTTGCTTAGATAGTTCGATTCAATTGTTTGCACTGGTCTTAGATAGGTGCTTTGATTAGGTTGAAATCCCAATCCTAGTTTAATTAGGCTGATGTCCTAATTCAACCCTTTGATCGACAATCTATCTCTATTGTGCCACTGTGAGCAAGTCCCATCCTATTGGTCCCTCAGCAAAAGACACCTGTTTAGCGCTGGGAACTCAATAGTGACTTATCTCCCTGCAAAGAGCTCGACGCTCGACCACCGTTAGGCCCGCGCTAGCTATAGATCCCGTTTTGGACCTCTTATTTACCCAAAACAACATAAGCGTGCCCAGCCTCACCTGAGTGTGTTGTGAGACCATCAGTTACTGACTAAAAGGGAATGCTGCCGATACAGATCCTAATAAACAAAATCTACTTGCGCCCCTTGCCCAAATCCCCTGATTTGAGCTTCTAATGATTGGCCACTTATCTACCCTAAACAACATAAGCGTGTCCCAAGGGGAATGCTGCCGGTACAGGTCCTACTTCTTAATTATTTACAACTTATCTACCATAAACAACATAAGCGTGTCCTAAGGGGAATGCTGCCGGTACGGGTCCTATTTCTATCTTTGCTTATTAACTTAAATATAAGTTCTAAAATAAGCCTCTTCTGTTATCTCTGCTATGCTTGCTTATTAACTTAAATATAAAATTTAAAATAAGCTTTTTCTGTTGTCTCTAATTATAACCTGTGTGTTATAGTTTTGCTTATTAACTTAACCCACTATCTAAGTTTAAAAATAAGCTTCTTCTGCTATTTCTTCTATTTTCTCTTTTTAGTTATAATTACATGTTATAACTATGCTTGCAAATGTCTTAAATTTGCCTATTTTAGTCTGTGTCCAATTTATTACAATTCTTCTTATTTTACATCCAATTTCTGTAAATTCAGTGTTCTTATATTTTAGTCCATATTGGCGAATTATTCTCTTTTAATTATTCTATTCGCATAAAAAGGGAATTAAAAAGAACTAACATCTATAGAATAAATCCGAACGTAGAATAGATGTAAATAAAATATAAATAACAGTAAATAACTGTAAATACTATAAATAACCGTAAATAATTAGGAAACTATAATTAATAGTAAATAATTGCAAATAACTAAAATATAATAGCTAAAAGAAAATAGACCGGAAAGTAAGACTAAAATTTAATTAAAAATAAACTATAAATAAACTTGCATAAAGGTTATCCCAAAATTGTAGAAAAACTACAAATATCGGAAACCCTATTATTTTAAATTACATAAAAATCTAAAATAATTACTTAAACACTCACCTGTGGTCCTTAGCTCTTTTCATTGGCCTTCCCGGATCCACTTCTAGGGTATAAAATATTTTAATTGAAAAGATCTTCTCCTTGGAAAAATATTCCTTTTAGCATCCAGCCTCAGACAATGAACCCAGATGGAGAAAATCTAAATGAGAAAAATAGCTAGGCCTAGGGTCTTATTTATAGTGTCACTTATGGATCTCTAACCGTTGGATTTGAAGATTAAATCTGGTGCAACCACGTCATAGGCTCGTTGGGAACCGTCGGATGGAAGCACGAACGCTCAAGATGGAGCTGAAATGGAAAAATGACGTTTTCGAACCGAACTGGGCCAAGGTACGTACAAAAGGCAAGGTGGGTCGACCTACCTGTCGACCCACACATGCTAGGGTCGACCTATAGGTCAACCTTGCCATGGTGAGGGTCGACCTTAGGGTCAACCTTGCTCATTATTATAAATTTTCTTCTTTTCTTATTTTCTGAATTCTTCTTTGTTTCGTATCTTCTTCATTCTAGCTTGGATTTTGACAATCTATATATTAAAATTGACCAGAAAATTACCATGGACACAATGGTGCATCTTCCGTGGTCCAATTCTGAAGATTTCACAAAGTTAATTTATTATTTAATTAATTTGTTAATTAATTATCATAGCTCAAATTTTGGGTTGTTACATTCTCCGCTCCTTAAGGGATTTCGTCCCCGAAATTTCTAAGTATAGAAGAATGAAATAAATATTTCCATCCAAATTCTACAACCAACTACTCAATCATCATCCATTACATCCATTGTACTTAAGTTTTTCTAATGCAATTTTTAACGACCCGGTACTTTTAGCCATTCGCATCCATACATGTCGGATTTGAATTGCTCAAAATATCATATTGTTAATTTAAATTGGCAAAACTCACCATATACAATAAATAGATATAATCACAGATCACAGACATAGAGTAGTATAACAACAATGCAGCGGAAACAAAAGAATAGTAGTTCATGAAGCTACTATATATATATAATAGAGTTAAACAAGTTACAATAGAAGTCTCGAATACAATAGTCAAATACAATATCAGAATACATCACTGGAATCAACTGAATATTTGAAAGCTGGATAGATAGCTGGATCTCCAAGAGAAGCTCCAACTCCAAAGGTGAGTCTCGAATACTATATCACTCAGTCTGACCCGAGCGTAAAGAAAACCCAAAACACTCGAGTCAGGATTAACATTCTTATATCAATAAATCCAACTCAAGTGAAATAACAACTGAAATACAAGTAACTCAAGGGATGTTTGGGATAACCATCCTCTAAGGATCCGTTAAACTATCTACTATGTAATAGTGTATGCTAAGTAAATAATGTCTAATCAGTAAAGAAAGATATCAAAATAGCGTTAAGTCATGGCCCATTCCACCCTTAACACATTTTTACCATGTCATAGTCTATACAGCACCGTAAGCCCTACCGTAAACTAGTGGTTATCAGAGGGTACCCCATAGGTATAACACAAAACAAATCGTAGTGGTCGCGAATAGGATAATCAGTATGACAAGGTACATGAGGCGATACCAACTAGGATACTAGTAGTTGCGTGATCCGGACTGATGTTGAGCATAGCAGCTACTACCTCAACACCGCGAAACAACACTCCCATAATCGAGGGGTGCACCCAAATCGAATCACAAAAGTAATAGATATGGTAACGAAGAAGTGTGTCCGCTAGAGGTGGCGAACCTGAATGGCCCGGCGCGGCTCCTGTTTTAGTCATGTCAGGGGTCATCCAAAATCGTTCTGTTTCTTCAGTCAACGCGTTCACCAAACCATCCACTTCATTCTGGATCAACACTCCGCGTATATTAGTTATTAAAGTGGTTTTCGGTTTTGACAGAGAGTATGTCACTAACCGATCCCGGACTCTTCAATAACTACGTAATTATTACACCGATTGGTTATTTAATAAACTTTCAAAATAGTTTATATTTCAAAACCGAAATATCATTGCCATTTCAAAACCATATCCATACGATATCATTTTCACTTCAAATAAATCCATTTCCAAAATCATATCACTTTCCAAAGTTATATCGCTTTCGAAATCGTAAGTCTTTTAAAATCAAAACTCTTTGGAAATCAAAACCTTGAAATTCATAACACTTTGAAACTATAGTTTGAAATCATAACATTTTGGAATTCATACACTTCCCTTTGAAACAGTTTAGATATTAAAATTAGTGTATATAATAAAATAGTTTATAAAATAAAAATAGTTTATATAAAATAGTTATAAGTTAAAATAGTTTATAATAAAATAATATATATTGAAAATGATTTATATAAAATAGTTTATATTAAAATAATTTTTAAAGTAAAATATAAATAGTTGTAGATATAGTTTAAAAATACTTTATACAATAAAATAGCTTCCGCAAATTCACAAATCGATTCAACTCAACTCGGATTCAAAAATTCAAATTTAATCAAATCTCAAATCATCAATTTCAATTCGATTCAGTTTCTAAATAGACCATTTCAAATTATCAATTTCAAATACATATTTGAACCACAAAATAAACCATTAAATTTTAATATATTTCAAAGCTTTAAATATTCCACATTTCAAAAACTAAATTTGATAATTCCATTTATATCTAAATTTAATTTCATTACATTTAGTTTATGAGATATTTCTTTAATCATTTCAATACATCTAAATACAACTTCAATTTACAAATTTATATAAACAAAATATCCCTTTTAAATTTATATAAGTTTGAAATATTCATTTAAGCCACTTTTTAGTCAAATTCAAGTTATAAAACATATCTTAAGATTTCAAATTTAATAGATTTCGAATCAAACTTATTTAAGTATAATTATTAAATAATTAAGAATTCCAAGTCAATTTCAAATTTATCTTTCAACCTGAAACATTATAAACTCTATATTTGAAAATATAAATTTTACATAAATACTCAAAACATATTTTTATATTGATTCAAATCAACTTTAATAAATCTTTAAAATCAATATTTATTAAAACCATATACTTCTTTTCAAAACCATAGAAATCATTTCAAATTATTTATATATAGACCAACGGTGTCTGTATATAATTTTCTACCCTATGGTCAAGTGATACAGATATTTATCATTTCAATCTGTAATTTAAATATATATGAGTATATATATATATATATCATTTCAACCCGTAATCCCAAATACAATTCAATTGAAAATCGCTTAGGTTTATCATTTCAACCCATAACGATTTTCTCCTATTCTAAAGTACGTTCGGGTATGTATCATTTCAACCCATAGTGATTCTATACTAACAGGGAACTTGCAGAGTGATAACAGATATGATAATAATATAACAGGCATATATCATCAATATAAATAACAGATTATGGTGTCAGACCTCACAGGTTAATAGATACCGATAATTGCATATTTATTGCAATACAAATAACAGATAATGGTGTCAGATGTCACAGGTGAACAGATACAGATGATGGCATATATATAGCAATGTAAATAACTAGCAGCAGCATATTTCAATTGTCGTTTCAATTGAAGTCAAATTTAATAAATAACAGAACGTTAATTGTGAGTGATTGCTCACCTTTCGAGGCTAGAGAGAATAGACACTGAAATTGAGTTACGAATCCAAATACGAATTCCAAAGCAAAGTAAGGTTGGCATGAATTCGATGAACAAAGCTGATAAAAAGGAATTGGTGAAATAAATCAGAATCATCTAACTGAAACAAAATATATTAATATTATTTCTCTGAAATCAATATTTAAAACACGTATATTTTTTTCCCAATCAAATATGTATATAATTAAAAAGATCAACCATATAATTTAAAATAATACATATATATACTTATATCCAAATCAATGTTATTATGAACCTATATACATGTATACTGACCAACACCTAACTTACATATAAAATTATATATAAATCTGTATCTATTATAGGTCAATTTATACAAACTGTGGCATATATGCGAGAAAATAAATCCCAAAATGCATCATATATGAACTGTATATAAATAAAACTCATATATACCTTTATATAAAATATACACATGATAGTATTACACATATATTACTAACTTAATAATATGTGAGGTTAAACAGATGGTAATACAATGTAAACAGGTAAAGCTAGATTATGCGGACTATATATATATATACATACATATATATATATATATATATATATCTATGTATATATAGATTATACATATCAAAACAAAGTATCAATGAAACTTATACCTATATATATACATTTAAATAAAACATATAAACAAGATGTGTATACACCTTTAAATTTATATACATACAAAAAGTTTATATAACTTAATATATATATATACAATATATAAAAGATATCATATATTCACACTTCAAACTATCAACTTTATATAATACATAACATGTCCAGCCGAACAATGTATGCATGCTTTCAAAAACACATATGCGAAACTATTCTTACAATACATTTCAAAACAATACATATGTATATCTATCTATATATATAGTACAAAACAAAACAAAAAAAATAACATTTTGAAACCGTAATTATATATACAAAGCATAGACGTGTATATATATATATATATTACTTGCAGCAAAATAAAATATTTATAAGCATATAAACTGACAGGCTTATGGACATCAAAATATACATATACATATGAATATATATATACACCGCCGAAAACTTGATAAGTGTATAACAGATAACATAACACTATATGTATAACGACTTCTTTATAAAATACTATACGTGTAACCTCTAAACTCTTATATCTAACAGATCCTAGAATATACAAAACTGATATATATATATAGTTATCTATAAAAGAGATCTACAATCAAAATTTATACAACTTAATATTCATATACTCACTGTCATAAAAATCAGAGGGCTGCAAAGGGGAGCGGTGAAGTGAGCTGTGGGGGAAGAAAGTCGAAAGCTGCTAAGGCGCAGATGCTTTGGGTTGTGGAGGGACTTGGAGCTGCTAGTGAGAGAGTAAAAGGGCAGAGATGGGGACGAGACGGTGGGTTTCACTGTTGAAGAGGTTAACGTGGGTTGCTGGGCTTGGGTTGGCATGTCCGCATGGCAGCAGCCATGGCTGGTGTGGGGTCGGCTTCTAGCGTGGGTGGGTAGGCGGTTCAAAAGTCGGGAGAGAAGGTGAGGCGTGGAGGGGAAGGTGCGAAACGATGAAGAATGAGCAGGAAATTTAGGTAAAAAAAGAAATTTGGAAGGGGAAAGATGAAGGTAAACATAAGGGATCGAAACAAAAATAAATGAACGAATTGAATAAGAAAAAATTGAACGGGTTGTAGACAAAAGGTCACGACTTAAATTTTTGTATAAAAGAGGTCAATGTTCATTAGATTAAACGGTGGCTATATGAAGGGTCACATAAAACGAAGAGGCACAAAACCGGTACCGATACATTACTGTTTTCACGGATTCCGCTACGTACCGGACATCAAAATACAGAATTGAATATACCGCAGAGATCAGCACGACGAGACGATCAAAACGGTATACATATATATCAGTGGTATGATTGAATTATAAAAAATTCGAATTTTGTACTATGGAAAATGCAGCAAAAATGCAGAAAAATAAGGTCGACGGAGCTAAAGAAGTCCGAATTTGAAAAAATGAAAAATGGCGTCTTAGTCAGAAGATGAATTAGAATTTTTCTTTGTAAAAATATTCAGGTTTGGAAAACATTTTATTATCATCAATTTTAACTGATATAAATTAGAATAAAATTACACTAGAAAATAAAATTCCAAATTATCTGATGAAAATTTACCAGTTGCTATGATTAATTAGACGCATTCCAAACATCAAATTTTTTATTTCAAAATTTTATCGTTTAAAATTTCACAAAATTTCAATTAATTACGTTAATAAAACAGTTAAAATTTTCGGGTCGTTACACTCTCCCCCACTCAAAACTTTTCGTCCCCGAAAAGGAAGGAGGTAGGAGAATAAAAACAACCAGAAAGAAAATAGATTGGAATACAAGTAAACAATTAATTTAGACCATATAAATTTCAATTTAAATTAGTTTATATTCAATATTAAAATTTAAATTGAAGATATTTCATTCAATTGATTTTAGTTTCAAATTTATTAATTCCTTCAAAACAAAATTTATTTAATTTATCTCATTTATTCATTGTCTTATTATCCAATTATCCTCTATTAACAATTTTCTAAAATCATAAATTTGAATAATCATTTGTTATAATCATATTTTATCCAACAAATTTAATTCTTCTTTATTCCAAATTATTATTAAATTTATTCCACTTAAGATATCTTATTACATATATTTAAACCGTATAAATTAATTTAAACCATATAAATTAACTTAAACCATATAAATTTCAATTTAAATTAATTTATATTCAATAATTGATTTTAAATTCAAAGTATTTCCATTAGTTGATCTAATTTCAATTTATTAATTCTTTGAGAACAAAATTTATTATATTCATCTCATTCAATTAACTTATTATTCTATCATCTTTATTAGCATTTTTTTATAATTAAAATCTAAGTGTATAACATTTATTATAAACACTCAAATTTTATTTATAAAATCATTTTATATTGTATATTATCCAATTACATTTTAACTTCTGAATAATTTAGGTAAGTTATATTGAAATGCAATTTAGTACTATACAAATAAAATTTTCATATTCAATTATTTCAATTTTAAATATTTATCCAAAATTTTTGACTTCAGTTTATAATTGAAATCATCTTTAATCATAAACTTAAGAATTTAAATCTCCGATTTACTTCAAACAATTTTGAGATAAATATATATAGTATATATCAGATCAAAATTAATTTATATATATATATATATAATAAATCAGGTCATACCACAGAAATTCAAATCAAATTCAATTTCCAAAACAAAAGTGTAGCAAAGCTACTGAATGGTCTCTTCACTTCGAAACTCGAAAATGAATGTCGATGATACGGCCTTCATCACCGAAATTATTTTCCAGCGAAGAGAAGAGTACTGATTTAAACATTTTAAAATTCTTTGAAAATCATTTATATTCGAAAATACTTTAAATTATACACCTTTAAAACTTTAAAACCAAAGTTTGAAATCATCGGAAATTAAATTCTCAAATTTCTGATTTAAATTCATTTCAATTCCAAATCAATTTATAAATCATGTTTATAATCCATTTAGGACAATAAATGATAATCAAATATTATCATTTCAAACAACCAATTTAATTAACTATTTAATTCCAGAAAATCCTATACTTATATATATATATATAATCATACAAATCTATTCAATTTACCAAATTTGAAAATAATATTGTGTCAGTTTGCTCTATTCAAGTGTTTTGGAAATCCTATCGATAGCGTTGGTCAGACGAATCGATCGAAAACCCAAATCAACATCAACAACTCAAACAACACAATATATAAAACATTTTAATATTAATTACAAATACACTCCCTCACTCGATAATTCAAGAATGGATTTCAAAGCAAAGATGAGATTCAAAGTAGAGGAACTCCAATCAAATAGAATTCAACTAAAAGATAGACTCGATAGGGAGATAGGATAATTGAGTTTTCAAACAGAAGATGGGCAAACTTATATAAATCGCGGGTAACCTTAACTGGGTCAACCGTGATTTCAAGAATAAATTCGATGTAGAATTCTGCGACAAATCGACATTCGATCGCCAGAGATAGAATTCGGGTATAGCAAAAGATAACAGTGTGATAACCCGGATTTCTGGACATCTGTAATTGATATAATAATTGGGTAAATTAATAGAAATACTGAATTATAGGTTGAATAAATGAATCTGATCAAATAAATATTTATATTTGTAATTATGTTGTATATATATATATATGGATATAAGAAAATTTTAAATAAAAATATTATTATTTTCAAACAAAGTGAATTTGCGGTTGTTTAAGTAAATATATTTATATGAGTTAATTTTAAATTGGATTTTGAATTAAATTGAATTTGAATTAGAAATTCAAAAGATAAAATCATATCTTAAATATATTTTGGATTTGAAAATATATTTTATATGATTTTATCTAGAATATAGTTTGCTTTATATTATTTTCTTTTATAGGATTTTATAAATTAAGATATGTATTTATTAATTAGGAAATTAGATATAAAAGCTTTTAAATCCTTTAAAAAAAAATAAAAAAAAAAATATAAATTACATGTGTTAACCTATAAATCTTCTTAATAACATGTGTAAGGTAATTAAGTATGGTAGATGACAAGTGTCATCTTTTATTTTTATTTTCTTTATAAACTTTAATAAATCACCATTTACATTATATAAAACTCACATCTCCTCTCCATTATTTTTTTTCTTTCTCTCATCTTCTCACTTTCAAAGAAACCTAAATCTGTAAATATTCTCAAAAACAGATCGAACTAAAATCTGTAAACCATTTTTCAATCCACAAGAAAATCAGAACATTCCTCAAACCAAAATTCAAAACCCTGTAAACCATTTTCAGAAATCTGTAAGCCAAAATTCATCTCTGTTTAAATTTAAATCTTCTCAAGTAAAAGTCTGTAACAAAAGGGTCAGCAAACAAGCTTCAATCTGAATCAACTAAGTATTCCAGTTCATTTTACAAAGCTTTCAGTTCCAAAAGAAATCAAAGCAATTCAAAGTCCCAGTTTTGAAAGCTTCAGTTTTCAAGTCTCTGCCTTTTTCAAACTGTGAGTAAACTTGAACCTTATAAACTAAATCATCTGAGGCATGTGATAAGTAATTGAAATAATGTTATAAGAATGTTTTGCATGGATGGATTAATATGTTTGCAAGTATAAAAAAATGAAATTATTGTGTGCATGTCTGTGTATATAAGCTCTGACCTCTGTTTTTGTTCAATAGACCCAAATAGCATTCAAAAATCCAATTCTCTTCATCTAAGCAAGTATAGGTTATGATGTCTAAAGAAGATTTGTTTGTATTGATGAAATCTTATTTTTAAAAATAAATTCAAGTAAATTTATTAAGTATTTCTCTGGAAAAATGAATTTTACAGTAAGAAACAAACCATACCATAAAAATTGATTATCTAAATTTTTTGTTTCTCTTACATAATCAAATTCGTTTTTGGAAACTATGATTTTTGGTGGTAGATTCTTGATTTTAGGGTTAGTAATTTGTGAGGAATTGCAAGATGAACAGAAACCGGGTTTTGGGTGATTTCTCGGCGATCGAAGATCGGTGGTAGTCGGGGTTGATGTTGGAGGTAGTTCGTTGGTCAGAGATCATGAGAAAATAGAAGCTCGATTTTTTAGATCGCCGTAGTAGTGCGGCGAAGGCATTATAGGGTTTTAGGGCATGTTGTAGTTGGGGTCGAAGTCGTGGCGATTGCGACTTCATCATCGCATCGAGTTGGACCGGTGTAGGGGGATTAAGGTGGTGGATGTGTGGCGAAGGTTTGGGCATGAGGACGAGGCCTCTGGTGGTCGGAATTAGAAGGTGCGAGGCGATTTCGGCGATCGAGTTTCGTTCCTGCTCGTGCTCTTCATGTTTGTTTTTCGAAGTAGGGGTTCGATCGTGGTTCTGGGGGATCGGGACGATCGAGAGTGTCATCGGTGATCGATGGGAGGCGTCAACGTTGATCGGAGATGCTCCAACGTGATGTGCACGTGCACGTGTATCTCGGCATATCTGGGTTTGTGGTGAATCTGGGGAAGATGAGGAGTACTCGGGTTCAAGCTCGAGAAAAGGTTAGTTCGACTCGAAGCAAAGGGAAATTTGGGCAACTCGAAGTAAGGCTCGGGTATTTTGGGTTTTTACTCGAAGTTATCTCGGGTTTAATACTATTGCAGTTTTAAAATGTTAAATTAAACAAGTTTTAAAAGTTAAACGATTTCTTACTAAATTCTTTTATGTAAAGAATATATAATTAAGTTGGAATGTTGAAAAGTTTATTTTTAAATAAACTTAATATTGTGATTAAATTAATAATTAAAAGTTGGTTAATGAAAGGGGTTAAAGGATGATTAATTAAAGAATAATTAATTATGTGATTAATTAATTTAGTAATTAATTTGAGGGTGATTAATTTAAGAATTTATTAAGGGTTAATTAATGATTGATAGATAATTACTTAATGAAAGTGATTAACGATTAATTAATAAATAATTAAGGGGTAATTATTTAAGTAATTAAAGATTAATCAATTGATTGTAAGGTAATCAAGGAACGATTTATTAATTAAACGATTTGTAGTTAATTAATGATTGATTAGGAGGGACAAGTGATTAATTCTTAAGTAATTACTTTAATTAAGTAATTAGAGAAGCATTAATTAATGTGATAAATTAATTAATTAATTAATTAATTAAGGAAATTAATTAAAAGTCAATATGAATGGTTAAGGCTATTTTATCTATGGGGTAATTAAGAGTTAATTACTTAATATAATTAAAGGATAATTAATCAAAGGGGATTAATTAAGATAAAATTAAAGGAAGATTAATTAATCGGGTTGTAATTAATAATTGTTAAGTAAAGGTAACCTAAGTGATTAAAGATTAGTAATTAATTTAATTAGAGATGAATTAAATTAATTTTGGAAGCGATAAATCTTGCTTATGAATGATTGAATGATGTAAATGCTTTGAATTGGATGATATGTCTGATATGCAATGTTTGTGATATGATATAGGTGGACAATGATAATGTAGTTATTTATCAATGATAAATTGTTGTGTATAAGTGACATCCTACTTAATGTTGAATTGTATTTCACTTAAATAACTTGATTTAGATATAACATTGAATTCGAAGAGACCGGGGCCGGGTATCAGTAAATACCCGAAACCACTTCGATTCTTTATAAATGTGAATTTGGAAGTAAACAGGCTGGGATGAAATAAGCTATGTATCATGGATATTTAAAACTGATAACGATTCTTGGATATTGATTTGAGATAAATGAATTGACTTAAATAAGATTAGAACTCGTAGAAAAGCACGAGTTACTCTGGTAATTCACTTAAGTTATATAGCTTAGTATTTCAAGATATATGGGTTTACTCACGCTGGTTTCCAGCCTGACCCGGGTGTTACTTTGATGTAATGCTCGGGTCAGACCGAGTATTACAGATTTTCAGGTAAGGACGTTTGGGAGTTCAGGAGACGAGCTGGATGGTAGGAACGTATGGAGTGTTTCTACTGTATTATATTATTGTATATCTGAGGCTGAATAATTATGTATATCCAGTGTTTGTATAAATATGTAACTCTGATGTATTAAAATGTAATCGACAGATATAATATTGTTTTGTAAAACTGTTATCATTTATTATTATATTTTATCCGCTGCGAATGTGAAATGTTGACGTTTCTTCTTCTTCTTCTTCTATTTCTTTCTTCTATCTCTTTCTTTTTCTTCTAACTATCTGGAAATTTCGGGTTCGAAATTTCCGGGTCGTTACACTTGGTATCAGAGCTGAAGGTTAAGCGAGAACCTTGGCTCTGTTGGGATTACTCGTTAAGGATAGGGTCAATGGTACCCTAGAACGAGTTGAGTGTATATATATATATATATATATGAGAGCGTAATTGTTATTTTCTAATATAAGGATTTTAAATGATTTTATATAAGAATATATTTTGATATATAAAATGATATTTCTTTCTAATAAATATTAAGGTAATTGGTTGTTAAAATGTTGGAATTAAATTAAGTGGTAATAGAAATAAAGCCAAATTAAAATTGAATGAAGATAAGTTTGAAATGAATTCAAACTAAAATTAAAATCTTGAATTTGTAGAAATGTTATCAAGAATAAAGATAATAATGAATTGGTTTCCAGATATGATAATCTTGGTTATTATCATAAATGGTAATTGTGTTTAATAATGAATGTTGTTAATGATTTAGCAAAATGAAATGTTTAGGGAAGTAAACATTTAAGTGAGTATAACTTATAAATTGGAATTGAAGATAATTTAAAATTGTGAAGTTTTAAATCTAAGTCCAGAAAACTTGAGATCGTTTTAAAGAAATTTGTTTTGAAATTAAAAACCAAGGATGGTTTAAAATTTAAAGTATAACTTGGTATGTAAAGAAAATGTATATATAAGAATATACATAATATCAAGGATGATTTGAAATAAACTCTAAGTATTGAGTTTTAAATTTTCCTTGGAATGTGATGTGAAAACCCAAAGTGAATAAGTTTTTAAACTTAAGTGAGAAGATTTTTAATAAGAAGTTTAAAATTTGAATGGGAATTCAATTTGGGTAAAGATAAGTTGAATTTAACTTAAGGAAAGTTAAATGAGTTTAGAATAAACAACTTGAATTAGAAATTTCAAGATGAAATTAAAATTTAACTTGGGAAGTTAAATGGTTGATTAAAATGGGAGTTATGAGTGATCTCAAAATGGGTTTGAGATTTGGAAATTGAAAATGGATAATAAATTATAATCTGAAATTTAATTGTTTTTAAATTCTTATTTGAAATTTATAATAAGTTAAGTAAAGATAATTTTAAAATGGAATTTTGGAATTTGGATTCAGAATTAAATGGTTTAAAGATTTAAGTTGTTAAATTAAAAATTAAGGTTGATTTGATTTAAAAGTAAAGGTTAATTTGATTTAAAAGATTAAATCAACATTTAAAATTTAACTCGAATTTATATAATTCGAGATAGTTTAAAATTGAGATTTAAATTGAATTAGTTCAAACTGAATTTGATTTGAATAATTTGAAATTGTAATTAAAATGAATATGTTTAAAATCAAATGGAATTTGATTTGAAATTTGGAAAGGAATTAAGATTAATTCAACTTGAATTGGGATTGAATAAAATTCAATGGAAATTGAAGTATTGAGTCAATTTAAATGGAAGTAGAAATTTAAATTGAATTGATAGGGAATTGAACGGTTTGACTCTGGACTATTTTCAAAGTAATTTGTTTTAATATAAACCTATTTCTTTCAAACTATTTACTATACAATCTTTCTTCTTAAACCCCAAACTATCTTATACTTATTTTACAATTATTTTGGAACCATTTAACTATTTTGAAACTGTCTTATAAACTAATTATTATTTTACAGTTACTTATATTTAATCACTATTTTTAAATCTATTTTGCAATTATCTAATTATTTTTATATCTACTTAACTATTTTACAGATATTTTACAAACTAATAACTATTTTTCAACTACTTATCCATTTTAGATTTTTTCAAGTTATTTTTAAATTTAAATAGGTCAGAGTTCAGACTGTTTGTAATTGAAGTAATAACTCAATTGGAAATGGAAGCAATTGAGATTAAGTGAATAAAATTAAAGGAAATATGAATAGAAAGGAAACTGATTTGGCTAATAACCAATAAAGATAAATACGTAGGATGTACGTATATTATTCTATTCGCATAGTGATTTGATCCAGATTCGAACACAGAATTTCGAGATAGTATTATCGATCCGAGTTGGGATTCTTCACTCGAATTTCGACGGCGAACCTGGATATGGATTTTTGATTGGTTCTGGATATTCTCTATCATAGTTGTGACTATGCAAGGAGAATGACGGTTTCTGATCAAGAAACCAGATCTGAGTCCGCACTAGGAAGTCGGGTGGACGATACTAGTTCGGAAGTGAAATTGTGTGATCGATTGAGTGATCAGGTTGATATTGTGTACGGATGATATGTGTGCATCGTACGGATTTGAATGAAATTGATATTGAAGATTGGGGATAAGAACTGTAAAATGGTTTTTGAAAAGAAATATGGTTAATAACTTTATAAAAGATTTATCAAATGTGAATATTTGATTTAGAATAAAATAAAGTTATATATCCTTGTTATATAAGGTAAATCTTCCCTTGTTGAATCTATTGCCAGAAGAAAAGGGTTTTGGAAGTATTTGAAGTATAAAAGAGTTTTATACAAGTTTGAAATAATCCAAAGATTTTCAAAGTATATATATATATATATAAAGGGTTTTATGAGAATGATTTTGGAAAAAGGTTTTGGAACCTATGAATTTGGAAAAGGCTTTTGATTTTTTTGAAAATCAATTTTGGATTTTGAAAAGCCTAGTTTTAGAATTATCGATTTTGGTAATCGATTTTGTGTAAAGGAGATTTTGATAAATCATAAAGGGTATGATTTGAAGATACTATAAGTATATAGTATAAAGTGTTTTGAGAATAGCTCTGGGGAAAAAGGCGCTTCCTTGAAATGAACTTCTCAGGAGTACCACTGGGTGGTACTGCCTTGAGCCCCAAGGGGGGTTTCTAAAGTTGATCCTGTGAGGAGTCCGGACAAAACTAGTTCCTGAGGATTATTTGTGTAGCGAAAGTCGAGGGGCTGGTGCCCACAGAGGCATTTGAGTTATGCTGTGACAACAATTTGACTCAATGTCACTGCGATCTACTGCAGACCATAGCGAAAGTCATGTGTGCCGCTGAGAGCCAACTGTCTACGTTTGATTTTATATCGGTAGACTGTGACACTATGGTAACATAGCGAAAGTCGTTTGTGCCGCTGAGAGCCAACTGTCTACGTTTGATTTTATATCGGTAGACTGCGACCTATGTGGGAGAAGTTTCATTTTGACAGCGAAATCGTGTGTGCCGCTGAGAGCCAACAGTTACATGGACTTTTGCTGCGACGGCAACGTAACCCTGGGATGTAACTGCGATCTGTTGTGGGTTCCATGCTGTTATCAGTTACATGGACTTTTGCTGCGATGGCAACGTAACCCGTGATGTAACTGTGACCATGGATGGGGGTGATGATTTCCAGAGCATTCTCACCAAAGATATTTCCTCGATTTCAAAAATGTTTTTGATATTTTCAATAAAAAAAAAATTTCAAAGTATTTTCACTGGATGTTGAAAACGGGTCTGCCAGGCACTTATAGATTTTCAGTCCTACGTCTGATCAACGTATGACCGAATTTCTATGAGAACAAGGATTGACTTGTTGAAACATCGAGTTATAAAAGTATTTTTATAAAAACTATTTTTGTAATATTATATAGATTTTAAAATATTTAAAAAAAAAAATTAATATAAAGGGAGTTTATAGTTTAAATTGTTCAACAAGAAATTTATCTGATAATAAGTAAATAATAAATTTTGGCTTCGTTCCTTTTCGAGGACGAAAAGATTTAAAGGGGGGAGGAATGTGATAACCCGGATTTCTGGACATCTGTAATTGATATAATAATTGGGTAAATTAATAGAAATACTGAATTATAGGTTGAATAAATGAATCTGATCAAATAAATATTTATATTTGTAATTATGTTGTATATATATATATATGGATATAAGAAAATTTTAAATAAAAATATTATTATTTTCAAACAAAGTGAATTTGCGGTTGTTTAAGTAAATATATTTATATGAGTTAATTTTAAATTGGATTTTGAATTAAATTGAATTTGAATTAGAAATTCAAAAGATAAAATCATATCTTAAATATATTTTGGATTTGAAAATATATTTTATATGATTTTATCTAGAATATAGTTTGCTTTATATTATTTTCTTTTATAGGATTTTATAAATTAAGATATGTATTTATTAATTAGGAAATTAGATATAAAAGCTTTTAAATCCTTTAAAAAAAAAATAAAAAAAAATATATAAATTACATGTGTTAACCTATAAATCTTCTTAATAACATGTGTAAGGTAATTAAGTATGGTAGATGACAAGTGTCATCTTTTATTTTTATTTTCTTTATAAACTTTAATAAATCACCATTTACATTATATAAAACTCACATCTCCTCTCCATTATTTTTTTTCTTTCTCTCATCTTCTCACTTTCAAAGAAACCTAAATCTGTAAATATTCTCAAAAACAGATCGAACTAAAATCTGTAAACCATTTTTCAATCCACAAGAAAATCAGAACATTCCTCAAACCAAAATTCAAAACCCTGTAAACCATTTTCAGAAATCTGTAAGCCAAAATTCATCTCTGTTTAAATTTAAATCTTCTCAAGTAAAAGTCTGTAACAAAAGGGTCAGCAAACAAGCTTCAATCTGAATCAACTAAGTATTCCAGTTCATTTTACAAAGCTTTCAGTTCCAAAAGAAATCAAAGCAATTCAAAGTCCCAGTTTTGAAAGCTTCAGTTTTCAAGTCTCTGCCTTTTTCAAACTGTGAGTAAACTTGAACCTTATAAACTAAATCATCTGAGGCATGTGATAAGTAATTGAAATAATGTTATAAGAATGTTTTGCATGGATGGATTAATATGTTTGCAAGTATAAAAAAATGAAATTATTGTGTGCATGTCTGTGTATATAAGCTCTGACCTCTGTTTTTGTTCAATAGACCCAAATAGCATTCAAAAATCCAATTCTCTTCATCTAAGCAAGTATAGGTTATGATGTCTAAAGAAGATTTGTTTGTATTGATGAAATCTTATTTTTAAAAATAAATTCAAGTAAATTTATTAAGTATTTCTCTGGAAAAATGAATTTTACAGTAAGAAACAAACCATACCATAAAAATTGATTATCTAAATTTTTTGTTTCTCTTACATAATCAAATTCGTTTTTGGAAACTATGATTTTTGGTGGTAGATTCTTGATTTTAGGGTTAGTAATTTGTGAGGAATTGCAAGATGAACAGAAACCGGGTTTTGGGTGATTTCTCGGCGATCGAAGATCGGTGGTAGTCGGGGTTGATGTTGGAGGTAGTTCGTTGGTCAGAGATCATGAGAAAAAAGAAGCTCGATTTTTTAGATCGCCGTAGTAGTGCGGCGAAGGCATTATAGGGTTTTAGGGCATGTTGTAGTTGGGGTCGAAGTCGTGGCGATTGCGACTTCATCATCGCATCGAGTTGGACCGGTGTAGGGGGATTAAGGTGGTGGATGTGTGGCGAAGGTTTGGGCATGAGGACGAGGCCTCTGGTGGTCGGAATTAGAAGGTGCGAGGCGATTTCGGCGATCGAGTTTCGTTCCTGCTCGTGCTCTTCATGTTTGTTTTTCGAAGTAGGGGTTCGATCGTGGTTCTGGGGGATCGGGACGATCGAGAGTGTCATCGGTGATCGATGGGAGGCGTCAACGTTGATCGGAGATGCTCCAACGTGATGTGCACGTGCACGTGTATCTCGGCATATCTGGGTTTGTGGTGAATCTGGGGAAGATGAGGAGTACTCGGGTTCAAGCTCGAGAAAAGGTTAGTTCGACTCGAAGCAAAGGGAAATTTGGGCAACTCGAAGTAAGGCTCGGGTATTTTGGGTTTTTACTCGAAGTTATCTCGGGTTTAATACTATTGCAGTTTTAAAATGTTAAATTAAACAAGTTTTAAAAGTTAAACGATTTCTTACTAAATTCTTTTATGTAAAGAATATATAATTAAGTTGGAATGTTGAAAAGTTTATTTTTAAATAAACTTAATATTGTGATTAAATTAATAATTAAAAGTTGGTTAATGAAAGGGGTTAAAGGATGATTAATTAAAGAATAATTAATTATGTGATTAATTAATTTAGTAATTAATTTGAGGGTGATTAATTTAAGAATTTATTAAGGGTTAATTAATGATTGATAGATAATTACTTAATGAAAGTGATTAACGATTAATTAATAAATAATTAAGGGGTAATTATTTAAGTAATTAAAGATTAATCAATTGATTGTAAGGTAATCAAGGAACGATTTATTAATTAAACGATTTGTAGTTAATTAATGATTGATTAGGAGGGACAAGTGATTAATTCTTAAGTAATTACTTTAATTAAGTAATTAGAGAAGCATTAATTAATGTGATAAATTAATTAATTAATTAATTAATTAAGGAAATTAATTAAAAGTCAATATGAATGGTTAAGGCTATTTTATCTATGGGGTAATTAAGAGTTAATTACTTAATATAATTAAAGGATAATTAATCAAAGGGGATTAATTAAGATAAAATTAAAGGAAGATTAATTAATCGGGTTGTAATTAATAATTGTTAAGTAAAGGTAACCTAAGTGATTAAAGATTAGTAATTAATTTAATTAGAGATGAATTAAATTAATTTTGGAAGCGATAAATCTTGCTTATGAATGATTGAATGATGTAAATGCTTTGAATTGGATGATATGTCTGATATGCAATGTTTGTGATATGATATAGGTGGACAATGATAATGTAGTTATTTATCAATGATAAATTGTTGTGTATAAGTGACATCCTACTTAATGTTGAATTGTATTTCACTTAAATAACTTGATTTAGATATAACATTGAATTCGAAGAGACCGGGGCCGGGTATCAGTAAATACCCGAAACCACTTCGATTCTTTATAAATGTGAATTTGGAAGTAAACAGGCTGGGATGAAATAAGCTATGTATCATGGATATTTAAAACTGATAACGATTCTTGGATATTGATTTGAGATAAATGAATTGACTTAAATAAGATTAGAACTCGTAGAAAAGCACGAGTTACTCTGGTAATTCACTTAAGTTATATAGCTTAGTATTTCAAGATATATGGGTTTACTCACGCTGGTTTCCAGCCTGACCCGGGTGTTACTTTGATGTAATGCTCGGGTCAGACCGAGTATTACAGATTTTCAGGTAAGGACGTTTGGGAGTTCAGGAGACGAGCTGGATGGTAGGAACGTATGGAGTGTTTCTACTGTATTATATTATTGTATATCTGAGGCTGAATAATTATGTATATCCAGTGTTTGTATAAATATGTAACTCTGATGTATTAAAATGTAATCGACAGATATAATATTGTTTTGTAAAACTGTTATCATTTATTATTATATTTTATCCGCTGCGAATGTGAAATGTTGACGTTTCTTCTTCTTCTTCTTCTATTTCTTTCTTCTATCTCTTTCTTTTTCTTCTAACTATCTGGAAATTTCGGGTTCGAAATTTCCGGGTCGTTACAAACAGCATCGTAAACCGAGGATACAGAAATTTTCGGTGAATCAATGCTAGTTGTACAGGAGTTTGACTCTTTTACAAATTATTTATATATTGGCAAGACCACCGATTAATTATAGAGATCATTCGAAGTGGAGTTATGGGATACTCCAGAATTAAAAAGACACGAATAGGGGAGAAACGACTGGAATTTGGAACCGAAGGGAACGTTCCAAAATTCAAAGAAACCGAGTCAAAGAAGAAGGAATTCAAGCTCGAACGAATGTGATTCTGTAATTGAATTTACTCTATATGCTGAGTTTTTCCTAAAACCAGAGCTCTGATACCAACAGTAACGGACCGCGTCAGTGGGGTGACACCACCGTAGCATACAGCTGTACCTGTGTTCTACCTTTACAGCCAGCCTCTCGACTACACCAACCCCGCAGGGACATGTAGGAGTAAGAGTCATCCGCTCGCTACCAAACCAAATGCGAGAACCCCCTATCATGCTGCACCCGCCAAGTGCATAGGCAGACACACATGTCAGATTTGAATTGCTCAAAATATCAGATTGTTAATTTAAATTGGCAAAACTCAGAATATACAGTAAATAGATATAATCACAGATCACAGACACAGAGTAATATAACAACAATGCCGCGGAAACAAAAGAATAGTAGTTCATGAAGCTACTATATATATATAATAGAGTTAAACAAGTTACAATAGAAGTCTCGAATACAATAGTCTAATACAATATCAGAATACATCACTGGAATCAACTGAATATCTGAAAGCTGGATAGATAGTTGGATCTCCAAGCGAAGCTCCAACTCCAAAGGTGAGTCTCGAATACTGTATCACTCAGTCTGACCCGAGCGTAAAGAAAACACAAAACACTCGAGTCAGGATTAACATTCTTATATCAATAAATCAAACTCAAGTGAAATAACAACTGAAATACAAGTAACTCAAGGGATGTTTGGGATAACCATCCTCTAAGGATCCGTTAAACTATCTACTATGTAGTAGTGTACGCTAAGTAAATAATGTCTAATCAGTAAAGTACGATATCAAAATATTGTTAAGTCATGGCCCATTCCACCCTTAACACATTTTTACCATGTCATTGTCTGTACAGCACCGTAAGCCCCACCGTAAACTAGTGGTTATAAGAGGGTACCCCATAGGTATAACACAAAACAAATCGTAGTGGTCGCGAATTGGATAATCAGTATGACAAGGTACATGAGGCGATAGCAACTAGGATACTAGTAGTTGCATGATCCGGACTGATGTTGAGCATAGCAGCTACTACCTCAACACCGCGAAACAACACTCCCATAATCGAGGGGTGCACCCAAATTGTAACGACCCACTATTTTAGACCATTCAAATCGACAATAATCCACACATGTCTGACTTGAATAATTCAAAATAACAGATTGTAAATAAATTTGGAGCAAATGAAATCAAATACACAGAATCACAGACACAGAACATATCAGAATAACTCGCAGCGGAAATTAAAAATACCATAGTAGTTCATGAAGCTACTATAACAAACTCTCAAAACAAAATACATAATATTTGTTTGAAAACATATACAATAGAAATCTCAAATAAATAGAAGTTTATGAATACCAGAACTGAAATAGAACAACTGAACTGAAAGGAACAGATAACTAGACAAGCAGAATCTCCAGCGATTCCTAGCTCCAGAAAGAAATCCAAAGCTAAGCTGTAAATACTCAGGCTGACCTGAGCGTAAAGTAAAATACAAAACACTCGAGTCAGGACAATATATACTTATATAATGTAAACCAACTCAAGTGAACTGTAGTAGAAATGCATAATAACTCAAAGGATGCTTGGGATCGCCCATCCTTTAAGGATCAGTTAAACTATAAATTAAATACATCCCGTGGTTAAAATTTCAAAATGGTATTTTATACTTCGAAATCAAATATCATTTCAAAATTCAATATCCTTATAAATCCATTTCAAAATATCAAAATATCATATTTCAAAATAATTTATATTTCGAAACAAATTACTTCATTTTAAATCATAAAAATGAAGTTAGTATATTTAATAATTAAAATTTTAAATTTCCAAAAATTTAACTTTTCAAAGTTCATTCGTTCACTTAAATTAATTAAAACAATGAAATTTCAACTTTCGCAGCATTTAGAAAATGCTACGGAAAGTCACATTTAAAATAGTTCAATTTAACAAAAGACAGCATTTAAAATTCTGTAATATGGTTACATTAGTTTCAAATAAACTTAGTTAAATTCAACCATTATAACATTTACAAAAATGCTATAATAGCCTTTAATTAAATTTAGCCATTTGGTTCATTATTATCAACTACAGCATTTACAAATGTTGTATTATCATTTACATTAGAATTTAATAGCGTTTCAGAAATGCAGTTAACTAACTTCAAATATTCAGTATAATTTCACCAACAATTATATTTTTATATAAATCATTTTTTTTTACTTATAAAATCATATAATTTCACTTTTAAAACAATTATTCAAATACCCTTATATTCATGATTTTATAAAGTTAAAACTCCATTCAAAAATCAAAATTTAATAATAATTCACTTATTAAATTCCAATTTTAAATTATAAATTCATTAAATTAAATTAACTTAACACTTAATTTTAAAATTTCAAAATAACTTAATTCCATTTTTATTTACTTAACTTAAAGTTCACTCTTAAGCCAAATTCACAAATTTCCAATTTTAGTTATATTTCAAAATTTCAACATAAATATTCATTCATTTCACATTTTAACTTTATTCAAAATCATTAATATAATATAAAAATCATTTAAATTCACTTTAATCCAAATTATAATGAAGTTATCACATTTCATATTTAATTTAAATTCCAATTATCACCCAATTAAAATTTCCCAAAATAACTTACATTTCAAGTTTTCTAGTTTTACCAATAATTTATTTCACTTATAAATTTTCAAAAAATCAATAATGCTTACATAAATCATTTTTTTATTTAGTTTAAATCAAATATTATAATATTTACATTTCAAAAATATTTTTAAGATTTTTATAAAAACATATTTTAACAACGGGTCTGTATTTCATTTCTAGTCTAAGTAAAGTGATACGGGTAATATATCATTTCAACCCGTAATTTACAAAGAAAACCCGGGTTTGATCATTTCAAACCCGCAATCCCAAGGAAATGAAAAATAATTGAAAATCATTCAGGCCTATCATTTCAGCCCATAATGATTTTCTCCTATTCTAAAGTCCGTTCGGGTATGTATCATTTCAACCCATAGTGATTCTTATCTAAAGGGAACTTGCAGTGTGATAAACTGATAAAAATAATAGAACAGCATAATATAACAGTAACATATAATATAATAGGTGTTTAAGCATTGGTGAACATCATAAATCATAACATAGCAAGTGTAACATGATAATGCATTTTACAGATTCAAAAGGGGTCAATTCACTGGTTATATATGTACATATTGTCTGGTGAGAATAACTCACCTGTTAAGCTGGAGATTTGCCAACAAAGCTCACAACACAAAGATTATGAAGGCATGACAACTATAATACAATTTGAGTGTGGAGAGCAAATCCAATGATATAGATCTTGTGTTACAACCCAAACAAAAATCAAAGCAAACCATAAATTTCAATACACTAGAAATGACATAACTTTTAAATAAAAAGATATACGAATGCCAAATCTTTTGCCTTGCTTTCTCTATTCTTTTGTCATGGCCTAGGGATGTTTTTGGCTCTGGTTTGAACAAGTTTGGCTCAGTTTTGGTCATGTGTATGCATGGCCTAGGTAGTAGAATATGAGGAGAAAGTTTATACAAAGGAATATGAAGAGTTTAAGGCAAAATTGGTGGGTTTTGTTCACAAAAATGGCTTGGCCATGGGCTTATGTGGTCAGGTCAGAGAGGTATGGATCAGGTCAGTGGAAGGAAAGGTGTATGGTGGTCTGGCCAAAGGTGGTGGAGGCGGCCTAAGGTGGTGGTGGTGGTGGAAAATGGAGTGGTGAAGCAATAGTGGTAAACAATCATGTTTTTATGGCTTGTTTTGCAATTTCTTGTGGAGTTTTGGCATCATGGTGGCTCGGCCTTGGTCAAGACCAGAGGAGTAGCTGGTGGTGATGGCAGGGAAGAGATGTAGGGGGTGGTGGCCGTGGATATGGAGTGGAGGCCATTCAAAGAAGCAAAGAAAACAAGGCAAAATACATGAAAAATGAGAAGAAAAGTGTAAAAAGTGGCCATTACCCATAGATTTTTCTTGAAGCCATGAATGAATGAGAAGGTAAAATGTTTTTGGGTGGATGGAGGCTGAAAACTCACGGCTACAAACCAAAAATGCACAGCCAAGATAGTAATTGAGGAGTTATGGCAAATGAAAGGACAAAGGAGATGAAAGGACTTAAGGTAAATAAGCTTTTAAAACTCTTCATATTTCTTTTTCTTTATATTCAAATAAAACAAAAATAAAATCAGTAAATTGACTTTAAAACCGAAACAAAGTAATATAAAATAAAAATAATTAATTAATTTTAAAGAAAATGGAAAAAGAATATAAGAAATTGCTTAAAAATTGAAAACAGGGTCCAGAAATTACAAATAAATCACTATTGACTTTGGAAAATTAACAACTTCATTTTAAAAATATTTTAAAACAAAAATGTGAAGTAAAATAATTCATTTATATTTTCAAAATTAAATAAATAATTAAATTTAGAGAAATTAGAAAAAGAACTAAAGAAATTGCTTAAAAATTCAAAACAGGACTTAAAATTTACAAATAGAATATCACTAGTTTTAGAAAATTTCTATTTCACTTTAAAACAAATAAAAGGTCAAATAAATAAAATAAATGAGGAACAAAATAAAGTGGGAATGAGAATCAAATAAGATTTAAAGAAAAAAATAGAAAAATAAATAAAGAATTACTTTAATTAATTGAAACTGGAAATTAGAAATTGTAAGCAAAATACAACTGACACTGGAAAATGTCAATTATACTTTTAAAAAATGTTTTAAAACCAAAATATATGCACAACATGTTATTTTACCCATATAAATATAAATTAGAACATTACATGACCAAATAAAATATTATTTATACAATTTAAAATAAACAATTTGTTAAATACAGCAAATTACACACAATATTGAAAAAGGCATAACTTTCACATTATAAATCAGATTTCAACGAAACGAAAAGCATTATTCTTAAAATTTTATTTACTTTCATAATAAAAGATAAAATTCAAATTTTCAAACTTTCAAATTTCTAAATTAAAAGTCAAAGTTTGACCATATTGACCAAAATTCACTTTTCTGGAAAATATTCTTTTTAGTCATGTTTGGAATTCTAATTCACATCAAAATCAAAATTTATATTTAAAATAACAAAATTTATTCATTTTAATAAATAAAATAAAGTATTTAAATCAGGAAATTAATTAAAATAACCAAAATATACAATTAAAATAATCACAAAATACAGGGTTGTTACACAAATCGAATCACAAAAGTAATAGATATGGTAACGAAGAAGTGTGTCCGCTAGAGGTGGCGAACCTGAATGGCCCGGCGCGGCTCCTGTTTTAGTCATGTCAGGGGTCATCCAAAATCATTCTCTTTCTTCAGTCAACGCGTTCACCAAACCATCCACTTCATTCTGGATCAACACTCCGCGTATATTAGTTATTAAAGTGGTTTTCGGTTTTGACAAAGAGTATGTCCCTAACCGATCCCGGACTCTTCAATAACTACTTAATTATTACACCGATTAGTTATTTAATAAACTTTCAAAATAGTTTCTATTTCAAAACCGAAATATCATTGCCATTTCAAAACCATATCCATACGATATCATTTTCACTTCAAATAAATCCATTTCCAAAATCATATCACTTTCCAAAGTTATATCGCTTTCGAAATCGTAAGTCTTTTAAAATCAAAACACTTTGGAAATCAAAACCTTGAAATTCATAACACTTTGAAACTATAGTTTGAAATCATAACATTTTGGAATTCATACACTTCCCTCTTAAACAGT
Organism: Allium fistulosum; assembly: GCA_030737815.1. Classification (NCBI taxonomy): domain Eukaryota; kingdom Viridiplantae; phylum Streptophyta; class Magnoliopsida; order Asparagales; family Amaryllidaceae; genus Allium; species Allium fistulosum. The sequence goes on from CM060903.1 coordinate 1,229,811,620, forward strand.
TTAGATATTAAAATTAGTGTATATAATAAAATAGTTTATAAAATAAAAATAGTTTATATAAAATAGTTATAAGTTAAAATAGTTTATAATAAAATAATATATATTGAAAATGATTTATATAAAATAGTTTATATTAAAATAATTTTTAAAGTAAAATATAAATAGTTGTAGATATAGTTTAAAAATACTTTATACAATAAAATAGCTTCCACGAATTCACAAATCGATTCAACTCAACTCGGATTCAAAAATTCAAATTTAATCAAATCTCAAATCATCAATTTCAATTCGATTCAGTTTCTAAATAGACCATTTCAAATTATCAATTTCAAATACATATTTGAACCACAAAATAAACCATTAAATTTCAATATATTTCAAAGCTTTAAATATTCCACATTTCAAAAACTAAATTTGATAATTCCATTTATATCTAAATTTAATTTCATTACATTTAGTTTCTAAGATATTTCTTTAATCATTTTAATACATCTAAATACAACTTCAATTTACAAATTTATATAAACAAAATATCCCTTTTAAATTTATATAAGTTTGAAATATTCATTTAAGCCACTTTTTAATCAAATTCAAGTTATAAAACATATCTTAAGATTTCAAATTTAATAGATTTCGAATCAAACTTATTTAAGTATAATTATTAAATAATTAAGAATTCCAAGTCAATTTCAAATTTATCTTTTAACCTGAAACATTATAAACTCTATATTTGAAAATATAAATTTTACGTAAATACTCAACACATATTTTTATATTGATTCAAATCAACTTTAATAAATCTTTAAAATCAATATTTATTAAAACCATATATTTCTTTTCAAAACCATAGAAATCATTTCAAATTATTTATATATAGACCAACGGTGTTTGTATATAATTTTCTACTCTATGGTTAAGTGATACGGATATTTATCATTTCAATCTGTAATTTAAATATATACGAGTAAATATATATATCATTTCAACTCGTAATCCCAAATTCAATTCAATTGAAAATCGCTTGGGTTTATCATTTCAACCTATAACGATTTTCTCCCATTCTAAAGTACGTTCGGGTATGTATCATTTCAACCCATAGTGATTCTATACTAACAGGGAACTTGCAAAGTGATAACAGATATGATAATAATATAACAGGCATATATCATCAATATAAATAACAGATAATGGTGTCAGACCTCACAGGTTAATAGATACCGATAATGGCATATTTATAGCAATACAAATAACAGATAATGGTGTCAGATGTCACAGGTGAACAGATACAGATGATGGCATATATATAGCAATGTAAATAACTAGCAGTAGCATATTTCAATTGTCGTTTCAATTGAAATCAAATTTAATAAATAAAAGAACGTTAATCGTGAGTGATTGCTCACCTTTCGAGGCTAGAGAGAATAGACACTGAAATTGAGTTACGAATCCAAATACGAATTCCAAAGCAAAGTAAGGTTGGCATGAATTCGATGAACAAAGCTGATAACAAGGAATTGTTGAAATAAATCAGAATCATCTAACTGAAACAAAATATATTAATATTATTTCTCTGAAATCAATATTTAAAACACGTATATTTTTTCCCAATCAAATATGTATATAATTAAAAAGATCAACCATATAATTTAAAATAATACATATATATACTTATTTCCAAATCAATGTTATTATGAACCTATATACATGTATACTGACCAACACCTAACTTACATTTAAAACTATATATAAATATGTATCTATTATAGGTCAATTTATACAAACTGTGGCATATATGCGAGAAAATAAATCCCAAAATGCATCATATATGAACTGTATATAAATAAAACTCATATATACCTTTATATAAAATATACACATGATAGTATAACACATATATTACTAACTTAATAATATGTGAGGTTAAACAGATGGTAATACAATGTAAACATGTAAAGCTAGATTATGCAGACTATATATATATATATATATATCTGTGTATATATAGATTATACATATCAAAACAAAGTATCAATGAAACTTATAACTATATATATACATTTAAATAAACATGTAAACAAGATGTGTATACACCTTTAAATTTATATACATACAACAAGTTTATATAACTTAATATATATATATACACACAATATATAAAAGATATCATATATTCACACTTAAAACTATCAACTTTACATAATACATAACATGTCCAGCCGAACAATGTATGCATGCTTTCAAAAACACATATGCGAAACTATTCTTACAATACATTTCAAAACAATACATATATATATCTATCTATATATATAGTACAAAACAAAACAAAAAAAATAACATTTTGAAACCATAATTATATATACAAAGCACAGACGTATATATATATATTACTTGCAGCAAAATAAAATATTTATAAGCATATAAATTGACAGGCTTATGGACATCAAAATATACATATATATATGAATATATATACCGCCGAAAACTTGATAAGTGTATAACAGATAACATAACATTATATATATATATAATGACTTCTTCATAAAATACTATACGTGTAGCCTCTAAACTCTTATACCTAACAGATCCTAGAATATACAAAACTGATATATATATATATAGTTATCTATAAAAGAGATCTACAATCAAAATTTATACAACTTAATATTCATATAATCACTGTCATAAAAATCAGAGGGCTGCAAAGGGGAGGGGTCGAAGTGAGCTGTCGGGGAAGAAAGTCGAAAGCTGCTAAGGCACGGATGCTTTGGGTTGTGGAGGGACTTGGAGCTGCTAGTGAGAGAGTAGAAGGGCAGAGATGGGGACGAGACGGTGGGTTTCACTATTAAAGAGGTTAACGTGGGTTGTCGGGCTTGGGTTGGCGTGTCCGCATGGCAGTAGCCATGGCTGGTGTAGGGTCGGCTTCTAGCGCGGGTGGGTAGGCGGTTCAAATGTCAGGAGAGAAGGTGAGGCGTGGAGGGGAAGGTGCGAAACGATGAAGAATGAGCAAGCAATTTAGGTAAAAAAAAAGAAAGTTGGAAGGGGAAAGATGAAGGTAAAAAGAAGGGATCGAAACAAAAATAAATGAACGAATTGAATAAGAAAAAATTGAACCGGTTGTAGACAAAAGGTCACGGCTTAAATTTTTGTATAAAAGAGGTCAATGTCCATTAGATTAAACGGTGGCTATATGAAGGGTCACATAAAACGAAGAGGCACAAAACCGGTACCGATACGGTTACTGTTTTCACGGATTCTGCTACGTACCGGACATCAAAATACAGAATTGAATATACTGTAGAGATCAGCACGACGAGACGATCAAAACGGTATACAGATATCAGTGGTATGATTGAATTATAAAAAATTCGAATTTTCTACTACGGAAAATGCAGCAAAAACGCAGAAAAATAAGATCGACGGAGCTAAAGAAGTCCGAATTTGAAAAAATGAAAAATGGCATCTTAGTCAGAAGATGAATTAGAATTTTTCTATGTAAAAATATTCAGGTTTGGAAAACATTTTATTATCATCAATTTTAACTGATATAAATTGGAATAAAATTACACTAGAAAATAAACTTCCAAATTATCTCATGAAAATTTACCAGTTGCTATGATTAATTAGACGCATTCCAAATATCAAATTTTTTATTTCAAAATTTTATCATTTAAAATTTCACAAAATTTCAATTAATTACGTTATTAAAACAGTTAAAATTTTTGGGTCGTTACACTCTCCCCCACTCAAAACTTTTCGTCCCCGAAAAGGAAGGAGGTAGTAGAATAAAAACAACCAGAAAGAAAATAGATTGGAATACAAGTAAACAATTAATTTAGACCATATAAATTTCAATTTAAATTAGTTTATATTCAATATTAAAATTTAAATTGAAGATATTTCATTCAATTGATTTAGTTTCAAATTTATTAATTCCTTCAAAACAAAATTTATTTAATTTATCTCATTTATTCATTGTCTTATTATCCAATTATCCTCTATTAAAAATTTTCTAAAATCATAAATTTGAATAATCATTTGTTATAATCATATTTTATTCAACAAATTTAATTCTTCTTTATTCCAAATTATTATTAAATTTTTCCACTTAAGATATCTTATTACATATATTTAAACCGTATGAATTAATTTAAACCATATAAATTAACTTAAACCATATAAATTTCAATTTAAATTAATTTATATTCAATAATTGATTTTAAATTCAAAGTATTTCCATAAGTTGATCTAATTTCAATTTTTTCATTCTTTCAGAACAAAATTTGTTATAATAATCTCATTCAATTAACTTATTATTATATCATCTTTATTAGCATTTTTTTTATAATTAAAATCTAAGTGTATAACATTTATTATAAACACTCAAATTTTATTTATAAAATCATTTTATATTGTATATTATCCAATTACATTTTAACTTCTGAATAATTTAGGTAAGCTATATTGAAATGCAATTTAGTACTATACAAATAAAATTTTCAAATTCAATTATTTCAATTTTAAATATTTATCCAAAATTTTTGACTTCAGTTTATAATTGAAATCATCTTTAATCATAAACTTAAGAATTTAAATCTTCGATTTACGTCAAACAATTTTGAGATAAATATATATAGTATATATCAGATCAAAATTAATTTATATATATATATATAATAAATCAGGTCATACCACAGAAATTCAAATCAAATTCAATTTCCAAAACAAAAGTGTAGCAAAGCTATTGAATGGTCTCTTCACTTCGAAACTCGAAAATGAATGTCGATGATACGGCCATCATCATCGAAATTATTTTCCAGCAAAGAGAAGAGTACTGATTTAAACATTTTAAAATTCTTTGAAAATCATTTATATTCGAAAATACATTAAATTATACATCTTTAAAACTTTAAAACCAAAGTTTGAAATCATCGGAAATTAAATTCTCAAATTTCTGATTTAAATTCATTTCAATTCCAAATCAATTTATAAATCATGTTTATAATCCATTTAGGACAATAAATGATAATCAAATATTATCATTTCAAACAACCAATTTAATTAACTATTTAATTCCAGAAAATCCTATACTTATATATATATATATAATCATACAAATCTATTCAATTTACCAAATTTGAAAATAATATTGTGTCAGTTTGCTCTATTCAAGTGTTTTGGAAATCCTATCGATAGCGTTGGTCAGACGAATCGATCGAAAACCCAAATCAACATCAACAACTCAAACAACACAATATATAAAACATTTTAATATTAATTACAAATACACTCCCTCACTCGATAATTCAAGAATGGATTTCAAAGCAAAGATAAGATTCAAAGTAGAGGAACTCCAATCAAATAGAATTCAACTAAAAGATAGACTCGATAGGGAGATAGGATAATTGAGTTTTCAAACAGAAGATGGACAAACTTATAAAAATCGCGGGTAACCTTAACCGGGTCAATCGTGATTTCAAGAATAAATTCGATGTAGAATTCTGCGACAAATCGACAATCGATCGCCAGAGATAGAATTCGGGTATAGCAAAAGATAACATCATCGTAAACCGAGGATACAGAAATTTTCGGTGAGTCAATGCTGGTTGTACAGGAGTTTCATTCTTTTACAAATTATTTATATATTGGCGAGACCGCCGATTTATTATAGAGATCATTCGAAGTGGAGTTATGGGATACTCCAGAATTAGAAAGACACGAATAGGGGAGACACGACTGGAATTTTGAACCGAAGGGAACGTTCCAAAATTCAAAGAAACCGAGTCAAAGAAGAAGGAATTCAAGCTCGAACCAATGTGATTCTGTAATTGAATTTACTCTATATGCCGAGTTTCGCCTAAAACCAGAGCTCTGATACCAACTGTAACAGACCGCGTCAGTGGGGTAACACCACCGTAGCATACAGCTATACCTGTGTTCTACCTTTACAGCCAGCCTCTCGACTGCACCAACCCCGCAGGGACATGTAGGAGTAAGAGTCATCCGCTCGCTACCAAACCAAATGCGAGAATCCCCTATCATGCTGCACCCGCCAAGTGCATAGGCAGACACACATGTCGGATTTGAATTGCTCAAAATATCAGATTGTTAATTTAAATTGGCAAAACTCAGAATATACAGTAAATAGATATAATCACAGATCATAGACACAGAGTAATATAACAACAATGCCGCGGAAACAAAAGAATAGTAGTTCATGAAGCTACTATATATATATAACAGAGTTAAACAAGTTAAAATAGAAGTCTCGAATACAATAGTCAAATACAATATCAGAATACATCACTGGAATCAACTGAATATCTGAAAGATGGATAGATAGTTGGATCTCCAAGCGAAGCTCCAACTCCAAAGGTGAGTCTCGAATACTGTATCACTCAGTCAGACCCGAGCGTAAAGAAAACACAAAACACTCGAGTCAGGATTAACATTCTTATATCAATAAATCCAACTCAAGTGAAATAACAACTGAAATACAAGTAACTCAAGGGATGTTTGGGATAACCATCCTCTAAGGATCCGTTAAACTATCTACTATGTAATAGTGTACGCTAAGTAAATAATGTCTAATCAGTAAAGTACGATATCAAAATAGCGTTAAGTCATGGCCCATTCCACCCTTAACACATTTTTACCATGTCATAGTCTATACAGCACCGTAAGCCCCACCGTAAACTAGTGGTTATCAGAGGGTACCCCATAGGTATAACACAAAACAAATCGTAGTGGTCGCGAATTGGATAATCAGTATGACAAGGTACATGAGGCGATAGGAACTTGGATACTAGTAGTTGCGTGATCCGGACTGATGTTGAGCATAGCAGCTACTACCTCAACACCGCGAAACAACACTCCCATAATCGAGGGGTGCACCCAAATCGAATCACAAAAGTAATAGATATGGTAACGAAGAAGTGTGTCTGCTAGAGGTGGCGAACCTGAATGGCCCGGCGCGGCTCCTGTTTTAGTCATGTCAGGGGTCATCCAAAATCATTCTCTTTCTTCAGTCAACGCGTTCACCAAACCATCCACTTCATTCTGGATCAACACTCCGCGTATATTAGTTATTAAAGTGGTTTTTGGTTTTGACAGAGAGTATGTCCCTAACCGATCCTAGACTCTTCAATAACTACTTAATTATAACACCGATTGGTTTTTTAATAAACTTTCAAAATAGTTTCTATTTCAAAACCGAAATATCATTGACATTTCAAAACCATATCCATACGATATCATTTTCACTTCAAATAAATCCATTTCCAAAATCATATCACTTTCCAAATTTATATCGCTTTCGAAATCGTAAGTCTTTTAAAATCAAAACACTTTGGAAATCAAAACCTTGAAATTCATAACACTTTGAAACTATAGTTTGAAATCATAACATTTTGGAATTCATAACACTTCCCTCTTAAACAGTTTAGATATTAAAATTAGTGTATATAATAAAATAGTTTATATAAAATAGTTATAAGTTAAAATAGTTTATAATAAAATAATATATATTGAAAATGATTTATATAAAATAGTTTATATTAAAATAATTTTTAAAGTAAAATATAAATAATTGTAGATATAGTTTAAAAATACTTTATAAAATAAAATAGCTTCCACAAATTCACAAATCGATTCAACTCAACTCGGATTCCAAAATTCAAATTTAATCAAATCTCAAATCATCAATTTCAATTCGATTCAGTTTCTAAATAGACCATTTCAAATTATCAATTTCAAATACATATTTGAACCACAAAATAAACCATTAAATTTCAATATATTTCAAAGCTTTAAATATTCCACATTTCAAAAACTAAATTTGATAATTCCATTTATATCTAAATTTAATTTCATTACATTTAGTTTCTGAGATATTTCTTTAATCATTTCAATACATCTAAATACAACTTCAATTTACAAATTTATATAAACAAAATATCCCTTTTAAATTTATATAAGTTTGAAATATTCATTTAAGCCACTTTTTAATCAAATTCAAATTATAAAACATATCTTAAGATTTCAAATTTAATAGATTTCGAATCAAACTTATTTAAGTATAATTATTAAATAATTAAGAACTCTAAGTCAATTTCAAATTTATCTTTCAACCTAAAACATTATAAACTCTATATTTGAAAATATAAATTTTACATAAATACTCAAAACATATTTTTATATTGATTCAAATCAACTTTAATAAATCTTTAAAATCAATATTTATTAAAACCATATATTTCTTTTCAAAACTATAGAAATCATTTCAAATTATTTATATATAGACCAACGGTGTCTGTATACAATTTTCTACCCTATGGTCAAGTGATACGGATATTTATCATTTCAATCCGTAATTTAAGTATATATGGGTATAGATATATCATTTCAACCCGTAATCCCAAATTCAATTCAATTGAAAATCGCTTGGGTTTATCATTTCAACCCATAACGATTTTCTCCTATTCTAAAGTCCGTTCGGGTATGTATCATTTCAACCCCTAGTGATTCTATACAAACAGGGAACTTGTAGAGTGATAACAGATATGATAATAATATAACAGGCATATATCATCAATATAAATAACAGATAATGGTGTCAGACGTCACAGGTTAATAGATACAAATAATGGCATATTTATAGCAATACAAATAACAGATAATGGTGTCAGATGTCACAGGTGAACAGATACAGATGATGGCATATATATAGCAATGTAAATAACTAGCAGCATCATATTTCAATTTTCGTTTCAATTGAAATCAAATTTAATAAATAAAAGAACGTTAATCGTGAGTGATTGCTCACCTTTCGAGGCTAGAGAGAATAGACACTGAAATAGAGTTACGAATCCAAATACGAATTCCAAAGCAAAGTAAGGTTGGCACAAATTCGATGAACAAAGCTGATAAAAAGGAATTGGTGAAATAAATCATAATCATCTAACTGAAACAAAATATATTAATATTATTTCCCTGAAATCAATATTTAAAACACGTATATATTTTTCCCAATCAAATATGTATATAATTAAAAAGATCAACCATATAATTTAAAATAATACATATATATACTTATTTCCAAATCAATGTTATTATGAACCTATATACATGTATACTGACCAACACCTAACTTACAAATAAAACTTTATATAAATCTGTATCTATTATAGGTCAATTTATACAAACTGTAGCATATATGCGAGAAAATAAATCCCAAAATGCATCATATATGAACTGTATATAAATAAAACTCATATATACCTTTATATAAAATATACACATGATAGTATAACACATATATTACTAACTTAATAATATGTCAGGTTAAACAGATGGTAATACAATGTAAATAGGTAAAGCTAGATTATGCAGACTATATATATATATATATATATATATATATATATATATATATATATCTGTGTATATATAGATTATACATATCAAAACAAAGTATCAATGAAACTTATAACTATATATATACATTTAAATAAAACATGTAAACAAGATGTGTATACACCTTTAAATTTATATACATACAACAAGTTTATATAACTTAATATATATATATATATATACACAATATATAAAAGATATCATATATTCACACTTAAAACTATCAACTTTACATAATACATAACATGTCCAACCGAACAATGTATGCATGCTTTCAAAAACACATATGCGAAACTATTCTTATAATACATTTCAAAACAATACATATATATATCTATCTATATATATAGTACAAAACAAAACAAAAAAATTATATTTTGAAACCGTAATTATATATACAAAGCACAGACTTATATATATATTACTTGCAGCAAAATAAAATATTTATAAGCATATAAACTAACAGGCTTATGGACATCAAAATATACATATATATATAAATATATATATACCGCCGTAAACTTGATAAGTGTATAACAGATAAATAACACTATATATATAATGACTTCTTTATAAAATACTATACGTGTAACCTCTAAACTCTTATACCTAACAGATCCTAGAATATACAAAACTGATATATATATAGTTATCTATAAAAGAGATCTACAATCAAAATTTATACAACTTAATATTCATATACTCACTGTCATAAAAATCAGAGGGCTGGAAAGGGGAGGGGGGAAGTGAGCTGTCGGGTAAGAAAGTCGAAAGCTGCTAAGGCGCGGATGCTTTGGGTTGCGGAGAGACTTGGAGCTGCTAGTGTGAGAGTAAAAGGGCAGAGATGGGGATGAGAAGGTGGGTTTCACTGTTGAAGAGGTTAACGTGGGCTGTCGGGCTTGGGTTGGCGTGTCCGCATGGCAGCAGCCATGGCTGGTGTGGGGTCGGGTTCTAGCGTGGGTGGGTAGGCGGTTCAAAAGTCGGGAGAGAAGGTGAGGCGTGGAGGGGAAGGTGCGAAACGATGAAGAATGAGCAGGCAATTTAGGTAAAAAAAAAAGAAAATTGGAAGGGGAAAGATGAAGGTAAAAAGAAGGGATCGAAACAAAAATAAATGAACGAATTGAATAAGAAAATATTGAACCGGTTGTAGACAAAAGGTCACGACTTAAATTTTTGTATAAAAGAGGTCAATGTTCATTAGATTAAACGGTGGCTATATGAAGGGTCACATAAAACGAAGAGGCACAAAACCGGTACCGATACGGTTACTGTTTTCACGGATTCTGCTACGTACCGGACATCAAAATACATAATTGAATATACCGCAGAGATCAGCACGACGAGACGATCAAAACGGTATACAGATATCAGTGGTATGATTGAATTATTAAAAATTCGAATTTTCTACTACGGAAAATGCAGCAAATACGCAGAAAAATAAGATCGACGGAGCTAAAGAAGTCCGAATTTGAAAAAACGAAAAATGACGTCTTAGTCAGAAGATGAATTAGAATTTTTCTACGTAAAAATATTCAGGTTTGGAAAACATTTTATTATCTTCAATTTTAACTGATATAAATTGGAATAAAATTACACTAGAAAATAAACTTCCAAATTATCTCATGAAAATTTACCAGTTGCTATGATTAATTAGACGCATTCCAAATATCAAATTTTTTATTTCAAAATTTTATCATTTAAAATTTCACAAATTTCAATTAATTACGTTATTAAAACAGTTAAAATTTTTGGGTCGTTACACAATTCATGATATATATATATATATGGAAATAGTGTAGTGTTAATGCCCCTAACTAATGCAAAAGGTTAGGCGGTCTACTGATTCAGTCGACCTCCTTTTATGCAATCTTGTCTGTGCCATGTATCCAAATGAATGCAAATTCCATAATGATAACTGATAGTTCTACATGTGTGTTACAATCATCATCTGAATGCAACAATCATACGATAATCATCCATTTATAGCAACCATGGAGATAAGATAAAAATAAAATGCAAATGCGCACACATCGATATGCATATGCTCTAGTGTCCTACTTAGGTCGATCCCTAAGAGATAATAGTGCCAAGTGTAAGTATATGCGTCCAGTAGCATCCACTAGCAACCACTTGCAACCACTAGTATCCATCATACATAACATGTTCTAATAACATTTTTAATCAAATCCGACCATCCATAGGTTAATTCCTAAGGTCTACCCTCCCAATGGATAATAAAGGAAAGAACTTATTAACTAAAGATGGAAACAGGAAATTCAAAATTTACTATCAAAGAGATGAGGATAAGAGGTACGTATTTTCTCCTAATCAAATCAATCTTCTCCGAAGTCTCTCTAACCATGTCGGGACCAAGTAGAAATCTCTCTGTAGACTCCAACCAACACAAAAGCGACTTGCTTGGTGTTCCATAAAGAGCTTCGAAAGGTGCCATTCCAATGCTAGCTTGAAAACTATTATTATACGCGAATTCCACTACAGGAAGATGCTCCTTCCCAGTTACTCCAAAATTAAGAATACACATCATCAACCACATGTGTCTTACCATCTTACAAATATCACATTAAATATTCTTCTACAGCCTACACATGAAGCAACAATCCTAGGTTCTCACTAGTGTCCTATACACTTCACGGAAACTTCTATTATTAGTTCTAAAAGAAATCACCGCTATCTCCTACATAGCCTTAAACTTTTTCCGTCATACCTAGGAAATGATTCCTATCTACTCCACATTTACAAGTTTGGTTTGTTATTTATAATTTCATTTCAAAAACTAAAGCTTCTAAATTTTTAAAACATCAAATCCCAAAAATTTTTCCTTTAAAACTGTTATTTTCAAATTTCTATTAAATTCAAAGGTACTTGGTTGCTTAACATTTTATCTCTCTAGACTTGCATCCTTACAGCCTTTTTGAATTTACATTATTCCCCAAACCTAGAGGGGAAAACTTACAAATTCTAAGTTCAAGACTTATTCCTCTTTTTCTTTTAAAGACCTTCATAGCTTTCCATAAAAATTTGGATTTTTAAATTTAACTATTACTGTTTTTTGCTTCCAAAAACTTATTTACTTTTTCACCAAAGCATTTTTCTTTAAAATACTTTTAAAATGTTCTTCCATGTTTTCAAAACATTTTCTTTTCATAGATTTTCAATTTTGCAAAAACTGGAGTAGATAAGAACAATTATTTTATTAAAAACTCCTTGACTTTCCAATTACTTAACCTTGGAGGAGTTCCTAACTACAAATCGGGACTTTTTACAAAGGCCCTCTATAATATCTCTCCTAACCAACTCTGTCTCTAATTATTACACTTCTTATTACACCTAATGGTTTTATACTTTAATATATTGGAACTACTTTCTTAAGAAACTATTAACGCTAAAACCTTATATGAATCCTTTAAAAGAGGACTTCATGTTTATATGAAATTACAAGTAACTTATTTTATATTTTTTAAAATAGGCTATACAAAATACGGTGCTTCCCATACGTTATATATCTCTTTCACGTATTCCTTATAACTTACACAAAACAACTTTATTTGTGATTTGGTTTCATTGAATTTTTTTTCATTATTCATTTCACTCCAATAGATTAAAGTATGTTTAATCTATATTCTCTTACAATAGACAATTTCTATGAAATATATTAATTTCCTAATATTTAACTTACACTTTTATTTTCAGGAAAACTCATTTTCAAAACTGTTTTAATATATCCATAACTAGAAAACATTTCCTCATACTTATTTAAATAATAAATGTACTTAAAAACCACTTTTTATTATACTTAGAAATTATTTTCAAAATACATTTTTATTTGGGTCAAAACAGATGTTGCGTAAAACACCGTTACTACAACTTAGAAATACTAGTGTATGGATTTAATTAAAATAAATACTAATAAATCCTACATACTATGTAAAACATTTCCCTTGGGAGTCACCTACTATAAAAATAGTGTTATAGTTTATGCACCCCTTATTTTTCATGAAAACATCTATTACAACAATAAATGATGTAACATATGTTTTCGATACTTAATACACTCTAGGTTTTTATATTTAAAATCTTTGTTTACCTACAAAGAAACTAGCGAGCTATATATGCTCTACAATTCTTCAAAAAGAATTTCACTTCTAACAAAATCATATAAAAACCAACTCAAACCACTTTTTTTTTTCAAAAACCCAATATTTAATTTCTCAAAAATATTGCCAATTATATTATTCCACTTTTCAATTCTAACAATTTCATTTTATTGGGCTAAACATAAAATGGATTTCCTTCTTACTACCCAAGAAGTACCCTTCCTAAACTTTGGTAATCTCATTTCCTTAGTAAAGTCTTTTGTTGCTATTCCTCTTTTATGCTTATGTTTATTCCAATGCATTACTGTTAAATCCACTTATCTGAAACAATTATAATTTTTTGCAATTATCTACACATGGGCTTTCTAACTGAATCTATTGTACATCTCCAATCTTTGCCTACCACTCTTTCGATTTCCATAATCCGAACCTAAATGTACGAAACCGTTTCTCAAACTCTTTCCATGTGTTGACCTTCTCTATGCCCCAAGAAACACACTTCCTTAAGCCAAAAGTGACACTTCGAGAACTTTGCCCTCGACAGATGAACACGAGTGTACGATGAACCTCCTCTAGATGAACAGCATGCTCCTCCATACTCTTGGAAAACATCAAATTGTCGTCCACAAACAATACTACGAACTTATTTAGGACATCTCGAAAAATACGGCTCGTCAAATCTATAAAATATGCTGGGGCATTGGTTAGCCCAAATGGCAAACCACTCAAAAATTCTGTCGGGTGTCCTAAATGCTGCTTTATCGATGCTATCATCGTCGACTCCAAGCTGATGAAATCCAGTAGCTAAATCAAGCTGAGAAAATACCGAAGAGCCAACCAACTGATTAAAAAGATCATTTGTCCTAGGAAGTGGATAACGGTTCTTCTTCGTGAGCTTATTCAACTCTCTATAGTCTATGCAAAGTCGAAGGGAACCATCCGCCTTTGTAGAAAAGATGACTGGTGCTCCCTACTCAGATATACTCCTTCTGATGCCTTTCTCCAATAGCTAACAAATCTGCTTGCTTAACTCCTTCCTCTCCCTAGGTGCCATGTGTCTCATGGGTAATGCCACTGGCTTAGGAATTGCCATTCAAATAGATCCTGAAGTCGATCTCTCTCTTAGGGGGTAGTCCCCTAACCTCCTCAAAGACATTTGGGAAATCTCTGACTACTGGAACTGAATCTAACTCTGCTGATGATGAATCGAGAGAATAAAGGAAGCTTAACATTACTGACCCCTGTGGGTCGTAAGAAACCTCGAGAGTCCTACCGCTGCATGTCTCTAGCATAACTTCTCTCCTCTCGCAGTCCAATATCGCTTCATAAGTGGATAGCCAATCCATTCCCAAAATCATCCCATACCTCGAAAATCCTAATACATAGGCGTCACAATCAAACTCTACGCCTAGGAAATTTTTTTTCAAACCCCTACAAATCATATATAAATGTGTTAATCCTCCTATGGAGTTTGAAACAACTATAGGGTCCACTACTAAGGAGATATCTAAGTGCAAACAATCAACCAAAGAACTAGAGATGAAAGAGTGTGATGCTCCAGAATAAAAATGAGTCTTAATAGGAAAATCTGAAATAGAAATCAAACCTACTATAGAGACTTTCCTACCTCTATCTGGTCCACTACTAGAAGGTGCTGCATCCAAAGCATGTACTTCTGCTGTAGGTGCACCTGCTCTCTGCCCCGTTCTCTGAGGACAGGCTCTACTAAGGTGACATGGCTGTCCAACACCTTCCATTCATCATCTTATTCTTATAATCCCTTGCGTAATGACCAACCAGTCCACAGCTATTGCATTTCCCGCTTTTCTTGATCCGCTTCTGAGGTCCTCCTTCTTTCCTCTTGTCCTTTTCCTTCTTACTCTTCCACCACGGCTTCTTAGAACTTTTTGACTTAGGAACCTCTTTAAGCTCTCCCTTCACCTGCCAAGATGTAGGCTAAACTCTCTATCGGTCCTCCAATCCTAATAGCCCAAACATTCGCTCTATGTCCTTCAACCTAGCTTGTGCCTGCTCATAATCCTCTATGCCAGAAAACATTCTGCCTCCTAGACTAGCGCAGTCCTTGCATAGCTTAGACAATTTGGCTGTTGTAGGTGGATTAAAGGGATCTCCACCTAGCGGTGCTATATTGGGCGCTTGCCCTTGCACATCTGGTATCGTGGCTCTATGGAACCAGTCAGCCATACTATGCAAAGAAAAGAGAATTTAGGTTTGAAGGAATCGAAAGAAGATTGAACTGGACTTTGAGGTGATTTTTAAAAAAACTCTCTTTTATACTTGAAAAACTTTTTCTATAATAGGAGTTTCTTTCTGAAAAATACTTCTAGTTTGAAGATATGCTAATTTAAAAATAGGTTACTTTTGGAATAATATTTTATTTTTAAAACAAGTTTTAGGAATCCTATAACCTTAGGCTCTGATACCAAGTGAAACACCCCATACCCCTTAGTATACCCAAAAAGGGCACACTAAAGAATATGATGCATTATAGGTATAGCTAAAAACTTACAGAGACTAAGATTCACAAGACAAAATAAATAAAACAGCGGAAACATTTAAATAGTAATCTCATTATTCAAAATCAAACTACATAAAATAGAGTCATAAAACCAAATACATAAGATGTCTCAAAATACCAAATACATGTTTTATGAAAAGGAAAATACCAACTCAGTCATATTATCAGAGTACATAAATAAAACCAACCCCGTCATCAGTACCAGTACATCCAAAATCAAATAAGAAGAAGACTGGAAAAGAAGAAGAAGAATACATGAAGAATCTCCAAGAATATCACTCCAAGAAAGCTAAAAGTCTAACGCCCTTGCCTCTACTGGCCTATGGGGAAAGGGGAAAGGGGAAAGTAGTGGAGTGAGTTAGACTAAAAGTTTGGTGAGCGAAAGTAATTACTAGTATTCTTAAGTAAGATAGAGATAATATACTTTGCAACAGTTCTAGTATAAAAAGAAACAAAGGAAATAAAGCTGGAATAAAATATGGTTTAACTGTTTGCTTTGCTTAGATAGTTCGATTCGATTGTTTGCACTGGTCTTAGAAAGTTGCTTTGATTAGGCTGAAATCCCAATCCTAGTTTAATTAGGCTAAAGTCCTAATTCAACCCTTTGATCGACCTTCTATCTCTATTGTGCCACTGTGAGCTAGTCCCATCCTGTGGGTCCCACAGCAAAAGACACATGTTTAGCGCTTGGAACTCAATAGCGACTTATCTCCTTGCACCGAGGCCGCACGCTCGACCCCCGTTAGGCTCGCGCTACTTGTTTCTCCCTCTTTGGACCTCTTATTTACCCTAAACAGCATAAGTGTGCCCAGCCTCACTTGAGTGTGTTGTGAGACCACTTGTTCCTGACTGAAAGGGAATGCTGCCGATACGGGTCCTAACAAACAAAATCTAGTTGCGCCCCTTGCCCAAATCCCCATATTTGAGCTTCTAATTATTGACCACTTATCTACCTTAAACAACATAAGCGTGTCCCAAGGGGAATGCTGCCGGTATGGGTCCTACTTCTTAATTATTGACCACTTACCTACCCTAAACAGCATAAGCGTGTCCCAAGGGGAATGCTGCCGGTACAGGTCCTATTTCTATCTTTGCTTATTAACTTAAATATAAGTTCTAAAATAAGACTCTTCTGTTATCTCTGCTATGCTTGCTTATTAACTTAAATATAAGTTCTAAAATAGGCTTTTTCTGTTGTCTCTAATTATAACTTGTGTGTTATAGTTTTGCTTATTAACTTAACCCACTGTCTAAGCTTAAAAATAAGCTTCTTCTGCTATTTCTTCTATTTTATCTTTTTAGTTATAATTACATGTTATAACTATGCTTGCAAATGTCTTAAATTTGCCTATTTCTGTCTATGTCCAATTTATTACAGTTCTTCTTATTTTACAGCCAATTTCTATAAATTCAGTGTTCTTATATTTTAGTCCATATTAGTGAATTATTCTCTTTTAATTATTCTATTCGCATAAAAAGGGAGTTAAAAGAACTAACATCTACAGAATAAATCCCAACGTAGAATAGATGTCAATAAAATATACATAACTGTAAATAACTATAAATAACTATAAATAATTGGGAAAACTATAATTAACAGTAAATAATTGCAAATAACTGAAATAGAATAGCTAAACGAAAATAGACGGGAAAGCAAGTCTAAAATTTACTTAAAAAAACTGTAAATAAACTTGCATAAAAGTTATCCCAAAATTGTAGAAAAACTACAACTATCGGAAACCCTAATATTTTAAATTACTTAAAAATCTAAAATAATTACTTAAACACTCACCTATGGTTCTTAGCTCTTTTCCTTGGCCTTCCCGGATCCACTTCTAGGGTATAAAATATTTTAATTAAAAAGATCTTCTCCATGGAAAAATATTCTGTTTAGGGTCCAGCCTCAGGCAATGAACCCAAATGGAGAAAATTTGAATGAGAAAAATAGCTAGGCCTAGGGTTTTATTTATAATGTCAATTGTGGATCTCAGACCGTTGGATTTGAAGATTAAATCTTGTGCGACCACGTCATAGGCTCGTTGGGAATCGTCAGATGGTAGCATGAACGCATAGGATGGAGCAGAAATGGAAAAATGATGTGTTCGAATCGAACTGAGCCAAGGTACGTACAAAAGGCAAGGCATGTCAACCTACCTGTCAACCCACACATACTAGGGTCGACCTATAGGTCGACCTAACCATGGTGAGGGTCGACCTTGCCTATTGTTATTTTTTCTTCTTTTCTTATTTTCTGAATTCTTCTTTCTTTTGTATCTTCTTCATTCTAGCTCGGATTCTAACAATTTATATATGGAAATTGACCAGAAAATTACCATGGACACAATGGTGCAACTCCCGTGGTCCAATTCTGATAATTTCAAAAAGTTATTTTATTATTTAATAAATTCGTTAATTAATTATTATAGCTTAAATTATGGGTTGTTACAAAACCTACATTCAACTCTACGGATTGAGATTTCTTAAGTATGTTATTGCAATCATAATTAACCTAATTGCCAATATGCTAAATTTTATATGAGAGAAAATAGTGAATATCGGGTTTAAATTATTTAAGGCAATTATATAATGATTTCGGGTCTTAAATTTATATATGTTAGAAAAAATATTAATTATTGTGATTTTTGGGAAATTTTCCAAAGTGTTTTACTATGGTTATAAAATTTTTAAGTTAACGGACTTAAATATTTTATATGTTTTGTCAAGGAGAAGGGCTTATTTGCTTAAAATGTTTTACACTATTAATTATGAATTAGGCAGCGTTTTTAAAAAAGTATTTTGATAAAGAAATGGCAACCAATCATATTTCGACAAATTAGGCAGTTAGATGAAAAGAAATTACTTTGAAAGGCATAAAATAAGTTTTGTTTCAAATTATAGCTTTGCCACTTCCACTGGTTGCTTCCATCACCATGCCCAGTTAGGCCTTTTGCACCTATTCGAAACCAATTCACATGATATCAAGCAATTGGTATGTAGTGTATTAGAGAAAGGTGGAAGGAATGTATGTGTCGAAGACATGCTTCCGATGGGATTGAAGCCACTCTAATTAGCTTTCAAATTAATTAACTTACCTTCATTTAAAAAGATACTTTCGAACAAGTTGCCGCTTGCCTTTGTTTTTAGAAAGAAGCTTTTGAAGAAGTTTCTGCAAACTTTTATTTTAAAAGAAGCTTTCGAAAGGATAGCCGCTTTAACCATGTTGCCGCATTCATACGTTTCGAATTACAATGTATTCGAAAGGAGTGCTTTCGCCTTTTAACTTTGAAGATGCCTTCTCAATTCTTTCGAAAGGGTCATATAACCACTTACAAATGGTTTTGGAGGCAATGGTTTCAAAAGTGTGGGTTTCGAAACTATCCTCTTTCTTTTACTTGGGATTAATGCTTTCGAAAGTAACGCTTTCACCTCTGTTCTTTATGACCTTTAATTATATTAAAGGTTAAACCCAATAGTTTCGAAAGGAATAACTTTAAATGGTTTCAAAGCAATGTTTTCACAAACCTTTACTTGAGCCCAATGCTTTCGAAAGGTTTGTTTTAATGGTTTTGAAAGAGGATGTCTATAGTGTAAGTGATGATTTCGAAAGGTCAATTTCCATTACATTCAAAAGGTATGTTTTGGCCTTCCAACCTAATATTTTCAGGGTTAAAGTAGTCATCTTATTTTGAAGGGGTACTTTCAATGAATTCGAAAGGGATTGTTTAAGGTTTTAAGAAAAGGTTTTGAAGGTATTGTTTTAGCCTTATAGCCTAAAGTTTTCTAAGTTAAAAAAAGGCTTTAACTTATTTGAAGGTATATATAATCCCATTGATTAGATTTCATCAACATTATTTTGTGTAAAGTATATATCATGGCATAAGTATTTTGAGTAATGCAAAGAGTATGGTTTCCTTGTTTTATATAGATATGATTTCAAGGGTAAATCATTTGTAAAGACTGTTTACAATGAAATGAAATTTGAATAGGATAGTTAACCTTAAATATATGACTCGGATAATAGAAGACCAAATGGGACTAGTATAGGGTCGCGCCTTATACTTTAGCTAATAGCCCTAGCTAATATAAGTAAAAATTCTAGTGTGTAAGGCTTTGTCACAGATGAGACTAAAATGATGTTACACATAAAAGGGAATATGCAGAGTAAAGATAGGTTATTGGTGAGCCTGCAAAACCATTAGGATCAGTTGACCCTAGAAGAAGAAAGTTAAGAATGGATAGCCCAATATTGTATCTTACAGAAGTTAGAATGTTTATTATGTTTGGTAGGCTTGAGTCGACCAGTGTTTAATAGTTAGTCGGATAAAACAGTAGTGTGGACAACTAGTCCATTGATTACATGATTTATGTTCATATGTGTTATTTCTATTATTGTTATAATCATTTTGATTGTGGGTTTTTTATTTGCAAGAGATATCATTTTAAAAGGTTATTAATGAGGGGAAACCCGTTCCGCTAAGTGGCGTGGTTTCACTTAATATTAGTACACCGGGATGTGATAGAACTATTTACACTAGGCTTTATGTTTGACTTGAAGTTTATGTTTTCCCCTTAAACTCTCTGGTGCTCAAAATTAATTTGAGTTTGTTGAGAGTTAAGGACTTTTTAGGTTTAGTAGGTTGGACGAATAAGCTTCCAAAGATGTGCAGGAGGCAAAGCCAGCTATGTTGGAGCTATTTTGTATTATTTCCTCTGTGATGTTTTTATGACTGATATGTTTATCTAGTACCCTGATCATCTAATAGGGCATCTTCATATGTCACTCTTGGCGTAATTTTTAATAATTATATTTGATCAAAACTTGGGAATTATTTTTGGATTATGTAATTGAAAATGAAATATTGATTCGAAATGAACTCAAGAAAGCAGTTTTGAAGTCTATGATGATTTTTTTTTCATATTCATGTGCTTCTGATATTATGGATACCATTAACATTACCGTATATTGTCATCGGATGTTAATATGATTTGGGCCTCAAAGTAGGGGATGTTACAAGACCCCAGTAATAACAGTGTCTTCATCAATCAGAGTTTCTTGAGTCCCACTATCTCCTAATCCAACAAAGCATCGATCATCTACTCGACAAGGCCGTGAGTGTCTTCAACCAGGATGGGAGGAATCGTTGTTGTGGTGGTAACAGTAACTGATTCTGTTACAAGCACTTGCTGTCCCGGTTGAGAGTCCTTGTCGAGTAACTGTGCATTGTTAGGCTGACCTAAGGCTTAAGAAACAAAGAGAGAGATTAACTATATTAATTGACGATACGTTTACCTTCTAGAATACAGGGAAAGTCAGTGAGAAACATTCTTCGATTTGGGATTCTTTGCGGGCTGGAGTGCCACTGGACGATACGTTTACCTTCTAGAATACAGGGAAAGTCAGTGAGAAACATTCTTCAAGTTTTCAAAAAATACATGGAGCGGGGCTCAAACCCGGGTCACTAGTTTAGAAGGCAATTGCTCTAACCAAATGAGCTATGGTGATTTTTGATTATCAACAGAATTCAGTCGACTGAACAAAATCTACCAGTCGACTAAATATCTATAAACAGCCTATTAAACTTGTGCACATATGTATACACCTTTATATTTTCAATTTCAGTCGACTGACCGAAAAGGACCAGTCGACTGAACCGGTTTCAGTTGCACAGATACGCTCTGTTTTTACTACCTTTGAATATTCAGTAGACTGATCGTTTTTGCTCAGTCGACTGAACAATTCTAACAGCTATTTTTTCTAAAGAGACACTTCCATTTGCGTAGAATTACGATCCAAATTGAAGAGATATGGCTGCATCTTTTGATCAAAACTCTTCATGAATAGTTGTAGTTGTTTGTCTACTATACAAACACATCAAAATCATTTTCCAAATCACCGAATTTCAATTTGCTTTCTGATCATACTCTCTACTATCTCTGCATACTACAAAGCAATCACAATTTACATATATTGCTGGAATCTCTGAATCAATTAACTTATTCTTCGATTCAAAGCAATATTTTCCCTTTCTAAATCTTTACTCACACATATATACTTGAGGAAAAGATTATAGGAAGGTTGTACTATCAAAGACAAATCAGTGTTATGAAGAACACAAAGTGTCAAAGCAATTTTATTGAAACTGTTGAAGTCCTGTTCGGTTGTTCAGGCGGGTAATGTCCTCTTTTGGTTGTTAGAGCGGAAAAATCCTGATCGGTTGCTCAGGTGTTGTATACTATTCCTCCGAATTATGTGAGGGGTTTTTGTGAGAAATTCCAGAGGGAAGTCTGGGACTGGACATAGAACGGGAAGTTCGAACCAGTATAAAAACTCCTGGTTTGCTTATTCTTATTTACTTTACTATTATTATCTGTTTCCACATTTAGATTATAATACATTCCATATTACACGATCCTAAGTGATATCTAGCCACATAGTATTAGCTATACGGCACAGTAGTAACCTTCATTTGGTATCCAATCCTGGGATTCTAGAGAACGTAACAACATCCTAGAATAAATGGCTATAAACAGGTCTAGTCAAGGCAATAGGAAGAGGAAGAACAATAAAGAAGAATCAAAGGAGCAAACAAGCAAATGCTTCATGGATAAACACAGATCACAATCGGTATTCTTAGATTCTTTATATAAAGATCTTTTGTTAGCACATGATGAACTATTAAAAGATTGTAAAACCTTGAATAAAGTTAATAGAATTGCTTTAGCTAAGTTAAAAGATCGTGAGCAAGAAATTTTCAGTTTAAAAGAGGAAAATAATTTTTTCATAAAACAAACTAAATGTTTTGAAAATACCGTAGAAGAACTTGTTTCACAAAAAGGTTTCCTACAAAAAGAAAATGAGTAATTAGAAGATAAAAATAACAATCTTTTGGAGGAAATCAATGTTTTGCAAAATAAAAATACTATATTTGAAAAAGAAAAAGAAATTTTTTCAAAGTAAATTACGGATTTGAAAAGACAAAAAGATTTATTACAATCATCTTTAGATAATTCGGAATCTCGAATTTTTCTACTTGAAAATGAGAACTGTACGATAAAAAGAGAGCTGAATTAAACAAGCAAATTGATATTTTGAAAAACGGTAATAATTCTTTTGAAAATAATAATTTTGACTTCAAGGCTAAATTTGATAAACTTAACACTAAAGTCACAAAATTTAATAAAGGTCAAATCAATTTAAACATGATTTTATCTAGTTCTAGACCTTTACATGATAAAAGTGGTTTAGGATATGATAAAACTAATCGTAGAAATAGCACTAGATAGGCTTTCATGTATAGTAAAAATGTTAGTGCTAGTACTAAATTTCGAGTAAAGTCTAAATCCAATTTTAATAGAAATTCAAATACTCCTATGACCAATAATGTTTATAACTTCTCTAGAAGTACAAAATCATTGACGGGAAATATGAATAAAAATTATCTAAGTATTTGGGTTCCTGTTAATTGAAAAAATAGAGAAAAATACATTGATGATTATTATGATATGGTAGTTAATAATGAAAATTATATTTTTAAAGGTTCAACCACACCCAAATGGGTATGGTTTCCTAAAAATTAGGAAATTATAAGAACCTTGGGTATCGCATGCTTTAAACGTTAATTTTTTTTGATACCTTATATTATAAGTAGTAGTTATTTTGTTTTATATTGTTCTATGTTAACACTTATGTGGAATATAATTTATGTCATCATATAAACTCTCCTTTTTGTCGATGACAAAGGGGGAGAAAGATATTGCTCTAACACTATTTGCAGGAATAAACGATGCAAGCATAGATTAAGCGGGAGAAAAGATTAATTATTTACAGGAATATATAGCATAGATTTAGAGGGAGAAATCTATAGCACAATTACAGGAATATATTCAGGGGGAGAGATAGGTCAACAAAGCTTGTCGAAGATTCGTCCGTAGCAAATGGAGTTGTCATCATCAAAAAGGGAGGGAATGTTGGATCATAGGTTTTGATTGCTGATAAGACACAACAATTCATGAATCTACGACTACGACAACATCCGGACTCAACGACTCAAAGTATGGTTCATATATGTATATAGAGTCTAGTTTAGTGCTTTGTTAAAATCTTTCCTCAAGAATCATCATTCACATTCAAATAAACTTGCATGCATATTTGAATCAAAATCAAGTTTTCAAAAAATGCATGGAGCGGGGCTCGAACCCGGGTCACTAGTTTAGAAGGCAAGTGCTCTAAACAAATGAGCTATGATGATTTTTGATTATCAACAGAATTCAGTCGACTGAACAAAATCTACCAGTCGACTAAATATCTATAAACAGCCTATTAAACTTGTGCACATATGTATACACCTTTATATTTTCAATTTCAGTCGACTGACCGAAAAGGACCAGTCGACTGAACCGGTTTCAGTTGCACAGATACGCTCTGTTTTTACTACCTTTGAATATTCAATAGACTGATTGTTTTTTCTCAGTTGACTGAACGATTGTAACAACTATTTTTCCTGAAGAGACACTTCCATATGCGAAGAGTTACGATCCAAATTGAAGAGATATGGCTGCATCTTTTGATCAAAACTTTTCGTGAATAGTTGTAGATGTTTGTCTACTATATAAACACATCAAAATCATTTTCCAAATCACCGAATTTCAATTTGCTCTCTGATCATACTCTCTACTATCTCTGCATAATACAAAGCAATCACAATTTACATATATTGCTGGAATCTCTGAATCAATTAACTTATTCTTCAATTCAAAGCAATATTTTCCCTTTCTAAATCTTTACACACACATATATACTTGAGGAAAAGATTATAGGAAGGTTGTACTATCAAAGACTGACGCAGCCTACAGGATCAAACACTCACGAATTGATGAATTTGCGAAAAATGATTCGATGAAATAAAATGTATCGATGAATTGATGATACCCAAATGCCCAAATCCGTTGATCTCTCAATATACCGAATTCTAGTTATCTTCAACACGTTGATCGCGCACGATACCGCGTTAGAAGATTTACGATTCTTCTAAGTTGATGTTGCGCACGAGATTCCGTGAATCGGCTTCAAGTTCGTTGATTCGAGCGCACTCGAATATCCGAAGATGGAGAAAGGAGATAACACTCAACTTCCAATTTTAATGGAGGCACAAAGCACAAACCAAATTTTATTCAAAAATCAACTTACCATTACAAATGACAACACATCCCTATTTATAGGGGAAGTACATCTCAACATACATTACAACACTTCACACGACTTAAGAAAATACATCACAAACGACTTACAAAACAACACAAACAGTACAACGACTTAAAACACACAGTCACACGTGACCTAAACAATACAGCGACTTAACGACATAGGAAAGAACAACACAATATTTACAAACGACACACGACTTAACAAATCCAAGCAGCGACCTAAGAAAACTGATCAACTTAAGCTTCTTCGGCATCAGGAGCGACTTAAGAAAAACAAGGCAGCGACCTAAGCTTTAGCGACTTAACTGGTAGGTCGTTCACGATTCAGCAGCGACATAAGAAATCTGAGTGACGTAACAAGCTTCGCGACCTAAGGAGAAGGAGCGACTTAAGTTCGCCGTGACTTAAGGATTTGAAAATCTGGAGCTGCTCGCGACTTAAAGAAATGGAGCGACTTACTGGGATTCGCGATTTAGGCGGAGGAGCGACCTAATCTTCGCGACCTAACT
Organism: Allium fistulosum; assembly: GCA_030737815.1. NCBI lineage: Eukaryota > Viridiplantae > Streptophyta > Magnoliopsida > Asparagales > Amaryllidaceae > Allium > Allium fistulosum. Next base: position 1,229,837,401 of record CM060903.1, read on the forward strand.
AGAAGGTCGTTCGCGACATAAGGAGGAGGGGCGACTCGCGACTTAGCTGGAGAGAATATTTTCGCGACTTAAGGCTTCGTGACCTAGGCTTCATTCGCGACTTAACAGATCAGCAACCTAAGGAAGCTCTGGAAGCGACCTAACTTCAGCGAGTTCTGGATTTTCTTGCGACTTACTGTACGTCGTTCGCGACTTAGGGCTTAGCGATTTGAGGAATGTCGTTCGACCTAGGGTTTCTCGATTCAAGGTATCGTGCTGCATCATCCTCCCCTGGTTGAAAAGAATTCGTCCCGAATTCACACTTTCTTCTTCTTCGAGACGCTGTCTTCCATTCATTATCTGGTCTGATGCGGTTCTGGTGATAACCACTCTTGAGATTGATCTTGTCTTGACCCTTTGAAGATGCGGCTCGCCATAAGGAACACATGGCATAAAGCAGACATGGCATTAGGCAGGCGGTATAAGGAAGTGATCTGAGGGAGATGACATCATGATGCTTGTGCCAATAGGAAGGCATGATATAGAACCAAATCGTGACGAAAATGCGAGACGATATAAGGAATTTTAAAATCGCGGAGCGACTTAGGAAGTCACGACTAAAGGAGTGTGATGACTCATGCCCAGATTCTTGTCTTTCCTTATCTCGTTCAGGTGTATCATCATTTAGAATCTTCCCTTGATGGGTTGCAACAATTTCCCCGGACTGAAATGAATTACCACTCGCTTCTTCTTTGACATGTTTATTTTCATGAAACGGTTCCAAGCTGTTGACGTTGACAATGTTAGCAGTATGGACATGATCAGGCAACTCCAACTGACAATCATTCTCTTCCTCCTATCTTTTCCACTCTTCCTGTTCTTTCAGATTCACAAGATCATACAATCCCCGTAGTAAAATAACATCTGGTACTAGTTCAGTTTGATGTTGAATGTCCAGTAGTGGTGGTAACTCTTCGAGTAATTCCGCAGGATATTCGACTTCAGGCTCATCGAATTCCGATACAACTTCCTCAAAATCCTCAAGATCTTTACTCGTTCCTTGCTCGGTCAACACAAACAATTCATTACTATTTTTCACCTTTTTAACAGACTCTTCCAAAAATACAAGACTAGTTTCTTCAGACAGTTCCTCAGAAATCTCATCTTCAAACTCTTCAAATACTTCAACCTCTTCGGGATTCTCAAAATCAGAAATTTCTCCAGATTCAATTAACATTGATAATTCATCACTATCTTTCATTTTATTGACGAACTCTTTCAAAGATAATAGACTATTTGATTCTGCCTTCTCTTCTGTTTTACTTTCACTTTGTTCGGGCTTTTCGGAAACTAAGGAATTTACACTTGGCTGGCTCTCATCCATAAGCTCTGGTGTTAAGCAAGAATCCTCTATCATCAAGTTATTTCCCTCAACTCCAAACACAATTTCTTCTTCCATACTATCGACATCAATCTTTGGCGGTGAAGAGTAATCAACTTCTACATCCACATACTTTGACATTGAATAAAATCCCATCAACAAATTACATTCATCGTTCTCTAACTCAACCTCTTCATCTTCGTTGTCAAACTTTGGTGGTAATTCTTCGAACAATTCCGTAGGACTGACCTCTTCAAACTCTTCTAACATTGGTTTAACCTCCTCAGGAGTTTTAAGCTCTTCACTTGCCTCATACCAAATCAATGATTCAACACTACCTTCCGCTTCTTCAACACTTTCGCTAAAAGATAATGGACTAGTCGGTTCCTCTTCCTTTTCCGGCTCGCTTTCAGTAGAATCATCCACATCCTCGTTTTCACATTCTTCTACAATTAAGGCTTTCTTCTTGGGCTCAATAATTCTATGGTCAGACTCATGATAATGATAGCGCTTAATTCGGTCATCAAACTTTGTCTTAGTGATTCCATGTACAACTGGTTCATTGACTCTCTTAGAAACATTTATACTGCAATTAACACCTTTATTCTGATTGTTGGGGCTTGTAACCACACCCTTTCCTCGACTCCCTTGACTCAACTTCTGCAACTGTTGGTTCATACGAGCTTGATAATTGTAGGGTAAGAAATTTGCCTTCATCATCCTTTTCATCTTATCCCACGTGACAACTTTGGATTTCCCCATTCTCTTTCTGGTTGATTTAGTTTGTTGCCACCAATTCAGAGCTCTTCCTCTCAATCTTGTAGCAACTAACTTAACTTGACGATCTTCAGGCACGCTGTTGATTTCAAAAATCTTTTCAACCTTTGATAACCAATCAAAGAATTCCTCTGCTTGAAGACCACCTTGGAATTCTGGAATTTCTCTATCCATCCTTGACTCCCATGTATGACAATTCTCTTCAACATTCCTATATCGATTTTGCCCTTGACCTGGATACTGAAAGTGAACACTATCACCGTAACTATTTTCTTCAAATTTAGATGAGCTTCGATGTTGATTCTGAACATTGACTCTTCTATGTCCATGCACGTCCTCTCTACTTCTTCTTTCCTCTACTCGAAATTTTTCATAATTACAATATGGCTCATGCTCGTAACCACGATAAGCTCTTCTTTCTTCATTCCGATAATCACGATTGTCTCGTAAAACCACAATCTCGATTTATCGACAAGGAGGGTTCTCTCCTTTCTCTATCATAATGTGGCGACACTCTCCTTGGATTTCGATTAATGTCAGACATCATTCTCTGCACTCTCTCGAAACCCTTATTGAACCTTTCATCGATACGTTGTTCCATCTGTTCAGGATCTTCACTCCCATACAAATCTGCAACATTATGATGATGGTTAACACGTCTCGGAGGCATGATCAAATCTTCAACAGATCTAAACACAAACTTCACTTTGATCCAAAAATTCTCGAACCAAAACTCCTCAACTTGTTTGAAGTCTCACGAACACCCAAATGAACAAACAACTCAATTCGAACTCCAAAAACTTCAAATCTCGAAACTTCACACCCAACGAACTAGGAAATGTTCGTATCCTCGCTTTGATACCAAATGACGCAGCCTACAGGATCAGACACTCACGAATTGATGAATTCGCGGAAAATGATTCGATGAATTGATGATACCAAAATGCCCAAATCCGTTGATCTCTCGAGATACCGGATTCTAGCTATCTTTAACACGTTGATCGTGCACGATACCGCGTTAGAAGATCTATGATTCTTCGATGTTAATCTCGCGCACGAGATTCCATGAATCGACTTCAAGTTCGTTGATTCGAGCGCACTCGAATATCCAAAGATGGAGAAAGGAGATAACACTCAACTTCAAATTTGAATGGAGGCACAAAGCACAAACCCGCGACTTAAAGAACTGGAGCGACTTACTGGGCTTCGCGATTTAGGCGGAGGAGTGACCTAATCTTCGCGACCTAACTGGAAGGTCGTTCGCGACATAAGGAGGAGGGGCGACTCGTGACTTAGCTGGAGCGAAGATGTTCACGACTTAAGGCTTTGCGACCTAGACTTCATTCACGACTTAACAGATCAGCGACCTAAGGAAGCTCTGGATGTGACCTAACTTCAGCGAGTTCTGGATTTGCTTGCGACTTACTGTACGTCGTTCGCAACTTTGGGCTTAGCGATTTGAGGAATGTCGTTCGACCTAGGGTTTCTCGATTCAAGGTATCGTGCTGCATCAAAGACAAATCAGTGTTATGAAGAACACAAAGTGTCAAAGCAATTTTATTGAAATTGTTGAAGTCCTGTTCGGTTGTTCAGGCGGGTAAAGTCCTCTTTCGGTTGTTAGAGGCGGAAAAATCCTGATCGGTTGCTTAGGTGTTGTATACCTATTCCTCCGAATTATGTGAGGGGATATTGTGAGAAATTCCAAAGGGAAGTCTGGGATTGGATGTAGAACGGGAAGTTTGAACCAGTATAAAAACTCCAGGTGTGCTTATTCTTATTTACTTTACTATTATTATCTATTTTCGCATTTATATTATAATACATTCCATATTATACGATCCTAAGTGATATTTTGCCACATAGTATTAGCTATACGGCACAGTAGTCACCTTCAATCATGTGGCGTCATTCTGTAGCCTTCACCCAAGCCTTTAGGCACTGTCGACGCAGCTCCGAATGAAGAATAGGTTGGTCGTCTTTTAGAATCTTTGGCTCATTCCCTACCATGACTTCTTCCTCCAACTGCTCCAAATCCACCTCGATGCCTTCAAGGAAATTTTTTTATTCTTCAGCAATTCATTCCCAAGCGAGGGCGAAGATTCTAGGATAATCTTCTTTGAAGCAATCCAGATTTCGTAATTTGAGCACGTTCGCATTATACTAGTTCAGCAGTAATTCAAACTACTCAATCAAATGCTCTTCTGCCCACTATTCCACGGCCTCATCTTCTCTTTTGACGAGTGTATCAACATCTTTAGCATGCTCGAGTGCTTTGTCTCTTTCTTCCCTGGCACGGAGCAACTCATCACGATAAGTTTGAGCTTGCTAGAGCGTTTCATCCTTTTCTTTTAATTCACGCTCTAGCTTGATTTTAAGCTCAGCTGCATTTCTATTTGCGGTATCGCTCTCCATTACCAGAGCATGATTTTGGTAGACAACCTTTTTTATTTCATCTTGATGCTTTATCCGCTCCTCTTCAAGTGCCTTGGTGGCCTCATCGGCCTTCTTCTCGGCTTCAACTTAGGGTGTTCACGGTTTCACTGCTAACTTTGACCATTCGTTATACCAATTGTGAAAATCGATCACACAGTCAATGGTTAGCTTTTGTACGTCAGCCAGGATTCTGTTTTGATTAAGCAAAAACATAAGACCATTAAAGTAAATATTTGAAAATTCTTCTTTTAGTTTGCCTATTTGGGAATTGGCCGCAAGCTGTTCCTCTGTAGTGATAGGCGGGACTGTAGCAGTTTCTGTGCCCGGCTTGTGCTGGGAAGTTTCAGAGCCTCTCTTGTGATGCATACGTTCGGTGGACCGACTGGAGTGGGATGGCAGTAGAGGTTAAATGAGGATGGAAGCAAAATGAGGAGCACGAGAAGCATCACTAGGTAGGATGTCATCATGATGATCAGGTCGCCTGTCTAGACCTTTAGGAGGAGGTGATCTATACCTAGGGCGACGTTTGGGAGCAGAGTCATGTGATGAGCGATCTCTATTACAACAGCTTCTATCTCCGACATCTCTATCCTAGCTAGAATGAGAGCCTGACTCATAATTATGACCTCTTCCCTAGAGGTACGAGCTCGACCGAAGCCTTTGTGCTTGGGATGCTTTCTCCTTCAATGATCAATATATGTATTTTATATTCTCCATGTATCCTGCAAGGGAAACAAGGACAAGTTAGATCCAACAAGCAAGGACATTAGTCAAGTACGAGTGTTGCAAAGTGCATAAGTGCGTGAGTGCCCTATTATCCCCCCTAGGGACTGTGAGCGGGAGCTTTACTCATGGGAGTAACCTCCCCTATACTAGTAGGGACTAATCCTTACCAACACGAATGAGAGAGTCGTTGTCCTTAATACTAATATTACCGACATCGAAAGAACCAATCTCAGCAGGAATTGGCCCTAAGTCGGCGAATGTGCCCATCGAAGGAAAAGATGGATTTTTCTCTGTGTCTGTGACTAGTTGGGTTTGGGTAGAAATCTGCGCCTTGGAGATTTTCATGAATAACCTCTTCTTCGGAGCAGGCAGTTGGTCGTCTCTAAATTGTTCATGCTGAGACTCATGACTTGCTTCAAAGTTACCTTGGCCAGCCTCACCACTTTGACCAATAACTTCACTTTCATTAGCATCTTCTAGTGCTTATTCAATGTTTCCTTTAACTCCGGCCCAAGGACTAAGGACTGGAGGCAAATCTGGATTAGCCCCACCTCCTTCGAGCGGGTTGTTATCATCATCATTGTCGCCATCACTGGAAGTTATTTGGATGATGCCAGTATTGCGGACCTCCTCTAACAAGCCATTGGCAGGAAGATTTAAATCTGACAGGAGAGTTCTTTTATCTCTTCTCCCATCGAAACTACCATAAGAGTATTTATGGCATCTGAAAGCACCGAGTTACTGGGTCTCGCTGGAACATCTATGGTACAGCAAGGATATAGTTAAATCTGCATACTATTAAAAAAAGTCATATAATGCACATGGAGAGGAACTTACTTTCGGAGAAACATCTTCGTTCATACCCGAGCGAACAATGGATATAGAACCACTCGATTTTGATGTAGCTTAGCTTGTTCCATGCCCTAGTAACCACTTTGCAACCCCTAATTGGTTCCAAGAAAATCAAAGATGGTCTTTTATTTTGGCTTTTGAAACTGTATATATATATATATATCGAATCTCCTCATCATTGGGCGCTCGATGTAAGTGTTCAATGAAGACCATATATGTGGCAAGGAGAAAGATATAGCTATTCGGGTGAAACTGTGTTAGAGCAAGCCTCATGATATTCAGATCTCAATGGACGAACTAGTTGAATTATAGGACATAGCCCACCAAGCACATGTACCTATTACAGGAAACATAACCTTCCAACAGATTATGAGCTCTTTGATTGTGAGACGGGACTAAGACGTCATCGAATGGAATTTCATGCTTGCTGCATATCCTTCAAAGAGACGGTTTATCAATTTTAGAAGCGACAGAATCAACGGGATCATTTAATATTACTACTTCCTTGAGAGTGTCAGGTGAAGGGTCTACATCTAGACCACCTAACGGCTTAACTAGATTTTTAGGAGCTTGTTGCTTGACTTCAGGATTCTCTGGATTTTGTTGTTCAGCTGGCAGGATCTCTTGTTGCTATTCTTGTTGAATATGAGTTTGTTGTTTATATAGAATTATAGCTGAGGTTGACTCTGCATTAGATTCAATATATTTCGAAGGCGATGTACCTATGGTCTGACCAGCAAGACTTTTGTAACGTCTTTGGTCCAATTCTATAAAATACTCAACAGATAATCAACATTAAAAGATTAATTACAAACCGTACCGAGAAGCTATGTAATTCAGATTTCTGAAATCATTTAACTTTTTGTTTTAGCATTACAATTTTCAAAAAAAAACTCTGGATACCCCTCAATGTGACCATCATCGTTGACCGTCCCAAGAAGCTTTATGTTATCGGCTATGCTTTGGAAATACTTCGAGACAAAGGAGGAATTAAATATGAATCTGCAAGGTGAAGTTTCATCGTAATCTTGGAATTGGCAAAAATTCACCTTAGTGTTGGAGTCTCACCGACCTCTGCAACCGAAGGAATTTTTACCATCCTTTTCCATCTTCATCGAGCCCAAACCATGGCAATCACTGTCGCTCATCACGTCCATGTTCCATCCCATTATGTTCAAGTCGCCGCCTACCTAGTAGTATGGAAGACAAAAGGTACAAGGTCGAATAAAGGAACCGGGTTCAGGACTTAAGGTGTAGGTCATTCAAGTCTAGGCATGGCGGAATCATGCTCAGGCGAAGCTTCAGGCATAGGTGTTGATGACATAGGGGTCGGAAGTGATGAATGATGGCAAGGGGATATGGCAGATCGAAGAAGAAATTTTTCAATGACATAAGTCAAGATTCTCAATTCGAAGGCAAGAAAGCAAATGAAGGGAGAAGTGAATAGGAATGGGTTATATACCCTTGCTAGACCCAAAGTCTTGGGAATAAGACTTCGAAAATTTTCCAAGATTGGACTCGGTACCGACTTCCAAATTTGGGATTACCGAGTCCTAGTTTAAAATACACACACACACATATAAGCATATGTATGGTATGTGCCTTTATGTATGGATGTATACACACATGTGAAATTGTGATGGGCTATGTGGGTGGAAATCGAATATTCGGTGTTCAGAACCAAAAGGAAATTAAGTTCAACCTTGAGAAACCCATGGATGGTAAAATAATCAAACTTGGAATAAAGAATCACAAATATATGTTCTAGATTTATAATCCCAGATGCTTGTAGAGCATCATAGTGGATGACAATGGACATAACTTCTCACAGCAATGTTTTGCAAGAAGGATAACGACCATTGAAGGCATAGAGTTGGGTCCTTAACAACAACTCTAGCTTGTCTCGATTCAAAGCACATCATGTTAGAAACTAGATGTACTTTGGGTGACCAGTGTTATCCAACCAATTGACCATGCAATATTCGGACGGGCTAGAAAAATCGAACTCAGAATTACCGAGGCAAGAATCCAGAAGAGATAGCCTACGAGTCCAGAAACCAAGCACAAGTAGGAACACAAGGTCAAAGCCAAAAAAACCCAAACTAAGGCAAGCACAAATGCACACAATTTATGGGTCGGTACCGATCCTAACCTATGGGTTGGTATCGAGTCTTACTTCCACCTCAGGTGGACTCCATCTTCTGCCTATGCCTTCTACAAGATGCCTTGAGCCTATTTCCAAAGTCGTTTTGTTGAATCAACGCAATTCACCATCGATCTCCATGAACACTTGAAACTACAACTTTTCTCTTCCATAACTCCGTCATTTGTACTCGAAAACAGGAAAATATTGGGGCAAAGAATTATGGAATCACGAAGCTAACCCCAAGAGGATCTAAGATGAAGAGTCAAAGATGGTCATTTTGGAAAACTTAGGGATCGGTACGACCCCTATCTATGGGTCGGTACCGACTCCTATCAACTGATGATGTGCCGCCTGTTTCCTTGGGAGAATTAGTCTAAATCGTGTACAACGGCTAGAAGATATTTTATGTGAGATATTAGGCTCCTCACCTCTAAAAAAAGGAAGGTAAGGCTCATTTTAAGGATATTTTGGCTGTAGTTCTATTATTCTCCATATTCTTATAATTTTGAAAATCTAAGTGTCGGAGTTTTCCAACCCCTAGTTTTTTCTGCCTCCAAGTCAGACATAAGCAATAAAACTTCAAAGTGGACATAGGCCTTGCTTTGCCAAACTACTATAAATAGTTGTGTACTGTTTATTTCTCATTTTCATTTACATTTCTTCATATTTTATTCTCTACATAAACTTCTGGTTATCTGTGCCATTTTTGGTTCAAACAACTGGTTAGTGTCATTCCAACGTAGGTTGAACTTGAACCTAAGGCTCAAGTTATAAATAATAGATAATTGCTTATAACATATATAAACACACACATGCACATGGATGCTAGAAATAGTAGGGAAGCTAGTTCCTTCTGAGATAATGCTATGATGTCGTGGACTAAGCCAATGATAGTTATCCAGTGGGGATCGGTTATTCAATTAGGGGTGACTCTATCGCAAATGACACTCACAGGAGGTTCTACAATTGACATGCAACACTGATCGATGCCCGACGAAGTGTGTGTGGCCAACACAATGGGAGTTCATTGGCATTTATGGATAACTGATGCAATATGATGCTATGTTGTTGATGGATCCCAACACATGTAATAAGAGTCGTATGCTATAAGGAGAGGTGGATACAAATACAAACGATGAGACACTTCAGCAAGTCGACAATACGGGCTCCCTCTCAATGTGTAGTTGGTGTACATGTTGTCGTAGTTGTGGGAAATTTATTCCTATAAAGAAATGGATAATGTGTGAGATGAAGACACATAAGGGAAACTTGTAGTGTGATCCTATATTGGAGAAGCTGTAGTAGCTATTGGCGGATCATTAGTTATTGAGGTTCGATCCGTAATTTGATCCTTGTAGGAGCCTACACAAGTTGTTAGTGTGGGTGTGTATCAAGTAAAAACCCTTAAGTAAGGAACCCTAGAAATACATAGACACAAGTAAGAACACATTACGTCACGTAGAGTAGTGTTAACTGTGTTTTTATCCAAGCACAAATCAACAGGAGTTAGAACATCGGGACGAAGGTGAAAAAACTTGAATTCTTGGAAGCGCATCTAGATAGGGTAGAGAAACACCTCAGAGAAATTTCAACTAAGATATAGCCAGTACCTAATGTTTGTACCGACCTCTAGAAGTCGGTGATGACTTCCTATACTTTCACGCTTCTCACTCAAACTTTGTACGAGTCCTTCACTGCCTATTTCATGTGTGTCCAAGTGGTATTAGAGGATTCTGAACGACCAATTGCCATAATTGGAGAATTAGCAGTCGGAACAATAGAATAAGGTAATGAAGGAAATATTGTCAAGATCAGTCATTTGTCTACTAAGATATCATGGAACAGTCTAAAATGAAGTATTAAAACGATTGCAAGAGAGCACGACAAAATTAGACTAAACCACAGATGTCGGTACCGACATGAGAGGTCGGCACCGATATGTGTGGTTTATTCAGGTAAGCTTGCAAATTGTAACATCCCCTATCTTGAGGCCCGAAGTTAAGCGCTAAAAATGTTGTGGTAAGTCGTAGTATTAACTTTCAGTAATAAAATACGGTAATGTTAATGGTATCCATAATATCAGAAGCACATCAATATGAAATAAAATCAACACTGATTTCAAAAACAACTTTTCTGATAACATTTCAAGTCCACATTTCATATTCAGTTACATAATCCCAACACGATTCCTATGTTTTGATCAAATATAATTATTACAAAGTACGCCAAGAGCGACATATGAAGATGCTCCCTTGGATGATTAGAGTACTACATAGACATATCAGCCATAAATACATCACAACAGAAATAATATTAAATATCTGATACATAGCTAGATTAGCCTCCTGCACGTCTCCGGAAGCTTATTCGTCCAATCTACTAAACCTAAAAATTCCTTAACTCTTAATCTACTCAAATCAAATTTTGAGCACCCAAGAGTTTAAGGGGAAAAAATAAACTTCGAATCAGACATAAAGCTTGGTGTGAATAATACCATTACACCACGATTTACTAATATTAAGTGAGACCACGCTGCTTAGTGGAACATGTTTCCCCTCACTAATATCCTTTTAAATGCATATCTTTTCCAAATCAAATCCTGGAATCAAACTGATTATAATAATAATATTAAATACATATATGCACAATAATCAAGAAATCAATGGACTATCTGTCCAGACTATAGTTTTATCTGGCTAACTATTGACCATTGGCTGACTCGGGCCTACCAGACATAATCAATAATCTAACTTCTGCTAGACACAATATTGGGCTGACTTCCCTTAACTTTCTTATTCTAGGGTCAACCAAACCTAATGGTTTTGCGGGTTCACTAATAACCTAACTTTATTGTGTATATTCTCTTCTATGTGTAACATTATTTTAGTCCCTTCTGTGACAAAGCCCTACACATTGGAATTTTGGACTTATATTAGCTAAGGGTTATTAGCTAAAGCATAAGGTGTGACCCTACAGCAGTCCCATTTGGTGTTCTAATATCTGAGTCATAAACATAGGGTTAACTACCTTATTTAATTTCCATTTCCTTGTAAACAATCTTTGCAAATGATTTGCCCCTAAAATCATAACTTTATAAAATAAGGAATCTTTTCTTTACTCCAAGTACTAATGCCATGATATATGCTTTACACAAAACAATGTTGGTGAAAACTTATCAATGGGATTATCTATCCCTTCATAATAAGTTAAAACCTCTTTTTAACTTAGAAAGCTTTAGGCTACAAGGCCAAAACAATACCTTCAAAACCATTGTTTAAAACCTTAAACAATCCCTATTGAATTCGTGGAAAGTACCCCTTTCAAAATAAGTTAACTACTTTAACTTTGAAACATTGGGCCGAAAGGCCAAAACATACTTTTCGAATATATTGAAAATATGCCTTTCGGAAATAATTTCTTTAAAACCTTAGACATCCCCTTCTAAAACAATTTAATCTTTTTTTCGAAAGCATTGGAAATCTTCCATTTAAACACTTAAAATATTCATTTTGAAAACATTGGGACCTCCCCTTCGAAACACTTATAGCATACCTTTCGAAAGTATTTGGGTTTAAGTAAAGGTTTGTGGAAACATTGCTTCAAAAAAATTTAAACTCATTCCTTTCAAAACCTTTGGGTTTAACATATAATATAACTATAGGGTCATAGAAAAATGAGGTAAAAGCATTGCTTTAGAAAGCATTAATCCCAAGTAAAAGAAAGAGGATAGTTTCGAAACCCACTCTTTCGAAACCATTGCCTCCAAAACCATTTGAAAGCGGCTATACGACCCTTTCGAAAACATTGAGAAGACAGCTTCAAAGTAAAAGGCGAAAGCACCCTTTCGAATACATTACTTTAAGGCTATAAAGAAAAGCGACCTTAACTAGTTCGAAAGGTAAGAATGCGGTAGCATGAATTACGAATAATTTCAACAGCGGCTATCCTTTCGAAAACTTCTTTTAGAATATAAATAAACGGCAACTCATTAGAAATCACTTTTCTAGACAAGGGCAATCCTTTTAAAATAAAGACAAGTTGAAAGCACCCATTCGATAGCATCTTTAAATGCAAAGACAGGTAGTGGATTCGAAAGATTATAAGAAAAACTTCTACCCCTTCGAAAGCATGGTTTCGACATGGTACCCTCCGCCTTTCTCCAATGCCTATGTATCAAATGCTTGATACCATGTGCATTGGTTTCGAATGGGTTCATAAGCGAAGGTATGGTGTCGAAAGCTAACAGACGGAAGTGGCAAAGTGGTAATTCCAAACAAAAATGATTTTTAGCCTTTCAAAGAAATTTCTTTTTATCCAACCTACATTATTTTTCAAAATGTAATTGGTTGCCATTTCTTGATCAAAATATTTTTTCTAAAAGGCTGCCGAATTCAAGATTATCACTTAATACATTTTAACAAATAAGCCCTTCTCCGTGATAAAACATATAAAACATTTAAGTCCTTTAACTTAAATAATTTTATAACCGTCATAAAATATTAGGAAAATTCCCCAAAATTACCATAATTCACTTTTAATATGTTTTCTAATATATATAAATCTCAGACATGAAATCAACATATAATTACCTTAAATAGTTTAAACCCAATAGTAACTATTTTCTTTCATAGAAAATTCATAATAAATCCACAATAACTTGGAAAATTATGAAACTTGAAACCTACTTCTAAAATAATGTTTTCGACCATATACCAAAGAAGCAAATCATTTGGATGTCATTTTATATGTTTCCCGATCTAAACTTATCATAAAATCTTTTGAAACACTATAAATCATCAACAAGCATATATTTCCATTCAAACAAACATACCATGGCATATTATTTGCAAAATTAATTCGGGCAAACCTTGAAACCGAAATACTTATGAAAAATGCGATGTAAGATAATTATTCACCTTGGCTTGGTGTTAAGAAGGTTGAGATTTACCCTTTGATTAATTTCTTCAAGCTTTCTACTTAATTCCTAGCTTATCTTCTTTTGATTCTTCTTAATGGTGGCCGACCGAGCTTAATATTGTTTTGGTTTTATTTGTAAATGTTAAAATGAAGAATATAAGGGTTTAGTGTATAAGAACAAAGACTGATCCTATTTTGCCCTTATCTTATTTCTCTTCCTTACTTCTCTTTAATTTTCTTCTGCTTATATATTCATTAAGGCGCGGCTCCTTTTTTAATTTACAAATATCAATCCCTTAACCATTTACATTATTTCATTTAAATTATCTAATTAAATATCCTAAATAATGGTGGTCAGAATTAAGGTCATTACAGACTCCCCTCCTTAAAGAATTTCATCCTCGAAATTACGATAATGTACTCATAACAATCAAACATAAAGGTAAAACATACCGTGAAAATAGTTAGGAAAAGTATCTCTAATCCTACTCTCAGTTTCCTAAGTACAGTCTCTCTCATCGTCACTCTACTGGACTTTGACTAATCTGACTGTCTTGTTTCTTAGTCTCTTCTCATCTCGTGCAGCTATACGAACTCATTTTCTAACTATAGTCATGTCCGGTTCCACTACTAGATCATCTAACACAATCTATGTAATGGTAGTTTATGGATCTCGAATACACTTTCTTAGATGAGAAATATGAAAAACATTATGGACTTCTGCCAAACTATTCGGTAACTCTACTCTACTCGCGAGATTCCCGATCCTTTCTATAATAGGAAATGGTCCAACAAATCTTGCTGCCAATTTTCCTAACTTTCCAAATTTGATTACACCTTTCACGGTGACACCTTGACGAAGACATGATCTACAACTGAGAACTCTAAGTCTTTCCATCTCTATCAGCATAACTCTTCTACCTAGACTAAGCTTCCTTCATCCTAGCTTGAACTCACTCAATCTTCTCTGCAGCTTCTCTAACCAAATCTTGACAAAGAACTAACCTATCCCTGGTCTCTAACCAACAAAAGGGAGATTTGCATAGTCTTCCATAGAAAGCTTCAAACGATGCCATCCCTATACTAGTCTAATAACTGTTGTTGTATGAAAACTCGACTATGTGCAGATGGTCTTCCCATGATCCCCCGAAATCTAGCACACAAGCTCTTAACAAATTCTCTAAGACTTTGTTAACTCTCTCTATTGGCCCATCTATCTACGAACGGTAAGCGATACTCATCTTGAGCTTGGTACCTAAAGTCTCATGTAGACACTTCCAGAACTCACTAGTAAATAAGGAATCTCTATCACTTATAATACTTTTAGGATTTCTAGGCAGTCTAACTATGTTTTTCATGAATAACTTAGCTAAATCTGGTGTTGTCCTGGTCGACCTAACTGGAATGGAATGGGTACTCTTGGTCAACCTATCCACTACGACCCATATGCTTTCATTTCCTCGATTCGACCTTAGTAACCCATCTATGAAATCCATTGAGATAGAATCTTGTTTCCAGACAGGAACATCTGAAGGCTAAAGTAACCCACTCGGTTTCTAATATACAGCTTTTACTTGTTGATAGTTCAAGCACCGCCTTATCCATAAGCCTACATCTCTCTTCATACCTTCCCAGAAGAAAAGAAGAAACTCCTTTTCATATCCTGATACATCTTAGTTCCTCTTGGATGAATAGTGAACTTCGAACTATGGCATTCTCCAAGAACTTCCTTCCTAACGTTCCCCACATTCGGAACACATAGTCTTCCTTTCTTCCTTAACCACCCATTTTGGTCAAGACTGAAACCTTTTAAGTCATCACTCTCGATTCCATCCCTTAACTTTCTGGTCCATTCGGCTAAAAATGGATCCTCTCTTTTCTTAGAGGCAATCCTTTCGATCATCACCAATCGAACTTCTAAACATGACAACATAACAGTTTCTTTACTAGAACTGAAACACCCCACACCCCTTAGTATTCCCAAAAATGGCACACCAACAGATGTGGTGCATTATAGGTATAACCAAAACATCACGGAGACTAAGATTCACAAGACAAATAAGTAAAAACAGCAGAAACATTTAAATAATAACTTATCATTCAAAATTAAACTTCATCTCAAAATAAGTCATAAAAACATAACATATCTCAAAAACTCAAAATGTCTCATGTCTCATGAAAATACATCTCATTCTCATAAAATTGGAGTATAAAGATAACAATAATAATCCCTCTCACAAGTGCCAATCCATCATAAGCCAAATGAAAAAGATGAAAGGTAGAAGAATACATCTGAAATGAGAAAACTCCGACCTGAATCAACTATCCTCAAATCTACAGGCCTATGGGGGGAAAAGGGGAAAATAAAGGAGTGGGTCAGACAATAAGTCTGGTGAGTGAATTAATTACTAGCATTTTTAAGAAAGATAAAGATAATAGACTAAGCGATAGTTCTAGCTTGAAAGGAAAATATAAAAAATATAAAACTCGGATAAAATACTATTTCTGGTTCTGTTTGACTGTTAGCTTTGATTGTTTGATTGCTTGATTGTTTGCACTTGTCTTAAACTACCATGATTAGGCTGAAATCCTAATCCTATCTCAACTGTTAACTTAATTAGGCTGAAATCATAATCCTACCCATTGATCGGCCTTTCCTATCTCTGTTGTGCTACTATGAACCAATCCTGTTGGTTACAGCAAAAAGACACCTCTTTAGCGCTTAGGATGCAGTAGCGAATTATTTACCCTAATCGATGCCGCATGCTCGGTCATCGCCGGTACACACTAACTTTGCCTTCTATTTGACCCTTTATTTACCCTAATCAGCATAAGCCTGCCCAGCCTCACCTACGTGTGAGACCATCAGTCCTCGACCTGAAAGGGAATGCTGCCGGTACTGGTCCTAACAAACAAATCTTCTAGCTTTGCGCCCCTTGCCCAAATCCCCAGATTCGAGCCTCTATCTATTGGTCACTTATTTACCCTAATCAACATAAGCATGTCCCAACCTTACCTACGTGTGAAACCATCAGTCCTAGATCTGAAAGGGAGTGCTGCTGGTACGGGCCATACTTCTATATTTTCTTATTAACTTAATCCAAGATCTAAGTTTTAAAATAAGCATCTTCTGTTATCTCTTCTTTCTAATTACAACCTACGTGTTATAATTGTTCTTGCAACTGTTACTCTTTAATTTCTCTTTTTAGTTATAACCACTTGTTATATTTATGCTTGCAAATATCTTAAATTTTCTTATTTCAGTCCATCTCTATTTTATTTCTATTTTTCTCATTTTACATCTGATTTCTGTAAATTTAGTGTTATTCTATTTTAATCCATATTTGTGAATTCTTCTCTTTTTAATATTTCATTCGCGTCAAAAAGGATTAAATCTTTATAAAAAAGAAACTAACATTTACAGGCTAAATTCCAACTTAAAACAGATGTAAATAACTATAAATAACAATAAATAACTGAATAAAATAGCTGAATAAAAATAGACCGAAAAAAACTTCTGAAATTTACTTAAAAATGACTGTAATAAACTTACATAAAAACTGTCTCAATATTGTGGAAAAACTACAACTATCGAGAACCCTATTATTTTAAATTGCTTACAAATCTAAAATAATTACAAAACACTCACTTGTGGTCCTTAGTTCTAGTCCTGGGCCTTCCTGGATCCACTTCTAGGGCGAGAATATTTTTATCAAAAAGATTTCCTCCCTAGAAATTTTTTCAATTTAGGGTTCTATTTATAGTGCGGCTTAGGGATCTCAGGCCATCGGATTTGAAGATTAAATCTGGTGCGACCACATCATAGGCTCACTAAGAACTGTCGGATGCAGCTATGAACGCACATGATTAAACAAATATAAAATTTTAAGGTGTTCGGCTCGTACCTGGATGTTTTCACGTTATGGAAGTTTTGTAGGTCGACCTAAGATCTTTGAGAGTCGACCTATAGGTCGACTTGACCATAGCATGGGTCGACCCATATCCTTATTATTATTATTTTTCGTTTTTGTTTATTTAATTCGGATTTCTTGTTTCTCTCATAACTTCTCCATATTGACTCGGATTTCGACAAGTTATATATGGAAATTGCTCAAAAAATTACCATGGACTCAATGGTGCAAATTTCGTGGCTTGATTCTGAAATGCTCCATACCCCTTAGTATACCCAAAAAGGGCACACTAAGATATGGTGCGTTATAGGTATAGCTAAAAACTTAGAGAGACTAAGATTCAAAAGACAAAACAAAAAAACAGCGGAAACATTTAAATAGTAATCTCACTATTCAAAATCAAACTTCATAAAAAGAGTCATAAGACCCAATACATAAGATATCTCAAAATACCAAATACATGTCTTATAAAAAGGAAAATACCATCTCAGTCTTACTATCATAGTACATAATTAAAACCATCCCTCTCATCAGTACCAGCACAACCAAACTCAAATAAAAAGAAAAATGGAAAAGAAGAAAAATACATGAAGAATCTCCAAGAATATCACTCCAAGAAAGCTGAAAGTCTACTGCCCTTGCCTCTGCTGGCCTATGGGGGGGAAAAGGGGAAAATAGAGGAGTGGGTCAGACTAAAAGTCTGGTGAATGAAAGTAATTACTAGTATTCTTAAGCAGGATAAAGATAATAGACTTTGCAACAGTTCTAGTCTAAAAGGAAATACAGGAAAAGATAAAGCTAGAATAAAATATGGTTTAATTATTTGCTTTGCGTAGATAGTTCGATTGGATTGTTTACACTTTTCTAAAATTGCTTTGATTAGGCTAAAATCCCAATCCTATTTTAATTAGGATGAAGTCCTAATTCAACTGTTAACGCTAAAAATGTACGCTAACACCCCAGTGTGAGTTGTGATATAGCTAAAGCACCACCCGTTGGTACAGGAAATAAAAGCAAGCAGAAAATAGTAAAGAGGCAACAATTTTTATAGTGGTTCGGCTCAAAGTCAAGCCTACGTCCACTTAATCTCTTCTATTACTGATTTGATTACAACTTTTGCAATAATTCTTCAATTACAACACAATTAAGACAGGTAGTTAGAACTTTGATGCAGAAAAGCTCTTTGAATTCATGTTGAATGAACTTGATCTTTTCCGATGGTTCTTTGAAGTGTCTTTTGCATTTGAAGTGTTGGAGCAAGTGTAGGAGTCATGAAAACACCAAAGTCTTGGCGCTCCAAAAATCCCATCCCCTTCTAGTGCGGAGTAGGCGGGGTATTTATAGGAGAAGTTGGGCTTAGGTTGGCCATGTCATAGGTCGTGAGCGACCTAGAGAGTTGCGACCTAAGAGCGATTCCGAGGTAGCATAAGTCGTTAGCGACTTAATGGAGCCATCCTGGATGAGATATATGCTGTGAGCGACTTAGCATGTGTAGCACAGGAGTTATCTCGGCTTGCTTAGGTCGTAAGCGACCTAATGGAAGAGGTAGTGCGCATGCGGCTTAACCCTGAAGCTTGCTAAGTCGTTAGGTCGCTCTTTCCTTAACTCGTTAGGTCATTGCCTTCACTGAGTTGCTAGGTTGTTAACCCGTTGAGTCGCAGTAGTCTGTAGGTCGCTGGAGCTCCTTAAGTCGTTGAGTTGTGCCATATTGAGCCGCTCTGTGCTTTAGGTCGTTAGGTCGTGCCCTGCTATAGGTCGTTAAGTCGTTTATGCCTTTGATAGCTAAGTCGCTTATTCCCTTAGGTCGTTGAGTCGAATAGTTCGCTAAGTCGTGAATAAAAGCGGTGTTTACACTTGCCCCTCGAAGTATACGCCTAGGGGCTAGGTCGTGTGCTTCGATGCCTCTTGACTCGCGCCATCCTGAGTCGCTAAGTCGTGAGCGACTTATGAGAGAGCTAGGTCGTTCGCGCCGATTCGAGTTCCATTGCCCATGTATATAAGTCGCTTAGGACGCTCCTTCTTCTCTTCACCTGCTCTAACCCGCCATTGAAGAATCTCCGAGCTCTCGAAGATGAATTCAAACTAACCAGCCATTGATCATCTTCACCATCACATTACGTAAGTGAATCCGATCATTATCCAACCACGACCATCACCAAATCGTGAATCCCCCATTTTCTGACCCAAATCCAATTTCATGTGCCGCCTTTCACCACGAGTTATGTTACAATCGATCTTTGATCATCATTGGACATGTTGTTGTTGTAATTCATGAGAACACAGCAGTGCATCGGATCTATGATGGATCTGAGGCGATTTGAATCGGTTTTGGATGATTTGGTGGTGTGGAGAGATGATGGATTACATTGTGGAGATGCTAATGGGTTATCTGGTTACAAGTTAAAGGGTTAGCGAGTTAGGCGGGTTGTTGAATGAAGAGGGGTTAGCGGGTTAAGGAGAGTTAGGAAGTGCCTGACTTAGGAGCTTCGAACGACCTAGGGCTTAGCAGTTTGGATATTAATCACACGACTTAACTTAGTGAACGACTTAACATCCAAATCCTAAACGACATAAGGGACTGTGACACATATGACTTGCGACTTAACTTGCCAGAATAACACATCACTTAAAGCA
Source organism: Allium fistulosum (assembly GCA_030737815.1). NCBI lineage: Eukaryota > Viridiplantae > Streptophyta > Magnoliopsida > Asparagales > Amaryllidaceae > Allium > Allium fistulosum. Next base: position 1,229,857,157 of record CM060903.1, read on the forward strand.
AAACGACTTAAAGAATCAGCACGACCTAATTTAACCCGCAGCATAGCTTTAACTCATAGGAACATGACTGATGAACTCCATAACTCGAGCAGAGCGGCTTAGGGAAGCCCGACCTATGTTAAGTCGTTTGGAGATGATCTGGACGACCTAAAGAGTCCCGAGTTAACTTAATTCGTTCCTACGACTTAAGGAATGAACATGACTTGAACACTTGTAGAGTTTGACAGAACATGATTGAATTTCCAACTTGAACTGCCAGAATGAACTGCTTGAACTTGTGCACTCTTTCACAGATTGTATTAACTTTTAAGCTAACAACCTGTTAAATACAACATTTGTAGAAAACTAGGACGAATATACTCATCATCGACTGCCCACATCGAGTGATGGATTAGGTCAAAGAGATAATATTTTACTTAAGTAAAGTAATATGAAGCCAATTAAAAATGAAATGCTGTGAATCAACTGACTTAAATGAAGCATCAATGCAAAATTCATACAGTTATAACTGCTTATCGCTGAATATTATCTGCATTGATACTACACTTAATTTTGATCGAATAACAAGCCTTGAATCTTCCTGAATTGACGTACGCCAACCAGTATTATTTCAAGTTTTACTTTATTTACTTGTTATTTCAGTAGCTTTGCACAACACTTCACATGCTTTTAGGAAATGCGCACCTTCATATTTGAATATCCAGTTCCCTGTGCAGAATGGCTTCTCAACAAGTGCAAGAAGAGATAGTAGAGCGGACCGATGAGGTTTTCCCAATTGCTGGCCCTTTGGAGAATCCTCCAGAAAGAGTTTCAACTATATTGAACCAACGGGTTTTCAACCAACTATGTATTCAATTCGGCATTGCTGAAGCAGATGCTCTACTTCCTGGGGTAAATGACACTGCCGATAGGCCGCCACATGGCTTCATTGCAGTCAATCGTCAAATGTGTCTGAATGGAGCTATTCCCCCCTTCAATGATTTTCTTAGAACACTCCTCCTTCGACTAACTATTTCTCCATTCCAGTTGCACCCTAATGGCTATGCCATTTTGATGGGATTGTGCGTACTATTTAGGTGGATGCTTAACCGTCTCCCAAGCTTCGAGGAGATCTGCTATTTGTGTTCATTCGGGAGGAACAAAGATCACCCTTCTATTACTCTTGTAAGGAGCGCAAGAAACCGGAAGTTTATTACGGATCTGCCCAAGAGCGCTCACGGGTTTTTAAACCAGTTCTTCTTTGTCCGTTGCACCCCAGGATTCTACGGTTTCTGGAGAATAGGAAGTAATACTACCTATCTCTATTCGCTTCATTTCTGAGCCTTTCAAAATTCGAGTCGTCAAGTGCTAACTTCATTCTTTACTTTTGCAGCACTTCCTCCTTCCTCTAAAGATTCTAGTCACAAATCGACTTTCGAAAAATTGAATGTCGTAGCTATCAATGTGAGAAGTATTAAGTTTCTACAAAAGAACGAATTTTTGCACCAATTCGGACTCTTGCGCTCTTCTCGAACCATTCAGTCCCGTGATGCCCCTAGTTCTCAAGCAGAAGCGTCAGATGCACTAGCCTCTACAGAGGAATTCGCACCGAAGGAACCTATTATAGAGACTTCATTAGTGAAATGCTCCAGTTCTGTTGACGGTGTGGGGTTATCTGGCAAATCTAAACTTCCCCCAGTTATTGAAGAAGAGGAATTTCCTTAACATTCTAGGAAGGATACTAGAGAAGCTGATGAGGGAGCTGAGAAAGAAAGTTCCGTAACGAAGAGTGTAAAACGTGCTGAAGGGGGCACTACTAAAATGACCCATTTCGTTGGGCATGATGGTGATGATATCTTTGGAGGACTGAGCGATCTTATGGTGACTTCCCATGAGCTCTTGAAAGATGACACCACCACTTCTAAGCTTGTTTCTCCAGCAATCGAAGTGACATCCTCCTTGCGATCAATTCCATCAACACAAGAGTTGACTCCTGCTACAAAAGCTGACATCACTCCTAAGCCAAAGAGTGGTTTGTAGCTTGATGCGCATAGTTCGCACGCCACACACACACTTAGGATTTTTGGCAATTATGCGCACTTAGCTTCTTTATTTCAAAGATTTCTAAATTTTGTCTCTTCTTTACTTTCAGGTTCTCCCATGGGATGCAGCGGCTCATATTACGATGACTTTCAATGCTATGCGAGGCGTGATTCTTATGACCCCAGGCGCTATCTTCCTGCCCCTAGGGAGACTGATGAGGAAAGAGCAGCTAGGAAAGCTCGCGGAAGGCAGGCTTATGAGGAGCGTCATGGTAGAAGAGACGACCGACATGACTCTTACCAGAGGGATGATGACTCCCATAAGAGAAAGTCTCATGACGATAAGGGGAAGGGTCATATAGCTGAAGATTCAAGCAAGCGAGCCAAGCTCAGCGAAAAGTCTACATCTAAAATTTCTAAAGTGCCTGCTGCTTCTATCTCTCTAGACATCCCTTCTAGCTCTCCTGCCCTTAAAAGAGCTGAAATTCAAGCAATCATTAATAGGCCTCGTTATCAAGTTGAGAAGCCTCCGTCTGCACTCCAAAGCCGATTTCTGCATTGGTGTCTGAAAGGAGTATGTTTCGATCTGGACTTGGTTCTAATTGATAAAAAGGCCATGTTAAGAAATCTTGATGTTGTTAAGCTTGATATTGAAAGAATGTCCGGCTGGCAAAAACTAGTTGATGAGCTTTAAAGAATAAATCGTTTAAATCTCGAGGCTATGCTAACTATGGAAAGTGATAAGTATGAGTGGCAAAAAGTTCTTGATCAGCAAGATACGGAGACGAAGAGCATCACCGCCCAGAATGAGGAACTTGAGGATGAAATCAAGAAGCTTAAAGATGATCTTGCCACCTCTTCCACTTCTTATACTCAAAAGGAAGAGGTTCTTCAAAAGCAAGTAAGAGACGCCCACGCTACTCAACGAGATGCTGAGGCTAAACTTGAGGCGGAGCGGAAAATTGTGGAATTGTATCGCAATGATGCTGCTCAGCTGCGGGAAAAGACTAACTCCCAAGATTTGGAGATTACAATGTTAAAGGCCCAGCTTTCTAAGGTTGAAAAGGAGTGTGACGAGGCCATCGCTAGAAAAGCAGCAGCTGAACAATCACATGAGGTGACTAAGGCCAACGTTAGCTCTACTCTATTTGAGTTTTATGTTCTCAGCTTCTTAGGGCGTGGCAGTCTTTCATTTTTGGGCACAAAGTATGAGGTTACCCTGGCTGAAGTGTGGGAGGCAGCAGTTGAAATGCTTAGAGACCCTGGTTACGCTGAGGAGGATCTTGAGGCTTATTATTTGGAAGATGAGGGTCGTGCTGCCCTTGCCAGAGGGAAAGAACAACTTGCCAAGGAACGAGCTGAATCGGCGGAAGGAGAGCATCTAGGGAAGGCACCTTTGGCCGACCCAACTCGTCATTCGTCTTCGGTCGACATCGATATTATTGGCTCCAGTTCCCACTCTCCGCCTCCTGCCAAAGCCGAAACTGAAACTACAACTGCTCATGCCGAAGACGAGGCCCAAGAAGGCACCGAAGCCCAAGATTTTGAAATTGATGTGATAAATCCAATCTCTCCAGGTAACTTCAACACTGATCTAGCTCAATTGGACTACTCGTTTGCTTCACATGAACTCGATGAACTTCTTGCTTATTACTTAAGCCTCGACGTGCCACTATCTCCTCTCTTTGCGATGAATACTGATGTCTAACTTTTCTTCTTCTGTAGTGAAAACAACAAGTGTTGTACAGGCTTCGCCTCCTCCAGCTGTTTCCCCTCCAACTCTTCAAGTTACTCCTTCTTCTACTTCTCAACCGGGGTCGCAAGAAGAACAAATAGGAGCTCTTGAAGGCTTAGATAACCCGGCCGCTTCATAAGATCAGAAAGCTAAAGAACTTGAGGAGGGTGAGAGGACCCCAGAGAAATTTACTGCCGATGATACAAAGCTGATTGATCTTATAACTCCGGGCAGCGAATCTTCTTCAAAAAAGAGGGGAAAGCTTGTAATTTCGAAAAAAAAGAAGGGCACTTCTGCTAGCGATGAGAAAGTGGAAGAGGATCCAATTGCACCTCTTTCTCCTTCTTCCCCGAAGAGTTCAGGCCGACTCAAGAAGTTAACCATTAGGCCAGGCGAGGGCTCCAAAGGTGGCGGGAAGAAGAAGAAATGAGTCTGGTTTTATCCTTCTTGTTCTGTTTTTTTGCTTTTTGCTTGTATCTAAAAATTTGTATCGACCGGAGATTGTGCGTGTACCGGCCCCCGCTTTTTGAAACCTGCACATGTATACAAATCTTTTATAGTATGGAATAAAATGACTCTTTTTACTTGTACAATCTTTTGTCTGTATTTGTGAATGCATTTATTCCTTATTTTCGCACAAGTTTCTTTATTTTCTTTATTTGATACTGCAATGAGCTCGTGGTATGCTGCTTGAGCGTAGCTTTTATTAATGTAGCTATATTGCCCCCATACCACGGCTTATTGCAATCTTCTCCATTTTGAAAAACTTGTACTCTTACTCTGGAGAATAATTCTTCCATTTTGAGGAAATATTATTCTGCTCTTGTAGAGTGTGCTTTGTATCGGAGAAGTTTTTTTTTTAGAAAAAGTTTTTATACTTCAACTTTCGGAGATGGTCACTTTTATTTTTGAGAAGTGGATTCCCCTACGCGGTGAAGCGGGCCTCCGAAGAAGGCTTTGATTTGTTTGCCAGAAAGTTATATCTCATCGCTAAGTGGGCCCATGGGACAGGCGTCAACTGCTTTATCGGATATTTGTTTGCACAAATGATCGTGAGCAGTTAGCTGCGGCCTAGAACCTTCTTTTTGAGAAGGTGCCCCTTCGGTGGTTCCATCAACGACTTTTTCAAGAGATAACATTTCATTTTTGGTCGTGCCTCGTTAGAGGGCTTTATTTGGCACTTCAACTTTTTTGGGAAAGAATGTTCTCATTATGGAGAAATTGATGTTCCCTTGAGAGTAGAAGTGTGCCTCCGAAGAGGGCTTTTTTGTTTGCCTGGAAACTACTTCTCACAGTTAAATGGATCCACGGGGCGGACGCAAGCTACCTAATTGGATGTTCGTTTGTACGGACGATCACAATTTGTTAGCAAGGGCCCGGTACCTTCATTTTGAGAAGGTGCCCCTTCGGTGGTTCCACCAACCTTTTTGTTTGAGAAAAACATTTCATTTTTCGGCGTGCCTCGTTGGAGGGCTTTCTTTGGCACTTTAACTTTTTTGGGAAAGAATGTTCTCATTATGGAGAAATTGATCTTCCCTTGAGAGTAGAAGTGTGACTCCGAAGAGGGCTTTTTTGTTTGCCTGAAAGTTTCTTCTCACAGTTAAATGGATCCATGGGGCGGACGTAAGCTACCTAATTGGATGTTCGTTTGTACAGACAATCACAATTTGTAAACAAGGGCCTGGTGCCTTCATTTTGAGAAGGTGCCCCTTCGGTGGTTCCACCAACCTTTTTTGTTTGAGAAAAACATTTCATTTTTCGGCGTGCCTCGTTGGAGGGCTTTCTTTGGCACTTCAACTTTTTTGGGGAAGAATGTTCTCATTATGGAGAAATTGATCTTCCCTTGAGAGTAGAAGTGTGCCTCCGAAGAGGGCTTTTTTGTTTCGTTTGCCAGGAAGGTTGCATCTCTCAGTTAAGTGGATCCACGGAGCAGACGCAAACTACCTAACTGGATGTTTGTTGGCACAAACGATCACAATTAACTAGCAAGGGCCTGGAACCTTCACTTTGGGAAGGTGCCCTTTCGGTGGTTCCACCAACCTTTTTTGTTGAGAGACAAGATTCCATTTTGGCTGTTTTTGTCTGCTTGCCCATGTCTTTTCACCATCTTTCCCTCAACGATTCCTCGTTATCACCTCTAAGTACATGTTCCTTTCTTTTGCAGATTATTTGATTTTTCCAGAGAAGTGTACTCACTATTAAGTGAATCCACGGGGCAGGCGCAATCTACTTAACCGGATGTCTGTTTGCACAAACGATTGCAATCAGTTAACAAGGGACTGGAACCTCTATGTTAGGAAGGTGCCCCTTTGGTTGAATCACCAACTGTTTGTGAGAAGCACTTCTTATGTAGGAATTGAATTCGGAATTTTTGTGGCTTGACATTTGTTTGTTGAGTGATTTGTAGGAATCGCTTGGCCTTGTGATGTGTTGAATAGGTAAGTTTTGCTTTGATAGCCTGCAATTTTAAATCGACATTTTAGCAACATATTTAAGATATTTGCACATCGAAATGAGACAGGCATTTTATAGTAGTAGAGAACACAAGATTTATAGTGGTTCGGCCAAGAATTGGGCCTACATCCACTTTATAGTTCTTACTATTGATTCACACTGATTTTACAATGGCTTACAATACAAGAATGATACATCCATAATTATTTTACAAATTTAAGCATAGCTTCTAAGTAAAATATGGACGCAAGTGATTGCTGTTCCAGGCTCTCAGAATTGGATCTCCTTCGACAGTTGTGAGCTTGAAAGTGCCATTAAGAAGTTTTTTGCCTATGACATATGGCCCTTCCCAGTTTGGCCCAAACACTCCTGTTGCTGTCATGACCCTTTTCAAGACTAGATCCCTAATTTCAAAGCTGCGTTGGCGAACTTTAGAATTGAAGTGCCTGGCTATCCTTTGCTGATCTGAGCTCAGCCTCTTTCCTTCTTTCATCAATCAAGTCAAGTGCTTCAAGTTGCAGCTTTTCATTTTTAGCTTGGTTGAAATGAATTCTCCTGTGTGAGGGGACCTCTATTTCCATTGAAATCATTGCTTCTGATCCATATGCTAATTAGAATGGAGTGTGCCCAGTAGCAGTTTTGTGGGTAGTTCTATATGCCCAAAGTGCTAGTGGCAGCTTATCGACCTAACCACCTTTTGCTTTTTCCAGCTGTTTTTTTATGGTTGATTTGATAATTTTGTTCACTACTTCCACTTGCCCATTTGCCTGCGGATGAGCCACTACTGAGAAGCTTTTTTGGATCTTGAATCGCCTGCAAAAGTCCTGGAATTCTTCGCTTTCGAATTGGGTACCATTGTCTGTGATTATCTTTTGAGGCACACCATACATGCAAATGATATTTTTAGTCACAAAGTTTATCATCTTTTTAGAGGTAATAGTAGCCAATGGTTCAGCTTCAGCCCATTTAGTGAAATAATCAACAACAACAATAGCATATTAGATTCCGGACTTGGCAATCGGCAAAGGCCTAATGAGATCTATCCCCCAAATGGCGAATGGCCATGGACTGACCATCTGTGTTAGCTCGGTGGAAGGTGCTCTTGGGATTTTTGCAAATCTCTGGCATCTATCACACTTTCGGGAGTAGCTAGCAGCATCTCGATTAATATCTGGCCAAAAATACCCATAACGAAGAATTTTCTTTGTAAGAGTTTGGCCACCTGAATGATCCCCACACTCTCCTCCGTGCACTTCAGCTAAAATTGTCTTAGCCTCTTCCTTGGTTACACATCGGAGTAATAGCATCGAGAATCCTCGTCTGTACAAATGGCCGTCTTGAGTTACATATCTCGGGGCTTTTCTTAACAGCTTCTGGCGCTCTTTTGAGTTTTCTGGCAGGGAGCCATTGAGTAGATATTCCTTGATCGGGGTCATCCACGACTCCAGATCTTGAGATACAGCCATAATCCAGTCAATATCCATCTCATCAGTACTTGGAGCTGACAAGACTTCCATATGGACCAATCCCAATAATTGAGCTTTGCCAGAGCTTGAATATTTTGCGAGAGAATCTGCCTTCATGTTCTCTTCCCGGGGTATATGGCTTATTGTATAGTGATCAAAATCATCGAGAAGCTCCCAGGCCTTTGACAAGTAAGCAGGTAGATTTCCTCCTTTAGTTTGAAACTCTTTCTTGACTTGGCATACAATAAGCTGGGAATCACTGAAGATCTGCAATACTTTGATGTTCAGTTCTTTAGCAATCTTCAAGCCGGCAACAAGAGCTTTATATTCTGCTTCATTATTTGTCGAAGGAAATTCTAATCTCAATGCATAGCACGATGACCACCCTTCATGGGTTTCAAGCACAACCGCAACTCTGGAACAATAGTCATTTCTTGCACCATCAACATATAATTTCCATCAGATCGGGATGTCATCGGTCACCTCTTCCTCACTGCCACCTTTATCTGTGTATTCTACAATGAAATCTGCTAAAGCTTATCCATTGATTGCTCTTTGGGGATGGTAGGTGATATCGTATTGGTTGAGTTCGATATTCCACTTCAGAAGACGACCCGAAGTTTCTGGGTGAAATAGGACTTGCTTTAGAGGTTGATCAGTGAGGACTTTAATAGGATGAACGTGGAAATATGGCCTCAACTTTCTAGACGCAATCAATAGACAATAGGCGAGCTTTTCCAGCTTTGAATAATTCATCTCTGCCCCAGTGAATCTTTTGCTGATGTAATAAACCGGGTGCTGAACTTTTGCGTCTTCCCGTACCAATGCCGCACTGAGAGCATGAGATGAAACCGTTAAGTATATAAAAAGATCTTCACCATTGCTGGGCTAAGAAAGTACTAGAGGCATTTCCATGTGACGAATCAGTTCATCAAAAGCTTTCTGACATTTAGAAGTCCATTCAAAGTTTTTCTTTCCTTATTTCAGAGCGTCAAAGAAGGGAATGCATTTATCAGTGACCTTGGAAATAAACCGACTCAAATCAGCGACTTTCCCGTTGAGGCTTTGCAATTCCTTCTTTGTTCTAGGGGCTTTGACTTCTCTTAAAGCAGTAATCTGAGCGGGATTAGCTTCGATGCCCCTAGCACTCACAATGAATCCCAAGAATTTTCCAGATTCTACCCCAAATGAACATTTTAGAGGATTTAGCTTCATCCCATACTTTTGGAGAACCGCGGACATTTGTGCCAAATTATCCATGTGGTCTACTGCCTTCTTTGGTTTCACCAACATATCATCAACATATACTTCCATAGTCTTGCCAATCTGGGGTTTGAACATGGCATTAACAAGTCTTTGATAAGTTGCCCCCGCGTTCTATAGTCTGAAAGGCATGACTTTTATAGTAGTAAAGACCAACATCAGTGATGAAGCTCGTGTCCTCCTGATCTGGCTCATGCATCATGATTTGATTATATCCTGAGTAAGCATCCATAAAAGACAATAACTCTTGCCCGGCTGTTCCATCCACCAACCGATCAATCCTGAGCAATGGGAAACAGCCTTTGGGGCATGCTTTGTTCAAGTCTGAAAAGTCGATGCATACTCTCCACTTCCCATTTGCTTTTTTCACCAACATCGGATTGGAAACCCAATTTGAATAAGTGGATTCTCTGATGAAGCCATTTTCCATGAGCCGATCTACTTCTTCTTTTAATGCTGTCGACCTTTCAGGACCCTGGGTTCTTCTTTTCTGCTTTACGGGTGTAAATTTTGGATCAATATTCAAAGCATGCACTGCGATTTCTGGAGATATTCCACACATGTCGGCATGACTCCAAACGAATACATCCAGGTTTGCTTTCAAGAATGATATCAGCATATTCTGAACCGTCATACCGAGTTGTGAACCCATATTTAGCACCTTGTTTGGATCATTCAGGTCAACATGTATTGGCACCGTCACTTCCACCGGCACCACTCTACTCTCCCCTGCACTGGTTTTTCTGGGATCAATCTCTTTTCATGCATCACTATGCTCACCAGTGCAGGGTCCATCCTGTAATTGCTACAAGGTGGGCTCTTTGATGTGGAGCGGAGCTGCCGCACCCTTACCCATTTCTCTTTTCTTTCTTTCCCGTAACTCTGTGAGATAGCATTCTCGCCCAGCATTTTGGTCCCCCTTCACAACACCGACGCCATTGTCAGTGGGGAACATCATAGTCAGGCACCATGGGGCGAGAATGGCCTTGAATGCGGCAAGAGTCGGTCGACCCAAGAAGGCATTGTAAGCGGAGAATTCATCAACAATCACAAAAGTTTGTTTTCGGACCACCTTCCTTTCGCCTTCTCCGAGCTCTACAAATAAGTCAATAGTCCCAATAGGCTGTTTTGGTTCTCCAATGAACCCAACAATTTTCTATGAGGAAGCTTGGACATCAGCCATGGGAATTTTCATCTGATCAAATGTCTTTCTGAAGAGGGTATTACAAGAGGCGCCACAGCCAACAAGCACCCTTCTTACAATGGCTGATCTGATGCCTATAGATATCACCAAGGGATCTATGGTGGGAGCCTCAACACCAACATAGTCTCTAGTCCGGAATATGATGTCATTGTTAAAAGTTCTTTGTTGTTTTAAAGGTGCAACATCTTCCAAGACAAAAACATTTTCTTCCGCCGGGGCATATCTCAAAGCGTGAGCATATCTCTCCATCTCACCCCAACTTCTGCCCGTTGGGTGAGGACCCCCTGTGATAACATTAATGACAGGCCTCTTAGATTCCTGCACTGCAGTCCTCTCACCTGAGTCGGATTGATGAGCAGGAACTTGCTGCCCCTGAGTAGATGAGGTCGGGTCACTTCTGTTTCTCTTCACATATTGTTGTAGTTTATTCTGTCTCAACAGCTCTTCAATCAAATTCTTTAAATGGCGACATTCATTAGTGTCGTGGCCAGGTTGATTGTGGAACCGACAGAATCTCCCATTATGCACAACATTTTTCCCAGACTTCATCTCAGGTGGTTTGGGGTATTCGACAGCATCCTTTGTTGCGAAAAAGATATTTTCTGGAGTATCAGTTAAGGGAGTAAAATCTGAAGGTTTAAAGTGGCGAGTTTTCTTCACATCTTTCCGCTCTTTCCCACCGTCATTCTCCCTCTTCTGGCCACCAGATTCCTTTTTGTTAGAAGCAACATTGTTATTCTTAACTTCATCCACGTCTAATTTTTCTGGCACAGGTTGATTTCTAAGCGCATGAATTCATCGGCCTTCTTGTAGAACTTCTTAAGTGAATTTTGCTCTTTCATCTTTAGCCATTTTCCGAATTCACTTGATTTGTCAATAGCTCGCATCAAGTAAGTCAGAATCATCCGAGGCTCTGCATTATCAACTTCGGCCAAGGCTATATTGAAGCAGTTTAAGAAAGATTTGATAGACTCTCCAGGGCTTTGTTCGAGACTGGATAGTGACATTATATCCTTGGCCTTCGAAGCATATAACCTGAACTGATCTTTGAATTTCCGAGTTAGGTCGGAAAACTGATCCACGGATCGAACTGTCAGCTTCATGAACCAAAGCAAGGCCACTCCCTCTAAGTTCACAGGAAAGTATCTGCACTTGATCTCGTCTGTTGCTCTGGCACCTGTCATATGCCAGTCGTACTTGTATATGAACTGGTTTGGATCGGTTGTTCCCCGATAAGCTGGAATAGTGGGGGGAACAAACTTCCTCGGAAATTCAGCCTACAGAATTCTTTCAGTAAAAGGAGTTTTGCTTGGAGCAAACCCCTAGTCACTTTCATATTCCTCCCTTCGCATGCTCTCCTTCATAATTTGTCGAATCATTCCCGAGAGGTACTCCTCATCGTTTAGAGGCTCCGCGGGAAAGACGTCAGCTACTTTTTCGGAAGTTTACCTCGACAAACGTTCACGAAGAGTTGGCTGCGGCCTTGAACCTCTAGCTTAGGGAGGTGCCCCTTGGGCGGTGCCAGCTACCCTCTGAGGAATACTTTTCCCTTAGGAATCATGAACATCCTCAGCAAAGGTTTCTTCATTATTTTCTAGTGGCTGGTTAACTCCAAGCAAAGCATTCAACTTATCCAACATCAAAGTGCTCTGGGCTTCATTTGTTGATACAACCCAGACAATACAGCATCCAATTTCGCCCTTGTGACTCCAACACTAGGAGCTGCTTGATTTGACGCGGGAGAAGTGGCGGTGTTGTCATAAGCATTCCCAGATCTAGTAGATTTACTTTTCCTTCCAGGAGCCATTATTTTGGATAGACTTCTGGTTCTTAGGGAGAGTCTTTCCACGAATCTTTGTGAAGAAATGATGAGAGCACTACTGAGTTCAGCCTCTCAATGAAAGCACCAAAAATGTTAACGCTAAAAATGTACGCTAACACCACAATGTGAGTTGTGATATAGCGAAAGCACCACCCGTTGGTACAGGAACTAAAAGCAAGCAGAAAATAGCAGAAAATAGTAAAGAGGCAACAATTTTTATAGTCGTTCGGCTCAAAGTCAAGCCTACGTCCACTTAATCTCTTCTATTACTGATTTGATTACAACTTTTGCAATAATTCTTCAATTACAACACAATTAAGACAGGTAGTTAGAACTTTGATGCAGAAATGCTCTTTGAATTCATGTTGAATGAACTTGATCTTTTCCGATGGTTCTTTGAAGTGTCTTTTGCATTTGAAGTGTTGGAGCAAGTGTAGGAGTCGTGAAAACAGCAAAGTCTTGGCGCTCCAAAAATCCCATCCCCTTCTAGTGCAGAGTAGGCGGGGTATTTATAGGAGAAGTTGGGCATAGGTTGGCCATGTCATAGGTCGTGAGCGACCTAGGGAGTTGCAACCTAAGAGCGATTCCGAGGTAGCATAAGTCGTTAGCGACTTAATGGAGCCATCCTGGACGAGATATATGTTGTGTGCGACTTAGCATGTGTAGCACAGGAGTTATCTCGGCTTGCTTAGGTCGTAAGCGACCTAATGGAAGAGGTAGTGCGCATGCGGCTTAACCCTGAAGCTTGCTAGGTCGTTAGGTCGCTCTTTCCTTAACTCGTTAGGTCGTTGCCTTCATTGAGTTGCTACGTCGTTAACCCGTTGAGTCGCAGGAGTCTGTAGGTCGCTGGAGCTCCTTAAGTCGTTGAGTTGTGCCATATTGAGCCGCTCTGTGCTTTAGGTCGTTAGGTCATGCCCTGCTATAGGTCATTAAGTCGTTTATGCCTTGGATAGTTAAGTCGCTTATTCCATTAGGTCGTTGAGTCGAATAGTTCGCTAAGTCGTGAATAAAAGAGGTGTTTACACTTGCCCCTCGAAGTATACGCCTATGGGCTAGGTCGTGTGCTTCGATGCCTCTTAACTCGCGCCATCCTGAGTCGCTAAGTTGTGAGCAACTTATGAGAGAGCTAGGTCGTTCGCGCCGATTCGAGTTCCATTGCCCCTGTATATAAGTCGCTAAGGACGCTCCTTCTTTTCTTCACCTGCTCTAACACTCTAACCCGCCATTGAAGAATCTTCGAGCTCTCGAAGATGAATTCAAACTAACCAGCCATTGATCATCTTCACCATCACATTACGTAAGTGAATCCGATCATTATCCAACCATGACCATCACCAAATCGTGAATCCCCCATTTTCCGACCCTAATCCAATTTCATGTACCGCATTTCACCACGAGTCATGTTACGATCGATCTTTGATCATCATTGGACATGTTGTTGTTGTAATTCATGAGAACACAGCACTGCATCAGATCTATGATGGATCTGAGGCGATTTGAATCGGTCTTGGATGATTTGGCGGTGTGGAGAGATGATGGATTACATTGTGGAGATCCTAATGGGTTATCTGGTTACAAGTTAACGGGTTAGCGAGTTAGGCGGGTTGTTGAATGAAGTGGAGTTAGTGGGTTAATGAGAGTTAGGAAGTGCCCGACTTAGGAGCTACGAACGACCTAGGGCTTAGCAGTTTGGATATTAATCACACGACTTAACTTAGTGAATGACTTAACGACTTAACATCCACATCCTGAACGACATAAGGGACTGCGACTCATATGACTTGCGACTTAACTTGCCAGAATAACACATGACTTAAAGCAAAACGACTAAAAGAATCAGCACGACCTAATTTAACCCGCAGCATAGCTTTAACTCGTAGGAACATGACTGATGAACTCCATAACTCGAGCAGAGGGGCTTAGGGAAGCCCGACCTATGTTAAGTCGTTTGGACGTGATCTGGACGACCTAAAGAGTCCCGAGTTAACTTAAGTCGTTCCTACGACTTAAGGAATGAACAGGACTTGAACACTTGTAGAGTTTGACAGAACTTGATTGAATTTCCAACTTGAACTACCAGAATGAACTGCTTGAACTTGTTGCACTCTTTCACAGATTGTGTTAACTTTTAAGCTAACAGCCTGTTAAATACAACATTTGTAGAAAACTAGGACGAATATACTCATCATCAAGTGCCCACATCGAGTGATGGATTAGGTCAAAGAGATAATATTTTACTTAAGTAAAGTAATATGAAGCCAATTAAAAATGAAATGCTGTGAATCAACTGACTTAAATGAAGCATCAACGCAAAATTCATACAGTTATAACTGCTTATCACTGAATATTATTTGCATTGATACTACACTTAATTTTGATCGAATAACAAGCCTGGAATCTTCCTGAATTGACGTATGCCAACCAGTATTATTTCAAGCTTTACTTTATTTACTTGTTATTTCAGTAGCTTTGCACTACACTTCACATGCTTTTAGGAAACATGCACCTTCATATTTGAATATCCAGTTCCTTGTGTAGAATGGCTTCTCAACAAGTGCAAGAAGAGATAGTAGAGCGGACCGATGAGGTTTTCCAAATTGCTGACCCTTTGGAGAATACTCCAGAAAGTCTTTCAACTACATTGAACCAACGTGCTTTCAACCAGCTATGTATTCAATTCGGCATTGCTGAAGCGGATACTTTGCTTCCTGGGGTAAATGACATTGCCGATAGTCCGCCACCTGGCTTCATTGCAGTCAATCGTCAAATGTGTCTGAATGGAGCTATTCCCCCCTTCAACGATTTTCTTAGAACACTCCTCCTTCGACTAACTATTTCTCCATTCCAGTTGCACCCTAATGGCTATGCCATTTTAATGGGGTTGTGCATACTATTTAGGAGGACGCTTAACCGTCTCCCAAGCTTTGAGGTGATCTTCTATTTGTGTTCATTCGGGAGGAACAAAGATCACCCTTCTATTACTCTTGTAAGGAGCGCAAGAAACCGGAAGCTGATTACGGATCTGCCCGAGAGCGCTCATGGGTTTCTAAACCAGTTCTTCTTTGTCTGTTGCCCCCCAAGATTCTAGGGTATCTGGAGAATAGGAAGTAAGACTACCTATCTCTGTTCGCTTCATTTCTGAGCCTTTCAAAATTCGAGTCGTAAAGTGCTAACTTCATTCTTTACTTTTGCAGCACTTCCTCCTCCCTCTAAAGATTCTAGTCACAAATCAACTTTCGAAAGATTGAATGCCGTAGCTATCAATGTGAGAAGTATTAAGTTTCTACAAAAGAATGAATTTCTGCACCAATTCGGACTCTTGCACTCTTCTCGAACCATTCAGTCCCGTAATGCCCCTAGTTCTCAAGCAGATGCGTTAGATGCCCCAGCCTCTGTAGAGGAATTTGCACCAAAGGAACCTATTATAGAGACTTCATTAGTGAAATGCTCCAGTTCTGTTGACGGTGTGGGGTTATCTGGAAAATCTAAACTTCCCCCAGTTATTGAAGAAGAGGAATTTCCTTAACATTCTGGGAAGGATACTAGAGAAGTTGATGAGGGCGCTGAGAAAGAAAGTTCTGTAACGAAGAATGTAAAACGTGCTGAAGGGGGCACTGCTGAAATGACCAATTCCGTTGGGCATGATGGTGATGATATCTTTGGAGGACTGAGCGATCTTATGGTGACTTCCCATGAGCTCTTTAAAGATGACACCACCACTTCTAAGCTTGTTTCTCCAGCAATCGAAGCAACATCCGCCTTGCGATCAATTCCATCAACACAAGAGTTGACTCCTGCTGCAAACGCTAACATCACTCATAAGCCAAAGAGTGGTTTGTAGCTTGACGCGCGTAGTTCGCACGCCACACACACACTTAGGATTTTTGGCAATTATGCGCACTTAGCTTCTTTATTTCAACAATTTCTAAATTTTGTCTCTTCTTTACTTCATGTTCTCCCATGTGATGCAACGGCTCATATTACGATGACTTTCAACGCTATGCGAGGCGTGATTCTTATGACCCCAGGCGCTATCTTCCTGCCCCTAGGGAGACTGATGAGGAAAGAGCAGCTAGGAAAGCTCGCGAAAGGCATGCTTATGAGGAGCGTCATGGAAGAAGAGACGACCGACATGACTCTTACCAGAGGGATGATGACTCCCATAAGAGATAGTCTCATGACGATATGGGGAAGGGTCATATAGCTGAAGATTCAAGCAAGCGAGCCAAGCTCAGCGAAAAGTCTACATCTGAAATTTCTAAAGTGTCTGCTGCTTCTATCTCTCTGACATCCCTTCTAGCTCTCCTGCCCTTAAAAGAGCTGAAATTCAAGCAATCATTAATAGGCCTCCTTATGAAGTTGAGAAGCCTCCGTCTGTACTCCAAAGCCGATTTCCGCATTGGTGTCTAAAAGGAGTACGTATCGATCTGGACTTGGTTCCAATTGATAAACAGGCCATGTTAAGAATCTTGATGCTGTTAAGCTTGATAAGGTCGCTCTTTCCTTAACTCGTTAGGTCGTTGCCTTCATTGAGTTGCTAGGTCGTTAACCCGTTGAGTCGTAGGAGTCTTTAGGTCGCTGGAGCTCCTTAAGTCGTTGAGTTGTGCCATATTGAGCCGCTCTGTGCTTTAGGTCGTTAGGTCGTGCCCTGCTATAAGTCGTTAAGTCGTTTATGCCTTGGATAGTTAAGTCGCTTATTCCCTTAGGTCGTTGAGTCGAATAGTTTTCTAAGTCATGAATAAAAGCGGTGTTAACATCAACCCTTTGATCGGCCTTCTATCTCTGTTGTGCCACTGTGGGCTAGTCCCATCCCGTGGGTCCCACAGCAAAAGACACTTGTTTAGCGCTTGGAACTCAATAGCGACTTATATCCCTACACCGAGGCCGCACGCTCGACCACCGCCGGCTCGCGCAATCTGTTGCTCCCTCTTTTGACCTCTTATTTACCACAACTCCAGCATAAGCATGCCCAGCCTCACCTGTGCTATTGTGAGACCACCAGTTCGTGACTAAAGGGGAATGCTATTGGTATGGGTCCTAACAAAAAAAATATAGTTGCACCCCTTGCCCAAATCCCCTAATTTGAGATTCTATTTATTGACCTCTTATTTACCATTACTCCACCATAAGCATGCCCAGCCCCACCTAATCTATTGTGAGACCATCAGTTCCTGACTGAAGGGAAATGATGTTGGTACGGGTCCTATTTCTATCTTTGCTTATTAACTTAGTGTAAGTTTTAAAATAAGCCTTTTCTATTATTTCTGTTATGCTTGCTTATTAACTTAAATATAAGTTCTATAATACGCCATTTTTGTTGTCTCTAATGATAACCTGTGTTTTAATTTTGCTTATTAACTTAACCTAAGGTCTAAGTTAAAAAAAAGCTTCTTCTGCTATTTTCTTCTATTTTCTCCTTTTTAGTTTTAACTACATGTTATAACTATGCTTGCAAATATCTTAAATTTGCCTATTTCGGTCTATATCCAATTTATTACTATTCTTCTTATTTTACATCTAATTTTCTATAAATCCATTGTTCTTATATTCTAGTTCATATTAGCGAATTATTATCTTTTATTTATTTCATTCGCGTAAAAAGGGAACTAAAAAGAACTAACATTTATAGAATAAATCCCAATGTAGAATAGATGCAAATAAAATGTAAATAATAGTAAATAACTATAAATACTATAAATAATTGTAAATAATTGGAAAAGCTATAATTAACAGTAAATAATTGCAAATAATTGAAATATAATAGCTACAAGAAAATATACTAGAAAGCAAGTCCAAAATTTACTTAAAAATAAACTGTAAATAAACTTGCATACTTGTTATCCCAAAATTGTAGAAAAACTACAACTATTGGAAACCCTATTATTTTAAATTACTAAAAAAGCTAAAATAATTACTTAAACACTCACATGTGGTCCTTAGTCCTTTCCCTTGGCCTTCCCGGACCCACTTGTAGGGTATAAAATATTTTAAATAAAAAATATTCTCCTTGGAAAAATATTCCTTTTAGTGTCCAGCCTCAGGCAATGAACCTAGATGGGGAAAATCTGAATGAGAAAAATAGCTAGGCCTAGGGTCTTACTTACAGTGTCACTTGTGGATCTTAGACCGTTGGATTTGAAGATTAAATCTGGTGCAACCACGTCATAGGTTCGATGGGAACCGTCAGATGGAAGCATGGACGCATAAGACTAAATTAAAATAGCAAAATGACGTGTTCGAACAAGGCTGCGTGAAAGAATGAAGGTGGGTCGACCTTCATGTTGACCAACCACATGCTATGGTTGACCTAGCCATGGTGAGGGTCGACCCTTTGGTCGACCTTGCCAGTAACGACCCGCTATTTCGTGTCATTCGCATCCGCACATGTCAGAAATGAATTGCTCAAAATATCAGATTGTTAATTTTTATTCGACAAAACTCAGCATATACAGTAAATAAATCAATCATAGAATCACAGACACAGAGTATAAAAAAACAATAAGCAGCAGAATAAATAAAAGAATAGTAGTTCAGAAGCTACTATATATATATATGTATATATAACAGACTTAAAACAAGATACATCAGAAGTATCGAATACATAGAAGTCTCAATACAATAGTCAAATAATAAAATATGAATATATCACTGAAGTCAACCGAACAACTGGAAGCTGAATAGATATAGATGGATCTCCAAGCGAAGCTCCAACTCCAAAGGTGAGTCTCGAATGCTGTGACACTCAGTCCGACCCGAGCGTAAGGCAAAACACAAAACACTCGAGTCAGGATTAACATTCTTATAACAATAAATCCAACTCAAGTGAAATATCAACTGAAATACAAGTAACTCAAAGGATGTTTGGGAGACCTATCCTCTAAGGATCCGTGGAACTATCTACTATGTAGTACAATACGCTATTATAATATGTCTATAGTAAAGTAAACTTTTAAAATAGCATTAAGGCGTTAGCCATATCCCCTTTAACACATTTTATATATTCCCATAGTCTATACAGTACCGTAATCTCCCCTGTACTGGGCATCGTCAGAGGGCACTCCATAGGTATGGTACAAAACAAACTCTTAGTGGTCTCGATAAGGTAGGTGACATGGCACAACTAGGCAATGCCAGCGTAGATATACCAATTACACTTCCGAGCTGGTGGTAACGCATAGCCGCAGCTACCGCCCACCTCGATCCACACTCCCAAAATCCGAGGGTGCACCCAACCAATCACAAAGTAATAGAATGGTATCAAAGATGTGTGTCCAATCGGAGGAGCTACCTCACTTGGCCCGTCGAGTGCTCCTGTTTTAGCCACCTTAAGCTAACTCACGGGAGTCAGGTACACGTATATACCTCAAATAGAATCGTCGCCACCATCGTACTTCATTCTGGAATCTCCACTGCGTACACAATTGTTAAAGTAGTTTTCGGTATTGGCAGTGAGTATGACAATAACCGATCCTGGTCTCTTTCA
Organism: Allium fistulosum; assembly: GCA_030737815.1. Lineage (NCBI taxonomy): Eukaryota > Viridiplantae > Streptophyta > Magnoliopsida > Asparagales > Amaryllidaceae > Allium > Allium fistulosum. The sequence continues at coordinate 1,229,876,605 of CM060903.1, forward strand.
CAACCAATCGTTATTATAACACCGCGGTCATTTCAAAATATCATACTTTAAAACCAAAATATCATATCCATTTCAAACCCATATCAATACGATATCATTTCACATTTAAAATAATATTTATTTCCAAAATCATAGCACTTTCCAAAATTATAACTCTTTCGAAATTATAACACTTTGAAATTATAACACATTAAAATCATAACACTTTGAAAACACAATACTTTGAAAACATAACTTCCCAATTAAACAGTTTAGATATAGAAATAGTATATATAATAAAATAGTTTATAAATAAAATAGTTAGTATATTAAAAATAGTTATAAGTTAAAATAGTTTATATTAAAATAATTAGTATATTAAAATAGTTTATATTAAAAATAGTTTATATTAAAATACTTCATATTAAAAATAATTATGTATTAAAATAATTTATAAAGTAAATTAGTTATATATATATTAAAAATACTTTATATAATAAGATAGTTTCCTCAAAGTTCACAAATCGATTCAAATCAATTCAAATTCCAAAAATCAATTTAATTCATTATCAATTCATCAATTCAGTTTTTCAACAATGCATTTCAAATTATATCGATTTCAAATACAGATTCGAACCACAAAATATACCATTTTAATTTCAATATATTTCAAAGCTTTAAATATTCAACATTTCAAAACTAAATTTTATAATTTCATTTATATCTGAATTTAACCTCATTATTATTTAGTTTTGAAATATTCACTTAATAAAATCCAATATCATTTAAATAAGCCTTAAATTACAATTTAAACTAAATATTTTCTTCAATTTAAAATTTATAATTGCAAACTAACTTATAAATTTAAATTCACAAAACATAAGATTTTAAAAATCTGAAATTTAAACCTTTATAAAAATAAAATTTACATATATATAATATCTAAAAATCAATATTTATTAAAATTACATATATATCCTTTCAAAACCTTGGAAATCAATTTAAATATATATATATACACACACCAACGGTGTCTGTATATAAATTTTCTATCCTATGGTCAAGTGATACAAATATTTATCATTTCAATCTGTAATTTAAATAATTACGGGTATATATCTTTTCAACCCGCAATCCCAAATTCAATGTCAATGAAAATCGCTTGGGTTTATCATTTCATCCCATAACGATTTTGTCCCATTCTAAAGATCGTTCGGGTATGTATCATTTCAACCCATAGGGAATTCTATACTAACAGGGAACTTGCAGAGTGACAACGGTGATGATAATAATATAACATATCAAAAACATGCATATATCATCGGTAATAGATATAATATAAATAAAAGATCAGGGTGTCAGATGTCACAGGTGAACAGTTACAGATAATGGCATATCATATATGTAGTAGTTAAATAACTAGCAGCAGAATATTTCAATTGTCGTTTCATTTGAAATTAAATTTAATAAATATAAGAACGTTAACCGTGAGTGATTGCTCACCTTTCGAGGCTAGAGATGAACGAGAATGTGATGAGTCATGAATCCAAGCACGAATTCCAAAGCAAAGCTAGATTGGCATGAATTTGACGAGCAAAGATGATAGCTTGTAATTGACGAAATCAAATCAAACTGGATTGATGAAGATCAATGGCATAAGTGAACTCATATATATAACTATATATATAACTATTTATATGAAATCATATTCCAAATTCAAACATATATTAAAATCTTTATGATATATTTATATGGAAAAAATCAGTATTAAATTTAAACATATATTTATATATCCAGATCAAAATCTATATATATTTTAAGGTTATTATTAAATTTAAACCCATATATTTAGAATACATAATATATATTTAAAATCAATATTCCATATAAAAGTTCAAATAACTTACTTTATTAGAATATATCTATAAACTCAAACAAGTCATGTATATACACTTATATAAACTTATCTATCTATAACAAATCAGATGAACTAATAACAGGAACATATGAAAAAAAAAGTAACTAGCTAATTGTAATATATATATATATATAAAAGTGTTCCTTTATCATCCTTATAATATATATATAATTGAATACACATATAGAAAAGAGCCTGCAGCTTTTCAAAAAAAAAATTATGTGCAGACTATATATATATATATGTGTGTGTGTGTGTGTGTGTGTGTATGTATATGTAGATTATAAACAACAATTACGTGCATATTCCATTCATATACAAATATATGTATAAGTCAGACTTTAAACACATTATGTGCCAAAATATATTTATAAACAAATATATACGAAATCATACTGTAAACAGTCATATACAATTTATGTTCATACAAATATATATATATATATATACTTATACTGTAAGCAAAACATATGCTAATCACGAAATAGAACTGACGCAAAACCAAATATATATATCTACTTTTTTCGAAAACAAACTATATATACACACATAACTTATATAGAATGCATAACATATATAAATGTAGTATAACATAATATATATTAACTTCTTTATATATACAGCAAAAATCAAAAATTAACAAACATTAACCTTTAAAGTTCCATATATATGCATAAATATATACAACAAATCATATCAGATCATTACAGAACAAAAGGAAATCTTACACAGTTTTCATAGAGTAGTTTATTAAACAGAATAATCCAAATATAAACTAACATATTTGAAAAATCTATTAAACAACATATACAGATTATATACATATATTTATATAACTTATACAACTTTTATACTTAGATAAACTAATATATAATTCAAAAATCCTATATATATAAACTATAACCGAAACAACAATTATATATATACCTTTTTTTTCTTTCAAAACGAACAATATATTTATATATGTAAGATAATACATACCTAACATAATATATGTATGAATTAATATATAAACAGAGCTTATATATAAATCTCTACATATCAAAATACCATTTAAAATATTAACACTAACATATCATATATATTACATGACTAACAATATTATAAAAGTAAACACAGATATATATATATAATATACCTCATACAAATACGTTGGAAAGATGGGTGGATCAAACTCGGCAGAGGAGACAAAGGCGGATGGATCTCGGCAAAGGAATGAGTGGCAGAGCATAGTGGGAAGGTCACGCCAGAGGAGGGCGTGTGGAAGGTGATCTGTGGCTCGGTTTGGTCAGGGAGGAGAAGAGGTTGCCGAAGGGGAAGAGGTGACGGCTGATGTTAAGGGGGTGGCCGGGTCGAACAAGGGTAGATTGGTAGGCTCGAATGTGAAGGAGATAGCAATAAATTTTGTTCTTTGTTATATACAGATCGCATATATTTTCTTTTTTTTCTAAATGAAAAGATTGAATTGGTAGAGGAAGAAACGAATGAGAAATATGAGAACCAGCATATTATGTTGAACGTTGGGGATAGAAAGGGTCAAAAGTTGAAATGATAATTGCTGATGGTTATTCGTCATCTGAGGGAGCAACGAAAAGGCACAGGTCCAAATACAGAACCGGTACGGTAGGCGTTTCGCAGATTTCTCCGCACACCGGATCCCAAATTAATAATTGAATATACCGTGGAGATCAGCATGATGAGACGATCAAAACGGTATACAGATATTAGTGGTATGATCATCCAATCAAAAGTCGATAATCGGTACCGAAAAATGCTGCTAAAATGCCAAAAATAAGATAAATGGAGCAATAGCAGTCCAAATTTGACGAACCGAAATATGACGTCTCACTCAGAAGATGATTTACAAATTTATTATATAAAAATATTCAGGTTTGAGAAATATTTTATTATCATCAAATATTAACTGATTTAAATTGAAATAAATTTACACAAGAAAATAAACTTGCATATTATCTAATGAAAATTTACTATTTGCTATGTTTAAATAGACGTATTCCAAATATTAAATTTTTATTTCCAAATTAAATTATTTAAAATTTCACAAAATTTCTGTTAATTATGTTATTTAAAACCATTAAAATTTACGGGTCGTTACACTCTCCCTCACTCAAAACTTTTCGTCCCCGAAAAGGAAGGAGGTAGGAGATTAGAAACAACCAGAAAGAAAAATAGATATAAAACAATTAATTCAAAACCATATAAACCACATTTATTTTTGTATTGGTTTATATTCAACTGACTGATTTCAATTCATTTTATTGAATCAATCAAATTTATTGTGTTCACATTTAATTGATTTCAATTCCAAATATTTTCATTCAATTTATTTGTTTTCAATTTATTAACATTTATTACAAAACTTTCCCAACAATTTTTTTTATTTAACTCATTTATTAAATCTAATTGATCTTTAGTTAGGTTGATTGCTCTTAAAAATCTAATTTCAACTATTCAACAAATTTGGGTTCAATCCATTTTATTCAATCAATAACTATTTATTATATCCATATTTTGTTGATTCAATTTAATGTATTTCAATCAATAGATTGGATTTCAATTTATTAGCATTTGTTACAAAATTTTCTTTCAAAACAAAATTTATTTGATTTTGCTCATTTATTAAATTTATTTATCTTCAGTTGAGTTGGTTCTACTAAAATTGCAATTTTAACTATTCTTAAGTTTATACTTATTTTTTTTAAATAGCATTCCCTTTTCTCATTTAATTTATTCCACTTGATATATTTTACAACATATATCAAGTGTATAAACCTTTATTATAACCATTTATTATTCAACGAATAAATTTTCTTTTTATTGTTCAATTCATTATTCAATTTATTATTTATAAATTCCCTTAACAAAATATCGTTTTTGGTATCCTATTACTCACATTAATATTGTATATTATTCAGTTACCTATTCTCATTAACATTTAACTATTTCAAGGTGAGTTATATTAAAGTTCTGAGTGTAATTAAATACTATACAAATTTTCCCTTTTATTTACAACATTCATATTAGCCAAATTTTAGTTTGAACAATTTATTACTTTATTTTTCCTATATAACATTCAATTTAATATTCACCCTAATATTTTAACTTTTTGGATAATTCAGTTAAGTTATACATATTAAAATGAAATTCAGTATTATACAAATAAATTTTCCTAATTCATCTATTTCAAGTTGTTTAAATTTTATTTAAATTTTTAAAAACTTCAAATATTTCACAATTTTTGATTTATTTCAATGATTGAAACCCTATCTTAACACAGGATTTGAGAATTAAATATTCGGTTTCGCTTCAAAACCATTTTGAAATAAATATGTACATGTATATTTATTAAATATATCAAGTCAAATCCATATATATATATATATATTTTACATCAAATCAACTTTAGGAATTCAAATCAAATCCATTTTATAAAATAAAATTATAGCAAAGCTACTAAGTGGTCTCTCCACTTTGAGACTCAAAAATGAATGTCGATGATGTTGTAGTCGTCACCGGAATTATTTTCCAACGACAAACAAAGAGAGTACAGACTTAATTCTTTTAAAATTCTTTGAAAACAATTCCTATTCGAAAATACTTTCAATTAATAATTTATAAAACTTTAAAAGCTAGATTTTGAAGGCTCTGAAAATTAAATTCTCAAATTCTTAATTTAAGTTCATTTCATTTTCAAATCAAAGTATAAACCTTATTTTATAAAATTATACAGCAATAGTTAATGGTTTCGGAATGTTGAAAAATAATAAATGATGATCTAGTATTATCATTCTACCAACCAATTCCTTTAACTATTTAATTTCAGAAATCGTATCTTTACATATGAAGAATATAATCATGCATAAAATTATTTCATTTACCAATTTCGAAAACAATACTGTATCAGTTTGCTCTATTCAAGTGTTTTGAAATTTCGATCGATAGCGTTAGCTAGACGAATCGATCGAACCTCAAAATTCAAACTTAACAACTCAAACGGCACAATATAAATATTTTTATATTAATAACAAATACACTCCCTCACACGATGATTTTAGAATAGATTTTTGAAAAAGGATAGAGATCCGAATTTAGAAGGACCTGATCAAAGAGAATTCTAACTAAGATAGATAGGCTCGAAAGGAAGATAAGATAACTAAATTACAAAAGAGGAAAGGTGGATAAAGAGATATAAATCGAGGGCGACCTTAACCGGGTCAACCGTGACTTAAAGAATAAGATCGATGTAGAATTCTTAGGCAAATCAACATCCGATCACAAGAGATAGAATTGTGGCATAACAAGAAATATCAGCATTTAAATCGAGGATACATAAATCTTCGGTGAATCAATGACTGTTGTAAAGGAGTTTCACCCCTTTACAAATCATTCAGTGGAGCTATGGGATGCTCCAAAATCAAGAAAACACGATTAGGGAGAGACAAGGATGGATTTCAGAACAAAGGGGAGGGTTCCAGAGTTCGAATGAAATCCGAATCAAAGAGGAAGAAATTCAAGCTCGAACGAAGGTGATTCTATAATTAAATTTACTCTATATGCTAAGTTTGCCTAAACCAGAGCTTTAATACCAACTGTAATGGCCTGCAATTTCGTGCCATTCGCATCCGCACATGTCGGACTTGAATTGCTCAAAATATTAGATTGTTAATTTATATTCTACAAACCTCAGCATATACAGTAAATAAATCAATCATAGAATCACAGACATAGAGTATAAAAAAACAATAAGCAGCAGAATAGACACTACGCCATAAATGGCCTACTGCAACGAAATTACATGGTGTTGCTAGCTATAATGTAACGATAGGTATGCTGATTTTTGTCTATTACAACACTCGCTTCAAGGTGTTAGCATAGGTATCAACAAGATGTTGCAGTAGCTATAGATGTATTCAAATTAAAAAATTAATAAAATTAGCAATCCGCGTGAATACGATCCAACGGTCTACATTTACTCTGGTTGTTAAAATGGATCACCACTGCAATTTTCCCCAAAATTTCGTTTTCCCGCCTAGTTCAGAGTAGATCCCTTTTGGTTTTCATTCCAATTTGCCTCTTCCCATTCGCCTCCTCCCATTCGCCTCCACCACCAAATTGTCACCCTCCTCTTCTTCTGCCTCCTCCCATTCGCCTCCTCCACCAAATTGTCACCCTCACCCCCAGCTACCCCCTTACCCATCGCGACCATCTAGCTCCAACCAGAGCCCCGTCACGACACCAAAACCCGAAGCCAAACAAAGTTTTCCGTTCAAACCCCTTTTGCCACCGCTGTCGTCGCTATCAGCTCTCACCTCCAACAGAAGACTTGCTCGCCACCAACCCCTCTACCTTTCTCCTTTAGACTACTTCACCTGAAAACCCTTCTAGCGCCTTAATTTCTCCCAAAACCCGAACTGCTGCCCTCGAGATTTTGGTTCACTTTGTACTTTCCATCGCAAGTTCAGAGCAGATCCCAGGCTGATCTCTTCGTACTTTCCCCTATGATTGCGGTTGCTTCACTTGGTACTGGTAATTTCAATAAGATAGTATGCCCCCCATATGTTTGTGCAAATGCTCCTTTAACACTTGTTAATGTTTCAGAATCTGGCTCGGTATGTACTGCTTCTGGATGCCCTATGCCTCCATCGCAAGTCCATCGCAAGTTCATAATCTGGTTGGTTGGTTCACCATTGAATCTGGATGTAGTTGTATTGGTTGAAGGTTGGTTGGTTGGTTTGGTAAGTTATTGAAGTGATGGTGGAAGTTGGTGATGCAGAGGAGTTTCAGTTGGCAGTGTGATGCCTGAATGTTGGCAGAGAGATGTAGACGGAGTTTGGAGTTTGACAATGGTAGAGTGCTGTTGTGTATTGGTTACGGAGAGAAGCTAATGTGGTGATTGGAAATTGAAAAGAGTTTGCAGTAGAGTTTTGGTGTTTGGCCGTAGGGGATTCAAGCAGATTTAGGCGAGGAGATGGAGGATAGGAATTAAGCTCAGTCTTCATTTGTGCATCATTTTACGTCATTTCAAAGAAGGCTCGATCTTCCGAAATCGGATGAATCGGGCGGTGCCCCGGACCCCCACCGGCGCTGCGCCCGGACCCGCTTCTCGGCTCGCCTTCGGCTCGGCACTCGGCTCGTCATATATTTGTCAGTGTCGGTGTCTGTATAAATTGAAACTGCATATGTAATGAGTGAACTGAGTAATGTAGTGAGGAATATTTGTATATGTGAATATCGGTGTTATTTATCATTGAATTGTAAAATAGTGGAGTTAGGAATTTGTACTATTTTAAATGTTGACATAAAATATTTATTTAAATAAATTACTGTTTGAATATCAAATTCTGTGCAATAGCATTTTATTAAACAAATATTTATTTCTATTAAAAAATCAAATATGCTCTACATTGTGGGCCCCACAAATTCAGAAAGTTAATATCTATAGCAACATTTTGGAATGTTGGTACAGACACCTATGGATGTTGCTATAGACCCAAATATGGTTCTATTGCAACAATATTTCTTATGTTGCCTTAGATAGTCAAAATGTTGCCTTTGAGGTCTGCGGCAACGCGGCAAAATGCATCACCGAGAAAGTGTTGCCTTTGCCCTTTTTTAGCCTACAGCAACATTTTTTGGCACTTCCTACATCACTTCTTTGGTGTTGCAGCATGCAATCTATGGCGTAGTGAGATAAATAATAGTAGTTCATGAAGCTACTATATATATAACGGACTTAAAACAAGATACATCAGAAGTATCGAATACATAGAAGTCTCAATACAATAGTCAAATAACAAAATATGAATATATCACTGAAGTCAACTGAACAATTGGAAGCTGAATAGATATAGATGGATCTCCAAGCGAAGCTCCAACTCCATAGGTGAGTCTCAAATGCTGTGACACTTAGTCTGACCCGAGCGTAAGGCAAAAAACAAAACACTCGAGTCAGGATTAACATTCCTATATCAATAAATCCAACTCAAGTGAAATATCAACTGAAATACAAGTAACCCAAAGGATGTTTGGGATACCCATCCTCTAAGGATCCGTGGAACTATCTACTACGTAGTACAATACGCTATTATAATATGTCTATAGTAAAGTAAACTATTAAAATAATGTTAAGGCGTTAACCATATCCCACTTAAAACATTTTATATATTCCCATAGTCTATACAGTACCGTAATCTCCCCCGTACTGGGCGTTGTTAGAGGGCACTGCATAGGTATGGTACAAAACAAACTCGTAGTGGTCTCGATAAAGTAGGTGACATGGCACAACTAGGCAATGCCATGGTAGATATACAAATTACACTTCCAGGCTGGTGGTAACGCATAGCCGTAGCTACCGCCCACCTCGATCCACACTCCCAAAATCTAAGGGTGCACCCAATCAATCACAAAGTAATAGAATGGTATCGAAGAATTGTGTCCGATCGGAGGAGCTACCTCACTTGGCCCGTCGATTGCTCCTGTTTTAGCCACCTTCAGCTAACTCACGGGAGTCAGGTCCATGTATATACCTCAAATAGAATCGTCGCCACCATCCTACTTCATTCTGGAATCTCCACCGCGTACACAGTTTTTAAAGTGGTTTTCGGTATTGGCAGAGAGTATGACAATAACTGATCCCGGTGACTTTAACAACCAATCGTTATTATAACACCGTGGTCATTTCACAATATCATACTTCAAAACCAAAATATCATATCCATTTCAAACCCATATCAATACGATATCATTTCACACTTAAAATAATATTCAATTCCTAAATCATAGCACTTTCCAAAATTATAACTCGTTCAAAATTATAACACTTTGAAATTATAACACTTGAAAATCATAACACTTTGAAAACATAGTACTTTGAAAACATAACTTCCCACTTATACAGTTTATATATAAAAATAGTATATATAATAAAATAGTTTATAAATAAAATAGTTAGTATATTAAAAATAGTTATAAGTTAAAATAGTTTATATTAAAATAATTAGTATATTAAAATAGTTAAAAATAGTTTATATTAAAATAGTTCATATTAAAAATAATTATATATTAAAATAATTTATAAAGTAAACTAATTATATATACGTGAGAAGGGCAGACGACGAGAGCAAGGGCATATTTGGTATTTCAAAAAGACACGGTTGAAGTCTATTCAATGAATTCTCATTATTAGTAGTAGAGATATATAACATACTTTATATAATAAAATAGTTTCCTCAAAGTTCACAAATCGATTCAAATCAATTCAAATTTCAAAATTCAATTTAATTCATTCTCAATTCATCAATTCAGTTTTTCAATAATGCATTTCAAATTAAATCGATTTCAAATACAAATTTGAACCACAAAATATTGCATTTTAATTTCAATATATTTCAAAGCTTTAAATATTCAACATTTCAAAACTAAATTTTATAATTTCATTTATATCTGAATTTAACCTCATTATTATTTAGTTTTGAAATATTCACTTAATAAAATCCAATATCATTTAAATAAGTCTTAAATTACAATTTAAACTAAATATTTTCTTCAATTTAAAATTTATAATTTCAAACTAACTTATAAATTTAAATTCCCAAAACATAAGATTTTAAAAATCTAAAATTTAAACCTTTATAAAAATAACATTTACATATATATAATATCTAAAGAATCAATATTTATTAAAATTATATATATATATCCTTTCAAAACCTTGGAAATCAATTTAAATATATATATATATATAACAACGGTGTCTGTATATAAATTTTCTATCCTATGGTCAAGTGATACAGATATTTATCATCTCAATCCATAATTTAAATAATTACGGGTATATATCTTTTCAACCCGCAATCCCAAATTCAATGTCAAAGAAAATCGCTTGGGTTTATCATTTCAACCCATAAGGAATTCTATACTAACAGGGAACTTGCAGAGTGAGAACAGTGATGATAATAATATAACATATCAAAAACAGGCATATATCATCGATAACAGATATAATATAAATAACAGATCAGTGTGTCAAATGTCACAGGTGAATAGTTACAGATAATGGCATATCATATATATAGCGTTAAATAACTAGTAGCAGCATATTTCAACTGTTGTTTCAATTGAAATCAAATTTATTAAATATAAGAACGTTAATCGTGAGTGATTGCTCACCTTTCGAGGCTAAAGATGAACGAGAATGAGATAAGTTACGAATCCAAGCACGAATTCCAAAGCAAAACTAGATTGGCACGAATTTGACGAGCAAAGCTGATAGCTTGTTATTGACGAAATCAAATCAAACTGGATTGATGAAGATTAATGGCATAAGTGAACTCATATATATAACTATATATATAACTATATAACTATTTATATGAAATCATATTCCAAATTCAAACACATATTAAAATCTTTATAATACATATATATATATGGAAAAATCAGTATTAAATTTAAACATATATACATATATCCAGATCAAAATCTATATATATTTTAAGGTCATTATTAAATTTAAACCCATATATTTAGAATACATAACATATATTTAAAATCAATATTCCATATAAAAGTCAGAATAACTTACTTTATTAGAATATTTCTATAAACTCAAAAAAGTCATATATATACACTTATATAAACTTATCTATCTATAACAAATCAGATGGACTAATAACAGGAACATATGAAAAAACAAAGTAACTAGTTAATTGTAATATATATATATAAACAAATATTCCTTTATCATCCTTATAATATATATATATAATTTAATATACATATAGAAAAGAGCCTCCAGCTTTTCAAAACAAAATATCTGTGTAGACTATATATATATATATATATATATATGTAGATTATAAACAACAATTACGTGCATATTCCATTTATATACAAATATATGTATAAGTCAGACTTTGAACACATTATGTGCCAAAATATATTTATAAACAAATATATGCGAAATCATACTGTAAACAGTCATATACCATTTATGTTCATACAAATATATATATACTTATACTGTAAGCAAAACATATGCTAATCACCAAACAGAACTGACGCAAAACCAAATATATATATCTACTTTTTTTTCAAGACAAACTATATATATATACACACACAACTTATATAGAATGCATAACATATATATAGAGTATAACATAATATATATTAACTTCTTTATATATACAACAAAAATCAAAAATTAACAAACATTACCCTTTAAAGTTCCATATATATGCATAAATATATACAACAAATCATATCAGATCATTACAGAACAAAAGGAAATCTTACATAGTTTTCATAGAGTAGTTTATCAAAAAGAATAATCCAAATATAAACTGACATATTTGAAAAATCTATTAAACAACATATATAGATTATATACATATATATTTATATAACTTATACAACTTATATACTTATATAAACTAATATATAATTCAATAATCCTATATATATATATAAACTATAGCCGAAAAAACAATTATATATATACCTTTTTTTCAAAATGAACCATATATATATATATAAGATAATACATACCTAACAGAATATATATATAAACTAATATATAAATAGAGCTTATATATAAATCTCTACAGATCAAAATACCATTAAAAATATTAACACTAACATATCATACATATTATATAACTAACAATATTATAACAGTAAACACATATATACATATATATAAATTATATACCTCATACAAATATGTTGGAAAGATGGGTGGACTGAACTCGGCAGAGGAGACAAAGGCGGATGGATCTCGGCAAAGGAATGAGTGGTGGAGCACGGTTGGAAGGTCATGGCCAGAGGAGGGCGTGTGGAAGGGGAGTTGTGGCTCGGTTTGGTCAGGGAGGAGAAGAGGTTACCGAAGGGGAAGAGGCGATGGTTGGTGTTGAGGGGGTGGTCGGGTCGAACAACGGAAGATTGGTAGGCTCGAATGTGAAGGAGACAACAACAAATTTTTTTCTTTGTTATATGCAGATCGCATATATTTTCTTTCTTTTTCTAAACGAAAAGAATGAAATAGTAGAGGAAGAAACGAATGAGAAATATGGGAACCAGCATATTATGTTGAACGTTGGGAATAGAAAGGGTCAAAAGTTGAAATTATAATTGCTGATGGCTATTCGTTCTCTCATGGAGCAACAAAAAGGCACAGGTCCAAATACGGAACCGATACGCTAGGCGTTTCGCAGATTTCTCCGCACACCAGATCCCAAAATTGACAATTGAATATACTATGGAGATCAGCACGACGAGACAATCAAAACGTTATATAGATATCAGAGGTACGCTCATCCAATTAAAAGTCGATAATCGGTACCGAAAAATGCTGCTAAAACGCAGAAAATAAGATAAACGGAGCAATAACAGTCCAAATTTGACGAAATGAAATATGACGTCTCACTTAGAAGAAGATTTACGAATTTATTATATAAAAATATTCAGGTTTGAGGAATATTTTATTATTATCAAATATTAACTTATTTAAATTGAAATAAAATTACACAAGAAAATAAACTTGCATATTATCTAATGAAAATTTACTATTTGCTATGTTTAAATTGACGTATTCCAAATATTAAATTTTTATTTCCAAATTAAATTATTTAAAATTTCACAAAAAATCAGCTAATTACGTTATTTAAAACCATTAAAATTTACGGGTCGTTAAATTGCCTATTTGTTTATTTTATTTTTGCTTTTGTTTTCTCGTTTCTTTTTTATTCTGTAACTTCGTCGTCTTAGCTCGGATTTTGACGACCTATTTATGGAAATTGTTCGGAAAATTACCACGGACATAATTGCAACTCCCATAGCCCAATTTTGATAATTTCACAAAGTTATTTTATTATTTAATTAATTCGTTAATTAATTGCTATAGCTTAAATTTTGGGTTGTTACATTTTCCCCTCCTTAGGGGATTTCATCCCTGAAATCTCTAAAGATAGAAGAATGAAACAAATGTTTTCATCCAAGTTTTAAAACCAACTACTCAACCATCAAGGAATTGACGGGGGCCCGCACAAGCGGTGGAGCATGTGGTTTAATTCGATGCAGAGCGAAGAACCTTACCAGGGCTTGACATGCCGCGAATCCTCTTGAAAGAGAGGGGTGCCTTCGGGAACGCGGAAACAGGGAAACATCAGGAAAGTAATAAAAATTTCTTGGTTTCAACCTTGCGCCATAAAAGAACTAGGAAAGGAATATATAAAATGATTTTAAAACGTATAAGTCGACCCGATCTACGAATTTATTCCAACTATAAAAAAATTCCTAAGATTTTAGGTGGAATGGGAATTGTAATTCTTCCATTACATCCATTGTCCTTAAGTTTTCTAATGCAATTTATGATACATATGCAAAAGTGTAGTGTCAATGTCCATAACTAATGCAAATGATTAGGCGGTCTACTGATTCATTCGACCTCCTTTTAAGCATTAGGCGGTCTATTGATTCAGTCGACCTCCTTTTATGCAATCATGTATGTGCCATGTATCCAAATGAATGCAAATTCCCTAATGAGAACTGATAGTTCTATATGCATGCTATAGTCATCATCCAAATGCAACAATCATGTGGTAATCATCCATTTATAGCAACCATGGCATAAAGTAAAAATAAAAATGCAAATGCACACACATCCATGTGCATATGCTCTAGTGTCCTAGTTAGGCCGATCCCTAAGAGATAACAGTGCCTAGTGTAAGTATATGCGTCCATTAGCATCCACTAGCATCCACTAGCAACCACTAGTATCCATCATACATAACATGTTCTAATAACATGTTTACATCAAATCCTACCATCCATAGGTTAAATCCTAAGTTCTACCCTCCAAAAGGATAATAAAGGAAAGAACCTATTCAAACTAAAGATTGGAATAGGAAATTCTAAAACATACTATCAAAGAGATGCAGATAAGAGGTACGAATCTTCTCTTCAGCTTCCCATGTATCATCTTCAACATCATCTCCCCACTACACCTTTACTAACGTGACATCTTTATTCCTAAGCTTCTTGATGTCACGTCCAATGATCTTGGTAGGAATACGATGAACCGATGCTTCTCTTGCCACTTCAACTTCCTCTAGTTGAATAGGCTCCACAATCTCTGCTGAGTCATGTAAGCACTTTCACAAGTGTGAAACATGAAAAACATCATGTACTCCCACGAGCCTCTCCAGTAGCTTCACTCGATACACCATCTTCCCTACTCTTTCTACAATGGGGAATGGTCCTACGAATCTGGGAGCTAGTTTTCCACTTGATCCAAATCTCACCACCTTCCTTAGCGGGGATAATTTAATGAAAACTAAGTCTCCAACTTCAAACTCAATATCCCTCCTCCGCTTGTCTGCATAAGATTTCTGTTTATCTTGGGTTGTCTTCATCCTTCCTCTAATCAAATCGATCTTCTCTGATGTCTCCCTAACCATGTCGGGACCAAGTAGCAATCTCTCCGTAGACTCCAACCAACATGAAGGTGACTTGTAAGGTCTCCCATAAAGAGCTTCGAAAGGTGCCATCCCAATGCTAGCTTGAAAAATGTTATTATATGTGAACTCCACCAAAGGAAGATGCTCCTCCCAAGTTCCTCCAAAATCAAGAATGCACATCCTCAACAAATCCTCAAGCACTCTATTAACCCTCTCCGTTTGGCCATCCGTCTTAGGGTGATAGGCCGTACTCAATCTAAGCTGCATCCCTAAAGCCTCTTGCAATCTCCTCCAAAACTCGCTAGTAAAAATAGGGTCTCTATCGCTCACTATGCTAGAGGGAACTACATGAAGTTGGACTATCTCACGAACATATAAGGATGCCAAATAAGGTGCAGTCTTCTTACTCTTGACCGGAATGAAATACGCACTTTTAATCAATCGTTATACAATCACCCAAATGCTAGTATTCCACTTTCTAGACTGGGGTAAACCATCTATGATGTCCATCGAAACACTATCCCACTTCCATTCAGGTGCATCCAAAGGCTGGAGTAATCCACCGAGTTTCTGCTGCTCGGCCTTAACTCTTTGGCACATAAGACACTTAGCTACAAACTCCACCACATCCTTCTTCATGCCACTCTAATAAAACATTCTCTTCATGTCTCTATACATCTTATCACCACTCGGATGAATAGTCATTCGAGAATGGTGTGCTTCCTCTAGAACTGCTCTCAACAAATCACTAGTGCGGGGGACACAAAGTCTTCCATCTCTCCTTTTCCACCCTTTGCTATGATTGGAATAGCGTTGGAGATGTCTAGAGACCTCTCCTTTGGTAATCCTATCTAAAATATCCATAAGCTCCGAATCCTCTTGCTACGTCGAGCCAATCTAATCTATGAGGGTAGGTTTAACCTCAAGTGCTGCCAATAATCTCGGGGTAATGTCCGTGGAGGGCTTAAAATCAAAATTTAAAATAAACTCTAGGCTCTTCCACTCCACAATCATTGGACTAAGGGTTGCTTTATTCCTACTAAATGCATCCGCAACCACGTTTCCCTTGCCAGGGGTATAAGCTATCTCAAAGTCGTACGATGCCAAAAACTCCATCCATCGCTGCTGCCTCAAGTTCCAATCCTTCTATGAGAATAGGTACTTCAATGACTTATGGTCAGTGAAAAGCTTGAACCTCTCTCCTTGCAAGTAATGCCTCTAAGACTTGAGTGCGAAAACTATAGTAGCTAACTCCAAATCATGGGTAGGGTTGTTCTTCTCATGCATCCTCAATTGTCTACTTCCATAACATACTACCCTCCCTTCTTACATCAACACTGCTCCTAGACCCGTCCCGCATGCATCAGTGTATACTGTAAAAGGCTTAGCTCCATCAGGTAAAACTAACACTGGTGCACTAGTAAGGGCTCTCTTTATCATCATGAAGGAATCCTCACAATCCACGTCCCATATGAATGCTTTATTCTTCTTAGTGAGGTGAGTAAGCAGTGCTGAAATCTTAGCAAAATCTCTGATAAACTTCCTATAATAGCCAGCCAAACCTAGGAAGCCTCTAACTTCGGTAACGTTCTTAGGGGCCTTCCAATCGTGCACTGCAATTACCTTAGCGGGTCAACAGCTAAACCCTCTCTTGAGACTATGTGCCCCAAGAAACATACCTCCTCTCGCCAAAAGTGACACTTCGAGAACTTTGCTCTCAACTGATGAACACAAAGTGTACGAAGAACCTCCTCTCGATGAATAGCATGCTCCTCCATACTCTTGGAAAACACCAAAATGTCGTCCCCAAATACTACTACGAACTTATTTATGACATCTTGAAAAACACGGCTCTTCAAATCTATAAAATATGTTGGGGCATTGGTTAGCCAAAATGGCATAACCAACCACTCAATGAATCCGTCAAGTGTACTAAATGTCGTCTTATTAATGCTATCGTCAGTGACCCTAAGCTGATGAAATCTAGTGGCTAAATCAAGTTGAGAAAATACTGAAGAGCCAACCAACTGATCGGAAAGGTCATATATCCTAGGAAGTGGATAACGGTTCTTCTTAGTGAGCTTATTCAACTCCCTATAGTCTACGCAAAGTCGATGGGAACTATTCGCCTATGTAGTGAAGACGAATGGCGCTCCCTACTTAGATATGCTCCTTCTGATGAAGCCTTTCTCCAATAGCTCACTAATATGATTACTTAACTTCTTCCTCTCCCTTGGTGTCATGTGTCTCATGGGAAATGCCACTGGCTTAGCATTGTCATTCAAATAGATTCTGAAGTCGATTTCTCTCTTAGGGGGTAGCCCCCTAACCTCCTCAAAGACGTCTGGAAAATCTCTAACGACCGGAACTGAAACTAACTCTGTTGATAATGAATCGAGGGAATAAAGGAAGCTCAACATGACTGACCCTTGTGGGTTGCAAGAAACCTTTAGAGTCCTACCACTGCATTTCTCTAGTCTTACGACTCTCCTCTCGTAGTCTAATATCGCTCCATAAGTGGATAGCCAATCCATCCCCAAAATCATCATATAACCCAAAAATCCCAATACATAGGTGTCACTGTCAAACTGTACGCCTAGTATAAAAAATTTCAAACCCTTACAAACCATAGATAAATGTGTCGATCCTCCTATGTGGTTTGAAACAATTATGGGGTCTACTACTAAGGAGATATCTAAGTGCAAACAATCAACTAAAGAACTTGAAATGAAAGAGTGTGATGCTCCGGAATCGAAAAGGGTCTGAATGGGAAAATCAAAAATAGATATCAAACCTTCCACGACTACTTTCCTACCTCTGGTCCGCTACTAGAAGGTGCTACATCCAATGCCTGAATCTGTGCTGTCGGTGCGCCCGCTTCCTGCCCCGTCTTCTGAGGACAAACTCTACTAAGGTGATCGGGCTATCCAGAATTATAACAACTTAACTTCATTTTGTCCTTTTTCCAGTCTTTTGCGTAAGGACCAAGCAATCCATAGCTATTGCACTTCCCTCCTTTCTTGATCTGCTTCTGAGGGCCTTCTCCTTTCTTCTTATCTTTATTGTTTTTCCACCATTTCTTTTTAGAACCTTCCGACTTAGGGACCTCCTTAGACTCTCCTTCCGTAGCTGTATCAGACATGAGGGCCATCTCCACCAGTGACTCATAGGTAGCTCCCATCGGTACATGAGTCAATAACAACCCTTGGAGGGGCTGATTCAATCCCTTTGTGAACTTCATTGCCTTCTTGTGCGGTGTATTCACTAGCTCCATCCCAAACCGCGATAGCTCATTAAATTGGTTGATATACTCCTTTACAAAAAGACTTCCTTGCTTCAAACTAATAAACCTTTCCAACTGCATACTCTCTTCTGCTTGTGACAAAAACTTCCTCTCAAACCTCTCTCGAAATCCAATCCATCCAACGTCTCTTCCTTCAAACTTAACAACCTCCCACCAATAAGAAGCCTCTCCTTTCAGCTGCCAAGATGCAAGCTAAACTCTCTGCTGATCCTCCAATCCCAATAGTCCAAATATCCTCTCTGTGTCGTAGCTTGAACGTATCTATGAATCCAGCCTGGGACTAGGATACCCTCAGGAAGATTAGGGGCATCCACCATTCTAAAAGAGTACTTAGGCTCGAAAGAATCGAAGGAAGATTGAACTAGACTTTGAGAAGATTTTCATAAAAACTCTTTTATACTAGAAAACTATTTCTAAGAGCTTCTTTCAGAAAAATACTTTTTAAAACAAGTTATTTTGAAAAATTCTTTACTTTTAAAACAAATTTTTAGGAATCCTATACCCTTAGGCTCTGATACCAAATGAAACACCCCACACCCCTTAGTATACCCAAAAAAGGGCACACTAAAGAATATGGTGCGTTATAGGTATAGCTAAAAACTTATAGAGACTAAGATTCAGAAGAAAAAATAAATAAAACAGCGGAAACATTTAAATAGTAATCTCATTATTCAAAATCAAACTTCATAAAAAGAGTCATAAGACCAATACATAAGATTTCTCAAAATACCAAATACATGTCTTATAAAAAGGAAAATACCATCTCATTCTTACTATCAGAGTACATAAATAAAACCATCCCTCCCATTAGTACCAGCACATTCAAACTCAAATAAAAAGAAAACTGTAAAATAAGAAGAAGAAGAATACATGAAGAATCTTCAAGAATATCACTCCAAGAAAGCTGAAAGTCAACTGCCCTTGCCTCTGCTGGCCTATGGGGGAAAGGGGAAAATAGAGGAGTGGGTCAGACTAAAAGTTTGGTGAATGAAAGTAATTACTAGTATTCTTAAGCAAGATAAAGATAATAGATTTTGCTACAGTTCTAGTATAATAGGAAATAATGGAAAAGGTAAAGCTGGAATAAAATACGGTTTAATTGTTTTCTTTGCTTAGATAGTTCGATTGGATTGTTTACACTATTCTAAAACTGCTTTGATTAGGCTGAAATCCCAATCATATTTTAATTAGGCTAAAGTTCTAATTCTACCCTTTGATCGGCCTTCTATCTCTATTGTGCCACTGTGAGCTAGTCCCATCTTGTGGGTCCCATAGCAAAAGACACTTGTTTAGCGCTTGGAACTCAATAGCGAGTTATATCCCTACACCAAGGCCGCACGCTCGACCACCATCGGCTCGTGCTATTTGTTGCCCCCTCTTTTGACCTCTTATTTACCATAACTCCAGCATAAGCGAGCCCAGCCTCACCTTTGCTATTGTGAGACCACTAGTTCCTGACTGAAGGGGAATGTTGTTGGTACGGGTCCTTACAAACAAAATCTATTTATGCCCCTTGCCCAAGTCCCCTGATTTGAGCTTCTATTTATTGACCTCTTATTTACCATTACTCCAGCATAAGCGTGCTTAGCCCCACATAATCTATCGTGAGACCATCAGTTCCTGACTAAAGAGGAATGATGTTGGTACGGGTCCTATTTCTATCTTTGCTTATTAACTTAGAGTAAGTTTTAAAATAAGCCCTTTCTATTATTTCTGCTATGCTTACTTATTAACTTAAAATATAAGTTCAATAATAAGCCTTTTTTCGTTGTCTCTAATTATAACCTATGTGTTATAATTTTGCCTATTAACTTAACCCAATGTCTAAGTTAAAAAAGTAAGCTTCTTCTGCTATTTCTTCTATTTTCCCTTTTTTAGTTCTAATTACATGTTATAACTATGTTTGCAAATATCTTAAATTTGCCTATTTCAGTCTATATCCAATTTATTACAGTTCTTCTTATTTTACGTCTAATTTTATGTAAATCCATGTTTCCTATATTCTAGTCCATATTAGCGAATTATTCTCTTTTATTTATTCCATTCGCGTAAAAAGGGAATTAAAAAGAACTAACATTAACAGAATAAATCCCAACATAGAATAGATGCAAAAAAATTGTAAATAAAAGTAAATAACTGTAAATACTGTAAATAACTGTAAATAATTGGAAAAGCTATAATTAATAGTATATATTTGTAAATAACTGAAATAGAATAGCTAAAAGAAAATAGACTGGACAGCAAGTCCAAAATTTACTTAAAAATAAACTGTAAATAAACTTGCATAAAGGTTATCCTAAAATTGTAGAAAAAATACAACTATTGGAAACCATAATATTTTAAAATACTAAAAAATCTAAAATAATTACTTAAACACTCACCTGTGGTCCTTAGCTCTTTTCTTGGGCCTTCTCGGATCCACTTGTAGGGTATAAAATATTTTAATTAAAAAGATCTTCTCTTTGGAAAAATAATCCTTTTGTGGTCCAGCCTCAGGCAATGAACCCAGATGGAGAAAATCTGAATGAGAAAAATAGCTAGGCCTAAGGTCTTATTTTGGATCACAGACCATTGGATTTGGAGATTAAATCTGGTGCAACCACGTCATAGGCTCAATGGGAACCATGAGATGGAAACACGGACACACGGGACTAGATTAAAATAGCGAATTGACGTGTTCGAACAAGGCTGCATGAAAGAATGAAGGGTGGTAGACCTTCATGTCGACCAACCACTTGCTACGGTCGACCTACCCATGATGAGGGTCGACCCTAGGGTCGACTTTGCCTATTTATTTATTTTTATTTTCTTTTGTTTTCTCGTTTCTTGTTTATTCTGTAACTTCTTCGTCTTAGCTCGGATTTTGACAATCTATATTAATTACCACGGACACAATGGTGCAACTAACGTGGCTCAATTCTGATAATTTCATAAAGTTATTTTATTATTTAATTAATTCATTAACTAATTACTATAGCTTAAATTTTGGGTTGTTACATATTCTGATGATTTCACAAACTTATTTTGTTGTTTAATTAATTCGTTAATTAATTATTATAGCTCAAATTTTGGGTTGTTACAAGAACTAGCCTCAGATCTCCATTGTATTCTGCACGTAGTCAATGCTTCTAAATCTTTTGACTCGGCTATCATTGCTAATACTGCATTGTGATGTTTTCTGCTAAGTGCATCTGCAACCTTGTTGTCTTTTCTCGGTGTGTACTCAATTCCGAAGTCATAAGTGACTAAAAACTCAAACCACCTCTGGTGTCTCATATTCAACTCCTTTTGAGAGAATAAATATAACTCGAATCTTTCTCCCAAAAGGTAATGTCTCCACACCTTCAATGCTTAAATTACTGTAGCTAATTCCAAATCATGAGTTGGATATCTAACTTCATGCAGTTTGAGCTGTCGAGAAGCATAGGTAATCACTTTACCTATTTTCATTAACACGGCTCCTAATCCTGTGCCACATTCATTTGTGTACACCAAAATGTCCTGATTCCCCTCTATAACAACAAACGCAAGTGCATTAGTCAGTAAGTGTTTCAGTTTCTTGAATGCCTCCTCACACTTACCAGTCCAGTCAAATTTCACATCTTTCGGAGTTAGCTTAGTCATCGGTGGCATAATCCGTGAAAAATCCTTAATGAATCTCCGATAGTAATCCGCTAATCCAAGAAAACTCGTTATCTCGGTCACTGTCTAGGTTCTCTTCCAACTATTCACTGCTTTGATCATTGCCCGATCTACTGACAACCCTTTCTCTGAGACTACATGAGCAAGAAACTTCACCTCCTTCTTCCAGAAGTGAGATTTCGGAAATTTCGCTTTCAGTTGATGCTACCTCAACGTCTCAAGCACCATTCTAAGATGAACTGCATGCTCTTTCTCGTCCTTATAGTATATGAAAATTTCATCTATGAGTACTAAGAAAAATCTATCCAGATTCTCCCAGTAGATTCTATTCATCAAGTCGATGAAGAATAATGGTGCATTAGTTAGTCTGAAAGGCATCACTAACCATTCGTACGATCCATATCTGCTCCTAAACACTATCAAAGGAATACTATCATCTGCTACTCTAAGCTGATGGAACCAAGTTGCCAAATCCAACTGGGAAAATACCTTGGCTCCACTCAACTGATCGAACAAATCATATCCTAGATAACAGATATTGATTCTTTATCGTCTTCTCATTCAGCTTACGATAATCGATGCACAACCTTAACGATCCATCCGGTTTCTTTGCAAACACTACGGTTGCTCCCCAAGGCAAACTGCTTGGTCTGATAAAATTCTTGCCTTTTAGATCCACCAATTGTAACTTTAGTTCCCCCATCTCGGTAGGTGTTATTCTACTTTGCGATCTACTCATAGGCTCTGCATCTGGTGCTAAGTCTATCTGAAACTCAATGGCTCGTTTCGATGGTAGTCTTATCACGGGCTCAAAGACATCTGCGAATTTTCTAACAACGAAAACACGGTTCTACTCATCTTCTATCTCCATAACACCCAACAAAACATTAACCTGAAAATAAGGGTTCTCTACTGAGTATATAAACCAATCACTGCAACTAGGGTGTTTAAGTGATATTTTCCTATCACGGAAAAATATCCTGGCATCGTACTTGCTTAACCAATCCATACCCAAAGTAATTTAGAACCTTACGAAATCAAATACATGGAAATAGTAAAACAAATACATGACCTAACAATTCAAACTCAAAGTTGTCACATCTCATCCCAAGGGTCGCATACCCTCCTATCGGATTCGCAACCCTTAAGAAAGTAACTAAGTATAAGGGTTCTAGGTTAAGCGTATCTACCGAACAATGAGATATAAAAGAATGAGATGCACCAGTATCAAATAGAACTCTAACTGACATACCATGAATCAAAAGCGTTCCTCCCAACATAGCTTTTCCTTTCTCCTATGTCGTTGGTCTTGAGGTAGCTGGTTCCAATGCAAACACTTTGCCCTTTCCATCCTTGGCCAGTTCCTTGCGCTGGTTCTTATAATGTCCAATCTTATGATAATCGAAACATTTTACTTCTTTCTTGCCAGCGACTTTCTTTCCTTTGCCTATCCGGCACTCATGAGCATAGTGTCACTTCTTGTCGCACTTATAGCAAACTACATCGGCTTTCCTTTTCTTGGCTGCTCCTCTTTTCTGAACGCTTTTCGTATGGAAAAACTTTCTCTTCTAGTTTTGCCCACTTTGAGTTTCCTTTGCTTAGTTACCATCAAAAAAATCAAGCATCTCCTACTGCCTCAAAGCCATCTCAATAATTACATTACACAGATCCCAAATATATGGCAAAATTGCTTTAGCAAGCACGTGTTTCAATCCACAGATGAACTTCTCATTTTTGTTAATATCCGTATCAATCGTAGCATATCCGTATCTCGATAGCTCCTCAAATTTGGTAGCGTACTCTAGCACTGTCATGTCTCCCTGTTCCAACTCCATAAACTTCCGGAGAAGAGTTGACTTAGTAATTTCCGACATGAATCTTTCCTTGAACTTCCTTCTGAATTCCGCCGAAGTCATGGTCTCTTCATTAACACCCATGGTAAAACTATTTCACTAGTGCAGTGTTGCTCCTTGCAACTGCCTAGAAGTAATTCTCCTCTTCTGCTCATCATTAAGCTCTAAATCAGCAAAAATCTCTCACAATGAAGCAACCAATTCTCCACTTCAATTGCGTCCTCAGTCTAGATAAACGGCTTTCCTCCAAGCCTGCCATAACCTCTGCTTAGTACTACAAAGTTATTAACCGCTGGAGCTTCCTGCTTTCCTCCAATTAATCCCACGGCAGCTCCAGCTTGCATCATATTGACGAAGAATTGATACATATCTTCCATATCCACTTGCGGCGCTCCAGCACCCACATAGTAGCTGGTGCCTGACACATATTCCTTTTAGTGCTTTGTCTGGCATTTCCATTAGTGGTGGTGCTTCCTCCACCAAGGTTAACTCTTTCATTCCTAGCATCCATATCTTACTTCCTTACATCTGCATTCGAGTCTTCATACGATACAGAAGAATAGCCTACGAGAGATGGGAAACCAGAGTTAAATCATATACTTATATATAGAAAATAAGAGTACGTTATTATATATCCTATACCTAATATTTTCTCTACATCCTTAGGATTATGTTTTCAAAATCATTTTAAGTTTGAAATTTCTTTTATGTTTTCGTAAACCTATGCTCTGATACCAAGTTGTAACATCACCTATCTTGAGGCCCAAAGCTAAGCGCTATAGTTGCTGCAGTTATCTATAGTATTAACTTCCGGTGACAAAATACGGTAATGTTAATGGTATCCATAATATCAAAAGCATATGAATTTGAAACAAAATCACATATTTCAAAAACAAATTTTCACATACATTTCAAATCCATGTTTCATATTCCACTACACAATCCCAAATGATTCCCAGGTTTAAATCAAATACAATTATTACAATTTACGCAAAGAGCGACATATGAAGATGCCCCCTTGGATGATCAGAGTACTATAGAGACATATCAGTCATAAATACATCACAGCGGAAATAATACTAAATATGTCCTACATAGCTAGCTTTGCCTCCTGCCCATCTTCGGAATCTTATTCGTCTAAAATACTAAACCTGAAAAATCCTAAACTCTCAATCTGCTCGAATCAAATTTTGAGCACCCGAGAGTTTAAGGGGAAAACATTAACTTCGAGTCAGACATAAAGCCGGGTGTGAATAATACAATTACATCTCAATTTACTGATATTAAGTGAGACCACGCCACTTAGCGGAACAGGTTTCCCTTCCCTAATATCCTTTTAAAAGCATATCTTTTGCAAAATCAAATCCTGTAATCAAACCGATTATAACAATAATAGCAAATACATATATGCAGAATAAACAGGAAATCAATGTACTATCTGTCTACACTATAGTTTTATCTAGCTAACTATTAACTATTGGCTGACTCGGTTCTACCATACATAATCAATAATCAAACTTCTGTTAGACAAAATACTGGGCTGACTGCCCTTAACTTTCTTCTTTTATGGTCAACTGAAACTAATGGTTTTGCGGGCTCACCAATAACCTATCTTTACTCCGTATATTCTCGTCTACGTGTAGCATTATTTTAGTCCCTTTTGTGATAAAGCCTTACACACTGGAATTTTGGACTTATATTAGCTAGGGGCTATTAGCTAAAGTATAGGGCACGAACCTACACCAGTCCATTCTTGTCTTCTAATATCTGAGTCATAAACTTAGGGTCAACTACCATATTCAATTTTCATATCCTATCGTATACTTAGGGTTAACTACCCTATTCAATTTTCATTTCCTTGTAAACAATCTTTGAAATAATTTACCCTTGAAATCATAACTTTATAAAACAAGAAATCTTTTCTTTACTCCAAGTACTTATGCCATGATATATGCTATACACAAAACAATGTTGATGAAATCTTATCAATGGGATTATCTATCCCTTCATAATAAGTTATAACCTCTTTTTAACTTGGAAAACTTTAGGCTACAAGGCCAAAACAACACCTTCGAAACATTTGTTTAAAACCTTAAAATCTCCCTTTCGAATTCATTGAAAGTACCCATTTGAAAATAAGTTAGCTACTTTAACTTTAAAACACTAGGCCGAAAGGCCAAAGCATACCTTTCGAATGTATTGAAAATATGCCTTTTGGAATCATTTCTTTAAAACCTTAGACATCTCCTTTCAAAACCATTTAATATTTATTTTCGAAAGCGTTGGAAATCTTCTATTCAAACACTTAAAATATTCCTTTTGAAAACATTGGGGACCTCCCCTTCGAAACACTTATAGCATACCTTTCGAAAGCATTTGGGTTCAAGTAAGGGTTTATGGAAACATTGCTTTGAAACAATTTAACTTATTCCTTTCGAAATCTTTAGGTTTAACATATAATATAACTATAGGGTCATAGAAAACTAGGGTAAAAGTATTGCTTTGTAGGGCATTAATCCCAAGTAAAAGAAAGATGATAGTTTCGAAAACCACTCTTTCGAAACCATTGCCTCCATAACCATTTGATAGCAGCTATACGACCCTTTCGAAAATATTGAGAAGGTGGCTTCAAAGTAAAAGTCAAAAGCACCTTTTTGAATACATTGCTTTAAGGCTATAAAGAAAAGCGACCTTAACTAGTTCGAAAGGTAACAATGCGGCAACATGGGTTATGAATAAGTTCAATAGTGGCTATCCTTTCGAAAGCTTTATTTAGAATATAAATAAATGGCAACTCGTTCGAAAGCTCTTTTCTAAACAAAGCCAATCCTTTCAAAACAAAGACAAGTTGAAAGCATCCCTTTGAAACCATCTTTAAAAGCAAAGACATGTAGTGGATTCGAAAGCTTATAAGAAAAACTTCTACCCCTTCGAAAGCATAGTTTTGATGCAGTACCCTCCCCCTTTCTCTAATGCACTACGTATCAATTACTTGGTACCATATGCATTGGTTTCGAATGGGTTCATAAGCGAAGGCATGGTGTCGAAAGCTAACAAATGGAAGTGGCGAAGTGGTATTTCCAAGCAAAACTGATTTTTTGCTTTTCAAAGAAAATTCTTTTTACCCAACTTGCCTTATTTGTCAAAATGTAATTGGTTGCCATTTCTTGATCATAATCTTTTTTCTAAAAGGCTGTCGAATTCAAGGTTATCAATTAAAACATTTTAACAAATAAGCCCTTCTCCTTGATAAAACATATAAAACATTTAAGTCCCTTAACTTAAATAATTTTATATCCATAATAAAATACTTAGGAAAAATCCCCAAATATTACCATAATTCACTCTTAATATGTTTCCTAACATATATAAATCACGGACATGAAATCAATATATAATTACCTTAAATAATTTAAACCTAATATTAACTATTTTGTTTCATAGAAAATTCACAACAAATCGACAATAACTTGGAAAATTATGAAACTTGAAACCGACTTCTAAAATAACGTTTTCGACCATGTATCAAAAACACAAATCATTTGGATGTCATTTTATAGGTTTCCCAATCTAAAATTACTATAAAATCTGTATGAAACACTATAAATTATCAACAAGAATATATTTCCATTCCATTAAACATAATATGGCATATTACTTGCAAAATTAATTCGGGTCAGACTTTGAAACCGAAATCCTTATGAAAAATGAGATGTAAGATAATTATTCACCTTGGCTTGGTGTTAAGAAGGTTGAGATTCGCCCTTTGATTAATTTCTTCAAGCTTTCTACTTGATTCCTAGCTTATCTTCTTTTGATTCTTCATAATGGTGGCTGGTCGTGCTTACTATAGTTTTGGTTTTGTTTGTAAATGTTGAAATGAATGAGAAATGAAGGATATAAGGGTTTAGGGTATAAGAACAAAGACTATTCCTATTTTGCCCTTATCATATTACTCATACTTACATATCTTTAATTCTGTTTTGCGCATAAATTCATTAAGGCATGGTTCTTTTATTAATTTACAAATCTCAATCCCTTAACCATCTACATTATTTCATTTAATTTATCTAATTAAATATCCTAAATAATGTTAGTCAAAATTAGGGTCATTACACGAATTCTCACACTCGCTTGGACCTTCATCTGGACTCTGCTCTACCATCTCATATGGCCCAATACTACTGCTACCCCATAAATACAAACAATAGAGGAATGAAAACAGGATCAGGTTTTTGTTATCACTATGTAGAAACTTTGCCTCTTTTTCATCTTCGTCCTTTGCACAATAGTCACCTAGGCAGCTACTTTAGGCAATTCTAGGCCTTAGAATCAGTCTAACCCTTGTACTTATGAATTATTATCTCTCAAATCCTCTGTAATCTCAATCAAATCAATAAGCAACAAAGCTATAAACTGGATGTATGCCAAAGGTTGTCAAACCACTATAAAATCTCATGTCTCTCTTTCTTATTTCTATTTATTTTCTTTTATTATTACTACTATCTGGTAGATCTAGGTCTCATAGGTTCCCTTCAACCTGTTCATAGGTGTTGATCCATTTTTGGCGTTAACATTTTGGTGCTTTCAGTAAGAAAATCTGAACCAAGAATTAGATCTAGCTTGCTATTTTGGGTTAAAAGAGATCTATTAGTTAGATCCAGGGAATTTTCTTTATAGATTCATAGGCCTGCCATCGGAGATCAATCTCACCTAAAAAGCAGAGAACAACTTCTAGAAGATCCACAGGAGTAACAATCGGTCGTGATGATGCAAACCCACAATAAACTGAAATAAACAATGCTAACAATCATCGAACATAAGTTAGTACTGGAAATCTAGCACCAAGTTCCTCCGCTGAACATGATGTTGGGACTAAAGGAGAGCTTAACCAGATTGTTAACGAACTTAACCAAAAAATGGTCGATAGACAAAAGGCTCTCATGGATAAGATCGATGCTTTGCTAGCATTGTAGCCACCGAGTACTATGAGAGCTAGACAAGAAACTACAGATGCTTTGAAATAAGAAAATTCCTCTGTTTTGGGCTTCAACAAGAGAAACTATAAACAAAAGCAGAAGGAGGTTTTTGGTGGAGCTACAAGAATCTTAATAGAAGGCAATGGAAGTACTCCTACTGGAAAGCAGCCTTCTTGAAATCCAAATTTTGGAGTGAACACTTGTTAAGTGAACAACGCAATGCTTATTTCTGACTCTGAAGATGATATGCAACTTGATGTTGATAAATTGGAACTGAATGCTGATGTAATGTAACATCCCCCTACTTGGAGGCCCAAAACTAACAGCTACGGATGCTGTAGTCATCCATAGTTATTAATCCTCGATGACCAAATATGGCGGTGTTAGATTTATTGATACACAGAAACATATGAATATGGGAAAATTTAAAACTTCAAACAAAATCACATTCCATTTCAAAACATTTCCAATTCATTACATAATACCACAACCGCAAATCACGTTAAGAGAAAATATATTTATTACAACATACGCCAAGAGCGACATATGAAGATGCCCCTTGGATGATCAGAGTATATACAGGCAATATAAAAACTTTGCCATTACAAACAACACAGCGGAATCAAGTAAAAGAGAACTCTAAATAGCTGTCATGCCTCATGCACTTCTTCGGAAGCTTTATTCGTCTAATGAGGTACCTGAAAACCTCAACTCTCAAACTACTCAAAATCAATTGAGTACCCGAGAGTTTAAGGGAAAACCATAAACTTCGAGTCAAACATAATGCCTGGTATGAATAATAATCTACCATCTTAACTCATTTAGATATCTAGTGAGACCACGCCGCTTAGCGTAACGGGTTTTCCCCTCACTAGTACCTCATAACCTTTATAAAACCATATATTGTGCTCCTCATCCACAATGGTTAAAATAATTCAAAACAGTGTTATATGATGATATGCAAAATAAGTGAATCAATCCTGGATTACCCATCCCCATTCATTCTGACTATCTGTCTTAATTATAGTTTCCGGGATGACTATTAACCTATTAGTTTTCATGGGCTGACTAATAACCGGTAAAGAATTTAAGGACTCCCTGTCCAATTACTTAGTTTTCATGGGATCACTATGATCCTATTGGTAACTCCAATACCTTTACTCTTATCCTAGTTTTCATAAACTGATTACGAACCTATTGGTGACCCCAATATCCTTTCTTCTTACCCTAGTTTTCATGGGCTGACTAGGAACCTATTGACATCTGTCAATATCTTAATCCGGATATAGTTTTCATGGGCTAACTACAAACCTACTGGCCCCTACCAATATAAAATCATATTTATCATGGGCTTACTATGAACCTGTCTTTTTGACATATTCCTTTATACATAGTTTTCATGGGCTAACTATGAACCAATTGGACCCTACCAATATCTTTTCCTATACACAGTTTTCATGGGCTTACTGAGAACCTATTGGCCCCTTCCAATATCTTTCTTTTATATTTTAGCATCCTATATTCAGGTCTTCCTGACCTCTTGGATGCAATTCTACTCATTCAGGAGTTAACTTAATTTATATTCACTACTGGGTCAACCTAGCTGGTTCTTTGCCCTTTATCCCTAAAATGCAGTTATGGTCCATTATGATGTGAACATATTTATATTTGAAGAAGCAAAAATAATAACATAACAATACCACTCCTCTGGGCTTAATGTAAAACATGGTTAATCCCTTTAACCTATTTTTCAATCAAAGAAAGCTTCTTCTCAAAACCATTATAAAAACTCCTTTAATTAAGCCATGGGTTTTCAATAGTGGTAGTTTTTCTACAATTTTAAGATAACCATTATGCAAGTTCATTTACAGTTTATTTTAAGTAAATTTTAGACTTGTTTTCCAGTTTATTTTCTTTTAGCTATTCTATTTCAGTTATTTGCATTTATTTACTGTCAATTATAGCTTTTCCAATTATTTAAAGTTATTTATGGTATTTACAGTTATTTAATGTTATTTATATTTTATTTACATCTATTCTACGTTGGGATTTCTTCTGTGAATCTCAGTTTCTTTTTAATTACCATTTTACGCGAATGGAATAAATAAAAGAAAATAATTCGTTAATATGGACTAAAATATAAGAAAACTGAATTTAAAGAAAATGGGATGTAAAACAAGAAAGACTGTAATAAATTGGACTTACAATGAAGTAGGCAAATTTAAGACATTTGCACGCATAGTTATAAAATGTAATTATGACTAAAAATAAAAAATAAAAGAAATAGCAGATGTAGCTTATTTTTATACTTAGACCTTGGGTTAAGTTAATAAGCAGAATTATAACACACGGGTTATGATTAGAGATAATAGAAAAGGCTTATTTTAGAACTTATATTTAAGTTAATAAGCAAGCATAGCAGAAATAAAAAGAAGAGGCTTATTTTAAAATTTACAATAAGCAAAGATAGTAGTAAGACCCGTACCAACAGCATTCCCTTTTTCAGTCAAGTCCCACAATAGATTAGGTGAGGCTGTGGCACGCTTATGCTAGAGTAATGGTAAATTAGAGGTCAATAAATAGAAGCTCAAATCAGCGGATTTGGGCAAGGGGCGCAGCTAGATTTTGTTTGATAGGACCCGTACCAACAACATTCCCTTAAGTCAGACACTAGTGGTCTCACAATAGTACAGGTGAGGCTAGGGCACGCTTATGCTGGAGCTATGGTAAATAAGTGGTCAAAAGAGGGAGCGCAAAATATCGCGAGCCTAATAGTGGTAAAGCGTGCGGCCTCAGTGCAGGCTGATAAGTCGTTATTGAGTTCCAAGCGCTAAACATATGTCTTTTGCTGTGGGACCCACAGGATGGGACTAGCCCATAGTAGGCACAACAGAGATAGAAGGCCAATCAAAGGGTTGAATTAGGACTTCATCCTAATCAAAGCAGTTTTAGAAAAGTGCAAACAATCTAATCGAACTATCTAAGTAAAGCAAACAGTTAAACCATATTTTATTCCAGCTTTGTCTTTTCTTTTATTTCCTTTTATATTAGAACTGTTGCAAAGTCTATTATCTTTACCTTGCTTAAGAATACTAGTAATTACTTTCATTCACCAGACTTTTAGTCTGACCCACTCTTCTATTTTCCCCTTTTCCCCCATAGGCCAGTAGAGACAAGGGCAGTAGACTTTCAGCTTTCCTGGAGTGACATTCTTGGAGATTCTACATGTATTCTTCTTCTTCTATTCCGGTTTTCGTTTTATTTTAGTTTGGCCGTACTGGTACTGTTGAGAGGGATGGTTTTATTTATGTACTCTGATATTATGACTGAGATAATGTTTTTCACTAGACGTGGATATTTGGTATTCTGAGACATATTTGGTTTTATAAAAGTATTTATGAAGTTTGATTTTTAAATAAGTTATTAATGTTTCCGCTGTTTTATTTATTTTGTCTTGTGAATCTTAGTCTCTGTAAGTTTTTAGCTATACCTATAACGCCCCATATTCTTTAGTGTGCCCTTTTTGCGTATACTAAGGGGTGTGAGGTATTTCACCAGCTTTCTCCGTAGATTTAATGAACCGAATTTTCCGAAAGCACTTGGATAGGTTTGTATTGGTATTTGTAGATAATATTTTGATATATTCCAAGGATGAAAAAGATAACAAAATTCATCTTAGAATAGTGCTTAAGACGCTGAGGCAACACAAGTTAAAATCGAAGTTTTCGAAGTGTTATTTTTGGAAGAAGGAGGTGATGTTCCTAGGTCATGTAGTCATAGAAATAGGGTGGTTAGTAGAGCCAACTAAGATAGAAGCAGTTAATAACTAAAAGAAACCCAAGACGGTGACTGTAACGATCGGGAATTCGGACCCTCGAAAATCGACACTAATACATCCTTGGTATTCACGTGCTGGAAATTCAAGTGCCGGAAAACCGATAGTCATGGGAAAGAAAGAAGAAAAGAGAATAAGAGAAGAGAATAAGAAGAAAAGAGAAGAGAAAGAACTAAAAACAAATACAGAATCTCACAACGATAGCGGAACAATGTATAATATAATATCAATGAACTTTACAAAAGAGAAACTATAATATAATTTACATTCATCAATCAGAGTACAACAATCAAATCACAATCATCAGCGTAGATAGTTATAATAATCTGTCCTTATAAATGCTGATAATTTAAACAACAATGCAGCTAGAAAATAAACATATGTGGCATACGACCTGAAGACCTCCAGCTTGTCCGCTGAAGCTCTAAAGCATCCAAATCTAAATATGTAAATATGCTCGACCTGACCCTAGCATTGAAAGGAAAGAATGCACGGATCAGTCTGATAAATCAGCGTGAGAAAACAAATCTCAAATTTATTTTAAAGTTATAAAATATTTCTTTATTACAAACAAAGATATCTCGTAAATTCATGTCGCACATAAACACGGATGGCTGTTTACCTTATGTTAACCAAAACATTTCATATCAAATCATGTTATATTGTACTAGTGTCTAGTATACATATAATAATTCAAATAGCTGAAATTGTTACCATTATTAAATTCCAGAATATGTTAGGCTCTAAAAAAAATGGCAGGTACATAGTGGAGAATGGATTTCCAAAATGATAGGGAAATAGTGTAAAGATCAATTAGCATAACACATAGATTCTGCATGGCTTTACACGATCTCCGTCAGCCTCCGAACTACGTTGATACACTACTATGGAACATAGTATTACATGGTGGCTTTACACAATCTCCATCAGCCTCAATTACCTATCAAACTCATCATCTTAAGGCAATAGATGCCTTCGATAGTATCCCGTATCATCTCCGGGTAATGAGGCTCGCATGGCTACACTCCACAAAGCCACGCTTCGATCATAACAGGTTCCACTTAGAATGCCACACTGCCATTTTAGAATTGTACAACTGATTTCTACAAACGTATAACCTCTCAACTCGTATGTCTCGGAGAAGGGTATTAAGCTAAGAGAATTTGCCTTCTTCGCCATCAAGCAAATGATACGTTCATAGAGATCAATTAATATGACTAGAAATGCACTGTCAGACACTCATCCATACAAGTTCGTTTAGGGATTGAATGAAACTGAAGTCACTCCTCCTACTACTATTAGTAGCAAGTAGTCCTTGCAATCTAAAGATTTTTAGAATGAAGGGACAACTGCTACTAAATATCTCTATATTAGGAGCGACCCAGAGAATGTTAACAAGCAGTCCTTTCGCTATAGAGATCTTTGGTCTTCCATACAAATGAAGGTTTCAGAATGCAGACACCGGTACCATATAAATATAATATAGGGTAAACCCCCAGGACTCGTGATAGCAATCCCTACATTCTGAAGATCTTCGGTCTTCAAAATCATCATCATAAACATGCACTTTCGAACACA
Organism: Allium fistulosum; assembly: GCA_030737815.1. Classification (NCBI taxonomy): domain Eukaryota; kingdom Viridiplantae; phylum Streptophyta; class Magnoliopsida; order Asparagales; family Amaryllidaceae; genus Allium; species Allium fistulosum. The sequence goes on from CM060903.1 coordinate 1,229,911,171, forward strand.
TACATTAGTCCGAAGTGGTTCTCGGATAAATGCGACCCCTGTCTCTCCGGACCAACAACGATAAAGAGGCTCCTTCACCTCATACCGAAACCAAGTCTCGTAGACTTATCACGTTTCCAACTCTCAACTTGCTATCCTTCGGCCAAGAAGGAAGCATGGTAGATTGGAGTAGAATAGACAATCTGCACCACTCGAATCAACTATCCTAATCCAAACAAAAATCAATCCTACTTAGTCGGCTTCACGCTAAGTGCACGACTAATCAATTCCCATATCAAGTCAAGGAACCAAAAATGGCCAAATTTGATAGTCGGTTATTTAACTATCAAAGCAATAAGCAATATCTAGCACATAAGTAGTCACTAGGCCCATTTAATTAATCTTTTATTAATTAAATCAATTTCCAAATATTTACTTAAATTATCTTTTCAAAAATATATCCTCAAAGCCATTTCAAATCTTTCAATATTGGAAAACATTTTCATATACTTATATCAATGGTATAAGTATATTTAAGAACATTACCATTTTGGAGACACGCCAAATAGATTTCTATAACCATACAACTCCAGAGTTCGTATGCCTCCGGACGGGTGTTAAGTATAGGAAGCAATGCTCCTACACTACCAAGCCTTTAGTACGATCATAAGAACCGATTCGTGTATTTCACGATGGAAGGCCAAAACATAATTTATTGGGTCAAAACAAATGTTGCGTAAACATCGTTACGACAACCCTAAAACATTAGTGTAGGGATTTGATTTAAATATATATTTATATAATCTCATATACTATATAAAACATTTCCTTTTGGAAATCTTTTGCTATAACAATAGTGTTATAGTCCATGCCTTCCATACTTCTTGAAAACGTCTATTACAACAATAAATATTGAAATCTATGTTTTTGATACATACCATATTTTAAAACATATTTCAAAGCCATTTAAACTACATTTAAAATTATTACTTTAAAACATTATTTTAAAAAGATAAATTACTTTTTAAAGCCATTAACTTCATCGAAAAAACATTACTTTCAAACTTCCTTTATATAAAAATCCATATTTAAATCTCGACATAAATCATTTACATAGTCATAAAACTATGCTTATAAAACTCTTTTCGATTTTATAAAACTTTTATTTTACAAAATCCCTTTGTTTATAAAATTCTATTTATAAATCATTCTTTTATAAAAGCTCGTTTTACTATCAAAATCCAATTATAAATCCATTTCTTTATAAGTCTAATTTTTTATAAAATCCATTTACAAAATATTAATAAATTCCAATTATAAATCTATTTCTTTATTTATAAAATATCACTTTTATAAGCCATTTTTATAGACTTATTAAAAAATCTCTTTTTAAAGTTTATCTTAAAACTATACTTTTATAACATTCAAAAAATCATACTTTCTATTTCTTTAAAAACAAATCCATTCCTTTTAATAATTTAAAAATTATTAAAACATATATACTTCCAAAATCGCTTTGAAAATCATTTCAATTCAAAATCATTATTTAATAGTATTTCAAAAATACTAAAAATATGGCCTAGTGCTACCATAGCACTAAATAAGCAAAACAAATCCATGTCATCAAATATGGCATCCAACACATCATATAGAAAAATATATGAAAAGTAAATACAACAGTGTAAGGAATCCTATTGGATCCCTCCAACATGTCCCCTGCATAATAAACAGCAAATAATCAAATAATATAAATAGTATCAAAATCAACTGCTTCGAGGCAGGATTCGTATACAAAGGGTAATCGCTCTTACATGGGAACGTAATAGGGTCACATCCGCTCCAATAGGCGGGAATATATCCAAACCAACTAATAAAAATAGTATATCATCCAAACAAGCAACAAATAGCATAAATAAAATATTTCCACTTATATCAAAATATAAGCAGGCCAGAGAGGTGGGTTAACTTACAAAATTCCAATAATCGTCAAAATGTTTCGGTTTGGATAATAATTGAACGGTCGTTCAGTTTAACCAAAAATTCCTATTAGCACCGAATCCGTCCAATCCAACTCCATAGCGTAGTATTCGTTGATCAACTTGTCACGCTCGAAACCGACCTCGTACGAGAAAGTTATGAAATTATTTGCATACGATATAATTAAATTAACTTAACGTAAATTAATTAACTTAATAAAATAAATTTTAAACGTTAACCTTTCTCCGCTTTCCCTCTTTCATTCCAGGCATGCACGCTCGCCTTTCTTTTTTTTGTTTTCTTTTTTTCGAACGATCGTGCACCACTCATGACACGCCGCCAACCACGCCACCAATGCCGCACCATCGCATGCCGCCCTCGCTTGCTTAATACGCGCGCGACACAAAATTGTGACTCAAAACCCAAAAATACTGCAGCGAACGAAGGTTAACTACCGCCGCCTCGGCTCATCGAACGATGGTCCAACAGTTGATTATCTTTGTATTGTCGAGCTCTACGTTTTGTTATTTGAAGTCATTGGCTAATTCGGCCCCTAGAGGCACCGATTAACTAAAGTAATTCAATGGTTTATTTTATCGGCAATAGAAGAAAATTAGAAGCTAGGGTTTGCAAATAAAGGAATGTTAAGGGCCTTTATATAAAAAAAATTCCGCACTATTCATCCGTGAAAATTTCAAACTCCAAATGAAGCGTGCCGATTGCCGTTCTATATATTATAAACCTATTTCGAACATAATGGAATATATATCGAAAGACAATTCCATCATATTCAGAAGATAGCTTTTCAAAATCAAATTATATTAATTTAAATACCTTTATTTAATTTCTACGCATTTCGAACTCGCATGACCAAACGATACGTCCGATCGCCATGAAATTCGATAGCATATAATACTTCACAATTACGGATTCGATGAAACTTGTTTCGTCGAAATCCGAGACAGTGCCCCAAAAGCCTATTTTTTACACGTTAATTAAAATGAGTAATTTCCAAAATCAGTTTAATTACTTTTAAAATCAAACTTAAAAGTTTATTATCCTTCTTCTTATTCAAATAGAATTTAAATCAACTTTCTAAATTATTTTCACTCACATTAAATTTAAGATTGAATTATTTAAACAATTCGAAACATCTATCAAATAAATCGCTAAATTTGAAATATAAGTTATTTAACTTATAAAATTAATTTTTCAATATTTAAAATCAATTAAATATTCCAAATTTGAATGACTAAAATTCCGTGTCGTTACTGACTCCCTCTTTAAAAGTATTTCATCCCCGAAATTACCAAGTAAGAAAAATGTAACAAACCCATAAAATTTTCAAAAACAATTAGTTAAAATAGACTATAAAATTGTTAAGTCTTTCAAATCAATTCATAGTTACTTACTAATACTATTCCAAATTATAAAACCAAAATCCAAATTTTGCTTATCAAAAATTTTCCCAAAATTCTCAAAATTGTTCTAACGCCTTAGATTTACAGGAAAATTTCACCAACGTCCCTTTTACGCGGTCCGATCAGAAAAAATCATAATATATGTATAATTACAAATATACATCTCATCATCAAGGATGAGGCATCCCTTATGGGAAAAAGTGTTACGGTACGATATGTAATTTGAGATATGTACCTTTTATATTTATTGGCAAGCATATACAATCAATATAGCATGAAAGCGAGCTCCAAATGTGAAGCAAACAACATCCACACCTATAAACAATCAACAATAATGAGAACATGTATATAGAAAATAATATCAATATATAACATAACTACTACAATAACTATATTCAAATGAAACACATGTAACAAAAGAATTCATCAAACAAATGATATCCATTCAATTAATTGATAACCATTTTGATTTGCATTTTCAATGTCAACTTTTAGTTTGTACTTTCATTTACATCCAATTCATTTACACTTAATTTTACTTACGTTCAATTGATTTACATTCCATTAATTTACATTCCAATAATTTACATTCCAATTAAATTAATGGACTTACATTCAATTATTATCCTTCAATTCATTAACTTTAAATTTCATTTACATTTATATTCACCATTCACTTTTTTATTTTGTTAGCACAATTCAATTCATTTTGTCACTTAAATTGAATATCATCTTATAACTCAAGTTCATATTCACTCCATTAATTTATTACAAATCAAATTCAATTTCATTTTCATTTAACTTCCTTAGGTCAAATATCATTTCAAAATTCATTTTATTTAACTTAACATAAATTAAATTTCATTTCATAGTTCAATTATCAAATTTACTTTTCTTAACATTCATATTCAACAAATTTAAAAATTTATTTTAACTCACTAATTCTTAAAATTTATAAGTTATAAAACTTAGTTTCTTATTTTTTTATCAAAACATCCAAATTTTTTTATTTTAAAATTATCCTGAAATAATATTATAAATAATTTCTTTGTATTTCAAACCATACTTTTAAAATTTAAAGCATTTGTATATCACTATCAAATACGAGCTCATATATTGACACTCAACTCATCCTAGGTGTTATTAACCCTATCAATAATGAGCACCCATCAAAGCCTAGGTGTTCGCACAATCCTAAGCTCTGATACCAAATGTAACGACCGGAATTTCTGACCCTCGAAAATCGGCACAAATACATCCTTGCCATTCACGTGCTGGAAATTCAAGTGCTGGAAAACTGATAGTCCCGGGAAAGAAAAAACAAAAGAGAAGTAGAGAAAAGAAGTAGAAGAGAGGAGAGAAGAAGAAGAAAAGAGAAGAGAGAGAACTAAAAACAAACACAGGATCTCACAATCGCAGCGGAACAACATATAATATAATATCAATGAGCTTTACAACAGAGAAACTATAATATAATTTACATACATCAATCAGAGTACAACAATCAAATCACAATCATCAGCCTGGATGGTTATAATAACCTATCCTCACAAATGCTGATGTTTTAAAAAACAATGTAGCGGAAAATAAATATATACGTGGCATACAACCTGAAGACCTCTAGCTCGTTCGTTGAAGCTCCAAAGCATCCAAATCTGAATTGGTAAATATGCTCGGTCTGACCCGAGCATTGAAAGGAAAGAAGGACCGAATTAGTCTGGTTAACCAGCATGAGAAATAACATCTCAAATTCATTTTAAAGTTATAAAACTTTTCTTTATAAAAAACAAAGGTATCTCGTAACACCTCGCTGCACATAAACACAAGCGGAATTTTTCCTTACGATAACCAAAACATTTCATATCAAATCTTGTTATATTCTACTAGTGTCTAGTATACAAATAATAATTTAAATAGCTGAAATTGTTACCATTATTAAATTCTAGAGTATGTTAGGCTCTACAAACAAAAAGGCAAGCACATAGTGGAGAATGGAATTCCAAAATGATAGGGAACTAGTGGAAAGATCAATCAGTGTAACACATAGTTTCCGCACGACTTTACACGATCTCCGTAAGACTTCGAACTATGCTGTTACACTAGTATGGAACATAATATTACATGGTGGCTTTAAACGATCTCTGTCAGCCTCCGATACTTGTCCATCTCATCATCTTAAGGCAATAGATGCCTTCCATAGTATCCCATATCATCTCCGGGTAGTGAGGCTAGTGAGGCTATGCTCCACAAAGCAACACTCCAATCATAACAAGTTCCACTTTAAATGCCACATTGCCATTTCAGAATCATACACTTGATTTTTTCAAACATATAACCTCTAAGTTCGTACGTCTTTGAGAAGGGTGTTAAGCTAAGAGAAGTTGCCTTCTCTACCACTAAGCAAATTATACGTTCATTGAGATCAATTAATATGACCAAAAATCCACTATTAGACACTCGTCCATACGAGTTCGTTCTAAGACTAAACGAAGCCAAAGGCACTCCTCCTACGACCATTAGTAGCGAGTAGTCCTTGCTATCCAAAGATTTTCATAATGAAGGGAACACTGCTACTAAATATCTCTATATTGGGAGCAACCCAGAGAATGCCAATAAGGAGTCCTTTCGCTATAAAGGTCTTTGGTCTTCAATACAATGAAGATTTCAGAATCCAGACACCACTGCCATATAAATATAATTTGGGGTAAACCCTTGGGACACGTGACAACAATCCCTACATTCTGAAGTTCTCTAGTCATCAAAATCATCATCATAAACATGCACTTTCGAATGCATACATTAGTCCGAAGTTGTTCTCGGACAAATCCGACCCTAGTCTCCCCGGACCAACAACGATAAAGAGGCTCCTTAACCTCATATGGAAACCAAGTCTCAAAGACTTATCACATTTCCAACCCTCAATTTGCTATCATTCAGCCAAGAAGGAAGCCCGGTGGGTTGGAGTACCATAGACACTCTGCACCACTCGAACCAACATTCTTAATCCAAACGATAATCAAGCCTACTCGGTCGACTTCGTGCTAAGTGCACAACTAATAATTCCCACATCAAGTCAAGGAACCAAAAATTGCCAAATTTGATAGTTGGTTATTTAACTATCAAAGCAATAAACAATACATAGCACATAAACAGTCACTAGACCCATTTAATTAATCTTTTATTAATTAAATCAATTTCCAAATATTTAAATTATCTTTTTTAAAATATATCATCAAGCCCATTTCAAATCTTTCAATATTGGAAAACATTTTCATATACTTATATCAACGGTATAAGTATACTTAATAACATTACCATACAACCCAAGAGTTCATACGCCTCCGGATTGGTGTTAAGTATTGGAAGCAATGCTCCTACACCACCAAGCCTTTAGTATGATCATAAGCACCGATTTGTGTATTTCACGATAGAAGGTCAAAACATAACTAATTGGGTCAAAACAAATGTTGCGTAAACATCGTTACGACAACTCAAAAACATTAGTATAGGGATTTGATTTAATTATATATAAAATCTCATATATTATATGTTTGTACCAAAATTGGGCACAACACCCTTCGGATATGTTTGAGGAGATAAAATGAAGAATATATATGAAAAAGGAGGCAGATCTAACAAACACACCAATCAACAGATAAGAAAATGCATAATAACACACGAATTTAGAGTGGTTCGGCGTATTTCCTACGTCCACTATGAAAAGACTTATGTTTATTGAATTTCACTTGTTGTTTACAAGATATTACAACAATACAACTGAAATTTAATGGTGATTGCGGCAGAGTATCAGCGTAGAGAAGCCCAAAAGTCCCTTTTCAGTAGGTCCTGGGCTTCTATTTATAGGCGTAGGCAACAAATATCTTGCTAAATTCTCGGAAGACATCTTCTCCCATGTGGGTGGGCCGACGCGATCGATCCCATGCTGTTTGCACTCGACCCGTGATCGATACGAACCAAATTCGCTTCGATCGAGATTTTGTCTGATCTAGTTGAGATCGGTCATGAACATTCTTAAGATGGTACAGAAGCTCCTGTGAAAATTTGTTGGCATTTGGACTTGTAGATTTTGAGTTATGATCGATGCAAGTTAAGGAAAATAGCTACAATTCGTATCCATCAATGTGAATAGTGAAGCGATGCGAACAGAAGCGATGCGAACAGGTTCGATGCGAACAGGATCGATGCGAGCAGGATCGATGCGAATAGGATCGATGCGAATTGGATCGATGCGAACATGATCGATGTGAACAGGATCGATGCAAACAGAAGCGATGCGAATTTGGCAGCCTTCAACAAATCCAAACTTGCATCGTTCATATCTTGAGCATATGAACTCTGATTGACTTGAAATTTGGAACATTAGCTTTCATAGCTTTTCTTGTCATGCCATATCAATTTCAGCTCGATACGGACTCGGGAAAAATTTACCAGTATTCATAGCGAACCTATGTATAACCGATCTCCAAGACGAACTGTCATTGGTTTCTAGTCAAGTCCTTGGTGTCACGGCCTTGCGAAAAGGTGGGATAACATTTGCCCCCAAAGTACGTCTTGTGTGAACATGACGTGCTTTGAAAAGCTGCAATCTTCATTCTGAAAAAGTTCAATATGATTCATTGAATAGTTGCTATCTTTTTGTCAAAAGATGTAACCTTTGATTGATCTTCAGTGATGTAGATGGCAAACCGTTGATTATCAATGATAATTCAGTGTTTTGTTGTAACTGAGTGTTGAGCGCTAGTGATTTGTTGTTCACTGTTCTGATCATCACCAGGTAAGCATTCAATTCCTGTTAACTTCGAAAATTGAATGTTAGTTTGGCATACATGCATGTATGTTAACCCAACTCCCGTCAATGTTTGGAAGTTCATGGGTCGTTGTCAAGTTTTTTATTTTTGAATCGAGTTTCGTATCGATCTTCTCCTGGATCGATGTGAAATTCAAGTTGTAACAACGTTCGATGGTTGTTTTAATTCCTTCCTTCGCATCGATCCTCTCTTGGATCGATCTGAGATATTGGAATGTATGCTTCGTATCGATGGCTATCGACCACGAAATGGATAGTCCCTAGGAATGCTTCGTATCGATGGAGTTGAGTGGCTTAAATTTGATCATGTAGTGACTTTCGTATCTATGGGCTTCACATCGATGGATACAAAGTTGATGACTGGTCATTGATGGACACAAAATGTACAAGTGTTAACTCATGGGACAACTTCGCGAAGGATATGCCATTTCTCATTCCTCTTCTCAAGAGGAATGCCTTGTTGTAGATAATATGTGATAAGAGTCATCTGTGACTCCCTTTTTGGCTCCGTCTCTAGGATCTAGTCAATCTTCATCTGTCAATGCTTGGAATAATAAGTGTTTCAACTGGGACAAAGTCTATATGTCGTGCATCCCCAGAACTAGCTAGCTTGGCCAATGACTCGACTTTTTCATTTTGTTCTCCGAGGATATGTGTAATGGTGTAATACTCGAAGTCGGCTAATAGTTTTTGGACCCAGTTGAGATAAGGAGCAAGACGTTGCCCCCTAGTCAGAAAATCTTCCCTGACTTGGCATACTACTAACCAATAATCACATAAGACATGCAAAGTTTCCACTCCTAGTTTTCTTGCAAGTTTGAGCACCAAGGCTTCATACTTAGCTTCATTATTTGTTGCAGGGAAGTTGAGTTTGAGGGTGTAGCAGATCGATCGTTCCTCGGTAGTCATTAACGCAACTTCGACATTAAAAAGCCGATTATCGGAAATTCCATCTATGTATGTTCTTCATTGGTTGGACGGTTCTCCATAGTTCTTCAAATAATCGTCTGATGTAGTTAATTCAGATATGAAGTATGCTAATGTTTGACCATGGAGAACTTTCCGAGGGAGATAAGTGATATCAAATAGGCTTGGCTTGATATTCTAATTGAGTAACCTTCCAAACATTTAAGGTTTCTATAGGACCTATCATAACGGCTGGTCATTATAGAAATTAACGGGGTGAGCTCGTCAATAGCCAGCCTTCATCATATACTGGTCTTTGGATTCGTTCCTCTTCGCATAACATTGCGATGCTTACGGCGTGTGTTGACACGGCTCAACTGATGTATAAATCTTCGCGATCCAAAGGTTTGGGTAAAATGGAAGGTCTCTTTAAGCGATCTATCAGAGCTGGAATTGCATCAACGCGGTTGTTAGTTCATTCAAAAGTTCTCTTCCCTCTCTTGGTCAGGTTGAAGAAGAGAATTCACTTATAGTTGGTCCTAGAGTTGAATCAACTTAGGACGGTAATCTTCCGACTTGGGCTCCGTACCTACTTGGTTTCCTCGGTACAAGGATGACTCTAATCTTCGGAATTTTCTGACATTAGCCTCAATCCCACAATAATTGATAACAGAACTCAAGAATTCTTCTTACATAATGCTGAAAGAGCATTTCAAAGGATCAAGTTTCATTCTGCAGTTTTTTGGAAAGCACTGAATATCTTTTCCAAGTCATTGATTTGGTCGTTTAATGGTCATGACCTCACGAGCATATTAACCACATATACTTTCATCGATCGGACGATCCGATTTTTTAATGATCTGTTAATCGTCCTTTGGTAAGTAGCATAAGCGTTCTCAAGTTTGAATCCATGGATTGCAACATAGCACTATATGCCTAGGTCAGTAACGAAACCGTTGCATTTTTGGACTGGGAAAAGCTTCAGTATCTGATTGTATCTGGAGTTTGTGTCCATGGATGTGAGTAATTCATGTCAGATGGTTGGGTCCATCAGTTGGTTGATCATTGGAAGTGGAAAGCTGTGCTTTGTCATACCCCATGCAAATCAGAGTAGTTGACGTATGTCCCTCCACTCTCTGTTCGTTTTTCTTATAAGTAAAGGATTGGATATTCATTTTGGTTGGAGGGCATCATGGATAAACCCACTGGTTATGAGCAGATTTGCCTCCTCTTTAAGTGCATCAGATCACTTCAAACACACGTCGCATCGTTTTTGTTCATCGAGAAATGCCTCGGGTCGACATTTAATGCAGGGTTCTGCATGGCTGGCGAGAGTCCATATATATATATATATATATATAAGATCGAGTCCAAGAAAACACATCAAGATTCACCTGAAGTAAAACAGTTGACTGTTTCATCATCATCGCGCAGAGTTGTGATATGATCTACAATACTCGTGATGGGTTGTAGGCGCTTTATGTGATTATTTGCAATGGTAAATGATCAGGCTTATAGGGACATTGAATTAAAGAATTAGTAGAACTTAGCCTTGTACTGCATGCTGCTACATAGCTGGCTCCAGTTTTGAGACTGAATTTATTTGTGTTTCTGAATGATGCACTTTTCATTCAATGTACTTGTGATCCATTGCTCATTGTAAGGGTCGGAATGATGATCAGTTGCCCATGAGTTCGGGTATTGATCCGATGATTCTATCTCTATGCATCCTTTCGGTCACAACCTAGAATTGTTATGAATATTAGGCATGGGTCATAGGTTCAAGTTGTCATAGTCAACTCTTGTATAATCACTCTTTTGCTCCCAGTCTTGGGTTGGCGGATGCATTACGCGGACGGTCTAGTCTCGTCCTAGCTGTGTTTATACTATAGTTCAAGCTTTAAGAACCAGAGTTGATTAATGAATGGTTAAATCATATTAATCTTATCTTCTTGCTCGTGCCCCCAAGTCTGGGGAATATTTCGATATGTGGCAGGGTGGATAATGTCCGCTTCAGTTTTGTATTCTATCCCACTAAACCATGGGATCGAGTTAACCGATGGAAGGCTGAGTCGTGCCTATCCTGCATTATGTTCTACTTCTTTCCTCTATGCAGAATACATTGTTACTTTGCCGAAATTCGAACATAAGCTAGATTCTGGACGGTCAATGACATTCACTTCGGTGCTTATGTCGCCATACTTTGGGAAAAAACTGAAGAGTGAATCGTCCAATCAGAACCAATGCAGGATTGATGCTTCCCTTGTCGAATCCAAGGTAAGAATTGGTGCGTGGACATTTAGGTTGCACTTGTGGTGAATTACTCGTTTAGTCGGATCGTGTTATGAGTCAAAGAATGAATGGTCGCATTGCCTTCTTTTGGAGTTGGGCGATCTACCACGTCCATTTCAATTTACGTTCTCCCGTTAGATCTAGGGATAAAGTCAGCTCAAATGCAGTCATGTCATGATCATTTGGTCTTATGCTCTTCCTGACGAATCGAAGGAAGGCGGCGGAGGACGAATGGTCAAGTCACACTCATTCATGGTTTATTCTTCTATACATGCTCTATTGGTCAAAGGTATTTGATGGACGTTCGGGTCACATCGATTTGTAGTCGTAGAGGATCGGCATTGACCGTCGATTCAACGACACGATGTAGAATGCTCGGATCTCATTTCCTGTTGATCCAATGGTATGATATGAAAGGTGCAGATCAATATTGCCCGTCGATCTAGCGGTACGACATAATTGGTTGCCCTTAACTTCGGGCATCATTCCGATTGGTTAGCATTAAGGCCTCCTTGTAGTCATTGCCTTAAGTTGTAAAGGACGCTAAGCTAGAGATGTAGCAAGTCACCTTTCTCTTCTTTCAGTGATTTATGCCTCTGCCCTCTGTATTGGGTTAGTAGAGTGAGTTCGTGGATGGTTTAATTGCTTTTGTATTAAGTTTATACTCCTCATGTCGAGTTTAGGTCAGGGTTGGTAAATGAACGGTCGAGTCACATTCATTCGTTTGTCTATGCTTGTAGCCGCACCTTGGGGATCAAAGTAAGTTGAAGGGTCATTCATCATACCTATTTGATGTTTATACCCCTGTCCACATTCTGTGGACCAAGATTCTTTTTGTATAAAATGGTCGGACCACATTTTCCTCGATTAATTTCTCTGGCACTAGTCAAGGGAAAAAGTCAAAGTGTGGTTGGTCAAATTACAACAACTTTAGTTTGATGCTTCTCCCACTGAACTGTAGGAAGGAATTGATTGGCGAATAGTTAGGTCACATCCGTCCATGTTGCACGCACAACCCGTCGGATCATAGGCGAGAGCTAGCGAATGAACGGTCATTTCACGTTCAATTGTAGTAGGATGGGTAGTAATATCAATTCATAATAGGACATCCAGCTAGGTCCATTTTGCAAATTTGCGTCTCCCTGTCGAATCAAGGAAGAAATTTTGTCAGTAGGGTTGGAGTGCATCCCTATAAATTTATGTTATGGGTCCCGTGCCAGGGATAAGAGTTGATGCATGGACGGTTGTGCTGGATGGTTTGATCGCATCCAATTTTGTATGTTAAGTGTGCCCCCATGTCAAGGGAAGATTGGAAAGCAGGTGGTCGAACCACATCCGCTTTTTGTACTATAGAACTTGTTGAGGAACCAGAGCCGGTAGATGGACAGTCAAATCGCATCACTTTTGGTATTTATATTCCAATCCTAGATTTGAGGACTGGGTTGGTTGATGGGTGGTCTGTCACACCCATTTGGTCTTTATACTCAAGTCTGCGCTCTCGAGACCAAAGTTAGTTGATGGGTGGTCAATCGCACCAAGTTGGTGTTTATACTCCAGTCCGCACTCTGGGGACTTAGAGTTAATTGATCTTTATACTCTAGTTCGCACTCTGGGAATTTGGAGTTAGTTGATGTTTATACTCCAGTTCACACTCTGGGAATCTGGAGTTAGTTGACGGGTGGTCAGTCACACCCATTTGGCATTTGTGCTCCAGTCCGCGCTCTCGGGACTAGAGTGAGTCGGTGTTTTATACTCCAGTTCGCGCTTTGGGAATCTGGAGTTGGTTGATGGGTGGTCAGTCGCACCCATTTGGTATTTTAGGATTATGTCTGCACTTTGGGGACTTAAGTTGTTTTATGGGTGGTCGGTCACATCCGTTTTGATGTTTATACTCCAGTTTGCACTCTGGGAATCTGGAGTTGGTTGATGGGTGGTTAGTCATACCCATTTATGTTTATACTCTAGTCCGCGCTCTGGGGACTTAGAGTTATTTAATGTTTATGCTCTAGTTCGTGCTTTGGGAATCTAGAGTTGGCCGATAGATGGTCAGTCACATCTGTTTAGGCATTTGGATCCCGTTCATACTCTAGGAACAGGAGGTCGATTAAGGTTGTGGATTGTCGGACCACATCCACCTTGATTTGGAAAGCGAAGTCCTTGATGCACGGATCCATCCCCCTCGAGTTTGGATTTGGAATTTTGTACTCCATCTTGCACTCTAGGAACTGGAGTATGTTCGAGGATTGTCGTGTTTCAATCCCTTTTTATTTAAGTGTGTCGGCCCCCGAGCTCGGGTTTCACTTAATAAGTAATTAGTCGGATATCGATCACTTTCCACTTATCCGCCCTTAACGAAGGATAAGATTTAGTTGATAGACGGTCGAATCACGTCCCTATTTGTTTGGATTCCAGTTTTGCTAAGCCTAAGGAGTAAGATTAGTGTTCTCGCAAGCTTTGAGCTCGAGCAGAGGAGAGGATGGTCGAACTACATCCACTTTGAGCTGTGTATTTTCCCTTAAGTCAAGGGCAAGAGTTGGAGAGCAGACGGTCGAGTAACGTCCACTTTATGCTTTGCACTCTTCTGGTCGAGTTGAGGAAGAGAGTCGAAATGATGGCTCATGATGGTTAGCGAGTAGGTAGTTAGTTTTTGATGACTTTAAGTTGAGGCTTGGGCCCTGACGAAGTTGGTTTAAGGCATGATTGTTTTTGTCGAATCACAGACACAAGTTGGAGAGTGAATGGTCAAATCGTATCCAATTTAAACATATATTCTCAAATTACCCTAAGTTCTAATGTAGGATTGGATGCATAGACGGTCATGTCACATTCACCCTTGGTGTGATTCCAATTTTACTGGGCATCAGAAGAAGCATAAGTATTTTGGCGAGCTTCAAGTACAAGATTGAGAGTACATTGTTGGGACATATCACTCCAAGTCTTTCCCAGATCTCCAATTAAATTGCATAGGTGGATGAGTGGATGGTCGGTTGCATCCACTTTGTACTAGAGTCCTGACCTTGACGGTCTCTTCTGCTTTGATGCCTTGCCCCAATCAGGGGCATATAGTAGCATATCAGTGGTTGAATCAGGCTCGTCATAATGATACCTCAATGACTTGATCATAGTCCGCAGAGGTTGTTTGGCATCGAACCTTAAGTACTCGGTTAACTGCCCCATTTGCAATTAGTTTAATTCAAGTCGGTCATACTTCACAATGTAAATGAAATTGAATTAGAAATAATTCAAAAGAGGTCAGATCAAATCTCATTGATATGTGACGCAGCGTCGTATGATCGTAATTGCACTTCAGTCCAGCCCTTCTTAGTTGGAAGTCGAATGCAAGTGGTTCAATTTGATCAAAGTTCTTGATCGATAGGGGTTGGGGGTTCCCTACCCTGTGCTTTATGGGGCTTGCACATATTGTCAGAGCTATCCTTTCCGGAGCAGCCTTATGGTGATGGCGTCCATGGTAGCCATCTAATGAAGAGGAGTTTTTTGATCTAGAGTATGGAGTAGGTTCCCTCCTTATCTCGCCATGTTGATCCTTCATCCGATCCATCAACTCAATATTGGCCTGGACATGTTGGTGTAGTTGTCAGCGGCTACCCACCAGTTCTCTTATCAAAATCTGCAAATAAGCTCTGATGATGAATTCATTTATGGGTATTAGCAGCAACTGGCTTTGGGCTTTGGATAACTGCCAGCTTCTTCATTCCCTTCAACAATATGAGAAGTAGAACTGGTATGTCTAACCACAATTAACAGTGTTCTTTGAGGGATGGGGGAAGACATCTGCATTTGATGGCAGTCATCACTCTTGGTGTAAGTCATGCGCAATTCTCACTTCATGAGGTAGTGTCGGGGGTTATATTTCAAAGTACACTGACGTAGTCAGCATGTTGAATTTTTTCTGGAAAATCTGCATATAGGATGGTTTCAATAAATAGGTCTGGACTGGAAAAGATACTTCTATCAACATTATTGGGTCAATTTTATGGCTATGGGGTATTGTAATACTGGTGAATGATGTATGCACGATTGTCCAACATTCGAGTGGTTGGTAATGCCGATTGGATGGTGAGTTGGTTAAGATGGGCTCATAGATTGGTGATTATTTCTCATTTTCACCTAGGTAGGAAGCCCATATAAGGTAGTAAGGAAGTCCGCTTAAGGTTGTATGTCATGCTTCTAGTCATATGGACACGGTATGATTAAGATGGGGGCATTTGAAGATGGTTCAGCGGTGACCAGCTATGTTTTGAGTTGGCAGAGTAGACATTGTAGGGTAGCCGTCATATTAATCATTGTACCATAGTTGTCAATTCAGGAGTTTAAAAGCTTGTCAATTGGGGGAAGTTGCAGTCCACCTTAGAAGCATGATATATTAACCAACTCTAGTTCTTGGCGTATTAGCTAGGTTCTCCAGCCTTTGGGAGAACCGGTTGAGTAATGTTTCTTTACCCATTCCTTGATTGCAATTCAGCATTTATTGCTGTGATCTCCTATGTCTTGTTCCGTCATGGAATAATCAGAAGCATGGATGGAATGTTCCTTCATTAAATTGAGCTTTGAATTCACTATGCGTGGATGAAAATATATTTTTTATGAAATTTCGTATCATTCTCAGCAACGTTTGAACGATACAAATGTAGATGAAATTGAACGATCTGAAAAGTGGACACTTGGATCGATACGAAAGGCACATAGCTGGATCGATATGAAGTTGTATCTGATGATCGATACGAATTGGACGCAGCTGGATCGATACGAAGTGTATTCCAGTATCGATACGAAATGCACACGGCTAGATCGATACGAAGTGGTATCTAAGGATCGATACGAATTGGGTGCAGCTGGATCGATACGAAGTGTATTTGAGTATCGATACGAAATGCACATGGCTAGATCGATACGAAGTGGTATCTGTGGATTGATATGAAATGAATGCGGCTGGATTGATACGAAGTGGTATCTGAGGATCGATACGAATTGGACGCGGCTGGATCGATACGAAGTGTATTCGAGTATCGATACGAAATGCACACGGCTGGATCGATACGAAGTGGTATCTGAGGATCGATACAAATTGGATGCGGTTGGATCGATACGAAAGTTGATCGATACGAAATGCGATCGTTACGGAAGTTGATCGATACGAAAACCGATCGATACGAAAAGTGATCATTACGAAAGTAGATCGATATGAATGTTGTTCGATATGAAAATTGATCGATATGAAATTCGATTGACATGAAAACTGATCGATACGAAAGTTGATCGATATGAAATGCGATCGATACGGAAGTGGATCGATACGAAAAATGATCGATACGAAAAATGATCGATACGAAGTTCGATCGATGCGAAAATTGATCGATACAAAAGTTGATCGATAAAATTTTGATCGATACGAAAACTGATCGATACGAAGTTCGATCGATACGAAAACTGATCGATACGAAAAGTGATTGATACGAAAGCTGATCGATACGAAAAGTGATCGATACGAAAGCTGATCGATACGAAGTTTGATCGAAACGAATGTTTCCATATTTTCTAGATGTGAAAACATGGATACGAAAACTTTCATATTTTCATTGATACGAAAACATGGATACGAAAATCACCATATTTTCTGGATACGAAAACATGTATATGAAAATCACCATATTTTCTGGATACAAAAACATGGATACGAAAATCTTGACGAATGCAGTTCCTCTTAGATCTGGAGCAATCTGAATAGAATAGAAGGAACCACTGGACGACGGATCTGGATCTTCTCCTTAGATTTTTGCAATCCAACGACGGTAGTAGATCCACAGACCAGGAGAAAAGCTAGGTTCTCGCGGTGAAAGAACCAAAGTGTTTGTACCAAAATTGGGCACAACACCCTTCGGATGTGTTTGTAGAGATAAAATGAAGAATATAAATGAAAAAGGAGGTACATATAACTAACACACCAATCAACGGATAAGAAAATGCACAAAAACACATGAATTTAGAGTGATTCGGCGTATTGCCTACGTTCACTATCAAATGACTTATGTTTATTGAATTTCACTCATTGTTTACAAGAGATTACAACAGTACAACTGAAATTTAAGGGTGATTTCGGCAGAGTATCAGCATAGAGAAGCCCAAAAGTCCTGTTTTAGTAGGTCCTGGACTGCTATTTATAGGCGTAGGCAGCAAATATCTCGCTCAAATCTCGGAAGACTTCTTCTACCACGTGGGTGGGCCCACGCGATTGATCCTATGCTGTTTGCACTCAACCCGTGATCGATACGAACGAAATTCGCATCGATCGAGATTTTGTCCGATCGAGTCGAGATCAATCTTGAACATTCCCAAGGTGGTACGCAAGCTCCTATGAAAAATTGGTGGCATTTGGACGTGTAGATTTTGAGTTTTGATCGATGCAATTAAGGAAAATAGCTACAATTCATATCCATCAATGTGAATAGTGAAGTGATGCGAACAGAAGCGATGCGCACAGGATCAATGCGAACAAGATCGAAGTGAACAGGATCGATGCCAACAGTAGCGATGCGAATTTGACAGCCTTCAACAAATCCAAACTTGCATCGATCATATCTTAAGCATATGAACTCCGATTGACTTGAATTTTGGAACGTTGGCTTTCATAGCTTTTCTTGTCGTGTCATATCAATTTTAGCTCGAGACGGACTTAGGCAAAATTTAGCAGTATCCATAGCAAACCTATGTATAACCGATCTCCAAGATGAACTATCATCGGTTTCTAGTCAAGTCTTTGGTGTCACGGCATTGCCAAAAGGCGGGATAACACTATATAAAACATTTCCATTCGGATATCATTTGCTATAACAATAGTGTTATAGTCCATGCCTTCCATACTTCTCGAAAACAACTATTACAAAAATAAATATTGAAATCTATGTTTCGATACATACCAAATTTTAAAACACTTTTCAAAACAATTTAAACTACATTTGAAATTATTACTTTCAAACATTTTTTTAAAAAGATAATTACTTTTTAAAGCCATTAACTTCATCGAAAAACATTACTTTCAAACTTCCTTTATATAAAAATCCATATTTAAATCTCGACATAAATAATTTCCATAAAACTATGCTTATAAATCTCCTTTCGATTTTATAAAACTTCTATTTTACAAAATCTCTTGTTTATAAAATTCTATTTATAAATCATTCTTTTATAAAATTCGTTTTACTATCAAAATCCATTTATAAATCCATTTCTTTATAAATCTAATTTATTTATAAAATCCATTTACAAAATATTTATAAATTCAAATTACAAATCTATTTCTTTATTTAAAAAATATCACTTTTTATAAGTCATTTGTAACACCCCTAATTTTAGATAACAATATTTAGGAGATTTAATTAGCTAAATTAAATAGAATAACGTAAAGATTAAATGGTTAAGGATTTGAGATTTGAATAAATATTGGGTTGTCGTGCCTAGTTAAGTAATGAAATAAATGGGTTTATAATGAAATAGGAGAGGGAAATTAGATAATGGGCAATAAAGGAATAATAAACAATCTTATACCCTAAATCCTTCATACCATAACATTTCTCATCTTCACAATCTAAAACACTAAACCTAGTGTCCGACCACAATTAAAGAAGAGTAAGGGGAAGAAAAGCTAAATCAAGAGGAAAAGATTAATTAAAATTCAATCCAAGATCAAATCTAAACTCCTTAACAACAAAGCTAATGGTGAGTAATATGTTACATCTCATATTTTGATGTATTCGGTTTCAATATTAGTCCCTAATGATTTTGCAAAGTAGATTGCTATGTTTTGAATGATAATTAGATATATATATATATGCTTGTTGATGAATTATGCTTATTCATATTGATTTTGTGACATGTTTTGGATAGAAAATCCTATCAAATGACATCCAAATGCCTTGCAATTTTAGTATATGGTTAGAAATGATATTTTAGCGATGGATTCCAAGTTTTATAATTTTCTGAATTAATGTGGATTTATTATTAATTTTCTAGTGAAAAAATGGATA
Organism: Allium fistulosum; assembly: GCA_030737815.1. Taxonomy (NCBI): domain Eukaryota; kingdom Viridiplantae; phylum Streptophyta; class Magnoliopsida; order Asparagales; family Amaryllidaceae; genus Allium; species Allium fistulosum. The sequence goes on from CM060903.1 coordinate 1,229,930,616, forward strand.
TTTGGGTTTAAAAATTAATTACGGCAATTATATGTATATATATATATATAGGGTCGGGAATTTAAATATGTTAGAAAACATTTTAAAAGTGATTTATGAGAATATTTATAGAATTATCCTAAGTGTTTTGATAAATATATAAAATTATTTATGGTATGAGACTTAAATGTTTTATATGTTTATAAAAGGAGAAGGGGTTATTTGCAAATGATTTAAATTGTTAATTTCGATAATTCGGCAGAACATTTCAAAAAAGATTTAAAAAGTTAAGGCAACCAATTATAAGGTGACAAATAAGTAGGTTAGTTGAAAGAATTAGCTTTTTAAGTTAAAAATCGGGTTTTATAAGGTTCTGATGCTTCACCATCTTCGGCAGCCACCTTTCGACTTAGTACCTCCGCCTCCAACCTGATCGAAACCAATTCACATGGTATTAAAGAATTGGTATGTAGTGAATTGGACATATGCGAAAGGTATAGGGCCGAAACATGGGATTTCAAAATGGTCAAAACCTCTTATGGCTTTTAAATGGAAATGGGCCTGCTTTGCTTTCAAAAAAAATGGTTTCGAATAAAATAGCTTTCGACGTGACCAATGGTTTTAAAGAAGGAATGCTTTCGAATGAGGTTGTGCCTTTGTTTTAAAATAAATGTTTTCGATAAGGTTGAAACCCTTGCTGCCGCCTTTTTCCTTTCGACCCAGATTGGTTTCGAATGAGCCCCTTTGTTTTAAAATTAGAGCCGCTTCTCAACTACTTTCAAAGGGAAAGGTTTCGACACCATCCACTTCTTTACTTAGAGATTGCTTTCAAAAGAGTTGTTTTTGACTTAGTTGTTTTAGGACCGTTTTTGATATTATGAAAGTTAAACCCCAAAGGTTTCAAAATGAATGGGTTTGAAAGGTTTTTCCACATGTTTTACTTTAACCCAATGCTTTCGAAAGGTTTTTTTTAAGTAGTATACTTTGATGCTTTTGAAAGGTAACTAGTAAAGGTTTCGAAAGGAATGGTTTCCAGTATTTTCGAAAGGTTTACCATAGTTTAAATGGAATGTTTCCAATGGTTTCGAAAGGCATATTTAAAGGATTTTAAAAGAGGACGTCTAAGGTTTTTAAAGCTTTTAAAGAAGGTGTTTTCAATGTTTCGAAAGGACAATCAATGGTTTCGAAAGGTATGTTTGCCCTTTAGGCCTAAGGTTATTAAGTAAAGTAGTTTACTATTATCGAAAAGGGTACTTTCAATAGTTTCGTAAGGGGTACTTTCATTTGTTTCGAATATGATTGTTAAAGGTTTTAAGCAAGCGTTTCAAATGTTTGCATCAAAAATGTTTTGAGTAAAGCATATATCATGGCAAAGAGATTTGAGTAAAGCAAATAGTTTATTTTCCTTATATAAGTATGATTTAAAGGGTTAAATCATTTTGAAAAGGTTTTCAAAGAAAATTTAAATGGTAGTTAACCCTAAGTAAAATGACTCAGATAATTGTATACCAGATGGGACTGGTAGAGGGTCGCGCCCTATACATTAGCTATTAGCCCCTAGCTAATGTAGTCCAAAATTCCAATGTGTAGGGCTTAGTCACGGGTAAGACTTAAATGATGGTTACACACAGAAAGGAATATATGTACAGAGATAGGTTATTGGTGAGCACGCAAAACCATTAGGATTAGGTGACCCTCGGAAAAGTAAGTTAAGGGGAGACCGTTAGAAGTATGTCTAACAGCAGTTAGATGATTTGGTTAGTTTGTCTGGTAGGCCCGAGTCAGCCAAAGGTTAGTAGTTAGCCAAACAAAACTACATTGTTACGGACAAATGGTTCATTTATTACTTTTTTAAGCATATATGATATTTTATATTATTAATATATCAGCTTGATTAACCAGTTTGGTTGCAGGATTTTGATTTGCAAAAAGATATGTTTTAAAGAGGTATTAGTAAGGGGAAACCCGTTACGCTAAGCGGCTTGGTCTCACTTAATATCAGTAAACTGAGATGTAATAGTATTATTCACACTAGGCTTTATGTTTGACTCGAAGTTTATCCTTTTCCCCTTAAACACTTGGGTGCTCAAAATTAATTTGAGTAGATTGAGAGTTTGGGTTTGTTGGTTTAGTGGGTGGACGAATAAAGCTTCCGAAGACGAGCAGGAGGCTGATGTTAGCTATATTTAGGAGTTTTGGTTTTTATTTTATTCCGTTGTGATGTATTTAAGACAGTTTATGTCTATATAGGACTCTTACCATCCAAGGGGGCATCTTCATATGTTGCTCTTGGCGTATTCATGTAATAATTATAGTTGATTTAAACTTGGGAAACGTTTGGGATTATATAACTTGGATATGAAATGTTCTTTTGAAATGTAATCAGAAAAGTGTTTTAATCTATGATGATTTTATTTCATATCGAGTGCTTCTGATATTATAGATACCATTAATATTACCGTATTTGGTCATCGAAAGTTAATACTATGGATGACTGCAGCATCTGTAGCGCTTAGCTTCGGACCTCCATATAGGGGATGTCACAACATGGTATCAGAGCATAGGTTTATGAAAAACTTTAAACTAAAATGATTTTTGAAAACATAATCCTAAGGATTTAGATATAAGATCGGGGTATGGGATAACACTATAGTAACGTACTTGTATTTTCTATATATAAGTATACACTATATTTCTATTCTCCTACCTCTATTAGGTTATTATTCTATATCTTACGAAGACTCGAATGCAGATATGGATGCTAGAGGTGGAATAGTTAACCTTGGAGGGGGAAGCAACACTACAAATGGAAACACCAAACCAATTACTAGAAAGAACCAAGGTCAGGCACAAGCTGCAAATGTGGGTGCTGGAGTCCCGCAAGTAGACATGGAACAATGTATCAGTTCTTTGTCAATATGATGTAGGCAGGAATTGATGTTGGAGTAGTTGGAGGTAATGCTTGAGGAGGGAACCAAGAAGCTCCAGTGGTGAATAACAATGCTATTCTGAGCAGAGATTTTGCTCGGTTGGGAGGAAAGCCTTTTGTTGGTACTAAAGACGTAATTGAAGTTGAGAACTTACTACTTCATTGTGAGAGGATTTTCATTGAGATACGGCTCAACGATGAGCAAAAAAGGAGACTTGCTTCTAGATAACTTCAAAGGGCGGCAATATTTTGGTGGAACGATGTGACTGTTGGAGTCATAGAGGAGAATATGACTTAGGCTGAGTTCAGGAGGAGGTTTGAGAAAAGGTTTATGTTATAAATTGCTAAGTCCACTCTGCTTAGGAAGTTTGCCAAGCTAGAGCATGGGGATATGCTGGGCTCGAGTATGCGATGAGGTTTGAGGAGCTAGCGAGATATGGCCATGCTACGATTGATACTGTGATTAAGAGGAATGAGAAGTTCATCAAGGGGTTGAAGCCTGAGCTTGCTAAGGTCATGTTACCGCATATTAGGGATCCAAGTGATGTTGTTGTTGTGATGGCCTTGAGAAATAAATAAATGCAAGATTTTCTTGAAATAAATAAGGCCAAAGAAGCTCAGGGAGGGCAGAGTCAGAAGAGAATGTTTTCCACAATAAAGGAGCTCAGAAGGTTGGAGCTGCTAAGAAGGGAAAGGCAGAAGTGGTATGTTACAAGTGTGACAAGAAAGGACACTATGCCCATGAGTGCCGGATAGGCAAGGGAAAGAAAGCTGCTGAGAAGAAAGGGATAAAGTGTTTCAATTGTGATCAGATTGGGCACTATAAGAACTAGTGCAAGGAACCATCCAAGGAGGCGAAAGTCAAGATGTTTGCATTGGAATCAGCTACCTCGAGACCAATAGAAGAGGAGAGGGGAAAAGCTGTGTTGGGAGGTACACTTTTGATTTATGGTATATCAGTCAGAGTTCTATTTAATACCGATGCATCACATTCTTTTATATCTCATTATTAGGTAGATAAGCTTAACCTAGAACCCTCATACCTAGCTACTTCCATAAGAGTTTCAAATCCGATAGGAGGGTATGCGACACTTGGGATGAAGTGTGACCACCTAGGGTTTGATTTGTTAGGTTATACCTTTGTTTGCAGTTTGCATGTATTTGATTTTGTAGTGTTCGGAATTATTTTTGGTATGGATTGGTTAAGGAAATAGGATGCTAGGATATTTTGCCACGATAGGAAAATATCACGTAGACACCCGGACTGTAGTGATCGGATAGTATATATTGTAGAAAGCCCTTGCCGTGAAGTGAATGCTTTCTTAGGTGTTGTGGAGGTAGAAGACGAGTTGAATCACATTTTTGTTATTAGAGAATTCGCAAATGTCTTTGAACCTGTAGTAGGACTACCACCGAAATGAGCCATTGACTTTCGGATAGATTTAGTATCTAGAGCAGAACCAATAAGTAGACCACAAAGCAGAATGACACCTAACAAGACGAGGGAGCTGAAGGTGTAGTTGGTGGATTTGGAAGGAAAGAATTTTATTAGGCTAAGTAGTTCACCTTGGGCAGCAGCCGCAGTGTTTGCTATGAAGCCGGATGGATCGTTAAGGTTATGTATCGATTATCGTCAGTTGTATGAGAAGACGATAAAGAATCGATATACGTTTCCTAGAATTGACGATTTGTTCAATCAGGTGAGTGGAGCCAAAGTATTTTCTCAGTTTGATTTAGCAACAGGTTTCCACCAGCTTAGAGTAGCAGAGGATAGTATTCCTTTGACGACGTTTAGAACTAGATATGGATCGTACGAATAGTTCATAATGCCATTTGGACTAACTAATGCGCCAGCATTCTTTGTGGATTTGATGAATTGAGTTTTCCGGGAGCACTTGGATAGATTCATGTTGGTATTTATAGATGATATTTGATTTACTCTAAGGATGAAAGGGAGCATGAATTTCAACTTAGAGTGGTGCTTGAGATGTTGAAACATCATCAGCTGAAAGCGCAGTTTTCAAGGTGTCATTTCTGGAAGAAGGAAGTGAAGTTTCTTAGTCATGTAGTCTCAGAGAAACGGTTGTCTGTAGATCCGACTATGATCGAGGCAGTGAATAATAGGAAGAGACCTGAGACAGTGACTGAGATAAAGAGTTTTCTTGGATTAGTTGGGTATTATCGAAGATTCATTAAGGATTTTTCACGGCTAATAGCACCGATGAAGCTAATGTGAAAGGATGAGAAGTTCGTTTGGGCCAATAAGTGTGAGGAGACATTCCAGAAGCTGAAACACTTATTGACTAATGTACGTTTGTTAGTTTTTCCAGAAGGGAATCTGGATTTAGTGGTATATATAGATGCATGTGGAACATGGTTTGGAGCTGTGTTAATGTAGAGAGGTAAAGTGATTGCCTATGCATCTCGACGGCTTAGACCGCATGAGGTTAGGTACCCAACTCACAATTTGGAATTAGCTGTGGTGATTTTTGCATTGAAGGTGTGGAGACATTAACTTTTGGAAGAAAAATTCGAGTTATACACAGATCATAAGTCACTAAAGTATTTATTCTCTCAAAAGGAGTTGAATATGAGACAACAGAGGTGGTTAGAGTTTTTAACCGCTTATGACTTTGGTATTGAGTATACACCAGGAAAGGGCAATAAGGTTGCAGACGCACTTAGCTGAAAACATCATAATGCGGTGTTGACGATGATAGTTTAGTGGAAAGATTTGGAAGTGTTGACGGCATGTAGAGTACAGTGGTGATCTGAAGCTAGATCAAGTAGGGGAACTGTTATGTTGTTATGTTTAGAAGTTCAACCATTGATAATTGAAAGGGTTGCTTCTAAGCAAGGAGAGGATCCAGTATTAGTTGAGCAGATTAGGAAGTTAAGGGACGGAACAGAGAGCGATGACTTGAAGGATTTCAGTCATGACTAGAAATGGTGGTTGAGAAAGAAAGGAAGGTTGTATGTTCCGAATATAGGAAGCATTAGGAAGGAAGTTCTTGAGGAATGCTATCGTTCGAAGTTCACCATTCATCTGGGAGGAACTAAGATGTATTAGGAAATGAAGAGGATTTTCTTCTGGGAAGGTATGAAGAGAGATGTAGGCTTATGGGTAAAACAGTGCTTGAACTGCCAATAGGTAAAGGCCGAACATCAGAAGCCAAGTGGATTACTTCGGCCATTAGATATTCCAGTATGGAAGTGGGATTCTATTTCTATAGATTTTATAGACGGGTTGCCGAGATTAAACAGAGGAAATGAAAGTTTATGGGTCGTAGTGGATAGGTTGACCAAGAGTGCCAATTTCATTCCAGTTAAGTCAACCAGGACGGCACCAGTTTTGGCTAAGTTGTTTATGAAAAATATAGTTAGACTTCATGGAATTCCTAGTAGTATAGTAAGTGATAGAGATTCCTTATTCACTATCCAATTCTGGAAGAATCTACGAGAGATTTTAGGTACCAAGCTCAAGATGAGTACCACTTACCATCCGCAGGCAAATGGGCAAACGGAAAGAGTTAACAAAGTCTTGGAAGATTTGTTAAGAGCTTGTGTGTTAGAATTTGTGGGATCATAGGATGACCATCTACACTTTGTCGAGTTTTCATATAACAATAATTATCAGGCTAGTATAGGGATGGCACCATTTGAAGCTTTGTATGGAAGGCCATGCATATATCTTATTTGTTGGTTAGAGACCGGGGACAGGTTGGTTCTTGGTCCGGATTTAGTTAGGGAAGCTGCAGAGAAGATTGTGTTGATTCGGGCTAGAATGAAGGAAGCTCAGTCTAGGCAGAAGAGTTATGTTGATAGAAGATGGAAAGACTTAGATTCTCTGTTGGAGATCATGTTTTCATTAAAGTATCACCGATGAAGGGTGTAATTCGATTGGAGAAATCAGGGAAATTGGCACCGAGACTTGTTGGACCATTTCCTATTATAGAAAGGATCGGGAAATTCGCATATAGAGTGGAGTTACCGAACAGTTTGGTAGGAGTTCACGATGTTTTTCATATTTCTCATCTAAGAAAGTGTATTAGAGATCCAGAGACTACTATAGCCCCGACTGTGTTAGAGGACTTAGTAGTAGAGCCAAATTTTACTATAGTTAGAAAGCCAATTTGTATAGTCGCGAGAGATGAGAAGACGCTAAGGAACAAGATAGTAAGATTAGTTAAAGTCCAGTGGAGCGACGATGAGAGAGACTGTACTTGGGAGACTAAGAGCAGGACTAGAGACGCTTATCCTGACTTTTTTCATGGTATGTTTTACCTTTATGATTGATTTGTATGTGTACCTTATCGTAATTTCAAGGACGAAATTCTTTAAGGAGGCGAGTCTGTAACACCCCAAATTTTGGATAACAATATTCAGGAGATTTAATTAGCTAAATCAAATAGAAAACTGTAAAGATTAAATGGTTAAGGGATTGAGATTTGAATAAATAAGGGGTAGCCTTCCTAGTTAGGTAAAGAATTAAATGGGTTTAAAATGAAATAGGAGAGGGAAATTAGATAAGGGGCAATATAGGAATAAGCTACATTCTTATACCCTAAACCCTTTATACCATAACATTTCTCACGTTCAATCTTAAACACTAAACCTAGAGGCCGGCCACCATTAAAGAAGAGTAAGGGGAAGAAAAGCTAAATCAAGAGGAAAACTTAATTAAAATTCAATCCAAGATCAAATCTCAACTCCTTAACAACAAGCTAAAGGTGAGTAATATGTTACATCTCATATTTTGATGTTTTCGGTTTCTAAGGTTAGACCCGAATGATTTTTCAAAGTACATTGCCATGTTTTGAATGATAATTAGATATATAGATATATATATATATATGCTTGTTGATTAAATTATGCTTATTCATATTGATTTTATGACATGTTTTGGATTGAAAAACCTTTCAAATGACATCCAAATGCCTTGTAATTTTAGTATATGGTCAAAAATGATATTTTAGAGATGAGTTTCGAGTTTTATAATTTTCTAGATTAATGTGGATTTATTATTAATTTTCTAGTAAAGAAAATGGATATTTGGGTTTAAAAATTAATTACGGTCGTTATAAATATTTTGGGTCAGGAATTTAAATATGTTAGAAAACATATTAAAAGTGATTTATGAGAATTTTTATAGAATTTTCCTAAGTGTTCTGATAAATATATAAAATTATTTAAGGTATGCGACTTGAATGTTTTATATGTTTATAAAAGGAGAATGGGCTATTTGTAAATGATTTAAAATGTTAATTTCTATAATTCAGCAGCACCTTTCAAAAAATATTTTGAAAACTTAAGGAAACCAAATATAAGGTGACAAATAAGCAGGTCAGTTGAAAAGAATTACCTTTTGAAAAATCAGGTTTTATAAGGTTTTGATGCTTCACTATCTACGGCAACCACCTTTCGACTTAGTACCTCCACCTCCAACCTGATCGAAAGCAATGCACATGATATCAAAGACTTGGTACGTAGTGAATTGGACATATGCGAAAGGTATAGGGTCAAAACATGGGATTTCGAAAGGGTCGAAACCTCTTTTGGCTTTTAAATGGAAATGTGCTTGCTTTACTTTCAAAAAAAATGGTTTCGAAAAAGATAGCTTTCGACGTGGTCAATGGTTTAAAAGAAGGAATTCTTTCGAATGAGGTTGCGCCTTTGTTTTAAAGTAATTGTTTTTGATAAGGTCGAAACCCTTGCTATCGCCCTTTTTCTTTCGACCAAGATTGGTTTCGAAAGGGCCCCTTTGTTTTAAAAATTAGAGCCGCTTCTCCACTACTTTCGAAGGGACAGGTTTCGACACCATCCACTTCTTTAATTAGGAGATTACTTTCGAAAGAGTTGCTTTCGACTTAGTTGTTTTAGGACCTTTTTTGATATTATGAAATTTAAACCCAAAGGTTTCAAAATGAATGGTTTTGAAAGGTTTTTCCACATGTTTTACTTGAACCCAATGCTTTTGAAAGGTTTGTTTTAAATAATATACTTTGATCCTTTCGAAAGGTAACTAGTAAAGGTTTCGAAAGGAATGGTTTCCAGTTTTTATGAAAGGTTTACCTTAGTTTAAATGGAAGGTTTCCAATGGTTTCGAAAGGCGTATTTAAAGGATTTAAAAGAGGGTGTTTAAGGTTTCTAAAGCTTTCGAAGATGGTGTTTTCAATGTTTCGAAAGGACAACTATCAATGGTTTTGAAAGGTATGTTTTGCCTTTCGGCCTAAGGTTATTAAGTAAAGTAGTTTACTATTATCGAATGGGGTACTTCCAATAGTTTCAAAAGGGGTACTTTCATTGGTTTCGAATAAGATTGTTTAAAGGTTTTAAGCAAAGTTTTCGAATGTTTTCATCAACAATGTTTTGAGTAAAGCATATATCATGGAAAAGAGTGAGTAAAGAAAATAGTTTATTTTCCTTGTATAAGTATGATGTAAAGGGTTAAATCATTTTGAAAAGGTTTTCAAAGAAAATTTAAAGGGTAGTTAAGCCTAAGTAAAATGACTCAGATAATTGTATACTAGATGGGACTGGTATATTGTTGCGCCCTGTACATTAACTATAAGCCCCTAGCTAATTTATTACAAAATTCCAGTGTCTAGGGCTTCGTCACAGGTAAGACTTAATGATGGTTACACACAGAAAGGAATATATTTACAGAGATAGGTTATTGGTGAGCCCGCAAAACCATTAGGATCAGCTGACCCTTGGAGAAGTAAAATAAGGACAGACCATCAAAAATTATGTCTAACAATTGTTAGATGATTTGTTTAGTTTGTCTGGTAGGCCCGAGTCAGCCCAAGGTTAGTAGTTAGCCAAACAAAACTATATTATTTCAAACAGATGGTCCATTTATTACCTGTTTTTGAGCATATATGATATTTGCTATTATTGATATATCAGTTTGATTAACCAGTTTGGTTGTAGGTTTTGATTTGCAAAATGTTATATTTTAAAGAGATATTAGTGAGGGGAAACCCGTTCCGCTTAGCTGCGTGATCTCACTTAATATCAGTAAACCGAGATATAATTGTATTATTCACACCAGGCTTTATGTCTGACTCGATGTTTATGTTTTTCCCCATAAACTCTTGGGTGCTCAAAATTAATTTGAGTAGATTGAGAGTTTGGTTGTACAGGTTTAGTAGGTGGACAAATGAAGCTTCCGAAGACGAGCAGGAGGCTGATGTTATCAATATTTAGGAGGTGCAGTTTTCGTTTTATTCCGCCATGATCTATTTAAGATAGTTTATGTCTATATAGTACTCTGATCATCTAAGGGGGCATCTTCTATGTCACTCTTGGCGTATTCATGTAATAATTATAGTTGATCTGAACCTGGGAAACATTTGGGATTATGTAACTTGGATATGGAATGTTGTTTTGAAATGTAATCAGAAAAGTGTTTAAATTTATGATGATTTTATTTCATATTCAAGTGCTTATGATATTATGGATATCATTAACATTACGGTATTTGGTCACTGTTATTCCGCCTTTTGGCAAGGCCGTGACACTAAGGAATTGACTAGTAACCAATGACGGTCCATCCTGGAGATCGGTTATACACATGCTCACTATGGATATCGGCAAATTTTGTCCGAGTCCAGATCGAGCTTAAATTGATATAACACGACAAGTGAAGCTATGAGAGCCAACGTCCCAAATTTCAAGTCAATCCGAGTTCGTACGTTCGGGTTACGATCGATACAAATTTGGATGAAAGCCAACCACTGTTCGAATCGCTCAGTTCGAATCGTTCAGTTCGTATCCCTTAGGGAAGCTCACTTCGACTCAATCAACCAAAGGCCACTTCGTATCGATCTGCACCCATCAAGAAGCAACAGTTTGACTTGATCGTCTAGGGCCTACTTCGAATCCATCTAGTTCGACTCCATCAGCTATGCACTGTTCGAATCGATCGTGCAGCACTACTACAAAACAGGCCATTTGCATCGCCTCATTTGAATCGGTTGAAGTAAAAACTAATGCAAATAGAACTATTTGCATCAGTTCTGTATTAAAAACCGATGCAATTGGTACGTGGAAAGCAATAGGTAATAAAAAAAATCAAATTTTCATCAGTTGTCACCAACAACCGATGCAAATACGTCGATGCAAATCGTTTAGTCGCATCGGTTTTAAAGTCAACCGATGCAACTAAGTCCAAAATAATAATTTTTCGCATCGGTTCTCTATTGGAGGCGATGCAATTTCAAATTATTCAGGTTTTTCGTTGCACACCTAGTCACCTGTTACATCCCGCCTTTCCAATTTTTTTTTCTGCTCCCGCCTCCCATTCTTTTCCCAAAATATTTCGACTGCTTCAAAACAAAAAAAAACCCTAAAATTTCAAGTGATGAAAGTTGTGGCTCGTTCTTTTCTCTTCCCTTTTTTTTTCCTTTCTTTCGGATTTTGGGTGAAGTCGCAAGTTGCTGATGGTAATTGAAGGATGGGGATTTGAGTAAAGCGCGGTGATTAATGGTGATTATTGAGGGTTGCTGATGAATTAGAGAAGGCGATTATCGATTATTGAAGAAAGTGGTGTCGTGCTTGTACTTGTCTGCTGTAGTGAGGTAGGAGTACAGAGGTGAGGAAGTCTTTCATGGCCGCGGAATATGAAATTATCTCAGGAGAAAAATCGCGTTCTTCTTTAGCTTTTATCCCAAAATCAGGTAAAATCCAGTATTTGCTTCTTTGTATTATGTCCCTATTACTTTTGTCACTGTTACAAGTAATCCTAGTACTACAGCTGATGTGTTATCGCTTTTACTCAAATTTGTTTGTTCTTTACTCGTTCCAATTAAAAACCTTTCGTTATCTGATTAGGACCCGGCAGTTTCCTATCCTCACTTTGTACAATTGCTTCAATTTAGTTGTTATAGCAGATCCGTACTCTTTGGTTTAGTTATCTCTGTTGGTGGATTGCAAGAATCATTGTGAAAGGCATTAGTAGGTGCTTTGCTTGAGTGCATATATGATCCTCAAGTTGGTTTGATTAAGAAGAGAACTGACTGAGAATGTAAATTGTGTACTGATCTCTGAATTCTCCAACACTATCAAAAATGTGACAGAGTTATCATACCTACCTTTAAGGTAACAAGTTCTGCATCTTGCAAACTAATTAATGCATTATTGCTGTACTAACATTCCTGGCTCAGCTTACTTTGAAATGTTGAAATATAAGTGTATTGCCATTGCAAACTATAAGTCTAATGATAGTTGAGATTCTTTTTTGTTCAGTTTTTTTAAAAAAAATTTCCCCATTGTATTAAACCATTGATAATTTTATGTTTAATCTTGCCATCAAATAGTTAAATTAAATTAAAATAAAATTCTTATTTATCCACATGTTGCCATCATAGCTGCCAAATCGTTTGCCAGTTCATCTGCTTCTGTAAGGCAATCAAATAGTAAATTAAAAAGATGTTCACAGGAATAAACTTGTTTCCAGCTAGTACAAAATTTAATGTTTTTCTATGGTTCTTTCTTACTTGCAAAAATGTTGGATCGCAACCTGACATTGTTTGACATCCCCACTGCAATTTGACATTGTTTGAAAACATCATATACTTTTCAACTTAATCCTTTAAAATGGAAGACCGGATATAACTTAAATCCAACCACGAAATTTAATATCTAGCATTAGTTCTTGACATTAAATATCAAGGTAATGGTAGCAAAATGCAAACGCTCTAATAAAAAATATTTAGAAAATCATGATGTTCATGTAATATTATTCACAGCAAAACAAAAGAGATACACTAGATAAGGCCTTACAGGCTACCAATTCTTCCAAATCCAAATGTCTCAGTTATAAGAAAAATGTTATATAACACTACAAAACATAAGTATCAAAGAAATATAAAAAAATGGTAGCTATCATCAACTAGTAATTAGCTGTAGACGCCAACAAGAAAAATAAATGAAAAATCTACTTAGCACCCATAATAATAATGGAAAAGCATGGCAGATGAGTAGAAGGCTGTGAGACAGGAGCTTGTATCTGCATATGACAAAAACATAGCGACAAGTTTAAAATCAGAGCTTTGTGGACTCGCTATGGATCATAGCAATAAAAATTACAGCTACAACAACGTTATTCACCATTGTACTATAATACATGATTCATTAGTTTTGCACTAATATGCTGAACTTCAATGTTAATGAAGTAACAATGAAGAAGGAGAAATGGAGCAATAGCTGGTGGGTGCAGTTCAGTGTACTTTTAAGAAGAGGAGTGAAAGAGAGGAGGCATGAGGCATTCAATAAGCTAAGAATATTCCAGGTCCTCAGTGTCGCAACATTAGGAGGTTTGTTGTGGTGGAAAACACCATCCTCTCACTTACAAGATAGGGTAAGCCTTTGTCCATGTATTTAGTTATAGAGAAACACACATGTAATAAAATATCATAGAAACTAACACAGTTTTGTTGTCAGTTATTAAGTGGTCTAAGGTTTAAAATTTTGGTTTTTGGATCCATTTCGGCCATTTTAAAAATTAATAACTTTAAAATTTTGATTCTGTTTTGAAAATTTCATAAATTGTGTTTCAATTTCAGTTTTTTTGATATTATTTTATGTAAGTAGATGATAGCTGATACAAATTTGTGTAGCATAACAAAGTTATACATAGTGATGTTGCTCTAGAATGTAGACACTGATATGAAGTGTATACAGCATCAGTTTTCAGGGACCAAGCATGTCTAAAATCAAACCAAAATATTGTCATTCCCTAGTTTCTTTACATGACACTGCATACCCAGTACTTTCAAATAGGAAGATTTTCTAACTAATCCATACAGTAACAAAAATTAGAAGTAAGTTTTTCCATCAAAAATGTTGACATTGCATTAAATGATAGACCCAAATCCCGAAGGCTGTCCATCTAACTCAGATCTACAACTGTTAGTAACATGAGATACAACGTGTGAACAATTCTTGTATAACACTCAGATAAAGCAATTCTAATATGCATCTCACTGACCTTACAGACAACATTGCTCTTCTTCTTCTCAGTCTTTTGGGGCTTCTACCCTTTATACAATGCAGTTTTCACGTTGCCTCAAGAAAGATCAATGCTAATCAAGGAGAGATCATTTGGAATGTACCGTCTCTCCGCATACTTCTTAGCTCGAACTGCTACAGACATACCTATGGAATTAGCCCTACCTATAGCCTTTGTATTTATATTATATTGGATGGGAGGTCTGGATCCATATCCATTGCAGACTACCTACAGACTTACCTACAGCCTTTATATTTCAGACTAAAGGGCATGAATCAATTGCAGCCAAACTTGTTGCAAATTTGATAACAGAAACAGGTGCACATCGTGTACTTGCTTGCAACCTTCACTTTGGTCAATCCGTTGGATATTTTGACATTCCAGTTGATCAGGTCTATGGTCAGGTACTCATTCTCATTTTTGAGCTTTTGTTTTGTGGCTAGGTAGTTTTGGGAATTGATTATGTAGCAATGGAAATATATCAGCGTTGAATTGTTTGTTACTTAAAAAGGGCCATAAATTCTCTACATTAATCCTTTTCTTTTTGTAATTTGAATTTACTGCCACTTAAACTTAGAAATGAAGTGGAAGAACCCATAATGCAAAGTCTTATATTTAAACGTACTTGTTTTCCATCCCGAAATACTTGAGGGCTGGCCATTTTTTTAAAACTATGAAGGTCTGAGTGATGGAATACAGTCAAGAATGAAAGCAGTGAAAGAAAAACCAACAGCAAGTAAGTTCATTGACATATCCTAAGAGCTTATGAAACTGGAGTAGCATTAGCACTCTAAATCAAAATTTAGGTGTTTTTGTTCCAATCAATAACCATAATGTAATATAGGTGTTGTTGCATATAGTTGACCTAAACCAAGATGGAGTGACATCTAAGCTAGTTTATGAACTAACTGTGTTTTATGAACTTCATCAGGTAGTTTATGAACTAATTGCATGTTGTGAATTTGATACTAGTATCTCATATAGGTTGTTATGGGTTATCATAACTATGGCTATATAAACTATATCTGAATATTACTAGTTATTTTTTAAGGATGCAATGTAAGTAACAAGAAACATATTAAAGAATCTAAATTTTCTTCCTAAAGGCCAGGCTATATAATAGACTGTATCGACAACACTGAAGCAGAATAGCTGGTCAATTAGGCACTAAGAAGGTACATTATACGTTATTAGTATCATTTGAAATTAACAAACTTGTAGTTTATTCTGGAGGGTAGTTTTCCTGAAGGGATTGTATGTGCCTTTTTTTAACAAAAACATGTAACTAGAATACTGAATGGTAGTACATTTACTAGAAACTCAAATTATCATGCTTGCTGCCATTACTAATATACCATGTATATTCTTATTTCTTTTTATTCAGCCCACCTTTGGATACAAAGACGACCCCATGAGAGAGAATCAATGGTTGGAAACGTTTATTCCAAGATTATCACGTGTGCCTGCAAAACCTGGCAATTCTCTAGTTTCCTCTAGCAAGGCAGGAGTTGTACACATGTAAGGCAGCAAGGTCTAGACAGTGGGGATGGATTGTTATATGTGCAGTGCACTGATGTGCACAGTATGAAATGATGTGCAGGCTGTTGTTTAACAGAGGTGTTGATGATGTAGATGAGCAAGAAGAGGTGTTGGTAGTGTGATTGTATAGTAGTGATAATGAAGATTAAGCAGTTGTATGAATGACTGTAGGAGTGTAATATTTGTGGTGTGGCAGTGCTGTCTGGTGGAAGAATGCAGCAGGCACTAAAGGTGACAGTGTAGAAGAGGAGCAGGCAGTGGTTGTTTGGATGGAACAGCTCAACTTCAGGTAGCTCAAGTACAATATAGGATGAAGGTTTGTGCATTTGAAGACCATCTTCTGCTTAATTTATCCACTGTCAACGATACATTCTCTTCTCTGTATATATGTATTTTTGTGTGTCTACATATAACACGCTACAGTTATTTTTTACTACTGACTGTCTGATTATGTACTGTGGAATTTATTTATGTTTTTCATTCTTTTGTAGAATTATTAAATCTGATTATGTATTTGCCATCAAATTTAATTTTGAATGATTTTAATATTGCATGCAATAATTGTTTGTTATAATCAATAATATATATATAGTCTATTTGAGTACTATAATAATGGTTTCTGAGAATGACTTTTTTGCATCAGGTATAAATAGCTGATGCAATAGAGGGATTAGTTTGCATCGGTTGTTATAAAAAATTGATGCAATAGGGGGATGATATTTTGCATCAGTTGTTAGTAACAACCGATGCAAAAAAGACCTTTTTGCATCAGTTTTAGAACTGATGCAAAAGTGTTAAGCCTATTGCATCGGTTGCATATGCATCGGTTGTTGAACTGATGCAAAAGGGGGGTAAACAAACGATGCAAATGACCTGTTTTGTAGTAGTGCAGTGACCACTTCGTATCCATCACCAAAGCCTTTATTCGAATACATCAGGACGCGCCACTTCGTATCAATCACAGAACCTTTGTTCGAATCCATATATGTGGAGCACTTATATCGATACGAACAAAGCATGGCAATCGATGCGAACTGTTATCCCGCCTTTTGGCAAGGCCGTAACACCAAGGAATTGACTAGTAACCAGTGATGGCCCATCCCAGAGGTCGGTTATATACGGGCTCACTACGGATATCGATGAATTTTGCCCGAGTCCGGATCGAGACAAAATTGGTAGGACATGACAAGCTAAGCCATGGGAGCCAACGTTTCAAATCTCAAGTCAATCGGAGTTCGTATGCTCGAGTTATGAGCCATACAAGATTGGACGAAAATTAGTTGACGATCGACTCGTTCCTTCGACTCGCTTCGCAGCACTCGAGAGAAGCCAACTTCGACTCGCTCCACGTCCCTTAGAGCTTCTCCCTTCGACTCGCACCACGTCCCTCAGAGTTGCTCTCTTCGACTCGCTCCACGTCCCTCAGAGCTGCTCTCTTCGACTCGCTCCAGTTTGAAACCATCGAAAGCGCATACTTCGACTCCACTGCTCAGACCTCTCAGAACGCCCCACTTCGACTCGCTCTCCCAGTGCTAGCTTCGACTCGCTCTCCCAGTGCTAGCTTCGACTCGCTCTCTAAAGCTTGCTTCGACTCGCTCAACCAAGTACTTACTTCGACTCGCTTGAAACAACATCCAGGACAAAGTAAGAATCAAGTGCCACATAATCGAGTCGAACGGAATCGAGTCGAAATGGAAGCGAGTCGAAGGAAACAGCCTACCGAAAAATCCATTTCGTATTGATTATATCTCCCAATCTACAAGCCCAAATGCTATGAAATTTTCACAGAAGACTACGTGCATGCTAAAGAATGTCCATGCCAAATTTCGACTCCATTGGATGAAATCTCAAGCGAGTCGAAATCTGCTCGTGTCGATCACGAATCGGACCGAAACTTCACGGGTTTAGGCGTGCGGGCCTGGTCACGTGCCAGAGAGGGTCTCCCGAGATCTGGGCGAAAAGCCTCCTACACCTATAAATAGACTCCCAAAGCCAACAAAAAAGGGGTTCTTCTTCCTCTTTGAGATCTCCAACGCCCGGACTCCGCCAGATCCAGATCTGAACTCAATTGCTTCTGCTACCAACGAAATTCACTGCTGGAAATCACACTTGACTGCTGTAAATCATTGAATTCACTTATAAACACAAAAGAAAGATCAATAAAGAAAACTATTTCATAGTGGACGTAGGCTATACGCCGAACCACTCTAAATTCTTGTGTCTCCTTGCACTTTAATTATTCTCATTTCTGAAATTTGGAGTCTTTGTTAGATATTTCCTCTTTTTTTATTTAATTTCTTCACTTTATCTCTTCAAAGACTTCCGAAGAGTGTTGTGCCCAATTTTGGTACAAACACTTTGGTGCTTTCACTGAAAAAAACCCAATTTTTCTCCCACTCTTTGGATCTCCTATTTATATTGGATTGCACAAATCTAAGAAGAAGATCCAGATCTAGAACTTTGAAGCCCTTCCATTCTATTCAGATTTGCAGTCAGATCTAGGAAAGGATTTTGCCAATTCATTATGGTGAGCACACGTACCACCTCTACAACTGCTGATCAAGGAGCACGGGACCGACAAAATCCCGTGCAGTCACCTCCATCCAACCAAAATACTGCAGGACCTTCAGATCCATCAGGTCCAATCACTAGACAAGAATTCCAAACATTGCTTCAGGAGTTGACCCAAAGTCGACAACAGCTAGCGGAACAACTACGCGCTAACACGGAGTTAACTAACCAGCTAAATCGCCAAAGGCGAAGAAGATCTAGAAGAGACCAAGGTTCTCACTCCTCCATAGAAAGTTTAGCCTCCTCCGATGGTCAAACTAGATCCACACGTCCACGGTTAGGAGGAAGCTACACCCAGGCCACGGGACACCAACCTGCTTCGAACCTTGGGAAACCTAGAGCTGGACCATTCACTAGTCTCCGCACAGAACCTTCAACTCGAGGAGGAGCTGCTCCTTATCATGTTACCGGCAACTTTGCTACCACCACTGCCGGACGGGGAGGTGACGCTAGAAACCAAGCTGATCCTCAACGTAGCCAACGAGAGCAGACTCCTGAGCCTTATGTCCCTGAGGATGTTGAACCATGGAGGCGAAACACGGACCGTTGACCGCGTCCGGTCCAGACTCGCGCAGTGGAACCCGACCACACCTTGGCACAACATGCTCCAAGTGTCCGAACACCAGATATACCTACGATGATCCGCCAAATGATACGTGAAAGTCAGGGTTTCTCTAATGACGACTGGGGAATCTCCCGAAGTCATACCCCTTTCACCGATGATGTTTTATATGCTGAACCACCTCAGAACTTCAGGATGCCAGCTTTGCCAGTTTATGAAGGGAGTTCTGACCCCAATCAACACGTCCTGAAATACGAATGGCTGATGAATGCTGCTAGAGCTGATGACGCAGTAAAGTGCCGTAGTTTCCCCATTTCCCTAGGGGGCGTCGCTACCATGTGGTTCACTCGTTTACCACCGTGATCCATCTCTAACTTTGACCAGATGGATACCAAGTTTGTTGAACAATTCCGTATGCATGTGGCGAGGCCAAAGGATGTTAACACTCTGTCTAGTGTTACACAAGCTCCCGGAGAAACGCTTAGACGTTACTTAGAGCGATTCCATGCTGCATGTGTGGAAATAAGCAATCCCAACGATAACTCTATCCTGATGGCTCTGACTAAGGGGATTGATGCTGATTCCGAGTTCGGAAGTTGGTTAGCTGGGAAACCACCTGCATCATTGGATCGTTTCTATTCCAAGGCAACCCAATTCCTGAGAAGGGAGGATGCGAAACAGTCTAGGAAGCAGGGCCCAACATCGAAGGTATCCAGAGTAACGTCGCTGTTAAACAGTCCGGGGATAGTTCTGGGAAAATTCAGTTGAACGTCCAAAGTAAACAGAATCAGCAGAGGGACAATAGAAACCAGAACAAGAAACCCGATCAGGATCGTGGACCACGGCATATAGCTTCCATATACGAAAACTACACTCCATTGAACACGTCGTTGGAAAATGTGTATTTGCAGACCTGCAATACCATGTAGTATAAGAAACCTGCCCCGAAACCACCAACTGAAAGAGAAATCCAAACAGGAAAATTCTGTAGATTCCATGAGAGTTATGGCCACAACACCAATGAGTGTCACCACTTACAAGACCTCATTGAAAAACTGATACGTGAGCGGAAGCTGGATCAGTATGTACGGGCGCCGCAATCCGGTGGTGCGGGCCCGTCAAATCAGAATCGTGCGCCGAATCAGGAAAGACAGGAGGAACCTGCTCGTGCAGACGGGAGGTTGGTCATCAATACAATAAGTGGTGGTCCTCACCCAGTAGATCGAAGCTGGAAGGAAATGGAGTCGTACGCCAGTTCTATCAGGCATGCGGACTTCGAGTGTTGCAGTAGTTTTGATAAGGGGGCTCTGGCAAGCAACAGAAAACGATGACGGATGACATCGTGTTCAGGAGCAGAGACACAGATAAAATCGAAGCTCCCACTATCGATCCACTGGTCATCTCAGCACAAGTAGGTGCGCTTGGATAAAAAGGATCTTAGTTGACAGTGGAAGCTCTGTGAATATCTTGTTCAAGCGAGCATATGATCAAATGAAGATGGAAGCCGCAGACTTGAAGCCTTGTCAATCTCGAGTCCATGGTTTTAACGGAAGTGCCACAATCCCCACTAGGATGGTGGAACTGCCTGTAGAGTTTGGAGTTGGAGAACGTCAGAGAGTATGGATGTTGCAGTTCATCGTCTTGGACATAGACTCCCCTTACAATGCTTTCTTGGGCCGACCGGCCCTCGCTGAATTCAAAATAGCCATTGCCTTATGGTGTTTGACCTTAAAATTTCCCACTGATCATGGAATAGGAATCGTTCAGGGAGATCAGGCTGCTGCCAGAGCCTGTTATGTTGCTGAGCTGCGGGAGGCGCAGCGAAAGGAGAAGGGAAAGGGCGTAGAGGAATCTCTCTGCGTCCGTTTCGCCAATAATTGACAATTAACGCCCGGGCCCAGGCCCGGGCACCCCAGCCAATTCCTCAATGATCTTGACCCGAGAGAAACTGAAGACGAAGGAGAATCTAAAGAAAGTCAAGCATCCTCGGCCGAACTGACGATTGATATCCCAATTGACAATAACGATGATTCAAAAATAATAAAGATTGGATCTCAGCTAAACCAGCAAACTCAAGAGGAATTGGTTGAATTTTTGCGGGCAAATCTTGACGTATTTGCCTGGACACATTCTGATATGTTTAGGATCTCGCCGGACATCGCGAGCCACACTCTGAACATTGACCCGCGGCATGTCCCGGTCAAACAAAAAAGGCACGGTATGGATCCTGTTTCCTGGAGATTTGACCAGGCAACTAGTGCTCGGCATCTAAGAGTACTCGGCATCTAAGAGTACTCGGCATACGGGAGTACTCGGCATCTAAGAGTACTCGGTATCCAGGGTTGTATGACATTAACAAACGTTCGGCCAGAAGGCACGTTTGGCCAGAAAGCATCGTTCGGCCAGAAGGCACGTTCGGCCAGAGAGCATCGTTCGGCCAAAGGGATCGTTCGACAAGAAAGCATCGTTCGGCCAGAAGGCACGCTCGGCCAGAGAGCATCGTTCGGCCAGAGAGTATCGTTCGGCCAAAAGGATCGTTCGGCCAGGAGCATCGTTCGGGCAGAAGACATCGTTCGGCCAGAGGGCACGTTCGGCAAAAGGGATTGTTCGGCCAAAGGGATCGTTCGGCCAGAAAGCATCGTTCGACCAGAAAGCACATTCGGCCAGAGAGCATCGACCGGCCAAAAGGATCGTTCGGCCAGGAGCATGTGGCTCGGCATCCAAGTGTTCGGCCTATTTGGTTCGGCGTACGGCGACCACTCTATTTGGGCCAGGACGTTCGGCCCCCGAGCCCACCTGGGAAGTCAGCCCCTCTTTGTCTATAAATAGAGGAGCAGGGGCATAGTGAAAAGGACCTTTTTTTCGGGAACACTGGGGAGACTCTGCCATTTTTCAGACTCATCTTCTTTACTTAGCAATTTCATTCAAGTATTCGATCTATGAATTGTATTTGTAATCAATCATTAAGAAGATCAATAAAGTTTAACCTCAAAGTGGACGTAGGCAATTACGCTGAACCAGTATAAATCCAGTGTTCTTACTTTCTGCATTTGAATTAGCATATTCTTCTTTGTTTAATTTGTCTTCATCATTTATATCTCTTCACAATCTTTCTCAACGAGGTTAGTGACCAATTTTGGTGCTAACACTTTGGTGCTTTCACTGAGAATTGAATTCTTAGACCTCAAGGATCTGCTTTGAAGCTACTAGATTGAACAAATCCCCCAAAGAAGATCCGACTCATTGATAGGACATCCGTTGATTCTACTCAGAGTTCATACCAACGAATCAACGATGGCAAGACCACGTACTAGGTCAGCTTCTCATAATGCGGATGCCCATGAGACTGCTAGCGTACAACAAGCAGGACCTAGCAATCAGCCAGCGATTCCGGGTGTAGGAATTGCCGCCCAGGACCAGACTCCAGTTGTCACCAGAATAGGGTTTAACGACTTGATGAGAGAACTCAGGGAAAGCAGGAGACAACTAGGAGAGCAGATGCAAGCTAACACCAACCTGATGGCACAACTCACTCAACAGCAACAACAGAATGCTGGGGGCAATCCCGCTCATTATTCCTCATCCGACAGCTCAACTTCCTCTTATGAACCTCCCAGGCGCAGACGCCGTAAGACTGAAGCTGCACGGGCAGGTGCTGCTGTTCAGACAGTTGGAGACCGTGACCAAGCAGGAGCTGGAAATTTAGGAACTGGAGTGCAAGTGGAGGCTGGAGGCCCAGACCATAAAAACGCTAACGATGTCGAACCTCAAGATGCACGTTTGGCAGATCGCCAGGAGAGGAGGCATCAGCATGGACAGTCGCGTAGAACAGACTCTAACCTCCCGCCTTCCATACAAACACTAGATCTGACAGCCATGGTCAGGCAATTGATGAAAGAAAACCAGGGCTTATCGAATGATGATTGGGGAGTATCAAGAAGTCATACTCCATTCACGGATATTGTGCTGTAGGCGGCGTACCCCAGGAAGTTTAGTATGCCAACTATTCCTTCGTATGAAGGAAAGACTGACCCTAGACAACATGTCATGAGGTACGAATGGATGATGGATTCAGCTAGAGCAAATGATGCAACCAAGTGTAGATGCTTTCCGATCACTTTATCTAGGATCGCTACTATGTGGTTTACCCGACTTCCTCCGCGGTCCGTATCCAATTTCGAGGAGTTGGCAAAGTAGTTTATTGAGCAGTTCAGAATACACACTACTCGTCCAAATGACGTAATGTCTCTGTCAAGTGTAATCCAAAATCCTGGGGAGTCATTGAAGGAATATTTACAAAGATTCCATGTTGTGGCAACTGAAGTCAGTAATCCCAATGATCATGCAATTCTAATGGCTGTAATGAGAGGTGTGGATCCGAATTCTGAATTTGGAGACTGGTTGGCAGGGAAACCTCCGACCACACTAGAACATTTTTACTCAAAGGCACATCAGTTCATAAGAAGAGAGGAAGCTAGGTGGGTAAGGCGAGACAAGGCACCAGTACCTGTCCAAGAATTCATGAAAAGCAACATTGCTGTGAAGCAGTCCGGAGACAACACAGGAAAGGTCCAAGTCAATGTCCAGAACAAGCCTGGGCAGCCTAAGGAGTCCGGAGGAAGAAATCAAGGGAAGAAGAGAGAAGCGGGGAAGTGGAAGTCGAGAATTCCGAGCTACAACGAGTATACCCCGCTGAATGCGTCTCTTGAGAATATTTACCTCTCAACCTGAAATACCTTTCAGTACAGAAAGCCACGTCCAAAAGAGTCAACCGAGGAACAGAAACGGATTGGAAAATACTGCCGCTTCCATGAGACCTACGGGCACAATACGGAAGAGTGCAGACACCTACACGATGCCATAGAAAAGTTGATCAGGCAAAAGAAGTTGCAGGAATTTGTGAAGGATCCTCAGGAAGAAGGACAGGGAACATCCAACCCAGGTCGTGCTCCAATTCCGCGTCATCCCAATGAACCTGCCCGGACTGTGGGCAGACTGGTCATAAACACGATCATCGGCGGACCACACCCCGTGGATAAGAGCTGGCAGGAGATGGAGCGGTACACTAGTGCCCTGAAGCATGCGGATTTCGAATGTTGTTCGAACATGGAGGATGGGACCCCTGCTAAGCAGCTGTGCGTGATGACAGACGAAATAGTGTTCAGAAACAGAGATGCTGACCAAGTGGAGGCCCCAACCACCGACCCGATGGTCATATCTGTGACAATCGGACCGGCTTATGTGAAAAGAATTCTGATTGATTGTGGAAGTTCTGTCAACATCATCTTCAAGAAGGCTTATGACCAGATGAAAATGGAAACAAAGGACTTGAAACCGTCCAAAGCTCATATACATGGCTTTAATGGTGCATGGACCAATGCGGTAGGATATGTTGAGTTACTAGTTGAACTGGGACAAGGCGAACGTCGCAGGGTGCGAATCTTGCCCTTCGTAGTTTTGGATGTGGATTCTCCGTATAATGTATTCCTGGGCCGACCGGCCCTGGCTGAGTTTAGAGCAGCATTAGCCCCATGGTGCCTGACTTTGAAATTCCAAACTGACAAAGGAGTAGGAGTTGTTCATGGCGACCAGGCGATCGATCGTGCATGTTATGTAGCAGAGCTCAGAGAGGCCCATCGGAGGGAGAAACGAAAGGTTGCGGACATTCCGGTCCGCATCCTTAATAATGATGATTGACAAGTAGTGCCCGAGCCCTGGCTCGGGCATAATTCTCGGATCTTCAGAGACATAGATCTGAGAGATGATGATGAGAAACCTAGGGAAGAAAAGGCAGCGCTGGCTGAATTAACAATTGACATTTCAGTCAGCCGAGACGATCCATCGCGAGTGCTGAAGATCGGATCACAACTCGGCCCCACAATGACTGAAGACGTTAGTGATTTCCTCCGGGCAAATCTTAATGTTTTCGCCTGGGTGCATTCTGATATGTGCGGGATTTCTCCCGCCATTACGAGTCATATGTTGAACATAGACCCAAAATACGTCCTAGTTAAACAAAAGAGGATAGGAATGGACCCAGAGAGGTCCGCTGCTCTCAGAGAGGAAGTGGACAAACTCAAAGCCAATGGGTTCGTCCACGACGCCCTCTACCCCGAATAGGTATCGAATCCCGTGCTGGTGAAAAAGGCGAATGGGAAATGGAGAACTTGCATAGATTATTCCGACTTGAACAAAGCGTGCCCCAAGGATAGTTTCCCGTTGCCTAGGATTGATCAGCTGGTCGACTCCACTGCAGGACATGAGCTGTTATCATTCATGGATGCATACTCGGGTTACAATCAAATCCAGATGCATATTCCGGACCAAGAACACACCAGCTTCGTTACAGATGTCGAGCTATATTGCTATGTAGTAATGCCCTTCGGACTAAAGAACGCAGGAGCGACTTATCAGCGTTTGGTGAATCGAATGTTCAAAGATCAGCTTGGTAGGACGATGGAAGTCTATGTGGATGACATGCTCGTGAAGTCACGATAGTCAAACGACCACATTCGAGACTTGGTTGAAATGTTCGACATACTCAGGTATTATGGGATGAAGATCAACCCTCTGAAGTGTTCCTTCGGCGTTGCGTCGGGGAAGTTTTTGGGATTCATCGTCAATGCTATGGGAATTGAAGCTAACCCAGAAAAGATTCAAGCTATTCGAGATGTGCAAGTGCCTAGGACTATAAAATAGGTACAGAGCTTGAATGGAAAAGTAGCTGCGCCGAGTCGATTCATATCCAGGGCCACGGACAAGTGCATCCCTTTCTTTGATATAATAAAGAAAGGGAAGAGGAACTACGAGTGGACATCCTACTGTGAGGAAGCATTCCGGGATCTGGTGAGGCATCTGGAGAGCCCACCAGTGCTGTCAAAACCAGTAGACCATGAGATGCTGTACGTATACTTGGCTGTATCCCCACATGCGATAAGTGCGGCTTTGGTTCGCGAGGAGGATCGAATCCAGAAGCCGGTGTATTATGTTTGCAAGCGTTTAACGGGGGCAGAGAGAAATTACCCTAAAATCGAGAAACTGGCCTATTTCTTGGTGATTGCATCACGAAAGCTGCGCCCATACTTTCAAGCACACTCAATCAGTGTTTATACCGATCAACCCCTACGGCAGGTACTCCAACGACCATAAACTTCGGGAAGATTGCTAAAATGGAACATCGAATTGAGCCAGTTCGATATCGCCTACTTGCCACGAAGAGCCATACAAGAGCAAGAGTTAGCAGATTTCATCGCTGAGTTTACCATACCCGACGAACCAGATAATCACAATGTCATTCCCCCTGTTCGATGGAAATTGTACACCGATGGAGCATCAAACGACCGTTGCTCCGGTGCTGGCGTAGTCCTTGTAACTATGGAAAATCGATCTGTTTGTTACGCTCTGAAGCTCGATTTCTCGACTACAAATAACGAAGCAGAATATGAAGCACTGATTGCGGGCTTAAAGCTCATTGAAGAACTCGGCGTAAAATCAGTTGAAATCTTCTGTGACTCATAGTTGGTGGTCTACCAGGTGCGAGGAGATTATCAAGCAAAGGGACATAAGCTTGCCCCGTACCTTATCCTGGTTCAAGAACTGCTGTCAAACCTTGAGCGTTATGACATTTCGCATGTCCCGCCTGAACAGAACAAAGAAGCCGACTTGTTGGCAAAATTCGCAAGCACTGGCGACGCTCAGCAAATGAGACTGTTTCCCATTGAGGCATTGCATGCCCCAAGTATAGACGCAATGAAAGTTGATTCTGTGTTGGAAACAGGAATCGAGAGGAAATCATGGATAACCCCGTTCAAACTACACCTCACAACCGAGGCTTTACCAGAAAAAAGGAGCGAAAGATTACAGGTCCTTCGAAAGGCTGTGCGATACGTGATGCAGGATGGATTAATGTATAGAAAGGGGTTCTCGGTCCCCTTATTGCGGTGCATCGCTCATGATGAGACCAAACGGGTCTTGAAGGAGGTACACGAGGGAGAATGCGATGACCATACAGGGGGCAAACGCTAGCAAAAAAGATCCTCCGCTATGGATATTACTGGCCGACCGTAAATCGGGACGCTGCAGACTACGCAAGGAAATGTGACAAGTGTCAAAGTTATGCAAAAATCCCGAGGACTCCATCAACAGAACACACACAAATGGTCAGTCCCTAGCCATTCGCAATCTGGGGAATCGACATAATCGGCTCTTTGCCTATATCCAAAGGTGGTGCGAAATACGCGATAGTTGCAGTCGACTACTTCACAAAATGGGCTGAGGCAGAACCCTTGGCTACAATCGCCTCTAAGAAGGTCATTAACTTCGTTGTACGAAACATTATATGCCGCTTTGGCCTCCATCGCACCATCATCACGGACAACGGGACGCAATTTGAAAGCAGAGAATTCAAAGAGTTCTGTTTAAAGTATGGCATCGAGAAGAAATTCGCTGCCGTTGCACACCCAAAAGCTAACAGACAAGTTGAGGCCGTTAACAAAATAATCAAGTCCATACTGAAGAAGCGCCTGGAGAAGGTCGGAGGCAAGTGAGTAGATGAGCTCCCAACGGCATTATGGGCTTATAGAACTACCCACAAGTCCACGACTGGCCACACTCCATTCGCCTTGGCATACGGCTCAGAAGCCGTTATACCCGTGGAACTTGAAGTTCCATCACATCGAGTGACATATTATGATCCCAAGACGAATAAGGACCTCTTGCTGGAATCGCTGGACTGTATCGATGAAAAAAGTGAAGAGGCCGAATTAAGGGCGGCAACACATAGGCACCGAGTCAAGCGCTACTACGACGGCAGAGTCCGCCCAAGGATTTTTGATGTGGGTGATCTCGTTTTGAAACGAGTTTTCCTGGTACCGTCGCGTATGGATCCCAGCTGGGAAGGTCCGTACGTCATTGAACGGAAGCTTGGAAAGGGAACATTCAAGCTAGCGACCATTGATGGCGCGACACTCCCCCGAGCGTGGAACAGTGAACATTTGTGACATTATTACATTTAGCATGTCTCTTTCCTGTTTTAGGCACATTTATTTCCTGTATGTTTTCATTCAGTCGTAACTTAGTTTCTTTTTAGCCATGTAATCAAGCAGTTTAGTTGTTTTTCATTAATAAAGGATTGAAGCCATATTTTCCATGAATTACTAATGTTTCTATATCTCATAGTCGAGTGACGAATTACTCGAACTACATTATCCTGCACGATGTACGAACTCGTATAAACGACTTCAATCTCCGAGTCCCCTGAGCGCAGACCGGAGTACTCTAAGTCCTCGGAGCGCGGACTAGAGTATAAACGACTTCAATCTCCGAGTCCCCTGAGCGCGGACCGTAGTACTCTAAGTCCCCGGAGCGCAGACTAGAGTATAAAAGACTTCAATCTTCGAGTCCTCTGAGCGCGGACCGGAGTACTCTAAGTCCCCGGAGCGCGGACTAGAGTATAAACGACTTCAATCTCCGAGTCCCCTGAGCGCAGACCGGAGTACTCTAAGTCCTCGGAGCGTAGACTAGAGTATAAACGACTTCAATCTCCGAGTCCCCTGAGCGCGGACCGGAGTACTCTAAGTCCCCGGAGAGCGGACTGGAGTATAAACGACTTCAATCTCCAATTCCCCTTAGCGCGGACCGGAGTACTCTAAGTCCCCGGAGCGCGGACTAGAGTATAAACGACTTCAATCTCCGAGTCCCCTGAGGGCGGACCGGAGTAATCTAAGTCCCCGGAGCGCGGACTAGAGTATAAACGACTTCAATCTCCAAGTCCCCTAAGCGCGGACCGGAGTACTCTAAGTCCCCGGAGCGCGGACTAGAGTATAAACGACTTCAATCTCCGAGTCCCCTGAGCGCGGACCGGAGTTCTCTAAGTCCCCGAAGCGCGGACTAGAGTATAAACGACTTCAATCTCCGAGTTCCCTGAGCGCGGACCGGAGTACTCTAAGTCCTCGGAGCGCGCACTAGTGTATAAACGACTTCAGTCTCCGAGTCCCCTGAGCGCGGACCGGAGTACTCTAAGTCCCCGGAGCGCGGACTAGAGTATAAACGATTTCAATCTCCGAGTCCCCACAGTATGGACCGGAGTACTCTAAGTCCCCAGAGTGCGAATTAGGTTATTAACAATCTTAATCTCCGAATCCCCTGAATACGGGTCAACTTATTATAAGTCCCTGGAACACTGATTTAGAAAAAAATTTAAGTGCTCAAGAGGTATAGAACAAGGAGTATGCCGCTCCGAAGAATGTTCGAGCAACGCAAGAATGGACTGGGAAATATACAACTCATAAGTGCTTGAGTTTTGACCACAGTTATTCAGAAAGCTAAAAAAGTAACAGAGTCGTTCAAACGACTAAGGAACTAAACTTTATTTAATAGTCCAAAATGAGGTTACACAGTTATCCCTCCAAAACTTGGAGTCAAGAACCCATCTATACAAACTACGGAGACAAAAGATAAAAGTAATTACAAGACTTAAGCATAATCTCGTTGAACGAGTTTAACGACTATTTCTTTGGTTTCTTCTTCTTGTCTTCCTTTGTTTTCTCGGATGATTCCTCTCCCTCGCGCTTCTTCTTGGACTTCTTGCTTGCTAAAGAAGCGGAGTCAGGAGTGGGAGAAGGAACATTCAGCGGTTTGGACTTGCCAGGGAGGATGATCTTCAAAGGTCTATTCCGCGGGTCGGTAAGTTCCAGAATTTCGGGCTCAACTTTGATCTCGACTTTCTTTTTCGCCTCTTCGGCGAGACGCTCTTTCATGCTCATCTTCGAAGTATGTTCGGAGGCGCCAGTGATCTCGATTTCATAGCTCCCTTCGGCAGGAGATGAAGTGTCAAACTTCTCATCATCTGGCGCTCCGATCACTTGAGCGTCAGGGCCAGGAGTTACTCCCGCATGAGCAACATCGCTTGCTTTCTCTGCCTCCTCCTTGGCGTCATCGCTCCTCAGAGTTGGCTCGGGGTCAGAGCAGCCTGCATGAAAACATAAAGAATGAACATTAGAACGAATACCCGCTGCTGGAAAGTAACAGATCTTTAAACTTCTTAAAAAAAAGAAGAGTTTCCTAACGGGTTCTGGTTGGCTATCAGTTGCGGGTGGAGTTTCACCCTCCAGAATAGGAGATAGCACATAAACGCCAAGCCCGTGATCTTCAGGATCGTAGCCGGCATGCTGCTCGAATGGGTCAAGTGTCGGCCGACCGGCCGGTTGAGTAGTAGGAGGAGCAGCAGAATGAGGAGCCGTAGTCTTAGCCCCAGATGGGCCAGCTTCATCATTTTTCTCTTTTGAAAGGGGAGAGCCTTTGCTATAAAGCGCCAAAGTTGCGGATAAATCCGCTAGCTCGTTCCCTCTAAGAAACTCCTTCACCAGGGCATCCTCATCAACCTCCTCAGAGCCCGACTCGATTTTCTTGATCTTCACTAAAGTTTCCCAGGCCTCGGCTAGGGATTCGAGATAGCCCTCACCCAAGAATGTCAAGTCGCGATGCATAAGGACGCAGGCGCCATACTCAACAATCAACTGGTCAAACATACACTTGACCTCTTCCCTACCGGCTTCTGCGGCCGCCTCGAGGCGAGAGTCAATCTCCTCCGCAGCTTTTCTTTTGCCCTCCTCACGGGCTTCGTCCTTCATTTTTTTCAACCCCAGCAAGTTCGTCATCGAGCTTCGTTTTCAGGAGCCGAGTAACAACGATTTCATCACAATATCATTGTGACTCTTCTTGAGCAGCTACTTTATCCTATTTCTCCTTAGAGAGTAATTCTTTCAACTCTCTGACTTGTATGGCAAGCGCATCCCTTTCTTTTTGGATAAAATCTTTTTCTAAAGCAAGGGCACCACTACGCTGGACCGCTTCATCAAGTTCCTTCTTGTGAGCCATCTCTAAACGAGTGACTACCTCAGTAGTATGTTTTGCACTTTGCTAAGTGGCTTCCAGCTTCGACTTATACGAAGCAAGCTCTTCGTCTTGATGCTTGATGATGTTCTTGTCACAGCCATCCTCCAATTTCAGACGATCAATCTCATATTGTCGCTCAACAGACACCTCCGAGATTTTTTCAACCAAGTGTACAAACGCGTCATGTTGAACATAGACGTCGTTGTTACAGGCAATGGCACTCTGCTTCACATGCCCAGGGATATGATGAATAGCTGGGAGGAATTTCAGACCATCAAAACAAATTTTTGGAAATTTGGCCTTAAGATCGACCATCTTTTCTGCTACAGTTGGGTCAACCGCGGGAGTAGGGGGAGGAGGCCTTGGAAGTTCTGCTCTTTTTCGTTGCTCCCGAATTTGCCTTGTACTCGACGAACCGGAGTGTTGTTCTCGAGGAGCATCGGGTTGGGACCCCTTCTGTGAAGACTTCTCTCTATCCGACTCAGTTGGAGGAAGAGGATCACGGGACTGTGAAGATTGAGAATATGCCTTCTTACGATAAGACGAATCGCGGGGACGGTTGTCTCTATCTTCATAATCATCTTTGTCCCTTCGTCTGCCCGAATCTGAATCTCGTCCAGGATGATGAAATATGGAAGAGCCGTGAAGGTAATCGAGTCCGTGAGAGCACTCCATGTCACCTACAAGGAATAGAGATAACAACGAGTTAAGAAAAATCCAGGAAATAAGAAAAAAAACTTGAAGTTTATGATGGAATGCATATGTGCGTGTGTGTCCTAGTGTTATTCGTCGAAGTGCGGCTTCATTGATCTTCGAAGCTTGTGAGTCGATCAGATTGTCTAAAAGAATTGTTGCCTCCAGGGCATCGGGTGCTAAGTTATGGGCAGGGGAAGTCGACGGATTTGAAGTATCAGCGGCTTCTTGCCTTGATGATGGCCCAGGCCTATCAGATATAGTGGCGGAGCTAGACTTCTTAGACATCCCCAATAAATAATGAATCTGTCTAAGTACCTGTGAAAACTATACTTAAAAAATGTCCAACGTTAGAATTAACAACACGAATATTCCCCCTATATGGTGTGCGAACTAGTGCAAGCAATCGTGTAAAAGCATTGAAAGTTTGAAGGTCGCAAAGTTGTTGATATAAAACTGAGCGTCAAGTCATCGCCTTCGAAGACCGTCATCGCTGACCGTCCCCAGAAGCCTGCCTTTTGGTGATTGCAATTCCAGATCCAGAAAACGTATGATAATCTAAGTTCAGATTTATGTTTACTGAAGCTAGGAAGTTAGTGATCCGGGTCGGCTTCACATATGCTAGAATGCTTGGGCCATGTTTCTTGTTTTGCTATACGAGTAGATATAGTTAATAAGTGTTCAGCATTTGCGACTAGTCGGCTAAGTCATTGTTCGGCTAAGTCATTGTTCGGCTAAGTCTTTGTTCGGCTAAGTCATTGTTCGGCTAAGTCATTGTTCGGCTAAGTCTTTGTTCGGCTAAGTCTTTGTTCGGCTAAGTCATTGTTCGGCTAAGTCTTTGTTTGGCTAAATTTTGGTTCGGCTAAGTTGTTGTTCGGCATGTAAGTCGTGTTCGACCTCGTTTTGTTCGGCGTGTTTTAGCCTAAGTATGGTACAGCGTTTGTGACTATTCAGTTGAGACGACCATCGGCACACTGTCCTTAATAGTGGCCTCATCTCTTCCTCCATCCACATCGAACCACGAGGACAAATCGTTCGGCAAGTCGTACCAGACCATACCGCTCGATGCCCCTAATCATCTCCTACTTCCTCCATGTTTCTCCTTCCTCCAATCTGGTCCGGCATAAAATACTTATGCCGAACCACAGTACGTCTACCAATGTCTTCCTAGAAAACCCATCTCTATTCACTCTTCCTTCCACCCTCGTCGCGTGACTCTGGCAACTTTTTAGACACTTTAGTCAAGGCTCGATTTATCCCATCAATTAAGGGAGTTCGAGCGTAAAGACTGTATTTAGGTGAAAGGATCGGTACCTAGTTGGTAAGGTGAAGACTTGGGAAATGTTGGCTGGTAGCTTCGGCAGGTGCAAGGCAGAGGTGTTAGAAGTGTGAAAAGGGAAAGAAGGATGGAGGTGCTGGATTTTATAGGGAAAACATAAGAAGTCGAAAAGGCTACATCCGGTGGAACCGGTCAAAGTCACGTCGTTCGACATTGGCGTATAATGATGTCCGGCACTGAAGGATCGTTCGGTTACGAATGTCTTGTTCGGCATTTAGAACACGCTCGGCACACACCTAAACCACTGGAATTCTCAAAAAGGCATCTCTGTCCGAGGTTAGTCAAGGATTTAAAACAAGACGAGAAGGTTACATGACTCAAAGCGTACCACGTTCGGTCACGTGATACACTTTGGGGGCAAGTGTTTCCTGGAGATTTGACCAGGCAACTAGTGCTCGGCATCCAGGAGTACTCCGCATCTAAGAGTACTCGGCATCCGGGAGTACTCGGCATCTAAGAGTACTCGGTATCCAGGGTTGTACGACATTAACAAGCGTTCGGCCAGAAGGCACGTTCGGCCAGAAAGCATCGTTCGGCCAGAAGGCACGTTCGGCCAGAGAGCATCGTTCGGCCAAAGGGATCGTTCGGCCAGAAAGCATCGTTCGGCCAGAAGGCACGCTCGGCCAGAGAGCATCGTTCGGCCAGAGAGTATCGTTCGGCCAAAAGGATCATTCGGCCAGGAGCATTGTTCGGGCAGAAGACATCGTTCGGCCAGAGGGCACGTTCGGCCAAAGGGATTGTTTGGCCAAATGGATCGTTCATCCAGAAAGCATCGTTCGACCAGAAAGCACGTTCGGCCAGAGAGCATCGACCGGCCAAAAGGATCATTTGGCCAGGAGCATGTGGCTCGGCATCCAAGTGTTCGGCCTATTTGGTTCGGCGTACGGTGACCACTCTATTTGGGCCAGGACGTTCGGCCGCCGAGCCCACCTGGGAAGTCAGCCCATCTTTGTCTATAAATAGAGGGGCAGGGGCACAGTGAAAATGACCTTTTTTTCGGGAACACTGGGGAGACTCTGCCATTTTTCAGACTCATCTTCTTTACTTAGCAATTTCATTCAAGTATTCGATCTATGAATTGTATTTGTAATCAATCATTAAGAAGATCAATAAAGTTTAACCTTAAAGTGGACGTAGGCAATTACGTTGAACCACTATAAATCCGGTGCTCTTACTTTCTGCATTTGAATTAGCATATTCTTCTTTGTTTAATTTGTCTTCATCATTTATATCTCTTCACAATCTTTCTCAACGAGGTTAGTGACCAGTTTTGGTGCTCACAGATCCAGAGAGATATGCCGCCCTTAAAGAGGAAGTAGAAAAGCTTGAAGAGAACGGATTCATTCGAGATGCGCTATATCCTGAATGGGTGTCAAATCCCGTTCTCGTCCGGAAGCCAAACGGGAAGTGGAGAACATGTGTCGACTATTCCGATCTAAATAAAGCAAGCCCCAAAGACAGTTTCGCGCTTCTTAGAATTGATTAGCTAGTGGATTCGACGGCCGGACATGAACTCTTATCCTTCATGGACGCGTACTCAGGCTACAATCAGATACTGATGCATTTACCCGATCAAGAACATACCAGCTTCGTAACAAATCTGGGACTTTACTGTTACAAGGTTATGCCGTTCGGACTCAAGAACGCCGGGGCTACTTACCAACGGTTAGTCAATCAGATGTTCGCTAATCAAATCGGGAAGACAATGGAAGTATATGTAGACGACATGCTTGTGAAGTCGCGACTCTCCACCGACCATGTAAAAGACCTGGAAACAATATTCAACATACTTCGGGAGTACAGGATGAAGCTCAACCCGTTGAAATGCCATTTTGGAGTTGCATCAGAAAAGTTCCTTGGGTTCATCGTTAACGCCCGGAGAATCGAAGCCAATCGCGAAAAGATTTGGGCAATCAGAAATCTTGAAACTCCCAAAACTATTAAGCAAGTCCAGAGTCTCAATGGAAAGGTAGCCGCGTTGAGCAGGTTCATTTCAAAGTCCACTGACAAATGCATTCCCATTTCAAAGTCTCGAGGGCGCTTTCCAAGCACTAGTTCAACATCTATCCACACCACCAATACTGTCAAAGCCTATCGATCATGAAAAGTTGTTCGTATATTTGGCGATATCAGAAAACGCTATCAGCACTGCATTAATCCGAGAAGAAGACAATATACAGAGGCCAGTATACTATGTCAGCAAACGATTGACTAGGGCTGAAAGAAATTATCCGAAGCTGGAAAAGCTGGCTTACTGCTTTGTCATTGCATCAAGAAAACTCCGACCATACTTCCAGGCCCATTCCATAATTGTTTACACCGACTAGCCGTTACGACAAGTCCTTTCGCGGCCTGAGACGTCTGGTAGGTTACTCAAGTGGAACATCAAACTGAGCCAGTTTGACCTTACTTACGCTCCGAGACGAGCCATACAAGGACAATCCTAGCCGACTTCATAGCTGAATTTACCATCCCAGAGGACTTGCCCGAAGCCAGTGAATCCCCCGAAAACGTCTGGAAACTTTATACTGACGGAGCATCAAACGACCGGTGTTCAGGCGCTGGTATTGTGCTTGAAACTCCCGAAGGTCGATCCATATATTATGCCTTAAAGTTCGATTTCCATGTGACTAATAACGAAGCTGAGTATGATGCCCTCCTAGCTGGCTAAAAACTTGCTAGAGATTTGAGAATTACCGCAATGGAAATTTATTGTGATTCACAATTAGTTGTGTGTTAGGTACGAGGAGAGTATCAAGCAAGAGATCGAAGGTTGGCTGCTTACTTAGCTCGAGTTAAGGAAGTACTAAACCATTTCGATTACTACGCCATCTACAGTATACCTCGAGAACGCAACCAAAAGGCTGATTCGTTGGCGAAGCTAGCCAGCACAGGCGAAGCTCAACAAATGGGACTCGTTCCCATAGAAACGCTATCTTCCCTAAGTATCGACCGGGCGGAAATAAACCGGATATGTGAAACCATCCCCGAAAAGGATTCATGGATGACTCCACTCAGAAATTACATTGAGCACGGAACCCTGCCGGAGCGCAGGAGTGAAAAAAAACAGGTCCTTCGAAAGGCCTCCAGGTTTACCATCCAAAATGGACTCATGTACAAAAGGGGGTACTCAGTTCCCCTTCTCCGATGTGTCACTTACGATGAAATTAAACAAGTGTTACATGATGTGCATGAGGGAGAATGTGGCGATCACACAGGGTGGCAAGCACTTGCCAAAAAAATACTTCGCTACGGATATTATTGTCTACCGTGAATCGTGAGGCATTAGACTATGCAAAGAAATGTGATAGGTTCCAGAAATATGCCTGAATCCCTAGGGCTCCTCCTACTGAGATAACGCAAATGGTCAGCCCATGGTCGTTCGCAATGTGGGGGCATCGACATCATCGGTGCTCTACCTCTGGCAAAAGGTGGTGCGAAGTACGCCATCGTCGCGGTTGATTACTTTACGAAGTGGGTTGAAGCCGAAGCTCTCGCTACCATTACAACGAAGAAAGTAATCAACTTTGTGGTTCGTAACATCATCTGTCGATTTGGTCTCCCACACACCATTATTACGGACAACGGAACCCAATTCGACAGTGCTGAATTCAAAGATTTCTGCAAATGATTTCACATCCAAAAGAAATTCTCCGCAGTCGCACAACCTCAAGCAAACGGACAGGTCGAAGCAGTTAATAAGGTCATAAAGTTCATCCTGAAGAAACGACTAGAAAAGGTCGGGGGCAAGTGGATCGATGAACTTCCTATGGCTCTATGGGCTTACCGAACAACCCACAAGACCGCGACCGACCACACTCCGTTCTCTCTTTCTTACGGTTCAGAGGCTGTTATTCCAGTCGAGCTAGAAGTACCTTCTCATCGTGTGATATACTATGATCCAAAGACAAATGCTATATTACGTGTTGAATCTCTTGATCTACTGGATGAGAAGCGTGAAGAGGCTGATTTGAGGGCAGCTGTGCATCGAAGTCGAGTCGCCCGATTGTACAACGCCAAGGTACATCCGCGAACCTTCGAACTAGGTGATCTTGTCTTAAAAAGAATCTATCCAGTTCCTTCACATATGAAACCGACATGGGAAGGATCGTATGTTATTGAACGAAGGCTCGGAGATGGCACATTTAAGTTATCGATCGTCGACGGTCTTACCTTGCCAAGAGCTTGGAATAGCGAGAGCCTTCGCCGCTATTACACCTGACAGGCTATCTTTATCCACTTAGTTTACTTTCCTTTTCTGCAATTTGTTTATGCATTTTGAAATTGGAACTTGTAATAAGGCAACTGACTTTTCCATACTTTCTTATTTCAGCAATAAAATGCAACCTCTTCGAGCCAGAGCTGTGATTTACTTGAAATACTTCATATGACCATCACTATGCATGGAGAGCTAAGTCTCATCATACGGTGGGATTTATTCAAATAGAGAGTGGCTGCAATACAACCAATCACTCCCTAAGTGAAATCCGATCTCGGGGGCAAGCCATCACATTGAAGTCAAAAAAGGGATTGATACACGACAATCCTTCTCCAACTCCGAACTCCCAGAGTGCGAGTCGGAGTATAAACATCCAACTCCGAACTCCTAGAGCATGAGTCGAAGTATGAACATTCAACTCCGTACTCCCAGAGTGCGAAGCGGAGTATAAACATTCAACTCCGTATTCCCAGAGAGCGAAGCGGAGTATAAACATTCAACTCCGAACTCCCAGAGCACGAGTCAGAGTATAAACATTCAACTCTGTATTCCCAGAGAGTGAAGCGGAGTATAAACATTCAACTCCGAACTCCCAGAGCGCGAGTCAGAGTATAAACATTCAACTCCGTATTCCCAGAGTACGAAGCGGAGTATAAACATTCAACTCTGTATTCCCAAAGAGCGAAGCGGAGTATAAACATTTAACTCCGAACTCCCAGAGCGCGAGTCGGAGTATAAACATTCAACTCCGTATTCCCAGAGTATGAAGCGGAGTATAAACATTCAACTCCGTATTCCCAAAGAGCGAAGCGGAGTATAAACATTCAACTCCGTATACCCAGAGTGCGAAGTGGAGTATAAACATTCAACTCCAAACTCCCAGAGCGCGAGTCAGAGTATAAACATCCAACTCCATATTCCCAGAATGCAAAGCGAAGTATAAACATCAGCTCCGAATTCCAGAGTGCAAGTCGGAACATAGGCATCGACTCCGGATTCCCAAAATGCAGAACGGAGCCTAAACACCAACTTCAAGTTCCTGAAGCATGGATCAAAGTATAATTAGCAACTCCAAACTCATGGAGCGTGAGTCGGAGTACAAATGCCAATTCCAAGTCCCTAGACAACGGGCATATGATTGAAACTCAAGCCAGCATGACCAACCGATAGTAAACAAAAAAGGATCCCGGAGTGTAGATATGATCGTCAACAATCAGACAAGCGCGAATAAACCGCTCAATCCCCGTTTGCCTTAAAACGCCCATCCAGCGGCAATAGACTCGGCGTGCTGGGAGAAAGGGCAATCGCTGACTGATGCTTTACCACATGCCACCAAGACTAGGGGGCAAGACTTAAGCATCAGCCATCGACTGAAGCAATACGACGTCAAAATTCGACTCGTTTCCCGGTTGCAAACCATGTCCACAATGCCCGAACTTGGCGAACAGAAACAAACTTCATTCGGAAACTGAAACTTCACAAGTGCAGTCCGGACACTGAAACACTTAGACAAATACACGATGACAGAAAAGAAGTCAAAAAAGAAAAGTTTCATTTCTATTGATTATAGAAGAAATTCGTGTACAAGTTTCCAAATAATTCCTACTAGCAAGGGCCGAACCCGCATCTATACATGGCTAACAAAATGCAAAACAAAACACACCGTGAGAGCATGCCTAATCTTTCTTTTTCCTTAGCTTCCTCCTCGATGCGGACCCAATGGAGCCATCGCCAGTCTTCCTCTTCGAGCCTTTACTTTTCGGCGCTTGGTCTTCAAGCGAGGGCATTATGTCGACGTCCTCCTCCGAACTCGTGTGAATAAGAATTCTCCCAACGGGCGGAGTCGGAGGAACGGTATCAATTACAAAAGGTAGAATGGGCAGGCTGGTGAGAAAGATAGAACCACCAGGAGACATCATTCCAAGTGGGGCAGGTCCCGATGCTGCCATCCCACCTCCAAAGCTGCCGCCATAACCCGTTGCTGCCAGTTCAACGTCAATCTGAGCAAACATCTGCTCTTCGGTTACTGCTTGAGCCCCGCTAGGAGCATCAGCAGTCGGCATTGAAGAGCTTGCAGCAGGATCAGTTCCGCTCATAACAGATGGCAAGTCAGCACGAGGATCGCTGTGGCAGCAGAAGAGTTCATCCATCAGCTGCTCATCGAACGCGTGTGTACCTCCCTACAGATCGTCGAGCGGGGCAGCTGTACTCATGGTGGTTGCCTCGGTCATGATAGCCACCTACATTTAATATGGTTCTTGAGTTGCAGGAGGCATGTCCGGTGCGGCATCAATCACTGGACAAAGAATAAAAGAATTGTTAGAACTTAAACTCGATCGAAGACTTCGACTCATGAAAGGCATGTGGAATGTTCGGAGTATCTTCCTCAGTTTGGCTTATAAGCGACGGGGCGGCTTCAGTCGTTTGCGCTGTAGTCGGAGACATCCGCGGCTGATCCGGATTATAGGCAGGAACAGCTTGAGGATCAACCGCAGACAAAGATTCAGGCTGAGTTGACACCGGAAGATCAAGACTTGTATCATGATGTCCAACCCCGGAGCCTTCTCCTACTTCCAGGTGCTGGGTGCCGAGCCTCTCCTTCTCATAAGAGATCATTGAATCATGGAGAATCTTCTTTTCGTCATTAGTCAACAGACGATTCTCGAGCTCGAATTCATCCACAGACTCACCCGGGTGCGCCTCTTTCTCTTCCTCAACCAGTCGGCCCCAAGCACTGTGGAGATGCGTCGAATAATCATCGAGCAGGCCAGACCCCTATGCCTCAGCATGTTAGCGTTATAGACAACGAGGAGGTCTTCCATGTCGGCCTCTAGCCTGGACTCGACCAGCTTCACCCTTTCCTCGACCTCAGTCTCCACCTTTTGGACTTTAGCTACCGCCGCATCCCGTTCACCTCTAAGTAGAATGGCCTGTTCGCACGCCTCCTGGGCTGCGTTGTTCGGGTCGTCTTTTTCCTTGGCCAAATCGGCGAATTTGGCCTTAAGTTCATTTATTTCCTTGACTACCGCATCCCGCTCGGTGGTGACCGTAGTATTCCGGTGGCCCCTCCTCCACTAAGGCGACATGCGTCTGCCACAACCTCTCCATGGCCACCTTTGCTTCGTCAGCTTTCTTAATGGCCTCGATCTCAGATTTTCGAGAAGACTCAGACTCGGCAGAGAGTACCTGAATAATCCAATCCCTTTTTGCGAGCTTGGTCTCCATCTTCTCGATCTCTTTGGCCCGCTCAAAGGCCACTTTGGAAGCTTTTTCAGCGGCTTTTCCCACTCCCGGTATTGGGTGTAGATATCATGGTCATAATCATGCATCGTGCCCTCTACCCTTGATGGAATTCTCTTCAAGTAGGGAGGGAAGACATAACCGTCGAAGCAAATATTTGGAAAATATTTCCTCATTTAAGCCAACTTAAGGGCCCCTTCTCCAGTGGGATCAGCGGGGACCTGCTCTGTAACCATGGAAGATGTAGCCTGGACTCTCTGAAGATGAGTCTCAGATCTGGAAGTGTGAGAAGAAGGCCTTTGACGAGGAGGCTCTGGTGGCTGTGGAACATGAGCAAGAGGTGGAGATGGAAGCTTAGGAGGAGGAGAGCGTGATCTAGACCAGTGCCTGTATTCTCTATCCCTATCACGCCCATACCTATCCTGACTAGAGTGCTCGCGATCGCAATCTCTATCATAGTCCCTCCTGCGGGAATCGTAGTAACCAGAAGGCTTTCGGGCTGAACGAAGACTCCCTAGCATTGATCCTCTTCCAAACATAATACCTGAAAATGAGAGGTGAAGAAAGAGTTAGCAACTTCCTAAGTCGGACGAAGTACAGTTGTGAATCATGTAGTGTAGTGAAGTGTATGCATGTGCAGTCCCCCGACCAACCGGAAATGTCGGTCGCACTCGTAGCAAGCGACCCGCTCGGTTCAAAAGCACAGTCAAGCCCCTCCGTCCCGGCATCGTATGGAGACGACACAAAATCCGGGATCGGAATATCAGCAAGCCCTGCAAAGGGACTCTCCACTTGCGGAGGAGGAGCCTCCGAAATTCTGATTCCCTGGAAAGGTAAAGACACGACCACGGATTTAAATCTCTTGGACTTAGGGCATTTGTGAGCAGCGGCCTTGCCTTTTCTCCTTCCACCCGAGTCCAGGACATCGGTAGAAGGCCCACACTACGCCATAAATGACCTTCTGCAACATTTTTGCAAGGTGTTGCCAGCTAAAATGTTGCGATAGCTATAGAATTTTGGTCCTACTGCAACGTTGTATTT
Organism: Allium fistulosum; assembly: GCA_030737815.1. NCBI lineage: Eukaryota > Viridiplantae > Streptophyta > Magnoliopsida > Asparagales > Amaryllidaceae > Allium > Allium fistulosum. The sequence continues at coordinate 1,229,971,637 of CM060903.1, forward strand.
TTGGTGTTACCTTAGCCATAGAAATGTGTTGCTCTAGCTAAACAAGTGTAACACGATGCAACATTTTTATATAGTGTTGCCATAGATGTTTTCAGATTAAAAAATTAAAAAAAAAATTACACCTCAGCGATCCACACCACCATTTAAAACAAAATCTCAACCGTCGATTCACACCATCGATCCACACCTTACCAATTTCCATTTCCCGCTTTACTTTTCACTCATCCGCTTTCGTTTCTCACCCCCAATTTTCCAATCCCTAATTTTTATTCCGCTCCTCCTTGTTTCTTCGATCTGGAGAATAACTGGCTTAGCTTTTATCCCTTGTCGGCCATATCAATTTCCGTTATTTTCTTTCGCCTCGCGTCAGTTTTCCTCACTACTTCCGGATTTGCGATTTTGTTCAGGTTTTTGGCGATTCTGGTGATTCGAGGTAAGGTTGTGGGATTGCGATGGTTCAGGGAGTTGCTGATTTGGTCGCAATTTCGTGGTTGGGGCCTGATGTCAGAGTGGCAGGGGGTAGTCGAATTGGTTTCGGTGAAAACTAGGACACGCGATTCTAATTGCTTTGATGCTCTGATTGATCGAATCTAGTGTGAGAAACGTTCCTGGTAGCTTGCTCCTTCGTTCTCCTTGATTGATTGCTCGAATTGCTTTGACTTCGTCGTCGGGTGCGATGTGATATTATTTGGTATGTTTTCTGCCTTCAGGTTTACTTGAATATTATTGATATTGGTTACACTCGCACGCTTTTGCCGATGATGAATTGGGATTTATTTATAGGTTTTATTTCCTATAATCTCGAGTTTAATCTTTCTGTTGGACTTTGAGAAATCTGGTATGTTGGATTGCAATGATGAATACAAACATATGTGTGTTGAGCTTTGTTGGTTTTGCTTGGTCTGGACTGAACTGGTACCATGCTAACCTTGTTCTTTAACATGAACTGATGCTCCAAGTCCTCTGTATATCATGTTACTACCTAGGTTTCTCTTGTACATGCCTGATGCATTCACTGTTTTTGCTTGATGGGCTGCCTATGTGTACTGCTGTGTTTCTTGCAATGACTTGTCTATATTTTGTTGAACCTGGTTCTTGTTTGTTTTGTTGGTTGCTTGGCCCTGAGTTGAATCCAGTCGATGACTCGGGTTTGACCTTGTGCCGTGTCTGTTTTTTTGGCTTGTCTACATATCTGGCTGCACTTGAGTATGAACTTGCACTTGAGTAGTTGCACTTGAGTAGTTTCTTGTACCAAGCCTTATGATGCATGTATGTTCATCCATGTACATGCATTTCTTGGTCATGTTATGTTGCTTGCTGTGTTGAGTACTACTTTGTGCACTTGGCTTCTCCTTTGTGCATTTTTGCCTGAACTGTTGCTTGCTGTCTTCCATACTGCCTTGTATCCATGTGTTGCATTCATGTTTGGCTTATGCACTTATGAAAAGAAACAACCCAAATACCTGAGGCAAATAATATAACAAAAACATTTTCATTTTCTGTTCGAGTTAAATATTATTTTCCAGATTACTGCTTTTGAATTATATGTGACAGGTATTGAAGACTGGACAGCTGGATATAAGCTTGAAGACAGAGTCAAATCAAATGTGCATGAGCTTGAAGACAGGTTTCAAAGAAGGTTTCAAAGAAGGTCGATCCCCGTCGGGACTGCGGTGCCCCGGACCCCCGTCGGCGCTGCGCCCGGACCCGCTTCTCGGCTCGCCTTCGGCTCGGCACTCGGCTCGCCTTCGGCTCGGCATATATTTGTCAGTGTCGGTGTCTGTATAAATTGAAACTGCATATGTAATGAGTGAACTGAGTGATGTAGTGAGGAATATCTGTATATGTGAATATCAGTGTTATACATCATGGAATTGTAAAATAGTGGAGTTTGGAATTTGTACTATTTCAAATGTTGAAATAAAATATTTATTTAAATAAATTACTATTTAAATATCAAATTCTGTGCAATAGCATTTTATTAAATAAAATATTTATTTTTATTAAAAAATCAAATATGCTCTACATTGTGGGCCCCACAAATTCAAAAAGTTCATATCTATAGCAACATTTTGGAATGTTGCTATAGATACCTATGGGTGTTGCCATAGACCCAAATAGGGTTCTATTGCAACAATATTACTTATGTTGCCTTAGATAGTCAAAATGTTGCCTTTGAGGTCTAAGGCAACGGCAAAAATTGCATCACCCTAAAAGTGTTGCCATAGACCTATGGCAACATTTTTCGGGCCTGAGCCAACATTTTTTTGTGTTGCAGTAGGCCATTTATGGCGTAGTGCCAGCTGGGAGCTCGGTATCGATGGGCGTCCTTTCTGGATCAACTTCTTCGGTGATCACAACTGCGGGCGCTTTGCGCTTCATGCGTTTCTTTGGGGTCACTCTATGTACCACCTCCAGATGTATGCTCTATCTCCTCTCTATCAGCCCGACAGCCCTCAAATTCCTATCGGTCAGGACTAAGTCTATGTGCCTTTCTACGCTCGGAAATGCTTGAAGAATCCAAACGAGCTCTCTGAAGTACGCACCATCAGGATGAGAGATTGCGACTGTAAGAAAGGAAAAGTGTGTCAGTTTTGAAGTCAGTTACTAGTGTCTCCCAGATTTAAGAGAGAGGTGGTAGCACTTACGTCTATCTAACCACCGCCTAGCAAATCCAGGAGGGCACCGAACGTAGAACCATTCGGTTTTATAATAACTTAGCCTTCCCCAGGAGCCCTGTACAATGTGGCAGCTCCTAACCGCTTCCAGGAAGGTGAAAGAGGGGTTGTCTCTACGGCTCTTGACATTGAATAAATATCGGATCTCGATCGGCTTCAGCGGTCGAAAAAGGATCTCCATGAAGATAACAAAGATGTTGTTCAGTAAGGCATACCCGTTGGAATGTAGCTGAGATGGAGCTATGCCAAGAAACGATAACATCTCCCTTATATAGTCATTGAAGGGAGGAAGTGTCCCCGTCATGCAACCGTGACGGTTGAAAGCGGTATACCCCTCCGGGGGATTATGTGGCTTGTCAGTTGGCCAAGGAAGTAACACGTCGTCAAGCGAAAAACCATGCCTTAAGCAAATCCGTCCAAGCATATCTTCGGAGATACCCGACGGCACTGAATCTGGCGGACTACAAATAAACCGAGCACCCAAATGCTCATCCGGAGCTGGCTCTATAACCTCGGATTCAATAACCGATATCTCTATGGTTGGAGGAATAGAACTTGGATTTTCCGGCTACTGAGAACTTGAAGGGTCCATGACTAGCTAGCTTATAAAAAATCATTGTTAAACTGACAAATAACATTCGTGCATCCCGCAGTGTAAAGTATGTGGGCGTGTTGTGCAGTGCAGTATTGTATATTATTTGGGAAGATCAACCGGATTAAGGAAAACGTGTAAACGACGGGACTTCGGAATTCAGTCGGAGGGACCGTCATCGCTGACCGTCACAACCATGCCATCCAGTTATTAGCTACCAGTCCGAGTTAAAATGTTCTATTATTTTAGTATGATCCAGTTTCATCGATGAACTTCAATAGGAAATTAGGTGTACGGTGAAACAATTAAGTCCGGTTAAGCAAGTCTGAAGCTTGTCGGAGTTAAGTGGTCAAAGGCAATAGAATTTTCGGTATCATCAAAATTAGATCAATGGTCAATCATCAAAAGATCAGGTTCAAGACAATCACTCAGGTTCAAGTTCAAATTAGGCTCGAGTTTGAATCGATTGTTCAGGGTTATGCAGTTCAACTCGGTCCAAAACCACGTCCTTCGACTCGGTCCAAGACCACGTCTTTTGACTCGGTCCGAAGCCACGCGCTTCGACTCGCTTCAAAGCCTCGACTTCGACTCGGTCCAAGACCACATCCTTCGACTCGGTCCAAGACCACGTCTTTCGACTAGGTCCGAAGCCACGCGCTCCAACTCGCTTCGAAGCCTCGACTTCGACTCGCTCCCGAGGCCATGCGCTTCGACTCGATCCAAAGCAGCCACTTCGACTCGATCCAAGATAGCTGCTTCAACTCGACCCAAAGTCATCCACTTCGACTCGATCGGAATCCCCCATTTCAAGTCCATCAGACACAGCCCCTTCGTATCGATCCACAGATACCAAGCATTCGACTCAATGCGAAGCTCCACCATCGATCGATACGAAGGCCTCCGCCTCATCATCTCGAAGACCCTGCTCCAGATCGACACGAAGCTAAAACCAAGGGCTTTTTGATCGGTCGCGGTACTGATAGGTTTGGTGTTAGGAATCGAGTCTCCTCGTTTACGTGTAGATTTGCTTATTGGATTACCTAAATTTGTTAATTGGTTCGAGTAATTGAAAGTGTAAGTCAGTTCGAGGACGAGAGTGCTTTTTCTTCTTTGCTTTTCCAAGTCTTAGAGCGATAAAAGGCAAGAAAGATAAAGGTGAAAGGTAAAAAGTGAAAAAAAACGACTAAGTATGGAGTATTTATATGGACTCGAAAGTAAGGGGAATAACCGATTCGAATTCCAGTAGGGTCAAACACGTGCTTCGACTCCCTCTTCAGTGCACTGATGCAGAGCTCCCTTTCATATCGCTCCTTCGACTCCATACCCGTGACCAGTTCGACTCCCTTATGCAGCAATAAAAGACATCACTTCGACTCCGTCTTTCCTTCGACTCGTTCCTCTGTCTCCGGTGCGTTTCTACTCCGACTCCTATGCAGTTCGAATCCAAGACCGAGTCGAACATCCTGTTCGAATCCATTAGGGAGTCCACGTCAACTCGCCCCACTTCGACTCACTCAGTTCGAGTCCGTCATCAAGTTGAACAAGCGCTTCGCATCCATAAATCTAATAAAAATTATCTTCAATGTTGCAATCCTTCACATCGATTCAAGAAAGGATCGTCATGAAGGAACATTCAAAAACAACCGTCAAGCGTTGTTGCAACAAATTTCACATCAGTTCAGGAGAGGATCGATACGAAATTCAAAAAACAATAAACTAACAACGACTCGAGAACGTGCAAATGTCAGCGGGAGTTAGACTAACATATATGCATAAATGTCGGACCAATATTCAATATTCCAAATTTTCAGGAATCAGAAATTCATCTAATAACGATTACAACAACAAATGGGTAACCACAAGCATACAGCAATCGGTTGCAACAATACATGGTACAACATTCAAAGGTTTACATTATCAAGAAGAACGGTCAAAGATTATAGCTTTCATCGATGAAACAATAACTATTCAGAGTAGAGACGGCAGTATTTCAAAGCACGTCATGTTTCCACAAGACGTACTTTGGGGGGCAAATATTATCCCGCCTTTTGGCAAGGCCGTAACACCAAGGAATTGACTAGTAACCAGTGACGGCCCATCCCAGAGGTCGGTTATATACGGGCTCACTACGGATATCGATGAATTTTGTCCGAGTCCGGATCGAGCCAAAATTCGTAAGACATGACAAGCTAAGCCATGGGAGCCAACGTTTCAAATCTCAAGTCAATCCGAGTTCGTATGCTCGAGTTATGAGCGATACAAGATTGGACGAAAATCAATTGCCGATCGACTCGCTCCTTCGACTCGCTTCGCAGCACTCGAGAGAAGCCAACTTCGACTCGCTCTACGTCCCTTAGAGCTGCTCTCCTCGACTCGCTCCACGTCCCTCAGAGCTGCTATCTTCAACTCGCTCCACGTCCCTCAGAGCTGCTCTCTTCGACTCGCTCCAGTTTGAAACCATCGAAAGTGCATACTTCGACTCCATTGCTCAGACCTCCCAGAACGCCCCACTTCGACTCGCTCTCCCAGTGCTAGCTTCGACTCGCTCTCCTAGTGCTAGCTTCGACTTGCTCTCCAAAGCTTGCTTCGACTCGCTCAACCAAGTACTTACTTCGACTCGCTCGAAACAACATCCAGGACAAAGTAAGAATCAAGTGCCACATCATCGGGTCGAACGGAAGCGAGTCGAAACAGAAGCGAGTCGAAGGAAACAGCCTACCGAAAAATCCATTTCGTATCGATCATATCTCCCAATCTACAAGCCCAAATGCTATGAAATTTTCACAGAAGACTACGTGCATGCTAAAGAATGTCCACGCCAAATTTCGACTCCATTGGATGAAATCTCGAGTGAGTCGAAATCTGCTCGTGTCGATCACGGATCAGACCGAAAATTCACGGGCTTCGGCCTGCGGGCCTGGTCACGTGCCAGAGAGGGTCTCTCGAGATCTGGGCAAAATACCAGCATCCTACACCTATAAATAGACCCCTAAAGCCAACAAAAAAGGGGTTCTTCTTCCTCTTTGAGATCTCCAACGCTCGGACTCCGCCAGATCCAGATCTGAACTCAATTGCTGCTGCTACCAACGAAATTCACTGCTTCAAATCACAATTGACTGCTGTAAATCATTGAATTCACTTATAAACACAAAAGAAAGATCAATAAAGCAAACAATTTCATAGTGGACATAGGCTATACACCGAACCACTCTAAATTCTTGTGTCTCCTTGCACTTTAATTATTCTCATTTCTGAAATTTGTAGTCTTTGTTAGATATTTCCTCTTTTTTCATTTAATGTCTTCACTTTATCTCTTCAAAGACTTCCGAAGAGTGTTGTGCCCAATTTTGGTACAAACACGAACAAAGCATGACGATCGATACGAATGAAGCGAAGTTCAAGGACAACGCATTCAACTTGGCGTCGAAAGCGGAGTGATCTGGAGATTCAAGTGCCACGTCATCTCACAGTCAAGTGCAGCTATCGAGTCGAACGAGAGTGAGTCTAAGTGATCGAGTCGAACGAGAGCGAGTCGAAATGATGGAGTCGAACGAAAAACCCAACCGAGAATCCCATTTCGTATCGATCATATCTCCTAATCTACAAGTCCAAATGCTACGAATTTTTCACAGAAGCTTAGGTACATGCTAAAGAATGTCCATACCAAATTTCGACTCCGTTGGACGAAATCTTGATCGATACTTAATCTGTTCGTATCGATCACAGATCGGGCCGAAACTTCATGGGCTTGGGCGCGCGGGCTTGGTCACGTGCCAGAGAGGGTCTCCCGAGATCTGAGCGAAATACCAGCCTTCTACACCTATAAATAGAGCCCTAGGGCATACAGAAAAGGGGCTTCTTCTTCTTTGAATTGTCCAATGCCCAGACTCTGCCGGATCCAGATCTAAACTCCCTTGCTGCTGCCAATAACGAAATTCACTGCTGCAAATCATACTTATCTGCTGTAATTCATTGAATTCACTTGTAATCTTCAAAGAAAGATCAATAAAGCTATCAACTTCATAGTGGATGTAGGCGATACGCCGAACCACTCTAAATTTTTGTGTCTCCTTGCATTTTAATTATTTTCATATCTGAAATTTGGAGTTTTTGTTAGATAATCCTCTTTTTCCATTTAATTTCTTCACTTTATCTCTTCAAAAACATCCGAAGAGTGTTGTGCCCAATTTTGGTACAAACACTTTGGTGCTTTCACTGAGAAAACATAATTTTTCTCCAGCTCTTTGGATCTCCTATCTATATCGGATTGCATAAATCCAAGAAGAAGATCCAGATCTAGAACTTTGAAGCCCTTCCATTCTATTTAGATTTGCATCAGATCTAGGAAAGGACTTTCACCAATTCACCATAGTAAGTACACGGACTACTTCTACAGCTGCTGATCAGGGAGGACGGGACATGCAGAATCCCGCGCAATTGCCTCCATCATACTAAGATACCGCCGGATCTTCAGATCCAACAGGCCCGGTTACCAGACAAGTGTTCCAGATGCTGTTCCAAGAATTGACCCAGATTCGACAACAGCTAACTGAACAACTGCGCGCCAACGCAGAGTTGACCAACCAGTTAAATCGCCAAAGGCGCAGAAGATCCAGAAGAGACCAAGGTTTTTATTCTTCCACAGAGAGTTCAGCCTCATTTGACGGTCATCACCGATCCATGCGCCCATGGTTGGATGTAAGCTATACCCAGGCCACAGGGCACCAGCCTGCTTCGAATCTTGGACAACCCATAATTGGACCATCCACTAGTCATCATACAGGACCTTCATCCCGAAGAGGTGTTGCTCCTTATCATGTCACAGGCAACATTGCTACTACCACCTCTACCGAACAAGGGGTTGATGCTAGAAACCAAGCTGATCCTCTACGTAACCCACGAGAGCAGACTCCAGAACCTTATGTCCCAGAAAATGTTGAACCAAGGAGGTGAGGCATGGACCGTCGACCGCGTCCGGTCCAGACTCGCGCTATGGAACCCGACCACACCTTGGCACAACATGCTACAAGTATCCGAATGCCGGACATACCAAGGATGATTCGTCAAATGATCCGTGAAAGTCAGGGTCTCAGTAATGACGACTGGGGAATCTCCTGGAGTCATACCCCTTTCACCGATGACATATTATATGCTGAACCACCTCGGCGCTTCAGAATACCAACTTTGCCAGTCTACGAAGGGAGTTCTGATCCCAATCAACACATCCTGAAGTACGAATGGCTGATGAATGCTGCAAGAGATGATGATGCAGTAAAATGCTGTAGTTTCCCCATTTCCCTGGGAGGCATTGCAACCATGTGGTTTACTCATTTGCCACCACGATCCATTTCTAATTTTGATCAGATGGCCACCAAGTTTGTTGAACAATTCTGTATGCATGTAGCGAGGCCTAAGGATGTTAACACTTTGTCTAGTGTTACTCAAGCTCCCGGAGAAAAGCTTAGACGTTACTTGGAGCGATTCCATGCTACGTGTGCAGAAATAAGCAATCCCAATGATAACTCTATTCTGATGGCATTGACTAAGGGGATTGATGCTGATTCCGAGTTCGGAAATTGGTTAGTTGGAAAACCACCTACGTCATTGGACCGTTTCTACTCCAAGGCAGCCCAATTCTTGAGAAGGGAGGATGCAAAACAGTCTAGGAAGCAGGATGATGCAGGACCCAACATCGAAGGAATCCAGAGAAACATCGCTATAAAACAATCCGGAGATGGTTCTGGAAAAGTTCAGTTGAACGCACAAAATAAACAGAATCAGCAGAGGGACAATGGAAATCAAAGCAAAAAACACGATCAGAATCGTGGTCCACGACGTAGGGCTTCCATGTATGATAATTACACTCCATTGAATACGTCGCTGGAAAATGTGTATTTGCAAACCTGCAATACCATGCAATACAAGAAACCTGCTCCAAAGCCACCAACTGAAAGACAAATCCAAATAGGAAAATTTTGCAGATTTCATGAGAGTTATGGCCACAACACCAATGAGTGTCGTCACTTACAAGACCTTATTGAAAAACTGGTACGTGAACGGAAGTTGGATCAGTATGTGCGGGAGCCGCAGTCTGGTGGTGCGGGCCCATCAAATCAGAATCGTGCGCCGAATCAGGAAAGACAGGAGGAACCTGCTCGTACATGCGGGAGGTTGGTTATCAATACAATAAGTGGTGGTCCTCATCCAGCAGATCGAAGCTGGAAGGAAATGGAGTTGTATCCCAGTTCTATCAGGCATGTGGACTTCGAGTGTTGTAGTAGTTTTGATGAAGGGGCTCCGGCCAAGCAATAGAAGACGATGACAGATGACATCGTGTTCAGGAACCGAGACGCTGACAAAGTCGAATCCCCCACTATCGACCCGCTGGTCATCTGAGCTCAAGTAGGTCCTAGTTGGATAAAGAGGATCTTAGTTGACAGTGGAAGCTCTGTGAATATCATGTTTAAACGAGCTTATGATCAAATGAGGATGGAAGCAAAGGACTTCAAACCCTATTAATCTCGAATCCATGGTTTCAACGGAAGTGCTACAATACCCACCGGAATGGTGGAACTACTAGTGAAGTTGGGAGATGGAGAACGCTGGAGAGTACGAATGTTACAGTTCGTTGTGTTGGACATAGACTCCCCTTATAATGCTTTCTTGGGCCAACCGGCCCTCACCGAATTCAGGGCAGCCATTGCCCCATGGTGTTTGACTTTAAAATTTCCCACTGATCGTGGAGTGGGAATCATTCAAGGAGATTAGGCTGCTGCCAGAGCCTGTTATGTTGCTGACCTGCGGGAGGCACATCGAAAGGAGAAAGGAAAGGGCGTAGAAGAATCTCTCTGCGTCCGTTTTGCCGATAATTGTCAATTAACGCTCGGGCCTATTCCCGGGCACCCTAGCCAATTCCTCAAGGATCTTGACCCAAGAGAAACTGAAGACGAAGGAGAATCTGAAGAAAGTCAAGCATCCTCGGCCGAACTGACAATCGATGTCCCAATTGACAATGATGATGATTCGAAAATGATAAAGATTGGGTCTCAGCTAAGCCAGAAAACTCAAGAGGAATTGGTTGAATTTCTACAGGCAAATCTTGATGTATTCTCCTGGATGCATTTCGACATGTGTGGGATCTCGTCGGACATCGCGAGCCACACTATAAATATTGACCCGTGGCATGTCCCGGTCAAACAAAAAAGGCATGGTATGGATCCAGAGAGATCTGCTGCCCTTAAAGAAGAAGTAGAAAAGCTTAAAGTGAACGGGTTTATTCGAGATGCGCTATATCCTGAATGGGTGTCGAATCTCGTGCTCGTCCAAAAGCCGAACGAAAAGTGGAGAACATGTGTCGATTATTCCGATCTGAATACAGCATGTCCCAAAGATAGTTTCCCGCTTCCCAGAATTGATCAGCTAGTAGATTCGACAGCTGGGCATGAACTCTTATCCTTCATGGACGCGTATTATGGCTACAATCAGATACCGATGCATTTACCCGATCAAGAACATACCAGCTTCGTAACCAATCTAGGACTTTACTGTTACAAAGTTATGCCATTCGGACTCATGAATGCCGGGGCTACTTATCAACGATTGGTCAATCGGATGTTTGCCAATCAAATCGGGAAAACAATGGAAGTATATGTAGACGACATGCTTGTGAAGTCACGACTCTCCACTGACCATGTTAAAGACCTGGAAACTATGTTCAACATACTTCGAGAATACAAAATGAAGCTAAATTCATTGAAATGTCACTTTGGAGTTGCATCCAGAAAATTCCTTGGGTTCATCGTCAACGCTCGAGGGATCGAAGCTAATCCTGAAAAGATCTGGGCTATCAGAAATCTCGAAACTCCGAAAACCATAAAGCAAGTCTAGAGTCTCAATGGGAAAGTAGCAGTGTTAGCACCAAAATTGGTCACTAACCTCGTTGAGAAAGATTGTGTACAGATGTAAGTGATGAAGTTAAATTAAACAAGGAAGAATATGCTAATTTAAATGCAGAAAGTAAGAACACCGGATTTATAGTGGTTCAGCGTAACTGCCTACATCCACTTTGAGTTTTGATCTTTATTTCTTTCAAAAGTAGCTGAATACAGATACAATCAATATATTAATGACTTGAATACAAGTTTGAAACGAAAATAGTAAGTCTTGAAAGTGGCAGAGTCTCCCCATTGTTCTCGCAAAAAAGGTCCATTTCACTGTGCCCCTGCCCATCTATTTATAGACAAAGGTGGGTTGGACTTCTCTGGCGGGCCTGGTAGCTGAATAACTCGGTCCAGATAGGCTGATCCATGTGTTCCGAACCAATCAGGCCGAACAGTTGGGTGCCGAACCAGTCTCCTTCTGCCGAACGAGGCGCTTGCTGTGTGGGAAGAGTAGGCCGAATAGCCATCAAAGCCGAACGTGTCTCCTGGCCGAGCGAAGTATCTGGCCGAACGTGTCTTCTGGCCGAACGAAGCCCCTTAGACGAACGTGCCTTTAGGCCGAACGAAGCCCTTAGCCGAACGATGTCCTTAGGCCGAACAAAGCCCTTGGTCGGACGATGTCTCTGGCTGAACGATGCCTCTAGCCGAACGTTGCCAAATGCCGAGCGCTCCTGGATGCCGAGTACTCCTGGATGCCGAGTACTCCAAGATGTCGAGTACTCCTAGATGCCGAGTACTCAGTTGCCTTGCCAAATCTCCAGGAAAGACTTGCCCCCCAAAGTGTGTTATGTGACTGCACGTAATACGCTTTGAACAATGTATCCTCTATGTCTCGTTTCAAATCCTTGACTAAATTCTAATGGAGATGCCTTCTTGAGAATATCAGTGGTCATCCGTGTCTGATTCTGCAGAGCTAATAGGCTTCGGCTATCTGATCTAGTCTTCTCTTAATAACCCTTAGTGAGAATTCAATTTCTGTTGATTTCAAGAAGTCGAACTTTTTCGGACGTACACATGCACGTTTGGGTACATGTTCTTGCCATTGGCTCTCGGATGCGTTTTATATGCTCATAAGTCGTCACCAACTCCATCTAGTTTAATTGCAATTCAATCGCGATTCCTTGTTTGTATTTTCTGTGAAATAAGGGTTGTAATCAGCCACTTGAGGAGTTTTCCAAACCTCTCTTCAGTACAGACTCTATGATTTTGTTCACAGCTTCAACCTGTCCATTTGCAGTTATAATGGATCATGGAAGGTCATAAGGACAGATGACGTTACGGATAAAGAAGTTGATTATTTTCTTCATCTTGGTCGTGGTTAAGAGTTCTTCATCTGCCCATTTGGTGACGTAATCAACTGCTATGATGGTGTATTTCGCATCACCTTTAGGATCGACAAGAAGATGATTTCAGTGCCCCCAAGTGGCAAACGGCTATGAACTAGCCATTTGAATAATTTCCATCGGTGGGGTTCCCGGATTCTTTGCAAACATCTTGCACTCGTCACATTGTCTAGCATGATCAACCGCATCTGGGTTGATGGTTGGCCAGTAATACTTGTAGCAGAGTATCTTCTTTATCATGGTTTTCTCCCTGACGTTATTACCGCATTCTTCTTCATAGATTTTGCTTAAGATATCATCATGGGCGATATGCCAAAGCATGGGGATGGATAAACTCCTTTTGACACACGAATTATTCTTAGATGATTTGGCGTGAAGCTTTGAGGAGGATCCGTCGTTTGTCATTCCTCCGTTCAGTAAGAATTCCTCATTTTAGATAGTCTTTGATAGGAGTCAACCATGACACCTTTTCATTTTGTTCGCTGAGTACGTGCGTAATGATGTAATACGTGAAATCAGTTAGTAGCTCTTGGACTTGGCCGACAAAAGGAGCAAGACAATGCCCCCTAGCAAGATCAACTTCCTTAAATTTGTATACTACCAATCAAGAATCACAAAAGATATGTAAAGTTTTCACTTCAAATCCTCTAGCAAGTTTGAGGCTGGTAGTTAAGGCTTCATACTAAGCATCATTGTTTGTTATAGGTAAATCGAGTTTTAGGACGTAGTAGATTGATCGTTCCTCAGGAGTCATTATCAAGCCATAACACTGATCATTGGATGCTCCATCCGTGTACATTTTCCATCTTATGGTTGGTTCTCTGCTACTCTTCGAGTAGTCATTTGAGGTAGTGAATTTGGGTGTGAGGTCTGCTAATTTCCGTCCTTGGATAGCCCTTCATGGAAAATAAGTGATATCGAATTATCTTAGTTTGATATTCTATTTAAGTAGTCTTTCAGACGTCTCAGGTCATTGTATGCCTTGTCGCAACGGCTGGTAGGCATAGACGTTGATGGGGTGAGCCTAAAAGTAAGAGTGGAGCTTTCATGATGAAATCAATAGAGATTGTGCTAGCTTTTGTAGCTTCAGGTTGATATCCAATGCATGGCTCGCGATAGTTAATGAAATCACATATGCATGTCAGAATGGGTCCAAGGGAACATATCATCATTTATTCAGAAAAATCCAACTAATTCTTTTATCATCATTGCACTGAGCTATGATCCGATATTCAGCACCCGGAAAGGGTCGCAATGGCTGGCTGTAATGTCGACCGTCAGCTTAGCAGGTGCCATCCCAGATTCTTTGAGTAAAGGTGTAACTATTTTGCATAACATTCATTGTGAAATATGGCTGGGACGGCCAATGTTGATGGTTACTCTAGTCGAATCCTAGAGTCTTGTCATGAGTTATTGAGTCTAATAGTGAAGGGCTCTGAATGCTCTAATAGATTATTACCAAATGGCCAAAAATCAGGCTAAAAAGCGCATTAAAGGAAATGTCGAGTGGGGGTCAGCCTCGAGTGGCACGCAACTGTATAGCTGGATCTCGCTATGAGTTTGAATTTGCTTGTGCATTCGAGTAACGCACTTTCTATTTAATGCATTCATGATTCTTTACCCGTCCTTCGGGTTGGAGTGAAAGTCAATTGCCCATGAGCTAAGGTATCGATTTAACGATTCTATCTCTAGGCATCCTTTCGGTCGTTGCCTTGAGTAGCTGTAAGCACTATATATAAGTTTTAATACTGAGCTATCGTAGCCAGTTTTTGGATAACCATGCGTCTTCTCCCAGTCTCGGGTTGATAAATGTACTGCATGGGCGATTGAGTCTCGTCCTAGCTATGTTTATGTTTTCACCTACACTCCAATGACATAGAGGTGATTGGTGAATAGTCGGTTCACATTCATCTTGCTTCTCGCTCGTGCCCCCAGGTCTGGGGCATATACCGATAAGTGGGAAGGCCAGCCACGCCCACTTTAGCTTTACTCTCTTTCCCGTTGAATCGTGGGATCATGTCAGTCGATGGGAGACTAGGTCTCGCCTATCTTGGATTTTATCATGGTTTTCCATTCCAAGAGGAATACTTCGATGCCACGTAAGTTTCGGGGCATAATTTGGACAGTGGATGGTCATCCACGTCCACTTTGGTTCATGCTCTGCAATCAGATCTCGGGGTAAAGTTGGCTACAAATGTAGTCGGGTTATGCTCATCCAGTTTCATACTCCTCCTGACGAATCGAACGAGGGTGCTGGAGAATTTTTGACCAAGTATTCGTGGTTTACCCTATTTTCAATACTTTGGGGGTCATAGTTTTTCAAAAAACATCTGAGTCACATTCGTATGTGCTTGGTGCGGATCGGCATTGACCCTTGGTCTAAGGTATGATATAGTAGGTTGCTTGTAGCTTTGGATGCTGTTTCGATTGGCTCTGTATTGAGGCCTCCCTGCAGTCGCTGCCTCAAGTTATAAAGAACGCCACGCTAGAGCTACAATAAGCTGTCGTATTCAGCTTTTTAGTATTTTGTACCCCTTCCCCCAGTAATGATTTAGCCAGGTCACTGGTTGGATGGTCGAACTCCATCCTCAGCGGGTTAATAATCCTCCTGTCGATTCCAGGTCGAAGTTTGTGGAATAGAAAATGGTCGGAATCCACTCGTCTATTTATCGATGTCTATACACCACTCTGCATTCTGGTGACTTAGTGTTATTCTCCCCCCGGTTGACTCGCGCCCAATTTGTGTTCATGCTTCGATCCACGCTCCGGGCACTTAGAGATTTGTCGAACGGTTTACGCTTTAGTCCACAGTTCGAGACGCAAAGATTTTCGTCAACTCGTTTATACTCTTGTTCGCACTCTGGGAACTTAGAGTAATCCGGTCCGCTTCTGGGATTTAGGGATTTCTCTGAAGTCGCCTATAATCTAGTCCACGCTCTGGGGACTGAGAGTACTGTAGTCCGCACTCTGGGGACGTAGAGGTTTTTGAGTCATTTATACTCTAGTCCGCACTCAGGGACTTAGAGTACTTTAGTCCGCATTCTGTCTCCTATTCCAGAGGGTGAGACCCCTCGGATGGCTGAGAGTTTGCCCGAACCTGGTAGATAATCCTTCTCTTTAAGGTTCTCTTTAAGATTTCGAAAGTCGTTATTCTTTATGTAGGACTATTGCATTCTAATGCTTGTTTTCCACGATTTTGTGCAGGTCGTTCTGACCCCGAGCCAACTCCGAGGAGCGATGTCGCCAAGGAAGTGGGGGAGAAAACAAGTGAAGCCACTCACGCAGGGGAGGCTTCTGGTCCAGATGCTCAGGTGATCGGAGCGCTTGACGGAGACAAGTCTGAAACCTCCTCTCCTACCGACGGGGGTTATGAAGTAGAAATTACAGGCGCCTTTGAGCACACATCCGAATTGAGCATGGAGGAGCGGCTCGAGAAAGAGAAGGAGGAGACGGTCAAGGTCATAGTAGAGCCCCGAGTTATGGACTTGGACGATCCTTTGAACAAGCCGTTGAAGGTCATCCTTCCTGGCGGGTCAAAGCCCATGGAAGGCCCCCGTACTCCTTCAGTTGCTACCCCTCTATCAAAGAAGAGTACCACTGGTAAATGCTATGGAGTGGAGTTGTCTGGAATGAAGTTAAAGAAGCTCAATAAGTGATTACTATCCTCGTTAAACGAGAGTTAGTTTAAGTCATGTAATTATTTTCATCTATTTCCTTAGTCCTTGTAAATAGAATGTTGACTCTGAACTTTGGAGGGGTTGTAATAGAAACTCATTTCTGAATAAGTTTTAGTTCCTTTTTCTATCTTAAAAAAGACTCTTATTGTTCAGTTTTCATTGTGATTGTGATTTTAATCCAAGCAGTTGTGAGTAACATCGACTTCTCAGTCCATCTTCATATAACTCGGAAACTCTTCGGGAGTTGTTGAACTTCCATTCTGTGCTTCGAGCACTTAGAATACTTTCTAGCCCGTATGTCAGGGATTTGACAAATTCAAGTCATTTGTGCCATAGTTCATATTCAGGGAACTTGGAGATCTGATTCGCTTATATTCGAGTCTGCACTCTGGGGAGTTAGAGTAGTCTAGTCCTCACTCTGGGGACTTAGAGGTTTAAGTCATTTATACTCTAGTCCGCGCTCTGGGGACTTAGAGTACTCCAGTCCGCAATCTGGGGACTTTGAGGTTTAAGTCGTTTATACTCTAGTCCGTGCTCTACGGACTTAGAGTACTCCAGTCCGCACTCTGGGGACTTGGAGGTTTTAGTCGTTTATACTCTAGTCCGTGCTCTGGGGAGTTAGAGTACTCCAGTCCACACTATGGGGACTTGAAGGTTTAAGTCGTTTATACTCTAGTCCGTGTTCTGGGGACTTAGAGTACTCCAGTCCGCACTCTGGGGACTTGGAGGTTTTAGTCGTTTATACTCTAGTCCATGCTCTGGGGACTTAGAGTACTCCAGTCCGCACTCTGGGGACTTGGAGGTTTAAGTCGTTTATACTCTAGTCCGTGCTCTGGGGACTTAGAGTACTACAGTCCGCACTCTGGGGACTTGGAGGCTTAAGTCATTTATACTCTAGTCCGCGCTCTGGGGACTTAGAGTACTCCAGTCCGCACTCTGGGGACTTGGAGGTTTTAGTCATTTATACTCTAGTCCGCGCTCTGGGGACTTAGAGTACTCCAGTCCGCACTCTGGGGACTTGGAGGTTTAAGTCATTTATACTCTAGTCCGCGCTCTGGGGACTTAGAGTACTCCAGTTCGCACTCTGGGGACTTGGAGATTTAAGTTGAGAGTAGTCGTATTTTCACTCTTTAATTTGTATTCATCTACTGTATCGAGGCTAATGTCGTCGAATGAACAATCGAACCACGTTTGCTCACGGAATGGGATTCTACCCCCCAGGATGAGGGACGAAATTTGAAAAATGGATGATCGATTCTCGTCCGCTTGGTGATTATAGCTCTTCCAATCAAGTCAAGGAAGGAGGTATATGACAGATGGTTGAATCACATCCATGTTGGGTTAGATAGCCAAATCTCGTACAATTTGCTCCTTATGTTCCAAGGTGTAGATGATCAAATCACGTCCAATTTAGACGGATCCAAGGTGCATATGTTCCAAGGTGCATATGATCCAAGGTGCATATGATCCACTCTAATAGATTGTTGAGTAGACAAAGTAAGTTGCATATGTTCCAAGGTGCAGTCGTGTCCATATATTGACAACGATGGTTAGTGAGTACGCAGTCTACCATAGCTACTTCAAGTTGGGCCATCGAACAACCTTTCGTGTTCAGGGTAGGATTTGATGTGTAGATGATCAAATCACGTCCACTTTAGACGGATCCCGGCGTCACTGAGCTTTATGAGGGGTATTTTGTCGAACTTTGTTCTATGACTCAATTGGAGTGGATGATCGAGCCATATTCATTCCAAGCAGTTTAGGTCTCCAAGTCAAATGCGGAGGTTGATGGATGGATGGTCGGTTGTTCGAATCGATCATAAGTTGAGCATACGAACTCGGATCGTCTTGAAACTTGGAACATTGGCTTCCCTGGCTTTGATTGTTATGTCTTGTTAATCGTGGCTCGATCCAGACTCGGACAAAATCCATCGATATCCATAGTGAGCCTTTGTGTAACCGATCTCCAAGACGAACTGTCACTGGTTTCTAATAAAGTTCTTGGTGTCACGGCCTTGCCAAAAGGCGGGATAACATTTGCCCCCTAAAGGACGTCTTGTGTAAACATGACGTGCTTTGAAAAACCGCAGTCTTTCATGCTGAATATTTTCGTTCAGTTGATTGCTTGACAGTCGTCTTTTAATCGTTTCGTTGCAATCTTCTTTTAGACAAATGTTCAACTAGCGTGCTTTGCTTTGGTTCTACCCCAGTTTTGGGGATGAGTATGGAGTTGATGTATGTTTATACTCCGTCTCGCAATCTGGGAGTACGGAGTTGAGTAGATGTTTATACTCCGTCTCGCACTCTGGAAATACGGAGTTGATTAATGTTTATACTCCGTCTCGCACTCTGGGAGTACGTAGTTAAGCGAATGTTTATACTCCATCTCGCACTCTGGGAGTACGGAGTTGATTAATGTTTATACTCCGTCTCGCACTCTGGGAGTACGGAGTTGATTAATGTTTATACTCTGTCTCGCACTCTGGGAGTACGGAGTTAAGTAGATGTTTATACTCCGTCTCGCACTCTGGGAGTACGGAGTTGATTAATGTTTATACTCCATCTCGCACTCTGGGAGTACGGAGTTGATCAATGTTTATACTCCGTCTCGCACTCTGGGAGTACAGAGTTAAGTAGATGTTTATACTCCATCTCGCACTCTGGGAGTACGGAGTTGTGCGAAGGATCGTCGTGTATCAACCCATTTTTAGCCTTGATGTGATGGCTTGCCCTCGAGCTCGAGTTTCACTTAGCGAGTGGCTGGCCGTATCGTAGCCGCTCTCTACTTGAATAAATTCCACTTGCAGGATGGAATTCAGCTCTCTGTGCATCGTGATGTTGTACATTGCATTTAATCCATAGCCCCAAATCAAAGGCATATGGTTGATGATGAGCAATAGAATTATTCTCGTCCAGATGTAACTCCACACGTCCGATCATGGTCTGCGTAGATTGGTTGGCAACCAAATCTGAGTACCTGGACACCTGCATCGTTTTGAAAGTAGTTTAGTTCAAGCTAGTCGTAGTTCATAGAACAATTGAAATAGAGATGGAAATGGAAATAATTCAAAGAAGATTATGGTAAATCTCATTGATATGTGAAGCAGCATCGTGTGCTCGCTATTCGACTCCGCCCCTGACTCCTTTCAAAGGGATGTTGGCCGTCAACCGTCCAATTGATAATCATAGCCCTTTATTAATAGGCATCGGATATTCGTTGCCCGCCATTTTGCAGGACTTGTACATACTATTGAAGCTTTCCTTTCCAGGTCATCTTTTCGATCACACCTCGGAGGTGTTTGTAATCGCCCGTGTTAGGATGAGCGAGCATCCGGGAATATGCAACATTCCCCTGATTTTCTTTAGACTTTGGTGTACTCTCTCGAGGTTGGTTTCCAGTACCATTCCGAGTAGTGAGTCTTCAAGTAGAGGTTGTCAATTGAATCTTTCAAAGAGCATATGAGCTGAATTTTGAAGTCTTGCTTCGGCTACTGGGATCTACATCCTTAGCCAACGGGCCTTCATTGTTATTTTTCTTAGTCTGCTCCACTCCTCCTCACTTCAGTTCTGATTCATTTTGTAAAAGAAACGATCCACAGTCGTAGGAGGCTCTTTAGCTAACTAGCTGCCAAAATATATTTGGAGGTCGACTTTCCTCAAACGCGATCAGTATGATACCCTTGTTAGTATTTGGAATAAATTGCTTAGAGCATTGGTTTTCTTGGAGTCATCTTGGCGTTTGCTAGAGTCATATCATCTATGTTCTCCAACCTTTGGGAGTACCGCTTGAATAGCGGTTGCTTGTCCGTTCCCTTGATGTCGTTCATAAGTTGCCGCTAGATCCTCTATGCCCTGGTCGATCATGGGATGTCAAGGAAGTGGATAGAATGTTCCTTTATTAAGTTGAGTTTTGAATTCACTATCCGGAGGCACTGCGCTGCGGCTAGGGTTCGGGGGGGTTTCCCCCCGAATTTTTTTTTTGAAAATTTGGGTCGTACCCGAAAAAGTTATTTTTTGAAAATAAGGGTCGTACCTGATCCATATATTTTTTGTATAGGGACTAGTCAGATTGTTTTTGAGAGAGAGATCGGTATACAGTGCATGGATCGGTCTGGATACTTCGTTCGGCACAGAAGTACCGTTCGGCATTGGG
Source organism: Allium fistulosum (assembly GCA_030737815.1). Lineage (NCBI taxonomy): Eukaryota > Viridiplantae > Streptophyta > Magnoliopsida > Asparagales > Amaryllidaceae > Allium > Allium fistulosum. The sequence goes on from CM060903.1 coordinate 1,229,992,020, forward strand.
GCGTTCGGTGTTGGCATATTGCTCAGCCAAAGCTGTTCGGCCAAGGCTGTTCGGCAGAGTGGATCGGCCTGGAGTGGTTCGGCCAAAGCTGTTCGGCCAAGGCTATTTGTCCAAAGTGGATCGTCCAGAAGTGGTTCGGCCAAAGCTGTTCGGCATCCACACTGTTCGGCATTCCACACGTGTTCGGCATTCACACTGTTCGGCGTAACCGAGTCGTTCGGCATACAATACCGTTCGGCATTACAGAGGCGCTCGACATTCATTTGTTCGGCACAACCGAGTCATTCGGCATACACTACCGTTCGGCATTACAGAGGCGTTCGGCCTAGAGGTATGGTCGGCCTGGAAGAGCGTTCGGCCTACGCCTTTTCTGGTGTGTTCGGCATACGCCTTTCCTGGAGCGTTCGGCATACGCCTTTTCTGGAGCGTTCGGCATACGCTTTTTCTGGGGCGATCGGCATAAGCCTTTTCTAAGGCGATCGGCATAAGCCTTTTCTGAGGCGATCGGCATAAGCCTTTTCTGGAGTGATCGGCTGAATTGCCTTCAGAGGAGGGTCGGCCTTCATTCAACTTGAGTGCAAACTTCAACGTCCAATCCCTAGATCTTGCGTACATCACTGAATCCAATCTACGGCTATCAGCTTCCTTTAGATTTCTTTCAAATCTGAGTAGAATAGGAAGTTTTCTAGTAAACAACTGGATCTATCTCGCGAATATGGAAATCCACTAGTAGACGCTGAGATCCAATCAAGCTGAGAATTCAACTCTCAATGAAAGCACCAAAGTGTTAGCACCAAAATTGGTCACTAACCTCGTTGAGAAAGATTGTGTAGAGATGTAAGTGATGAAGTTAAATTAAACAAGGAAGAATATGCTAATTTAAATGCAGAAAGTAAGAACACCGGATTTATAGTGGTTCAGTGTAACTGCCTACATCCACTTTGAGTTTTGATCTTTATTTCTTTCAAAAGTAGCTGAATACAGATACAATCCATATATTAATGACTTGAATACAAGTTTGAAACGAAAATAGTAAGTCTTGAAAGTGGCAGAGTCTCCCCATTGTTCTCCCAAAAAAGGTCCATTTCACTGTGCCCCTGCCCATCTATTTATAGACAAAGGTGGGTTGGACTTCTCTGGCGGGCCTGGTAGCTGAATAACTCGGTCCAGATAGGCTGATCCATGTGTTCCGAACCAATCAGGCCGAACAGTTGGGTGCCGAACCAGTCTCCTTCTGCCGAACGAGGCGCTTGCTGTGTGGGAAGAGTAGGTCGAATAGCCATCGAAGCCGAACGTGTCTCCTGGCCGAGCGAAGTATCTGGCCGAACGTGTCTTCTGGCTGAACGAAGCCCCTTAGCCGAACGTGCCTTTAGGCCGAACAAAGCCCTTAGCCGAACGATGTCCTTAGGCCGAACAAAGCCCTTGGTCGGACGATGTCTCTGGCCGAACGATGCCTCTAGCCGAACGTTGCCTGATGTTGAGCGCTCCTGGATACCGAGTACTCCTAGATGCCGAGTACTCCAAGATGCCGAGTACTCCTAGATGCCGAGTACTCAGTTGCCTGGCCAAATCTCCACGAAACAAGCAGCATTGAGAAGGTTCATTTCAAAGTCCACTGATAAATGCATCCCCTTCTTCGATCTGATCCAAAAAGGGAAACGAAACTTTGAATGGACCACGGAGTGTGAAGGCGCTTTCCAAGCACTAGTGCAACATCTATCCACACCACCTATCCTGTCGAAGCCTATTGATCATGAGAAGTTGTTCATATATTTGGCGATATCAGAAAACGCTATGAGCACTGCATTAATTTGAGAAGAAGACAAGATACAGAAGCCAGTATACTACGTCAGCAAGCGATTGACTGGTGCCGAAAGGAATTATCCAAAATTAGAGAAGTTGGCTTATTTCCTTGTTATTGCATCAAGAAAACACCGACTATATTTTCAGGCACATCCCATTATTGTTTACACCAACCAGCCGTTACGACATGTCCTTTAGCGGCCTGAGACGTCTGGTAGGTTACTCAAGTGGAACATCGAACTGAGCCAGTTTAACATTACTTACACTCCAAGACGGGCCATACAAGGACAAGTCCTAGCCGATTTCATAGCTGAATTTACCATTCCAAAGGACTTGCCCGAAACCAGTGCATCCCCCGAATACGTATGGAAGCTTTATACCGACGGTGCATCAAACGACCGGTGTTCGGGCGCTGGTGTTGTACTTGAAACTCCCGAAGGCCGATCCATATGTTATGCTTTGCAGTTCAATTTTCATGCGACTAATAATGAAGCTGAATATGAAGCCCTCTTAGCTGGCTTGAAACTTGCTAGAGATTTGAGAATCATCGCAGTGGAAATTTATTGTGATTCACAATTAGTAGTGTGTCAAGTACGGGGAGAGTATCAAGCAAGAGATCGAAGGTTGGCTGCTTACTTAGTTCGAGTTCAGGAAGTACTAAATTAGTTTGATTATTATGCCATTTATTGTATACCTCGAGAACGCAACCAAAAAGCCGATTCATTGGCGAAGCTAGCTAGCACAGGCGAAGCTCAGCAAATGGGACTCGTTCCCGTAGAAGTGTTATCCTCCCCGAGCATTGACCGGGAAGAAATAGACCGGGTATGCGAAACCGTCCTCGAAAAGGATTCATGGATGACTCCACTCAGAAGTTACATTGAACACGGAACCCTGCCGGAGCGCAGGAGTGAAAAGAGACAAGTCCTTCGGAAGGCCTCACGAATTACCATCCAGAATGGAATCATGTACAGAAGAGGGTACTCATTCCCTTTACTCCGGTTTATCGCTCACGATGAAATTAAACAAGTATTGCACGATGTGCACGAGGGAGAATGTGGCGATCACACCGGGGGGCAAGCACTTGCCAAGAAAGTATTTCGATACGGATATTACTGGCCGACCGTGAATCATGATGCGTCGGATTATGCAAAGAAATATGATAGGTGCTAGAAATATGCCCGCATTCCTAGAGCTCCTCCTATAAGGATAACGCAAATGGTTAGCCCATGGTCGTTTGCACTGTTGGGCATCGACTTCATTGGTACTCTACCTCTGGCAAAAGGTGGTGCGAAATATGCCATCGTCGCAGTTGATTATTTTACAAAGTGGGCTAAAGCTGAAGCTCTTGCTACCATAACGACGAAGAAAGTAATCAACTTTGTAGTACGCAACATCATCTGTCGATTCGGTCTTCCACAAACCATTATTACGGACAACGGAACCTAATTCGACAGTGCTGAATTTAAAGATTTCTGCGAACGATTTCACATCCAAAAGAAATTCTCCGCAGTTGCACACCCTCAGGCAAACGGACAGGTCGAAGCAGTTAATAAAGTTATAAAATCCATTCTGAAAAAACGACTGGAAAAGGTCGGGGGCAAGTGGGTCGATGAACTTCCTATGGCTTTATGGGCTTACCGAACAACCCACAAGAGCGCGACCGGCCACACTCCATTCTCTCTCTTATGATTCAGAAGTAGTTATTCCATTTGAACTAGAAGTACCTTCTCATCGTGTGACATACTATGATCCAAAGACAAATGCTATGTTACTTGCTGAATCTCTCGATCTACTGGATGAGAAGCGTGAAGAGGCTGATTTGAGGGCAGCCAAGCATCAAAGCCGAGTCGCCTGATTGTACAACGCCAAGGTCCGCCCACGAACCGTTGAACTAGGCGATCTAGTCCTGAAAATAATTTATCCGGTTCCTTTGCATAAGAAGCCGACATGGGAAGGACCGTATGTTATTGAACGAAGGCTCGTAGATGGCACATTTAAATTATCGACCGTTGATGGTCTTACTTTGCCAAGAGCCTGGAATAGCGAGAGTCTTCGCCGCTACTACACATGACATGCTATGTTTATCCATTTAGTTTATTTTCCATTTCGCAATTTGTTTCTACATTTCGAAATTAGAATTTGTAATAAGGCAACTGACTTTGCCATATTTTCTTATTTCAGCAATAAAATGCAATCTCTTCGAGCCAGATCTATGATTTACTTGAAATGCTTCATATGATCATCACCATGCATGAAGAGCTAAGTTTCACCATACGGTGGAATTTATTCGAATAGAGAGTGACTGTGATGCAACCAGTCACTCGCTAAGTGAAACCCGAGCTCAGGGACAAGCCATCACATCAAAGTCAAAAACGGATTGATACACGACAATCCCTCACTTAACTCCAGGTTCCCAGAGTGGGAACTGGAGTGTTAAAAATACGTCTACGAGGAGGGTGGATCCGTCCGCTAAATGACTTCGTCCGTATCCGAACCAAGTTCGAGGAGGGTGGACCCGTCCATCTAACAACCTCACTTGTTAATTTAGGGTGGATGTGACCCGACCATCCATGATCCTGATACAACTCCGAACTCCCGGAGTGCGAGTCGGAGTATAAACATTAACTCTGAACTCCCAGAGTGCGAGTCGGAGTATAAACATCAACTTCGAATTCCCAGAGTGCGAAACGGAGTATAAATAACAACTCCAAATTCCCAGAGTGCGAAACGGAGTATAAACAGCAACTCCGAATTCCCAGAGTGTGAAACGGAGTATAAACATCAACTTCGAATTCCCAAAGTGCGAAACGGAGTATAAACAACAACTCTGAACTCCCAAAGTGCAAGTTGGAGTATAACCATCAACTTCGAATTCCCAGAGTGCGAAACGGAGTATAAACAACAATTCTGAACTACCAAAGTGCGAGTCGGAGTATAAGCATCAACTTCGAATTCCCAGAGTGTGAAACAGAGTATAAACAACAACTCCGAACTCCCAGAGTGCGAGTCGGAGTATAACCATCAACTCCGAATTCCCAGAGTGCGAAACGGAGTATAAACAACAACTCCGAACTCCTAGAGTGCGAGTCGGTGTATAAGCACCAACTCTGGATTCCTAGAGTGCGAAACGGAGTATAAACAGCAACTTCAAGTTCCCAGAGCGTGAATTGAAGTACAAATATCAACTCCGAACTCCCAGAGTGCGAGTCGGAGTATAAATGTTGATTCCAAGTCCCTAGAGCGTGGATGTATGATTTAAACTTAAGCCGGCGTGACCAACCACCGATAAAGAAATGAGAATCCCCGGAGTGCAGATATGATCATCGACAATCAAACAAGCATGGATTAATTACTCAATCTTTGCTTGTCTCAGACATCCGTTCGGTGGCACTAGACTCAACATGTTATAAGTGAGAAGCGATCGTCGACTAATGTTCTACAACTCACCCCCAAGACTGGGGGGCAGGACTTAAGCATCAACCATTGACTGAAGCGATGCGATGTCAAAATTCTACTCGCTCCCCGTTCGCAAACCATGTCCACAGTAGCCAAACTTGGCGAACAAAAACAAACTTTATTCGGAAGCTGAAACTTCACAAGTGCACTTCAGATATTGAAAAGCTTAGACAAATACACAATGATAGAAAAGAAGTCAAAAAAGAGAAGTTTCATTTCTATTGTTTGTAAAAGAAGTTCATGTACAAGTTTCCAAAAAATTCCTACTAGCAGGGGCCGAACCTGCATCTATACACGGCTAACAGAATGAAAGTCGGGATTACACCAAGGAAGCATGTCTAATCTTTCTTCTTCCGCGACTTCCTTTTCGGTGCAGGCCCACCGGAACCACCATTATCCATCCTCTTTGATCCTTTGCCTATCGGTGGACTGTCTTCAGGCGGGGGCATAATTTCAACGTCCTCCTCCGAACTCGAATGAACGGGGATGCTTCCTGCCGGTGGAGTCGGAGGGATAGGATCAAATGTAGAAGATGGGATAGCCGCACTAGTGTCGGCAAATGTACCGCCAGGCGATATCATTCTAGGCGGAGTTGGACCAAGTGTCGCCGTCCCACCTCCAAAACTTCCACCATGTGTTGCGGCATCCATTTCAGCGGCGATTTGTGCCAAGATTTCCTCTTCAGTAACCGATCGAGCCTCGCTGGGAGCGTTAGTATTCGACATCGAAGAGCTTGTGGCAGGAACACCTCCGCCCATGACGAATGATAAGTTGGCTAAAGGATCGCCATGACGGCGAAAGAGTTCTTCCATCAACTGCACATCAAATACAAGTATGCTTCCCTGCACATAGTCGGTTGGGGCAGTTGTAGTTACGGTGATCGCTTTGGTCACGATAGCCTCCTGCGTCTGATATGATTCTTGAGTAGCAGGAGGCATGGCCGGTGCAGCATCAATCACGGGACAAAAATAAGAGAACTGTCGGAATTTAATTCAGATAAAGATTCCGACTTGAGGCAGATATGTGGAATGTTCAAAATACCTTCCTCAGTTTGATTTGAAGGCGGCGGAACGGCTTTAGTAACTTGCACTGCAGCCGGAGACATCTGCGGCTGATCTGGATTATAGACAGGAACAGCTTGGGGATCAACCGTAGATGAGGATTCGGGCTGGGTTGGCGCTGGAACTTCAAGACTCGCCTCATGATGGTCAACCCCAGAACCCTCTCCTATTTCAAAGTGCTGGGCGCCAAGTCTTTCCTTCTCATGCAGAATCATTGACTCATGAAGAATCTTCCTTTCATCCTCAGTCAGGATGCGATTCTCGAGTTCAAACTCGTCCACAGATTCACCCAGATGCGCCTCCTTCTCTTCTTCAACAAGTTGCCCCATGCGTTGTAAAGATGCGCCGGATAATCATCGAGCCAGGCTAGCCCCCTGTGCCTCAGCACATTAGCGTTGTAAACAACGAGAAGGTCCTCGATATCAGCCACTAGCCTGGGCTCGACCGACTTCACTTTCTCCTCAACCTCAGTCTCCACCTTGCGGACTTTAGCCATAGCCACATCCCGCTCACCCCTAAGCAGAACAGCTTGTTCGCATGCCTCCCGGGCTGCGTTGTTTGCATCATCCTTTTCCTTGGCCGTATCGTAAAATTTGGATTTGAGCTCATTAAGTTCCTTGACTACCGCATCCCGTTCGGCGGTAACAGTGGTATTCCGATGGCCCATCTCCTCCACCAAGGCAATGTGTGTCTGCCTCAACCTCTCCATTTCCACATTCGCTTTTTTAGTGGCATCCATCTCAAATTTTCGAGAAGACTCGGCCTCAGAGGTGATCACTTGGATAATCCGGTCCCTTTGAGCGAGTTCGGTCTCCATTTTCTCGATCGCTTTAGCTCGCTCAAAGGCCACCTTGGAAGCTTTCTCTGCAGCCTTTACCCACTCTTTGTACTGGGTGTAGATGTCATGAATGTAATCATGCATCGTGCTTTCCACCCCTGATGGAATTCTTTTTAAGTGCCGTGGGAAGACATAGCCATCGAAGCAAATGTTCGGAAAATCCTTCCTCATCTGAGCCAATTTAATAGCCCCTTCTCCCGTGGGCTCAACCGGGACCTGCTATGTAATTATGGAGGTCGTGGTCTCAACTCTCTAGAGATGAGTTTCGGATCGAGAAGTCTGAGAAGATGGCATGTGGCGAGGAGGCTCTGGCGGGTGCGGAACAAGAACGGGAGGCGGAGATGGAAGTCTAAGTGGAGGAGAGCGTGAACTAGACCGATTTCTGTATTCTCTATCCTTATCACGCCTATTCCTATCTTGGTTAGAATACTCGCGATCGCGATCTCTATCCGAGTCCCTCCTGCGGGAATCGTAATAGGAAGAAGCCTTTCAGGCTGAGCGGAGATTCCCGAGCATCGATCCTTTCCCAGACATGGTACCTGAAAATAAGAAACGAAGGAAGAGTTAGTGATTTCTTAGGTTGGACGATTTACAGTTATGAATCATGTAGTGCAGTGGAGTGTATGCATGTGCAACCCCCCGACCAACCGGAAATGTCGGCCGCACTCATAGCAAGCGACCCGCTCAGTTCAAGAGCATTATCAAGATCCTCCATCCTGGCGTCGTGTTGAGATGACACATAATCCGGAATCGGAATATCAGCAAGCCCTTCAAAAGGATTCTCTACTGGCGAGGGAGGAGCCTCCGAAATTCTAATCCCCGGGACGGGCAAGGACATGACCACGGATTTAAATCTCTTGGATTTAGAACGCTTGTGAGCAACAGCCTTGCCTTTTCTCGTTCCTCCTGAATCCTGGAGATCGGAAGAAGGCCCAGCTTGGAGCTCGGTATCGGTAGGCGTTCTCTCCGGATCAACTTCTTCGGTTATTACGACTCCGGGCGCTTTGCGCTTCACCCGTTTCTTCGGGACCACTCTAAGTGTCCCTTCCAACCGTATGCTCTGCCTCCATTCAATCAGCCCGACAGTCCTCAAGTTTCTGTCGGTCAGAACCAAGTCGATATGCCTCTCTTCGCCCGGAACCGCTTGGAGGATCCGAACTAGCTCTCTGAATTATGCACCGTCAGGCCAAGAGATTGCAGCTATAAAGGAAGAGAAGTATGTCAGTTTTGAAGTCGGTCATTACTATCTCGATGATTCAAGAGAAAGAATTGTAACACTTACGTCTATCTAACCATCGCCTAGCAAATCCAAGGGGCACCGAACATTGAACCATTCAGATTTAAAATAACTTAGCCTTCCCCAGGAGCCCATTACAATGTGGCAGTTCCTAACCGATTCCATGAAAGTGAAAGAAGGGCTGTCTCCGCGACTCTTAACGTTAAATAGATATCTGATCTCGATCGGCTTTGGTGGTCGAAAGAGAATATCCATAAACAGAATGAAGGTGCTATTCAACAAAGTGTATCTGTTGGGATGTAGCTGGGATGAAGATATTCCAAGGAACGATAACATCTCCCTTATATATTGGTTGAAAGGAGGAAGTGTTCCCGCCGTACAGGCATGACGGTTAAAAGCAGTAAACCACTCCGGGGGATCATGTGGCCTGTCATTTGGCCCAGGCAGTAGCACGTCATCAAGCGACAAGCCATGCCTTAAATAAATTCGTCCCATCATATCTTCGGAGATTCCGGACGGCATAGAATCTTGTGCACGACAAATGAACCGGGCACCAGGACGCTCGTCCGGAGCAGGGTCTATAACTTCAGCTTCAATGACCGGTATCTCGATGGTCGAAGGAATTGAACTCGGGAGTTCCTACTGCTGAGAACTTGAAGGTTCCATGGCTAACTAGCTTATGAAAAATCATTGTTAAACAGACAATAACGCTCGTGCATCCCCCAGAGTAAAGTGTGTGAGTATGTTGTGCAGTGTGGTACTGTATATCGCTTGAGAAATTCCACAGAATTAGAGAAAACATGAAAGAGACGAGACTTCAAAATTCAGTCGGAAGGACCATCATCGCTGACCGTCACGATCGTGCCGTCCAAATATTAGCAATCAATCCAAGTTAAAGTTTGTTAAAGTTATGTTAAGTTTGTAGTTCCATCAACGAGCTTCGATAGGTAATCAGATATGCGGTGAAACGATTAAGTCCAATTATGCAAGTTTGGAGCTCGTCGGAGTCAGTTGTTCGCGTGTGCATGAGATTACAAGTCCTTTAAGGTTCAGTTCATATCGATCACGAAAGTTCGGTTCGTAGCGGCAATTCATATTCATCCGTGCAGGAGTTCGAATCGGTTAAGGCCGCCACTTCGAATCGATCCAGAGCCGCCACATCGAATCGATCCAAGGCCACCACTTCGAATCGATCCAAGGCCACCACTTCGAATCAATCCAGAGTCGCCACTTCAAATCGATCCAGAGTCGCCACTTCAAATCGATCCAGAGTCGCCACTTCGAACCGATCCAGAGCCACCACATCGAATCGATCCAAATTCGCTACTTCGAATCGATCCAAGGCCGCCACTTCGAATCGATCCAAGGCCACCACTTCGAATCGATCCAGAGTCGCCACTTCGAATCGATCCAGGGCCGCCATTTCGAACCGATCCAAAGCCACCATTTTGAATCGATCAGACGCAACCCCTTCGTATCGATCCACATATTCGAAGCACTCGATTCGGTGCAAAGCTCAGCCATCGTTCGATACGAAGGCCTCTGTCTCATCATCTCGAAGCCCCTACTCCAGATCGACGCGAAGCTAAGGCCGAGGAATCTTCGATCGACCATGACTTTGGGTGATTTGATGTTAAAGATTGAGTCTCATCGTTTATGCATTGGATTCGCTTTTTGGATTACCTAAATCTGGCAGTTAGTTTGAGTAATTGAGGATCTGAATCGGTTCAATGACAAGAACAGTTTCTTCTTTTCTTGAGTCTCTGAGCGATATGAAAGTGAGAGCGCAAGAATAGAAAAGTAAAAAGTGAAAAAATGGCTAAGTCCACGGTATTTATATGGATTCAAAGGTGAAGAGATAAAACGATACGCATTCCAGTAAGCTCGACCGGTTGCAAAGTGTCACCTCCACATCGATTCGAAACAACTGTTCGAATCCACGAATTCGAGTCTGTATCGATACGAAGTTGTCACCAAATCCATCGACGCGAAGCTCTTGTTCGTATCGATCTCTTTCGACTCCATCTCTAGTGCAGCAGTACGAGCGATCAGTTCGAATCCATCGACACGAATTGTCTATTCGTGTTCAATGACACCACATCCATCGATTCGAAATGCTCATTTCGCATCCATAAATTCAATGAAAATCGTCTTCAATGTTTCAACCCTTCGCATCGATTCAGGAGAGGATCGTTACGAAGGAACATTCAAAAACAACCATCGAGCGTTGTTACAACGAACTTCACGTCGGTTCAAGAGAGGATCGATACAGAATTCATTATAAAATGAACTGACAACAACTCGTGAACGTACAAACGTCAACGAAAGTCAGATTAACATTTATGCATGTATGTCGGACTAATATTCAACATTCCAGATTGACAGAATTGGAAACTCATTTGATAACGATTACAACAACAAACGGCTAATCACTGGCATACAACAATTAGTTTCAACAATACGGGGTACAGCAGTTGACAGTCAACAGTTTACATTATCGAGAAAATCAGTCGAAGGTTACAGCTTTCATCGAAAAGACGATAACTATTCAGAACAAAGATTGCAGCATTTCAAAGCACATCATGTTTCCACAATACGTACTTTGGGTGGCAAATGTTATCCCGTGTTTTGGCAAGGCCATGACACCAAGGAATTGACTAGTAACCAATGACGTTCCATCCTGGAGATCAGTTATACACAGGCTCACTATGGATATCGGCGAATTTTGTCCAAGTCCGGATAGAGCTTAAATAGATATAACACGACAAGCGAAGCTATGAGATCCAATGTCCAAAATTTCAAGTCAATCCGAGTTCGTATGTTCAGGTTACGATCGATACAAATTTGGATGAAAGCCAACCACTTTTCGAATCGCCCAGTTCGAATCGTTCAGTTCGTATCCCTCAGGGAAGCTCACTTCGACTCGTTCAGCCAGAGGCCACTTCGTATCGATCTGCACCCATCAAGAAGCAACAGTTCGACTCGATCGTCTAATGCCTACTTCGAATCCATCTAGTTCGACTCCATCAGCTATGCACTGTTCGAATCGATCGTGCAGTGACCACTTCGTATCCATCACCAAAGCCTTTATTTGAATCCATCAGGACGCGCCACTTCGTATCCATCACAGAACCTTTGTTCGAATCCATATAGGTGGAGCACTTCTATCGATACGAACGAAGCATGGCTATCGATGCGAACAAAGCATGACGATCGATACGAATGAAGCGAAGTTCAAGGACAACGCATTCAACTTAGCATCGAAAGCGGAGTGATCCGGAGATTCAAGCGCCACGTCATCTCACAGTCACGCGCAGCTATCGAGTTGAACGAGAGCGAGTCGAAGTGATCGAGTTGAACGAGAGCGAGTCGAAATGAGGGAGTCGAACGAAACAGCCAACCGAGAATCCCATTTCGTATCGATCATATCTCCTAATCTACAAGTCCAAATGCTACGAAATATTCACAAAAGCTTAAGTACATGCTAAAGAATGTCCATGCCAAATTTCGACTCCGTATGAAGAAATCTTGATCGATACGAAATCTGTTCGTATCGATCACGGATTGGGCTGAAACTTCACGGGCTTGGGCGCACGGGCCTGGTCACATGCCAGAGAGGGTCTCCCAAGATTTGAGCGAAATACCAGCCTTCTACACTTATAAATAGAGCCCCAGGGCATATAGAAAAGGGGTTTCTTCTTCTTTGAATTCTCCAACGCCCAGACTCTGCCGGATCCAGATCTAAACTCCCTTGCTGCTGCCAATAACGAAATTCACTCCTGCAAATCATACTTATCTGCTGTAATTCATTGAATTCACTTGTAATCTTCGAAGAAAGATCAATAAAGCTATCAACTTCATAGTGGACGTAGGCGATACGCCGAACCACTCTAAGTTCTTGTGTCTCCTTGCATTTTAATTATTTTCATATCTGAAATTTGGAGTTTTTGTTAGATAATCCTCGTTTTCCATTTAATTTCTTTACTTTATCTCTTCAAAAACTTCCGAAGAATGTTGTGCCCAATTTTGGTGCAAACAGTCACCGAAATTTAATACTATGGATAACTGCAACATCTGTAGCGCTTAGCTTCGGACCTCCTGATAGGGGATGTCACATCCATTTTATAAACTTATTCAAAATTCTCTATTTAAGGTTTATCTCAAAACTATACTTTTATAACATTCAAAAAATCATACTTTCTATTTCTTTAAAAATTAATCCATTCCTGTTAATAATTTAAAAATTAATAAAACATATATACTTCCAAAATCACTTTGAAAATCATTTCAATTCAAAATCATTATTTAATAATATTTAAAAAATACTAAAAATATGGGCTAGTGCTACCATAGCATTAAATAAGCAAAACAAATCCATGTCATCAAATATGGCATCCAACATATCATATAGCAAAATATATGAAAAGTAAAATCAAAAGTGTGGGGAATCATGTTGGATCCCTCCAACCTGTCCTTCTGCATCACAAACAGCAAATAATCAAATAATATAAATAATATAAAAATCTACCGCTTTGAGGCGGGATTCGTATACAAAGGGTAATCCGCTCTTACACGGAAACATAATAGGGTCTCATCCGCTCTAGTAGGCGGGAATATATCTCAACGCGCTGTTAACCCAAAAAATGGATCAACATCCTGGTTTGAGTGTGAAATCACCAGCCCTGTTCTCACAGTGCAATAATATGGATAATAGATATAAAAGAAAGAATAAATAGAAAGGTGATAATAAGATTTTTATAGTGGTTCGGCTGTTAACGAAGCCTACGTCCACTTTATAGTTTTTATTATAGACCGATTTCTGTTACAAGATGTATTTGATTACAAAGCTCTTGAATATCCTTAGCTAGATTGAATCTCCAAGGTTGGAATCCATTGGAGAATCACAGTAAACCCCTTTTGAAGACTATTCTAAGAGAGATAAAGAGTGAAGAAAGCTTCCAGCAGAGTTTGAGCCACCGGTCCAGAGGATCCATTTTATGTTGCGGGTGGGAGAGTATTTATAGAGGTTGGAGAGTTATAGGGCCAAGCCTGTTCGCCAACCACTTACAGATGATTACAGGAAGGAGCACTGGAGTATGCCTCGCAACCCAAGCCAAAACCATGAATTGAGTGATCCATGGTCTATGGATCGCTAGCGATCCATGGTCTATGGATCGCTAGCGATCCATGGTCTATGCTCGAATGGAATCCAACCCCTTAGTGTTTACTCCCTACTTTGTTCCATTTGAATCGCAGCGACCCTTTAAGGATGTATGGATCACTGGCGATCCATAGTGTATGGATCACTGGCGATCCATACACTTAGCCAATTTTTAGACTTTGGTGTCTGCAGTGCCTTCATTGTCGTGTGTTGATTTGTTCATGTAGTCTTGTTGCATGTCGCTAGGTTTTGATGACGGTTTACTTGCTAGTTGTATTCAACCGCTGATTGGACTGGACGGACGCTTGTCTCTTGATTTAACTAACTTGGAATCTCATCAAACTTAGTTATTGCTTCCGGAATATGTGTTAGGATCATGAAGCAAGAGAATCGACTGAACCCTGAGCTAACCCCGGTCCTTAGTGTATTTTCTCGTTCTTTTTTCCTGGCTTCCTATGACTTTTTACTCTAGTTCTTTTGGTTGTCTTCTAGGCTATTCTGACTTGACCAAGTTGTTCTGACTTCTCTTGGATCCTACTGGGTTAAAAACCCGAATAACATTTGCCCCCAGATTACGTCTTCGTTGAAAACAACGCATGCTCTGGAAGTAATCATTTTTTAGTCTCTGCTTGTTGAATTTCAAGTAGTCGTATTGGAGTTACATGAATTTGAATTAGACTAAACTGTCACTTGCTAAGTTTTGTCCTGGACTGCCATTGCTTGTCATAGAAGACCAAACTTTATCTATAACTTCCCAGCATGTCTCGAAGTAGCATATTAATATTGCCTGGAGAAGTCGATGTAAAATGCATGCAACTTTATGGATCGCTAGCGATCCATAGCAGATGGATCGCTAGCGACCTGACTACTTAACAATTTTTTGCCATATTTTCTTTTCCTATTTAAACTCTCGAGCTGACCTTCCTCATTCCTATTCCACAACCTGAGATTAACTTCCTCCAACGATTTGAACCTCCTTCAGTGACTTGATCTAAGCATCCAGCGATTCGACCGATCGATTCCTATGTTCATCTAAACTTCCAGCGCCGCCGTCGACTTCATAGTCTCGTCATCACCTTTTTGCCTTAGCTTCCAGTCCTCTCTTGCCACTGTCAACCAAACCCTAGGTTAGCCCGCTGCTTCAGATCGCCGCCGATCCATCTCTTAGCTCACTGATTCTAAAGCTCCGACCATCTTTGTGTTTAGATCATTAATCAAGGTGGGCTTGCTGATTATGATGTTCATTTATCAATTTGGTGACGGAGTTACATTTGTGATGTTCGTCGTGAAGAGTCCGAGTCGATTGAGGCTTAATGGAGGAAGATAGTAAATCAAGTCTTGAGTTCTTCACGGAACGACATTCGGGCCTTGCCTCGGTGCTTGACAAGTATTGCTGTCTTCGTCCATTGAGCCAGAATTGACTTGTGCCAGGTCCCATTGCCGATAACGCATGACAAATCATGAATTGGTTTCGTCTTTTCAGATGATTTGGATTGGTTTTGCTTTCTTTTGCATGCACGGTGTACCTGTACTAGAAGGAACTTTCCATGTTGTTTCAGACAACAGATCCATTATCGATCGTTGATCGATAAAGCGTAAGTGTAGGAGAAGTAATTTCAAAAATAAAGTGATACCGGAAGTCCTTTTACTTCTCAGTTGCGAGCGTACTATATACACGGGGTAGAACGTTTGTAATGTTTAGGACACCGAGCCCACCAACGATAGATAACACATCGCACTTTCCCCGGTATATACTTGAAGCCCGACACATCAGTATGAGCCGATATTTCTTTGGAATTCAAGTGTAGTATGGGGAATTCTTATTTTAGAGTAGAATTACTAGACCATTTCAGATGTAAGTTCTATTGTTTAGAATGAAGTACCGGTCTTCTCGCCATAAGTCTAGCGGAGGAAGTCATGTGCTTTCGGAGGCCGAGTCGTTATCTATCGCCCCTTCTCCTTTCGCTTCACAGGTTGAGTACAGCTAGTTAGTTCCAGTCGATCCGGTCGTGGATCGAACTCCTCCTAACATTAGATTTCTTCTCAATCCACCGAAGAGAGCTTCCTTCGTGATTTCTACTAAACTCTTGCACAATGTCTGCTTGCAACATGACATCCCGGAGGAAGATCTGCAACTCCCAAAGGAGGATGAATTTGCTCATATGCCACCCATGGATTATACCGCCTATCATTGGTATATGTGCTTGAATGGAGATTTGCCCCCTTTTCATGATTTCTTGAGAGTGACCCTCTCGAACTTAGGAATCGCTCCATTCCAGATTCACCATAACGGTTACGCTATCTTAACTTGTCTACACGTCCTTTTCATGCGAACATTCAACTGTGCTCCGAGCTTTGACGAGTTGAGATACTTTCTTTCATTCAAAAGAAGAGATGAATGTCTTTCCTTGGTTGTAATCGAGGCCCAGAGGAATCATAGAATTGCATTGAAACTGCAGAGCAACTTGTCCCAATTCAAAACTCAATACTTCTTTGTTGGATGTCCTGAGGGGTTTAACTGTCTTTGGACAACGGGGGGTAAGTTTCCTTTCTTACTCATTGAGTTTCGATGTGTCACTACGGAATTTCTAACAAGTCAAATACTTCTTATAGTTATTTCGAGGCCGAACAGTGACTTGTCTCTCAATGGAACTTTCAGAACCCTGAAGGCTATCGATGCTAGGGAAAGATCCATTAAAGTCTTGTTGACTGAAGAAAACTTGCTTCAATACGGACTGTTGCATCCGAAGGGATGTGCAGTTCCAATAGAGGTCCCATCCCCTTCTCGATCCAGGGTGTGCACATGATCCACCTCCTCATCTTACGTTTCCGAAGAGGGCGCTTTAGAAGAACGGGAAGGCCCATCCCGCGAGTCGGATGAAGAGACTCGCGAGGAAAAGGATGATACTGCGACCAGAGTCAATTACCGGTCAGAATGACTCTAATTCCAAAAGAAGGAAAAGAGGATTTTAAACAAAGAGAAGGCAAAGCTGCACTAGCGATAGAAAAGGAGGATTGTGAAATTGATTGGAGCAGCGATGAGTCTTCCTCCAGCAATGACTACGACATCGATGCAGATTCTGATGATGGAGATTCTGGATCATGTGATGAGACTCCAGGGATGAGCCTCGGTGTCCCGATCTCTCCCCCTAAAGATAAGCGAAAATCGTAATGCTCCACAAGCCGAACGACATCTGGATTCCCCGATCAAAGATGCCGATGTAGATTTCGGAGATCTATGCAATGTGTACTTTGATTTGGACGTGCTCATGGGGGAAGACTTCAAATTTAAAGAGATATCTCCTCGTCTGGGCCATATTGCGCCCGAAATCAGCCCAATTCCTTCCACGACGGCTGCCCACTCCGGTTCGTGACGTCGCTTTAGGCCCTTACCCAAAACCCATTACACGTTTCACTAGGGTTACACTCACTTACACATATACTTTTCATGCCTATTCTCTGTTTTAAGACTTTTTACCTATCTTCCATGTCATGTACCATGAGAGGACGCAGTCACTATGATGATCTCGATGAATTCATTAGCTTTCAGCGTTGGTCAAAACGATCTTCCAGTCGTCATAAGCCTTACGAGACAGAGGAGGAATATCGAAGAAGAAAAGATTTACAGGTTGAAGTTCGCCATCGAGACAAGAGGGAACGGGGCCGAGTATACAAAGGCGGATATGAGAAAAGAAACACTTTCGGTGAGAGAGAGGAGCTGCCGAAAAAGTCAAAATTTGATCATGGTCCCCATTCTTCAAAACAACAGGCCTTCGCTCTGGCCCTCGCCTCGATTGGTTATGAAATCCCGATTTCTTCTGTACACATTCCATCTTCAATTCAAGTTTCGTCATCTCATGTGGCTCTCATCCTCGGCTCTTCACGTCCCCACCAGAGATCTTCCTATGTTCTTCCATCTCGTCCTTCCAGGCTTAAGGCAGCGCTCCCCGGGTGGTTTTTAAGGAGGGTTAAATTTGATCGTGATCTTCATTCGATTCATAGAGATACATACATGCCCCATCTTCAGGCTATCCAAAATGATTTAAAGCAAGCCAAAGGGTAGGAGAAATTATGCAAATAGCTGGTGGACACGAACGGCAACAACTATCAAGAAATCCCATTCTTTGAATCGGAGAAGGATGATTTCGAAGAGCGTTGGCAGAACATGACGCCAGAATCAAACAGCTGGAATAAGAAAAGGATGTGCCGCTTCGAGAAAGTAAGAACAACGCCGGCTTGTTGAACGGGCTAAAAGAGATGCATGCGAAGATCGAGATCGTCCTGAGAGACGAAATCAAAATAGCGCATGCCAATAAGTTAAACTGCAAGCGGAACTAGAAGCCCGCGATGAGATCAATAAAGCCCAGAGGAAGACTAATTCCGACCACGACAAGATCGTTGAAAATCACAATAATACGATCACTGAATATGATGAAGTTGTGTAGTTGTGCGATAAAACAATCTCCGACCAGGTTGAGATGATTGCCACGCTCTAGGACAGAGTTGCGCAGCTTAGCACCGATAAAACTCATGTCGAAGTTGAGAAGGTCGTCGTTACGGTAGATTATTTGGAGCTTCAGAATACTTTCAAGAGAAAGATGGAGAAGATGGATGAGACCATCTTGAACTTCTATGTCAGCTCCCTGCTACACCAAGGGAGTCACAGCTACTTAGGCCCTGAATTCCCACGCACTCTCGCTTTGGTTTGGAAAGAAATCGTGACCCGCTTTCGTGATAGCGGGGATGTTTATACCGAGCGAGAGTTAGAGAACGCCTACCTTAACAAAGAATCACAAAAGGTGTTGCTAGAGGGCAGGGAGATTTTGCGGATTGAGAGAGAAAAGGAAGCTACCGATGTGAGAAATGTGGATTATGGATCTTAAGGCTAGAATTAACACTAGAGGGGGGGTGAATAGCGTTTTAAGGAATTACTAATTCTTTTTGAATTTATATCAATTTGAACACAAATGTATGCAATATTCAGACACAGATATGATCACAGAATCAAACACATATACAGATATAAAGTAAAAGCAATAAAGGAAAGAACACACCGGATTTTATACTGGTTCGGAGTTACCCTACATCCAGTCCCGCAACACAAGTACGGATTTCCTTTCAAAATCAATTCTTACAACCCTCGATTTCAAGGCCACGAGGTACACTGCTCTAGATTCACAATCCTCTATGTAGATATACTTGATTTTACGGGCAACAAGTTCACTCGATTGATTTTCCAGGCTACAATCACACCTTTTCTCGCTCGATTGATTACAAATAAATCTATAACTCTGAATAGCACTAGGATCTTGTTGAGATAGTGATAGAGAATCAAACCAGAGATGATCTAGTTAGATTCAATGGTGATTTCGGCAGAGTAATGGTAAAAATGTATATAAAGAAATGTGGAAGAAGAAGAGAAGTGAAATCAGATAATATATATATATATATATAAATTCGTTTAAAACATCCCCTATTTATAGTAGAACACAGCCATGTCCATTCGTGAAAGGATATGACGAATAGACACTTCTTTTGAAATTCAAACTTTTGAAATCAACTGTCACCTTGTCAACAAGGGTTACTTGGTGTTGTCGACAGGCCTAAGTTATTTTTGGTAATTTGTTTTTCTTTGAAAATAATTTCTATCTTGTATTAAAACTATTTTAAACTTTATAAATATACTTAACTATAGTTAAAATACATAAATAAGTATAGAGAATAATATTTTAGTATATATAAAATTTTATTATAATTTTATATTTAAATCTAAGTATAAATATTAAAAGTTAAATATATTATAATTAAAAGATAGTTTAAAACCAAGAATAATTTGATATTTAAAATATAGATTATTTTGAGGCTAAAAGTATTTTAAAACCAGGATAGATGTTTATGATTTAAAAGGAAGATTTTGAAATCATTTTGAAAACAAGATATAATTTTGTAAAACAATTGAATAAAAGTTAGTGGATACAAAACAATGTTCCACTAGATTTTTCGTAGGTTTCATCCTACTTAGGGTTCCATCCCTTTAACGGGCTCGAAGTGGATTCCATTCCACGAATAAAATGGATTTTAAGATGTCAGTGCTTTTCTAGAAGTTTTAACAAAATTCCTAACTAAATTATATATCTTGAACTCTTGATAATCTTGATACTCATGAGTCTTGAATCTTGATATCTTTGATCTTGAGTTCATCAGTTCTTGAATCTCTATACTATACAGTCTTCATTCTTTGGTACCTGCATATACATCCTGCATATATATATATATATATATATATATCTAAACCATACGGTTAGTATTTATATTTTATAATCTTATTCTAAGGTTGTTGTCATCAAAACCAACTTCTCAGGGACTAACAATCTCCCCCTTTTTGATGATGACAACCTTTGTTTATAAAATATCACTTATATCCTAATAACTCCTGCTAAAACTAATAACTCCCCCTTAATCTATGCCTAACTATCCTATTTTATACTTCTCGCCCTTTGTCATCAACAAAAACTAGCTCCAAACTATATAACTCCCCCTTAATATAATACTATATTACATGTGATTATAATGATAGTGTTATCATAAATAATCAATACTTAATTCTGAAATTAAAATTTAGCCCTTAATAACTAAATCTCCTAACTAAGAATCCATATATGATAATATTTATAATAATGATAATGTGAGAATTCAAATATGAGAACACAAATCATTTTATAATGTTATATTTACATTTGCGTAGAAAACGTAAGTAAGATCATATACAAATAACGATAAGAAAGAGAGAAAAGAAACTAATGTGTATCCTTGACAATGGGAGATATATGAACCGAGCAGTTTGGGTAGTGGAAACAGAAATTTCCACGTCGTTCGACTAGATTTCCATCCTTGTCAAAGCACACTTAGCCAACGCAAACAACTTTGTTGTCATCTTCAGCATGCTCTTCTTTCATGGGGGCTTCTTCTTCTTCCTCGCTGTCCTCTTGCACTTGAACACCTGAAGATTCTTCATTGATCAAAATGGGATTGGCGTGATTGTCCATTAGAAAATTTTGCAAGTTTCTAAGGATTTTGCCTTGCCGTTCTTGTTCTTTGGCCATTCTGATTTGCACCATTTGAATTTCAGTCATAAGTTGCAGTGCATCCTTCAAGGAAACCTCCATTTTCATCATTCATGCAAGCGTAGTTCGTTGAAATGGTATGGTAGAAGGGGAAGGGAACGAAAAGGTTGAATTTTTGTTTGATTTGGAGGAGGCCATTGTTTTATTGTTTTCAGAAGTTAGAGCAGAGAAAGAACAGAAAGAATGAACATAATTTCGAAATAAGAAGAATATATAACCACCTATTTAAATTTTGGTTGGAAAATATCGAAAGAAACAAATCGTTATATGTCGACAGGGGTAAAAGAGGGTTGTCGACAAGGTACTTATATTTTTGCTATTTGATTTATTTTAATTTAATTTTAATTATACTTGTTATATATTTATATTCTATATTTCAGTTATTGAACAAATACCTAATTATCTTCTTAATTTAGTAAATATAGATTCATTTAAGGGTTTTGTTAAGATATCAGCAATTTGATTCTCGGAATTGATATAATCGAGAGTAATTACTTCCTTACTCATATTATCTCTGAGAAAATGATGTCTGATATCATTATGTTTAGTTCGAGCATGATGAGTAGGATCTTTGGATAAATTTATTGCACTAGTATTATCACAATAAATTGGTGATTTTGAGATATTTAAACCAAAATCTTTTAAAGTTTGTTGCATATATATTACTTGAGAACAAGCCAAAGCAGCAGAAATATACTCTGCTTCGGTTGTTGATAAAGAAACTGTGTTTTGCTTTTTACTAAACCAGGAAACCAGAGAATGCCCCAAAAAGTGACAAGTTCCACTTGTACCTTTTTGGTCTGATTTACAACCAGCATAGTCAGCATCACAGTAAGATATTAATTCAAAAGAATCATTTTTAGGATAAAATAAGCTATAATCAAAGGTGTGTTTAACATATCTTATGATACGTTTTACAGCTTTTAAGTGGGTCTCTTTAGGTTGGGATTGATATCTTGAACAGAGACAAACACTATGCATGATATCAGGTCTACTTGCAGTGATATAGAGTTGTGATCCAATCATTCCTCTATATAATTTTTGATCTACATCTTTCGAGAGATCTTCTATACTTAGGTACTCATTGGTTGCCATTGGAGTGGGTTTTCCACTTGCAGTAGTCAAACCAAATTTACTAACTAGGTCTTTAGCATATTTTTCTTGACTGATAAATATACCATTATCTAATTGTTTTATTTGCAATCCTAGAAAGAAGTTTAATTCACCCATATGACTCATCTCAAACTCTTTTGTCATTATTTCAGAAAATTCTTTATTCATTTCAAAATTAGATGATCCGAAAATGATATCATCTACGTAAACTTGTACTAGTTGAATATCATTTAATTTTCTTTTAGTAAAAAGAGTATTATCTACTTTACCAATTTCAAAGTTTGATTGTAATAAGTAAGATCTTAGTCTATCATACCAGGCTCTATGAGCTTGTTTTAGACCATATAGAGCTTTCTTAAGTTTGTAAACGTGATTTGGTAATTTTTCATCTTCAAAAAGTGGTGGTTGTTCAACATATACTTCCTCTTTTACAAATCCATTTAAAATGGCACTTTTAACATCCATTTGAAATAATTTGAAATTATTATGATTTGCGAAAGCAAGTAGAATCCTAATGGCTTCTAATCTTGCTACGGGAGCAAAGGTTTCATTACAATATATTCCTTCTTCTTGACAATAACCTTGAGCGACTAACCTGGCTTTATTTCTAACGACCTCACCTTGTTCATTCATTTTATTTTTAAAAACCCATTTAGTTCCAATTATAGTTTTATTTTCAGGTCTAGAAACAAGTTTCCAAACATTATTTCTAGTGAATTGATTTAGTTCTTCTTGCATAGCCAAAATCCATGAATCATCAATTGATGCTTCTTTTGGATTTTTGGGTTCAGTAGTTGATATAAAGGCTACATTGCTCATTTTACTTAGTTGATTTCTAGTTGTAACAATAGATTGCATATCTCCTAGTATATTTTCTATAGGATGAACTTTTAAAAGTTTAATCTTTTTATTAGGATGATTAATTTTATTATTAGTTTCAGTTGACTCCTGATTTTGAGTAATTAAATCCTCTTCATCATTTGTATCTTCAAAATTTTAGAGGTTTTCATCAAACGAAACATGCATTGTTTCTTCGATGGTGTTAGTTCTTAAATTAAACACTCTGTATGCTTTACTTCTATTAGAATATCCGATAAAGATACCTTTGTCGGATTTAGGATCAATTTTATCTAAGTTATCTTTTGTATTTAAAATAAACCATTTACTTCCAAAAATTCTAAAATAAGATACCTTAGATTTCTTTCCGTGAAGAAGTTCATAAGATGTCTTATCAGTTAAAGGTCTAATTAAAATTCTATTTAAGATATAACAGGCGGTAGCAACTGCTTCTGCCCAAAAATGATTTGGTAATTTACTATCTGAAAGCATAGTTCTCGCACACTCTTGAATCGTCCTATTTTTACGTTCTACTACTCTATTTTGTTGTGGAGTTCTTGGAAATGAGAAATTGTGATTTATTCCCTTTTTATTGCAGAATTCCTCAAACTTTTCATTTTCAAATTCACCACCGTGATCACTACGGATGGTTATAGTTTTTACAGAAAGTTGATTTTGAATCCTTTTTGTAAAGTTCTTAAAACTTTCAAAAGTATCACTTTTATGTTTCAAAAATATTGTCCATTTAAATCTAGAATAATCATCTACAGTTACAAAAACATATTTATTGTGATTTATTGACTGAATTTGAGATGGATCAAATAAATCAAGATGAAGTAATTCAAGAGGTTTTGAAGTTGAAATCATATCTTTTAATTTAAAGGAACTTTTTCTAAGTTTTCCTAATTGACATGCATCACATAAACTATCTACTTTAAAATTCATTTTAGGGTGACCTCTTACTAGATCATGTTTTGACAGTCTAGATAAGAGTTTGAAATTCAAATGCCCAAATCTCTTATGCCAAATCCAAGGGTCACTTGTATTTGCCAAAAGACACAGGTTATCATTTGAAACTTTCATACTAAGAATATAAATATTCTTTTTCCTAATTCCCTCGAATATTATGGTTGAATTATTATCTTCAATGTGACACTTATCTTTTTAAAATTTAATTTTATATCCTTTATCACAAAGTTGACTAATACTTAGCAGATTATGTTTCAGATTCTTAACTAGCAAAACATTAGTAATAATAGGAGTTTCAGAGTTACCGACATTGCCGATGCCAATCACATATCCTTTTGAGTTATCTCCAAAGTTAACCAGTCCTCCATCTTTGTATATTATATCATTCAGCATATCCGGATTACCAGTCATGTGTCTAGAGCATCCACTATCGAGTATCCATTTATTCTTTTTGATCTACACAATTTGTCCAATGTGGATTGATTCCTCAACACCCATAAAACATGTTTCCTGCACATCATACAATTTTGGTAGACAACTTGAATATGAATATCGATTATATGTAGACTAATGAGACAGTGATGATCTGAATATTTCTAAACTAGTATTAACAAGTTTTTCAAACATAGACATATTAAAAGCTTTTTAAAAATTCATATTATGAAACTTTGAAAAAAACCTTGCTCTGATACCAAATGTGAGAAATGTGGATTACGGATCTTAAGGCTAGAATTAACACTAGAGGGGGGGTGAATAGTGTTTTAAGGAATTAGTAATTCTTTTTGAGTTTATATTAATTTAAACACAAATGTATGCAATATTCAGATACAGATATGATAACAGAATCAAACACAAATGCAGATATAAAGTAAAAGCAATAAAGGAAAGAACACACCGGATTTTATATTGGTTCGGAGTTACTCTACATCCAGTCCCGCAACACAAGTACGGATTTCCTTTCAAAATCAATTCTTACAATTACATCCTCGATTTCAAGGCCACGAGGTACACCGCTCCAGATTCACAATCCTCTGGGTAGAGATACTTGATTTTACGGGCAACAAGTTCACCCGATTGATTTTCCAGGCTACAATCACACCTTTTCTCGCTCGATTGATTACAAAGAAATCTATAACTATGAATAGCACTGGGATCTTGTTGAGATAGTGATAGAGAATCAAACTAGATATGATCTAGTTGGATTCAATGGTGATTTCGGCAGAGTAATGGTAAAAATGTATATAAAGAAAGGTGGAAGAAGAAGGGAAGTGAAATCAGAGAAAATATATATATATATATATATATATATATTCGTTTAAAACATCCCCTATTTATAGTAGAACAACAACAATGTCCATTCGTGAAAGGATATGACGAATAGACACTTCTTTTGAAATTCAAACTTTTGAAATCAACTGCCACCTTATCGACAAGGGTTACTTGGGGTTGTCGACATGCCTAAGTTATTTTTGGTAATTTGTTTTTCTTTGAAAATAATTTCTATCTTGTATTAAAACTATTTTAAACTTTATAAATATACTTAACTATAGTTGAAATACATAAATAAGTATAGAGAATAATATTTTAGTATATATATCAAATTTTACTATAATTTTATATTTAAATCTAAGTATAAATATTAAATGTTAAATATATTATAATTAAAAGATAGTTTAAAACCAAGAATAATTTGATATTGAAAATATAGATTATTTTGAGGCTAAAAGTTTTTTAAAACCAGGATAGATGTTTTTGATTTAAAAAGGAAGATTTTGAAATCATTTTGAAAATAAGAAATAATTTTGTAAAACATTTGAATAAAAGTTAGTGGATACAAAACAATGTTCCACTAGATTTTTCGTAGGTTCCATCCTACTTAGGGTTCCATCGCTTTAACGGGCTCGAAGTGGATTCCATTCCATGAATAAAATGGATTTTAAGATGTCAGTGCTTTTCTAGAAGTTTTAACAAAATTCCTAACTAAATTACATATCTTGAAATCTTGAACTCTTGATAATCTTGATACTCATGAGTCTTGAATCTTGATATCTTCGATCTTGAGTTCATCAATTCTTGAATCTCTATACTGTACAGTATTCATTCTTTGGTACCTGCATATACATCCTTTATATACATATATATCTAAACCATACTGTTAGTATTTATATTTTATAAACTTATTCTAAGGTTGTTGTCATCAAAACCTACTTCTCAGGGACTAACAACCGATGCTACCACGACAGCAACTGTCAAAGCGCTTCCGTAGCCTTTTATTTCCAGTGTCGGTGAATCATCGGAGCAGCCCCACGATCCGTCAACAAGTTCTGAGCTTGAAGCTTCCCCTCGGTATGTGAAGCCGTCGAAGAAGGGTGAAGGTAGTGAATACGAAATTGACATTCTCGGTCACTCTTCTGATGCAGGTAATCTACTTGTTTCTCCCAAGTTCGAGAAATTTCAACTCACACCGCAAGAGCAGGACAAATTTAATGCTTTCATTTTTGATCTTATAGGTCCGTCCTCCTTATCTGCCGATCCACCACTTTCCTCGATGCCTGGACCTGTTGCTATCCCTATCGCTTTCGTGCTCTTTTTTGTACCTGCTTCGGTCGCCGTGTGTGTTTGGTTCACAGCCGGGACCAGAATCTGAGAAGATCGCCGCACTACATGGCTTGGATTACCGTTCCGTATCTTTGGAAGGTGACCTCACGGCGGTCGAAGTTCGGGAGCAGGAAACTCAGATTGAGCAGCCATGCAAATCTTAACAACAACCAGTCACCAATAAGAAAGAGAAAGCTGAAGCGATCAAGGCCTCTAGGAGTTCCCGCGGATCTCGAAAGCGTAAAATGAAAGGTGAGTCTTCTGAAAAAGTCATAGAGCAAGAAGAGGACATTAGCACCAAGGAGATCGTTGACATCACTGGCAGCAACCCCACTCCCAAGCCGCAACAAAAACTTCGAACAAAAGAAGGGAAGGGGAGTGGTGGAAAGAAGCGCTGAGACGCTTGGGTGGCAGTTGTTCTAGTTTTGGCTCATTTTGCATTGTTTTGTTCAAGTGCGGAGTCTGCACTTACTATTTTTGTTGTGCTTGGATGTCGTCTATATTTTTCCTTTTGTTGGTCGGTATTGTGTGGGTACGGCCCCCACATTTTGACCTTGTACAAAAGAAAGTTATAAGTAATACATTGTTGATATTTTGACTGTACCTTTACTTATTTGCTCATATGTGTTCTGTGCACTTATGTCTATTTTGTTTACTTCCATTTTACTTTATCTAGTCCTGTGACTACTACTCAAAATCCTTTGTTTGGAGTAACAGAACTTGTGAAATTTTTGTTTTTAAGCATAACATTTTTGTTTAAGTGCTGGTGTATGCCCTGCAAGTTCACAGGGTTGTTTCCTTCAAACACTTGAAAAACAACTGATAACTTATGGTTCGAATAGTTTGCATACCAAAACTTGGAATTTGACTAAGTCACAATTTGATTTTTTACTTTTACAAGATTTGTAACTTATGTTTTTATGTGATTCTGGAAAGTATATAACATATGCAGGTTTGAGATGTGCACGAAAATGTAAACTTAGTGCAAAACATATATGAGATTAACTATTCGAAAATTCATAAGCATACAGTTACAAGATTAACTTAATGAATAACCTTTGCAAATTTTTGGAAGTTAAACCACTTATCACTTCTCAAAAGCATGAGTTGGTACTTATGAGTATCGTTTCTTCGGATTTTTGCAATCTTCGAATATGCACTTCATTGTTCAAGGCGTGCACATCATACGAGTTAACTGTAGACAGTTGAACATTATTCACGTTAAATGTTACAGTTTATCATGGGCTGTCAGCGATTGGAGTTTTCTACTAGTTCGCAGCACTCCGATTTTGTTGGATTCGTGCCCATTTTTCCTGATAATGGGAGTGAGTTGATCCTCGTTATTCCTGTGATGGATGAGTTTCCTGGTACTTAAAAGTGTGTGTAGCTTTATGGGACACGCAGCTCTTGATACTTCTCAATGCTGCCTATCTTCGGGCAACGTGAAGGGTTCATGTTTTAAGAGCGCGATTCCACAGCCCGAAAAGTTGGTGCGCGGCTTATGGATGCGCGGCTTTTTATACTCCTCATTGTTTCCTATCTTTGGGCAACGTAAGGAGTTTATATTTTAGGAGCGTGATTTCACAGCTCGGAAAGTTAGTGCGCGGCTTATGGGATGCGCAGCTTTATATACTCCTTGATGTTGCCTATCTTCAGGCAATGTGAGGGCTTTATATTTTAGGAGCGTGATTTCACGGCTCGGAAAATTAGTGCGTGGCTTATGGGATGCGCAGCTTTTTATACTCGATGTTGCCTACTTTGGGCAACGTGAGTGGTTTATATTTTAGGAGTGTGATTTCACGGCTCGGAAAGTTAGTACGCGGCTTATGGGATGCGCGGCTTTTTATACTCCTCGATGTTGCCTACCTTCGGACAACAGGAGGGGTTTATATTTTAGGAGCATGATTTCACGGCTCGGAAATTTAGTGCTCAGATTATGGGATGCATGGCTTTTTATACTCCTCGATCTTGCATACTTCAAGCAACATGAGGGGTTTATATTTTAGGAGCGTGATTTCACGGCTCGAAAAATTAGTGCGCGGCTTATGGGATGCGCGGCTTTTGGAACCGATATGACTCGTCGGTCCAGTACGGTTTTGGTACTCCTCGACGTCGCCTATCTTCGGGCAGTGCGAGAAGTTTATGTTTTAAAAGTTAATGCACAACTTATGCAATGCACGGTTTTTTTATTTGAGCCTTCCCGATGTTGCCGAGTCAACACCTATTCTTAGAATGCGGGGATCGGATTCTGTTGATCCAACGGTTCGATTCGATTTGCTTCCGTCAACCCGACGGGTAAGTGCATCGTACTTGGGTGTGATTCCACTTTCTCAAGTAGTGATTGAATGATTTTGAGCCGATTTGACCTCGTTTACTAAGCAGATTACTATTATGAACACAGTTTTGTTGGTTCAAAAAGTGAATTCATTTTATTAAGAAAAGTTGGGCAATTTTTTGCCTATTTACAATACCCCCGACATCTCGGGATAGCTTATTTGCTGAAATATAGATAGTACATAAGGTAGTTTTTTGGTGAAGTAGCGGTGCAGCGATTCGTTGTTCCATGCTCTGGGAATTTGGATTCCATTAACGGTTGTCAATTTGAAAGTTCTGTCCCTTAGCTTTTGATTGATCACATACGGCCCTTCCCAGTTTGGTTCTAAGGCTTCCGGCACGGGATAGATTCGTTTGAGGATGAGGTCCCCCACTTCGAAGGTTTGGTTGTGAACCTTGGAGTTGAAGTGTCGCGCGACCCTTTTTTGGTGGGCGACGGTCCTCAACTCGACTTCTTCCTCCTTTTGTCGATCATATCCAGTGATTCGAGTAGGAGCTGCTCGTTTTTCTTTTGAATAAAGTTTTTCCTTTGACGAGAGGGGTCTTTTAGTTCGACGGGAACCACTGCTTCTGAGCCATATGCAAGGCGAACGGAGTGTGTCCAGTTGCCGCTTTGTGAGTTGTCCTATAAGCCTATAGTGCGAGTGGAAGTTCATCAACCCAGTTTCCTTTTGCTTTAGTTAGTTGCTTTTTGATAGTGGACTTGATGATCTTGTTTATTGCTTCCACTTGCCTATTTTCTTATGGATGAGCAACTGCGGAGAAGCTTTTTTGAATTCGGAAGCGTTTGCAGAAGTCTTTGAA
Organism: Allium fistulosum; assembly: GCA_030737815.1. Classification (NCBI taxonomy): domain Eukaryota; kingdom Viridiplantae; phylum Streptophyta; class Magnoliopsida; order Asparagales; family Amaryllidaceae; genus Allium; species Allium fistulosum. The sequence continues at coordinate 1,230,021,355 of CM060903.1, forward strand.
CTCGACACTTTAGAATTGGGTCCCATTACCAGTGATGATTTTTTGTGGCACGTTAAACCTTCAAATAATGCTTTTAGTAACAAAACTAAAGACTTTCTTTGTAGTAATGGTGGCCAGCGATTCCAGTTTGGCACATTTCGTGAAATAGTCAACAACAACTATAGCGTGTTTGGCCCCTCCTTTAGCTATGGGCAATACGCCAATCAAGTTGATTCCACATATTGCAAATGGCCACAAGCTGACCATCCGTATTAATTCTGTTGAGGGAGTTCTTTTAATTTTGGCGAATCTTTGGCAACGATCACATCGTCTGGCATAGTCTACTGCATCGCGGTTTATTGTCGGCCAGAAATATTTATATCGGAGATCTTTATTTGCAAGGGTTTGCCCCTAGTTTGGTCTCCACATTCGCTTTCGTGCACTTCCTTGAGGACCCATCGAGCTTCATTGTCGGTCACACATCTAAGAAGGGGGGTTGAGAATCCTCTTCGGTAAGAGTATCCCATCCTGTATTACCAATTGCTTCGCTTTCTGGAGAAGCGTTTTCCGTTGATTCCGGTCAGTGGGAAGGGTCCATGTACGCAAGTAGTTCTTGATTGGCGTCATCCATGTTTCTGGTTCGACGGTGGTCTTGATAATCTAGTAGACATCCATTTCGTCTATGCTCGGGGCAACCAGAGTATCAACCGGGACTAGTCCCAACGAATAAGATTTTTCGGAGCTTGCCAGTTTAGCTAAGTAGTCTGCTTTGGTGTTTTGCTCCCGCGGAATATGAGTTATGGTATAATGTTCGACGTCGCTCAGCAACTCTTGTACTTTAGACAGATACGGGGCAAGATTCTACCCTCGAGCCCGGTATTCGCCTTTTACCTAGCAAACGACTAGTTGGGAGTTGCTGTTGATGTGGATGGACTTATTCTGAGTACTTTCACAACTTTCAGCGCTGCTATTAATGCTTCGTATTCTGCTTTGTTATTTGTTGGAGGAAATTCCAAGCGCAAGGAATAGCAAATGGCTCGTCCTTCAGGGGTTACTTGCACTACCCCCACCCCCGAACAGAGGTAGTTAGATGCGCCATCAACAAAGAGTTTCCATTGCGTCTCCACTTCCGATGGTGTTTCTTCTTCGTCATCCCGTATGGTAAACTCGACGATGAAATCTGCCAGCGCTTGCCCATTGATAGCCTTTCTCGGATGGTAAGTAATATCATATTGGCTTAATTCGATGTCCCACTTGAGAAGTCATCCGGAAGTTTTAGGTCGGTATAGTACTTGTTTCAGAGGCTGATCAATCAGTACTTTGATTGGATGTGCTTAGACATACGATCGTAACTTCCTAGACCCGATCAGGAGGCAATACGCCAACTTCTCTAGCATAGGGTAATTTTTCTCGGCTCAAGTAAACTGCTTGCTAATGTAGTATACGGTTCGTTAGATTTTTTCTCCTTCACACACAAGGGTAGCACTTAATGCATGAGGTGAGATTGCTCGGTAAATGAATAGGTCCTCTCCGTCCACAGGCTTTTAGAGGATTGGCGGGGTTTCCATCTGTCGTAGCAATTCTTCAAATGCAATTTGACATGCCGCACTCCATTCGAAGTTTTTCTTTCCTTTCTTTAACGCATCAAAGAATGGTATGCACTTGTCGGTGGCTTTCGAGATAAATCGGCTTAAAGCTGCGACCTTCCAATTCAAGCTTTGTAATTCTTTCTTGTTCATCGAGGCTTGGACTTCCCGTAGGGCCGTTATTTGCTTTGGAATTGCTTCAATGCCCCTGACACTTACGATGAATCCTAATAACTTTCCGAAGGTCACTTCGAAGTGACATTTAAGTGGATTGAGTTTCATTCCATACCTTCGGAGTATTTCGAACATTTTAGCAAGATTATCCAAGTGATTGACAGCTACTCGCGATTTGACCAACATGTCATTCATGTAAACCTCCATGGTTTTCCCGATTTGGCGCTTGAATATGTTATTTACCAACCTTTGATAAGTTGCCCCAGTGTTTTTCAAACCGAATAGCATTACCCTGTAGTAGTATATCCTCGATCGGTAATGAAGCTAGTGTTTTCTTGATCAGGTTCATGCATTAGGATTTGGTTGTACCCCGAGTATGCATCCATGAGTGATAGCAGTTCATGTCCCACCGTTCCATCCACAAGCTGGTCTATTCTGGGCAGATGGAAGCTATCTTTTGGGCAAGCTTTGTTTAAGTTCGAGTAGTCGATGCAGGTTCGCCACTTCCCATTGGACTTTTTGACTAAGACCGGGTTAGATACCCATTCAGGATAAGTTGCATCATGGATAAAGCCGTTGGCCATTAACTTGTTTACCTCTTCTCTTAACTCCTTGAACTATTCAGGACCAAGGATGCGTCTCTTTTGCTTTACTGGCGTGAACTTAGGGTTAATGTTGAGCAGGTGGCATGCAATTTCTGGTGACACCACACATATATCGGAATGCATCCATGCGAAAACATCCAAGTTGGCATGAAGATATTTAGTAAGTTCCAACTGCATTTTATTTCCAAGGTGCGATCCAATTTTAAAGAATCTTGTTGGGTCTTCCATATCGACTGGGACAGACACCATCAATTATGCCGATGTTGCCCGATCCTCCCCCGAACTCTTCTTTCTAGGGTCCAAAGCCTATTTGAATCGGCTATGATCCCCAAGCCAAGTGCGGCTCTGTAATTGCTATTCAAAAGGTTCATGAATGTGGAGATTTCTCCCCACATCCTTCCCTTTTTCCCTTCTTTTAGATTCACGTAACTCTACAATGTAACATTCTCTGGCGGCGCATTGATTTCCTTTGACCACCTCGATTCCATTTGCAGTTGGGAACTTCATGGTAAGGCACTATTTGGTCAGAGCGACTCTGAAATCAGCTAAGGCATGTCGTCCCAAGAAGGCGTTATATGCAGAAGTTTCGTCCACAATTACAAAGGTCTGAACGAGGGTAACTCTTCGATCACCCTCTCCAAGTTCCACTGGCAAGTCAATTGTCCCTATGGGTTGTTTGGGTTCGCCAGTAAACCCTTGGATTTTTTTTTGGCATGTAGACACGCTTTTCATGTCGATCTTCATTTGGTCAAATGTACGTTTGAAAAGTATATTGACAGAACTGCTGCTATCGACCAATACTCATCGGACAATAGCAGGTCTGATTCCTACGGTCACCACCATCGGATCGAGAGTTGGAGCTTTGATCACTTCAATATCTTGATTTTTGAATACAATATTATCATTCAAAGCTTTCTACTGCTTGGTTGGAGCCTCATCTTCTATTATAAGACATGATTCCTTCGGAGCGTGCTTTAATGAACTTGCATACCGCTCAATCTCTCCCCAACTTCTCTATACTTGGTGTGGGCCTCCAGGTATCGTTCCAACAATGAGTCTCTGGTCAGTTCGCTTTAATCCCTCTTCACTGGTTCCAGTTTGGTTTCTTTGATTCCTATGGGCTTGAGAAGCCACTGGCTGGTAAGGATTCTTTGGTTTTCTCATGTATTGTAGGAGCTTATTCTCCCGAATTTGCTTTTCAACCAAGTTCTTTAGGTGGCGGCACTCATTTGTGTTGTGACCGTGCATCTCGTGGAAGCAGTAGAACTTCCCTGAGCGCTTCTGTTGTTGGGTTGCTTCCTTCTTAGGGGGTTTTTTATATTCCTCAGTCCCTTTTGTCGCAAGATAAATGTTTTCTGGATTTTCGTTGAGAGTATTTAATCTTCAGGCCTAAAGCCTTTAAGGCTTTTATTGTTTCCATTTTTCTTATTGGAATTCTGATTCTCCCTTTTATGATTTCCATCTTTCCCTGTGATTCCTTCAACAGTTCCGGAAGCATTTGTATTCTGATTCATTTCCACATCACTCTGCCTGATGTTCATTAGTTGCTTTCCTAGTAGACTTCCTTTCTAGCTCCTAGGCCTCCTCCAATCTCAAGTATTGACTTGCTTTGCAATTGAAATCCTTCATTGTAGTAGGTTGCTTCATCTTGATCCACTTTCTGAACTCAGTTTCGGGATGAATGGCTCGGACCAAAGTCATGAAAACCATGTCCTCATTTGGATTGCTAACCTCTGTCACTACGGTATTGAACCGGTTCATGAAAGACTTCAGCAATTCATTTCGTCCCTGGAATAATTCGGACAGGGACATCACATCTTTAGGTTGCGGGGTATGGAGCCTGAACTGATCGAGGAATCTTATGGCTAGTTGGTCGAAAGTGGAGATGGGTTTCGGCAGAAGCCTAGTGAACCACATGGAAGCGACTCCTTCCAGGAAAATAGGAAAACATCTACAACGAACAGCTTCTGAAGTGTTTTTTCCATCCATGTACCAACTTTATTTGTACAAATGGGGTTTTGGGTCCTTCGTCCCGTCATAGGATGGAATAGTTGGCATCGTGAACTTTTTCGGATATCGCTCATTCAAGATCTCATCAGTAAAGGTAGTCCAACTTGGTGCGGATCCCCACTCATCATTTCTTCTATTTTTATTCTCGTCCATCAATCGCTTAACCATATCCACGATAAATGCCTCTGATATCCAGTAGTCCTAGGGACGACAGTCAGTCACTACACCAAGTGTTTGACTTTGCAAACGGTCTTGGCGAGTGGGCTGAAGCCTAGGGTCTCCTGTCTTTGGGAAAACCACTCCCTCGGGATCCCATTAGCTTGCAATTGTTCTGACTGGGGTGGTCTTGACATTCCAGTATTATCGAACGCATTGGCATTCTCTTCCAACTTATCTCCATTGAATTGTTCTCCATCTTCTGAGTCTGAGAGGTCCATATCTATATCTTCTTGTAGGGTCTTCGCCCCTCGATTCAAGTTTAGAGTTAGTTGCCTTGCGGCAAGCGGAGTACTTATATTTCCTTCTGCGTTGAGTCCTATGGTTCCTGTTGTCACCCTTCTTTGCGGCTGTTTTCCGTTTCTTCTGTTCAGACCAAAAACGAAAGAATTTTCTTGTTCTATAACAGCAACAGGTTCAGCCATAGTTCTTGGAGCAGGGTTTGACTGTAGGGTTAGGAGAGCATTAAGCTTATCCATCAGAGCCTTCTGACTGTTTTCCTGTTTTTGGTTGATCTCATCAACCATTTTGTTCAAGTCATCCCTTATAACGACTTCGCGTTGACTGGAAGATGCTGGCGCCTGATCTCCCAAGTTATCACTATTTACTTCAGTTTGCTAATGATTTGTATCTTCTTCAGCTATCATTGCCCCTATGGACATCCAAATGCAGTTCTCTTCCTCCCTGGAGCCATTGATTCGAAGCAACAGATTTTTCAAACAAAGATTTAGGATCTAACTTCTGGACCTATCAGATCCAAAGCAGATAGCTAGATTTGGACCCTGAATTGGGCTCTCAATGAAAGCACCAAAATGTTAACCCAAAAAATGGATCAACACCTTGGTTTGAGTGTGAAAGCACCAGCCCTGTTCTCATAGGGCAATAATATGGATAATAGATATAAAAATAAAACATAAATAGAAAGGACACAAGAAGATTTTTCTAGTGGTTCGGTTGTTAATGAAGCCTACGTCCACTTTATTATTTTTATTATAGATTGATTGCTGTTACAAGATGTATTTGATTACAAAGCTTTTGAATATCCTTAGCTAGATTGAATCTTCAAGGTTGGAATCCACTAGAGAATCACAGTAAACCCCTTTTGAAGATTATTGTGAGGGAGATGAAGAGTGAAGAAAGCTTCCAGCAGAGTTTCAACCACTGGTCCAAAGGATCCAGTTTATGTTGCAGGTGGGAGAGTATTTATAGAGGTTGGAGAGTTACTTGGCCAAGCCTGTTCGCCAACCACTTGCAAACGATTACAGGAAGGAGCACTGGAGTATGCCTCATGACCCGAGCTAAAACCATAGATCGCTAGCGATCCATGGTCTATTGATCGCTAGCGATCCATAGTTTATGCTTGAATGTGAGCCAACCCCTTAGTATTTACTCCCTGCTTTGTTCCTTTTGAATCATAGTGAACCTATGAGGATGTATGGATCATTGGAGAACCATAGTGTATGGACACCGGCGATCCATACACTTAGTATATTTTTGGGTTTTGGTGTCTGGAGTGCCTTCGTTGTATTGTGTTGATGTTGTTTATGTAGTCTTGTTGCATGTCGCCTGGTTTTGATTAAGGTTTATGTAACGTCCCGAAAATTTTCGACTTTCGAAAATTCAACATCGATACTCACTTTATCGACTGCTGAGCAATCGAATGCCGGAAACCCGAAAAGTTATGGTTTTAAGAAAGAAAAAGTAGAAGAAGAAGAAGATAGAAGAAAAAGAAAGGAGAACAACAACAGAACAAGAGAACAACAACAGAAACAGAACAATATCAGAATCTTACACATCGCAGCGGAACAATATATAATAAATAAACACTAGTCTTTTAAAACAAAGAACTATATCGTTTTATATATACATCAATCATCAGAGTCAATATACAACAATGGACAGTTATATAACTTGTCCTCATACAGAATACACAGCGGAATAAATACTATCAGATACAAATACTACGTCTCGTCATCCAGAATATCTCCAAGCTCCAGAATATCCAGAATATCCTGATAATATAACTCTAGGCTGCCCGTGTGGAAATTGGTGGGCACCCAGAGTTTAGAAGGGAAACAATAAACTCCGAGTCAGTCATGGTGACTGGTGTGAGATCGTAAAACAGTTATCTTTAAATTAAACAACAGAAACATTTTTAAAGTCAATTCGCAATGCTTTTGGAAAATGAAACTACCATAAGACCTCCCACCACACACACAATGCAAACGCAGACTTGGAGGAGATTTCTTCTTATGTTAGTCAAAGATGCTTACTACGCAAAAATCAATTTCTTTTTTTTTTGATATTATTACTAGTGCATAGTGGAAAACATTTCGAAAGTATAATATAAATCTTAGCCAGCATAGGTACCATTATATTATGCCTGCTATAGCTGCCTCCTGAGGAGACAGGTTATACAATTGAAATCGTAAAGGCTCGTATTGTTTCTTTGGATTTCCAACAAATGGTCAGGCTAAGGAACTTCCTTTTCCACGATGGGTACGTCCCTGGAATAGACGACCCGAGAAATAACCTAACATTACGGTTAGATCTCTGCCAACACAAGGCCGGGTTACCTCTGCAAAAGTAGGTAACTACTGACACGCGTATGCCATCCCCCGATCGTCACCGATCTTCCCGAGGATCCCCGATTTCCAACAAACCACATAGAAAAATAATGCAGTAACCACAGAGGTTAAGTATCTGGGCTCCATACCATGATACCACCTTTATCCAGAAGGAATGACATACACTAAGGGGCGCTACTCCCTAGAACCTTGCCGCATTCGTCCTGTTTCGACCATTTCCGGGGTGTGAGGCTCGACGAAGTCTCGTCCACAAAGCTACGCTTTCTACAAAAAGCCCTGCTTCGGGTCAAACAAAATGATCAACCTATGATCACAAAGATATAAGATCAAACAAATGATCATATCACAAATGATCAAACACTGATCATTTCACAGCAACACTCAGTATGCCACGTTACCAAATTGGGATATATCGCTGATAAATTTCAACTACATAACCTCTGAGCTCGTACGTCTCAGAGAAGGGTGTTAAGCTAAGAGAATAAATTCTCCGCCACCGACAGAAATGTATTTGAAAGAAATCAGCTTTATATCTCAAATTGTAACGTCAGACACAAAATCCATACAAGTCTGTTCCGGGATCGAACAGAACCGAAGGCACTTCTCACGAAGCCCTTGCAATTCCGGATAATTTTCAATCACGTCAGGACTTCCCGTCACTAAGGGTGATAAAACCTCTAAATCGAAGATCAGTCGATGTAGAGTAACTCGACGGTAATCCTTCCGTTTTCAAAAATATCCGGTCTTCAACACCGGTCTTCAAATGCGATTCATAACGACGTATCACATATTCGGAATGGGTTATACGACCCCATGGTCCTTTCCCGGTTAACCCGAATAGTGAGCGTTAATTCAAAAATAAGTGTGGCATTCAAATTCATCCAATTCACAACAAATACCTATCTAAAGGTAATTATTGATAGTCGGTTATTTAACTATCAATAAAGATGCGTAACATCATCAGATTCCAAATAATTTTTCCAAATTATTTAATCTTCAAAAATATCTTTACTAGATATAAAATTTCCACACTTCAAAATAAATCCATATTTATTTTTAAAACGAATCCCCATTTCTTTTTATAAATTCCATAGTGAATTTATACTTATCGAATATCTACCGATATTTGATTTTTCAAATCGATTTCAATATTAAATTTTGATTTATCTTTAAGAAGATAAATTCTCAAAAATATTTCATTTCGTTTTGGAAAACATTCCCATACTTATTTAAAAATAAGTCAGTAATTCACAGATCCATTTATTTTCAACATTTGAAAATATTCGATATACTTAAAATCAAATTAAGTATACATTCATTCTTTAAAGAAATCTATTTTCTATAACGACATCAATTTGAGTCAAAAACGAATGTTACGTAAAACATCGTTACGACGACTCAAAAATCACTAGTATAGGGATTCGAAATTAATATAGGTATGTAAATCCCAATACTAGATAAAACATTTCCTTTCGGAAATCATTTACTATAACAACAGTGTTATAGTCCACCATTTCCTTATTTCTCGAAAACGCCTATTTCAACAAGAACTGTTGAAATCTATGCTTTCGATTCACAATACATTTTAAAACATCTTCAAAATGTTTAACTTCATTTTTAATATCACTTCTTCAAAAACGTATCCATTTTACTTAACAATATATTCACTGTCCAAAATCGTGAATAAAATTTACTTAAACTCATTTCAATCATTTCTACACATTTTTATTTCAATAAAAATTCGCTATTAAATTTATCACATTCAATCTATTTTCGAATTTATAAGCACATTTATAAATTCTATTTCTCTTTTTAATACCAACTTCGACTTATAAACCTTCTTTTATCAACTTCTATACTTAACTTATCAAAATAAGTGACTTTGGGTTCATAAACAACTTTTATAAATTTTAATTCCATTTATAAAAGCTTCAATACCAAATCAATTTCAATGTTGATTTCTAATTTTATCTTCAACGTTCGAATAAAATTTCCACATTGATTTCTCAAAAATTCATTTCTAAATATTAAATCAATCCCAGATTGATTTCAAATTTTATTTATCACTACTAAATAAATTCCTTATTGAATTCATTTTACATTGATTTCACAACTTATTTTAATTTACCAATTAAATTTCAAACTGAATTTCCAACTTATCTTCTTTTAAATAAATTCCTTTTTAAGAAAATAAATTTCAATCGTTTCTTTCAATTTATTTAGAAATCCAGATTTTTTAATTAATTTTCTCAATTTAAAATCACTATTATACAAAATTCATTTATTTAACATCTTCACTTTATTCTGGAAATAAATTCGATAAGATTGTAAAAATTAACTTTTTATACTTTAAAATTCCTTTCTTCGAATTTATTAAATTCCTAAAATTAAATTCACTTAGAAATTTCTATTCTGATTTCCAAAAATTCAATTTCGTTTATTTCTGGAATCCAATGATATTAAACATCCATTCAGCTAAATTTTAGCTTTCAACAATTTCCAGACATCAAGTCAATACATCAATAATCATTTACAGATTATCACATCACAGAAGAAATAAATTCAATCAATGTGAGGGGTCCAGTTGGATCCCTCCAACCTGTTTCCCTGCATCCAAAGACGTCAGCACAATACCAATTCCGCTCCAGTACGGAATTATCGCGGTATATAGGTTTTTATAAATCCGCTTACTAACGGCGCAATAGGGTCTCATCCGCTATACGAGGCGGGAAATCAATCAATCCAGTATATACATATGCCAATATATATATACTGCTATATATATAGATATATCCTATCATATCTAATATCACATCCAAACAAATCAAACAAATCAAAAACTGCACTTCAAAATTAAATCTGAGTGAGAAGATCTCACCTTAGCTTAAATTTTGCCATCCATTTTCCATCTCAATTTGTTTTCTTCAAAATTTCTACCTTGTATAAACAATTCAAGATTTATTACTATTTAAATTGATTGAACAATTAATTACTGATTTTATTTTCAAAATTAAAACTTGTTCATTTATTTGTTTTTAAACTGATTTCCTTTAATAAATCTGATTGTCTAACCAAGATTTTATTTTTAAACCCGATTTCTTTAAATAAAATATTTTCTAGTTACCAAAATAATTACAAATTTATATAACAAGTGAAAAATAAGTATGAATATAATTTATATTTTCTTTTCAAATCTATATGTACGGAAAAAAAACTCTGTTTAAAAGCAAGAACATTTTATTAAATTTAAATTAAAAATAGAATTATACCTGCTGCTAAATTCAATGTCCAGATCGATCATAGCTACCCCCCATCATCGAGTTCATCGACGACGAATTCGAGCCCAAAAGGTCGTACGACGCGTCACCATCACTCGCGACCTCCACCAGTGCCGACGCACTCGATCACTGCCACTGCTTCGATCGCCAGCTACTGCCGTGACCTCAACGCCAGCCCAACGTCGCTGCCGCCTCCCCCTACGCGCACCCATCGCGAGCTGCTCGCTCGAGAGTACTAGCCATCGAAGAATCCTAGAACACTGCCACGAACACCAAACCCTAATTCGCCTAACATCGATCGCGCGCGCGCCAGGCTCCACATCTTCTGCTCAACCGTGCTACTCGAGCCCCATCGCGATGCAAGCTTTCAGGTGCCACTGGTGATGCTTCCCCCTTTTCTTCTTATACGAGTTCGATTTGTATTGATTTGAAAAGAAGAGGAGGTGTTCGTATTTTCTGAGAACTTGATTGGAACAAATTCGAGAACAGAGGGGTGAATGAATCTCGAACGAATTGGTTATGGGGTTTAATTCATTTTTCTTTCAGACGCCATTGTCTTTTATTTATTTATTTTTTTTGAACGAAAATACTTATCGATTTGTATTGATTTTTTTCCTCTGAACGAAACAGAAGAAGACGTGATTCCAGGGAACGAGATGATGGTGTTTTGTACGAGAGGAGACAGTTTAGTGGCTGATTGTTGACTAATTTTAAAATTGAGATTTAAATTTGAATTCGATTAAATCTCAACGCGTTTACTCACCGTATGGTCACATATCAACTCCGATCAATACGAAATTTGAAGTCCGGTAATAATTCAATATTACAGACCCAATGGAACTGGTTTCGTCGAATTCCGAGACTGTTCGAAAATTGGCTATTTTTCAGTCGATAATTAAATATTAAAATATTCAATTTTCACAGTTTAACTCCAAATTCAATTCTGAAAGTTCTATAACCTTTCTATAACTCCAGTATGATTAAATAAAATTTTACAAATCATTTCCAGCACATTAAACCCATACTTTAATTATTTCTGGAATTTAAATCATTAAATTATCGATTTAATTGACCAAATTAAATCCAATATCCGAATAATAAATTATTCGACTTCTTAAATTCAAATATTAATATTTAAAATCAATTAAATATTCGAATTTTAATTATCAAAAATTCTGGGTCGTTACAGACTTCCCCCCTTAAAAGAATTTCGTCCTCGAAATTACAAGTTAGGAAAAGTGGTCCTTAACTCGTCTACTATCTTTCACAATCCAATAGTTTTATCAATTTTTCAAAACAAATCTTCCTACTAAAGATTCGTTATTCATCAACTAAATTTCAACTTCAACTCTAAGTTTCAAACAACATTGTTTAACTTCTAAATTCCAATTCGAGTTTAAATTCAAATTTTAACTTTCAAAATCTCTCAAAAATTTTCTAACGCCCTAAATTTCCGAAAAATTTCGCCAGCGTCTCCTTTGCGCGGCTAATACGGTACGACTACAAAACGTCCCTACGGACTCTCAGATTTCAAAAAGAAAAAGAAAAAGCCAAGCGGCTAGAGAGAAATCATCAAAAACTCATATTATAATTCAAATACGTACCTTTTTCGAGCAATTCAAATTTATCTGTGAAATAAAATTTCCAATCCCTTTATACACCTGTATATCTACTAGCCATGATATCTAGTTACACATTCAAACCATTTTGCAAATTCTATTACAAAATTTTCAATATAAACTGCTTATATTCTCTTTAAATTCGCGATTGAAGTTACATCCATTATCTTCAATTTTACATTTCAAAATTTATTTGAATTCAATTTCACATTTCAATTTCTCATTTGAGTTCAATTCACAATTCCAATCTAATTTGGATTCAATTCAACTTCTGAATATTGACTTTTATCAATTATTTTTCATTCATAACTGCCCTATTTTAGATTAGTTTCAATTACTAATTCATTTGATCAATATTCAATTAGCTTCACTTACTAATTTGAGTTTAATGCTTCACTTCATTTTTTCACAAATCAAGTTCAATTCCCATTTTATTTACTTTCAAATTCAAAATGAATTTTAACTTTCAATTTCATTTTCTTGCACTTGAAATTTCAAATTTATTTATTCACACATTCATTCATTCATTTCGATTTGAATCTCATTTTCAATCAAATTTCAAATATTTATAAGTCTTCAACTTACTTACATTCCGATTTATACAATCATTTATACTTCCACTTTATAATTTCGTTCCATTAGAATTCTATTTTCAATTATAAATTCATATTCACAATTTCATTCCATTATTGAATTTTAAATTTTTCAATTATCTTCTTGAATTCTATTCCAGAGTCTTTTCAACCGTTTCAAAACCATTTGAAAACAATTCAAATTCCATTTGAATTTCCAAACAAAAACCCAAATTTTCAAACAACTCCTATTCAAAACAATTTGGCAGCAATTCCTCTTTTGGAAACCCGAAAATGAACACCGGTGATGTCGCGATCATCATCGGAATTATTTTCCAGCGACCGAAAAGAGTTTAGAGCTTTTCATTTCTCCAAAATACTTTTCAAAACCTTCGAAATTCATTTTCAAATCAAAAAATGATTTAAACTTTCCAAATCTCCAAAATTTACAAATTCCTTTCAAAACATTTCCAAATACTCCTCTAGAATTCCGTTTCAAATTATAAGTCACATTTATAATTTATATTCTCAAATTTCATTCGTATATGGATTAATTTCTTAATTTTGGAGTTATTACTTTATTTCTTATTCAATTTCAACATAACAATGATAAAATTTCAATGTCATCTCTTCCTAACATCCAAACATCCATATACTATAGTAATTCGTAGAAAATCATTTCTTTTCTATACGAAAATAGTTTTGGGCAAAATTATCTCATTTACCCTATTTTAAAACAATACTGTGCCGAATTGTTCTATTCGAGCGTTTAGAAACCCCTTCGATACAGTTTTGCAAGACTGTGCCGACGAAGGTTCATATACCACTCAATAAACCAATCATCACAATACAAAACAATTTTATATTCAATAACAAATACGCGCTCATATCTATTATTACACTCAACTCATTCTAGAGTACTACTGACTCTATCTCTAATGAGTAACACCCAACAGAGCAGGGTTGTCGCTTAACCATATGCTCTGATACCAAATGTAACGTCCCGAAAATTTTCGACTTTCGAAAATTCAACATCGATACTCACTTTATCGACTGCTGAGCAATCGAATGCCGGAAACCCGAAAAGTTATGGTTTTAAGAAAGAAAAAGTAGAAGAAGAAGAAGATAGAAGAAAAAGAAAGGAGAACAACAACAGAACAAGAGAACAGCAACAGAAACAGAACAATATTAGAATCTTACACATCGCAGCGGAACAATATATAATAAATAAACACTAGTCTTTTAAAACAAAGAACTATATCGTTTTATATATACATCAATCATCAGAGTCAATATACAACAATGGACAGTTATATAACTTGTCCTCATACAGAATACACAGCGGAATAAATACTATCAGATACAAATACTACGTCTCGTCATCCAGAATATCTCCAAGCTCCAGAATATCCAGAATATCCTGATAATATAACTCTAGGCTGCCCGTGTGGAAATTGGTGGGCACCCAGAGTTTAGAAGGGAAACAATAAACTCCGAGTCAGTCATGGTGACTGGTGTGAGATCGTAAAACAGTTATCTTTAAATTAAACAACAGAAACATTTTTAAAGTCAATTCGCAATGCTTTTGGAAAATGAAACTACCATAAGACCTCCCACCACACACACAATGCAAACGCAGACTTGGAGGAGATTTCTTCTTATGTTAGTCAAAGATGCTTACTACGCAAAAATCAATTTCTTTTTTTTTTTTGATATTATTACTAGTGCATAGTGGAAAACATTTCGAAAGTATAATATAAATCTTAGCCAGCATAGGTACCATTATATTATGCCTGCTATAGCTGCCTCCTGAGGAGACAGGTTATACAATTGAAATCGTAAAGGCTCGTATTGTTTCTTTGGATTTCCAACAAATGGTCAGGCTAAGGAACTTCCTTTTCCACGATGGGTACGTCCCTGGAATAGACGACCCGAGAAATAACCTAACATTACGGTTAGATCTCTGCCAACACAAGGCCGGGTTACCTCTGCAAAAGTAGGTAACTACTGACACGCGTATGCCATCCCCCGATCGTCACCGATCTTCCCGAGGATCCCCGATTTCCAACAAACCACATAGAAAAATAATGCAGTAACCACAGAGGTTAAGTATCTGGGCTCCATACCATGATACCACCTTTATCCAGAAGGAATGACATACACTAAGGGGCGCTACTCCCTAGAACCTTGCCGCATTCGTCCTGTTTCGACCATTTCCGGGGTGTGAGGCTCGACGAAGTCTCGTCCACAAAGCTACGCTTTCTACAAAAAGCCCTGCTTCGGGTCAAACAAAATGATCAACCTATGATCACAAAGATATAAGATCAAACAAATGATCATATCACAAATGATCAAACACTGATCATTTCACAGCAACACTCAGTATGCCACGTTACCAAATTGGGATATATCGCTGATAAATTTCAACTACATAACCTCTGAGCTCGTACGTCTCAGAGAAGGGTGTTAAGCTAAGAGAATAAATTCTCCGCCACCAACAGAAATGTATTTGAAAGAAATCAGCTTTATATCTCAAATTGTAACGTCAGACACACAATCCATACAAGTCTGTTCCGGGATCGAACAGAACCGAAGGCACTTCTCACGAAGCCCTTGCAATTCCGGATAATTTTCAATCACGTCAGGACTTCCCGTCACTAAGGGTGATAAAACCTCTAAATCGAAGATCAGTCGATGTAGAGTAACTCGACGGTAATCCTTCCGTTTTCAAAAATATCCGGTCTTCAACACCGGTCTTCAAATGCGATTCATAACGACGTATCACATATTCGGAATGGGTTATACGACCCCATGGTCCTTTCCCGGTTAACCCGAATAGTGAGCGTTAATTCAAAAATAAGTGTGGCATTCAAATTCATCCAATTCACAACAAATACCTATCTAAAGGTAATTATTGATAGTCGGTTATTTAACTATCAATAAAGATGCGTAACATCATCAGATTCCAAATAATTTTTCCAAATTATTTAATCTTCAAAAATATCTTTACTAGATATAAAATTTCCACACTTCAAAATAAATCCATATTTATTTTTAAAACGAATCCCCATTTCTTTTTATAAATTCCATAGTGAATTTATACTTATCGAATATCTACCGATATTTGATTTTTCAAATCGATTTCAATATTAAATTTTGATTTATCTTTAAGAAGATAAATTCTCAAAAATATTTCATTTCGTTTTGGAAAACATTCCCATACTTATTTAAAAATAAGTCAGTAATTCACAGATCCATTTATTTTCAACATTTGAAAATATTCGATATACTTAAAATCAAATTAAGTATACATTCATTCTTTAAAGAAATCTATTTTCTATAACGACATCAATTTGAGTCAAAAACGAATGTTACGTAAAACATCGTTACGACGACTCAAAAATCACTAGTATAGGGATTCGAAATTAATATAGGTATGTAAATCCCAATACTAGATAAAACATTTCCTTTCGGAAATCATTTACTATAACAACAGTGTTATAGTCCACCATTTCCTTATTTCTCGAAAACGCCTATTTCAACAAGAACTGTTGAAATCTATGCTTTCGATTCACAATACATTTTAAAACATCTTCAAAATGTTTAACTTCATTTTTAATATCACTTCTTCAAAAACGTATCCATTTTACTTAACAATATATTCACTGTCCAAAATCGTGAATAAAATTTACTTAAACTCATTTCAATCATTTCTACACATTTTTATTTCAATAAAAATTCGCTATTAAATTTATCACATTCAATCTATTTTCGAATTTATAAGCACATTTATAAATTCTATTTCTCTTTTTAATACCAACTTCGACTTATAAACCTTCTTTTATCAACTTCTATACTTAACTTATCAAAATAAGTGACTTTGGGTTCATAAACAACTTTTATAAATTTTAATTCCATTTATAAAAGCTTCAATACCAAATCAATTTCAATGTTGATTTCTAATTTTATCTTCAACGTTCGAATAAAATTTCCACATTGATTTCTCAAAAATTCATTTCTAAATATTAAATCAATCCCAGATTGATTTCAAATTTTATTTATCACTACTAAATAAATTCCTTATTGAATTCATTTTACATTGATTTCACAACTTATTTTAATTTACCAATTAAATTTCAAACTGAATTTCCAACTTATCTTCTTTTAAATAAATTCCTTTTTAAGAAAATAAATTTCAATCGTTTCTTTCAATTTATTTAGAAATCCGGATTTTTTAATTAATTTTCTCAATTTAAAATCACTATTATACAAAATTCATTTATTTAACATCTTCACTTTATTCTGGAAATAAATTCGATAAGATTGTAAAAATTAACTTTTTATACTTTAAAATTCCTTTCTTCGAATTTATTAAATTCCTAAAATTAAATTCACTTAGAAATTTCTATTCTGATTTCCAAAAATTCAATTTCGTTTATTTCTGGAATCCAATGATATTAAACATCCATTCAGCTAAATTTTAGCTTTCAACAATTTCCAGACATCAAGTCAATACATCAATAATCATTTACAGATTATCACATCACAGAAGAAATAAATTCAATCAATGTGAGGGGTCCAGTTGGATCCCTCCAACCTGTTTCCCTGCATCCAAAGACGTCAGCACAATACCAATTCCGCTCCAGTACGGAATTATCGCGGTATATAGGTTTTTATAAATCCGCTTACTAACGGCGCAATAGGGTCTCATCCGCTATACGAGGCGGGAAATCAATCAATCCAGTATATACATATGCCAATATATATATACTGCTATATATATAGATATATCCTATCATATCTAATATCACATCCAAACAAATCAAACAAATCAAAAACTGCACTTCAAAATTAAATCTGAGTGAGAAGATCTCACCTTAGCTTAAATTTTGCCATCCATTTTCCATCTCAATTTGTTTTCTTCAAAATTTCTACCTTGTATAAACAATTCAAGATTTATTACTATTTAAATTGATTGAACAATTAATTACTGATTTTATTTTCAAAATTAAAACTTGTTCATTTATTTGTTTTTAAACTGATTTCCTTTAATAAATCTGATTGTCTAACCAAGATTTTATTTTTAAACCCGATTTCTTTAAATAAAATATTTTCTAGTTACCAAAATAATTACAAATTTATCTAACAAGTGAAAAATAAGTATGAATATAATTTATATTTTCTTTTCAAATCTATATGTACGGAAAAAAAACTCTGTTTAAAAGCAAGAACATTTTATTAAATTTAAATTAAAAATAGAATTATACCTGCTGCTAAATTCAATGTCCAGATCGATCATAGCTACCCCCCATCATCGAGTTCATCGACGACGAATTCGAGCCCAAAAGGTCGTACGACGCGTCACCATCACTCGCGACCTCCACCAGTGCCGACGCACTCGATCACTGCCACTGCTTCGATCGCCAGCTACTGCCGTGACCTCAACGCCAGCCCAACGTCGCTGCCGCCTCCCCCTACGCGCACCCATCGCGAGCTGCTCGCTCGAGAGTACTAGCCATCGAAGAATCCTAGAACACTGCCACGAACACCAAACCCTAATTCGCCTAACATCGATCGCGCGCGCGCCAGGCTCCACATCTTCTGCTCAACCGTGCTACTCGAGCCCCATCGCGATGCAAGCTTTCAGGTGCCACTGGTGATGCTTCCCCCTTTTCTTCTTATACGAGTTCGATTTGTATTGATTTGAAAAGAAGAGGAGGTGTTCGTATTTTCTGAGAACTTGATTGGAACAAATTCGAGAACAGAGGGGTGAATGAATCTCGAACGAATTGGTTATGGGGTTTAATTCATTTTTCTTTCAGACGCCATTGTCTTTTTTTTTTTTTTTTTTTTTGAACGAAAATACTTATCGATTTGTATTGATTTTTTTCCTCTGAACGAAACAGAAGAAGACGTGATTCCAGGGAACGAGATGATGGTGTTTTGTACGAGAGGAGACAGTTTAGTGGCTGATTGTTGACTAATTTTAAAATTGAGATTTAAATTTGAATTCGATTAAATCTCAACGCGTTTACTCACCGTATGGTCACATATCAACTCCGATCAATACGAAATTTGAAGTCCGGTAATAATTCAATATTACAGACCCAATGGAGCTGGTTTCGTCGAATTCCGAGACTGTTCGAAAATTGGCTATTTTTCAGTCGATAATTAAATATTAAAATATTCAATTTTCACAGTTTAACTCCAAATTCAATTCTGAAAGTTCTATAACCTTTCTATAACTCCAGTATGATTAAATAAAATTTTACAAATCATTTCCAGCACATTAAACCCATACTTTAATTATTTCTGGAATTTAAATCATTAAATTATCGATTTAATTGACCAAATTAAATCCAATATCCGAATAATAAATTATTCGACTTCTTAAATTCAAATATTAATATTTAAAATCAATTAAATATTCGAATTTTAATTATCAAAAATTCTGGGTCGTTACATTTACTTGCTAGTTGTATTCAACCGCTGATTGGACTGGACGGATGCTTGTCTCTTGATTTAACTAACTCGGAATCTCGTCAAACTTAGTTTTTGCTTCTAGAATATGTGTTTGGATCATGAAGCAAGAGAATCGGTTGAACCCTGAGCTAACCCCATGGATCGCCAGTTTTCCATAGGCCGTGGATTGCTAGCGATCCATGTCCTTAGTGGATTCTCGTTCTTTTTTCCTGGCTCGTTACTCTAGTTCTTTTGGTTGACTTCTGGGCTATTCTGACTCAACCAAGTTGTTACAACTTCTCTTGGATCCTGCTAGGTTAAAAACCCGGATAACACCAACTAATAAATCTAGTATATCATCCAAACAAGCAACAAACAGCATAAATAAAATTATTCCCATTTATATAAAAATATAAGCAGGCCAAAGATGTGAGTAAACTTCCAAAAATTCCAATACTCGCCAAAGCGTTTCGGTTTGGATTAAAATTCAACTGTCGTACAGTTTAACCCAAAATACCTGTTAGCTCCAAATCTATCCAATCCAACTTCATAGCATAGTATTCGCTGATACGAATGCAACGCAACTTGTCGCTCTTAAAACCGACCTCGTACGAGAAAGTTATGAAATTACTAACTTACGATATAGTTAAATTAACTTAAATTAATTAACTTAATAAAATAAATTTTAAACGTTAACCTTTCTCTAGTTTCCAACTTTTATTCCAGGCACGCGCGCTTTCCTTTCTTTTCTTTTCTTTTAAACGGTCGAGCGCCGCCCACGACACAAAATCGCAACCCAAAACCCAAAAAAACTACTGCGAACGGAGGCCAACTACCGCCACCTCAACTTGTTGATCGACGATCCAACCGTTGATTAGCTTTGTATTATCGTGCTATACGTTTTGTTAATTGAAGTCATTGGCTAATTCGGCCCCTAGAGGCACCGATTAACTAAGGTCGTTCGATGGTTTATTTTAATGGGAGCTGAAGAAAATTAGAAGCTAGGGTTTGCAAATGAAGGAAGGTTGAGGGCCTTTATATAGAAAATTTTCGTGGCATTATTCATCCGTGAAAATTTCGAACTCCAAACGAAGCATGCCGCTTGGCGTTCTATATGTTATACACCTATTCCAAACACAATGGAATATATATCAGAAGCCAATTGCATAATATTTAGAAGATAGCGTTACAAAATCAAATTATATTAATCTAAATTCCTTTAGTTAATTTCTACGCGTTTCGAACTTGCACGACCAAACGATACATCCGATCACCACGAAATTCGACAACATATAATATCACTATTACGAATCTAATGAAACTGATTTTGTCGAAATCTTATATAGTGCCCCAAAAGGCTGTTTTTTACACGTTAATTAAAAAGAGTAATATCCAAAATCAGTTTAATTAGTTTTTAAATCAAATATAAAAGTTTACTATCCTTTTTCTTATTCAAATAATCTTTAAATGAACTTTCTAAATCATTTTCATTTACATTAAATTCAAGATTCAATTATTTAAATAATTCCCAATATTAAATTAAAAATTTAATTATCAATTAAATCGCTAAATTTGAAATATAAGTTATTTAACTTATAAAATTAATTTTTTAATATTTAAAATCAATTAAATATTCCAAATTCGAATGACTAAAATTCTGGGTCGTTATAGTGGCTAAGATAAAACAAGTTCCTAGACTAGCTGGGTACAACTGGATATTCATCAAGGATTCTCTCATATAGCAGCACCGATGACTAAATTAACAAGGAAGGCCGTGAAGTATGTTTGGACCGACAAATGTGAGGAGGCATTCCAGAAGTTGAAACATTTATTAACCAATGTGCTCATGTTAGGTGTTCCAGATGGAAATCAGGATTTAGTGGTGATACAGATGCATGTGGAACTGGATTAGGAGTTGTGTTAATGTAGAGGGGTAAAGTGATTGTCTATGCTTCACGACAACTCAGATCGCACGAAGTTAGATATCTGACTTATGACTTATAGTTGGCAGTCGTAATTTTTGTTTTGAAGGTGTGGAGACATTACCTTTTGGGAGAACAATTCGAGTTGTATACAGATCACATGTCTTTAAGGCACTTATTCTCTCAGAAGGAGTTGAATATGAAACAACAAAGATGGCTAGAGTTTTTAGCTACTTATAATGGAATGAGTACACACCGGGTAAAGGAAACAAAGTTGCAGATGCACTTAGCTAGAAACAACAGAGTGTGGTGTTAGCTATGTTGGCTGAATGGGAAGATTTGGAAGCATTGACTACTTGTAGTGTGCGGTTAAGATCGACTGCCAGTTCAAGTCAAAATACCGCAATGTGATCTTTTTGAAAGTTCAACCAGTATTTATCGACAGAATTGCTTCTAAGCAAAGAGATGTTCCATTGCAAGCTGAAAGAACTTGTAACAACCATGTTGTTAATTACCTAATTAATTAAATTTAATTAGAAATACTTAATTCTAATTTGTGGTTTGTGAAATTTAATTGTGAAATTAAATCCAATTCTGAGATTTATTGATTTGATTTAATTAAGAAATGAGTTTCAATTCTTAAAACGGGATTTCAAAATTAAATTTGAGATTTTATTAAATCAATTAATGAAATGTGGCATTTAGGATAAATTTTTAATATTGAGATTTATTGTTTTAAAAAGAGAATTTGTAATTAATAGGTTATTTCATTTTATTAAAAATAATAATAATAACTTTTATTTTTGAAAGTTATAGTTGATGGTACAAGATATTTCAATATTAATAGATATGGGAATTTTAACTTATTGAGTGATTTTTGTAAATTTGAGAAATCAATTTGTGATCTTGTAAAACATTAGTTAAGCAAAAGATAATGTTTTAAAGGAGAAAACAAAAGGAAATTAGTAACACTTATGTTAGAAATTTGTAACACCTTGCTTATTGGATCCACACCATACCCATTTGGCCCATATAGATAATGTTAGTAAGGAGAAATAGAATTCACGTTCATTTTCTTTCTCTCATTCCTTCAGTTCTAAAAATCAGAAACTATCTCCTCTTATTTTCAAAACCCTGGAATCAATAATCCCCAAATCAAGTTGTAAGCTTTTGATCAAAAATTGTATAAATCTAATTCAGATAATCTCCTCCATTGTCTAGTGTATCTATTGTGTTGATTAATCTCAGTTTTTAGTTTAGGTTGCAATCTTTCACTTTCAATTTTTGAAATTTCCCTAGGTTGTAGCTGAAAGTAATTAGCCAAGATGAATTCAAGTTCTTTGCTTCAATTCAAGTCAATAAAGGTTATTACCACTTATATAATCTATCTCTAAATTTATATTGGATGCATGTACATCTTTTAGATGAATTGTTGTTGAATTTCTCTAAACCTGATTGTGATACTTACATATTTTTCTACCCTATTCATTGTTTGCTAAATCACACATCTTATGATCTTGTATAACATCCATTTGTAGTTGTTTTTGTGCTTATATGTTAGCCTAATCTGCAACGACCTGTATTTTTAACCATTTTAAATTATTAAATTTAATACGATTATTGAATAAAAATGGTTAAAAATAAAATTTAATGAATTATTAGTGTATTTATTGAATATGAATATTTTGGTTGAAATTATAGAATAAATTTAAATTACAAATATAACGATTTATCGTAATACAAAAATGGAGAAAAATTGAAATTTGAGTTGAATAGGAATCGAACCGATTTCTAATGTTGATATAAATTCTATTTGAATTAGAATTGAGTTAATAAATTTTAAAGCTGAAAATTTCAAGTAAATTTGCCAATTTTTGAAATCATCGATTTAATCGAGGCGTTAAAATAGCAATCTTGGGCACAGTCTCGGAATTGGACGAAATCAATTACATTGGATCCATAATACTGTATTATTATCAGATTTCAAATTTCGTAGCGTTTGGATTTACCGTTTGGTCGTACAGGGTAGAAACGCGTTGAAATTAATATTGAAAATTTAATTAATAATAGTCGATTCAAAAAGCTATCTTCGTCATACGATCAAATTGGGACTGGAGAGTAGTCCCATTTCGTTCGGAATAGGGGTAAGACAATATAAACGCCAGGCGGCACGTCTCGTTTGGAATTCGTCAAAAAAAAGTACGTGAATAGTAAAAATAATAATAAAATAATACGTATACACGTATATATATACGCGCATTCTCTCTAAAACCCTAATATCTACAGCTGCGCCTCCACCTTATTTTCAATTGTCGAAATGTTCTTGACTTCTCTCCCTCCGATCTCTCCATCCATCGACTTTTAGGCCTCGCCATCAACTAGAAAGTCGTAGAGCATCGCGAAATCTATACATCCTACGGTGGAATTTTGCTCGATCGTCGTGTGGATGCCCGAATATCGCTGCATTCGGCGTGCATTCGTGGAGGTGCTGCTTCACGTCGGGATGATCGAGCTTGACTATAATTTGGGTGTGGATGGAGTTCGTGATGAGGTTTCTAATGATGGTGGTCGATAAACTCCTAGATGATCGTGGTGGTCGAGATAATTAGATGAACGGAGGCGACGTATATGGGTTTCGCATGCATTTGACTGGGAACGAGGAAGATGGAATCAACGGCCATGTTTTTTAGATCTAAGGATGAACGACCCTGGTGAGGTTTATAATTAAAATATAAAAAGAAAGGAAATTTATTTATATAAATTATATTCAAATCATTAAAAATGTATACCTTTGTCATACGAGGTCGAAATTGGACGAAACAAGCGGCGTTGGAATCGTATCGACGAAGGCTTTGCCATGGGATTTAGATGGAATTTATTTGAAGCTGAGAAATATTTTCGGTTTCAAATAAAAAGGTGAGTGTTTTAACGCTCACGACGTACTATAATATTTTTATGTTCGTTAAAATTGAATCGTAAAGTTATCTAATTTTATTAACTGTTATTTGAAAATGAAATTGACATATCAATTGACTGTAGGTAGTAAAATTGACAGTTAAATTTGAAATTTGAATTTAATTGTCAATAAATTACTTGATATTGATAACTATGAAATTGTTATGAATTATTGGCTGATTTGGATGTTGATTGTGATGGATGCTATTGATTGATGTTTTGGATGATTTGGTTGTTTATTTATTTTGATAGATCCTGCTATCATCCTGTATATTATTTACAGTATATAAAACTGTAAATCAAATTATTTCAAATAAATTAAGAAATAGGTTGAAATGATATATACCTATGACATTTATTTTGGAATGAAATGATATATATCCATCCCTGAAATTAAATTGAAAAATGGATTCACTTGGCCATAGGATAGACAATTATATACAGACATCGAATTGGTTAAATTAAATGATTTTAAAAACTTTGATTTGAAATTATTTAAATTGATTTTGATTTTTAAGAAAATAAAATCAAATTTATGAAAATCGAATTATTTTCGAATAGGTGCTCAAAATGTTGAAATTTAAATTTGGTAAACAAAATGTTTTAAGTAATTGAAGTTGAGATTTTTAAGTTATAATCGAAATATGATTTAAATTTCAGAAATTGATTTGATTTAAAGGATTGGACTTTTATTCGAACTTTGATATTACTAAGTAAAAGTGATATAAAATGATATTTCGAAATTGAGCTCGGAACTGAATTTTATTTGAAAATTAGATTTTAAATTGGGTATTTAAGGTAAATTTGATTTAAGTGTTTAGAATCGATATTTTGAAAATCGAACTTGGAATTGATATAAATTGAAATGGTTTAAATCTAGGAAACGAGTTGAAATTAATTTAGAATTGGAATTGAAATTAGTTTCGAATTTGAAGTGAAATTAATTAGGAACCGAAGTAAAATTCGACTTGAAATCGGAATTGAATCGATTATATCGAAATGGAAATTTAAAGTGGTTTGAATAGAGAAATTTGGAATTTAATCGGTTTGACTTTGAAACTATTTTCAAATAAATTATTAAAAATCTATATTTTTAAATATTCAATTTATTTTGATTTTCCAAACTATTTTACTATATAAACCATTTTCAATACTCAAACTATTTTCTATTAGACTATTTTAACTATTTAACTATTTTAAAACTATTTAAACTATTTTCTAAAAATTCAAACTGGTAAAAAAGGTGGAATGTTTATATTTAAATCTTGGATTTAAATATGAATTGCGTTAAAATGAAGTTGTAACCTAAATTGAAATTTGAAACAATTTTGGAAGCGAAATCGGGATATTAAGGCGAAAATGATTTTGAAATGAAATCGTATATTTTGAGTAAATATGATGATTTCGAAATGGATTTGATTTTGAAGCGAATATGATATTTTGATATCAAGTATGAACTGTTTTCGAAATATAAAAGTACCAACCGGTGTGTAAAACGACGTTTGTTGTTAAAGAGACCGGAACCTCTTATTGGCATACTGTCTGTCAATATTGTAACCACTTTAACAACTTTGTACGTGGAGGAGACTCCAGAACGAAGTGGTTGGATTTGGTGTCGTTTGCTGGATTTGAAGAAAGAGAATGATGATTAATTGGCCTAGCACTTGTGTCAATTTGAAATGACTAAAACAGGAGCCGTACCGGCCAATGAGGTTAGCCACCTTTAGCGTACACACTTCTTCGTATTACTATCATGACATTGTTATCGATCGGTGCGCACCCTCGAATTATGGGAGTGTTGGACGCGGTGGGCCGTTAGGGGTAACCACCAGCTAGGAAGGGTAAACTGGTAGCATTCTACCTTGGGCATTTCCTCATGTGCCTTGTCATACTTTTATCCTTATACGAGACCCCTACGATTTTGGTTTAGTGTGTCGTATCACGGTGCATCACTGACTACCGACGTGCTACTGGTTGTGTCAAATGCAAACTGTACGCTAATGCATAAAAACGCGTTAAAGGGGATTAATGTAAAGCCTTAACGCTAAGAAAAATATTTATTTTATTGATTATACATTATATATGTAGCGTATTCTACTACTTATAAATATTTTGACGGATCCTTAAGAGATGGAAAATCCCGTAACATCTCTTGAGTTATTGCACTGTAACGACCCGATATTTTCAAACATTCGCATCCATTATAAGTGTATAGGTAGACACTCATGCTAGAGTTGAATTGCTCAAAATACCGCGTTGTAATTAAAATTTGGCAAATCTCAGAATATACAGTAAATAAATATAATCATAGATCACAGACACAGAGTAAAATAATGCAGCGGAAGTAAAAGAAATAGTAGTTCATGAAGCTACTATGTAAATATATCAGAGTTACATAAGATACAACAGAAGAAATAGAGTACAACAGAAGTATCAATAAGATAACCAAGTACAAGCTGAACAGAGCAACATAACTGAAGTAGATAGAAGAAGACTAGCAGATAATCTCCAGCGATTCAAATCTCCAGAAGGTGGAAATCCAAATCTGTGAATAACTCAGGCTGACCCGAGCGT
The DNA here is from genome assembly GCA_030737815.1 of Allium fistulosum. Classification (NCBI taxonomy): domain Eukaryota; kingdom Viridiplantae; phylum Streptophyta; class Magnoliopsida; order Asparagales; family Amaryllidaceae; genus Allium; species Allium fistulosum. The sequence continues at coordinate 1,230,047,895 of CM060903.1, forward strand.
AAAGCAAAACACAAAACACTCGAGTCAGGACAATATATACTTATATAATGTAAACCAACTCAAGTGAACTGTAATAAAGGTACAAGTAACTTAGAAGATGCTTGGGACCGCCCATCCTCTAAGGATCCGTTAGAATATCTACTATGTAGTAATATTCGCTATTATAATAGTGTCTAAATAAGTAAAGTATAATCATATCGGAAAATAGCGTTAAGGGGATGGAGAACCTTAACGCGGTCGGATCTTAAAATCATAATCGTAGTAAAGCTCGATATGGTAGGTGACATGGCACAACTAGGCAATGCCAGGGTAGATATACCAATTACGCACACGGACTGATGGATACGCATAGCAGCCACTACCGTTCCACCTCGAACAACATTCCCAAATCGGAGGATGGCCATCTAGTCAAATCACAAGTAAGAGTATAATATCGAAGAAATGTGTCCGAGAAGAGGTGCTACCTCACTGGTCCGAGATCGCTCCTGTTTTAGCCACCTTATGCCAACTCACGGGAGTTGGGTCCACGTAACATACCTTAAGAACGTCGCCACCATCCTACTTCATTCTGGAATCTCCACCGCGTACACGGTTGTCAAAGTGGTTTTCGGTATCGACAGAGAGTATGTCCATATCCGATCCCGGTCTCTTTGCCAACCAATCGTTAATATAGCCCGTGGTTATAACTTTTAAAAATAGTTTATGTTTCAAATCAAAATACATCCTTTAAACCATTTCAAAATCTTATCATTTATTTCAAACTAATACATACTTTCAAACCCAAAACATATCTATTCAAAACCAATTCAAAAATATATCATTTCCATTTCAAAACCAATTCAATAATATATCATTTCAATAAAACCCAAATTTCAAAATCACTGAATATTTCCTTTAATTTATTAAACTTGAAATCTTCCTTTAAATTATCATAGCATTTTGGTAATGTAACCTTAAGGAATCATAGCATTTTTGGAATGTAATACTTCCCAATTTAACATTTTATATAATCAAAGTATTTATATACTTACAAATTTTTAACATGGTCATTTTATCATAGCCTTATAGTTAAATAAACTTTGTTACTGTAATATCCAATTTAATGCTGAAATTCTTATGTTAAGTTAAGAGTACCTTATTAACTTACATTATCATTACAATAAAGAAACTTTATTATTTTAGTCATTAAAATATGTCATTTACATTAATTAAAACTTACATATTAAATGTACTTTTTAACTTACATTCCTATTACAGTAAAGAGCATTTATCATTTAATCAATATTACACTAATTAAACTTACATTATCGAATGTACGTTTTAATTTACGTTTTATTACAAAAGGGGCATTTATTATTTTAAATCAATATTACACAAATTAAGACTTACATGTTTCTTTCATTAATTAAGACTTTACATGTTTCTTTCAGTAGGTAAAACTTTACATATTTCTTTCATTAATTAGAACTTTACACGTTTCTTTCATAAATTAAACTTTACATATTTCTTTCATTAATTAGAACTTTACACGTTTCTTTCATAAATTAAACTTTACATATTTCTTTCATTAATTAGAACTTTACATGTTTCTTTCATAAATTAAACTTTACATATTTCTTTCATTAATTAGAACTTTACACGTTTCTTTCACAATAAATTTCTTATAATTAAATCCAATTTTCAACAATTTACTTAATAAGTTTAAGTGTAAAAGTTCCAATTCTTCACATTTCAACAAATAGACTTAACACTTCAAATTTAAATTACCATTTCACAATTTAACAAAATTTCCAATTTTATTTAATTAACTTAAACCTTCAATTAAAACCAAATTTCACATTTCCTAGTCAAGTTATATTTTAAAAGATCACTTTTAAACATTCATTTATTTAACCACTTAAATTCATCGAAAAATCAATAATACTTAATAATCACTTAAATTCAAATTTAATCAAATTATCATATTTTCCATTTCCAAATAAAATTTAATATCCATTTTATTTATATAACTTAAATATCATTTTTAACCAAAATTCCAAATTTCCAACTTAAGTTATATTTCAAAAACCTAGTTAACCCATTCATTAATTACATTTTTAACACATAGAAAAATCATAATTTCTTTAATTCAAAATATTTCAAAATCTGTTTAAATCAAATTTCATAAATTTATATTTTTAAAATACTTAAAAATATCCAAAACACTTTATAAAATAACCACGGGCCTGTATATAATTTTCTAACCTAGGTCAAGTGATACGGATATGTATCATTTCAATCCGCAGTTAAAAAAAGAAAAATCCGGGTTCTATCATTTCAAACCCGCAATCCCAAGTTAAAATAAATTAAATAAAAATCGTTCAGGCCTATCATTTCAGCCCATAACGATTTTTCCATATTCTAAAGTCTGTTCGGGTATGTATCATTTCAACCCATAGTGATTCTAATCTACAGGGAACTTGCAATGGTGATAACAGATATAAATAACAGAATAACATTAAATAATAGTAACATATGATATAATAAGTGTAATAACAGGTGTGAACATCATATGATAATAATATAAACATATATAACATGATGATATACATTACAAATTCAAATGGTGTCGGTTTATCAGTTATATAGGTACATATTGTCTGGTGAGAATAACTCACCTTTTTAAGTTGAAGTTTGCAAATCAAATGACACAACGAATTCCAGAAAGCACGATATGGCACGACCTTTGATTTGAGTGGAGAGAACCAAGATATAAATCTTGTATACAACAACAAAACAAAGTCATATATAAATAAAATTTCAATACCAAAGTTAGATTGAAACAAATAGAAACTAGGCTAGACAAGTACATCACCTAGCTTTTAAACAATTTGCTTGACTTTGCCTCAACTTGTGCTCAACCATACATGTATATGGCTCAGTCACAACATGTTTTCATGTGGAAATAGATCAGGTTTGGAACTGAAAATACATGGCTAGGCTTGAGAAGAGGAAGGGTTTTGGGGTTACAAAGTGAGGAATACAAATGAACAAGGCACAAAGTGGAGTTTTGGTCAACATAGGCTCAACCTATGTCATTTTTGGGTTCGGCCATACATGTTTCAGATCAGGACAGAGGTAAGGCTGAGGGTAAATGGTCATATCAAGGTGGTGGTGGAGCATGGGGAGGTGGCCAAGGCAAGATATGAAGGTGGTGGTGAAGTTTAGGTCGGCTATGCATAGTTTGCAAGGTTTTTGAGATGTTTTTGTGGTGTTTTCTCCATGGGATGGTCATGGCCTGTTATGGACAGAGGAGAGGGATGGTTGTAGGCTGTGGATAATGAGGAGGAGATGATGGTGGTGGTTGGTGGAGATGGTGGTGGTTGTGGCCAAGCAAAACTAGAGAGAAGCAAGGCAAAATCAAAGAGAAAATGAAGAAGAAAAGGAAGGAGAGGTAGCCATTGCTATTTTTTCTTTCTTGGCCGTGAGTTTTGAGATGTGAGAAAGTTTATCACGTGAAAAATGAAGGGGAATACACGGCTATGCAAAAAAAATGAACGGCCAAAAGCAATGAGGTGAAAAGGCAAAGAAAATGAAAAAACAAGTAGATGAAAAGTCTCCAGAAAATGAAAAGGTTTTTGACTCTTTGTATTTCTATTTCTTTATATCAAAATAAAGAAAATAAATTTCAGTAAATGAATTTAAAAACTGAAACAAAGTAAAAATAGAATAAAAATAAATAATCAAATTTAAAGAAAATGGAAAAGAATATAAGAAATTGCTTAAAAATGGAAAATAGGGTCCAGAAATTTCAAATAAATCACCATTGTCTTTGGAAAATTATCTACTTCATTTTAAAAATATTCTAAAGCAATATTTTGAAATAAAATAATTCATTTATCATTTCTAAAGTGAAATAAATAATTAAATTTAGAGAAAATAGAAAAAGAATAAAGAAAATATTTAAAAATTGGAAATAGGACATGAAAATTACAAATAAACATCACTAGTTTTACAAAAAATTTATTTCACTTTAAAACAAATAAAAGTCCAATAAATAAAATAAAATTAGAAACAAAATAAAGTGGGAAGAGAATAAATAAGTTCTTAAGAAAAATATAAAGATAAATAAAGAATTACTTTAGTTAATTGAAGTTGGAAATTATAAATTGTAAACAAATATACAACTGATACTGGAAAATGTCAATTACACTTTAAAATGTTTTAAAACCAAAATATGTTCATAACATGTTATTTTACCCATATAAATATAACTTATAACATTACATGACCAAATAAAATATTATTTATATAATTTATATGATTTAAAATAAATAATATTGCAAAATAAACAGTTTATACACAAAATTGAAAATTACATAACTTCTACAATATAAGTCCGTTTTCAACAAAACGAAAAGCAGTATTCATGGAATTAAATCTATTTTCATAATAAAAGATAAAATTTAAGAATTTGAAATATTTAAATTTAAAGTTCAAAAGTCAAAGTTTGACCAGTTTGAACAGAAATTCACTTTTCAGTGAAATATCCAATTTATACTAGTTTGAAACAAAAATTCACTTAATAATCAACATTTATATTTTTAAAATGAAATGTTCGAAATATAAAAAGTTTAAAATAATTTAAAAATAAAAATAAAGTCAAAATTAAAATATATGCAAAGTCTAGGGTTGTTACACTCACCCCCACTCAAAACTTTTCGTCCCCGAAAAGGAACGAGGTACGGGAAAGCACAGAAAAAGATAGAATGAATAGAATTAAGACAAGATGATAAGAAAATTGGAATTACACCTGATAACTATTGTTATAGGTAAGTTTAACAAGATGGAGGTGATCAAATCAAGAATATAAGCACGAAAAAAAATCCTCTAGAGTCAGAATCTCCCTTTCACTTGACCGACGGTCTATGAATGGAAAACAGTGTTCAGATCCGGATGAGTAACAAATATTATCAAAGATTACAGAAAGATTTCTAAACAGAAAGATTATAGAAAGATGCTTATACCAGCCTGTAGCAAGATGAGGGAAAATAAGGACAACCAAAAGATGGTTTGAAAAACAAAATAAGATAATAATTTGAAACCATAATGCTTTGAAATCATAACAATTTAGGGATGTTTATCATTTGGAAATCACACTACTAAAATCATAACACTTGGAAATGTTATTCTAAAAAAAAACATAATACTTAGAAAATCATAACTTCTTTAAAAAAAATAATCTTCATTTAAACCATTTTAATTCAAGGTCAAATAATATTCATTTTAAAGTTGTAACATTTCTAAGTTCATTCAATTATAAAAATTTCCAAAACATTGTCTTTTCAAAATAGTAGCACTTATAAAATGCTACAGTAGATATATTAGTATTTCAAATCAGTTTTATTCCAGAAATATTCATTTGGATATCATTTAACTTATGACTTATTAAAACAAACTTTTATGAATGGAATATCCAAATTAAACTATACTTCATTTATTAAGTTAAAAGTTCACTATTTTAGTTAGCTCTTAATTTAACACATAACCTAACACTTTATTTAAAATGCCCATTTCACAAATAGATATTCCTTTAATAAGTTACACTTAAAGTTCCATTTGAAAACCAAATTCTCAATTATCAATTTTTAGTGATGTTAAAATACATTTTAACTATTTAAATCATAACTATTCATTTTCCAAGACATATCTATTTCATAAATAAAACATTTATATAGCAAATATAACAATCAAATTTCTTTACACATTTATTCATTTAGACATCAATTAAACTATGAATTCAAGTTAAATAAACTTTATTACCAAAATGTCCAATTCCAATGTATTTTATTTTATCTATTCAAAGATACATTATTTATTATTCAACATATTCATTTCAGGAAATAACCTTTATTAAAATTCCTAGGTTAGACTTAAGGTTCCATATTAAATCAATTTGATTATTAAGTTATTTAAATAAAATCTCTTTAAATTCCTTTTTCACTATTTACCTCTGTTAATCTTTTATAACTAAAATTTAAGTGTATAAAATCCTTTTTATATTGTATATTATCCAATTACATTGTTAACTTCTAAAAAAATTTAAGGTGAGTTATATTTGAATGCAATTGTATTATACAAATAAAACTTTCCAATTCAATTATCTCAAGTTTGAATCATTATCCAAATTTTTGATTTTTTTCTTTTTATAATTGAAATTATTCTTTAAGAAAAAAAATGTAAGAATTAAATTTCCGATTTCCTTCAAACCGGTTAGAGATAAATAAATATATGTACATAATATGTCAAATCAATTTTAAATCATATACCTATATATAATATAAATCAAATCATATTTTAGAAATTCAAACCAATTAAATTCTCAAAGCAACACTGTAGCAAGCCTAAAGAGCGGTCTCTTCACTTCAAAACTCTAAAATGAACGTCGATGATGCTGCAGTCATCACCGAAATTATTTTCCAGCAACAAAGAGAAGAGCACTAAATTTTTAAACTTAAAACTCCTTTAGAAAAAAATTTCTACTTGGAAATACTTTAAATAATGTATCCTTTTAAAACTTTTAACATAAGGTTTGAATCCATCGGAAATTAAATTCTTAAATTTCTTGTTTTAAATTCATTTCAGTTCCCAAATAAATTTATAAACAACTATTTATAAATTCATTTGTAGAACAATAAATGATAAATCAAGTATTATCACTTCAAATTATCAATTTAAATTAATTTATTAAGTTCCATAAATTTACTTATATATCAAAATTTTATTTCATTAACCAAATTTAAAATAATATTGTGTCAGTTTGTTCTGTCAAAGTGTTTTAGAAATCCTATCGATAGCGTTGATCAAACAAATCGATCGGAAATCCAAATCAACATCAACAACTCAAACAACACCATATATAAAACAAAACATAGATTTACGAGTACAATTCAAAATGTTTGGAGATAGTTTAGAAATAAAAGACAAGATGGTTAAACAGAGTAGAGAGATGGATAAGCTTAGATAAATCACGGACAACCTTAACCGGGTCAACCGTGACTTAAAGAATAAGATCGATGTGGATTTTTCTGGGATAAATCTACGTTCAATCTCAAGAGATAGAGTTTGGAATAATAAAAGATATTAGCATCTAAACCAAGGATAGATAAAATCTCTGGTGAATCGATGCTGACTGTAAAGGATTTTCACCCCTTTACAAGAAAATTAGAATATTGGCGAGATCGCCAATTCACTATAAAGATCATTCGAAGTGGAGTTATGTGATACTCCAAAATCAAAAGAAGATGAATAGTGAGGGACAAGAATGAATTTTGGAACCGCAGGAAACGTTCCAAAATTCAAAGGAAATCGAATCAAAAGGAAGAGATTCAAACTCGAACGAAAGTGATTCTGTAAATAAATTTACCATACATTCTAAGTTTTGCCTCAAAGCCAAAGCTCTGATACCAACTGTAACGACCCAATATTTTCAACCATTCGCATCCATTATAAGTGTATAGGTAGACACTCATGCCAGAGTTGAATTGCTCAAAATACTGCGTTGTAATTAAAATTTGGCAAATCTCAGAATATACAGTAAATAAATATAATCACAGATCACAGAGTAAAATAATGCAGCGGAAGTAAAAGAAATAGTAGTTCATGAAGCTACTATGTAAATATATCAGAGTTACATAAGATACAACAGAAGAAATAGAGTACAACAGAAGTATCAATAAGATAACCAAGTACAAGCTGAACAGAGCAACATAACTGAAGTAGATAGAAGAAGACTAGCAGATAATCTCCAGCGATTCAAATCTCCAGAAGGTGGAAATCCAAATCTGTGAATAACTCAGGCTGACCCGAGCGTAAAGCAAAACACAAAACACTCGAGTCAGGACAATATATACTTATATAATGTAAACCAACTCAAGTGAACTGTAATAAAGGTACAAGTAACTTAGAAGATGCTTGGGACCGCCCATCCTCTAAGGATCCGTTAAAATATCTACTATGCAGTAATATTCGCTATTATAATAGTGTCTAAATAAGTAAAGTATAATCATATCGGAAAATAGCGTTAAGGGGATGGAGAACCTTAACGCGGTCGGATCTTAAAATCATAATCGTAGTAAAGCTCGATATGGTAGGTGACACGGCACAACTAGGCAATGCCAGGGTAGATATACCAATTACGCACACGGACTGATGGATACGCATAGCAGCCACTACCGTTCCACCTCGAACAACATTCCCAAATCGGAGGATGGCCATCTAGTCAAATCACAAGTAAGAGTATAATATCGAAGAAATGTGTCCGAGAAGAGGTGCTACCTCACTGGTCCGAGATCGCTCCTGTTTTAGCCACCTTATGCCAACTCACGGGAGTTGGGTCCACGTAACATACCTTAAGAACGTCGCCACCATCCTACTTCATTCTGGAATCTCCACCGCGTACACGGTTGTCAAAGTGATTTTCGGTATCGACAGAGAGTATGTCCATATCCGATCCCGGTCTCTTTGCCAACCAATCGTTATTATAACCCGTGGTTATAACTTTTAAAAATAGTTTATGTTTCAAATCAAAATACATCCTTTAAACCATTTCAAAATCATATCATTTATTTCAAACTAATACATACTTTCAAACCCAAAACATATCTATTCAAAACCAATTCAAAAATATATCATTTCCATTTCAAAACCAATTCAATAATATATCATTTCAATAAAACCCAAATTTCAAAATCATTGAATATTTCCTTTAATTTATTAAACTTGAAATCTTCATTTAAATTATCATACATTTTGGTAATGTAACCTTAAGGAATCATAGCATTTTTGGAATGTAATACTTCCCAATTTAACATTTTATATAATCAAAGTATTTATATACTTACAAATTTTTAACATGGTCATTTTATCATAGCCTTATAGTTAAATAAACTTTGTTACTGTAATATCCAATTTAATGCTGAAATTCTTATGTTAAGTTAAGAGTACCTTATTAACTTACATTATCATTACAATAAAGAAACTTTATTATTTTAGTCATTAAAATATGTCATTTACATTAATTAAAACTTACATATTAAATGTACTTTTTAACTTACATTCCTATTACAGTAAAGAGCATTTATCATTTAGTCAATATTACACTAATTAAACTTACATTATCGAATGTACGTTTTAATTTACGTTTTATTACAAAAGGGGCATTTATTATTTTAAATCAATATTACACAAATTAAGACTTACATGTTTCTTTCATTAATTAAGACTTTACATGTTTCTTTCAGTAGGTAAAACTTTACATATTTCTTTCATTAATTAGAACTTTACACGTTTCTTTCATAAATTAAACTTTACATATTTCTTTCATTAATTAGAACTTTACACGTTTCTTTCATAAATTAAACTTTACATATTTCTTTCATTAATTAGAACTTTACACGTTTCTTTCACAATAAATTTCTTATAATTAAATCCAATTTTCAACAATTTACTTAATAAGTTTAAGTGTAAAAGTTCCAATTCTTCACATTTCAACAAATAGACTTAACACTTCAAATTTAAATTACCATTTCACAATTTAACAAAATTTCCAATTTTATTTAATTAACTTAAACCTTCAATCAAAACCAAATTTCACATTTCCTAGTCAAGTTATATTTTAAAAGATCACTTTTAAACATTCATTTATTTAACCACTTAAATTCATCGAAAAATCAATAATACTTAATAATCACTTAAATTCAAATTTAATCAAATTATCATATTTTCCATTTCCAAATAAAATTTAATATCCATTTTATTTATATAACTTAAATATCATTTTTAACCAAAATTCCAAATTTCCAACTTAAGTTATATTTCAAAAACCTAGTTAACCCATTCATTAATTACATTTTTAACACATAGAAAAATCATAATTTCTTTAATTCAAAATATTTCAAAATCTGTTTAAATCAAATTTCATAAATTTATATTTTTAAAATACTTAAAAATATCCAAAACACTTTATAAAATAACCACGGGCTTGTATATAATTTTCTAACCTAGGTCAAGTGATACGGATATGTATCATTTAAATCCGCAGTTAAAAAAAAGAAAAATCCGGGTTCTATCATTTCAAACCCGCAATCCCAAGTTAAAATAAATTAAATAAAAATCGTTCAGGCCTATCATTTCAGCCCATAACGATTTTTCCCTATTCTAAAGTCCGTTCGGGTATGTATCATTTCAACCCATAGTGATTCTAATCTACAGGGAACTTGCAATGGTGATAACAGATATAAATAACAGAATAACATTAAATAATAGTAACATATGATATAATAAGTGTAATAACAGGTGTGAACATCATATGATAATAATATAAACATATATAACATGATGATATACATTACAGATTCAAATGGTGTCGGTTTATCAGTTATATAGGTACATATTGTCTGGTGAGAATAACTCACCTTTTTAAGTTGAAGTTTGCAAATCAAATGACACAACGAATTCCAGAAAGCACGATATGGCACGACCTTTGATTTGAGTGGAGAGAACCAAGATATAAATCTTGTATACAACAACAAAACAAAGTCATATATAAATAAAATTTCAATACCAAAGTTAGATTGAAACAAATAGAAACTAGGCTAGACAAGTACATCACCTAGCTTTTAAACAATTTGCTTGACTTTGCCTCAACTTGTGCTCAACCATACATGTATATGGCTCAGTCACAACATGTTTTCATGTGGAAATAGATCAGGTTTGGAACTGAAAATACATGGCTAGGCTTGAGAAGAGGAAGGGTTTTGGGGTTACAAAGTGAGGAATACAAATGAACAAGGCACAAAGTGGAGTTTTGGTCAACATAGGCTCAACCTATGTCATTTTTGGGTTCGGCCATACATGTTTCAGATCAGGACAGAGGTAAGGCTGAGGGTAAATGGTCATATCAAGGTGGTGGTGGAGCATGGGGAGGTGGCCAAGGCAAGATATGAAGGTGGTGGTGAAGTTTAGGTCGGCTATGCATAGTTTGCAAGGTTTTTGAGATGTTTTTGTGGTGTTTTCTCCATGGGATGGTCATGGCATGTTATGGACAGAGGAGAGGGATGGTTGTAGGCTGTGGATAATGAGGAGGAGATGATGGTGGTGGTTGGTGGAGATGGTGGTGGTTGTGGCCAAGCAAAACTAGAGAGAAGCAAGGCAAAATCAAAGAGAAAATGAAGAAGAAAAGGAAGGAGAGGTAGCCATTGCTATTTTTTCTTTCTTGGCCGTGAGTTTTGAGATGTGAGAAAGTTTCTCACATGAAAAATGAAGGGGAATACACGGCTATGCAAAAAAAATGAACGGCCAAAAGCAATGAGGTGAAAAGGCAAAGAAAATGAAAAGACAAGTAGATGAAAAGTCTCCAGAAAATGAAAAGGTTGTTGACTCTTTGTATTTCTATTTCTTTATATCAAAATAAAGCAAATAAATTTCAGTAAATGAATTTAAAAACTGAAACAAAGTAAAAATAGAATAAAAATAAATAATCAAATTTAAAGAAAATGGAAAAGAATATAAGAAATTGCTTAAAAATGGAAAATAGGGTCCAGAAATTTCAAATAAATCACCATTGTCTTTGGAAAATTATCTACTTCATTTTAAAAATATTCTAAAGCAATATTTTGAAATAAAATAATTCATTTATCATTTCTAAAGTGAAATAAATAATTAAATTTAGAGAAAATAGAAAAAGAATAAAGAAAATGTTTAAAAATTGGAAATAGGACATGAAAATTACAAATAAACATCACTAGTTTTACAAAAATTTTATTTCACTTTAAAACAAATAAAAGTCCAATAAATAAAATAAAATTAGAAACAAAATAAAGTGGGAAGAGAATAAATAAGTTCTTAAGAAAAATATAAAGATAAATAAAGAATTACTTTAGTTAATTGAAGCTGGAAATTATAAATTGTAAACAAATATACAACTGATACTCGAAAATGTCAATTACACTTTAAAATGTTTTAAAACCAAAATATGTTCATAACATGTTATTTTACCCATATAAATATAACTTATAACATTACATGACCAAATAAAATATTATTTATATAATTTATATGATTTAAAATAAATAATATTGCAAAATAAACAGTTTATACACAAAATTGAAAATTACATAACTTCTACAATATAAGTCCGTTTTCAACAAAACGAAAAGCAGTATTCATGGAATTAAATCTATTTTCATAATAAAAGATAAAATTTAAGAATTTGAAATATTTAAATTTAAAGTTCAAAAGTCAAAGTTTGACCAATTTGAACAGAAATTCACTTTTCAGTGAAATATCCAATTTATACTAGTTTGAAACAAAAATTCACTTAATAATCAACATTTATATTTTTAAAATGAAATGTTCGAAATATAAAAAGTTTAAAATAATTTAAAAATAAAAATAAAGTCAAAATTAAAATATATGCAAAGTCTAGGGTTGTTACACTCTCCCCCACTCAAAACTTTTCGTCCCCGAAAAGGAACGAGGTACGGGAAAGCACAGAAAAAGATAGAATGAATAGAATTAAGACAAGATGATAAGAAAATTGGAATTACACCTGATAACTATTGTTATAGGTAAGTTTAACAAGATGGAGGTGATCAAATCAAGAATATAAGCACGAAAAAAAATCCTCTAGAGTTAGAATCTCCCTTTCACTTGACCGACGGTCTATGAATGGAAAACAGTGTTCAGATCCGGATGAGTAACAAATATTATCAAAGATTACAGAAAGATTTCTAAACAGAAAGATTATAGAAAGATGCTTATACCAGCCTGTAGCAAGATGAGGGAAAATAAGGACAACCAAAAGATGGTTTGAAAAACAAAATAAGATAATAATTTGAAACCATAATGCTTTGAAATCATAACAATTTAGGGATGTTTATCATTTGGAAATCACACTACTAAAATCATAACACTTGGAAATGTTATTCTAAAAAAAACATAATACTTAGAAAATCATAACTTCTTTAAAAAAAATAATCTTCATTTAAACCATTTTAATTCAAGGTCAAATAATATTCATTTTAAAGTTGTAACATTTCTAAGTTCATTCAATTATAAAAATTTCCAAAACATTGTCTTTTCAAAATAGTAGCACTTATAAAATGCTACAGTAGATATATTAGTATTTCAAATCAGTTTTATTCCAGAAATATTCATTTGGATATCATTTAACTTATGACTTATTAAAACAAACTTTTATGAATGGAATATCCAAATTAAACTATACTTCATTTATTAAGTTAAAAGTTCACTATTTTAGTTAGCTCTTAATTTAACACATAACCTAACACTTTATTTAAAATACCCATTTCACAAATAGATATTCCTTTAATAAGTTACACTTAAAGTTCCATTTGAAAACCAAATTCTCAATTATCAATTTTTAGTGATGTTAAAATACATTTTAACTATTTAAATCATAACTATTCATTTTCCAAGACATATCTATTTCATAAATAAAACATTTATATAGCAAATATAACAATCAAATTTCTTTACACATTTATTCATTTAGACATCAATTAAACTATGAATTCAAGTTAAATAAACTTTATTACCAAAATGTCCAATTCCAATGTATTTTATTTTATCTATTCAAAGATACATTATTTATTATTCAACATATTCATTTCAGGAAATAACCTTTATTAAAATTCCTAGGTTAGACTTAAGGTTCCATATTAAATCAATTTGATTATTAAGTTATTTAAATAAAATCTCTTTAAATTCCTTTTTCACTATTTACCTCTGTTAATCTTTTATAACTAAAATTTAAGTGTATAAAATCCTTTTTATATTGTATATTATCCAATTACATTGTTAACTTCTAAAAAAATTTAAGGTGAGTTATATTTGAATGCAATTGTATTATACAAATAAAACTTTCCAATTCAATTATCTCAAGTTTGAATCATTATCCAAATTTTTGATTTTTTTCTTTTTATAATTGAAATTATTCTTTAAGAAAAAAAATGTAAGAATTAAATTTCCGATTTCCTTCAAACCGGTTAGAGATAAATAAATATATGTACATAATATGTCAAATCAATTTTAAATCATATACCTATATATAATATAAATCAAATCATATTTTAGAAATTCAAACCAATTAAATTCTCAAAGCAACACTGTAGCAAGCCTAAAGAGCGGTCTCTTCACTTCAAAACTCTAAAATGAACGTCGATGATGCTGCAGTCATCACCGAAATTATTTTCCAGCGACAAAGAGAAGAGCACTAAATTTTTAAACTTAAAACTCCTTTAGAAAAAAATTTCTACTTGGAAATACTTTAAATAATGTATCCTTTTAAAACTTTTAACATAAGGTTTGAATCCATCGGAAATTAAATTCTTAAATTTCTTGTTTTAAATTCATTTCAGTTCCCAAATAAATTTATAAACAACTATTTATAAATTCATTTGTAGAACAATAAATGATAAATCAAGTATTATCACTTCAAATTATCAATTTAAATTAATTTATTAAGTTCCATAAATTTACTTATATATCAAAATTTTATTTCATTAACCAAATTTAAAATAATATTGTGTCAGTTTGTTCTGTCAAAGTGTTTTAGAAATCCTATCGATAGCGTTGATCAAACAAATCGATCGGAAATCCAAATCAACATCAACAACTCAAACAACACCATATATAAAACAAAACATAGATTTACGAGTACAATTCAAAATGTTTGGAGATAGTTTAGAAATAAAAGACAAGATGGTTAAACAGAGTAGAGAGATGGATAAGCTTAGATAAATCACGGACAACCTTAACCGGGTCAACCGTGACTTAAAGAATAAGATCGATGTGGATTTTTCTGGGATAAATCTACGTTCAATCTCAAGAGATAGAGTTTGGAATAATAAAAGATATTAGCATCTAAACCAAGGATAGATAAAATCTCTGGTGAATCGATGCTGACTGTAAAGGATTTTCACCCCTTTACAAGAAAATTAGAATATTGGCGAGATCGCCAATTCACTATAAAGATCATTCGAAGTGGAGTTATGTGATACTCCAAAATCAAAAGAAGATGAATAGTGAGGGACAAGAATGAATTTTGGAACCGCAGGAAACGTTCCAAAATTCAAAGGAAATCGAATCAAAAGGAAGAGATTCAAACTCGAACGAAAGTGATTCTGTAAATAAATTTACCATACATTCTAAGTTTTGCCTCAAAGCCAAAGCTCTGATACCAACTGTAACGACCCAATATTTTCAACCATTCGCATCCATTATAAGTGTATAGGTAGACACTCATGCCAGAGTTGAATTGCTCAAAATACCGCGTTGTAATTAAAATTTGGCAAATCTCAGAATATACAGTAAATAAATATAATCACAGATCACAGACACAGAGTAAAATAATGCAGTGGAAGTAAAAGAAATAGTAGTTCATGAAGCTACTATGTAAATATATCAGAGTTACATAAGATACAACAGAAGAAATAGAGTACAATAGAAGTATCAATAAGATAACCAAGTACAAGCTGAACAGAGCAACATAACTGAAGTAGATAGAAGAAGACTAGCAGATAATCTCCAGCGATTCAAATCTCTAGAAGGTGGAAATCCAAATCTGTGAATAACTCAGGCTGACCCGAGCGTAAAGCAAAACACAAAACACTCGAGTCAGGACAATATATACTTATATAATGTAAACCAACTCAAGTGAACTGTAATAAAGGTACAAGTAACTTAGAAGATGCTTGGGACCGCCCATCCTCTAAGGATCCGTTAAAATATCTACTATGCAGTAATATTCGCTATTATAATAGTGTCTAAATAAGTAAAGTATAATCATATCGGAAAATAGCGTTAAGGGGATGGAGAACCTTAACGCGGTCGGATCTTAAAATCATAATCGTAGTAAAGCTCGATATGGTAGGTGACACGGCACAACTAGGCAATGCCAGGGTAGATATACCAATTACGCACACGGACTGATGGATACGCATAGCAGCCACTACCGTTCCACCTCGAACAACATTCCCAAATCGGAGGATAGCCATCTAGTCAAATCACAAGTAAGAGTATAATATCGAAGAAATGTGTCCGAGAAGTGGTGCTACCTCACTGGTCCGAGATCGCTCCTGTTTTAGCCACCTTATGCAACTCACGGGAGTTGGGTCCACATAACATACCTTAAGAACGTCGCCACCATCCTACTTCATTCTGGAATCTCCACCGCGTACACGGTTGTCAAAGTGGTTTTCGGTATCGACAGAGAGTATGTCCATATCCGATCCCGGTCTCTTTGCCAACCAATCGTTATTATAACCCGTGGTTATAACTTTTAAAAATAGTTTATGTTTCAAATCAAAATACATCCTTTAAACCATTTCAAAATCATATCATTTATTTCAAACTAATACATACTTTCAAACCCAAAACATATCTATTCAAAACCAATTCAAAAATATATCATTTCCATTTCAAAACCAATTCAATAATATATCATTTCAATAAAACCCAAATTTCAAAATCACTGAATATTTCCTTTAATTTATTAAACTTGAAATCTTCATTTAAATTATCATAGCATTTTGGTAATGTAACCTTAAGGAATCATAGCATTTTTGGAATGTAATACTTCCCAATTTAACATTTTATATAATCAAAGTATTTATATACTTACAAATTTTTAACATGGTCATTTTATCATAGCCTTATAGTTAAATAAACTTTGTTACTGTAATATCCAATTTAATGCTGAAATTCTTATGTTAAGTTAAGAGTACCTTATTAACTTACATTATCATTACAATAAAGAAACTTTATTATTTTAGTCATTAAAATATGTCATTTACATTAATTAAAACTTACATATTAAATGTACTTTTTAACTTACATTCCTATTACAGTAAAGAGCATTTATCATTTAATCAATATTACACTAATTAAACTTACATTATCGAATGTACGTTTTAATTTACGTTTTATTACAAAAGGGGCATTTATTATTTTAAATCAATATTACACAAATTAAGACTTACATGTTTCTTTCATTAATTAAGACTTTACATGTTTCTTTCAGTAGGTAAAACTTTACATATTTCTTTCATTAATTAGAACTTTACACGTTTCTTTCATAAATTAAACTTTACATATTTCTTTCATTAATTAGAACTTTACACGTTTCTTTCATAAATTAAACTTTACATATTTCTTTCATTAATTAGAACTTTACACGTTTCTTTCACAATAAATTTCTTATAATTAAATCCAATTTTCAACAATTTACTTAATAAGTTTAAGTGTAAAAGTTCCAATTCTTCACATTTCAACAAATAGACTTAACACTTCAAATTTAAATTACCATTTCACAATTTAACAAAATTTCCAATTTTATTTAATTAACTTAAACCTTCAATTAAAACCAAATTTCACATTTCCTAGTCAAGTTATATTTTAAAAGATCACTTTTAAACATTCATTTATTTAACCACTTAAATTCATCGAAAAATCAATAATACTTAATAATCACTTAAATTCAAATTTAATCAAATTATCATATTTTCCATTTCCAAATAAAATTTAATTTCCATTTTATTTATATAACTTAAATATCATTTTTAACCAAAATTCCAAATTTCCAACTTAAGTTATATTTCAAAAACCTAGTTAACCCATTCATTAATTACATTTTTAACACATAGAAAAATCATAATTTCTTTAATTCAAAATATTTCAAAATCTGTTTAAATCAAATTTCATAAATTTATATTTTTAAAATACTTAAAAATATCCAAAACACTTTATAAAATAACCACGGGCCTGTATATAATTTTCTAACCTAGGTCAAGTGATACGGATATGTATCATTTAAATCCGCAGTTAAAAAAAAGAAAAATCCGGGTTCTATCATTTCAAACCCGCAATCCCAAGTTAAAATAAATTAAATAAAAATCGTTCAGGCCTATCATTTCAGCCCATAACGATTTTTCCCTATTCTAAAGTCCGTTCGGGTATGTATCATTTCAACCCATAGTGATTCTAATCTACAGGGAACTTGCAATGGTGATAACAGATATAAATAACAGAATAACATTAAATAATAGTAACATATGATATAATAAGTGTAATAATAGGTGTGAACATCATATGATAATAATATAAACATATATAACATGATGATATACATTACAGATTCAAATGGTGTCGGTTTATCAGTTATATAGGTACATATTGTCTGGTGAGAATAACTCACCTTTTTAAGTTGAAGTTTGCAAATCAAATGACACAACGAATTCCAGAAAGCACGATATGGCACGACCTTTGATTTGAGTGGAGAGAACCAAGATATAAATCTTGTATACAACAACAAAACAAAGTCATATATAAATAAAATTTCAATACCAAAGTTAGATTGAAACAAATAGAAACTAGGCTAGACAAGTACATCACCTAGCTTTTAAACAATTTGCTTGACTTTGCCTCAACTTGTGCTCAACCATACATGTATATGGCTCAGTCACAACATGTTTTCATGTGGAAATAGATCAGGTTTGGAACTGAAAATACATGGCTAGGCTTGAGAAGAGGAAGGGTTTTGGGGTTACAAAGTGAGGAATACAAATGAACAAGGCACAAAGTGGAGTTTTGGTCAACATAGGCTCAACCTATGTCATTTTTGGGTTCGGCCATACATGTTTCAGATCAGGACAGAGGTAAGGCTGAGGGTAAATGGTCATATCAAGGTGGTGGTGGAGCATGGGGAGGTGGCCAAGGCAAGATATGAAGGTGGTGGTGAAGTTTAGGTCGGCTATGCATAGTTTGCAAGGTTTTTGAGATGTTTTTGTGGTGTTTTCTCCATGGGATGGTCATGGCCTGTTATGGACAGAGGAGAGGGATGGTTGTAGGCTGTGGATAATGAGGAGGAGATGATGGTGGTGGTTGGTGGAGATGGTGGTGGTTGTGGCCAAGCAAAACTAGAGAGAAGCAAGGCAAAATCAAAGAGAAAATGAAGAAGAAAAGGAAGGAGAGGTAGCCATTGCTATTTTTTCTTTCTTGGCCGTGAGTTTTGAGATGTGAGAAAGTTTCTCACATGAAAAATGAAGGGGAATACACGGCTATGCAAAAAAAATGAACGGCCAAAAGCAATGAGGTGAAAAGGCAAAGAAAATGAAAAGACAAGTAGATGAAAAGTCTCCAGAAAATGAAAAGGTTTTTGACTCTTTGTATTTCTATTTCTTTATATCAAAATAAAGCAAATAAATTTCAGTAAATGAATTTAAAAACTGAAACAAAGTAAAAATAGAATAAAAATAAATAATCAAATTTAAAGAAAATGGAAAAGAATATAAGAAATTGCTTAAAAATGGAAAATAGGGTCCAGAAATTTCAAATAAATCACCATTGTCTTTGGAAAATTATCTACTTCATTTTAAAAATATTCTAAAGCAATATTTTGAAATAAAATAATTCATTTATCATTTCTAAAGTGAAATAAATAATTAAATTTAGAGAAAATAGAAAAAGAATAAAGAAAATGTTTAAAAATTGGAAATAGGACATGAAAATTACAAATAAACATCACTAGTTTTACAAAAATTTTATTTCACTTTAAAACAAATAAAAGTCCAATAAATAAAATAAAATTAGAAACAAAATAAAGTGGTAAGAGAATAAATAAGTTCTTAAGAAAAATATAAAGATAAATAAAGAATTACTTTAGTTAATTGAAGCTGGAAATTATAAATTGTAAACAAATATACAACTGATACTCGAAAATGTCAATTACACTTTAAAATGTTTTAAAACCAAAATATGTTCATAACATGTTATTTTACCCATATAAATATAACTTATAACATTACATGACCAAATAAAATATTATTTATATAATTTATATGATTTAAAATAAATAATATTGCAAAATAAACAGTTTATACACAAAATTGAAAATTACATAACTTCTACAATATAAGTCCGTTTTCAACAAAACGAAAAGCAGTATTCATGGAATTAAATCTATTTTCATAATAAAAGATAAAATTTAAGAATTTGAAATATTTAAATTTAAAGTTCAAAAGTCAAAGTTTGACCAGTTTGAACAGAAATTCACTTTTCAGTGAAATATCCAATTTATACTAGTTTGAAACAAAAATTCACTTAATAATCAACATTTATATTTTTAAAATGAAATGTTCAAAATATAAAAAGTTTAAAATAATTTAAAAATAAAAATAAAGTCAAAATTAAAATATATGCAAAGTCTAGGGTTGTTACACTCTCCCCCACTCAAAACTTTTCGTCCCCGAAAAGGAACGAGGTACGGGAAAGCACAGAAAAAGATAGAATGAATAGAATTAAGACAAGATGATAAGAAAATTGGAATTACACCTGATAACTATTGTTATAGGTAAGTTTAACAAGATGGAGGTGATCAAATCAAGAATATAAGCACGAAAAAAAATCCTCTAGAGTTAGAATCTCCCTTTCACTTGACCGACGGTCTATGAATGGAAAACAGTGTTCAGATCCGGATGAGTAACAAATATTATCAAAGATTACAGAAAGATTTCTAAACAGAAAGATTATAGAAAGATGCTTATACCAGCCTGTAGCAAGATGAGGGAAAATAAGGACAACCAAAAGATGGTTTGAAAAACAAAATAAGATAATAATTTGAAACCATAATGCTTTGAAATCATAACAATTTAGGGATGTTTATCATTTGGAAATCACACTACTAAAATCATAACACTTGGAAATGTTATTCTAAAAAAAACATAATACTTAGAAAATCATAACTTCTTTAAAAAAAATAATCTTCATTTAAACCATTTTAATTCAAGGTCAAATAATATTCATTTTAAAGTTGTAACATTTCTAAGTTCATTCAATTATAAAAATTTCCAAAACATTGTCTTTTCAAAATAGTAGCACTTATAAAATGCTACAGTAGATATATTAGTATTTCAAATCAGTTTTATTCCAGAAATATTCATTTGGATATCATTTAACTTATGACTTATTAAAACAAACTTTTATGAATGGAATATCCAAATTAAACTATACTTCATTTATTAAGTTAAAAGTTCACTATTTTAGTTAGCTCTTAATTTAACACATAACCTAACACTTTATTTAAAATACCCATTTCACAAATAGATATTCCTTTAATAAGTTACACTTAAAGTTCCATTTGAAAACCAAATTCTCAATTATCAATTTTTAGTGATGTTAAAATACATTTTAACTATTTAAATCATAATTATTCATTTTCCAAGACATATCTATTTCATAAATAAAACATTTATATAGCAAATATAACAATCAAATTTCTTTACACATTTATTCATTTAGACATCAATTAAACTATGAATTCAAGTTAAATAAACTTTATTACCAAAATGTCCAATTCCAATGTATTTTATTTTATCTATTCAAAGATACATTATTTATTATACAACATATTCATTTCAGGAAATAACCTTTATTAAAATTCCTAGGTTAGACTTAAGGTTCCATATTAAATCAATTTGATTATTAAGTTATTTAAATAAAATCTCTTTAAATTCCTTTTTCACTATTTACCTCTGTTAATCTTTTATAACTAAAATTTAAGTGTATAAAATCCTTTTTATATTGTATATTATCCAATTACATTGTTAACTTCTAAAAAATTTTAAGGTAAGTTATATTTGAATGCAATTGTATTATACAAATAAAACTTTCCAATTCAATTATCTCAAGTTTGAATCATTATCCAAATTTTTTCTTTTTTTCTTTTTATAATTGAAATTATTCTTTAAGAAAAAAAATGTAAGAATTAAATTTCCGATTTCCTTCAAACCGGTTAGAGATAAATAAATATATGTACATAATATGTCAAATCAATTTTAAATCATATACCTATATATAATATAAATCAAATCATATTTTAGAAATTCAAACCAATTAAATTCTCAAAGCAACACTGTAGCAAGCCTACAGAGCGGTCTCTTCACTTCGAAACTCTAAAATAAACGTCGATGATGCTGCAGTCATCACCGAAATTATTTTCCAGCGACAAAGAGAAGAGCACTAAATTTTTAAACTTAAAACTCCTTTAGAAAAAAATTTCTACTTGGAAATACTTTAAATAATGTATCCTTTTAAAAAATTTAACATAAGGTTTGAATCCATCGGAAATTAAATTCTTAAATTTCTTGTTTTAAATTCATTTCAGTTCCCAAATAAATTTATAAACAACTATTTATAAATTCATTTGTAGAACAATAAATGATAAATCAAGTATTATCACTTCAAATTATCAATTTAAATCAATTTATTAAGTTCCATAAATTTACTTATATATCAAAATTTTATTTCATTAACCAAATTTAAAATAATATTGTGTCAGTTTGTTCTGTCAAAGTGTTTTAGAAATCCTATCGATAGCGTTGATAAAACAAATCGATCGGAAATCCAAATCAACATCAACAACTCAAACAACACCATATATAAAACAAAACATAGATTTACGAGTACAATTCAAAATGTTTGGAGATAGTTTAGAAATAAAAGACAAGATGGTTAAACAGAGTAGAGAGATGGATAAGCTTAGATAAATCACGGACAACCTTAACCGGGTCAACCGTGACTTAAAGAATAAGATCGATGTGGATTTTTCTGGGATAAATCTACGTTCAATCTCTAGAGATAGAGTTTGGAATAATAAAAGATATTAGCATCTAAACCAAGGATAGATAAAATCTCTGGTGAATCGATGCTGACTGTAAAGGATTTTCACCCCTTTACAAGAAAATTAGAATATTGGCGAGATCGCCAATTCACTATAAAGATCATTCGAAGTGGAGTTATGTGATACTCCAAAATCAAAAGAAGATGAATAGTGAGGGACAAGAATGAATTTTGGAACCGCAGGAAACGTTCCAAAATTCAAAGGAAATCGAATCAAAAGGAAGAGATTCAAACTCGAACGAAAGTGATTCTGTAAATAAATTTACCATACATTCTAAGTTTTGCCTCAAAGCCAAAGCTCTGATACCAACTGTAACGACCCAATATTTTCAACCATTCGCATCCATTATAAGTGTATAGGTAGACACTCATGCCAGAGTTGAATTGCTCAAAATACCGCGTTGTAATTAAAATTTGGCAAATCTCAGAATATACAGTAAATAAATATAATCACAGATCACAGACACAGAGTAAAATAATGCAGCGGAAGTAAAAGAAATAGTAGTTCATGAAGCTACTATGTAAATATATCAGAGTTACATAAGATACAACAGAAGAAATAGAGTACAACAGAAGTATCAATAAGATAACCAAGTACAAGCTGAACAGAGCAACATAACTGAAGTAGATAGAAGAAGACTAGCAGATAATCTCCAGCGATTCAAATCTCCAGAAGGTGGAAATCCAAATCTGTGAATAACTCAGGCTGACCCGAGCGTAAAGCAAAACACAAAACACTCGAGTCAGGACAATATATACTTATATAATGTAAACCAACTCAAGTGAACTGTAATAAAGGTACAAGTAACTTAGAAGATGCTTGGGACCGCCCATCCTCTAAGGATCCGTTAAAATATCCACTATGTAGTAATATTCGCTATTATAATAGTGTCTAAATAAGTAAAGTATAATCATATCGGAAAATAGCGTTAAGGGGATGGAGAACCTTAACGCGGTCGGATCTTAAAATCATAATCGTAGTAAAGCTCGATATGGTAGGTGACACGGCACAACTAGGCAATGCCAGGGTAGATATACCAATTACGCACACGGACTGATGGATACGCATAGCAGCCACTACCGTTCCACCTCGAACAACATTCCCAAATCGGAGGATGGCCATCTAGTCAAATCACAAGTAAGAGTATAATATCGAAGAAATGTGTCCGAGAAGAGGTGCTACCTCACTGGTCCGAGATCGCTCCTGTTTTAGCCACCTTATGCCAACTCACGGGAGTTGGGTCCACGTAACATACCTTAAGAACGTCGCTACCATCCTACTTCATTCTGGAATCTCCACCGCGTACACGGTTGTCAAAGTGGTTTTCGGTATCGACAGAGAGTATGTCCATATCTGATCCCGGTCTCTTTGCCAACCAATCGTTATTATAACCCGTGGTTATAACTTTTAAAAATAGTTTATGTTTCAAATCAAAATACATCCTTTAAACCATTTCAAAATCATATCATTTATTTCAAACTAATACATACTTTCAAACCCAAAACATATCTATTCAAAACCAATTCAAAAATATATCATTTCCATTTCAAAACCAATTCAATAATATATCATTTCAATAAAACCCAAATTTCAAAATCACTGAATATTTCCTTTAATTTATTAAACTTGAAATCTTCCTTTAAATTATCATAGCATTTTGGTAATGTAACCTTAAGGAATCATAGCATTTTTGGAATGTAATACTTCCCAATTTGACATTTTATATAATCAAAGTATTTATATACTTACAAATTTTTAACATGGTCATTTTATCATAGCCTTATAGTTAAATAAACTTTGTTACTGTAATATCCAATTTAATGCTGAAATTCTTATGTTAAGTTAAGAGTACCTTATTAACTTACATTATCATTACAATAAAGAAACTTTATTATTTTAGTCATTAAAATATGTCATTTACATTAATTAAAACTAACATATTAAATGTACTTTTTAACTTACATTCCTATTACAGTAAAGAGCATTTATCATTTAATCAATATTACACTAATTAAACTTACATTATCGAATGTACGTTTTAATTTACGTTTTATTACAAAAGGGGCATTTATTATTTTAAATCAATATTACACAAATTAAGACTTACATGTTTCTTTCATTAATTAAGACTTTACATGTTTCTTTCAGTAGGTAAAACTTTACATATTTCTTTCATTAATTAGAACTTTACACGTTTCTTTCATAAATTAAACTTTACATATTTCTTTCATTAATTAGAACTTTACACGTTTCTTTCATAAATTAAACTTTACATATTTCTTTCATTAATTAGAACTTTACACGTTTCTTTCATAAATTAAACTTTACATATTTCTTTCATTAATTAGAACTTTACACGTTTCTTTCACAATAAATTTCTTATAATTAAATCCAATTTTCAACAATTTACTTAATAAGTTTAAGTGTAAAAGTTCCAATTCTTCACATTTCAACAAATAGACTTAACACTTCAAATTTAAATTACCATTTCACAATTTAACAAAATTTCTAATTTTATTTAATTAACTTAAACCTTCAATTAAAACCAAATTTCACATTTCCTAGTCAAGTTATATTTTAAAAGATCACTTTTAAACATTCATTTATTTAACCACTTAAATTCATCGAAAAATCAATAATACTTAATAATCACTTAAATTCAAATTTAATCAAATTATCATATTTTCCATTTCCAAATAAAATTTAATATCCATTTTATTTATATAACTTAAATATCATTTTTAACCAAAATTCCAAATTTCCAACTTAAGTTATATTTCAAAAACCTAGTTAACCCATTCATTAATTACATTTTTAACACATAGAAAAATCATAATTTCTTTAATTCAAAATATTTCAAAATCTGTTTAAATCAAATTTCATAAATTTATATTTTTAAAATACTTAAAAATATCCAAAACACTTTATAAAATAACCACGGGCCTGTATATAATTTTCTAACCTAGGTCAAGTGATACGGATATGTATCATTTCAATCCGCAGTTAAAAAAAAGAAAAATCCGGGTTCTATCATTTCAAACCCGCAATCCCAAGTTAAAATAAATTAAATAAAAATCGTTCAGGCCTATCATTTCAGCCCATAACGATTTTTCCCTATTCTAAAGTCCGTTCGGGTATGTATCATTTCAACCCATAGTGATTCTAATCTACAGGGAACTTGTAATGGTGATAACAAATATAAATAACAGAATAACATTAAATAATAGTAACATATGATATAATAAGTGTAATAACAGGTGTGAACATCATATGATAATAATATAAACATATATAACATGATGATATACATTACAGATTCAAATGGTGTCGGTTTATCAGTTATATAGGTACATATTGTCTGGTGAGAATAACTCACCTTTTTAAGTTGAAGTTTGCAAATCAAATGACACAACGAATTCCAGAAAGCACGATATGGCACGACCTTTGATTTGAGTGGAGAGAACCAAGATATAAATCTTGTATACAACAACAAAACAAAGTCATATATAAATAAAATTTCAATACCAAATTTAGATTGAAACAAATAGAAACTAGGCTAGACAAGTACATCACCTAGCTTTTAAACAATTTGCTTGACTTTGCCTCAACTTGTGCTCAACCATACATGTATATGGCTCAGTCACAACATGTTTTCATGTGGAAATAGATCAGGTTTGGAACTGAAAATACATGGCTAGGCTTGAGAAGAGGAAGGGTTTTGGGGTTACAAAGTGAGGAATACAAATGAACAAGGCACAAAGTGGAGTTTTGGTCAACATAGGCTCAACCTATGTCATTTTTGGGTTCGGCCATACATGTTTCAGATCAGGACAGAGGTAAGGCTGAGGGTAAATGGTCATATCAAGGTGGTGGTGGAGCATGGGGAGGTGGCCAAGGCAAAATATGAAGGTGGTGGTGAAGTTTAGGTCGGCTATGCATAGTTTGCAAGGTTTTTGAGATGTTTTTGTGGTGTTTTCTCCATGGGATGGTCATGGCCTGTTATGGACAGAGGAGAGGGATGGTTGTAGGCTGTGGATAATGAGGAGGAGATGATGGTGGTGGTTGGTGGAGATGGTGGTGGTTGTGACCAAGCAAAACTAGAGAGAAGCAAGGCAAAATCAAAGAGAAAATGAAGAAGAAAAGGAAGGAGAGGTAGCCATTGCTATTTTTTCTTTCTTGGCCGTGAGTTTTGAGATGTGAGAAAGTTTCTCACGTGAAAAATGAAGGGGAATACACGGCTATGCAAAAAAAATGAACGGCCAAAAGCAATGAGGTGAAAAGGCAAAGAAAATGAAAAGACAAGTAGATGAAAAGTCTCCAGAAAATGAAAAGGTTTTTGACTCTTTGTATTTCTATTTCTTTATATCAAAATAAAGAAAATAAATTTCAGTAAATGAATTTAAAAACTGAAACAAATTAAAAATAGAATAAAAATAAATAATCAAATTTAAAGAAAATGGAAAAGAATATAAGAAATTGCTTAAAAATGGAAAATAGGGTCCAGAAATTTCAAATAAATCACCATTGTCTTTGGAAAATTATCTACTTCATTTTAAAAATATTCTAAAGCAATATTTTGAAATAAAATAATTCATTTATCATTTCTAAAGTGAAATAAATAATTAAATTTAGAGAAAATAGAAAAAGAATAAAGAAAATGTTTAAAAATTGGAAATAGGACATGAAAATTACAAATAAACATCACTAGTTTTACAAAAATTTTATTTCACTTTAAAACAAATAAAAGTCCAATAAATAAAATAAAATTAGAAACAAAATAAAGTGGGAAGAGAATAAATAAGTTCTTAAGAAAAATATAAAGATAAATAAAGAATTACTTTAGTTAATTGAAGCTGGAAATTATAAATTGTAAACAAATATACAACTGATACTGGAAAATGTCAATTACACTTTAAAATGTTTTAAAACCAAAATATGTTCATAACATGTTATTTTACCCATATAAATATAACTTATAACATTACATGACCAAATAAAATATTATTTATATAATTTATATGATTTAAAATAAATAATATTGCAAAATAAACAGTTTATACACAAAATTGAAAATTACATAACTTCTACAATATAAGTCCGTTTTCAACAAAACGAAAAGCAGTATTCATGGAATTAAATCTATTTTCATAATAAAATATAAAATTTAAGAATTTGAAATATTTAAATTTAAAGTTCAAAAGTCAAAGTTTGACCAGTTTGAACAGAAATTCACTTTTCAGTGAAATATCCAATTTATACTAGTTTGAAACAAAAATTCACTTAATAATCAACATTTATATTTTTAAAATGAAATGTTCGAAATATAAAAAGTTTAAAATAATTTAAAAATAAAAATAAAGTCAAAATTAAAATTAAAATATATGCAAAGTCTAGGGTTGTTACATGCACACACGTTATACACTGGATAGGAGATGTGAAACCCCGTAAACATCTCTAAAGCCACGACACTCATGTTATATGCGATATCGATTTGTCTCACATAAGAATATTTTAGTCCTGATTCGAGTGTTTTGTCTTTTCATTACGCTCGGGTCAGCCCTGAGTTTTTCAACGCATTGAAGATCATTTTTCCAAAGGACGAAGATTTGGTATGTTATTACTATTATCATTCTCTACATCATGCTTTTCTACTGCATTATTTATTTTTCCCTGATGTATAACTTTGATAAATGTTGTATAGATTAAATCAAATGTATAATATAAACAGCTTCATGAACTGTTTATTTGATTATTATATTTTGTCATTCCACTGCGAGATTCTGTGTTTGTTTTCTTCTTCCTTTCTTATTTTTCTTAATTAACCCCATTGATTATCTATGTTTCGGATTGTTTAAGTTGGACATGTGTGGATTATTGTCGATTTAAACGTTTCAAAATGTGGGCATCACACGTGGTATCAGAGCATTGGTTTAGCAATAACCTTAGCTTTGTGGGGTTTGACTCATTAGAGATAGGGCAGTAATACCCTAGAATGAGTCTATTTGAGTGTATATATATGAGAGAGCATACTTGTTAGTGTTATAAATTGATTTATATTATGTTTACTTATCCGTTGAGTTGTTTATGAATTTTGGTCGGTGCGTGGGACACCATGTTGTCAATAGGGATTTCTAAACACTTAAACGAGGCAAGTCGACATAGTATTGTTTTAAAATCGGGTAAATGAAATAATTTTACCTAAATTATATTATATATATATAATGTTAATTATTAATGAAAGTTAGTCGATAGGCGATGATAATATTTAGTTATCATCGATTATTGGTTCAATTAAAATAAAATGAATACTTTGTGAATTTTATTTCACGAAGCGTTCGATAATTAATTGAATTGAAATATAATTATAATAAGAATTGTTTATAATGAAAAAGATGTAAATAAATGAAATGTTGGCAAATAGGTAATAAAATTTGTATAAGCTATATTATAAATAAAAGGATCTAACAATTGAGAATTTTAGAATTTAAAATCCTTTTAGTTTTCAATTTTTTTTCAAAGCCCTCAAAATTAATAATAATATTATTTGAAAGTGTTTTGATGAGAAATATATATTTTGAAAAGATTTTTGAAAGAAATAAAGCCTTAAACTTGCTTTGTTCGTTGGGAAATAGTTCTGGAGATGACTGCAGCATCGCCGGTATTCATTTTCGAGTTTCTGAGTGAAAATTGCTACCAAAAGGAATCTATTTTCAATTAAAACAAGTTTTGTTGTGAAAGATATTCTAAGTATGATTTGATAAATATATGAAAATAGTTTTGAACTTATAAATTGAAATAGTATAAATAAAAATAAGTTTATAACATATATATTTGAATAGAAAAGTAAAATTAAATTTTAAAAAAACTGTTAAATATTTTTGGTTTAGAAAACAAAAAAAAATGAATTTGAGGTATTAAATAATAGAATTAACCCAAGAAAGGTTGAATAAATTGAGTTAATGAAATGAAGTAAATAAAATGATGTTTAACTGAAGAAAACTCAAATAAAGGTGAATTGTATTTGAAATAAATAAGATAAAAACATGAAATGAAATTTAAGTAAATAAGTTTGAGTAATTTATAGATTTGAGAATATTAAGCTAAAAATAAAAATATAAATTGTTGAATGTGAATGATAGGAAAGAGAAAAAGATTTGAATTAAATAAAGTTGAATAAACCAAGAAATGAATCAAATGAAATAAACTGTAACTTAATAACGATTAAATAAATTGAATTGGATTTGAATGAACTAGATAAATTAATAAAGTGGATTAATTCCACTTAAGCAATAAAATGAATACGAAATTGAATTTTAAAATGAAATGTAATTTAAGGGTGAAAGGAATAAAATAAAATAAATGAGTGTAATAAAAATTAATATGAGTAATTGAATTTAATTTAAATTGGATGTAAATAAATTAAATGCAAGTGGAGTAAGTTTTAATAAATTAAATGTGAATTAATTGAATATCAAATAAGTTAAGGAAATGGATTATAAAGTGGAAGTTGACTTAAGGAAGTTAAATGAAAGTGATTGTGGTAAAAAGGAAAATCTTATGAATTTGAGTTATAAAATAATATTCACTTGGGTAAAAATTATGAATATGAATCAATGGAGTGAACTAGCGAAGTGAATCAATTAATTTATATGAACTTGAGTTATGAAGTAATAATAAATATGAGTTGCGTTTTATAAAATGTTAGAATAAACTTAAATGGTTGTCAATGATATTAAGAAAAATATATACATTAAGTGGAAATGAAATAAATTTAACTTAACAAGGTTAAATGGAATAATTTTATAAAATGGGTAATAAATGAATTTATATGAAATATGCTAAAAGAAAAGTGAAACAATTGGAATTTAACAATTAAATTGAATAAACGAATGTAAATTAATAGAATATGAATTCATTAATATTGATAAGTGCATGTCAATCAACTGGGAAGTAAATAAATTGAATGAAAATCAATTGAACGTGAATCAAATTGAATGTAAGTTGGTTGAATTCAAATAAACTGAAATGAGTCAATTAAATGTTAATAAAAATTAGACGTTAGAAGAAATGATAGTGTATAAATTAGATATTGACAATGGGTAATGTAAATTCATATCGTTATGAATTAATTGGATGAATACTAACAATTAAATGGTTTCTTTTGTTGTAAATCGTCATTATAACTATTCTTATTGTATATGATTGTTGTTTGTTGTATATTAATGCTTATATTATGGTTTGGATTTAAAATTCATGTTATATGCTTCTATAAAAATCATACATGCTTTCTATATAATTATATGCAACCAATATTCTAAATTGAGTTAAGATAAGTACATACGAAGACCGTTTGGATGTATATCGTGGGTTTTTATATGCTTTTGCTTTCTTAATACGAGCAAACTTGCTCGTATTATTAATAATATTGTACACATCTCGGATTACATACTGCTCTTTTATATTTTTCCCTACGGGATGCTCATCCTTGAGATGAGATGTATATTTGATATGTTTGGTATATATTTGTGTTATATATTATATTGTAAAATATTTCAAATCGAGCTGCGCAAAGGAGACGCTACCGAAATTTTCCGCAAATCCGGGTGTTAGAAAATTTTTGAAGTTTTAAAATTTTTATAGCTTATTTTATATATAAGTTGTAATTTCCGCAAACTGATATCGAAGTGGCATGGCGAGCACGTAATAATGGTTTTGTAAGTAAGATTTTAATATTTTATAAGTTGATTGGTTTGAATATAATTGATGCAGTGCAGAAAGTTAAAGGATTAGGTCGCTCACGACCTAAGGCGAGTGTAGGTCGTTCACGACCTAAGGAGTTAGAGGAGGGAACAAGTGATGCCGAAGAAAGTGGTTGCACAGGCCAATTTGGTGAAGTATTAAGTCGCATACGACCTAACAAGTTGATAAGTCGAAACCGACCTAAAAAGAATACCACCGAGTTAAAGTTGGGTGAGCAATGTTGGGAGAATGAAGTTCTAGGTCGGAACCGACCTATGGAAGGATGTTCGCGACCTAATGAAGTCTTAGAGTCGTATCAACGACCTAGTGTGACTCGGCAACGACTCAAGGAAAATTTCTGCGAGTTAACAAGTCCTTTGAGTCGTCTGAACGACCTAACGAGTCATGCTTTAAGTCGCGAAACACTGGATGCTGTTGATTCAACTGCCGAGTTAATTTCTACCGTTGATCTTAGGTCGCTGATATGGGATGCGCATGTTTTAGGTCGCGAAGCACGGGATGCCGTTGATGTGTCTGCCGAGTTAACCTCTGCCCTTGATTCTCTTTAAACGTTGATTTGGAATACCGCTAAGTTTTTAAGTCGCAGAAACTTGTAACCGAAGATCTTGATGCCGCGTCCATCTGAACCGTTGATTCTTGAAGCTGTGAAGAAACTGTTGTTAGGACACTGCCGACCTATGCTAAGTCGCGTACATTCTTAGGTCGAATCATTCTAGGTCGTAAGGTCGTTGCCAACCTAAGTACTTATATGTTCTTTGATGTTTTTGTCTGTGTTTGTTAAGTCGCTGAAGGCTTGTAAAATTGTAACTGTTGAGTCGGAGTCTTTGTTAAGTCGTAGGTCGTAAGCTGTAACTCGGAACCGACTTAGTACTTGTAATATTTTTAAGTTTCTGAACTGTGTTGTAAATAGTACGACTTAGGTTAAGTCGGAGATATTGATAAGTCGGTTGCCGACTTATGACTTGTACCTTTTCTGTTTTGGTGTGTTGTAGCCTATAAATAGGCGAGTGTTTTCATTTGTAAAAGGTTGTTGAATATTGAATAAAATTCTCTTTTGTTAGCTTGTTGCTTTCAATTTCAATTGGTAGTCGAGTATATCTCCTATCTCCACTAACGTCATTCGAGTGCGCTCGGATCATCGTTTGTTGAAGCCGATTCACGGTATCTTGTGCGCAAGATCAACGTCGAAGAATCGTAGATCTCTTTCCCGGTATCTTCGGATCAACGAGTCAGAGATAGCTAGAGTTCGGTATCTTCGGATCAACGAATTCGGGCATTCCAGTATCCATCAATCCACGAATTGTTACATTCACCGATTGAAGATCGTTTGAATTATTCGCTGCGTCAGTTTTGGTATCAGAGCTTGTTCTAGCCAATCATAGCTAGATCGAGACTTGGAGCCTAATCTTTTGAAGAGTTTGAAGTTTGAAGAGAAGCCGAGTGCTTGAAGTGTGAGGTTGAGCCGTGAGCAAGAGAAGAGTCATCATTGTTCGAAGATTGTTTGATCGGATTTGCATTGGAGGCCGAAACTTTGTCCATCGTGTTCATCGCGATTTGCTACAAAGTGGAAGTTTTCGATCCGTTTCATTTTGGATCAAAATCCGGAAAGTGTTTGAATTTGAAGTGTTGAAGAATTTGTGAAGTTTTCGAGTATGCCGCCAAGAAGAGCTAATCGCCACCAAAACGTAGAAGCTTTATATCGAAGAGAAGAGGCTGATGAGATGGAGCAAAGAATCAATGAGAATTTTAGTGAAAAGCTTAACGAAGGAATTGGCCGGTTAGAAAAGCTTATGACGGAGATGAATCAAAATCGGAGAAGGGTTTCACCAGAATCTAATCATGGAGGTAGTAGAGTCTCGCCACATTCCAATCGAGACCGAAGTATTGAAAATGATCAAGGGCGTGGGAGGAACGTGAATGATCATGCACGGAGGAACGTAGATAGAAGGGATGATGGTGGAAGGCGTAATGGTAGTAGAGATGTTGGTGGTCAGAATCGACATCGTTATGCATCTGATTTTGAAGAGGAGTATGATGGTGGTAGTGTTCAAGGAAGAGGTCAAGGCAGAAATTACTCTGAATATGATCACAAGTGGGAATCAGGGATGAAGACTGAAATTCCTGAATTCAAGGGTGGTATGCAAGCGGAGGAGTTTCTAGATTGGATGGCTAATGTAGAGGAGATTTTTGACTTCAAAGAAGTACCAGAACATCGTAGAGTAAAGTTGGTTGCTACAAGGCTGAGGGGTAGAGCTTTGGCATGGTGGCAGCAGACCAAGCTTACACGAGAACGAATGGGGAAGTCAAAAATTGAGTCTTGGGAGAAGATGAAGAAGTTGATGAAAGCAACGTTCTTACCTTACAATTATCAATCTTTGATGTATCAACGTTTGCAAAACTTGAGGCAGGGCACAAAGACAGTTAATGATTATGCTGATGAATTTTACCAACTGATTGCGAGGAATGATATTATGGAAATAGAGGAACAGCTGACATCTAGGTTCATTGGAGGATTGAGAATGCAGATTCAGGATATGGTTAATATGTTCGATCCAAGATCTGTAGCAGAGGCACATCAAAAAGCGTTGGCTTGGGAGAAGCAGGGTAGAAGAGGAGGT
Source organism: Allium fistulosum (assembly GCA_030737815.1). NCBI lineage: Eukaryota > Viridiplantae > Streptophyta > Magnoliopsida > Asparagales > Amaryllidaceae > Allium > Allium fistulosum. The sequence continues at coordinate 1,230,082,011 of CM060903.1, forward strand.
GGTGTGTTTACTAATCCTAACAATCAAGCGAAGGGTGTTGGAGGAAGTTCTAATGTTTCTAAACCTATCAGTAGACCAATGGTGAAGGAGGTTGAGAAGGCGAAAGTTAATAATGGGTTTAAATGTTACAATTGTCAAGAATTGGGTCATAAAAGCAGTGAGTGTCCAAAGCCAAAGAAGAGAACCATGATTGCAGAAGTTGACGATGAGGATGTTGATGAAGATTGTTCTAATCCAGCTGAGGAGGATGAGCAGGATATTGCGTCGGGAGACGAAGGTTGTAACCTAATGCTGAGAAGATCGTGTTTAACACCGAAGCAGGAAGAAGCTAGTTGGTTGAGGAGTAATATCTTTCAGTCAACATGTACTATTCTGGGGAAGGTGTGTAAGTTTGTGATCGACGCAGGAAGCTGTGATAATATTATTTCAACCGAAGCTGTGACAAAGTTGAAATTGAAGACAGAGAAACATCCGAGTCCATACAAGTTAGCATGGTTAAGAAAAGGAGGAGAAGTGAAAGTGGATAGACGAGTTCGTGTACCATTCTCTATTGGGAAGAAATACAAAGATGAAATATGGTGTGATGTAGTAGAGATGGATGTTTGTCATTTATTATTGGGAAGACCATGGCAGTATGATCGAGCAGTACAACATGACGGTCGGACCAATAGCTACAGTTTTATGTTTAAAGGCACGAAGATTATCTTAGTTCCAAAGAAGAGATCACAAGAAGAAAGTAAGTCCGAAGAAATCGAAGAGCTGAAAACTTTATTGACTTTGAAGGAGTTTGTTAAAGAAGTTGAAGAAGAGCCGGAAGTATTCTTGTTGATTGGACGTGAGAGCAGTGAAGAGATTGAAATTCCAGAAGAAGTTAAACCAGTTCTGAAAGAATTTGACGATGTATTTCCAGAGGAATTACCAACGGAGTTGCCACCGTTGAGAGATATACAACATCAGATAGATCTTGTTCCAGGTGCGGTATTGCCACACAGACCACATTATCGAATGAGTCCGAAGGAACATGAAGAGTTGCGAAGGCAGGTAGAGGAATTGCTTGAACAAGGGCGTGTGCAGGAGAGTCTGAGTCCTTGTGCTGTACCAGCTTTATTGGTACCCAAGAAGGATGGGACATGGAGAATGTGCACTGACAGTCGAGCATTGAATAAGATCACTGTGAGATATAGATTTCCAATGCCGAGGTTGGATGACTTGTTAGATCAAATAAGTGGAGCTACTATCTTTTCGAAAATTGATTTGAAAAGCGGATATCATCAAATTCGGATTAGACCTGGAGATGAATGGAAGACTGCTTTTAAAACCAGGGAGGGTCTATACGAATGGTTGGTTATGCCATTTGGTTTATCCAATGCACCAAGTACGTTCATGAGGGTGATGAATCAGATTTTTCGACCGTTCATTGGGAAATTCGTGGTGGTGTATTTCGATGATATTCTTATTTACAGTGGGAGTCCCGAGGAACATTTGAATCATCTTAGAGAAGTGCTGATGGTATTGCGACAAGAACAGTTCTATGCTGCAACGAAGAAATGCGTGTTCATGACGCATAGTGTTTTATTTCTGGGGTATGTTGTTTCAGAGAAAGGAATACAGGTTGACCAAAGTAAAGTTGAGGCGATCAGAAATTGGCCGCAGCCCAAGACGATAACGGAAGTTCGTAGTTTTCACGGGTTGGCTTCATTCTATCGAAGGTTTATACCACACTTTAGCAGTGTGATGGCACCTGTTACAGATTGCATGAAAGGTAAACAGTTTGCATGGACAGAGGAAGCAGGGAGTGCTTTTGGGAAGATCAAGGAATTGCTGACGTCTGCACCAATCCTAGTATTACCTGATTTTCAGCTAGTGTTTGAACTACATACTGATGCATCCAAGGTTGGGATTGGAGGGGTGTTGAGTCAGAAGGGGCGTCCAATTGCATATTTTAGTGAGAAGTTGTCAGGAGCGAAGATGCGATACAGTACATATGACGTGGAGTTCTATGCTGTTGTACAATCTATTAAGCACTGGAGACACTATCTGTTTCAGAAAGAGTTTGTTCTGTATACTGATCATGAAGCATTGAAGCACTTACAAGGGCAAGACAAGATTTCAGCGAGACATGCATCGTGGATTGCATATCTGCAACAGTTTACTTTCGTTGTGAAACACAAGTCAGGGGTGACAAATCGTGTAGCTGATGCTTTAAGTAGAAGGAGTCATTTGTTGACAACGATGAAAGTTGAGGTGACTGGTTTTGAACTATTGCCGGAGCAGATTGCAGAAGATTCTTACTTTAAGAAATTTGTTGAAGGGAACAATGAAGGGAAGACTGATGAGTTTATGTTGGTTGACGGGTTTCTTTTTAAAGGAAGTCGATTATGCATACCGGAGGGTAGTCTGAGAATGAAGATTATCAAGGAGTTACACGAAGAAGGGCATGTTGGAAGAGACCGTACCTTACAATTAATTTCACAATCCTACTTTTGGCCATCGATGAGGAAAGAAGTGGAGAGATTTGTTGAGAGATGCCATATCTGTCAAGTTTCGAAAGGAACTGCGACTAATGCAGGTTTGTATATGCCGTTACCAGTACCAACTAAACCATGGGTTGATGTGAGTATGGACTTTGTGTTGGGGTTGCCGAGAACGCAGCGTGGTAATGATTCCATTTATGTGGTGGTTGATAGATTTTCGAAAATGGCACATTTCATTGCTTGTAAGAAGACGGCGGATGCTGTTCATGTAGCCCAGTTGTTTTTCAGGGAGATCTATAGACTTCATGGATTGCCAGAATCTATTGTGTCGGATAGAGATACTCGATTTCTGAGTCACTTTTGGTTGAGTTTGTGGAAACTGGTGGGAACGAAGCTGAAATTTAGTAGTGCTTATCACCCGCAAACGGATGGACAGACCGAGGTTGTAAACAGATCATTGGGGAACTTGTTGAGGTGTCTTGTTCAAGATAATCTGAAGAGTTGGGATGTGAAGTTATGTCAGGCAGAATTTGCCCATAATCATGCTGTGAATCGAAGTACGGGGTTCAGTCCGTTCCAGATTGTTTATTCAAGTTTACCGAAGGGACCGTTAGATTTAACGATGATACCACACTCGAAGGGGACAATTAAGAAAGCTGCTGATTTTGTTGAAGGGCTGACGGAGTGTCATAAAATCGTTCAAGAACGATTAGAGAAAGCAAATGAGAAATATAAACAAGCTGCAGATTTGAAACGACGAAAAGTTGAGTTTAATGAAGGAGATATGGTTTATGCAGTGTTAACAAAAGATCGTTTTCCAGTGGGCGCGTACAACAAGTTGAAAGCCAGGAAAATTGGTCCGGTGGAAGTTGTGAAACGAATCAATGAAAATGCTTATAAACTGAAGCTGCCAGATGATGTGTATACATCTGACGTATTCAATGTTAAACATCTTGTACCATATCATGGGGAAGAGTTTGTTGGGGATGAAGAGTGTGCGAATTCGAGGTCGAATTTCTCTCAACCAGGGGAGGATGATGCAGTGCAGAAAGTTAAAGGATTAGGTCGCTCACGACCTAAGGCGAGTGTAGGTCGTTCACGACCTAAGGAGTTAGAGGAGGGAACAAGTGATGCCGAAGAAAGTGGTTGCACAGGCCAATTTGGTGAAGTATTAAGTCGCATACGACCTAACAAGTTGATAAGTCGAAACCGACCTAAAAAGAATACCACCGAGTTAAAGTTGGGTGAGCAATGTTGGGAGAATGAAGTTCTAGGTCGGAACCGACCTATGGAAGGATGTTCGCGACCTAATGAAGTCTTAGAGTCGTATCAACGACCTAGTGTGACTCGGCAACGACTCAAGGAAAATTTCTGCGAGTTAACAAGTCCTTTGAGTCGTCTGAACGACCTAACGAGTCATGCTTTAAGTCGCGAAACACTGGATGCTGTTGATTCAACTGCCGAGTTAATTTCTACCGTTGATCTTAGGTCGCTGATATGGGATGCGCATGTTTTAGGTCGCGAAGCACGGGATGCCGTTGATGTGTCTGCCGAGTTAACCTCTGCCCTTGATTCTCTTTAAACGTTGATTTGGAATACCGCTAAGTTTTTAAGTCGCAGAAACTTGTAACCGAAGATCTTGATGCCGCGTCCATCTGAACCGTTGATTCTTGAAGCTGTGAAGAAACTGTTGTTAGGACACTGCCGACCTATGCTAAGTCGCGTACATTCTTAGGTCGAATCATTCTAGGTCGTAAGGTCGTTGCCAACCTAAGTACTTATATGTTCTTTGATGTTTTTGTCTGTGTTTGTTAAGTCGCTGAAGGCTTGTAAAATTGTAACTGTTGAGTCGGAGTCTTTGTTAAGTCGTAGGTCGTAAGCTGTAACTCGGAACCGACTTAGTACTTGTAATATTTTTAAGTTTCTGAACTGTGTTGTAAATAGTACGACTTAGGTTAAGTCGGAGATATTGATAAGTCGGTTGCCGACTTATGACTTGTACCTTTTCTGTTTTGGTGTGTTGTAGCCTATAAATAGGCGAGTGTTTTCATTTGTAAAAGGTTGTTGAATATTGAATAAAATTCTCTTTTGTTAGCTTGTTGCTTTCAATTTCAATTGGTAGTCGAGTATATCTCCTATCTCCACTAACGTCATTCGAGTGCGCTCGGATCATCGTTTGTTGAAGCCGATTCACGGTATCTTGTGCGCAAGATCAACGTCGAAGAATCGTAGATCTCTTTCCCGGTATCTTCGGATCAACGAGTCAGAGATAGCTAGAGTTCGGTATCTTCGGATCAACGAATTCGGGCATTCCAGTATCCATCAATCCACGAATTGTTACATTCACCGATTGAAGATCGTTTGAATTATTCGCTGCGTCAATAATATATCAAGTGTTAAATTCTTTACTTAATGCCTTTTCGAGGACGAAAAGTTTTGAGTGGAGGAGAATGTAACGACCCGTATTTTTAACTATTTTAAATTATTATATTTAATATGATTATTGAATAAAAATGGTTAAAAATAAAATTTAATGAATTATTAGTGTAGTTATTGAATATGAAGATTTTGGTTGAAATTATAGAATGAATTTAAATTTCAAATATAACGATTTATCGTAATACAGAAATGGAGAATAATTGAAATTTGAGTTGAATAGGAATCGAAATGATTTCTAATGTTGATACAAATTCTATTTGAATTAGAACTGAGTTAATAAATTTTAAAACTGAAAATTTCAAGTAAATTTGCCAATTTTTGAAATCGTCGATTTAATCGACGCGTTATAATAGCAATCCGGGGTACAGTCTCGGAATTCGACGAAACCAATTCCATTGGATTCATAATAGTGTACTATTATCGGATTTCAAATTTCTTAGTGTTTGGATTTACCGTTTCGTCGTACGGCGTAGAAATTCGTTGGAATTTATGGGAAATTCAATTAATAATAGTCGATTCAAAAAGATATATTCTTCATATGATCGAATTGGGACTCGAGACTAGTCCCACAGCATTCGAAATAGGGGTAAAACATTATAAAAGCCAGGTGGCACGCCTCGTTTGGAATTCGTCCGAAAAAGTACATGAACAGTAAAAATAATAATAAAATAATACATATACATATACATATATATATATATACATATACATATATATATATATACGCGCATCCTCTCCAAAACCGTAATATCTACAGCCGCGCCTCCACCTTATTTTCAATGGCCAAAATGTTCTTAACTTCTCTCCCTCCGATCTCTCCATCCGTCGACTTTTAGGCCTCGCCATCAACTGGAAAGTAGTAGAGCATCGCGAGATCTATACATCCACGGTGGAATTTTGATCGATCATCGTGTGAAGGCCAGAATATCATCGCATTTAGCGCGCGTTAGTGGGGGTGCTCCATCACGTAGAGATGGCCGAGCTTGACAATACTCTAGGCATGGGTGGAGTTTGTAATGAGGGTTCGAATGATGGTGGCCGATCAACTCCTAGAGGATCATGGTGGTCGTGGTAATTGGATGAATGGAGGTGACGTATATGGGTTTCGCATGCGTTTAACTGGGAATGAGGAAGACGGAATCAGCGGCTAAGTTTTTCAGATCTAAGGATGAACGACCCTGATGAGATTTATAATTAAAATATAAAAAGAAACGAAATTTATTTATATAAATTATATTCAAGTCTTTAAAAATGTATATCTTTGTCATACGAGGTCGAAATTGGATGAAACAAGTGGCATTGGAATAGTATCGACGAAGGCTTTGGCGTGGGATCGAGTTGGAATTTATTTGATGCTGTGAAATATTTTCGGTTTCAAATAAAAAGGTGAGTGTTTTAACGCTCAAGACGTACTATAATATTTTTATGTTCGTTAAAATTGAATCATGAAGTTATCTAATTTTATTAACTGTTATTTGAAAATGAAATTGACATATGAATTAAATGTAGGTAGTAAAATTGACAGTTAAATTTGAAATTGGAATTTAATTTTCAGTAAATTACCTGATATTGATAACCTTGAAATTATTGTGAATTATTGGCTGATTTGGATGTTGATTGTGATGGATGCTATTGATTGATGTTTTGGATGATTTGGATGTTTATTTATTTTGTTATATCCTACTATCATCATGTATATTATTTACAGTATATAAAAGTGTAAATCAAATTATTTCGAATAAATTAAGAAATAGGTTGAAATGATATATACCTATGACATTTATTTTGGAATGAAATGATATATATTCATCCCTGAAATTAAATTGAAAAATGGATTCACGTGGCCATAGGATAGAAAATTATATACGGACACCGAATTGGTTAAATTTAATGATTTTAAAAACTTTGATTTGAAATTATTTAAATTGATTTTGATTTTTAGGAAAATAAAATCAAATTTATGAAAATCGAATTAATTTCGAACTGGAGCTCGAAATGTTTAAATTTAAATTTGGTAAACGAAATGTTTTAAATAATTGAAGTTGAGATTTTTAAGTTATAATGGAAATATGATTTAAATTTCAAAAATTGATTTGATTTAAAGGATTAGACTTTTATTTGAACTTTGAATATTACTAAGTAAAAGTGATATAAAACGATATTTTGAAATTGAGCTCGGAATTGAATTATATTTGAAAATTTGGATTTTAAATTGGGTATTGAAGGTAAATTTGATTTAAGTGTTTTGAATCGATATTTTGAAAATCGAACTTGAAATTGACAAAAATCGAAATGGTTTAAATTTGGGAATTGAGTTGAAATTAATTTAGAATTGAAATTGAAATTAATTTGGAATTGGAAGTGAAACTAATTTGGAATCGCAGTAAAATTCGACTTGAAATCGGAATTAAATCGATTAAATCGAAATGGAAATTTAAAGTGATTTGAATTACGAAATTTGGAATTGAATCGGTTTGACTTTGAAACTATTTTCAAATAAATTGTTAAAAATCTGTCTTTTTAAATATTAAAATTATTTTGATTTTCAAAACTATTTTACTATATAAACCATTTTCAATACTCAAACTATTTTCTATTAAACTATTTTAACTATTTAACTATTTTAAAACTATTTAAACTATTTTCTAAAAATTCAAACTGGTAAAAAGGGTGGAGTGTTTATATTTAAACCTTGGATTTAAATACGAATTGGGTAAAAATGAAGTTATAACCTAAATTGAAATTCGAAACAATTTTGGAAGTGAAATCGGGATATTAAGGCAAAAATGATTTTGAAATGAAATGTTATATTTTGAGTAAATATGACGATTTTGAAATGGATTTGATTTTGAAGCGAATATAATATTTTGATATCAAGTACGAACTATTTTCGAAATGTAAAAGTACCAACCGGTGTGTAAAACGACGTTTGGTTGTTAAAGAGACCGGAGCCTCTTATTGGCATACTCTCTGTCAATATTTGAACCACTTTAACAACTTTGTACGTGGAGGAGACTCCAGAACGAAGTGGTTGGATTTGGCGTCATTTGCTGGATTTGAAGAAAGAGAACGATGATGGATTGGTCTGGCACTTGTGCCAATTTGAAATGACTAAAATAGAAGCCGTACCGGCCAATGAGGTTAGCTACCTCTAGCGGACACACTTCTTCGTATTACTATCATGACATTGTTATCGATTGGTGCACACCCTCTAATTTTGGGAGTGTTTGACGTAATGGGTCGTTAGGGGTTACCACCAGCCGGGAAGGGTAAATTGGTAGTATCCTACCTTGGGCATTTCCTCACATGCCTTGTCATACTTTTATCCTTATACGAGACCCCTACGATTTGGTTTAGTGTTGTCGTATCACGCCGCATCACTGACTACCGACGTGCTACTGGTTGTGTCAAATGAAAACTGTACGCCAATGCTTAAAAATGCATTAAGAGGGATTAATGTAAAGCCTTAACGCTAAGAAAAATATTTATTATTGATTAGACATTATATATGTAGTGTATTCTACTATATAGAAATATTTTGATGGATCCTTAAGAGATGGAAATTCCTATAACATCTCTCACGTTATTGCACGCACGTTATGCACTGGATAGGAGATGTGAAACCCCGTAAACATCTCTGACGCCACGGCACTCATGTTATATGCGATATCGATTTGACTCGCATAAGAATATTTAGTCCTGACTCGAATGTTTTGCCTTTTCATTACGCTCGGGTCATCCCTGAGTTTTTCAACACATTGAAGGTCATTTTTCCGAAGGACGAAGATGAAGATTTGGTATATTATTACTATTATTATTCTCTACATCATGTTGTACTACTGCATTATTTATTTATCCCTGATGTAGATATAACCCTGATAAATGTTGTATAGATTATAATCAAATGTATATTATAAACAGCTTCATGAACTGTTTATTTGATTATTATATTCTGTCGTATGGCTACGAGATTCTTTGTTTGTTTTCTTCTTCCTTTCTTATTTTTCTTAATTAACCCCATTGATTATCTATGTTTCGGATTGTTTAAGTTGGGCATGTGTGGATTATTGTCGATTTAAACCTTTCGAAATGTGGGTTGTCACATAGTGCTCCAGAAGTCATAGTGATCAACGTCGAAGAAAAGAGCATCAACGGAGCGATAGAGGGCCGCAGGCATCGCCTGGGGCTCTACCCAGGCATTGCAACCAGTGCATCGTCCATGACCTGGGCTGAGCCCTAGGTCATGTCGTTTGTCCTCCCGTTCATGCCCATTATCTAGTTTTTTCGACCATTCGTTTCCATGATGCTATTTACTTGTTTTAGAGGTCCTATTTCATATTGATTTCATTGCCATTTTCAGATTTTGATTTGTGAATTGATGAATTCATTTTAGTGTCTATATACCATAGGATTTCTCTAAGGGACTTTGGCACAAAACACAGTTTTCGTTGTACGTTTCAAACTAGAGATTTCAATAGGATAATTTTCAAATCGAACCGCCTCTCTAAATATTTTTATGTCGAAATTTTTTTCTTATATAAAGAATATTTAAAAGTATAAATATATATACTTTTATATTTATATATAATAATAATGATTTTGATGTATAAATTAGTTTATTTCTAGTCCAATGTTTAATACCGATATGGGTTTGGAAATATATAAGTATTTGTGATTTCTATAATGTAAATGGACTTATATATATATATGTGGATTTTGGAATAAGAATTTCGAACTTTGGATCTTTTGAATAGGAATTTGAAATAACTCTTCATATAAAAATATATAAATATATATATATATATATTATTTTTGCCACAAAATTAGAATTATGGATAATTTTATCTATGGAAAAATACATACATACATACATATACATACATACATATACATATATATATAGTTGAGAAAAAATCCAGTTTATAGAAATTTTAAAATTAATAGATTGAAAGTAATTATATAAATAAAGAATTTTAGAAATCATGTTCTATATGTTAAATTATATTATTTACTTTTCAAACCATAAACTCTTATCGGATTTTCATTAAACTTAACTTTTGGCCATTTAAATGATATTTTGGCAATTTTGTGTGATTTTTGGACATGGAGAAGATTTAAAAATAATTTTTTTTGAAAACTTTTATTCTATAATTCGGAGAATACTAATATTCAACTTAGTGTTATTGATTGGTTTAAATGCTATCAATTAACACTTCGTCGAATATTGTACAACTCATTGAACGGAATGTTTGAGTGGTGCTTACTAGCCATTAGAGAATACTCGAATTTCATCTGGTAGTATAGGATGCATTGGTTAAATTCCTGTGATTGCTATAGGGAAGTAATTAACACTTCCGGGTTGTATTCTCTTTTTCTGTTTGGTGGGAGGGGGGCAATAGATCCTTAAGAGAATATAGTTCAAGTTTTCCAGTGGTATTCGGAATAAGTGAGATTTCCTAGCTTCTAGTAAATACTTTAATTTCACCAGGCGGTATGGGATGTTTTGGTTAAGCTCTTATGATTACTAAGAGTGATAGTATTTGGCACTTTAGAGTTTACTCTCTTTTGGGGTTTGGCTGGGAGCCAATAGATCCTAAAGAAGTATGCACTTGGATTTTTATATGATCCGAGAGATCGGTATGAGTTATATCTTCTCCGGTCTGGTTTTCATGGTTGAGATCCTATTTTCATGGTATGGACGATCATTGGTATCTGATCGTTATGAGTGATACCACCTTTTATTTTCCTAGAGTATGAGTACGATCATCGGGATCATTCTGTATTTAGTTTCCTTAGATTTTGAGATATTCTTCTTTGGTTTGGAATTTATGGGTTTTTGATTTATTCTATGCTTTGTGATTGAAATATTTCTATGTTTTATGATGGATTTGATGATTTATTTTGTATTTTATGAATTTGGTATTCTTATGTCTTAAAATGTAACTAGAATTGGACTATTCCCTTGACTTGTTTTATATGTGTGTGTGTGAGATACCTGTATTAATCTATATATCATATATCCTTGCATCACATTTTGTTCTTACTCTCTTGGATATCTAGAGATAGTCAGACCCATTTATTTTATAACACTCGGGTCAGGCTGAGACTTTTTAGGTTATAGGACGAGTACACCTTTGGATGGTTGTGCTAGCAGAAGTTTAAACCCTTTTGACTTTTTAGTTTACCTCATTTAGGATTTTGTGTTATAGTTTGGTATCAGGGCTGAACCAAAACATTATAGCATTCAATATCGTAGATTTAAACCTAGTGAGACTTAGAGTCCTATCCCTTGGGATGTATGGTAGATTGTTTTATTAATTATCTATATAGGGATAGGAATATAAAATGATTATCATGATAATCATTTGGGACATATTTTGATTTAAAATTTTTATATAGATAAATTGGAATTTGTGATATTGAAAACCTTGGAAGGTATTATGTTAAAACCTTTAAGAGTTTGGAAATTTATTCTTGGATTCATGAAACATTAATTTTAAAGATATAAATTGGAGTGAACTAATTTGGGAAATTTGCGTAAATGAGTTTAAAATTTAAATAATTGGAGTTGTGCAGCGGAATTTTAGAAATAGGATTGTTTCACTATAAGTGACTATTTAGTTTTGGTTGATTGGTTGTTAGGAATTGGCTGCTTGGTTGTACTAATTTATACTGGATGCTTGGATTCTTATGATAATAAAATAAATATGACTAAAGAAAACTTGTGATTATTTGTTTTATTGACTTGTCCAGAAAATATTTAAGGATTTTGATCGAAATGTGGATAAGCCACGTAATCGATAGGATTCTAAAACATTGAACAAGACATTTTGACATAAGAAATAATTAAGTTGCGAATTTGGAAAATTATTGAGTTTAAAATAATTTAAAATGATATTGCAGCCATCGAATAAATTGTGAGAAGTTGAGAACATGGCGAGGCAATTTTCATATTATATGTCATCAACTTTGCAACCAAGTGATGAAACAAATCATTAAAATTTTGTGGTTTAATATTATTTTATAGTGAGATTAGATTAAGGAAAATGTTTCAAATTTTAATATTGGTATATATTAAAGTTAAACGGAAGTTAAGTGGATAACTTTTGAAAAGCGAATAATTGAAAATATACTTCCATTTATGAATTTAACTTTCAAGTTCTTTGGTTAGAGTGACAGTAAATTGTTATGTATGAATCTTATTTAATAAGAAGTTAAAAATTAAGAAATTGTGGAAATAAAAAATTTTGATGTGAAAGGATATTTTATGGAAAAGTACATACTTTGGATATAAATAATATTTGCAAAGGAATTATTTTGAATTATATGGTTATTCTTAAAAGAAAAGATCATCGGAGATTTAATAATTATATTGAATAAATGATTTGAAACTTCATATTATTATTTGCGAAAATAAAATATTTTTAGGAATACATTTTGGGAAATAAATTTAAAAGGAAAACTTTAATGGAAGTTATAAAAGTGCATTATATATTATTTTAGATGACGTGGGCAGCCAACGAACCATAACAATAATAGAAGTCAGTGGCGATGCCATGTTGATTTCACTATCAACATCGCTGCCATTTGACAAAGCGATTTGCTATAAATAGATGGAAAAGCAGCATCGTTTTATTATTTAATGTTTGTAAATTATGAATGTTTATTTAAGATATATGCTTAAAAGAATAATTTGTGATAATTTTTCAGATATTGTGTATACCATTTTCATATATTGTGCACCGATCGTGACCTGGACTGAGCCCCAGGTCATGTCGTTTGGCCCCCGTTCGTGCCCGTTAGCTCGTTCGACCGTTTGTTTCCATGATGTTGTTTACTTGTTTTTTAGGTTCTATTTCATGTTGATTTCATTGCCATTTTTGGATTTTGATTTGTGAATTGATGAATTCATTTTGGTGTTTTTATACCATAGAATTGCTCTATGGTTCTTTGGCACAAAACATAGTTTTTGGCATACGTTTCCAACTAGAGATTTCAAAAGGTTGACTTTCAAATCGATCTGCTTCTCTAAATCTTTTTAAGTAAAAAATTGTTTCTTATATAAATAATATTTAAAAGTATAAATATATATATATATTTATTATTTATATAATAATAATGATTTTGAAGTATAAATTTGTTTATTTCTAATCAAATGTTTAATACTGATATGGTTTCGAAATTTAAGTATTTCTTGTTTATATAAAGTAAATGGACTTATATATGTGCGTGGAAATTGGAAAAAGAATTTTGGACTTCGGATCTTTTGAATAGGGATTTGAAATAACTCTATATATATATATATATTTGATATAAATTGGAATTATGGATTAATTTATCTATGGAAAAATACATGCATGCATGCATGCATGTATACATACATACATACATATAGTTGAGAAACAATTGAGTTTATAGAATTTTTAAAATGAATTGTTTGGAAGTAATTATATAAATAAAGGGTTTTTGAAATCGTGTTCTATATATTAAATTATATTATTTACTTTTAACCATAAACTCTTACTAAATTTTCATTAAACTTAACTTTTGGTTATTTAAATGCTATTTTGGCTATTTTGTGTGATTTTTGTATTGGAGAAGAATTTAAAAATAAAATATTATGAGAACCTTAATTCTACAATTTGGGGAATACTAATAATCGACTTAGTGTTATTGACTAGTTTAAATGCTTTTAAGTAACGCTTCGTTGAATATTGTATAACTCATTGAATAGAATGTTTTAGTGGTACTTACTAGCCATTAGCGAATACTCGAATTTCACGGGTAGCATTGGGTGCCTTGGTTAAATTCTAGTGTTAGCTATTGGTAAGTAATTAACACTTTAGGGTTGTATTCTCTTTTGGTGTTTGGCTGGGGGGCCAATAGATCCTTAAGAGAATATAGTTCAGGTTTTCAAGTGGTATCTGGAATAAGTGAGATTTACTAGCTTCTTGTGGATACTTGATTTCACCAGGCGGTAAGGGATGTTTTGGTTAAGTTCTTGTGATTACTAAGAGTGATAGTATTTAACACTTTAGAGTTTACTCTCTTTTGGCATTTGGTTAGGAGCCGATGGATTCTAAAGAAGTATGCTCCTGGATTTTTGTACGATTCGAGTATAAGTTATATCTTCTCTGGTCTGGTTTTCATGGATTTTGAGATTCTATTTTCACTGTATGGACGATCATTGGTATCTTATCGGTACGAGTGATACCACCTTTTGTTTTCCTACAGTACGAGTACGATCATGAGATCATTCTATATTTGGTTTTCCTGGATTTTGAGATATTCTCCTTTTGTTTGGAATTCCTGGGTTTTAGATTTATTCTATGTTTTCTGATTAAAATATTTCTGTGTTTTATGATGGATATGATGATTGTGATTTATTTTATGTTTCGTGAATTTGGTATTCTTGTGTCTTAAAATGTGACTAGAGTTGGACTATTCCCTTGACTCGTTATATATACATACATACATATATTTATATGTGTGTGACACCTATATTAATTTATATGTCATATATCCGTGTATTACATTTTGTTCTTACCCTATTTAATTTTTAGAGATAGTCTTCCATGTTTATTTTATAATACTCGGATCAGGCTGAGACTTTTCAGGTTACAGGACAAGTAGACCTTTGGATGATTGTGCTAGCAAAAGTTTAAACCCTTTTAACTTTTTAGTTTACCTCATTTAGGATTTTTTGTATGCATATGAGATGTATATTAGAGTTAGTGATTTATACCAGATATATATTATGTGAGTCTGGTTTTATGTTTTGTAGACCTATAGTTTGTATATGTATATGAGATTTATTATTCCACTTTGATCTGCGATTACTATATTATATGATATGTTGTTCTGATTTTTAGAAACCGCTGCAGTTATTACTTTGAACTGAGACTGTACATGTTAAGTTTTATTTCAAATATTTAGTAAAACATTAAGTATAACATGTCAATGTTAGTTTAAAGAAATATTCACATTCGATCGCCATTAACAAGCCATATTCTCTGTATTATCGGACGACATTATTTATCATGGTCTCTAATAATATTGGTATAACGGTGGGGTCGTTATAGTTTGGTATCAAAGCTGAATCAAAACATTATAGCATTTAATATCATAGATCTAGACCTAGTCAGACTTAAAGTCATGTCTCCTGGGTGTGTGATAGATAGTTTTATTAATTATCTATATAGGGATAGGAATATAAAACGATTATAAGGATAATCATTTGGGATGTATTTTGATTTAAAATTTTACTATATATATATAGATATAAATTAGAATTTGTTATATTGAAAACCTTGGAAAGTATCATGTTAAAATCTTTAAGAGTTCGGAAATTTATTCTTGGATAATTAAGAAATTAATTTTAAAGAATAAATTGGAGTGAATTAATTTGGGAATTTGAGTAAATGAGTTTAAAATTTAAATTATCAGAGTTGTGCATTAGACTTTTAGATATAGAACTGTTATGCTATAAGTGACTATTTAGTTTTGGTTGATTGGTTGCTAAGAATTGGTTGCTTGGTTTTTTATTTTTACTGGATGCTTGGATGCTTATGATAATAAAATAAATATAACTGAGGAACACTTGCGATCATTTATTGTATTGACTTGTCAAGAAAATGTTTATGGATTCTGATCGATATGTGGGATACGCCATGTTATTAATAGGAGTTCCTAAACATCGTACGAGACATTTAAACATAAGAAATAATTAAGTTGGGGATTTGGCAAATAATTAGTTCAAAATTAATTTAAGATGATATTGCAACCATCAAATAAATTATGAGAAGTGGAGAGCATGGCGAGGCAACGTTGATGTTATATGTTATCAACTTTGCAGCCAAGTGATGAAACAAATCATTAAAATTTTGTGGCCTAATATTATTCAATATAATGAGTTAAGATTAATGAAAATGTCTTAAATTTTAGGATTGATATATATTAAAGTTAAACGGAAGTTAATTGGAACACTTTTGAAAAGAGAATAATTGAAAATAGACTTCTATGTATGAATTTAACTTTCAAGTTATTTGGTTTGAGTGAAAGTAAATTGTTATATATGAATTTTATTTAATGAGAAGTTAAAAATTAAGAAATTATGGAAATAAAAATTTTTGAAGTGAAAGGATATTTTATGGAAAAGTATAAATTTTAGATATAAATAATATTTACAGAGGAATTATTTTGAATTATATGGTTATTTTGAAAAGAAAATATTATTGGAGATTTAATAATTATATTGAGTAAGTGATTTGAAACTTAATATTATTATTTGCAGAAATAAAATATTGTTAGGAAAAATATTTTGGAAAACAAATTTAAAAGGGAAATTTTAATGAAAGTTATTAAAGTGCATTATATATGTATTATTTTAGATAACGTGGGCAGCCAATGAACCTTAGCAATAACAGAAGTCAGTGGCGATGTCATGTTGACTTCACTATAAACATCGCAGCCATTTGACGAAGCGATTTGCTATAAATAGATGGCAAGGTAGGGTCATTTTATTATTTAATATTTGTATATCTTGAATGTTTATTTAAGATATACGCTTAAAAGAATAATATGTGATAATTTTTTATTTATTGTGTATAACATTTTATAATTTAGATAGATGATAAAATTTTGGAAATTTAAAAGTAAAAAATTAATTGGAAAATTAAATTTAGTCTAATTTAAAGTAATTTATAGATTTCTTTCGTTAAGAAAATTGCGAGGACGCAATTTCATTAAGAGGGAAGTTTGTAACAGCCCTGTTGTTAATTCCTAATTAATTAAATTTAATTATGAAATTAAATCTATTTTTTAGATTTATTGATTTGATTTAATTAAGAAATGAGTTTCAGTTTTTAAAAAGGGATTTCAATTTAAATTTGAGATTTTATTAAATCAATTAATTAAATGTGGCATATAGGATAAACTGTTAATATTCAAATTTGTAGTTTTAAAATGAGAATTTGCAATTAATAGTTTATTTCATTTTATTTAAAATAATTAGAATAACTTTTATTTTCAAAAGTTATATTTGATGGTACAGGATATTTCAATATTAATAGAAATGGGAATTTTTACTTATTGATTGATTTTGGTAAATTTGAGAAATCAATTTGTGATTTTGTGAAAGGTTAGTTAAGTGAAAGATAATGTTTTAAAGGAGAAAACAAAAGGAAATTAGTAACATTTCTCTTAGAAATTTGTAACACCTTTCTTATTGGATCCACACCATACCCATTTGGCCTATATAGATAATGTTAGTAAAGAGAAATAGAATTCACGTTCATTTTCTTTCTCTCATTCCTTCAGTTCGAAAAATCAGAAACTTTCTCCTCTTATTCTCAAAACCCCAGAATCAATAATTCCAAAATTCAAATTGTGAATCAAAGGGCTTTTGATTAGATATTGTATAAATCTAATTCAGTTAATCTCCTCCATCGTCTAGTGTATCTGTTGTGTTGATTAATCTCAGTTTTTGGTTTAAGGTTGTAATCTTTCTCATTCAATTTCTAAAATATGCCCTAGGTTGTAGCTGAAAGGAATTAACCTAGATGGATTCAAGTTTTTAGTTTCAATTCAAGTCAATAAAGGTGAGTTACTAACACAATCTATCTCTAAATTTATATTAAATGCATGTACTTGTTTTAGATGAATTGCTCTCAAATTGATTGTAATTTTTTCATTTTTTTCTACCCTATTCATTATTTGCTAAAACCCACATCTTATGATCTTGTATAACATCTATTCGTAGTTGTTTCTGTGCTTATATGTTAGCCTAATCAGTGCTCCAGGATTCGTAGTGATCAACACCGAAGAAACAAGCATCAACGGAGCGACAGAGGGCCACAGGGATTGCCTAGGGCTTTGCCCAGGCATTGCAACCATTCCATTTGTCGTGACCTGGGCTGAGCCATTACCGGGATGTGAGGTTTGAGAGGCTACGCTCTTAACATTTAACAATCCATCTTAGAATGCTAACACTGCCCTCCAAGCAGAGTTGCAACGCTAGCATTCATACATAAAAGTTCATTCTGGGTCAGAACGAAGCCAAAGGCTTTCAAGGAGCATTGTCTTCAATCATTTTCATGATGTCTTCCACGCGAACGCTTATGTTGGTTCGGTGTGGTTTTTGGATAACATAACCAATCCTGGTCTCTCCAAACCAACAACGATAATTTCTTGTTGACTTATTCTTGGTTCTTTGGGAAGTATGTAATAAGTATTTGATTCCTCACCAGGGAACTCGAATATACAATCATACTTCCTAAGTCAAAACTGGCCAAGATTTGATAGTCGGATATTTAAATATCAAATACAAAACAAACAAAAATTTAGAGATTTAATTACCTATAGAAAACACTAAGCCTCAAAAAAATCTTACATTTATTTAAATCTCTTTCCAAAATATTTATCAAAATATTCATATACTTATCTCACTGGCATATTCACAAAACATTTTGAAATATTTCTTATTTCAAAATCATATTAAAAAGGATCAAAATAAGTGTTATTTAAAATAGAGATAAGGATAACCCAAAACACAATTTCTTCGATGTTAATTGTGGAACGAATGTTTAACTCCATCATAATTGAGAAGGGCGGTTAAGGGAAATCCAAAACTTAAATTCTTTCATAAATTTCTTCAACAAATAATTTTAATAAATCTCTTTCATTTATGAAATCTCTTTTATTTAAATTCCAATCCATTTATAACACTTTTATAATTATCAAAAATTATTTATAGTACTTTTAAAAATCTCCAATATCATTTATAGAACTTCTTTATAAATATTCAAAACCCTTTATCAAACTTCTTTATGAATATTCAAAACCCTTTATAAAAACTTCTTTTATAAACTTTCCTTATTTTAAAACAAAACTTCTTTAATAAACATAAATCAATAAAGTTTCTTTGATAAATCAATTATTTAGAACACCTTTAAATAAACAAGTTATTATTTAAACCTTCTTCAATTAATTAACTTTAAACCACATTAAAAAATAATGATTTCAAATAATCATTCAAAAGGTATTTAATTACTTCAAAACACCCTTTTATAAAATAATTACTTAACTTGAAACCGTTATTAAAAGTAAGATTGACTTTACCAATGATCAAAAAAAGGCTTAGTGACCACAATGGATCTCATTTAATTGAGTTTAATGTATCCGAGTATAACATGGGTATTTACATAACAAGCAGATACAAAAAGAAATCAACCAACAACAATCAATTTAACATATAGGAAAGATGTCCAAGTTACTATAATAGCAGATGGGGATTTGTTCTGCTAAACACATGTCTAAGTTAATATAATATTAGAATGATTTTTTATTCTGCTTAGATAGATGTCCACATAATCTACTTGAGAAATTATGGTAGAACTGTAATTTATTCTACCAAACAGATGTCCAATATAACTTAATTAGAAGAATGGTATTTTATTCTACTAAATAGATGTCATTGGGTTTCATATTCAATTGGGGTTACTTAAGGGTAATCGACAAAGAAAATCCCTTGGATTAAAATCTTCTTTTTAAAGAGAGTTACTTTTAAAACAAACCGATCTTTAGAAATAAAGTGGTTTAAAACTTTAGAACTTTTATTAAAAATTAAAATAACATTCAAATTCTTTAAATAATAAGAATTAAATTTTAATTAATAAAACGATAATTAACTATTAAACAAATAATTATCCTTTAAATAAATGTTTAAATAATAGTTAACCTTTAAATAAATAATTTAACCATAATTAATCTTAACTAATTATTATAATAATTTAAAATTTTAAAAAATAATTAAATATTAATTAATCTCAATTAATTAATCAGATAATCTTTAATTAAAACTTAATAATAAATCAAACCTTTATTTAAAATAATTAAATCATAATTAAGTTTTTAATTAAATCTTAAATTAATTAGTACTTATTAAATAACTAAACCCTTTTAAAATAAATAACTAATTAATAACCAATCTTTAATAATTAATTAAATAATAATTAACCTTTTAATTATTTAAATAATTACAATTAACTTACTTCATTAATACTTAAGTATTAATTTCCCTATTAACTAATGATTAAGTACCAATTACCTTATTTAATTGGTTGATTAAATAATCATTTAATAAATGAATAAATAAATAAGTAATACTTGTTTTTAAATACTTATAATAAGTTTTGCAAACATTTTTCAAAACAATACTTAAGGTGAAAATAAATTTTAAATTTGCAAAAGAGTTCATTTCACGAACAACATTTATAGCGACTATGTTATACGACTTGAAATTTCCAAACTTCTTTTTATAACAATTAGCTTTTAAAATGATTATCTTTTATACTTTAACAGACTTTATAATCTTAGAATAAAATTTTGAAAAACAAAATTTAGGTTTTGGAAGTAAATTAAAGTTCAAAACTTGTAAAAAATTTCAAACGCAACCTTAAGTGAAAACAAGTTCATCCAAGGATCTCAATGTCGCCAAACCACAACTTTAATTGCTATTTATTTTAGCATACAATATCACATACATGATCTCAAACATATACATGCCATAACCTACAACAACAAGTAAAGATCAAACTAACTTACTTAACTTTTAGTCATTCCAAGGTTGTACAATGCCACAACCAAGCATATATGTATACATATAAATCAATATCAATATCCAACATACCAAACAATGATTTTAACAACAAAATATGCATTATAATTAATGTTAAAAACTTTAAATAAATTAGTAAGTTTTACTCACCAACATTTAACCGAATCTAACCGAGCTCCCTTCAAACTTGCATACGACCTAAATTCTGGCCTTAGCTTTTGGAAAAATGGAGTTTTAGTGGCCTTGGGGTGGGAAAGCGGTTTGGCCTAGGGTGGAACAAGAGAGGTGGAGGCTTGTTTTGGAAGTAAGAGTGTTAAAATGGAAATGGAGATGCTTTTAAAAAATGTTTGAAAACATTTTAGAGGTAAAAGTTTGATTTTTAAAAAAATTTAAAATTTGAAAAGAAGCCATTAACATGGACATAAAGTTTTGAAAAAAAAGAAAAAAAAAGTAAAATGAGAATAAAAATGGAAATGAGAATCGAAGAAAAACAAGAGAAAACTATTATATAAAACGAATATAGGAAATTACTAAAATACCCTTGGTCCTTTGCCCTTCACTATATTTTCTCCAACTCAACAAGCCTTCCATATCACCATGTACTAATGCCCGAACGTTTTCCCCCTCTCAACACTTTGAACCAACATGATAATGATGCCTAAGTACAAATGTTTAAACATGTTTTGTACTTATGTTGCCAATATGTCACATCAATGATTAACTTAACTTAAATGATTTATTTAAACCTTATTTTATCTTAACTAAGGATGTTTTCAAACATTCAAATGTAGTTTTCAAATATAAAAAAGGATTCACAACATTTCAAATAACTTTTATACCATGAAATGTCGAAAATTCGGAAAACAGATTCCGCTCACATTTTCGAGTTTTCTACGAACTATATATTTCTGTAGACAAATTTGGAAAACTATTTCACCATCATTATTCTTATTAAAAAAAAATTTATGTGAATTATAAAACCTATTATTTGAATATTTAAAATTAATTAAATATCTACGAATCAAAGCTGTAAAATTTCGAGCCGTTACACTCACCCTTAAAAGAATTTCGACTTCGAAATTGTACCACAACCCCAACCCTAACCCAGTAATACTTAATACTAACCACCAGTCCGTATGATGTACATAGTTCATCCTTATGAAAAATCTGATTTGCTCATTCACTCGAATACATAACTTTATTTCCAAACTAGTATCGCTCACCTGACCTCCTAGCACGGACTCTAATCAAGCTTTTTAATTAGAAACCTCAGTTCTCCGTACATAACTATATGCTATGATAGAACGCTTTTGATTCCATATTAAGAACCCTCACTAAGTGTTCACCATCAAAAATAGAGTGATATATTCCAATTTGGAAAGGTGTGGAACACCTCAAGTTATGTACTCAAATTTTTGATCGAGAATTATGTGGGAAGGGAAAAACGATCTACGTATAGCTTACTTACTTACCCAAATGTTCCTATTACCCAACTACTTTATATCCTTCTAAAATTTATGAAAACATTTCACAAAATTTCAACTTAGGACCAACATTTTAGAATGACACAACTTTATTTATGAAACCCTTTTCATAAAATTATTTTAATTTATTAACTTGTACAATATTTTCCTACATCCTAAGAGTATATACAATACATCTGATTTTAATTCCATTCACTTTTAATGATTCAGATGTAGGCCGAAAATAATTTAGGTCTCAAAACTGAGATGACCAATCCAACATCTTTACCCAATCGGTCTGACAAGTAACTAAGAAGAGTAGGATGCTGGTATCTAAACTCCGCCTTAGAGTTTACTTTTTCTTAGACACCTCTAAGGAAAAAAGTTTATTAGCCGGCCCAATAATATCAAATAATTTTTCACTTCTAGATGTTAAAATCAAAAGAAATGTTTTAATAAAACAAAGTTTATTAATCCTCCTTGTTGAGTTTAAAACTTCATTTATTAATCCACTCTTTAATCAAAATACCTTATTATTTTAAAACCTTAGGTGCCCAAATTCCCAGGTTTTATTTCAAACACTTTTTTTGTAATTATATTTTATATTTTACCTTTAGAAATATACATATAGCTCAAGTAACTCCAAGATCATGTCAAGGAATTGGGTACTACTAAATAGTATCATATATCCCTTTACTAGGAAGGGTAATACTCAAGAGAAGTTTTTACCATCTGAACACTTCTCTTATCCATTTTTACTCAGTTCCGAGACACTCGAACTAGTTAACTATAAAAATACTTCTTCCTTTTCAAATCTCTCTTTGAAACAATATTTTTTTATATATTTCCATCTAAATAGTTTTTAACATCATATTTATCATCCACTTGCTTTGGATTCATTCGGATTCAAACTATTTTCGAACGAACAATGATAAAGAGAATAATTTACTAACTGCCCCATCACATCTTCTTAAGCAAACATCCTATTGTCACTTAGAAGATTATACCGATCATTACAAAACAGATCGAGACTCATTCCTCGAACTGTCCAAAGAAAAATATTACTCTCAAATTTCATTTCAAAATATTTATACCTTAAAGTATTTTTAAGTAAAATTATTACTATTATTCCAAGAATCGTTTGAAAACTTTACCAAAGCCATCGGGATTTAAATCCTCTGAAAATCCATCTTATTTTCAAAATAAATTTTATAATCCTGATTTATAAAAGCAACTTTTATTAAAATAAAATTTTAACCCAACATTATCATCGAACGCCTTTTAGTCAAACTATGAAACTTAATTCATAAGTTGTTCAATTCAATGTTCCCACAAATTCTATCTACTTATCCTATACTTAAAAGGAAAAACTACTAATAGATTAGAAAATAGTCAATGCTCAAAAATGAAAGAGCACGACTAATCAAATCCTAATAAATAAATATTATCAACTCCTAACAACAACCAAAACATAGATAATTATATTTTATTTTTTGATAATTTTCCTTTATATATATAAAATATAATCTTACATAAAATTATTTCATTTCCCAATTTTAAAACAATATTGTGTCAATTGGACTTGTTCAAGTGTTTAGGAAATCTCTATCAACAACGTTGGCCAAACGCATCGACCAGAATACTTAAGCCACTCAACAGACCAAACCACACAATTTAAAACATTTTTATACACTAACAAATACGCACTCTTATATATAATATACTTTAAAACTTATCATAGGATCTCAGTTACCCTATCTAAAATGAGTCAACCCCACCAAAGCCTACGTGTTTGCTCCACCTATGCTCTAATAACAAATGTATGACATGCCTTTTCGATCCTCAGAAGTCGACACTAATACATTCACGATATTCACGTGCCTAGCAACCAAGTGCCCAAAAGATGGACCATTGGGGTGAAAGAATGAAGAAGGAAGACAAGAAGAAACTAAACAACACAGAATCTCACAATGCAACGAAACAATATTAATTAACATAAAAAAATTACATAGTCATTTCCAAAATGATACATCAGAGTCATAATAATACAAATTCTACCCTGGAATAGTTATAACTACCTGTCACAATTTAACTGATACAAGATACATAAGACACAGCGGAAACAAGATAAATAACTAGATACCAATGTAACCACCTGCTCCAAACTCCTCCAAAATTCATTCATGGGAAACCTTAACTAGTTGGCTACTCATATAAATTTGACCACCCAAGAGTTTTAGTGAAAGAAAATAAAACTCCGGGTCGGACATGGGTCTGGTGTGAGTAAAATATAAGTTTAACTTTATAAAAACCTTTAAAACCAAGGGTATCTCATAAGACCACTCCGCACATTAACATGGACAGGTTTTTACCATACGATAACAAAAACATTTTCTATAAAAATCCAGTGATATTATAACTATGTCTAAGGTTTTAAAGTATTTAATAACCAAGTAGCTATGATGCATGTACATGACAGCAATAATAGATATACAATCAAAAATCGAAGGTACTTATTGAAAAATGGATTTCCATCAAATGGCAAGGTAAAGGACTACCTTCCGAAAATCTGTACACCTCTAGATAAAATGTATAGTGAGATCGAAAACCTTTCGACCTCTTCCAACATAGGAATAGCCTACTCCTAAACTAGGTAGTACCGAATATGATCATCCCTTAGCTGTGATCAACAACCAAAAATGAGCCCCAAAGCATACCTAGAGATATCGACACTATATCTTAGAATGAACACACCTTAATAGGCGTTATCCACATAGCCCTGGTGCATCTACCCTATTTTAACCTTTACCGGCATTTGGGGTTTAAGAGGCTACACTCTTAACATTTAGCAATTCATCTTGGAATGTTAACACTGCCCTCGAAGCAAAAATGCAATGCTGGCATTCATCCATGCAAGTTCATTTTGGTTCTGAACGAAACCAAAGGCTCTTCAAGGAGCATCATCTTGAATCATCTTCAAAATGTCTTCCACGCAAACGCATATGTTGGTTCGGTGTGGTTTTCGAATAGCATAACTATTCATGGTCTCTCGAAATCAAAAACAATAATTTTCGATTGATTCATTCCCGGATCTTTTGGAAGTATGCAATAAGTATTTAAGTCCTCACTAGGGAACTCGAATATACAATCATGCTTCCTAAGTCAAACTGGCAAAGATTGTATGGTCGGTTATTTAACTATCAAATACAAAAAACAAAAATCAAGAGATTTAATTAACCATAGCAACCACAAAGCCTCAAAATAAATCTTTCATTTATTTAAATCTCTTTTCAAAATATTTATCAAAATATTCATATACTTGTCTCACTGGTATAAGTATATTCATAAAACATTGTGAAATATTTTTTATTTCAAAACTATATTAAAAAGGATCAAAACTAGTGTTATTTAAAATAGAGATAAGGATAACCCAAAACACTAATCCTTCGGTGTTAAGTGTGGAACGAATGTTTTATAATGTTAACCCAAAAATGGTTCAACATCGTGCATTAAGTGTGAAAGCACCAGCCCTATTTCTCAGAACAAACAATATAGAAAATGAATGAAAAAAGAACCGAAATAGTAAAGAGACACAAAAATTTTATAGTGGTTTGATTGTTAATGAAGCCTTCGTCCATTTTATGTCTTTTCTTTAACTAACTGCTGGTACAAAATTAATTTGAATTACAATATGATTGAATCACCTAAGTTAGATCTAAATTGCAAGTGCTTGGAGGCAACCGGAGGATCTCAGTTGCTCCTTTATGGCTATTGTGTAGGAGAAAAAGAGTGAAGAAAAGTAGTGGCAGAATTGCAACAACCAGTCAAGAGATCCCTTTCATGTTGCAGATGGGATGGTATTTATAGGGGTTGGACAACACTTAGCCAGAGTCACTTTGCCAGAAGCCTATAGTCGTCATGCAGAGAAAGCCCAAGAAATTCGGAGGTTATTGGAGCAAACTATTTGGATCGGTACTGTTCCAATTGGATCGGATAGGTACCGATCCAAACAGTTAAGCATTTTTTATGCTTTGACTACTTGGTTGTCTTCCTTGCTTCGATATGATGCTCTCCATATGATTTTGTAGCTTGTTGATTTGTTTCAATGATGATTCACTTGTGAGTTAGAGTGAACTGTATTTTGAATCAAATGAACCTTCACTTCTTAAATTCAGATGCTTGGAATGTTACCAAACTTCTTGGGTGAGCTTAATGGAGTCATAGTAGTATGATGTATGAGATTTGGAATACCAATGATCAACCAGTTTGGATCAACGGTACCAATTCGAAAAGTTAGGCTGTTTTTAACATATACTGCTTAGAGACTTCTGTAATGCTCTTTTAGGTCTTTCGGTCAAGTTTCGAGTCGTACTAGATTAATCTAAATGTTCTAACTCCTTTCGAATTCTTCTGGGTTAAAAAACCGGTTAACATTTGCTCCCTATAGTAACATTCGTTAAAGACAAGGTGTGATCAGGTAATGGTTATCATTGGGTTTCTGCTTCGAGGAGTTTTGACATTCGTGTCGACCTATCTTGAAAAGTAATATATGAAGTATTGATTATCTGTTCAGTCCTTTATGTCATTCCATATTGTTCGTGATTACGGAGTGATTTTGACTTAATAATTTCCAGAATGCATACGAACATCATGTAGAACATGTCAAAGGAATTTGGGATCATTTGGAAGCATCATTTGGGTCGGTACCGATCCAATTAGGTTGGATCAGCACCGATCTGAACACTTACAATTTTTCAACGAATTTTTGCTTACTTAAACCTTATTCCGAACCGAGTCATTTCACTTTTGACTAGTTATCCATTTTTGACTTCAATTCTCAATACCGAGGATGCAATCTTTGCCTCGAAATTTACACGGAGCCTTTGGTCGGTAAGTAGTTCTAATGGGATGAATTGGAGTTGGCTAGGATTGAAAAATTTTCAAAGGAATTTTCCTTCACTTATACTACTTTTTATTAGTTACTTGGTTGGTTGTTCATAAATCGTTTATTCTAGTTCTAATTAGAATTCAGCTCGTCTATACTGACAAAGTATCTACACCCCGTAGATTATGTAGTGATTTAGTTTGGTATAGAAACTCTTTACAATGATTTTAGGACGGAAATAATCTCGAAGGGAGATTGTAGAATCTTGGACTGTACTCGGTGGGTGATGAAGTTGAGTTTTGCCTCGAACAAGTGTACACCGTTTCAGAGCCAAATCTTGATTTCTGTTTTCAACTGTCTCTTTTCAAGGAATTGCCTAAGTTTTGATCGTCATTTTGAATGCTAGCGTGACAATTTATTCAAAAAAATTGGATATAGTGGATGATTCCAATACAATGCTTTTCTTATTTCTGCACTTTTAATGATCCTGAAAAGAGAAGCTTTCCGTGTCGCGTCGGACAGCGGTTCCGTTATCGATTTCTCATCGATAATGGGTAAGTTCCAAGAAAGATAATCTTAAAGTACAACATGGGTAAGCTATGTTCAAAGGATGGTCCATTCGTGGTGCTCGGGTCATCGGATCCACTTTGTATAGATAACATATGATCTTGCCCCGGTCAATGCCCTTCAACTTACTTCGACTTTCCTTATATTCCGGGAGTTGGTCATACTTGGATTTTATTCAAAGTAAAACATACCTAACAATTTTGAATGCCAAGTTTTGTTTTTGAATATGACTTTCTGGCCATCTCATCTTTAGTCTGGCATAGGAACTTCCATTCCCCTAAGAGCTAGATCCTCTGCAGCTTAGGTTTTGCCTTTTATTCCCGTTGTGTCGGGGCGATTGAGTATGGTTGAATTATAAGGTATAGTTACTCTTATAGAGTTGTAGTTGAAGTTCGATCAGGCACAGCTTCAGTCTTTGGAACCAATTCATGAGTTATTCAGTTGCGAATATCCTTCCTTTGTGGTTTTTGGAATTCAACCTACACACCAACTTTGTCGGGGTATATGCCCCGGTCCGTTAGGCCGATTACTATGAATATTAAGTCGGTATGTTTTTGGGAGACTAGGTCTCTGGAGCAATATGTTTGATTTCCCCAGTTTCATTGACAACATAGTTCCTATCTTCGGGACTTAGGGACTTTGGTACTTGATTTCAAGCTCGGCATTTTATAGTGATGTCGCTATGTATTGGAAAGATGCGTTTCTGGCAGTTTTTGCTAAAGTAAATTCTTCTGAGTCTAATGTTGAGATCCTAATCATGTGGGTATTTCTATCTTCAGATCGTGTACTGATGAGTTAACTCTGTGAATTTTTCCTTGGTGTTGTGGATCTTCGGATAACGTGAGATTCCAAAAGGTAGAGATGATGTTTCGATCAAGCTCTTGCTTCTGTTTTTAAAAGCCAATGTATTGATAGTTTCATTTTTAGGGTCTCTTCTTCGCATCTCCAATCTTTGGGCACTGACATTCCCTTTGTGAGTTGGGACCAAGTGATCAAGTCGGACCTTAAGTAGGTCATCAACCCTTCTCGACATCGCCATGCTTTGATCGATGGTAAATTTCTTAATGTTAAATCATCGTTTCCTTGCTTAGTAATTTTGTTGCCGGCATGCTCTGTTTTGCGAGACAAAACCATTATCTACCATTCTCGCGGTTAAACATATTTGGACTTGGTGATGCTTCTTTCGATCAAGTGTGTGTGTTCATCCCTATTTAAGGGACTAACTATTTCGAATGCTTGTATTTGGGCGTTTATGAGAGATGGAAAGTTGTGGGATAAATGATTCAATTGCCTCCAATTTATCCCCCAATCCTACTCTGGGATTGAGGAAGTCCGACGATTTCTAATTGTCTAGGAAATTTCCCTCCTTGTCCTTAGTCGTGCGTGCCTTGCTTAACTACCGATATCTCACAAAAGTAATGTTCATGTGTCAGCTCCTACCTTCGAGAGCTGGAAACTTAGCTGCTTGGTTCGAAGCAAACTTCACTTAAAGCTGCCTATCTCTGGACAACATCAAATTTCTTCCTAGGTTGAATAGTGGAAGTTTGATCGTTTACCAGCTTCTACCTCTGGAAACTAGCACGTGAGCGGCTCGATCGCAGGGATTTCCCTTTGACGCCGCCTTATCTGCAGACAGTGGCTGATTCCTATGATGTAAGGACGAACAATCCGATTGACCTATGGAAGGTTATGCCTTCCTGTTGTTGCCTATCTCCAGGAAACAATAGTTTTTTGAAGACAATGGTAGTTAGGGACCAACTTCTATCTTCGGAAGCTGGTGTATTGATGGTTCACTACATTGAGTGTTTCTCATTGACACTATTGATTAAAGTTTTCTAGTGTTAGTGGGGCAATGCTTGTATTTATTGAATAACAAACTTCCCGGTATTACTAGGGCGGTACTTAGGAAGCAGAAAGTTTCCTGGTGTTGCCGGGGCACCACTGGTATTTAAGAAATAGAAAGTTTTCCGGTGTTGCCGGGCAACACCGCTACTTAAGGAATAGAAGGTTTCCCAGCATTACCAGGACAACACGGGTACTTAGGAAATGACAGAAGCCTCAGCGTTGCCGGGGCAACAACGGTACTAGGAAATGAGAGAAGACCTCATCGTTACTGGGGCAACAACTATACTCAACAGGTTGGGATCAGTTTTCTCATCAGTCTTGTGGTGCCTTTAATCCAGTTAGGTACTAGTTTATGTCTTTTGAAACTAGCACTTCAATGATTGGAATGTAGAAGTATATTCTTAGTGCTGCATATCCTTGGGTAGCGTTAAAGTCATGTTAATTAGGACTGAATCATTTATTCGATCCTATAAAGTTGAGTAGATTCCTTTTAACCTAATATGGATGCTTTCTCAACGTTGCTTTACTCCGGTGTACGCTACATTCTGGAAGGATGAGAGTCCCAAGTGTGTCCCTTACTTAGCTTTGTTTATAATTATCAATTGCTCCCTTTGGCGATACAAGGTCGTTGCTTAACCAATTCCATGGTTACTCTTGTTTGTGCAGGGTCGAATTTCCTCCGATCGATTTTTGTTGCAAACTGACTACCATTTGTGGAACCCATTATTCCCAAGTGCTAAACTCCGAGCACTTATAGAAGATTAGATATCGTGGAGTGAGTCGTTACATTGCTCCTAGTACACTTGCAATCTTCCCATCGTGATCATGGATTGGAAGAGTTTGGTAGTGCCTGCCTTAAGTCTGTGATAATTAATTTTGCTTGTTTGATGTCATATGTGCTCTACTGGTGTTAATGTTTTTGCGAGTAACCTCCTTATTTATTGGTTTTAATCTTTGGGAATTAATGGTTTAGCATCTCGATTCTATGTGTTCCCTCCTTTTCATTTTCTATCTTCGGACAATTGCTGATTTTCCGAAAGCAGGAGTCGAGGTATCTGATCGATCCCTTCATGGATGATTATACCAAGCGTAGCTAAAGTCTAGACCACGATGAATCTATGATGATCAGGAGTTATCTTTCTTGACATTGCTAGTCTCTAAGTTATTCCCTCCAGCATTGCCAATCTTTGGGCAATGCTGGATTCTTGAAAGTTGGGGTTTAGGAGCTCAATCGAACACATGCTTTTGTCTTTGGAAACTGGTGCGTCGATGACTTGATTCTGGAAACGTCTTCTATCGTCATCTATATCTAGTCGATGATAAGTTCATCCTTTTATCGCCTATTTCTAAGCGATGATGAATTTTAAGGAGTTCGATTTTCTTGTTGATATGACGGTCTGGAGTTCTCGATGTTGTTGAGGCAATATCGATGTAAAG
Organism: Allium fistulosum; assembly: GCA_030737815.1. Classification (NCBI taxonomy): domain Eukaryota; kingdom Viridiplantae; phylum Streptophyta; class Magnoliopsida; order Asparagales; family Amaryllidaceae; genus Allium; species Allium fistulosum. The sequence goes on from CM060903.1 coordinate 1,230,112,737, forward strand.
TAGGTTGGAGCAGTTTCCCTTTCAATTCCAGAGTCATTCAGCGTACTATACTTCTCTGTTGCGATTGCCGAAATTCTCTGTTCGGCGTAACAGAACCATGGAGCGGTTTTTTTATCCTAACAAAGTATTAGTGTGTTATGTGTGCCCTAGTCCACGGGGTAGGTTATTCCGAACAATTGATGTTCTGGGTGGCTATCTGGATGCCCCTAGTTAAAATTGCATCGCACCTCCTATCTCTGATGGTTCTGGTCACTTGAATGCCTTGACTTTTGATATTTTTTGTATTAAATTTGGTCAAAGATTAGATTATTTTCCAATCTTTCGGTTTGGGAGCGTTGTGACACTATCGGAGCAATGTCGGTCCTTTTGGGTAATAAGGATCAGTTCATGTTAATCCTACAATAAAAAGGTTTTCAAGTGTTATCGGGATAATACCGACAATTAAAGAACTTTAAAAAGTCATCGATGACACTGGTGGTACATCGACTACTTGTGGTGACAAGTAGCGGCTATGCGGCCTACGAGATGCACACAATGGGATTGTGCTTACTTGAATGTGGTTCCACTAATCCAAGAAGTGACGCACGGCTTATGGGATGCATGCAAAAGCTTTAGGCATTCCCAATGTGCCGAAGCGACATTAGTTCTTAGAAGAACATGAGATCGATATGACCCGTCGATTCGGAACGGTTGAGAAATTCTCGATGTCGCCAGCCTTCGGTCAACGTGAGGATCTTGTGCTTCGAGAACGTGGTTCCACGGCTCAAGATGCGACGCGCGATTTGTGGGCACATGCGAAATAGTTTTGACGCTTACTTGAAAGTGATCCCATTGGCCCAAAAAGCGATGCGCGGCTTATGAAATGTATGGCTTATCAGATGCTTTCTTAGAAGCGGTTTTACTGATTCAAGAAGTGATGCGTGGCTTCTTAGATGCACGGCCTAGGAATTGCACAACTTATGAGATGCGCAGCCTAGTAAGTGCACAGCTTATGAGATGCGGGGCCTAGGAAGTGCGCAGCTTTTGAGATGCGCGGCTTAGGAAGTATGCGCAGCCTAGCAAGTGCACGTCTTCTGAGATGCACGGCTTAGGAAACGAGCAGCTTATTAGATGCACGGCCTAGGAAGTAGGCGACTTATGAGATGCGCGGCCTAGGAAGTGTGCGACTTATGAGATATGTGACTTCTGAAATTTGGGCCTCCCCAATGCCACTGGCATGACATAAATTTTTGGGAGTCGTGGATCGAATTTTCCCATCGATCCGGCGGTTTAACTTCATTGGAATGCGGCTTCGTCGGTTCCAAGAGATAAGTGGTATTTTAATCAAGTAACTATGGCTTGGACGATCCTTTTGTGTTTTGGGACAATATGCAAGACCAAACAGATCAGGTTTCCATGGTGGAGGGATCTATAGCTGATGGTGTGAAGATGGATGTGAAGAACAGCCTGTGGGAGTTCAGGGCAGGACTTTTAGCTTTTGGTTCAAACTGCTTCGAAAGATTGGATATTCAACTAGCACGCGGTCTAAGAGGAAGAGGAATTGTCACTAATGATGGTAAAGTAAGAGTTGGGAAGGAGTAAACGAGTATTATGCCTCTATTTCATTTGTTGTGCTAGCCAGGTTATTAAGTCAGCGGTTGTCAGAATGCCAGAATTTTCGATCGGGCGTAATAGAACTGCAGTATGATTAGTCTCGGCTTTTCTTGTGGCTATTCAAGTGTGTGTGGTGCCACCCATGCTGCAAGGCTATTTGCATGCTTGAATTGTATCCAAGGTTTCATCACAACTTGTTTGGTTGCCCCTGATCCAGTGGATGCGACTGTGTCTTCTAGGTGATTAAATCATGGGAAAGCCTCTATCTTCGGAGACTTATATATTAGGGATCCGAGATACTTGGTTCTTCCAGTTTCTGAATCTTGTATTGATTCAAGTTAGCCTCTGATTAACCACAGGGTCGGCTCCGATTTGGTGCAGTTTTTTTGAGTAACTTCAAAGCTCTGGAATTCAAAACTGTTTGTTTCATCAGTCGTTGTTACTTCTGTGTAGTAACTGATGTGATTGTCGATTTGTGGCCTTGGAATGTTACATTGTTGGCTTCGGGGAGCTCTGGATCAAACGGCTGCAGATCTTCTAGTTCGCCTTCATGACGTTTTAGTTCGTGAAGGATTTTTTTGATCAGATGACCATTGATCTACCGGTTCGCCATCACGACACTTTAGTTCATGAAGGACCTTCACGTTCGTGAAGGGTTTTTGGATCAAATGACCACTGATCAACTAGTTTTCCTTTACGATGTCTTCACGTTCATGATGGGTTTTTGGATCAGATGATTGCTAATCTACCGGTTCTCCTTCACGATGCTTTAGTTCATGAAGGACCATCACGTCCGCGAAGGGTTTTTGGATCAGATGACCGCTAATCTACCAGTTTTTCTTCACGACGGTTTAGTTCATAAAGGACCTTCATGTTCGCGAAGGGTTTTTGGATCAGATGACCGCCGATCTACTGGTTCACCTTTACGATGATTTAGTTCATAAAGGACCTTCACGTTCGCGAAGGGATTTTTGATCAGATGATCACCAATCTACCAGTTCGCCTTCACAACGTTTTAATTCATGAGGGACCTTCACGTTTGCAAAGGGTTTTTGCATCAGATGACAGCTGACCTACCGGTTCGCCTTCATGATGCAAGAGGAATTTTGGTCTGATGTCTGGCGACTAGACGGCCTTGGAGTGATAATTCATCGATGTCAAGAAGGATTTTGGTCGGATGTTCGGTGACCAGATGGCCTTGGGTGATAATTCATCGACTCCGAGAAGGATTTTGGTCGGATGTCCAATGAATAGACGAACTTGGAGTGATAATTCATCGAATCTAAGAAGAATTTTGGTCATATGTCCAGCAACCAGACGGCCTTGGAGTGATAATTCATCGACTCTAAGAAGAATTTTGGTTGGAAGTCCGGTGACCAGACAGCCTTGGAGTGATAAATCATCAACTCCAAGAAGGATTTTGGTCAGATGTCCGATGACCAGACGGCCTAGGAGTGATAATTCATCGACTCCAAGAAGGGTTTTGGGGTTCGGCTCATGAGAACGCGGTTTTATTGGTTCACGGAGACTAGGAGGTTGGATCTGTAGTTCCATCATGAGATGGAATAGTCGGCATAGTAAACTTTTCAGGGTACTGTTCATTCAAAATGTCATCAGTGAAGGGAGTGTGGCTTGGAGAGGATCCCTATTCATCATCTCTCATTTCCATACTCTCATCCATTAAGCGCTTGATTATATCCGCGATATATGCATCTGATGTCTGGTAGTCTATGGGTTGGCTGTCAGTGAATATGACAATTGTTTGATTTTGCTAACGATCTTGGCAAGTGGGCTGAAGCTTAGGCTCTGCTGTCTTCGGGAGAGCCACTCCCTTGGAGTTTCGTTGGCTTGTGGTTGGTCGGGTAGGTGCAGTTTGGGCCTCCCTTGGAGTTTCGTTGGCATCTCATCGTCAAGTTGCTCATAATGTTTAGAGTCGAAGAGATCCACTACTATATCTTCTCGTGAAGTTTTTGGCCCTAGATTCAAGTTTGTAGCAGGTTACTTTGTAGTTGACGTAGTGCTTGCATTTCCTTCTATGACAACTCCTGCAGCTCCACCCACTACTCCTTTCTTGCTTCTGCCTTCCGTTTCTTATGTTTAAGCCAGAAACGGAAGAGTGTTCATGCTCTATGGCAGCCGCGGGTTCTGGCATAGTTCTTTGAGCAGCTACTGATTACAAGGTTAGGAGGGAATTTAATTTTTCCATAAGAGCCTTTTGGTTGTTCTCCATCTTTTGGTTGATTTTATCAACCACTTATTCAATTCGCCTTTAGTGATGACTTCAAGCTGGGTAGAAGATCCCAACATCTGATCTTTGTGTTAGCTCCAGAATTCACCCCAGTTAGCAGATTATTTGCATTGTTGACTTCAATTTGCAAAGGATTGGTGTCATCTCTAGCTATAACAGCTCCTATGGATTTTCCAGAAGCAGTTCTCTTTCTCCTCGCCATCAATCTTCAATGGCAAGCTTCAAACTTCCTAGAGCTGATTTAATGGATCTAATTTGTGGATCTAAAGAGGAAAACTAGATCTATACCTGAACTCAATGATTTCTCGGTGAAAACACCAAAATGTTAACCTAAAAATGGATCAACACCCTGGATTGAGTGTGAAAGCACATGCCCTATATCTCATAGCAAACAATATAGAAAATGAATGAAAAAGGAGCCGAAATAGTGAAGAGACATAAGAATTTTATAGTGGTTCGGCTGTTAACGAAGCCTACGTCTACTTTATATATTTTCGTTAACTGATTGTTGTTACAAGATAGATTTGGATTACAATATGATCAAATTGCCTAAGTTAGATCTAATTCATAAGTGCTTGGAGGCAAATGAGGATCTCAGTTACTCCTTTGTGACTATTGTTTGGAAGAAAAAGAGTAAAGATTAGCAATGGCAGAGTTGCAGCAGCCAGTCCAGAGATCCCTTTCATGTTGGAGATGGGATGGTATTATAGGGGTTGGGGAGCACTTGGGTCAGTGCCGCTTTGCTAGAAGCATGTAGTCGTCATGTAGAGAAAAACAAGAACTTTGGAGGTTATCGGAGCATACGATTTGGATCGGATCGGTACTGATCCAAATAGTTAAGCATTTTTGATGCTTTGACTACTTGGTTTCTTCCTTGCTTCGATATGATGCTCTCCATGTAATTTCAAAGCTTATTGATTTGTTTCGCTGATGATTCACCTATGAGTTAGATTGAACTGTATTCTAAATCAAATGAACTTTCACTTCTTGAACTCAGATGCTTGGGATGTTACCAAACTTATTGGGTGAGCTTTGTTGTAACACCCAAGATTTTTTATAACATTATTTAGAAGATTTAGTTAGATAAACTAAATAAAATAATGTGTTGATTAGGAGATTGAGATTTGATTTAATTAAGGTAGTCGTGCCTTTTTAACTAATAAATTAAATGAAGGGTTTAAAATGAATTAGAGGAGGGGTATAATAGGAAAGAGGCCATTCCTATATTATCTTCCTTAGGCCGTGTATCTTAATACACGTTCATTCTCATTTCAAAAATTGAAAAGCAAGGCCGGCCACCATTAACAAGGAAAAAAGAAGAGGAAACTAAAGAAAAGCTTAAGGATAAGCAAATTCAAATCAAACTCATTCAAATCTCAAGCTCCTTAATCTCTAAAGCAAAGGTGAATAATGTTTACATCTCTAAATTTTTATGGTTTCGGTTTAAAGATTAAATCCAAATGATTTTGCAAAGGTTTGCCATGTTTTTGAATGATAAAATGATATATATACATGTTGATGATTTATGTATGTTCATATAGATTTTATGACATGTATTTAGATGAAAACCCTATTAAATGACATCCGTTAGCCTTGCGAATTTTTATGATGATCTAAAAAGTTATTTTAGAGATGGGTTTCAATTTTCAGAATTTTTGGGGAATTGTAACAACCCGCAGATTTAACCGGTTTTAATAACGTTATTAATTGAAATTTTGTGGAAATTTTAAATGATAAAATTTTAAATTATAAATTTGATATTTGGAATGCGTCCAGTTAAACATAGCAACTGGTAAATTTTAGTCCTAAAATATGAAAGTTTATTTCGTGCGTAAATTTACTTCAATTTAATCAGTTAAAAAGCGATGAAAATAAAACGTTTTCAAAACCAAAATATTTTTACATAGAAAAATTCTAAACCATCTTCTGAGCGGGATGTCAGTTTGTCGTTTTTCCAAATTCGGACATCTTTGGCTCCGTCGATCTTAATTTTCTTCGATTTTTACGCGTTTTCCGCTAGTAGAAAATTCGAACTTTTATAATTCAATTGTACCACTGATATTTATATGCCGTTTTGATCGTCTCATCATGCTGATCTCTACAGTATATTCAATGATGTGTTTTGAAGCCCGGTTCGCAGTGAAATCCACAGTATCGGTTAATCGTATCGGTACGACTTTTCATTTCTTTTGACCTTTCAATATCCCACCGTGTAAATTCCAATGGACACCAGCTTTTATTGTCTCTTTGAATTCAATTCGACTGGCCTTTGCTTTTCCTTTTGGGATGCATTTCCAAAAAATATTTACAATTACTTGCCCACGTTAATTTCAAAACCGTTTCACCTCTTATTCCTCACCTTCATATTTTGTTTACTGATGCCTCCTCATTTTTGTTCACTTTTTTATAAAATATATGCTGCATTGAGATAACCTGCTCAAGCTCGTTCCTATGCCTCTTCATTTACCTTCGGCCGCTCCACAACCAAACAATAGTCTCCAACCCATTTCTCCACTCCATCCGCTGCTGTGAATCCACATCAACTACCTCCGCCCCTACCCAATTGCTCCGACCGACCCAAGCACAGTAGACCACGCAAACCCTCCTTCTCCGATCCTCAGCGACAGCGAATCGAACCCATCACCATTTGCTCTGACCACCATAGAGTTGCAAACTCACCTTTCCTTTGCCTAAGGCCGGGCACCACCATCCAAGCCTTGTATTTGCCACAGCCTCCTTTATCTTTTCCGCACGCACACCATTTCCCACGTGACAGTATCACACCCTCCAAGTGACGCCTAGTTTTCCTTGAACTAAAACCGCCTGAGCATCTCGGTCCCTGAAACCCACAAACCCGACCTCACACCCACAGCTACGCATTGCCTCCCCGCTTACACATCACCTCCGCATGACAGCTTAGCCACTGGTCAGCCTTCACGCACATACCCCACCTAAACACTAGAACAACTGAGTTCCATCACATCTCTTCATTGCTCTCTTCCACCTGCCTGTGCCACCTTCTCATCGCCAAACCGAAGCTTTGTCCAGCATTTCCTGTCATTCTTCCCTCTCAGCCGCATGTTTTATACAAGGTGCATCTATATATTCATGATTAAAGTAATGTAATTGCAATAACCTATTTGCTTTTCTTAATTTACCCGCTCTTCGTATTATATATACATTATAATATATTGGTCCCTGTAGATAAATAGATTGGAGTTTGGTTTTCACATATAAATATACTAGTTTATATATATATATATTACTGTTACTCTATATAAGTGTTTACTGGCTTAGTCTATATATTAGTTTATATTGTATAAGTTTAGAAATATAGTATATATATTCATTGCTTTAGTTGATCCGTTAACTATACTAATGGGCAGTATTACATTATATGTAAGGGGATGTAAGTATGTATGTATGCATATTTCGCGATTTTAGCATTTATTTACGTATATGTATTATATGTGTGTTACAGTAAAATTTTATGTGTACAGTAATGGATACGCACAGTAGTATATTTACTATATATTTACATGTTATGGTAAGTTATGTAAATGAATTGTTTAGTGATTTTGGCTGTTTATATATATCAGCTTATATATTAGTATATGTATGCTGTTGATTTTAAAGCATATACATATTTTATGTTTAAAGAGTCTCAATTTGAATGTTGCAAAAAAAGTATGGTACTTTAAATTATATATTAGGTTAGGTTGTAATGAATATAATATATAAGCATTGATTTTAAATATATCATGAATATATATGTTTGATTTTAATATATGTGTTAATTTGAAGAAATGGAATTTGAAATACCCATGTATTTTATTTAATATGTATTTGAATGTAGAATATGATTTTAGATATATATATATATATATAATTATATATTAGTTCACTTATACCTATTTATCTTCATCGACCCAATCCTGATTTGATTTCATCTATTCCTTATTATCAGCTTTGATCATCGAATTCGTGCTTGGATTCGTAACTCAATTTCAGTGTCTGTATCTATGTGCGTATCCGTGTCATCTCCTGTTCTCTCTAGCCTCGAAAGGTGAGCAATCACTCACGATTTACATTCTTTTATTTATTAAATTTGATTTCAATTGAAACGACAATTGAAATATGCTACTGCTAGTTGATTACACTGTTAAATATATGCTATTACATGTATTAGTTCACCTGTGACATCTGACACCATTATCTGTTAATTATTTATGTGATGATAATACAGTTTGGCAGAAAATTTATTGATTGTTGATGTTTATATTAGACGTTAAATTGCTAATGTTAAAGTGATAAATAGTATGCAATTAAATTTGATATGGGATAGTTAAATTTGTATAATATGACCCCTTTAAATGTTTAAATAAATTGACACGTAGAAATAGTGTTAACTACACCTTGAACCATTTAATGTATGTTGTATAAATTGATATAGTATGAAATTGAATAGTGGATGACAAGTGAAAAACCGTAATGTAATAATCTTTAATCTACAAGAAATGATAGTGTAGATTCTAGAAATAATTATGTAAATTTGCACCAACAACAATGCGAATTAATACGGTTATTTCGGGATTATTTGAATTGATTATTGGATTGATATTGATTGTTGTTATTGCTTGTTTATTTACTTTGACACCATCCCAGTTATCACACAGCAAGTTCCCTTTGTTATGCTTTGATTTTGAATTGAATTGGAATCGGGTTGAAATGATAAATACCCAAAAATGAACTTGACTTAGGATAGAGAATTAAATAAAACCCGATTGGTCAATAATTTGATTTAAAAATAAACGAAGATTTTATTTTAATAAATAATATGGTTTTGAAATGAAGTTGAAATTTGAATTTTAATGAAAGGAAAATGTTAATATTTAATAATCTGAAACAAAATATTAACAATGTAATTGATGAAAGAATGTTGTTAAATTTGAGAAATGATTGAATTAAGTTTGAAATTATAATTAAGTTTGGAATTATTAAACTTTGAAATGATTTAATAATTAAGTTTGAAATTATAATTAAATTTGAAATTGTTAAACTTTGAAATTATTTAATAATTAAGTTTTGAATTATTTAATAATTAAATAAGATTGAATTATTTAATAATCAAATAAGAATTGAATTCTTTGTAAAGAGAAATGAATTTTTGAATAAGTGAATCTTACTTCATAAATAATTGAAATTGATTTTCTTTATTAATTAAGTTTTGGAAAATTATTTAAGTAATTAAATAAGTGAAATTGAATTTCTTTAACAAGAAATAAAATGTGATTTATTGAAATAAATGTAAGACTTGAAATTTAAAGAATTTGATTTGATGAATTTAATTTAATTCAATTTGTAAGTTTTGATATAAGGAAGTTGAATTTAAATAATGGATTTAATGAATTGGAAATTTAATAGAAATTGTTTTGAATGGCGAATTTATTTAATGAATATTGAATGAAATAGATAAATGAATTTAAATTGATTTGAATGTTGAATTAGATTAATTTAAATTATTTTCGAAATGAAACTTATATGCGAACCTGAATCAATATTTGAATTGTTTAAATAAAAATTGAATTTGAATTATAAGATTTCGAAATGGTAATTTTGGAGTTTTGAAACGTAAATTATGGAAATTGATTTCGGAAGAGAAATGAAATGTTGATTCACAAATTCTATTTGAAATTGAAATTGATTTGGTTTTGAAATTTATTAAACGACCAATCGGTGTAATAATGACGAAAGTTATTAAAGAGACCGGAATCGGTTAGGGACATACTCACGGTCTAAACCGAAAACCACTTTAATAACTATACGCGGAGTGTGATCCAGAATGAAGTGGTTGGAATGATGTTCGTGATGACTGAAGAAAGAGAACGATAATGGATAGCCTTGACACTTGTGTCAAATTGGAAATGACTAAAACAGGAGCCGTGCTGGGCCAATGGAGGTCAGCTACCTCAAGCGAACACACTTCTTCGAAAATTACTCATTACTTGTTGTCGATTGGTGCACCCTTGATTTTGGGAGTGTTGTTTCGCGGTGTTGCGGTCGCTGCGGCGATGCGTTCTCACCAGTCCGGATCAGGCAAACGGTAGTTTCACTACCTTGGGTATTGCCTCATGTGCCTTGTCATACTTGGATCCCGATATACGCGACCACTACGAATTTGTTTTGTACCTTTAGTATATGGATTGCCCTCTGGTGACTTCCGGTTTTTGGGAAACTACGGTCTTGTATATGCTCTTGGGAAATAAAAATGTGTTAAGGGGAATAATGGTAACGCCTTAACACTATTTTGATATCTTATATTACTGATAGACATTATCTACTTATCGTACACTACTACATAGTAGATAGTTTAACGCATCCTTAAAGGATGGTTATTCCAAACATCCTTTGAGTTACTTGTATTTCAATTGCTATTTCACTTGAGTTGGATTTATTGATATAAGAATGTTAATCCTGACTCGAGTGTCTTGTGTTTTTTCTTTACGCTCGGGTCAGACTGAGTGTACCAGTATTCAAGACTCACCTTTGGAGTTGGAGCTTGCTTGAAGATCCAGCCATCTATTCTGCTTTCAGTATTCGATGATTCCAGTGATGTATTCTGCTTTGTATTTGATGTATCGCATTACTCTTCCGTTGTATCTGGTTTAACTCTGATGTAACTTATACATTTATATAGTAGCTTCATGAACTACTATCTCTTTTATTTCCGCTGCAATTATTACTCTGTGTCTGTGATCTGTGATTATTTTATTTAATGTATATGTTCAGTTTTGCCAAATTTAAATTAACAACGTGGTATTTTGAGCAATTCAATTCCGGCATGAGTGTCTACCTATACACTTATAATGGATGCAAATGGTCCAAAATATCGGGTCGTTACAGTTGGTATCAGAGCTTTGGTAGCTCTAGGCAAAACTTAGCATATAGGGTAAATGTATTTACAGAATCACTCTCATTCGAGTTTCAATCTCTTCCTTTGACTCAATTCCTTTGAATTTTGGAACATTCCCCTCGGTTCCGAAATTCATTCGTGTCCTTCACTATTCGTCTTCTTTCAATCCTGGAGCACCCCATAACTCCATTCTGAATGTTATCTATAATAGATCGGCGGTCTCGCCAATCTTTGAATGATTCGTAAAGGAGTAAAACTCCTTTATAATAGGCATCGATTTACCGGAGATTTCTGTATCCTCGGTTTACGATGCTATCTATTACCTGCTATACCTGAATTCCATCTCTTGAGATCGAGTGTTGATTTACCTCGGAATTCAGCATCGATCTTATTCTTGAAGTTATGGACGACTCGGTTAAGGTTGCCGTGAATTAAATAAACTCATCCATCTCCCGATTGTGGTAATTGAATTATCTTATCTTCTGTTTCAAACTTATTTTCGAATCAAAATTCTCTTTTATTTGAGTCATCAAATTTGAATCCCTATACTTATTTTGAAATCCATCCTTGTATCGTCGTGCGAGGTAGTGCATTTGTTATTAATATAAAAATGTTTCTTTATTGTGTTGTTTGAGTTGTTGATGTTGATTTGGGTTTCCGATCGATTCGTCTGATCAACGCTATCGATAGGATTTCCAAAACACTTGAACAGAGCAAACTGAAACGATAATATTTTCAAAATTGGTAAATAAAATAATGTTGTATGATTATATTATATATAAGTATAAATTTTCTGAAATTGAATTGTTAACTGAATTGGTTGTCAGAAAGGTAGTATTTGATTTTCACTATTTGTTTTGTAAATCATTGATTATTCCAACATAAAAATAAATGGAATTATAAAAGTTGGTTTATAGATTTATTTAGAAATTTAATGAATTTAAAGTAAGAAGTTGAGAATTTAACTTCCTAAAATTTCAAGCTTTGGTTTTAAAATTTTAAAATGTATATTATTGAACGTATTTTCAAATAGAAACCATTTTCAAAGAATTTTAAAATGTTGAAATCAGTGCTCTTCTCTTTGTCTCTGGAAAATAATTTCGGTGATGGCGGCCGCATCATCGACGTTCATTTTTGAGTTTCGAAGTGGAGAAACCATTCTGTAGCTTTGCTAAGGTTTTGTTGGGAAAAATATTTAATTTGAATTTCTTAAGTATGACTTGATTTAAAAATATTTATATACATATATATTTGTATTTAATTTAGATTTGACTTGGAAATATTGTATGTATATATTTATCTCTAAATTGTTTAAATTTAATCGGAAATTAAATTCTAAATTTTCTTAAAGGATGATTTTCAATTATAAATAAAGCCAAATTCTTTTACAAATACTTAACTTAAAATAGTTGAATTGTAAAATTTACTTGTATAATACTCAATTGCATTCAATATAACTTACCTAAATTTTCAAAGGTTAACTATGTAATTGAATATTATACAACAGAAAATGATATCAAAAGAAATTTTAAATAAATTTGAGTAGTTAAAATAAATGTAAATATTCTTAATATATACGTGATAGGATATATTAAGTAGAATAAATTTAATAATAATTTGGTATGAAGAAGAATTAAATTTATCGAATAAAGTGTGATTATAATAAATGACTATTCAAATTTAGGACTTTTGAAATTGTTAATTTAAGAAAATTGGAGAAGATACAATAAATTGTCTTTATAAATAAAATGTGAGTGCGTATAATAAATGTTATTCACTTAAATTTTAAACTATAAAATGTTCATGGAGATAAATAGAATAATAAGTTAAATAAATAATAGTTATGATTAATAGAAGAAGATTTGTTTTGAAAGTTAATAAATTGAATTAAATCAACTTAAGGGAGTGTCTTGGATTAATTGAATTTAAATTGAATTTCATTGGAAGAAACCTTTTGTACCTAACATTAATAAATGTGAAATCAAATCAATTTAATTAAAACCTTGAAAATAAAAAAAACAAAATTGTTGAATATAAATTTATTTAAGTTGAAATTTATATGTTAAATAAATTGTTTCATTTTGTTTTCAATCTATTTTCGTATAGTTGGCTCTATTCTCCTACCTCCTTCCTTTTCGGGGATGAAAAGTTTTGAGTGGGGGAGAGTGTAACAACCCGCAGATTTAACCGGTTTTAATAACGTTATTAATTGAAATTTTGTGGAAATTTTAAACGATAAAATTTTAAATTATAAATTTGATATTTGGAATGCGTCCAGTTAAACATAGCAACTGGTAAATTTTAGTCCGAAAATATGAAAGTTTATTTCGTGCGTAAATTTACTTCAATTTAATCAGTTAAAAAGCGATGAAAATAAAACGTTTTCAAAACCAAAATATTTTTACATAGAAAAATTCTAAACCATCTTCTGAGCGGGATGTCAGTTTGTCGTTTTTCCAAATTCAGACATCTTTGGCTCCGTCAATCTTAATTTTCTGCGATTTTTACGCGTTTTCCGCTAGTAGAAAATTCGAACTTTTATAATTTAATTGTACCACTGATATTTATATGCCGTTTTGATCGTCTCGTCATGCTGATCTCTACAGTATATTCAATGCTGTGTTTTGAAGCCCGGTTCGCAGTGAAATCCACAGTATCGGTTAATCGTATCGGATAATCGTATCGGTACGACTTTTCGTTTCTTTAGACCTTTCAATATCCCACCGTGTAAATTCCAATGGACACCAGCTTTTATTGTCTCCTTGAATTCAATTCGAGTGGCCTTTGCTTTTCCTTTTGGTTGGCATTTCCAAAAAATATTTACAATTACTTGCCCACGTTAATTTCAAAACCGTTTCACCTCTTATTCCTCACCTTCATATTTTGTTTACTGATGCCTCCTCATTTTTGTTCACTTTTTTATAAAATATATGCTGCATTGAGATAACTTGCTCGAGCTCGTTCCTATGCTTCTTCATTTACCTTCGGCCGCTCCACAACCAAACAATAGTCTCCAACCCATTTCTCCACTCCATCCGCTGCTGTGAATCCATATCAACTACCTCCGCCCCTCCCCAATTGCTCCGACCGACCCAAGCACAGTAGACCACGCAAACCCTCCTTCTCTGATCCTCAGCGACAGCGAATCGAACCCATCACCATTTGCTCTGACCACCATAGAGTTGCAAACTCACCTTTCCTTTGCCTAAGGCCGGGCACCACCATCCAAGCCTTGTATTTGCCACAGCATCCTTTATCTTTTCCGCACGCACACCATTTCCCACGTGACAGTATCACGCCCTCCAAGTGATGCCTAGTTTTCCTTGAACTAAAACCGCCTGAGCATCTCGGTCCCTGAAACCCACAAACCCGACCTCACACCCACAGCTGCGCATTGCCTCCCCGCTTACACATCACCTCCGCATGACAGCTTAGCCACTGGTCAGCCTTCACGCACATACCCCACCTAAACACTAGAACAGCTGAGTTCCATCACATCTCTTCGTTTCTCTCTTCCACCTGCCTGTGCCACCTTCTCATCGCCAAACCGAAGCTTTGTCCAGCCTTTCCTGTCATTCTTCCCTCTCAGCCGCATGTTTTATACAAGGTGCATCTATATATTCATGATTAAAGTAATGTAATTGCAATAACCTATTTGCTTTTCTTAATTTACCCGCTCTTCATATTATATATATATTATAATATATTGGTCCCTGTAGATAAATAGATTGGAGTTTGGTTTTCACATATAAATATACTAGTTTATATATATATTACTATTACTCTATATAAGTGTTTACTGTCTTAGTCTATATATTAGTTTATATTGTATAAGTTTAGAAATATAGTATATATATTCATTGCTTTAGTTGATCCGTTAACTATACTAAGGGGCAGTATTACATTATATGTAAGGGGATGTAAGTATGTATGTATGCATATTTCGCGATTTTAGCATTTATTTACGTATATGTATTATATGTGTGTTACAGTAAAAATTTATGTGTACAGTAATGGATACGCACAGTAGTATATTTACTATATATATACATGTTATGGTAAGTTATGTAAATGAATTGTTTAGTGATTTTGGCTGTTTATATATATCAGCTTATATATTAGTATATGTATGTTGTTGATTTTAAAGCATATACATATTTTATGTTTAAAGAGTCTCAATTTGAATGTTGCAAAAAAAGTATGGTACTTTAAATTATATATTAGGTTAGGTTGTAATGAATATAATATATAAGCATTGATTTTAAATATATCATGAATATATATGTTTGATTTTAATATATGTGTTAATTTGAAGCAATGGAATTTGAAATACCCATGTATTTTATTTAATATGTATTTGAATGTAGAATATGATTTTAGATATATATATATATATATATATATATAATTATATATTAGTTCACTTATACCTATTTATCTTCATCGAGCCAATCCTGATTTGATTTCGTCTATTCCTTATTATCAGCTTTGATCATCGAATTCGTGCTTGGATTCGTAACTCAATTTCAGTGTCCGTATCTATGTGCGTATCTGTGTCATCTCCTGTTCTCTCTAGCCTCGAAAGGTGAGCAATCACTCACGATTTACATTCTTTTATTTATTAAATTTGATTTCAATTGAAACGATAATTGAAATATGATGCTGCTAGTTATTTACACTGTTAAATATATGATATTACATGTATCAGTTCACCTGTGACATCTGACACCATTATCTGTTAATTATTTATGCGATAATAATACAGTTTGGCTGAAAATTTATTGATTGTTGATGTTTATATTAGACGTTAAATTGCTAATGTTAAAGTGATAAATAGTATGCAATTAAATTTGATATGGGATAGTTAAATTTGTATAATATGACCCCTTTAAATGTTTAAATAAATTGACACGTAGAAATAGTGTTAACTACACCTTGAACCATTTAATGTATGTTGTATAAATTGATATAGTATGAAATTGAATAGTGGATGACAAGTGAAAAACCGTAATGTAATAATCTTTAATCTACATGAAATGATAGTGTAGATTCTAGAAATAATTATATAAATTTGCACCAACAACAATGCGAATTAATACGGTTATTTTGGGATTATTTGAATTGATTATTGGATTGATATTGATTGTTGTTATTGCTTGTTTATTTACTTTGACACCATCCCAGTTATCACACTGTAAGTTCCCTTTGTTATGCTTTGATTTTGAATTGAATTGGAATCGGGTTGAAATGATAAATACCCAAAAATGAACTTGACTTAGGATAGAGAATTAAATAAAACCCGATTGGTCAATAATTTGATTTAAAAATAAACGAAAATTTTATTTGAAAAATAATATGGTTTTGAAATGAAGTTGAAATTTGAATTTTAATGAAAGGAAAATGTTAATATTTAATAATCTGAAACAAAATATTAACAATGTAATTGATGAAAGAATGTTGTTAAATTTGAGAAATGATTGAATTAAGTTTGAAATTATAATTAAGTTTGGAATTATTAAACTTTGAAATGATTTAATAATTAAGTTTGAAATTATAATTAAGTTTGAAATTGTTAAACTTTGAAATTATTTAATAATTAAGTTTTGAATTATTTAATAATTAAATAAGATAGAATTATTTAATAATCAAATAAGAATTGAATTCTTTGTTAAGAGAAATTGAATTTTTGAATAAGTGAATCTTACTTCGTAAATAATTGAAATTGAGTTTCTTTATTAATTAAGTTTTGGAAAATTATTTAAGTAATTAAATAAGTGAAATTGAATTTCTTTAACAAGAAATAAAATGTGATTTATTGAAATAAATGTAAGACTTGAAATTTAAAGAATTTGATTTGATGAATTTAATTTAATTCAATTTGTAAGTTTTGATATAAGGAAGTTGAATTTAAATAATGGATTTAATGAATTGGAAATTTAATAGAAATTCTTTTGAATGGCGAATTTATTTAATGAATATTGAATGAAATAGATAAATGAATTTAAATTGATTTGAATGTTGAATTAGATTAATTTAAATGATTTTCGAAATGAAACTTATATGCGAACCTGAATCAATATTTGAATTGTTTAAATAAAAATAGAATTTGAATTATAAGATTTCGAAATGGTAATTTTGGAGTTTTGAAACGTAAATTATGGAAATTAATTTCGGAAGAGAAATGAAATGTTGATTCACAAATTCTATTTGAAATTGAAATTGATTTGGTTTTGAAATTTATTAAACGACCAATCGGTGTAATAATGACGAAAGTTATTAAAGAGACCGGAATCGGTTAGGGACATACTCACTGTCTAAACCGAAAACCACTTTAATAACTATACGCGGAGTGTGATCCAGAATGAAGTGGTTAGAATGATGTTCGTGGTGATTGAAGAAAGAGAACGATAATGGATAGCCTTGACACTTGTGTCAAATTGGAAATGACTAAAACAGGAGCCGTGCCGGGCCAATGGAGGTCAGCTACCTCAAGCGAACACACTTCTTCGAAAATTACTCATTACTTGTTGTCGATTGGTGCACCCTTGATTTTGGGAGTGTTGTTTCGCGGTGTTGCGGTCGCTGCGGCGATGCGTTCTCACCAGTCCGGATCAGGCAAACGGTAGTTTCACTACCTTGGGTATTGCCTCATGTGCCTTGTCATACTTGGATCCCGATATACGCGACCACTACGAATTTGTTTTGTACCTTTAGTATATGGATTGCCCTTTGGTGACTTCCGGTTTTGGGGAAACTACGGTCTTGTATATGCTCTTGGGAAATAAAAATGTGTTAAGGGGAATAATGGTAACTTCTTAACACTATTTTGATATCTTATATTACTGATAGACATTATCTACTTATCGTACACTACTACATAGTAGATAGTTTAACGCATCCTTAAAGGATGGTTATTCCAAACATCCTTTGAGTTACTTGTATTTCAATTGCTATTTCACTTGAGTTGGATTTATTGATATATATATGTTGAGTTTTGCCAAATTTAAATTAACAACGCGGTATTTTGAGCAATTCAATTCTGGCATGAGTGTTTACCTATACACTTATAATGGATGCGAATGGTCCAAAATATCGGGTCGTTACAGGAATTGTTATGAATTTTCTAAGGCAAAAAATGGTATTTTGGATTATTAAATTATTTACGGGAAAAATAATTATTATTTGGATCTGAAAATTTTTATATGTTAAAGAGAACATATTAATTGATTTTTTGGAATTTTTCCAGAATTTTCAAAGGTGTTTTAATAGTTATATAAAATCATTTCAGGTATGGGACTTAAATGTTTTGTATAATTATAAAGGAGAAAGGGGCTTTTTTCAAAATTATTTAAATTTCCAAATGAGGAAAGTCGGCAGCTTTTTTTAATATAAAATTTTGGAAACCAATCAGATTTAGACAAAGAAGGCAGGTGGGGTACAAAAGAACTATTCTAAAGTACAATTTTCACAATTTCAACTCTTTCGGTAAGAGCTTCCACCTCCATTTCAAACCTTCCGACAAGGTTGAAAGGTATCAAACCTTTCGACTAGGTCAAAAATCAATGCACATGGTATCAGGCGACTTGTACGTAGTGAATTGGAAGGAGTCGAAATGTTTAGGGACGAATGGTTAGAGCTTTCGAAGGAGATGAAGTTATGTTTTGGATTTAAAGAAAATACGCCTGCTAGCTTTCGACAAAGAGCTTCCGACACTGTCAAATGGTTTAAAAGAAAAAGTTTCGATTGGTTTGCTTTCTTGTTTTAATTGAAACCTTTCGACAAAGTCGAAAGGTATAGCTTTCGACAAGGTTAAAAGCGTAGTTACCGCTTCCAAACCATTCGGTACAGATGGAGTCAAAGGTTATCTTTTGTTTTATAAAACTTGTCGCCTCTCTCCATTGATTTCAAAGGGTTGTTCCAATATCAACAATTCATTGTTTTAGAAGGGTTTCAAAAGGTTTTGTAAAGGTTTCGAAGCAGTTGATTTCGACTCCAATGTTTTTCTGATCCTTTTGTTCTACTTGAAGCCATAATCCAAATGTTTTAAGTCGAAATGTTTTAAAGGTTTCAAAGTAGTTAACTTTGAATGGTTGCGAAAGGTTTCCACTTGTTTTAAATTGAACCCAATGTCTTCGAAAGGTTTTGAGTTTCATTGCTTTCGAGATTAAGTCGAAAAGAAACCTTCCGACAAGGTCGAAAGGTGGGACCTTTCAACAAGGTCGAAAGGTATGGTTTTAATGTTTTCAAAAGGCTAAGGTTTAAAGGATTTAGAAGGCGGATGTCATATGTTTTAAAGCTTGTAAAAGGAAGGCTTTTTAAAAGGTTTTGAAGGAGTTACCTTCAATGATTTCGAAATGTTTATTAAAGGATATAAGGATTTACCTTCAATGCTTTCGAAGGGTTTTATTAATGGTTTTGAAGGAGTTACCTTCAATGTTTCCGAAAGGTTGTTTAAAGGTTTTAAACAAAGGTTTTGAACGGAATGACTAGGTAGATAGCCTAAGTGTTTTAAGTTATAAAGGACTTTTAACTTATTTTAAAAGGATAGATAATCCTTATTGAACATCATCAACATTATTTTGAGTAAAGTATATATAACATGGCAAAAATAGCTTAAAGTAAAGCTAAAGATGTATTTTGCTTGTATATATATGGTTTGATGGACTAAATCATTTTGAAAAGGTTTTCAAGGAAAATTTAAAGAGAAGTTAGACCAGATATTTTGAAGGGTAGTTAACCCAAAAGAAAATTCGGGCAGTTAGCTCATTTAAATTCGGACAGTCTATCCATTTTAAGGGCAGTCAGCCCAAAGGACGGTTAGTTTAGAGGATGGTTAGTACAGAAAAGAGCAGTCAGCTCTGATATGAACAGATAGTTCATTTATTAGCATAAAAAACCTTGCTACTTTTTAAGGATAGTTAGTCCACCCTTTTTACCTATTTTGGGCAGATAGCCCATTATCTTGCATAAAAGATATTTCTATTTTGGTATAATTGGTTTTAGGACAAATAGTCCAGAATAGAGGAGTTAGCTCAGAGTTTAGGACAATAGTCCAGTAAAGAACGGATAGTTCAGATTTTGGACAAACGGTGTATTTTATTTCCTATTTTATCATAATGGATATTGTTATATTATTACTATAATTAGTTGATTAACCAGTTTGGTTGCAGGAAAGGATTTGCAAAATATATGTTTAGAAAAGGGATAGTAGTGAGGGGAAACCCATTCCGATAAGCGGCGTGGTCTCACAATATATCGGTAAACTGAGATGTAACAGAAATTATTCATACCAGGCTTTATGTCTGACTCGAAGTTTTTGTTTCCCCTTAAACTCTCGGGTGCTCAAATTTTGATTTGAGTAGGTTGAGGGTTTAGGTTTTCAGGTTTTAGCAGATTTTGGCGAATAAGCTTACGAAGACGAGCAGGTGGCTGACGGATAGCCAAATTAGGAATTCTGTTTTTAAATTGTTTCCGCTGTGTATTAAGATAGATATGTCTATATTGCTTCGATCATCCAAGGGGGCATCTTCATATATCGCTCTTGGCGTAATGTTGTTAATTATATTTGATCAATGCCTAGGATACGTTTGTGGATTTTTGTAACTTGGATATGATATTATTTGAAATGTAATCACAGAAATTATTGTTTTTTGGAAATCTGTGATTTTATTCATATTCAAATGCTTCTGATATTATGGATACCATTAACATTACTGTATTCCCTCACTAAAATTTAATACTATGGATGACTGCAACATCCATAGCGCTTAGCTTTTGGCCTCAAAACATGGGATGTTACATTTATGGAGTCATAGGAGTGTGATGCAGGAGATTTGGATGACCAATTATCAACTAATTCGGATCGGTACTGATCTAATTGGATCGGATCGGTGCCGATTCGAAAAGTTAGGCTATTTTTAGCCCATACTTCATGGAGACTTTCGTGATGCTCTTTTAGGTCTTTCGGTCAAGTTTCAAGTCATTCACGCTTAATCTAAATGTTCTAACTCCTTTCGAATTCTGCTAGGTTAAAAATCCTATTAACACACACCACCATAATTGAGAATGACATTTAAGGGAAATCCAAATCTCAAATTCTTTCATAAATTTCTTCAAAAAATCCATTTAATAAATCTCTTTTACTTAAATTCTAAATTCATTTATAAAAGACTTTTATAATTATCAAAAATCATGTATATAAGTTTTATAAATCTTCAATATCATTTATAAAACTTCTTTATAAACATTCAAAACCCTTTATCAAACTTCTTTATAAATATTCAAAACCCTTTATAAAACTACTTTTATAAACTTTCCTTATTTTAAAAAAACTTCTTTATTAAACTTAAATTAATAAAGTTCCTTTGATAAATCAATTATTTAGACACCTTTAAGTAAACAAGTTGTTATTTAAACCTTCTTCGTTTAGTTATCTTTAAACCACATTAATAAAATAATGATTTCAAACAATCATTCAAAAAGTATTTAATTACTTCAAAACACCCTTTTATAAAATAATTACTTAACTTGAAACCATTATTAAAAGTAAGACTGACTTTACTAATAATCGGAAAAGGCTTAGTGACCACAATAGATCTCATTTAGTTGAGTTCAACTTATCCAAGTATAACATGGGTATTTACATAACAAGTAGATATATAAAAGGAATCAACCAACAACAACCAAATCAACATATAGGTAAGATGTCCAAGTTACTATAATAGCAGTGTAACACCCCATATTTTTATAACATTAATTAGAATAATTAATTGGGCAAATTAAATAAAATAATGTGAAGATTAATAGGTTGAGATTTGATTAGACTAAGGGTAGCCATGCCATGTTAGTGTTTGAATTAAAATGAAATAACATAAGCTAATGTGTTAGGATATGAGAAGGGTAATATGGGAAATAGGAGAAGGGCTTATACGCTAAACCCTTAGGAATGAAACTCACGTTCATTTCATTTTCACACAAACTAAAACTATACCAAGGTCGACCACCATTATTGTTCTCAAGAGAAGATTAAAGCTATGATTCAAGTAAAGGAAGATAACCAACATCAAATCTCACATCTTATAATCTCAAAGCTAAGGTAAATAATTACTAAATCCCATTTTCTTATGATTTTGGTTTTAAGAATTAGATCTGAAATGTTTTTGCAAGTATACGTCATGTTTTGATGATTTGGTCGGGACAATATTTGAACAAGTATGGATTGTCCCAAAAGAAATATTTCACTTGGGACATGAATCTGTATTTGTCCTGTTTGGACCAAGATGAGGGAGTTTCTTTAGTGACTAAGTAGTTCACTATATCAGCGTGCCATGGATCGATAGAAATTGAAAGAAGTTGTTCATCAGGGAAGTTTTCATTTATTGGCAAAGAAGATGGTGCGTTCGGAAGACGAGATAAGTGATCGGCTATGACATTATCGGATCCTTTTTTGTCTTTGATTTTAAGGTCAAATTCTTGAAGTAAAAGGATCCGACGAATCAAACGGGATTTAGCATCCTTTTTAACGAAGATATATCGAAGCGTAGAGTGGTTTGTGTACACAGTAATGTGTGAACGTATCAAGTAAGATCGAAACTTTTCAAGTGCAAAAACGACAGCTAGAAGCTCTTTTTCAGTTGTTGTGTAGTTGAGTTGAGCATCGTTCAAAGTCATACTCGCGTAGTAAATGACATGAAGGATTTTGTTGATGCGTTGTCCTAAGACAGCACCAACCACAAAGTTAGAAGCTTCACACAGTATTTCGAAAGGAAGATTCCAATTGGGTGCGTAAATGATTGGAGAAGAAATGAGTTCCTTCTTAAGACGTTCAAAAGAAGAGATACAATCAGAGTTAAAATCAAAAGGAACGTCTTTTCCGAGGAGAGTCATCAAAGGACGAGCGATTTAGCTAAAGTCTTTCACAAAGCGACGGTAAAAGCCAGTGTGTCCAAGAAATGATCAAATGTCCTTAACGGATTTGGGAATGTGTAGGTTTGCAATGACATCATTTTCGCTTTATCTACCTCAATGCCTTTATTTGAGATGATATGTCCAAGGACTAGCCTTGTTTGACCATAAAGTGGCATTTTTCCCAATTCAAAGTCAAATCTTTTTCTTTGCATCGATTTAGAACCAACTCAAGATGATATAAACAATCGGAAAAAGAATCACCAAAGATAGAGAAATCGTCCATAAAAACTTCTACAAACCGCTCAATCATGTCAGAAAAGATGCCAACCATGCATCATTGGAAGGTAGTAGAACCATTACAAAGTCCGAATGGCATACGTCGATAAGCAAAGGTACCGAATGGATACGTGAAAGTTGTTTTCTCTTGATCTTCGGAATTTGGTTATAGCCGGAATAACCATCAAGAAAGCAGTAGAATTCGTGGTCGGCTAACCGTTCGAGCATTTGGTCAATGAAAGGAAGAGGGAAGTGATCTTTACGTGTTGTGGCATATAGTTTTCGATAGTCAATGTAAACACGCCAACCCGTTTGAGTACGAGTTGGAATAAGTTCGTTTGAATCGTTCTTGACAACGGTTAGCTCGGAATTTTTCGGTACAACGTGATTGGGCTGACCCATGAACTATCAGAGATTGGGTAAATGATTCCATTGTCGAGAAGTTTGAGAATTTCATCATGCACCACATCTTTCATTTATGGATTAAACCTTCGTTGCGCATCACGAACAAGCTTGGTATCGTCGATTAAATGGATGCGATGTTGAACAAGAGTGGGACTAATTCCCTTTATATCGGAAATAAACCATCCAATTGCTTCTCTATTTTTCGAAAGAATAGAGAGTAACGAGGTTTCTTGATCAGGAGAGAGAGTTGTGGAAATTATGACGGGCAACGTTTCATTATCACCAAAGTATGCGTACTTAAGGTGATCGGGAAGTGGTTTGAGGTCCAACTTCGGGAGTTTTTCGTTCAAAGAATTGGGTTGAGATTCGGACTCAACTGGAAGTGATTCAAAGGGAAGAGTATATTCAATCTCGTTGGGGGTTTCGTGAAACAATTCTTCGTATTCGGCTTTGCGTTCGTCGTCAAGGTCAAGTGTCTCGTTTTCGAAGTTCTCGTGAATGGAACTAACTTCCAATGTTTGGTCATAAGGTTCATTCGATTGGCTTTCAAGATTGAAAATGTTGAGATCCAAAGTCATGTTTCCAAAAGAGATTTTCATCAATCCGTTACGACAATTAATTAAGGCATTTGAGGTAGCTAAGAATGGTCGGCCTAAAATCAATGGAATTTGACTCGTGGGATTTGTCACGGGTTGTGTTTCGAGAACGATAAAATCAACGGGGAATATGAATTGCCCTACTCGAATGAGCACGTCATCGATTACTCCCATGGGCTTCTTAATGGAACGATCGGCGAATTGATGCGTAACTTTTGTGGGTTTGAGCTCACCTAAGCCTAATTGTTCGTACACGAAGTATGGAATCAAGTTGACACTCGCGCCTAAGTCAATCAAACATTTGTTAATCATCTTGTCTCCAATTGTACACGAAATCATAGGGCAGCCAGGGTTTTTGTATTTGATGGGCATGGATTGGGACAAGACTTCACTCAAACTGACGGCTAATAAGACCTTTTTGGGCACTTGAGTGTGTTGCTTTTGGGTACACAAGTCCTTAAGAAGTTTTGCGTAAGTAGGGACTTGCTGAATGATGTCAAGAAGTGGGATGTTAACTTTCACTTGTTTAAAAATTTCCAACATCTTTTCCATTTGGTCCGAGTGTTTCTTTGGTCGAAGATGATGTGGAAATGGAACACGATACTCGGTAGGCGGGTCTACTCGAGTAGAAGAAGAATTTTTATTGGCATTCGATTCAACGTTTGGCTCCACGTTCAGTTCAGATTCGTTCGTCATTTTAGCAGCGTCGAGAGAGGTTTCCGGTAAATCGTTTGGGTTAACGACTTGGTTATCGATTTGTTTACCGAAACGTAAAGTTGTGATAGCATTCAATCGGGTGACGTTGCTATCTTGAATAACATGGGCTTGATTTGAATTTGTGTTTTGATTTCTGGGATTTGGAAGGGGCTGGCTTGGGAATGTTCCTCGTTCGCGTTCACTTACAGACATGGCTAATTGACTCATTTTCATTTCAAGTTTTGCAATCGGTTGGTTTGTGTTTTGCATATATGAGGTCAATAAATTTTGCAAATTGTTGTTTGGTTGAAGGCTTTGAGTAGTTCCTTTAGCCAATGTTTCAAGAGTTTTTTCAAGTGAACTTAAACATTTATCGTCTTAGGGAGGATGAGTAGAATTTGGTTGAAAATTTGATTGTTGCGGTTGATTATGAGATGGACCTGTAAAGTTTGGTTGAAAATTGTTGGGCTGAAAGGGTGGATTCGAAGCATTATTCGGGAATGCTTGAAAATTTGGACGAACTGTATTCGTGTTGGGATTGTTTTGGTTCAAAGCAAAATTTGGATGATTTCTCCAACCAGGATTGTACATTGGAGAAAACAGGTTGTTTTTGGCTTTATTGAAAGCATTGATTTGTTCGACGGAATTAGAAAACTGATTGGCTATATGATTAGGATCACTGCATTTATAACACATCGGTTGGGAAGCTTGGTTCATTTGATTCGATGAGAAAATGATATCGAGTATTTTAATCATTGTGTCGATCTTAGCTTCCAAAGCAAAAGAAGATCCTATCGAGTGTGCACTCGATCATGAGTAAATTGATTTTTTGTTCGAACGTTCCCATTGGGATGATTTTTCGGCAAGGTTTTCAAGAAATTGCCAAGCATCGTCGTGATGTTGGGCAAGAAAATTGCCTTGGCACATTAATTCAAGCATGGTTCGTGAGCCATTTCAAGTCCATCGTAAAAGATTTGGCAAATCATCCATTTTTCGAATTTATGGTGTGGACATTTTATCAAAAGTTCTTTGAATCTTTCAAAATATTTTTCGAATGGTTCTCCCTTGAATTGATGAAAATTTACAATTTCATTTTGGATTCTACTCGTTTTTTCCAAGGGTTAGAACTTTTTTAAGAAAGCTTTTACGAATTCTTCCCAAGTTTTAATCGAGTTCGATGGTAAGCTGTACAACCATTTTTCAGCGTAATCCGTAAGAGCGAATGGGATTAGTCGAAGTTTGATTCCGTCATCGGAAAGTTGTTGGAGTTTTATGGTTGCGCAAACTTGTTCGAATTTAATCAAGAAAATGTATGGGTCATCGTGCTCAAAATTGCCAAATTTTGGAAGCGTGGCAATATGGTTCGAGTGAATTTTGATGGTTACCTGTAGGGGAGGGTAACGTGATGCAAGATGGAATAGAAACTCTATCAGGAAAGGTTCTATCCATAAGAGTTCGAGGGGCGTTCTCGTTTGACATTTCGGGTGGATCGTCTGTTCGAGTTAAACGATTAGTTGTTGAGTCGCGAGTCCAACGATTTGTTGTTGTGTCACGAGTCCAAGTACTCATGCACAAGTGAAAGTCGAAAAGAGAAAGAAGTTAGAAACGAGTTTAGAGTATGAAAGAAGATTTGGAAAATGAAGTGAAAAATTGTTTTTGTTTTTGTTTTTTTTAAAGGAAGAAAAATATTTACCAAGTGAAATTTATTTTCAAAAGAGAAGTTTGATTTTTTTGTTTTGTTTTTGGCTTTTCAAATTTCTTTTTTTTGTTTTTGAATTTTCAAATATTTACCAAAAGGATTTTTGTTTTTTTAGAAAATGGAAATTTGATTTTTGTTTTTGTTTCTGAATTTTCAAAAAAAAAAATTGTTTTTGAAAAGATTTTTTTTTTGGAATTTTTTTGATTGAAAATATTCAAAGGAATGGAAAGGAATTTTTTTTATTTTGGTTAAAAAAATTAAGTAAAATTTACAATTTTTTTTGGATTTTGGATTTTTTTTTACATATGCATGAACTAATGTAACTGAATGAATGCAAAGGACTTAATTACAGTTTTCGGTTCTTAGTAGCTCCTAACCCAAAATTGTATAATCATACTTTGTCTTAAATCAACAAAAATATTTCTCCGCCAGGTAATGGGCAGGGGTTATCGGTGCACCACGAATCACTGTAGCAATGCAGTCGAAGGTTTAAGTACCTTCAAAGGAACGACCACTATAATATTTATGAATCACCATAATATTTATAAATGATTATTACTCTGCCGTAGCCTAGACACCAAGAAAAAAATTGTTCAAAGAATACAATTGTGAAGATAAAATTAAGCCATAAGTGAGCTCATGACACCCTTAAGTCGAATGTCTATCCTTTATTATTAGCCAAATTCTACGATGAAATGAATTTGTGGGCTAAGGGAAAGGTGATGAAATCCCTCACCTTATGTGAATTGGGGTATTTCCCTTAGGAAATAAAAATAAGATGAGATGAATGAAAAGAAATAATTAAAGGTGAATTTACAATGCAACTAAAATGAAGTTTGTTTTTGTTTTTGGATTTTGAAATTTTTTTTTATAAATGCAAATGCAAGCAACCAACAATGCAATTCAAAATAAAACTAGAGAAGAAAGCACAATACTAGAGCGTGCATATTATTTAGCAAATATTTTTTTTAAAGAGGCGATTTTTTTTATAAGCAAAGCAATTCTTCTTGATTTTCTGCTTTGGCAACCTAAAATAAAAACAAGATATATATATACAGTTTATTTATTTAATTTTATTTTTAAACTAAAATAAAACAAAATAAACTAAAACACATTAATAAAAAGAGAATGTTTTTTTAAGAACAAGACCAAACAAAACTAAAATCAAATTAAACAAAACAAATTAAGCAAACTCTTTTTTTTTAATAGGATGGAAGTTAAAATAAATTAAAACAAAACGAACCTAAAATAAAACCCCTTTTTTTAAAAAAAATTTTGAAAAATGGAAAACTAAATTGAACTAAACAAATAAAAAAAACGGGATCCGACCAATCCTACAGCCCGGTCCACTAACAAGTTGAAACCAAATCCACCCAAATACACTTGAAAGAGAATGTTTTAATTTAATCACACGGCCTGGCCACTGAAATCAATCCAAAGATAAATAAAAGAAAAAAATTTGCCAGTCTTTGATTCGAAAGCTTCTTGTAATCCCCCTTTTTTTTAATGGAGAAACCCAATACACTTGTAGAAACAAAATTAAACTCTCATTCTCCTCAAATGAATCCACCTCTTTCCACGAAATAAAAAAAAAGAGAAGAAGAAATTGCAAAATCAAATTCTACTTTGTTTCGGTGGTTCTCGTGATTGGCGATGCGGTTTCAGGGCAGAATTGAAGGTGGTTGGTGTTTTGGCTCGTGATGTGAAGTCGCGTGAGTTGAAGGTGGTGATTGGGGATGGCTATTCTCGATTTGGGAGCTCGATTTGGAGGGAGGCGGTGGTTCACTTCAGGTGCAGGTTCGATTGCAAAGGTGAGTTGCTCAGGCGATTTTGGGTTGTCGCGATTATCTGCGATTGAGTAGTAGTTGATGGGAGGAGTGTGGACAGTATAGGGGAGTTCTGGTGGTAAATGGAGATTGTCATGGTGAGGAATTGTGGTTTGGGTTGCAAGTTTCGGCGAAGGAAAACTTGTTCGATTGGTGAATCGAGCTCGGGTGGGTAGGTACTGGTAGGTGATGATGTTCTATGTTTTTTTTGGCATAATGGAGTTGTTAAGTGGTGATGGGGTGTTACTATTGAGGAGATGGTTGATAAGTTGAGAGGTTTGTTGCTGTCAGAGGGGTTGAAGCAATTTTATCAGTTGAAATAGAACTTTTCGGAGTTGTAGATGTTTGTTTGTGCAAAGAGAACTACAATTGGAAGTTAAACAATGAAGCATTGTTGAAGTGGTCTGGCAATTATGAGGTAGCAGTAGGGGTACTTGACTTGGTTGTGAAGCAGGCAGTTTGATATGGGGTGTAATGGTTAATGTAACATTTTGATTGAGGATGATGTAGTGAGTTGGGATGGTGTATCGATGGAAGTGATCAGGTAAAAGAAGTTGATGGTGCAGAGGCAAGGATGAATGGTGTTCGACAATTTCAGGTATGATTTTTGGCTGACAGTGAGTGGATTATTTGGAGGCAGTGCTTGGGGTGGTTGTATGAGAAATAGGGGAGTGATAGGCAGAAGTTGTGGTGGGAATGGTGATTGTTTACTTGGTGGTGAGGTAAGACAGAGTATGCTGTGAAGTGTGGGTTTTGTTTGAGTGGAGTGAACTGTGATGTGGTGGATGGTTTTGCTGCTATGAAGGTAGGTGATTGCTGTGGAAGTTATAGTGATGTTTGATAATGTATTGCACTGTTGTTTGGAACAAAATGGAGCAGAATGTGGTTGACGTCAGTGGAGAGGATGGTGGTTGAATGAAAGGTTGTGTAGTGTTGTAAGATCTGATTGTTTGGGTGACTGGAAGTGGATTGAGAAGAGATGCTTAAGACACTGTGTTTGTTCAATGTTGCAAGTAGATGGTTGTTGCAAGTAGATGGTTGTTGCAAGTAGATGTAAGGCGGAATGCAGTGATATGGAGCTGAAACATTGTGGCAATGCAGTGGTGACAGTGCACAGATGTGCACGGTATGATGTTTGTTATCGAGTGTCAACAAATGAATGCAGGAGTGTTAGCAAATGAATGAAGTAGTATTGAAGATGTATTGAATGGTATTGAAGATGTATTGAGAGATGGAAGTAAGTGATAGTATTGGTTTGTTGACAGGCAATGGTTGTCGCAGCAGAAGGTTTGCAGTGCTACTGGAATTATGGGGGGAGTGAATGAGAAGAGGTGGCAGTAGGAGGATGTATGTGATATGAAGTGGTAGGCAATTGTAACAAGGAGGATGTATGGATAGGCAGTAGTGTGTAGAACAAGTTTGGGCAGAGGGTGTAGGTCAGTGAGGAGAAAGAAGAGTCTTCTGTGCACAGTGAAGGGAGGAAATGATGGTCTTTGGCAGTGAAGTTATTTTTTGAAAGAAATGTAGATGGTGAAATGGATGCTTGTAAATATTTATAAAAGAAAAGAAATAAAATTTGTTTATCTTTTGAAATGAAATTGTGATGTGTGATGATAATTTTTTTTTAAGTATGCAAATGGAAATAAAACTAGAAAACAAGCACACAAATAAAATGTCACAAAAACCACACACAAACACACAATTATTTTTTTAAATGCAACACACAAAAATCAAACAAAAATAATTCAAAGAATAGGAATCTAAAATCAAATAAATTCCCTGGCAACGGCACCAAAAACTTGTTTAACGACAAATATTCTCTCGGATTAGAAAATCGCCGAATAATTTCAAATTAAAATTTAACTGCAAGCGCACGGCATACAATTTTAGTACGTGGCGAGTACGGGTCGATCCGTAGGGAATTTTTTAGATTTTAGAATTTTCTAATCCATCAAATTAGACCAAAGTGGAGAGAAGATTGTTAACTACAATTTGTAAACAAAATGAAGCTAAAATTTAAAAGAAAATGAGATTAAAAACTATGAGATTAGAGAACAATTTAGAGGCAAATCCACTCTCCTATTTTTGTAAATCAACAAACAAATCATTTATGATCTTTAGTTTTGGTGTTAAGTGAAATAATTGTTGCATTTATCATAAGTATGGTTTATTTATGTTATTAATTAACATAACTCAAACCATCAAACTATAATGCAATAAATAAACCACTCATAGATTCTCATGAAAATGAAACCAAAGCTAAAGCCGTTTTAAGTATGATCTATTTATTATTGTAATTAGTAATATAGATCATCAAATTTTGTTTTTACTTTATTTTCAAAATCAAAAATCAATTAGCAAATGATGATGTAAATTGTGTTTATGTTGAATAAGAATAGTTCATTTGCAAATGCAACATAAGCTATCAAACCCACTTGTATAAACTTACATCAAAATCTACTCTCATGAAGCACAAATAAAAGAGACCGTAAATCATAAAAATGTTGAAATTACATAGAGTTAGAGAGCTTCATTACCCCTAAATTGAAGGGATTTAGCTACTCATTTGTGTTATCAAATCAACACTTGTAAATTTCAACATTAAAAAGCAAAGAAATGAAAACTAAACAATGGAAGAAAGAGAGTTTAGCTACTAACTACTTGCATAAAAATTAAAGCTACACTACTTGCATGAATGTAAATCTAAGCTATAAACATTAAAAGAAAGATAGCATAGAAATAAACATTAACAAAAAAGCAAAGAAAAGCATGTAGAAAAGAAAAGAGAAAGAGGCTTGGAAACCATTTTATTTCATGTAACTTTGAGCTTATAATTTGTTTGCTTAATTTCCTAAGTAAAAATGAAAGGTAGAAGATATTTACATGTGCATAAGAGGGCTATTTATACATGCATAAAACCCTAATTCAATTTTTAGGGTGCTTTCCAAAATTCCCTTTAGGAAGTGTGGCCATCAAGTAACCATTAGCCACAATTAATCCATCATTTAATGTGCATGAAGCTTTAACCTCCACTTAGCTGTCCATTAGCTTCTAATTGTAGATTTAGGTAAGTGGGTGGGGTCCTCCATAATCATGAACTTGAATTATTTCCTCTTCATTCATTTGTATTCCTTTGTGCATGCATATATCTTCATGAATACCTCTTCCATATGCATCAAAATTTCCTACAAAAATAATATAAAATGTCCAAGTAAAAATTCTCAAATTGACAAAAGCACAAAAATGACCATTTTGTCCCTGAATGAAGATGAATATATAATGATTTGAAAACAGTTGAATTTTGGTTTTAAACATGTTAAAATGCCCAAATATGATATTTACTTAAATAAAAAAAGATAAAATATGAATGTATATATATGCACATTTACGTGCACATCAGAACGTAATGTAATTCATTCCATCAGCCGCCATTTTCTTCATCCCTCTCTTACAGTAAACAATGGCTTCTTTCTTCATTCATTTCTCCTATTTCTCACAAATCTTCACCAAATGAATCCAAATAAAATATATGTGAACAAAATAGAGAAATTGCAACAAATTAAAGGAGAGAAGTTGTAAACGGCGTAGTAATTTTAGAAGATAGAGATTTAAATCTAAGGATGACAGGTGAGTGGATTTAATTATATATCTTTTACGTTTATGATATATTATCACTAGTACAAAACTGGTCATTTGTGTCGGTTGTGTAACCCCTGTTGTGTCGGTTTTACAACCGACTCATATGAAGACGACACAAAAGACATTTTTCTGTTGTGTCGGTTGTACGACCAACACAAATATCAATCATTTATGTCGGTTGTTATTAAAGAACCGACACAAAACTATGAACACTTGTGTCGGTCTTTCTAAAAGGACCGACACAAATCAGCTTGTATAGTGAAGCACACCGCCGTTTATTATGTCGGACCTTTTATAAAAACCGACACAACTGTTCATAGTTTTGTGTCGGTTCTTTAATAACAACCGACACAAATGATTGATATTTGTGTCGGTTATGTTTGTTTTTTCAACCGACACAATTGATATAAAGTTGTATCGGTTTCCTTTGAAGTAACAACCGACACAAGTAATATCTGAAGAAAAAAATATATTATTGGATTATAGAAACAGTATGAAATTGAATTTTAATTTTTTATAAACCAACGTTACTATGAACTGATTGAACAAAAAATATAATTATATTATCCATCAGCATAATTCATGTTTACAGACCAAAATAGAATATAATCTATCACAAACATAACGTATATAACAAAATACCAACGTACGTTACAAAAGATCAGCGTACACAACCAACTACATCCAATTATACATGATATAACTAGCTAAATTCTCTCGAACCTTGGCTATCTCTTGTTGGTTATAAGAACCTTCTCGTACAAAGTCCTGCAATTAAGAGAATTTTTATACAAAAGACAATAATTAAGTGATCAGGAATACTCTACAATATATATAAAAGATCAGTCTGAGAGTTCCCTCAGCATCACTTCACGTTCAACCCTTGTCCTGAATTCTTGAATAAAATGGTAAATTTATATTGAATACTTTATTGGTAAGGTGACGTGTAGTGAAGAAACTATATCACTACATTCACCAAATAAAGTAACGCTTGAATAAAATCTACTTTTCTGAACGTTAATTATAAAAAATGCAATAAGGATATAAATGATTTAGTGGCATATGTACATCTATTATAGTACAGTCATGATTCTAGTTTAAAGTTTGAGCTTGTTTAATTATAACCCAACATGGATACTGCTCTAATTCTAGATCATAATGCAATATGACATGGATCCAATAGCAGCATTTCACCAAAACTTCCAAAGTTCACCACACAAACAAACCTTCCCGACCACCTAACTGTTGCCATCCCTTCTCTGTTATATTCAACTTCGTAATAGATGCACTCACTACTCTAACTCATGGACTTTAGTGCCTTACTGTCGGTCACAAGATCAATATCAGATCTATCTTTCCAATAAAAAACAAAACTTGCTATTATGATGTTTAGAAAAGCAAACGACTATCTCCATTTTCAACGTCTCCTGCTCTTTTAAATCTCATTCGCTAATTAAATGGTAAATATTAATCATCTTTATTCATATTGATTGTTTAGTTATAATTTTTGAGACTATTTAGTTTTGATTTTTACAGGTGAATTAATACAATTGTTAGGGATGAATGACCACTAGCTTAATACTGGTCAATTTAAACCAACCATCATCACTAAAACATTATTGATGGATCAATATTCTCCACCAATGCGTGGCTGGCAAGAGGGTCCTTATTATTCCTTTTATCAATTTTGGTCGTTGAAGATCATTTAATGGACACAGAATTTCAGATATCTGTCACAATTAATTTGAGTAAAGATCACCGACTCGATCATACTTTATAAAAGTTGTACGCTAGTTACAAGTAGAGCAGAAGATCCGAATGCCTCGCCTATAAATGCAACACTAGCTCACTGTAAAACTCACTCACTCACTCACTGACGACCAAAGTAAACAAAACAAGAAATGGAATTGTAGACATGAAAGCATCATCGCCATGGATCGCCTTGTTTGCACTAGCGTATGCGGTAGTGCTATTGACCTACGCACCAGCAGGTACTGAAGCAGTGACGTGCAACCCACTTCAGTTGAGTTCATGTGCAAACGCAATCAATTATGGAACACCTCCACCACCATCTTGTTGCTCCAACCTGAAGCAGCAGCAACCTTGCTTCTGCCAGTATGCCTCCAATCCGGCCCTCAGTGGTTACTTCAACTCCCCTAATGCTAAGAAGATGGCTAATTACTGTCGGGTTCCTTTCCCCAAATGCTAGTTTACTGCTTCCACCTTCCATGTCTGTTTTATCATATTTATTTCCTATATCTGTGCATGAATTTAAGGTATTGCCTCATGTGGCTGAAGTTTATGGTAATCACTGTTGCATACACACTGTTGCATTATCCATCAGATTTCCCTTGCCATATCACCTCTACAACTCCAACTTCCCCCTGACTGTTGCATACACACTGTTGCAGTGATTCACCACCACTACAACTGCTACTTACATTCAACTCTCTGACACTACCTCTGCACCTACCTTAAAGCAGCAATCTCAATAAAAAATTAGTCTGCTGTTCCTAGGGTCGGGTACAACTGTCAAAACTTGGGCACCAAGTGATTTTATTCAATTCAATTATAAGTTAACTTAACAACTTAAAAGACCTTTCTTTTCCATTTTGAACTAATTTACTTTTATGTTATTATTTTCTATTTTGTTTCTTACAATTGACTAGTGAGTACTTATTCAACGTTCAAACATACTGTTAAAAGATTCAGAATACGTGTTCCATTTTACATAATACTCAAAAAAAATATAAAAAATCTACTCGCTATATATAATATCAATCGAATACATTTAACTTCGATCTTATAATGACAGTGATATACTGCTGATCATTAATATTTTAAGACTGGTCGACCAACATGAAGTACCATTTCTTTTATTTTCCTTTGGTAATTTATTTTATTTTAATTAGATGAAGAAACAGAAAGGAGGTTTCCTTTTTGTCATTAATGTAGAAAAAATAAGACTTCTGTCATTAACAAAATAACTGGACGCCAAAGTAAAGTTAGGTTCCTTTTTGTCAAAATAAATCGTTGATAGTGCGTTCAATCATAACAAATGAACAAGGAATTCTTACATTGGCCTTAGTTTATGCTACAGCACTCATTTTTTGATATCAATACACTTCTTTATCACAACCCAACCACCATTTCATTTCATCTAAAATGTTGCCACCAATTATTTTGATAAAAACATTGACACTTGTTCCTATCGTGACTTCTATTGCAAAGTGGTAAGAAGAAATGTTGCCCTTCACCCAAACAAGTCACGTTGTACCCTCTTCAATGTATGAAAACCTTCACCCCCTAATTGTCTTTAATTAGTCGCTTCTGCCCTAATTAAGTCTAATTAATCAACAAGCAATTAACTCAGACATTACTGCAACAATATCAAAGTGACCATTCACAATCCATTACAACCCCACAACAAATCTGAGCTATGGACGTTATTTGCCACTTTAGCTTGATGACATTAGTAGTTTTCTTCTATAAATAACATGTTATTCTCCTACATTAGAGAAGGGACGTTTCAGATCTATTGATATCAAGATTATACCATCCATAGTAATATAGCTTTGTAATATTACGAATCAAACGATAAAATAGCTTTAAGATTAATGAAATGCAGTCATGAGGATTGCACAGACATTTTCTCGGTTTATTTTTTTTCTTGGTGCATCACTACACATTTTCTCGGTTTATTTTTTTTTCTTCAAATACATGAACTGAACAGTAAATAAAGACTTGGCATTTAACTAGCATTGCAGCAATGATTTGATCGAAATATACCTATAATGTAGCTAATGTATAATATGAAGGAAAAAAACTAAAGTAGTACCTTTTGTAAATCGATGCTTTGATTGTGGTTTTTCACTAGGTCATGCATATACCTCATCACATAATATACACAGTCAGTTGCTCCTAATTGTTGAGGACACTACAACAATATTACAAGATAACTTAATAGTTAGTTTAAAATGAATTCATATGCCAAACAATATATAGTATTTATTTTATTTTATTTTTTGTTTGAAAATCAAATCACCTTAACATGCTTCCATTTCAAGGTACTTCCTCGAGACTTGCCACCGAATGCCTTGTAAATTTTGAAGGCCCTACACATGCAAGAAAATGTTAAATAATAACTACTCCGGCACCCGCATTTATGTACACTAATTTCATGTATAAAATTTTAATTTTACCACATATACTAACTTCATATAAGAGAGCAAATATATACAACTTACGTGCTCACTTGCAGTTTAATTTCAAGTTTATGTTTGCGTTCGGCCTGAGAATCAAAAACATAAATCTCATTCATTTCTACACGGAAAACAAGCAGTATACAATGTTTCCTGCGTTACAAGATTTATAGTAAGTGAAAATTGGCATCAAATTTGTAAACTAGTTACTAAAAGTTTAATGTTCATACCCTTCGTACTGTGGGGCTAAAAGTAAGCTTTTAGATTGCAATGCTTTCCATGTGTTCGACAAATATGTATTTGTCGCATCTGGATGTTTTCGCACTTGGGGAAGCTTTTTGGGACACATAAACCCAATGGTCTCCACTTTGAGATCATTGCACATATGATTTAACCACCTAAACAAATTTAAACATATATTATTAGTTTTTTAAAAATTGACTATTCATCAAAAAACTAAGATGGTTATATATAAAAAAATTGCTAAGGAAAAAATACTCACATGATGTAAAGTTGCAACCATGATGCATTCAACCATGTCATACTAAGGAATTGGATAATGTCGTCCATCGTGATATGAATTTCAAAGTCCTCATCGTATGTGAATAAATCCTTATTCACTTGAATTGCATTGATGGCACTATCATTGGATAACATTTGAAGTATTAGGTCATGGAAATATCTGCACTCGCTCGTTAAAGTTTTGAGAATCTCTTCATCCACGATTGATTTGCATTTTGCAGACTCATCTGACATTGTATTCACGACCTTGTCATTACTATTTTCAAACAAATCCTTGTTTGGTTGAGATGTAGGCACCTAATTCAAAATTTTAAGTAGATGTTTGAAATTATGTTGTTAAAAGAATAGATGAATGCTAAGAATTCAACTTCATATGTTAACTACTTTCCGATAAGTTTATAAATAGCTAAATTATCTATAATAAGTTCTAGTATGAAGAAATTTTACTTCTTTAATATGTTCTAATATGAAATAGAGGAGTTTAGCAAGCTAAATTAAGGAAGAAAAATGCATTCATTACCGTATCATTATCTCTTAAAAGCACAAGTCTTTTAGGCCATTGAACAAAACTCCCGACCGCTTCTCCTATCGTATTGTGATGTTTAGATGGAACAGGAAGTGAGGTTCCTTCATGACTAGACTCCACTGCATCAATTCCAACTTTTACATGATCGACCAAGATTTGTTGATTATGACATTGATCTCCGGACCTTGAAGCGGGATGTACCATGCCATGACCCACTACAACAATTTTGGAGTCCATATTCACGGCCAAACGACATTTAATCGGTTTCTAGAATGGCAAAGTACAAAACCAACATTTTTCACTTAGCACTTGTCAAATACATAAAATCGTATACGTTTATAAATTCAACTATGAATTGTTTACCTGTAAGTCTGCAAAGGGATCCGTCTCTTGAGTTTTGTTTGCATATTGTAATTTGCTCGGGTGCGTTGATTGACAACTACTACGATGATCAGTTAATGGTGTGCTGATCTCCACCTCCTTGGGCAAATTCATCGTGTTCAAAATGTTTGCAATCTGCTCTTGAACCATTGTACTCATCTCTTGTCTCAATTTTTGGCTCACTTTAGCCTCTATTTCCTGAGTGATAACATGCAGCTCATCAGCTGATATTACACCACTTCGACCTTTCCTTTTCTCTACATCCCCAAATACGTTTTTTATACCAACCGTCCCACCAGTCCCTCTAACTCGACCTGGATGCTCTCTTTTTTCAAGACCACGACTCAAGACATCATCATACCTATCTGGAACCCATGACCCTTCAACGGCTTTTCCTCTCCAATCATTCTATCAACAAAAAAAGCTAAAACATAAGGTGACATGCTTTTCACTATCATATGAAGATTAAAAAATTAAAATAGTGCTATAGTATCATGCTTTTTACTGAAATGTTAGCACCACACGTTTGCTGAAATGATATCATATTACGTGTCATATTTTATCTAATAAAAAAGAATGCTGGGTCGTGTGTGTTTTCAGTTTAAAACATGTAAAGCGATAAAACACATGGAAACTAGTCGTACCATTTTATCTGCAACCATCTTAGTTTTCTCATTAGGGATGACATAATTTCCATCGGTTCCTTTTTTTTATCGTGCCAAAATCCAATCAATACTCCGATCCAAAACAGGTCCACCTGGCAATATGGTCGAGTAATTATGGCCTTCAATTATCCATTTAGCCTTCTTCCCTGCATATCCAGCTTGTCCTAAATAGTGAGGATGCTCATTGCATGCCTGACTCTTCCTAGCCTTCTCACTTATTTGTTGTTTTATGACATTGCAAAATTCAGCAAAACAGAATAGCACAAGCCACGGAACAGTTGCAATTTTTAAATCACCAATTCTATAACCAAATTACATTATAGTGTTGTGCTAATCTACATTGCAAGAATGAAAAAATCCATGTGCAAATCGGACTTAACAAGCAAGATACAGAATTTAAATTCTAACTCATAATTTAATAAATTAAATATCTCCCTGCATTGCATGAATAATCCCTTAATAATCTACATTGCATGAATCCTATCCCCTGCAAATGCATTAGCTTCAAACACAACCCGATCCAATAGCCTACCTAAGGTCACCCCTAACCTGCTCTTCTTTAAACAATAAGAATGCAACTCCAAACATACG
The DNA here is from genome assembly GCA_030737815.1 of Allium fistulosum. Lineage (NCBI taxonomy): Eukaryota > Viridiplantae > Streptophyta > Magnoliopsida > Asparagales > Amaryllidaceae > Allium > Allium fistulosum. The sequence goes on from CM060903.1 coordinate 1,230,151,422, forward strand.
TTTATTTGAATTTTTTTCAAAAGCTGATGGACTTGATGTTGAAGGTGCAGTTGCTCCCTTTTATTACAAAAGTAAGTTTGGTTTTTGCCAGATTTTATTTTGGTTTGCTCACTCGAGTAGCACAAATCAAAATTTTGTGCATGTGCAAGTGAAAGCACAGATACTCATCTAGTGAAAATCAAATCTATTTTTACAATTTATTTCCACAGGAATCTACAGTTGAAGTAAATTCTCTCAAGGAAGCTTATAACTAAAATTTAATCGAAAGATACAATTATTTAAGACCTTCAGTTTTTCTGTTATTTTTCCTTCTATTTTCGAAAGTCAAACCTCAAATAAATAAATTTTGATACAAAGGCATATAAGGTTTATGCTATGATTTTTTGATTTCATTTGAAACATAACTTACATGTAAAATTTTCTGTTCATTCACTATTTAAAATCGAAAGGTACATTGGAGAAAAAAAAACACACACACATGCGCTTATGATTGTCAAATTGAAATGCTTGATTCATGAAGATTGCAAATACTCACTAATGGTAGATATTTGTATAGTAATAAATCCAATCTTTTTCTTTCTTCGTTTTGCTGTCTGCATTCGATTTTCACATACTTTTTCCTTGTTATCTGAATGAAATGCAAAATGCCTGATTTCCTTATTATCACATCTTTATCTCCGCGCTTACCCTCTACGCTCTTCTTTACTTTTTTTTGTCATCGCAAACACGAAACAAAAGAGATAAAAGAAGAGTGTATTTAGCTTTTGAAATTATGCTTAAAAGTTGACTTGCAAAAGGATTTTGATAAAATAAATAGAGAGTTTATCTATCATATGCTCATACTTATGGTGTTTCCACACAAATTCAGTTCTGTGGTTTACAAACGCATCACTTCTCCTACTTTCTCTATCTTATTAGATGGATCCCTAATTGGATTTATTAGTAGTAATATGGGTCTAAGGCAGGGAGAACCCTTCACTCCCTACCTTTTAACAATTTCCATGGAGTTCCTTCCAATTCTGTTTGAACTAGAACATGAAAGTTGGAAATATAACACCAATTTATAAAAGTCAACCAGTCATTAACGATCTTTATACGCTGTAAAGATTTGCAGATAGATGAATTGAACAATATTTTATTTTATTGGAGAGTGATGATACAAAAGATACTTAGATATGTACAATATGTACGTATATTTATATGTACAGATAGATATCTTCTTGAAACACAAATACAGGCTATTGGGCCTTGAAACCCACTTGAGCTATAATATGCGGTATCAACTTATATTATACTCAGCCACATAATACACGAATCCTTCCAGATCTACAACTATACCTCAAAATTGATGGAATTAATTTATTTTATTTTTATTTACCATTCTAAGTGGACTGGTAGCTAGCATGAACTAGTAGCCTTGCAGTTATTAGCAACAGCTGCTGCTTTTGAGAAATGATTTAAGGCAAGCAATGAAAATAGCATAACTAAATCACTTCTGTGAAATATATTTAAGTTTATCTGAAAGCAGACCCTCAGTTGTTAATCATTTCAAATACTAAGGAAAATGCTAGCAACGAAGAAAAACAAGAAGAATATAAGGAGGAAGTATCAAGCCGTATCATATATAACTGCCTCTCACTTAAGTCCACTGAGACTTAAAAGCTATGAATTACAACATAGACTAAAGCATAACCCATGGAGCCAGATTGTACAATATTATATGCAGCCTTTTTTCTTCTGTTTTTTCCCTTTCGCTGCTGCATTGCTGCAGACTTCAAGGCGAAAAAGAAACAGTGGCATGCAATTAAAATGCCTATAGAATATATGTTTATTAATTGATTTAACAACTGGCATTCCAATATCCTTTTTTTAATAATATGCAGGTTGCAGGAAGAGTATAAAGCAAAAATGATATTCCACCCCATGCTTTCATTAATGTGAGACTTTTTCCTTTCTTATATTGTTGGTTTAGTTATGAAAGCATAAAAAACATACCTTAAACTCCTCGGTTTCACAATACTTCTTAAATGTTTCCCATTGTGTTTTTGTAACCCCATCATAATATTCGTATGACTCTTTATGGTTTGCTGGAAGCTCTCTAGTCTTCGTAATCCAACCACTAACCAATTTTGTTTTGAAACCCTTCCATGCTCCACAAACATTTTTTAACACATTATTTTTCATTTTTTCGTCGATGTGATACTCGGTCTGAGGTAATAAAAAATAAAAAATAAACAACGTCAAAGCAGTAAAAATGAATTTGATAAACAATGAAAGCGGTTCATGACTCCAAACACAAAGGATCCAACTGACAAATTAATAAGCGAACAAATGAATTTATAATACCTTAATGTCATCCCAGATGGTATCCTTAAGCCCTTGACTAACGCTAGCCCAATTCTTGATATTGATATCAATTCTAGATCTAGCTGTATCGCCTACGTACGCCTTAAAAGACTTCACCCATTTTCCAGTAGGTTTGCCATTATCACACCACTCAATGAACTTTGGCTCGGATGTTCTGTATTTCTTTCCGGTTGTTGGACCTCTTTGCCTCCTCTTAGATGACGGTTCTGAAGCGGTAGCGGAAGTGTTTTGCTCTTCAGTGTGTTCATATAGTTGCATTTCCATTATTTTTGTATCAAAGATGTGCACCCGAAAGTTATAAAATATTTCAACAAACGAATAATACAAAATGCTAGTTATATCTAACATTAAATTCAACTTTTACACTATACGAAATGCTAGTTATATCTAACAATATATTCAGTTTTACACTATACAAAATGGTAGTTATAACCAGCATTGTCCTTCAACCAAAAACGCAAACTTCTTGTTTTTCAAACTAATTTTTTTTATAATTTGTCCTTGCGACTATTTTCCTTTTTATAAATAATTACTCGACTAATCATAACTATGTGACTACATTAAAGAGATAATAGCAATTAAAATTAATAAGATAAACAATACATCATCGTATTCAGACTTTAAATACGAACATATGAGATTTACAGTAGTCAGCATAAAAATTATTTACTAATAATGTCATAAAATGGCAAATTTAAACCCAGAAATTATCCAATAGTTTCACTAAACGATGCACATACGAATGGCGAATAGTGGTAAATTTATACAAATTTAAGAAAAAAATAGGTTTATGTTTATAAGATAACATCTATATAATAAACTATGAATAAACCTGCATGCAATTGGTATATAAAATATTCATTAGATATGTCAATAAGTAATGTTCTACTTGTTCTGAAATTAAACAATTGACATCCACAGATATGCAAATACAGTCCTATCATTTGAAATATCTAGCAACCGATGATGGTCTACGTTGTTTCATTGTTATTGTTATTATCTGACAATATTATAACATTGGATCTATCTATTGATAATATCAACACCTCAGTTAGCATTGGAATCATCTATTGATAATACCTCCGGGAACGTTGGATTCATCTAAATATCTCAGCCAAGTAGATAAATGAGAAAAAACAGTATCAAGATATATGTTATATGTCTTTGATTATTTAGCTTTCATGATTTTAATGACATCTGTTACAAGGCAATGTAATTACTCATTAAAACAAACTATTTACCCAGTCTGAAAAAACTTTTCTTAGATAATAATTCTGAAGTTTAGCACAAGTACTCTCTAAATGATATGCTAAATACTTTTCATTCTAACATTTTATAATATTGCTGTTACATGTATATCTTTAATGCTATGTCTTGGGGACAATTGTCAAACTTGTTGCTTTATTTTAGAAGTAATGTTTTATGTGTGGGTTGGTGTATACTAAATCTTGGGCTTTCCAGTCAAAATTTTAAGTTTGCGCTTTGGTTACACTATTAAAAAGGGTTAAAAGCTATAAATACCATTTAACCAGATATATGACATTTCAAACGGATGCATTATACGTATAAACAGATAATGGATGACGTTATCAATGTTTGCTATATTCATGCGGTGTCATAATTATTTTCAGGAACAACAGTTGTGCTGTGAGAATCGATTATTGCCCAGCCAATTTCTCAAAATGCAGGAGGTGTTGGTTCAAGAGATACTCAAAGGTTCTGTTTTAAAAAACACTGATGCATGGGCTCTGTTCAAGTTTGACCCTAGCAAAATAGATAAGGTTTATGATATAGTAACAAAAAAGCTAAACAATATAATAACCAAAATAACTACACCTAAATTGAACTTCACTTTGCTTGGAATTTAATTCATATTGAAGTACTTAGCTAGCTAAAACACAGCTCCAACCCTGGAGCTTCCTATATAATTATTAGACTACAACATATATATAACATCATCAATCGGACATGGGAAGCTAGCTATTGTCATGAAGGTGAGTAATTCAGGTTCAAGCATTGCATAGACAACCCAAAGCATAGATATTTTGTTTATGACTTATCCATTTGCAAAAATAAAACTGCACAAACTATATGTCTATGCTTCCTATATTTAATTTTTAATTTTATAGCACCGCTGCACAGGACAATTATAAATAGATTGATAAATGATAATTAAAAATTAGCATCAGAACAACATCTCAAAAAGTTATGCATATAGCATTAGACGATATAGATATGATTATATTCCAAAATACTTGCATACCTCCTTGATATCTGAATCAGAATCAGCTGATATACACATTCCAAATAAATGTACACATATGAACAAATTAAATGGTGACAATATTAGAAGGTTAAAAAATTACCCCGCTATCCAAACCCCTTCATCGTGATCAGTACGTGCATAATTTGCATTTAAATCAACTTCTTCTTCTGATAGACTTACGCCAATGGAAAAAGGTGGATTCTCGTCAAATTGATTATACTCTTCTTCATCTACCACGTCGTCGATCCCAACAATGCATCTTTTTCCAGGAAGGACAACAGACCACTTATGATCAGCTGGGTCGGTGACATAAAAAACTTGTTTCACTTGAGATGCCAAGATGAGTGGATCGTTATCATGACTCACTCGATCAAAGTCAACAAGTGTGAATCGATGTTCATCCACTTGTACAGCACGATGGTTATCGGCCCATTTACATTGAAATAGAGGAATCGTGAAGTCCCTATATTCAAGTTCCCAAATATTCTCAATTACTCCGTAATATGACATTGTCGCATTTATTGGTTTGTTATCTTTAGCACTAGCAAATTCTCTTGAAGATGCTACGACACTTACTCCACTATTTTTCATTTTGCTCTTTTCATCCTGACGCTTCGTATGAAAGACATACCCATTAATAGCGTATACTTCATAAGAGCTAACTTGAAATTTAGGCCCATACTCCAACCATTTTATTATATTAGAAACATTATGATTTGTTTGAGACAATTGAGACATTACCCTATCTTTAAACCATATGACGAATGAGCGGTTATGTTCATTTGTCAACCATCTTTCGTTCTTTGAAGAATTTTGAGACTTTAGAATTGTCATGTGCTCTTCCAAGTAAGGATGAACCTCACTAAGGTGCTGTAAAACAAGTAGGTGGGCTTTGTGAAACAAATCATCACCAATTGACATCAATTTACACCCAATTATGCCTTGACCGTCAAGTCGCCCTTCATGTCGAGACTTGCAAAGTCCAATAGGTTAAACGTCAGTTAGCTATTGAGTGACAAATTCAATAATTTCCTCGGCTACAGTACCTTCTACGATACTAGCTTCAGGTCTATATCTATTCTTTGTTTTTCTTTTTAAAGTTCCCATGTGCATTTCGAACGGATACATATACCTCATAAAAACAGGACTGCAAATCTTGATTTCTCTTACCAAATGTACAACCAAATGCACCATAACATCAAAAAATGAAGGGGGAAAATACATCTCAAATTGACACAAGGTAACAATAACATCGGCTTGTTGATCATCCAAAATATCAGGATCAATCACCTTACTACAAATTGCATTAAAAAAATACAAAGCTTTGTAATAACATGTCTAACATGTTTAGGCAATATACCTCGAATAGCAACAGGCAACAAATGTTGCATTAACACATGACAGTCATGAGACTTCATGCCCGTCAATTTCAAATCCTTCATTGATACACGACTGCTAATGTTCGAAGAATAACCTGATGGAACCTTGACACCACGAAGACACTCGCATAAACTAATTTTCTCTTTTTTGGACAATGTATAACATGCAGGAGGCAAATAGATACGTTTACCTTTCTCCACTGGTGCTAACTCCTTTCGAATACCCATTTTCAACATATCTTGTCTAGCTTTCTCACCATCTTTTATCTTACCAGGTATATTCAAGAGTGTTCCAATGATACTGTCACAAACATTTTTTTCTATATGCATTACATCTAGACAATGCCTAACTTGTAAATGTTTCCAGTATGGAAGTTCCCAAAATATAGATTTTTTCTTCCACATGCTTTCTTGAAGAGGAAAGGCTTTGCCAAATACATTTTCAATATCCTTGATCCGTTCATATACATCATTTCCTGTTAGTGGCAAACGAGCAACTCTGCTTTCTATCTCCCCACTGAAAGGTTTCTTCTTTTTACGATAAGGATGATTGAGAGGGAGAAATCTACGATGTTGCATATACACATTTTTCTTGCAAAAATGCAAGCGCTCAACAGCCATGTCGTCTTGACAAATTGGGCATGCTCTAGCACCTTTTGTACTATATCCAGACAAGTTACCATATGCGGGAAAATCATTTATGGTACAAAAAAGCATGGCGCGTAATGTAAATTCACTTCTACTATATGCATCAAATACGCGCACACCTTTATCCCACAAAAGTTTTAGATCATCAATAAGAGGAGCTAGATAAACATCGATGTCATTTCCTGGTTGCCGTGGTCCCGAAATCATAAGAGACAACATAATGTACTTGCGCTTCATACTCAAGTAAGGTGGAAGATTGTAAATCACCAAAAGAACCGGCCAAGTACTATGTTGACTGCTAAGATTGCCAAATGGATTTATGCCATCTGTGCAAAGACCAAGTCTGAGATTTCTTATTTCTTCACCGAAACTAGAATACATGGTATCGATATTTCTCCATTGCGGAGAATCGGCTGGATGCCTTAGTAATCCATCATCCTTCCTCACATCTGCATGCCATCTTAAGTTTTTTGCATTTTCTTTATTTGCAAATAAACGTTTAAACCTTGGTATAATGGGCAAATACCATAAAACCTTTGCTGGAGGCCATTTCTTATGTGGGTCGTTATGAACATTTTCTCGCGACTTGTAACGGGATAATCCACACTTAGGACACTCATGCAAGCTCTCATATTCATTTCGATACAATATACAATCATTTGGACATGCATGTATCTTTTTGTATCCTATGCCAATTGGACACATAATTTTCTTTGCCTCGTAATTAGAAGTAGGAAGCTCGTTACCTTCTGGTAGCATGTCTTTCAAAAGTTCCAACAATGATGTAAAACTTATATCAATCCACCCGTGTTTTGCTTTTAAATTGAAAAGCTTGAGCACAGCAGACAATATTGTAAACTTAGCACAACCAGAATACAAAGGCTTCTCATCATCAAGTAATATTTTTTCGTACAATTTTGGCTCTTCCATCAAATTTTCTTGAACATCATCAAACATCTCATTAACATTGTCGATCTCATCAGTCTCATCATTTACCTCGTTATTCATGGTACCTTCCCGGTCATCCTCATCAGTGTAATGATTACTAGAACTAGGTGTACTAAGTGTTCTTTCACCATGCCATATCCACTGTGTATAATTTTGCTTGAACCCATACCGAATTATGTGATCCCTGATCTGATCTATGTTACGAAATCTCCTCCTATTCTGACAACGTCTACAAGGGCAAAAAATTGTTTCTTCTCTTCTTGTTAATTGATCATTCAACGCACACTTGATGAATCCTTCCATTTTGTTCAAGAACTCATCATCACTACGTTTCACGTTATACATCCAATTACGATCCATGTGAAATTGCTAGAGACGCACTGCATAAGCAAAAAAAAATCATAAGTGTTTCTTATGTTTGTTTGTTTGGATATTACACTGCCCACACACACATGTTTAAAATTACACTGCACACACCTCTACAAAAATGTACTCACGCTCTGACACTGCACACGCTCATGTATAAACACGCACATGGCACAGAACACTCACTTAGCAGGTACCACTAAACCCATGCAAACACACTTATTTAGATGATAAGTTTTAGATAGAAATCCTTGTATGGATTTGTGACAAGATTTAGATGATAGAAATTCATTTGGTTGAGTCTCTCTTGGATCGATTTAAGTTTATTTTACTTTGTTATCTACTCCTAAGTCATGTAGTTGTGTTTTTCTTCTTTAATGTGTTTAGCAGCTGAAAATTACCCTTATTACATGTCATTCAACCTCGCTCGCCTTTTAGAAAATATATAACTAATAGTGAGGTGAAACGTAGGAATATCTTAAAATATATGTTCAGAAATCTGAATGAGACTTCAACCGACTGCCAGAGCATACTAAAACATGACTTCTCCAATTGCTTGAAAACTCCAAAATAGAATTTCAACCTTATATATTTTATAAAGAAATTATTTTTGACATCGAACTATGTCTTTTATAATCATGGTTGGCTTTGACGTATAATTTCCTATAACCCACATAATATCAAAGAGTTGATTAGGATTTGAGAGCACAAATTGAGTAGCAATAAGAAGGTTGTTGTAGATGGGGAAAGATTTAGGCTATTAGTAGATGTTGTAGAGGTCCATACTTTCTGGAAACGAAGAGAAATGATTGTTAGAGCAAAATGAAGGAAGATGAAATCATGATGATTCAATTTGAATCTACATAGGAAACTTTGGTTAGACCTGAAAGAGCCATAGGTTGACTTGTAAAGAAGTCCAAATCTTACAATCAAATATCCTTTTAATTGCACTTATACTCAAATAAAAAAAACTCATTCAATATCATATGTCATACTATAAATCTAATTCTACTGGTATCATCAAGATCCAAAATATTTGTGCAAGCCATCTTAATTAACTTCCCTTAGGCTTTAACAGTTAACAGTTAACACCCACTCTCATTATCATGTCATATTTCTGGTACTCAAAGGGTTAATTTCATTCAGAAGTAAAAATACTATTCCTAATTCATTGCACAATAAGAATATTTCCAGAACCCAAAAGAATACATATATAATACACACATACATACAAAAGCCACAATACTAATGTACTACTACAAATTCATTACACTAACAGACAACACCACATAAACACCCCCAGTTAATCATACATATCCATATGTTACAGGGCTCACGACTCATCATTCACACTATGATATTTTATCCGTCTAATTATAAGGGACCAAACAGATAATGAGCACAAATTCCAAAATGGATATATCAAGATCTAAATGCTTTAACATGTTGCCAAAATGGCTACATGTAACAGTGATAACTCATTTAGTTGTGTTGCTAAGTGAGTTGGTTCTTTCATATAGGCAGTGAAGGAGATAATATAACCAAATTAACATAGACAGTCTAGTAAAAAGAAGCTCTGGTAGGTGAGAAATAAAATTCCAAACCATTTCAATTCAATGCAAAAAAATCATAAAGCAAATCAGCCACCCCTTCTCACTGTGCCAGCAAAAGAATCTTTGCCTTGTGAACAGTATCTGAAATCAACCTTTGTTAGGGGACAACTACTGTTAATGTAATACACAATATTGGTTTGTCTAATGTTTTTTATCACCTTTAAGTTAAAGAAGATAAAACATGTCAGAAAGAAAATTGGTAAAATATGTACTTAGAAGATTGAACAAACCAGCTAAAGTGGATAAGTGAATCATGAGTCTTCAAATATAAGCACTGTTAAATTCAGTTTTGAACATATCGATAAAGTTAATAGCAATTCGGTGCACTTCATCTTAATCAAATCACAAGTTCAAATAAATAAGATAGTTCGGTGATTCTTTCTATGTAGCTGCCAACAAAGAATGATACCATGCAGAGTTTTCCAAATGCAATGCAAATATGCAAATCACAAAGAATGTTAGCCTATATTATATATTTTCAAACTAAAATACAATAGTAATGTTCTTGGTTTTATAGGATTATACAATATTTTGGTAGACCAACTGTAACAATAAACTTATTAGCAGTAGTTCATTTTAAATTGAACTTCCACAGCATGTATAATCCAAATTTCCTAAATTATGAGCAAGAAAGTTTTATACGGTTATAATTTTAAACTAAAATTCAGCATCAACTTAGAGTCCATAGTTTTACATGATAATACAAGATTCTGGTGGCCCAACTGTAATGATAAACTTATTAGCAGAGCCCTCACTGTCTTTAATTTTAAAGCTTCAAGTATTAACCGACATAAAAGGCACATAGGAGACCAAGCAAAAGTATACAAACAATAGAAGAAGAAGAAAAATTGAAGACTGAAGAAATTTGTAACAATAGAAGAAGCAAAAGCATACAAACAATAGATTCGTTCTCAGTTGTAAACTAGTCTAAGTTTCCACGAATCTTAGAGAAGGAAAAAATGGTTTAAATAAATAAACATATTAAACAATACAACACAAATGTCCTTTTTCAAACCACTTTTGTTACCTTCCTATTGTAACCACCTCAAGGAATTTTCCATCTAATTCCTTCCTAACTTCGTTATATATATTCAAACTCGTGCCATTCTATCTCTATATATCCAACTTCTTCGTAACAAAAAATAAAATAAAACCATAGAAACTTAATATCCAAAGAATGTTAGAAGGAAGACACGACGCAGAAGATGATCTCTTAACTCTTGGTCTAGGCATCAACAACTCTACACACTCAAGGCCCATTTCCAAAAAAAGGAAACTACATGATAGACATAAAAGCTGCTTGGACAACAAGTACTTATCATTGCTTCAAGCAAGAGATAAAATGCTACAAAATCACCCTTCAGGAAACAAGCAAGGAATCGAAGATGGCAAAGGGTTGCAACTTATCCACCTGCTTCTAATCTCGGCCACCTCTATCGATTCTAATAACACGAGCTCCGCCTTAGACTCGTTAACTAAACTATATTACAACGCTTCTCTTAAAGGTGAACCTATACAGCGCGTCACTGCATATTTTGCCGACGCCCTAGTTGCTAAGTTATTGACACCAAAATCGTCATTCTACGACATGATAATTGCTGACCCAATCCCACAAGAGAAATTTTCATCCTTTACTTATCTATATCGTGCTTCTCCTTACTACCAATTTGCTCATTTCACCGCTAACCAAGCTATAATCGAAGCTTTTGAACATGATGAGTTGAATAATGATAGTAAGTCCTTGCACGTCGTTGATTTTGACGTTTCTTACGGGTTTCAATGGCCTTCTTTGATTCAAGTAATCGATGAAGTATATGTCTTATGCAAACAAAATTCGGAAACCAACATACATCTACTTTCCAGTGCTCATATTTAAACAGCTCATGGAAAACTTGTAAAACCAAACTACAGTTACCAAGAATCACATGCAATGATATACATAACATATTTGACTAATTTTCAATGGGAATAATGGCAATAGATCAATCAGCAAACAAATAAACATTGTGATTATGACATTAATCTGGCACAAATGGCTCAAATGCAACATGATAATATTTTAAACTATTGATTCACCAGAATATATCAAATGGAACAGATGGTGGAAAATTGTAAGCAACTACTAAAAAATACAAACATCAAAGAAGTGGAAATAAGGGGAGTCGAACCTATCTTTGGGGAGTTCGGATTTGAACCCCCAAATCCACCTCGAATCGGCAACGTGAATGGAGAAGGGTCAAGGCACAACACACAAGAAAACAACAACCGAAGACTATAACAAGGAAACCAAGCATGGGATTGATATCGTTCGCGGGTAGAGAGAACGACAGTATAATGGGTAGGGAGAAGGAATATAATAACGAAGAAGATGGGGCGGCAGTAAAATAACGAAGAAGATGGGGCGGCAGTATAATGGGGACCTAAATTTTTTCTCTAAAATTTAGCGTTCGCGGGAAAAGAAGGCGTGGGCGAAATGGATTTGGGGGAAAAGTAGTGTGCCTGTTGTGTCGGTTTTTGGACAACCGATGCTATTTTATTTAGTTGTGTCGGTTGTTCAAACAACCAACACAAATAGATCTATTGCTTCCCTCCAATTGTGTCGGTTTTTTAAGAACAACAGATGCAAATTACATTTTTAACATTTTCTTCTTACCCCATAAGTCAATAGTTTTGGTTGTTAATGAACAACCGACACAAATTACACTATTTGTGTCGGTTTTATGGACAACCGACACAAATGAGGCGAAGCAGCTGATCTGTTTTGTACTAGTGTATCGTTATATTCCCGTTAAATAATTTTATTTAGTATTTATTTCGGTAATTAATTCTGTTAATTGGTTATGCTAAGACTGTAAATTGTATAAGAGAGCTTATATTTAATTAATATTAGGCTTGACAGTTAGAGAAAGGCATAAGCCTAAAAGTAAGAAATTTACAATTATTTACATCTATTTTAAAGTTGAAATTTAGCCCGTAAATGTTAGCTTCTTTCTATTCCTTTTTACGTGAATAAATTAGTTAAAGAGAAGAATTCGAAAATACTGACTAAAATAGAAGAACACTAGATTTACAAAAATTAGATGTAAAATAAAAAAAGCTGAAATAGAAAGAGAAAAATAGAAATTTGCAGTAAATTATGCTAAAACGGGGAAAATAAATAAAAAGGGAAAACTTAATAACTTGATTTGGAAGTAAGTGATAGATTAATTGGTTGGTTTAGAAAAGTGAATACATTTTTATAGTAATATTTAAAAGATAACGATAAACGTAATTGCAGGAATAAAAAGAAATAAAAAGCGAATTAGTGTAAAATAGAGAGATTACTGTATTTTGCACTATCCAATAAGTAAATAAATAATAAAAGAAATACCTTGCAGTTACGGATTATTATTTATGGCATTATTTAGTATTAAAACATAGAAATTAATTTTTAGCACAGTTTTTTGTAAGCAACCAAATAGAGTAGAACTACTTTCTAGAATATAAGAAAATGAAGTGAAGAATTAAAGGAATTAAAGAAGGAATCAAGTTAATTATTAGACAAGAATAGAAGCTATAGACAGAAATGTAACTAGATCTGCATTTATTGCGCAGATAATAGAATAAAAGTAAAGCAGTTATTACGATAAGTAAATTTGTGATAGTTGGACGTAGTCCCAAGTCAAGATTGTCATATAATATAAGAGAAATAAAGAGAATTCAATATCATAATAAAAGAAGACAGACTAGAATAGAAAAGATGCGCTTGTAATTATTTTTATAATATATAGATTATAAAATAATACAGTAGTGACAATTGCAAGTAAAATTATAACATAGGTTATAATTAAGTAGAAAGAACAAAAAATGCTTATTTTAAGACTTAAATTAAGTTAATAAGCAAATGGAGTAGAAATAACAGAAGAGGCTTATTTTAATAAACTTAGATCTTGGATTGAGTTAATAAATAAGATAATAGAAGTGGCCCATACCAACAGCATTGCCTTTCAGTCAAGAACTATAGTCTCACAATAGTTAGGTGAGGCTGGAACAAGATTATGCTAATTAGGGTAAATAAGTAACCAACAGAATAAGAAAAGTAAACAAAACGCAAAATAAAAGATTAGACTAAGGGTCTAATAAAAGAGTGAGAAGCGTTTGGAGCAGCCCAAAGGATGAAGAGCCTAACGAAGCAGTTCATCACAGATTTCAGCACAGAAGAAGCATGTCCAACTTAGTTATTATGGTCTAGAAGGAAGTACGAGGCTTCAACGGGACGTGAGGGTACTCTAGGATGGCCTTTTGGGGTAGGCATAGCGAAGTAGTCCTCTGGAGGCAGGTCTGTAGGTGTTCCATCGAAAGAGTATGGCTTGACTGCTTTTTGCATGGCAGGACCGTTGTAGGCAGTCAAAAGGGGTTGATGTTTGGAGTAGGATATTCGTATGTCCCAGTACTTGCAAGTAAGTTTTAGTGGGCAGGACCCAAAAGGATAGTCGCATGCGGATATCGGGCCAGCATCAAAACCAAGAAGCGAGTTCGGGAAAGACTAGAGTTAAACCTATAGTCCAATGATTCTTTCACTATCGAGACATTGGATGAGGGGCATAGCCAATTGGATGTTTAGATTGTTTGCAGTAGGGCACAACCACTTAGCACTTTAGATGTCTTTCGATTGGTTGAGGGTTGGCTGCGTGGGGCCACAGCCACGATAAGAAAAGGGACAGACCAAGTAGAATATTTGTATTGTAGGCCAAACGAGGCAGTCCTTTACAGAAATAGAAAATCTCCGACTGAGTTCCGTACAAGGTATACCTTGTTAAGCTGGATTCAGGGAGTAGACAGAATGATTATGTATAGTCCTCTAGGTACGCATTGGGTGGTACATTGTGGATGTCCGAGCATTAGTATAGACTAGTGCAGACACAGTTTTACGTTTTCTTAGTAGACGACGGAACATCCGTGTTGTAGGTCTTACGAAGCAGTCCTTTATAGATATAGTCACAGAACGCTATAGAAGTAAGATGATGGAGTCCTTTGCGAGGAGGATACGGAAGATACAATGGGTAGTACCTTGGACGATGCGGTCATTCGGGTTATAGCTACATATATATCAGTTATTAGGTTTTGATCTACTAGGGAGTAGATGGGCACGATTCATGCACAGAGGCAAGAGTATTATGAACCCAGTGAACCTAATATAATAGTAATTGGAAATAAAACGGTATATGTAGAATTAAGCTTATAAGTGTATAATTTGTCCATTCACCAAAACTTTAGTTCTGACCCCTACTCATAACATCCTACAGGTTAGGTAGATTGCAGAGACTTTCCAGCTTTGAGACACTTGTTTAAAAAGTGTTATTATATTGGTGAGTATTTACTTACTATTATATTTTAGTCAGTTCCGATGTGAGATATTTATCTGAGTTCTGATATAATTGTCTTTGCTTATTTGCAGGATAACAGAAACCCAACTCGGGCTTCAGTGGGCCTGGATTTTAGTATTTTTGCGAATAATCCAGACCCACTGGGATTCGGGTTGTTACATTAGCCACATCCTTCACTTTCCCTGACCGGCACTCATTGGCGAAGTGCCCTTTCTTGTCACATTTATAGCAGACAACTTCAGACTTCGCTTTCTTGGCTGCTCCACCTATCTGAGCACCCTTCTTGGGAAAGAACTTCCTCTTCTGGCTCTACCCAACCTGGACCACTTTTTCCTTGCTCTTCTCCAGAGACTCAAGGACGTTTTCTAGCCTCAAAGCCATCTCTATAGCAATATTAGAAGGATCTCTAAGATGAGACAAAGTAGCACTAGCTAATTTTGGCTTTAATCCTCCGATAAACTTCTCATTCCGTTTCAACACGGTATCCACCGAAGAATACCCATACCGGGCCAACTCTTCGAACTTCTTGGCATACTCAGCAACAAACATCTCTCCCTGCACCAGCTTAGCAAACTGCCTAATCAAAGCTGACTGTGCCATTACTGGCATAAACCTCTCCTGAAATCTCCTCTTGAAATCCTCCCAGGTTACTGTCTCGTCATCAACTGTCGTTGTTACATTGTTCCACCAGAAAAATGCGGTCTCCTGAAGCTGCCTAGACGCCAACCTCCTCTTCTGCTCGTCACTGAGCCCTAAATCTGCAAAAATCCTTTCAAAGTGCAACAACCAATTCTCCACTTCAATGACATCCTCCGCTCCCATAAACGGCTTCCCTCCTAGCTTTACATAATCACCGCTCATCTTAGCAAAATGATTAACTACCAGAACTTATGGAACCCCTGCTCCGACGGCATTTCCTTCTACCACTCTGGCAGCAACTCCTGCCAGCATCATATTCCTGAAAAATTGATACATGGCTTCCATTCCGACCTTTGGGACTTCTGCACCAGCATTCTCCACCTGACCTTGGCCTCTCCCTGCATTAGCTCCGACATTCCTTTCGGTGCTTCCCCCTCCTTGGTTAACTCTGCTTCTTCTTTCATCCATATCTATATTCAAACTTCATGAGATACAGAAAGATCACCTAATCAAAGAGAGATGAATGGAGATAAAGCGCATACTTATATATAACAAATACAAGTACATTACTATAGCGTTAACCCAACCCCAAATCTTACTACAATTTCCTCGGATTTTTGTTTTCAAAACCAATTTTTAATTAAATTTTTCACAAACTTATGCTTTAATACCAAGTTGTAACATCCCGTATATGGAGGCCAATAGCTAAGCACTATGGATGCTGCAGTCATCCATGGTATTAACTTCTGGTGACGAAATACGGCAATGTTAATGGTATCCATAATATTAGAAGCACTTGAATATGTACAAAATTACATATTTCCAAAAACAATAGTTTCAGTGATTATATTTCAAATAAATCATATCCAAGCTACAAAAATCCCAAACGTAATCCCAGGCATTGATCAAAGATAATTTACAACAATACGCCAAGAGTGACATATGAAGATGCCTCCTTGGATGATCAAAGTAACATAGACATAATTGTCTTAATACACAGCGAAAACAATTTTAAAACAGAATCCCAAAATTAGCTATCCATCAACCACCTGCTCGCCTTCGGATGCTTCATTCGCCAAAGTCTGCTAAAACCTGGAAACCTAAACCCTCATCCTACTAAAATCAAATTTTGAGCACTTGAAAGTTTAAGGGGAAACAAAAACTTCGAGTCAGGCTTAAAGCCTGGTATGAATAATTTCTGTTACATCTCAGTTTACTGATAAATAGTGAGACCACACCGCTTAGCGGAACGGGTTTCCCCTCACTAGTATCCCTTTTCAAAACATATATTTTGCAAATCCTTTCCTGAAACCAAACCGGTTAATCAACGGATTTTAATAATATAGCAATATCCATTATGCTAAAAACAGGAGATAAAATAGACTATTTATCTAAATCTGAACTATCTGTTTTTTACTGGACTACCTGTCCTAAATTCTGAGTTAACCGCTCTTTTTTGGACTATTTGTCCTAAAACTAGTTATACCAAAATAGTAATATCTTTTATGCTAGATAATGGACTATCTGCCCAAAATAGGTAAAAAGGGTGGACTAACTGTCCTTAAAAAGTTAGCAAAATCCATTATGCTAATAAATGAACTATCTATTCATATCAGAGCTGACTCCTCTTTCTAGACTAACTGTCCTCTAGGCTGACTGCCCTCAAAATGGACTAACTGTCCGAATTTTAAATGAGCTGATTGCCCGAATTTTCTTTTGGGTTAACTACCTTTCCAAATATCTGAGCTAACTACTCTACAATATCTGAGTTAACTGCTCTTTAAATTTCCTTAAAACCTTTTCAAAATGATTTAGTCTGTCAAATCATATATATACAAGGAAAATATACCTTTAGCTTTACTCTTAGCTATTTTCGCAATGTTATATATACTTTACTCAAAATAATGTTGATGATGTTCAATAAGGATTATCTATCCTTTATAAGAGTTAATGTCCTTTATAACTTAAAATACTTAGCGTATCTGCCTAGTTCTTATATTCGAAACCTTTGTTTAAAACCTTTAAACAACCTTTCGAAAACATAGAAGGTAACTCCTTCAAAACCAATTACAAAACCCTTCGAAAGCAATGAAGGTAACTCCTTCATACCCTTTAATAGACCTTTCGAAATCATTGAAGGTAACTCCTTCTAAACCTTTTAAAAGCTTTCCTTTTACAAGCTTTAAAACATATAACATCCGCCTTTTAAATCCTTTAAACCTTAGCCTTTCAAAAACATTGCAAAACCATACCTTTCGACCTTGTCGAAAGGTCTTACCTTTCAACCTTGTCGGAAGGCTTCTTTTCGAACTAGTCGAAAGGTTTCACCTTTCGGCTTTGTCGAAAGCCTTGGGTACCTCCCCTATATAATAAACCATTCGAAAGCAACGTAACTCAAAACCTTTCGAAGACTTTGGGTTCAATCTAAAATAGGTGGAAAATCTTTCAAAACCAATCAAAGTTAACTACTTTGAAACCTTTAAAACATTTCGACTTAAAACATTTGGATTATGCAAAAGGATTAGAAAAACATTGGAGTCGAAAGCAATTGCTTTGAAACCTTTATAAAACCTTTCAAAACCATTCGAATAGAATGAAGTGTTGGCGTTGGAACCAACCCTTCGAAATCAATGGAGAGAAGCGGCAAGTTTTAGAAAACAAAAGATAACTTTTGACTCCATCTGTGTCTAAAGGTTAGGAAGCGGCAACTATTCTTTCAGCCTTGTCCAAAGCTATACCTTTCGACCTAGTTGGAAGGTTTCATTAAAAATAAGAAAGCAAACCAATTGAAACCTTTTTCTTTTAAACCTTTTTGACAATTTCGTAAGCTCTTTGTCGAAAGTTAGCAGGCATATTTTCTTTAAACTACAACAAAACTTCATCTCATTCGAAATCTATAACCTTTCATCCCTAAACCTTTCGGCTCCATCCAATCCTCTATGTACCAGTTGCCTAATAAATTTTGCATTGATATTTGACCTAGCCGGATGGTTTGATCCTTTCGACCTTGTCGGAAAGTCTGGAATGAAGGCGGAAGCTTTGCCGAAAGGGTTGAAATAGAAGAAAAACTATTTACTTGTACATTAAAACTATTCTTTTCTACCCTACCTGCCTTGTTTGTCTAATTTTGATTGGTTGCCAAAATTTTATAATCAAAAGTGTTATCGACTCTCCTTATTTGGAAATTTGAATAATTTTGAAAAAGCTCATTTCTCCTTTATAATTATATAAAACATTTAAGTCTCATACCTTAAATAATTTTATATAACTATTAAAACACCTTCAAAAATTCTGCAAAAATTCTAGAAAATCAAATAATATGTTCTCTTCAACATATAAAATTTTGGAATCCAAACTATAATTATTTTTCCTGTAAATAATTTTCTAATCAATATTAACATTTTCTTCCTTAGAAAATTTATAACAATTCCACAAAAATTCTGGAAATTTTGAAAATCGAAACCAATCTCTAAAATAACTTTCTAGATCACTATAAAAATTCGGAAGGCTAACGGATGTCATTTAATTGGGTTTTATCTTAAAACATGTCATAAAATCTATATGAACATACATAAATCATCAACGTGTGTATATATATATATATCTTTTTATCTTTCAAAAACATGGAAAAACTTTGCAAAATCATTCGGACGTAACCTTAAAACCAAAACCATAAAAATTTAAAGATGTAAACATTATTCACCTTTTGCTTTAATAATTAAGGAGCTTGAGATTTGAATGAGTTTGATTTGAATTTGCTTTCCTTAAGCTTTTCTTTTGTTTCCTCTTCTTCTTCCTTTGTTAATGGTGGCTAGCCAAGCTTTTTAATTTTTGGAAATGAGGATGAACGTGTTTTGAAATACACGGCCTAAGGAAGATGATATAGGAATGGCCTCTTTCCCGTAATACCCCTTCTCTAATTCATTTTTAAACCCTTCATTTAATTTATTAGTTAAAAAGGCATGGCTACCTTAATTAAATCAAATCTCAATCTCCTAATCAACACATTATTTTATTAAGTTTATCTAAGTAAATCTCCTAAATAATGTTATCAACAATCTAGGGTGTTACACACGGTATGTCTGTTAGCGTTCTATTTGATACCGGAGCATCTCATTCTTTTATTTCTCGATGTTTGGTAGATAAGCTTAACCTAGAACCCTCATACTTAGTTACTTCTTTAAGGGTTGCAAATCCGATAGGAGGGTATGCAACACTTAGGATGAGGTGTGACCATTTAGAGTTTGATTTGCTAGGTCATACTTTTGATTGTTGTTTGCATGTGTTTGATTTTTTAGGATTTGGTATTACCCTTGGGATGGATTGGTTAAGCAAATATGATGCTAGAATATTTTGCCACGATAGGAAAATATCACTTAGTCACCCGGATTGTGGTAATCGGATGGTTTATACCGTAGAAAACCCTAGTTGTGAAGTGAATGCTTTATTGGGTATCATAGAGTTGGAGGATGAGTTGCATCGAGTCTTTGTGGTTAGAGAGTTTGCTGATGTGTTTGAGCCAATAGTTGGATTACCACCAAAACGAGCCATGGAGTTTCGTATTGATTTGGTGCCTGGAGCAGAACCGGTGAGTAGGATACCAAGCAGGATGACACCTATAGAGATGAAAGAGTTGAAGGTGCAGTTGGTGGATTTGGAAGGCAAGAATTTTATTCGCCCGAGTAGTTCGCCATAGGGAGCTGCCGCGGTGTTTGCTAAGAAACTGGACGGATCATTAAGGCTATGTATCGATTATCGTAAGTTGAATGAGAAAACGATAAAGAACCGATATCCATTGCCAAGAATTAATGATTTGTTCGATCAGTTAAGTGGAGCCAAAGTATTCACTCAGTTGGATTTAGCGACTGGATTTCATCAGCTTAGAGTGGCGGTGGATAGTATCCCTTTGACGGTGTTTAGGATAAGGTATGGAACATATGAATGGTTAGTTATGCCGTTCGGACTAACTAATGCGCCAGCATTCTTCGTAGATTTGATGACTCAAATTTTCCGAGAGCACTTGGACAGATTTGTGTTGGTCTTCATAGATGATACTTGGTATACTCTAAGGATGAGAAGGAGCATGAAGTTCATCTTAGAGTTGTGCTTGAGACATTGAGGGAGCATTAGTTGAAGGCTAAGTTTTAGAGGTGTCATTTTTGGAAGAAGGAAATGAAGTCCTTGGTCATGTATTCTCAGAGAAAGGGTTGTCCGTAGATCCGACTATGATTGAGGCGGTGAATAATTGGAAGAGACCCGAGACGGTGACCGAGATAAAGAACTTTCTTTGATTAGTCGTATATTATCGAATATTTATAAAGGATTTTTCACGGATAGCTACACTGATGACTAAGCTTACGCGAAAAGATGTGAAGTTTGTATGGACTGATAAGTATTCGAAAGCATTCCAAAGCTTGAAACACTTATAGACCCATGCACCGGTTTTAGTGGTTCCGAAGGGGAATCAATATTTGGGTGTTCATACTGATAAGTGTTGAGCTGGATTGGGAGTTTTGCTGATGCAAAGAGGTAAAGTGATTGCTTACGCATCTAGACAGCTAAAACCATATGAAGTGAGGTATCCTACGCATGATTTAGAGTTAGTTGTCGTTATATTTTCTTTGAAGGTGTATGGACATTATCTTTTGGGAGAGCCATTTGAACTTTATACAGATCATAAGTCATTGAAATACTTGTTCTCTCAGAAGGAGCTGAGCATGAGACAATAGAGATGGTTGGGGTTTAATGCTGCTTATGATTTTGGAATTGAATACACACCCGGGAAAGGAAATAAGGTAGCGGATACACTTAGCAGGAAACATCAAAATGCAGTATTGGATATGATTACTGAGTGGAAAGATTTAGAAGCATTATCAGCTTGTAGAGTGCAGTTTAGATCCGAGGCAGGTTCTAGTGCAGGAAGTGTTGTATTGTCTTGTTCAGAAGTTCGACTTGTAATGATTGAGAAGGTAGCTTTTGAACAAGAGGAGGATCCAGTTTTGGCTGAACGGATCAGAAGGTTAAGGGAAGGAACATAAGGCGATGTCTTAAAGGATTTTAGTCTTGACCAAAACGGGTGGTTAAGGAAGAAAGGAAGGTTGTGTGTTCCGAATATAGGAGACATGAGGAAGGAAGTTTTGGATGAATACCATCATCGAAGTTCACTATCCATCTAGAGGAACGAAGATGTATCGGGAAATGAATAGAATTTTCTTCTGGAAAGGTAAGAAATGGGACATTGGTGTGTGTGTTAAGCAGTGCTTGAATTGCCAACAAGTAAAGGCTGAACAACAGAAGCTAAGTGGATTGCTTCAGCCGTTGTAAGTTCCATTATGGAAGTCGGATTCTATCTCTATAGATTTCATAGATGGGTTTCCAAGGTCTAATAGAGGCAATGAAAGCATATGGGTCATAGTAGATAGACTGACAAAGAGTGCTCATTTCATTTCAGTGAAGTCAACTAAGACGACACCTATTTTGGTAAAGTTGTTTATAAAGAATATGGTTAGACTGTACGTGATTCCTAGTAGTATTGCCAATGATAGAGATTCTTTGTTTACTAGTAAGTTCTAACAGAGTCTACAGGAAGCATTAGGAACCAAGCTCAATATGAGTACCACTTACCATCCACAGACTGATGGGCAAACGGAAAGAGTTAACAAAGTCTCGAAGAATTTGTTAAGAGCTTGTATATTGGATTTAGGGGGATCATGGGAAGACCATCTCCATTTATTCGAGTTCTCGTATAACAATAGTTATTAGACTAGTATTGGGATGGCACCGTTTGAAGCTTTGTATGGAAGACCATGCAAATCTCACATATGTTGGTTAGAGACCGGGGATAGACTGTTTCTTGGTCCAGATTTGGTGAAAGAAGCCGCAGAGAGGATTGAGTTGATCCGAGCTAGGATGAAGGAAGCTCGGTCTTGTCTGAAAAGCTATGCCGATAGAAGAAGGAAAGATTTGGAATTCTCGGTTGGAGACTATGTGTTTGTTAAGGTTTCACCGATGAAGGGTGTGATTAGATTTGGAAAGTCAAGGAAATTAGCACCCAGATTCGTTGGACGTTTTCGTATTGTTGAGAGGATCGGGAAACTCGCTTATAGGGTAGATTTACCAAGTAGTTTGGCTGGAGTCCATGATGTATTCAATATTTCTCATCTTAGAAAGTGAATTAGAGACCCAGTGCCTACTATAGCACCTATAGTATTAGAGGATTTAGTAGTAGAGCCGGACTTGACTATAGTTAGAAAGCCAATTCAGATTGTGGCCAGAGATGAGAAGAAGTTAAGAAACAAGAAAGTCAAGTTAGTAAAGGTTCAGTGGAGTGACGATGCTAGAGATTGTACTTGGGAGACTGAGAGCATGATTATAGATGCTTATCCAAAGTTGTTTGATGGTATGTTTTACCCTTGATTGTTTTGATTGTGTACCTTATCGTAATTTCGAGGACGAAATTCTTAAAGATGGGGAGTCTGTAACACCCCATATTTTTATAACATTATTTAGAATAATTAGTTGGGTAAATTAAATAAAATAATGTGAAGATTAATAGGTTGAGATTTGATTAGACTAAGGGTAGGCGTGCCATTTTAGTGTGTTAATTAAAATGAAATAACATAAGCTAATGTGTTAGGATATGAGAAGGGCAATACGGGAAATAGGAGAAGGGCTTATACCCTAAACCCTTAGGAATGAAACTCACGTTCATTTCATTTTCACATAAACTAGAACTATACCAAGGCTGGCCACCAGTATTGTTCTCAAGAGAAGATTAAAGCTAGGATTCAAGTAAAGGAAGATAATCAACACAATCAACATCAAATCTCACATCTTATAATCTCAAAGCTAAGGTTAATAATTACTACATCCCATTTTCTTATGATTTCGATTTTAAGAATTAGATCTAAATTTTTTTTGCAAGTATACGTCATGTTTTGATGATTAAAGTTATATATATGCTTGTTGGTGAATTATATATGTTCATGTTAGTCTTTATGATATGTTTGACATGGAAACCATATAAGATGATATCCAAATGCCTTGAAAATTTAAATATTGGTCAGAAAAGATATTTTAGAGATGGGTTTCAATTTTCATAATTTTCTGAATTAATGTGGATTTTATATAAATTTTCTAGTGAAGAAAATGATTTATTGGGTTATAAATTATTTACGGCTAAAATAATATTTATTTGGGTTTGAAATTTTTATATGTTGGAAAACATATTGAAATAGATTTTCTGGGATTTTTTCAGATTTTTCTTAAGTTATTTGATGAATATATAAAATTATTTAAGGTACGCGACTTAAATGTTTTATATATTTAATTAAGGAGAAGGGGCATTTTATAAAATAATATGATTATTTAATTCTGAAAAATAGTGGCAGCACTTTTCTGAAAAGTCTTTGTTAGCCAATGAAAATTTGACAAATAAAGGAAGGTTAGTAGAAAATTATCCTTTTTAAGTTAAAAACAAAGAAATCATACTTTTGGCATGTTTTAGCCAATTCTGGTATTAAACCTTCGACCTAGACCTTCCGACAAGGTCGAGAGGTTTATAGCTTTCGAAAAGTTCAAACCAATGCATATGGTATCAAGTTACTTGGTACGTAATGAGTTGGACAAGGTCGAAGGGTTCTGAGTCGAAAGGTTAGTTTCCAAAGAGGTTGGGGTATGTTTGTTTTATAAACCAAAAGCTTTCACCTGCTTTGCTTTCGGAAAGAATTAAAAATATAGGTTTTTAAACCTTCGGACACAGTCGAAAGGTTATTGTCGCTTTATTTGTTTTGTTTCGAAGCCTTCCGACACAGTCGAAGGGTTAATGCCGCTTTATAAATGTTGCGTTTTGAACCTTTCGACAAAGACGAAATGTTTACTTGTTTTAAAACTAGCCGCTTCTCCATGCTTTCGAAAGGAAGCTTTCGAATTGGGTGATTTACCCTTGTTTTATAAACTAAAGAATTACCCAAGCTTTTGAAGGAGTTTTTTTAAAGGCAGTGGCCTGTTGTTTTGGATAAAATGTTTTAAAGCTTTCGAAGCAGACCTTCTGACAAGGTCGAAAGGTTGCTTCCAATGAAGTCGAAAGGTTTTAAAAGAAGGTTTTCCACTTGTTTTAAATTGAACCCAGTAAGTCTACAAAAGGTTTAAGTTGAATGATTTCGAAAGGTTTAAGTTCAATGACATCGAAAGGTTTAAGTTGAATAATTTCGAAAGGTTTATGTTCAATGACTTCGAAAGGTTTAAGTTGAATGATTTCGAAGGGTTTAAGTCCAATGATTTCGAAAGGTTTTAGTTGAATGATTTCGAAGGGTTTAAGTCTAATGATTTCGAAAGGTTTTAGTTGAATGATTTCGAAAGGTTTAATGAATGATTTCGAAAGGTTTTAGTGCATTGGTTTCAAAAGGTTTGATGAATGATTTCGAAAGGTTTACTTTTCAATGATTTCGAAAGGTTTACTTTTCAATGGTTTTGAAAGGTTTGATGAATGGTTTCGAAAGGTAAGGCTTTGGCCTATTGGCCTAGATAATTAAATGGTTTTCACTTGGTTTTGGAAAGAGGTACTTTCAAAGATTTAGAAAGTGGTTCTTTCAAGTGTCTAAATGTTTCCATCAACTAAGATTTGAGTAAAGAAGATATATATAACATGGTGATATGATTTTGAGTAAAGCATATAGATTATATACTTTTCCTTATTTAAGTTTGATTTAAAGGTTTTAAATCATTTTCAAAATGTTTTCAAGGAAAATTATGGGAGGGGATCCTTACGTGAAAATGACTCGGATATTAGAATACCAGATGGGACTAGTATGGGGTCGCGCCCTATACGTTAGCTATTAGCCCTAGCTAATTGTTGTCCAAAATTCCAATGTGTAGGGCTTTGTCACAGGTAGACTAAAATTACGATTACATACCGAAGGGAATATATGTTTGTATACAGATAGGTTATTGGTGAGACCGAAAAACCATTAGGATCAGGAAGACCTAGGAGATGATTAAGTTAAGGACAGGCCGTCCAGAAGTGAAGTATTTAATAGATAGTTAAGGATAGGTAATCTAGAAGAAGAACAACTAACATGTGTTAGATTAATTTTGATTATATTGTTTGGTAGGCCCGAGTCAGCCAAAGGTTAAAAGTTATCCAAACAAAAACTTATGTGTTTGAACAGATAGTTCATTATTACCTGATGTTTATGTATGTTTACATAATGATGCTTTACAGTGTTTAATCAGTTTTGATTGCAGGAAAAAGTTTTGCAAAGATATGTTTTAAAAAGATGTTTGTGAGGGGAAACCCGTTCCGTTAAGCGGCATGGTCTCACTTAACATATATATTCTGGGATGTATAATATTATTCATAATAGGCTTTATGTCTGACTTGAAGTTTATGTTTTCCCTTTTAACACTCGGGTGCTCAAAATTAATTTCAGTAGGCTGAGGGGTTAAAGTCTTTTCAGGTTTTAGTAGGATGATGAATAAGGCTACCGGAGGCACGCAGAAGGCAAATGGATAGTTATTTAGGAGTTTCAGTTTTATGTTTTGATGTATTTCCGTTGTGTTTTGTATTACGTCTATTATGACTCTATGACTCTGATCATCCAATGGGGTATCTTCATATACCGCTCTTGGCGTATTTGTAATAGTATATTTTATCTATGCCTAGAAACGAATTTGGGATTATGTGTTGGGAATGTGAAACATTTGGTTTGAAATGTAATGAAGTAAAATTTGTTTTGAAATCTGTGTTTTCTTTCATATTCAAGTGCTTCCGATATTATTGATACCATTAACATAACCGTGTTTAGTCGCCAGAAGCTAATACTATAGATGACTACAGCATTTGTAGCGCATAGTTTTGGGCCTCTAGATAGGGGATGTTACAAGCAGATAGGGATTTGTTCTGCTAAAAACATGTCCAAGTTAATATAATAGCAAGATGAGTTTTTATTCTACTCAGATAGATGTCCACATAATCTACTTGGGAAATTATGGCAGAACTATAGTTTATTCTACCAAACAAATGTCCAATATAACATAATTAGCAGAATGGTTTTTTTGTTCTGCTAAACAGATATCATTGGGTTTCATATTCAATTGGGGTTACTTAAGAGTAATCGACAAGAAATCCTTTGGACTAAAATCTTCTTTTTAAAGAGAGTTGCTTTTAAAACAAACTAATCTTTAAAAATAAAGTGGTTTAAAACTTCAAAAGTTTTATCAAAAATTAAAATAACATTCAAATTTTTTAAATAATAATAATTAACCTTTAATTAACAATTAAACAATAATTAACTATTAAAAAAATAATTAACTAATAATTATCCTTTTACTAAATGTTTAAATAACAATTAACCTTTAAATAATTAATTAAACCATAATTAATCTATAATTAATTATTAAATAATAATTAATCTTTAATTAAAATTTAGTAATAAATAAACCTTTATTTAAATAATTAAATCATAATTAACTTTTTAGTTATAACTTAACTTAATTAGTACTTATTAAATAATTAAACCCTTTTAAAATAAATAGCTAATTAATAAATAATCTTTAATAATTATTTATTCTTAAACAATTAATTCAATTATAATTAACCATTTAATTATTTAACTCATTACAATTAACTTATTTAATTAATACTAAAGTATTAATTTCCTTGTTAACTAATGATTAAGTACTAATTACTTTATTTAATTGGTTAATTAAATAATCATTTAATAAATGAATAAATAAATAAGTAATACTTATTTTTAAATTCTTATAATAAGTTTTGCAAACATTTTTCAAAACGATACTTAGGGTGAAAACAAATTTTAAATTTGCGAAAGAGTTCGTTTTACGAACTGCGTTTATAGCGACTATCGCTATACAACCTAAAATTTCCAAACTTCTTTTTATGACAATTAGCTGTTAAAATCATCATCTTTTATACTTTAACCCACTTTATAATCTTAGAATAAAATTTTGGAAAATAAAAGTTAGGTTTTGGAACTAAATCAAAGTTCAAAACTTGTGAACCTTTTCAAACAAAACCTTAAGTGAAAAAAAGTTTATCCAAGGATCTCAATATCGCAAAATCACAACTTTAATTGCTATTTATTTTAGCATACAATATCACATACATGATCTCAAACATATACATGCCATTACTCATAACCACAAGTAAAGATCAAACTTTTCCAAACTTAACTAACAAACTTACTTAACTTTCATTCATTCCAAGTTTGTACGACACCACAACCAAGCATATATGTGTACATATAAATCAACATCAATATCCAACAAACCAAACAATGATTTGAACAACAAAGTATGCATCATAACTAAAGTTTGAAACTTCGAATAAATTAGTGAGGTTTACTCACCAACAGCTAACCGAATCTAACCAAACTCCCTTCATAGTTGCATACGACCTTGAGTCTAGCCTTTGATTTTGGAAAAATGGAGTTTTGGTGACTTTAGGTTGGCAAAGAGGTTTGGCCATGCATGAAAGAGGCTCAGCCTAAGGTGGAACAAGGAAGGTGGAGGCTTGTTTTGGAAGGAGGAGTGTTGAAATGGAAATGGAGATGCTTTTAAAACAAGTTTGAAAACATTTAAAAGGTAAAAGTTCGATTTTCAAAACTTTTAAAATTTTAAAAAAATCTACTAACATGGACTTAAGGATTTGAAAAATAAAACAAAAGTTGAAATGAGAATAAAAATGGAAATGAGAATGGAAGAAAAATAAGAGAAAACTTTTAAATAAAATGAATATAGGAAATTACTAAAATGCCTTTGGTCATTTGCCCTCCACTATATTTTATCCACGTCTCCTAGCCTCCTACATCATCATGTACCAACGCCCAAACCTTGTCCCCCTCTCACTACTTTGATCAAACATGATAATGATGCCTAGGGACAAATGTTTAAACACGTTTTGTACTTATGTTGTCAATATGTCACATCAATGATTAACTTAACTTAAATGATTTATTTGAACCTTATTTTATCTTTACTAAGGATGTTCTCAAATATTCAATTGTTGTTTTCAAATATAAAAAAGGATTCACAACATTTCGAACGACTTTTACACAGTGAAACGTTGAAAATTCGAAAAATGGATTCCAGTCACATTTTCGATTTTTCTTCGAACCAAATATTTGTGTAGACAAATTTGGAAAAATATTTCACCAACATTATTTATTATTTAAAAGATTTTTATTTTAACGACAAAACCTATTATTTAAACATTTAAAATTAATTAAATATCTGCAAATCACAGTTGTAAAATTCTTGGTCGTGATAGAGAAGATTTTGAAAATAAAATGTTATAAGAACCTTAATTATATAACTTGGGGAATACTAATAATCGACTTAGTGTTACTGATTGGTTTAAATGCTTTTAACTAATGCTTCATCGAATATTGTACAACTCATTGAATTGAATGTTTCAGTGATACTCGAATTTCATGGGTAGAATGGGGTGCCTTGGTTAAATTCTTGTGATTGCTATAGGGAAGTAATTAACACTTTAGGGTTGTATTCTCTTTTGATTGCTATAGTTCAGGTTTTCCTTTTGTATCTAAAATAAGTGAGATTTACTAGCTTCTAGTAAATACTTGATTTCACTAGGCAGTATAGGACGTTTTGGTTAAGTTCTTGTGATTACTAAGAGTGATAGTATTTGGCACTTTATATTTTACTCTCTTTTGGTGTTTGGTTGGGAATCGATAGATCCTAAAGAAGTATACTCCAGGATTTTTATATGATCCGAGAGATCAGTATGAGTTATATCTTCTTCGGTCTGGTTTTCTTAGATTTTTAGATTCTGTTGTCACGGTATAGACGATCATTGGTATCTAATCGGTATGAGTCATAACACCTTTTGTTTTCCTATGGTATGACTATGATCATTGAGATCATTCTGCATTTAGTTTTCTTGGATTTAGAGATATTCTTCTTTAGTTTGGGATTTCTAAGTTTTTTATTTATGCTATGTTTTTTGATTGAAGTATTTCTATGTTTTATGATGTATTTGATGATTGTGATTTATTTTGTGTTTTGTGAATTTGGTATTCTAGTGTCTTAAAATGTAACTAGATTTAGACAATTCCATTGACTTGTTATATATATATATATATATATATATCTGTGTGTGTGTGACACCTGTATTAATCTATATGTCATATATCCGTGTTTTACATTTTGTTCTTACCCTCTTAGATTTTTAGATAATCTGACCCATTTATTTTATAATACTCAGGTTAGCTGAGGCTTTTCAGGTTACATGATGAGTAGACCTTTGGATGGTTGTGCTAGTAGAAGTTTAAACCCTTTTGACATTTTAGTTTACCCCTTTTGGGATTTTGTGTATGCATATGAGATGTATATTAGAGTTATAGATTTGTACCAAATGTATATTATCTGAGTCTAGTTTTATGTTTTGTAGGCTTACAATTTGTATATGTAAATGAGATTTATTATTCTGCTTTGATCTGCAATTACTGTTTTATGTGATATACAGTTCTGACTCTGAGAAACCATTGTGGTTATTACTTTGAGTTAAGACTATGTAAGTTAAATTTTATTCCAGAGATTATGTAAAACTAAAATTATAACGTATCAGTGTTAGTTTAAATAAATCTTCACATTCGGTCGCCCTTAACAAGCCGTATTCTTTGTATTATCGGACGACATTATTTATAATGTTCTCTAATGATACGGGTATAGTGGTGGGGTCATTATAGAATTCGAAGATTGGAAGATGGAACTGAGATTGATGACATGAAGAATTTTTATATTGATCGGAATGGATTGTTGAGAAAGAAGGGTCGATTGTGTGTTCCAAATGTTGGTGACCTATGGAAAGAATTACCTAGGGTGTGTCATGACCGAAGTTTACTATTCATTCTAGAGGAACTAAGATGCATCAGGATATGAAGAGAAGTTTCTTCTGGGAAGGTATGAAAAGGGATGTAGGCTTATAGGTAAGGAAGTGTTTGAATTGTCAGCAAGTGAAAACCGAACATCAAAAGCCGAGTGGATTGCTTCAGCCTTTGGTTCTACCAGTTTAGAAATGGGATTTGATATCTATGGATTTTATTGACGGGTTGCCAAGGTCAAACAGGGGAAATGAAAGTATATGGATCATAGTGGATAAGCTGACCAAGAGTGCACATTTTATTCGTGTTAAGCCGACAAGAACGGCACCTTTTTTACCAAGTCGTTTATGAAGAATATTGTTAGACTATATGGGATTCCTAATAGTATTACCGGTGAAAGAGATGCTTCATTCACTAGTAAATGATATACGAGTCTACAAGATATATTAGGTACCAAGCTTAAGACGAGTACCGCTTATCACCCACAGACAGATGGACAGACAGAGAGAGTCAATAAGGTACTTAAAGATTTATTGAGGGCTTGTGTACTTGATTTTGGCGGGTCATGGGAAGACTATTTGCACTTATTTGAATTTTCCTATAATAATAGTTATTAGACTAGTATAGGAATGACGCCTTTTGAAGCTTTGTACGGAAGGCTATGCAAATCACACATATGTTGGTTAGAGACCGAAGATAGATTAGTTCTTGGTCCGAATATGGTAAGAAAACTTGCAAAAAAGATTGAGTTGATTCGGGCTAGAATGAAGGAAGCTCAATTTAGGCAGAAAACTTATGCAAATAAGAGACTGAAACACTAAGAATTCTCAGTTGGAGTTTTTTTTGTTAAAGTATCACCAATGATGGGTTTAGTAAGGTTTGGAAAGAGGAAAAAATTGGCACCGAGATATGTAGGTCCATTTTCTATCATAGAGAGGATCGAGAAAATTGTTTACAGGGTAGGGTTACCGAGCAATTTAGCAGGAGTCCATAATGTTTCCCATATTTCTCATCTAAGGAAGTGGGTTCGAGATCCAGAGACTAATATAACTCCGACTGCATTGGAAGATTTAGTAGTGGAGTCGGATATGACTATAGTTTGACATCCAGTTTATATTGTGGCTAAGGATAGGAAAAAGCTAAGAAACAAGACAGTCAGAGTAGTAAAATTCTAGTGGAGTGACGATGAGAGAGACTATACTTGGGAAACAGAGAGCGGGATCAGGGACACTTATCCTGACTTGTTTCATGGTATGTTTTACATCTATGCTTTTATGTTTGAGGTGTGTACCTTATCGTAATTTAGAGAACGAATTCTTTAAGGAGGGAGTCGATAATAACACTAATTTTAATTAACATTATTTAGGATATTTAATTGGATAAATTAAATAAAATAATATAAATGAATATGGATATTGGGATTTGGTAATTAGAATGGGTCGACCCTTAATTAATGAACTCATGGAATTAATTAGAACATTAATAAGAAGAAGGATATATGAGGAGGGAAAATGGGAAAGGAGCATTTTTATTTAACAAATATACTCATTCTCATTTCCTCCTTCATTTCATTTAATACAAATGAAATAAAGAAGTCAAGGTTGGCCATTACCAAGGACTTCAAGGGAAGTATAGCTAGGGAAAACAAGAGCAAAGCATAGGGGAATCAAATCAAAAACAAATCTCAACCTTCTTATACCATTTAAGGTAAATAATAGTTATACATTTCATGTTTTAAGTAATATTTTCGGTTTTAAGCATAAATTCAATTTTGTTGCTTATATTATGCCATGCTACGATAGTCTGAATGATTATATGCTTATTGGTGTATTTATGGAATTTATATATGAAATTAAGTGATATGTTGGAGTTAGAAAACCTATCAAATGACTTAAGATTTTGATATGATGTTGGAACCATTATTTTAAAAGCGGGTTTTTAATTTCATAATTTTCTTATTTAATAAGAATATTTGGTGAATTTCCAAAGGTTGGAAAATGGTTTATTTTGGGATTTAATTATTAGGAATAATTAAATAATGTTTTGGTCCCAAAATTTTTATATGTTAAAGTATATAATAAATTGGATTCATCATGATTTTTGGGGATTTTCCTAAGTGCTAATTATTTAATATGAATTATTTGAGCTAGAAAGGTTTAATTAGTGCACTTAAATATTAATATAAAATGCAAGGTTTGCTAAGTATTTTGGAAATGATAAATCTGCTCCTTAGCAGTTTTTTGGAAAAGACTTTGGTGAAGGAAGTGTTATCCAATAATATTTTGACAAATAATTGAGGTTTGGTGAAAAGAAACTACTTTTAATGGTAATAAAATAGTTTTTCCGTTAATTATGACCTTGCCATGTCGAAGTTCATAATGTCGCCCTCATCTCACCGTCTCTATGGTCTTTGACGTCGATTAAGAGCAATGCATAGGGTATCAACATAGGTTGATAAGGGATGCATCGGCTTGGTCGAAGTAGGAAGCCAGCAACAACATCGACATCATGATCTTCAAAGTGGATGATGTCGCTTTCTCTAACTTATTGATGTCGCACTTTGTACTATGTCGCATGGTTTCTACAATGTCGTCGACCCCATTAGTTTCGAAGTAGTTTATAGCGGTGATAATGATGTCGCATGTTTTATACATATTGACTTCAACAATATAGGCAACTATGCTGCTTTTAGCTATGTCGACAGCGTTGATGACGATGTCGCCTTTGTTCAAAATTATATGTTTTCGAAGATGACTAGGGTGTCGCTTCTATTGGTTTTGACTCTAATGAAGCCACTAATTTTCCTTAAGACAATGATGTCAAAATTCAACTATGTCGACTTTATTCTTTTAAGGCTTCTGTAAACCAAGTTTTATACCTTAGGACGTCGACATTTTATTAAGTGCAATGTCCATGTTGTTGACCTTATGGCTTTATTTTTTAAAACTTAAGGCATAACATATTTTATATTGAAGAAGGGCGATAATGACGCCAAGCTTTATCGGTGTATAAAGTTTTATTGTTTTGGCTTTTGTTTTAAGGGGCGAAGACCCTCGTCGACTATGTCGTTGCCGTGTTTTATCAATATGAAGATTTTATATTTTTATTGGCTTTATATACTAAGGTATTGTAAGGCGATGATCTTAAATGGGTTCGAACTTCTTCAATATTACTTTATAAAAGCATATATCATGGCATAATTATTTTGGATAAAGTAAAAGGCTATATTTTCCCTATTTTGAAAGTATGATTTCAAGGGTTAAATCATTATAAAGAAAGTGTTCTAAAGGAAATGGAAAATGGTATTTAGCCCAAAACTTTACTAAAGAAAATTATTGTTCTTATCACTTTTAGATAGATTATGATAGGATGAATTGACTCAGAGATTAGAAAACCAGATGGGACTAGTGTAGTGTAGCACCTTATACTTCAGCAGCTAACCCCTAGCAAATATTAGTCCAAAATTCCAGTGTTTATGGCTTTGTCAAGAGTAAGACTAAAAATAGGTTTATGCATAGAATGGAATACATAAAGACAAGGTAGTTTATTGGTTGGCCTGCAAAACCTTTAGGTTCATAGTAAGCCTACAAAACTATGAGTTAATCAGTTAAACACTGGGATAAGTGTATTTGGACATACCATCCAGTTCTCTTCTAACAGTCAGTTTGAAAATTTTGTATATCCAATAGGCCCGAGTCTGCCATGTAGGTTGGTAGTTACCTTGTGAAAACTAAACATTAGGACAGATACTCCACTGATTTGACGGATAGTCATGACTACCTATGTAACATGCATGCACATTATTATTATATTTTTTATTATAACTAGTTTTGTTGTAGGAATTAATTTGTAAAAATATATTTTAAAAAGGGATATTAGTGAGGGGAAAGCCCGTTCCGCTCGGTGGCATGGTCTCGAGTAATATCTATAAACCGAGATGGCATATTATTGTTCACACCAGGCTTTTTGTATGAATCCAAGTTTAATTTTTCCTCTTAAACTCTCGGATGCTCAAAATTTTATTTGAGTAGGTTGGGATTAAAGGCTTTACATGTTAAGTAGGTTTTGGCGCATAAAGCTTTTGAAGACGTGCATAAGGCAAAGCTAGCTATGTAGGAGTCTGTCAATTACCGTTATCCGCTATGTTATATTAGTTGTTGTATGGATGTATTGACAGTAGATGTATCTGTCTATTTAGTAACTCTGACCAACCAAGGTGGCATCTTCGTATGTCGCTCTTGTAGTATTTTGTAATAATTGTATTTTACCTAAACCTAGTGTTACCCAAAAACTCCACCTTTCGACTAAGCCGGAAGGTCTATCAACAAAGACTAAAGAAATGAAGTTCAGTTCAAACCTTTCGAAAAGAGTGGAAGGGATGCAGTCAACAGTGTATAGCAACCCCAGACCTTTTGAAGGAGTCAAAATGTTTCATCTCTCACCATTCAAAGTGCTCTTACCTTTCGAAGAAGGTGGAGAAGTCAAAGCAAGTACAAGAAACTCTGTAATGGCCTTTTAGAAAGCATAGCAAGCCTTTCGAACCTGTTGGAACACATCCAAGATACCTTTCGACAATGTCGAAAGGTTTATGAAGAAAGCAGCACTCATAAGTCAATAAAAGAATGAAAGGCAACCTTTCGACAACATCGAAGGGAAGCATAGCTCACGACAACAATCAAATGTAACGCAACCTTCGGTCATGGTCGAAGGGTTCAAAATAACCAAGAAAAGAGAAACCTTCCGACAAGGACAAAAGGTTCATAGCAGCAAATGAAGGCAAACCCTTTGAAAAAGTCGAAAGGTTCATGAAGGCATAAAGGATAGATACCTTTCGACAAAGTCGAAAGGTCCATAATAGCAGATGAAAAGCAAGCCTTTTGACAAAGTCGAAAGGTTCAAAATTGCATATAAAAGTGAGACCTTCCGACCCAGTCGAGAGCATGGAGTCGAAAGGAGGGCCGAATACATCTGTAAATAAGACCCAAGGGGTCCAGTTTGGGGGATCCGAATCCTCTGATTCTAATCTTGTATTTTCTTAATCCATACATTGTAACCCTAATTGGGAGCTGATTTGGGAATTTAACAAAAGAGAGATTTTCATGGATAAAAGGGAAGTCTTGCGTTCTATCAATTTCTTTACTATTTTGTTTAAACTATGTTGGATTAATTATTAATTCCAGGTTCAATACTACCGAAAGGTTCTTGCCCACAAGGTCGACAACACTTTTGATTCAATTAACTACTACAATCTTTCGAAGCCTTCAACTCTGCAATTTAAACCTTTCAATAAGGTCGACAACTCATTTGGATTAACATTTATTGAGACCTCCTGAAATCATTGGATCTAAGGTCTCAACCTTTTGACTAAGTTGGCAGTCCTTTATACCTAGCAACACTAGTAGCTTCCGCAGTTACAAATCAAGTGATTTAACCGTTCGTCAAGGTCAAAACCTGGAAACGTAAAGCTCAATCCAAAGGTAGGCATTCACTAACCTTTCGAAAAGGTTGAAACCAACTTCATATAAGTGATCAAACCTTTCGACGAGGTCGAAAGCTTCTATATATCACCAAGGAGTTTGACATCCTACCTATTCCTAGAGAGGGCTTTCACCCTAGCCTTTCGACAGGGTTAAAATCAGCTTAAAAAGGGTAAATTTAGGGAACTTCAACCAAGCTACAGAGGAAAACTCCACAAAAGATCTCCTACAAGCGCAACTAAGATAAAAAGTTATCTAAAATAAGTACCAAACCTTTCGACCACGTCGAAAGGTCCAAACCAAAAATCAATAACAAGTGAAGTTGAATATAAGGGTAATTCTTAGAGGTATAAATCCCTTCATTCAAACAAGTCTTTCCATTCCTCTTGGAATAACTTTTGGGGTGTTGACAAGAAACCTTGTTGACATTTTTAGCGCTATAATGAGGGCTCGAACCTCCGACTTGGTTAACCCCCTAACACTACTATTCTCTAACCCCCTTTGGATAAATCTTTCATCAAGTCTATCTACTTTGGTTTGATCATGGCCAGAAGATTTAAAAGATTTGAACAAGGGTCTATTGAACCACATTTGTCAAGATTCTCCCAAGAAGACATCAAAAGCTCCAATCAAGATGAAGAGCAAGGACTAAGGCTCAAAGCCTTAAGGATTATAAATAAAAAGAAAGCAGACTCTTACGATCCTGAGAAATGGAGTCTGAACCCCTCTCATGTTGGCCCTACCCTAATCTTTACACTTGGAAAGAGAACAAATGGAAGTGATAATGTCTTTAATCAAATGAGAAGAACAATTCAACATTATGACAAGGGCACAATTTTTGAGATAGAAATAATGAATGATTACAACGCCTTTGCACACAAATGGAAACCAACAGTAACAAGAGCGCTTCCAACCCAAGAGATTCAAAGGGTAGCAGAAAGAAAAATAATTGAAGAGCATGAAATGATAAGGCCGAAAATTAAAAAGCTAAAGAATCATCCTCAAGAGTCAAGTTTCAAGTCTAGACTTCCAAAATAATGCAACTTAACAACATCAATGGAAAGCGCCTACTTGCTTACAAAGGATGAACTTAACTATTGGCCATCACAAAAGAAAAGGCCAAAACATGAAAGGAACTTAGGAGGGTCCTTCTGTCACTATCATATGATGAATGGTCATGAAACCAATCATTGCAAATCCCTGGAGGGGATGATCATCAATTTCTTTAGACAAGGAAAGATCACTAAATTTGTAAAGAGAACTTGAGAAAAGATTAATAAAGATCAGCTTCTTGAAGGGAGAAAGTCTACATGGTTGGGATTGAAATGCTCCTCAAATTTGGATACCGCCTAAGATGGTAGTACTAGCTAAGATGGTAGTACTAGCTAAGATGGTAGAAATGCCTCTGTCCATGCCGGGATGGCCAGGGCAGAGCGCCTCCTAGAGCGAGGATGGAGTAAGCCTCTATTCGCGCTTAAGATGGCCAGGGTAGAGCACCGAACAAGCCCTTAACCGCGCCGCAAAAGGGCCAGGTTAAGGTACCTCCTGGAGGGAGTACGAAGTAAGCCTCTATCCGTGCCTAAGATGGTCAGGGTAGAGCACCGAACAAGCCCTTAACCGCACCATAAAAGGGCCAAGTTAAGGCACCTCCTGGAGGGAGGATGGAGTAAGCCTCTATCCGCGCCAAAGATGGCCAAGGTAGAGCATCGAACATGCCCCTATCCGCACCGAAAAAGGGCCAGGGTAGGGCGCCTCTTGGAGGGAGGTCGGGCAAGTCCTTGGTTACAGCCTCTAAGATGAGCTAACCAAGAGCACCAGACAATGGACTAAGTTGTCCAGGCCCAAGAAGAGGCCCAATCAAAAAAGGACTAAGATGTCCAGGCCCAAGAAGAGGCCCATCAAACAATAGACTAAGATGTCTAAGCCCCAGAAGAGGCATAATCGACTAAGGACTAAGATGTCCTAGCTCAAATAAAGGCAGCTTATCTAAATAAGGACTAAGACGTCCAAGCTCAAGAGGCAGCTAATCAAATTATTTCTATGCAAAACCTGAAGGGTTCTTGTATGTCGTAAAGGACAAAAGCAAAGGAGTGAGACGAATCTCCATTGATTAATACCCGAATCTAGGTTTCGGGATTTTTATTTCTAACATCAGCTATCGATACCTGAATTAAGGTTTCAGGTCTTTCGTATGAAGATTTCATCATCTATTACCTGAATCTGGGTTTCGGGACTTTCTTCACATCATCTATTAATACCTGAATCTGGGTTTTGGGACTTCTTCAAAAATCATCTACTAATGCTCGAATCTGAGCTTCAGAATTCTCAAATTTGAATCTCAGTAACTATTACCCGAATCTGGGTTTCGGGATTCTATCAATCGCCACCTTTACTAAGCCCAAATCGGGGCATGAGAACATTATCGGTCACTACAATTAAAATCCGAATCTAGGTTTCGGATCTTTCACATAACTATTTCATTATCTAAAAACCTGAATCTAGGTTCTGGATTATTATCAATCACTCACTTACTATACCCGAATCTGGGAATTAAGACTGCTGTTTATTTAAGCCCTAATCTGGGTACAAGATCTTTGGATTTCTATCAATTTCAAATGCCCGAATATGGGCCAAAGAATATTATCAAAAAGATTGGTATTAAGAGCCTCCAAATGGGAACTATGGGCTTCTAACTTTTTAAATCCCATTAATGTTAAGGAATGGGTGAGAGAGTTACTACTTCTAAATTTCAGACATAGACTCTTGAATTAGGTTCTTTATCAAATAAAAGTTATATTCTAATATTCATAACCTAATGATAAGGTAGTATCTACTGCCTACAAGTTTTGTGCATCCCAAAAAAGTGAAAGGAGCTAAGTCCTTAATTATTTATCTTCATGGTTAAAGATGAGATCTTAACATTTTGAATAAATTACTTTTCGTACAATTGGCAAGATGATTTGCTAATCTGGGCAAACGATATACATAAGCAAATACGTCAATTTCAACCTAACAATTAAAAATATTGTTTGCTATATGTTTCTCAAGGAAATCATAATGACAAGGAGTAACAAAATACTTAGCAAGTACAAAAGTCATTGAATGAGCAATTCAAAGGCATATCAAAAATTATACTACAGAAAGGGATCACAAATCAAGTGATATTTACAAAAATTCCATAATTTACATAAATTTTGGAGTCATTTACAAACAACAAAATTATGTACAAGATAAATTTACATGGCTCAAATACATAAATAAATTACAAATCTTGAGATGCTTTACTAAGAGTCTCCGCCACTGAAGGATCTACGACATGATTAATTGCTGCGTGGAGAACTTCCTTAAGCTTCTTCTCCTTTTTACTAATTGTGTTCTCATCATCGATTGCTTCGATGTTTGTTTTCAGGGCACGATTGAAGGCCCTATTTGCAGCCCTAAGAGTTTTATTTTTCCTTTCCAACTCAGCAGCACGCTTGTCAAGCAAATAATTGTCATGCTCAAGCTTTTGATTCTTAATAGCGTAATCATTGATAGTTTGGGAATACTTCATCTTCTGTTGCTCATCAAAATATTTGGCAATTTCAAATTTTACTCTTCGACACCAGTTCCCCACTACATTGTCGTCTAAGCCGGGGGGGAGGGTTGAGCATAGTGGGAAATTTTTGAGCTACGAGAAGTTTTGACCTAGTAGGCTTGGCAACTGAAGGAGTTGCTTGAATGAATGGAAGCTTAATCTTTGTAGTCTTGCCTCCCAAGATAAATTCTAGAGAGGCACACGATGCCTGACTATCTTTTAACTTCAAATCTAAATCACTTATTTGTTGAATAAGTTCAAACATCCTTTTGTCAAAATCAGCTGTGGGATTGGTCTTCAATTGTCTCTTAAGTGTAGTGATCATCTGGTCCTTTTTCTTGACGTTGGCATCGTTATAGGCTACATGGTCTTTGTAAGCACTGGCGATGGTCTTTTGAATAAGATATCTTTTATGCCACTTCACGGCTTCAGCATTGCCACCAAAATGCTCGAGAAGGACTTCATCATGGACCACAATCTTGCCATTCCTTGTTAATAATCTATCTATAATAGCGTCGGCGCAAGAAAGTGAATTTTGACAATGATGAAACATAGATGGCAATGGCTCCTATTTAAACAAAAGAAATGAGATATAATCAAAATTGGGGTAAAAGATATCTTTGTATTACAGTAATGGGTTACAACTGAAATAACCATAAAGTCAAAAGATACAACAAAATCTTTCATCATATCTAAAGGTGAGAGACTACTTTTCTAACTTTGTTTAAAGTATTAGCTGAAAGCATGACCATTGAGTCAAAAGGTATAGTGACTCCTTCAGGAGTTATAACTGGCGGACATTTGCTATAATCCCATTTTCCGGCTGGTGGACTGTCACGACCACAAATTAACTTGGAATGGAATGTTCGGATTTCTTTTAAGAAAGATTCCTTTTCTTCGTTGAGGAAGTCAAAGCGGAGACGAGGTTAATCCAAGTACAATTTTTGTAAATCCCAAAGAAAACAATATCTCGCTAACTTCGAAGTCTTTAAAGTTGGTGCATTTTTAGAGTAAAATCTCCTCAAGTTAACATATTGACTTAGGTGGTCTCTTGGGACAACACGACCTAAAGAACTGATATTCTGAAATAGCACAGTAAAAAGAAGCTAAGTAGTGAAAGCATAACAAAAAAATATATTCATAAATCAATTACTTGTTACAAATTTACAACCATTCACCTGGTTCATACAAAATGGACTTAGAGAAAAATTCAGAAACAAATTTGTTCTTATACTACCTAAGCCTTTCAGGGGGAAGATCTTGAGGAATCGATCTGACCCGTGGTAAATTCTAGCATGCTCCGGGATGCGGATCAAATTCGAATTCATCTAAGTGTTTTTATGAAAATGTCTAAGTAGACCCCCACTGAACTCACCTAAAATAAAGTTATTAACACTCCATTTTCCTTCAAAAGAGCGTCGAATCGGAGACGTGCTTCCTTTAGTAAAGGAGTAGCCCTCTGATATTTAAGAGATACTAGCCCGGAGCTTGTTAACAATTTAGGGGTTTCGAGATGATCCATGATTTCGAAACAGTTCATATAGAAGGCTTGTCTTATGCAAGAATTCACCAGATAATTTTTATTCATTAATTATTTTAAAATCAGACGAAGATTGTAATCATATAAAATGACAAAACAACTTCATTTCATTTTTGAGATATATGAAAGAGAACACCTGAATTTTCCCACCAAGATATCAATCTAAACCCGTTCGTCTTCTACCTTCCTTTATAAAATAATAATAATAATAATAATAATAAATCATTCATCTCCGCTACAAGAAGAGCACTAATGGCAGCCATATTCATCAAATTCATCCCGACTTTGTTAGCGCGGAGGTGCCGCACTTCTGCTGCTGTTACGCAATGGGACTACTAAATCGACCTCAGGAGGCGGAGGAAGTGCAGAATGCTCAACCAGCAACGCAGTTCATCAGCGACCCAATTACTTCAATCACCACTTAATGGCTACGTAGTCCATGTTTTATGACTTAACTAGTGCCACATTCTGGATGGACTTGGCCATCTAGGACACCTCTGGTGAAAACCCCACGCTGGCGATGTATTCCCCTATCAGCCTATATGGGTTGAACCCACCGTCATCAACTTAGTCGGTTTAGTTCCGGACCTACCTCCTTTCCTAAGTGAACGATGATTAGGAGGTTATCTTATCTTTTTGCTAATCGTCCATGATGTTTAATTCCAAAATAGTGACCTCGATTTGAATATGTATGTGCTAATGGATTATTGACAGTAATTCCAGGGGATTAAATCTTGAAGGATATAACACATGGCAGTATATAAGTTAATGTTTCAAAATTCTAGTTTAGTCAAATTTCTGGGATCGTGTTGTGTATCTAGAATGCGCTTAAAGGATTAATATTTTGTTCAATGATGTTTTGTCATGCAGGAAGTAATTAAAAGGTTTGAGTCGCTGACTGTAAAGAAATATTGGTTTTCCCAATCTTTAAACTTGTTGTTCCCATCTAATAAAATAGAAAACAAGTTTTCTTACAAAGCCTGAGTACCAACACATACACAAAGTTATAAAAAATGAATGATGATGATGCAAAAGGTTAAATCAAAAGCTTGATAGTCTAAGCTTTCGACAAAGTCGAAAGGTTTATAGAAATGTCTTTCGACAAAGTAGAAAGGTCTTTCGACAAAGTAGAAAGGTCTTTCGACAAAGTAGAAAGGTCTTTCGACAAAGTAGAAAGGTTTATAGAAAGGACTTTCGACAAAGTCAAAAGGTTTATAGAAAAGTCTTTTGACAAAGTCGAATGGTTTATAGAAAGGTCTTTCGACAAAGTCGAAAGGTTTATGGAAAAGTCTTTTGACAAAATCGAAAGGTTTATAGGGAAAGCCCTTTCGACTTTGTCGAAAGCTCTATGGAAACACGGACCCACTCCAAGTGTAAAATAAAGTTAAGTAGCAAGACCTTTCGACGTGGTCAAACCCAAATCCAATAATAAATTCAATTTTCGAATCCTTCTTTAAGAACAAGTAAAAGAATCGGTTAATCAGAAGTTTTAAATTGAATTTTAGAAGTTACCTTGTTGTTTTAGAACGAGATTCAAGAAATTTGGGAGAGTTCTTTTGCTTGTACTCGATGATTTTGTTTGTATATAAAAGAGGAAGAAAGAGAAGAAGCGTATTATATAAGAAAATTACCCAAACTATCAACTGTTGGATCAGATTTAAATAAACGTCCCAGATAGACGTGTGAAGGCCAAGAAGTGGGAAGATTTAGAGCTTTTGACAAAGATGACATGGAAAGTCAAGAGCATCCCTTCGAATAGGGGGGGCAAATGTTATTCAAAAAATCCACCTTTCGACTAAGCCGGAAGGTCTTTCAACAATGACTAAAGAAAAGGAGTTTAGTTCAAACCTTTTGAAAAGTGTCGAAGGGATACATCCAACGGTGTATAGCAGCCCCAGCCCTTTCGAAGGAGTCAAAAGGTTTTATCTCTCAACATTCAAAGTGTTCTTACCTTTCGAAGAAGGTGGAGAAGTCAAAGAAAGTACAAGAAACTCTGTAATGGCCTTTTCGAAAGCATAGCAAGCCTTTCGAACTGGCTAGAACACATCCAAGATACCTTTTGACAATGTCGAAAGGTTTATGAAGAAAGCAGCACTCATAAGTCAGCAAAGAATGAAAGACAACCTTTCGACAACATCGAAGGGAAGCATAGCTCACGACAACAATCAAATGAAAAGCATCCTTCCGTCGAGGTCGAAGGGTTCAAAACAACCAAGAAAAGAGAAACCTTCCGACAAGGACAATAGGTTCACAGTAGCAAATGAAGGCAAACCCTTCGACAAAGTCGAAAGGTTCATGAAGGCATAAAGGACAGCATACCTTTCGATAAAGTCGAAAGGTCCATAATCGCAGATGAAAGGCAAACCTTTCGACAAAGTCGAAAGGTTCAAAGCTGCATATAAAAAGGAGACATTCCGACCCAGTCGAGGGCATGGAGTCGAAAGAAGGGCCGTCTGCATCTATAAATAAGACCCAAGGGGTCCTGTTTGGGGTATTTGGATCCTCTGATTCTAATCTTGTATTTTCTTAATCCATACATTGTAACCCTAATTGGGATTTGATTTGGGAATTTAATAAAAGAGTGATTTTCATGTATAAAGGGAAGTCTTGCATTCTATCAATTACTTTACTGTTTTGTTTAAACTATGTTGGATTAACTGTTAATTTCAGGTTCAATACTACTGAAAGATACTTGCCGACAAGGTCGACAACACTTTTGATTCAATTACCAACTACAACCTTTCGAAGCTTTCAACTCTGCAATTTAAACCTTTCAATAAGGTCGACAACTCATTTGGGTTAACATATATTGAGACCTCTTGAAATCATTGGATCTATGGTCTCAACCTTTCGACTAAGTTGGCAGTCCTTTATACCTAGCAACACTAGTACCTTCCACAGTTACAAATCAAGTGATTTAACCTTTCAACAAGGTTAAAATCTGGAAACGTAAAGTTCAATCCAAAGGTGGGCA
This sequence comes from Allium fistulosum, assembly GCA_030737815.1. Taxonomy (NCBI): domain Eukaryota; kingdom Viridiplantae; phylum Streptophyta; class Magnoliopsida; order Asparagales; family Amaryllidaceae; genus Allium; species Allium fistulosum. The sequence continues at coordinate 1,230,195,446 of CM060903.1, forward strand.
TTCAATAACCTTTCGAAAAGGTTGAAACCAACTTCATATAAGTGATCTAACCTTTCGAAGAGGTCAAAAGCTTCTACATATCACCAAGGAGTTTGACATCCTACCTATTCCTAGAGAGGGCTTTCACCCTAAACTTTCGACAAGGTTAAAATCAGCTTAAAAAGGGTAAACTTAAGGAACTTCGACCAAGCTATAAAAAAAACTCCACAAAAGGTCTCCTACAGGCCCAACTAAGATAAAAAGTTATCTACAATAAGTACCACCTTTCAACCACATCGAAAGGTCCAAACCAAAAGTCAATAACAATTGAAGTTGAATATAAAGGTAATTCTTAGGGGTATCAAGCACTTCATTCAAACAAGTCTTTCCATTCCTCTTGGAATAACTTTGGGGGTGTTGAGAAGAAATCTTGTTAACACCTAGGCAACATTTGAGATTATCTACTGAATATGAGATTATGACTTTGAAGTGAAATGTGAAAGTTTGCTTTCATTTCATATTCTTGTGCTTCTGATATTATGGATACCATTAACATAACTGCATTTTTTCACTAGAAATTAATACTATAGATGACTGTAACATCTATAGCGCTTAGTTTCGGGCTTCAAAATGGAGGATGTTATAGCTTGACCGCTTGGGTTGGAGGAATCAACATGTCTACTCATTTGGGTGCATTGAATTGTTTCCATTGCTCTTTTATTTTATTTCCTAATTAACTTTTAACGTTAATTGTTTAACTTAACGTTAAACTTAACCCCTAACTATTCCTATAGTTACTTTTTGAAATTCAAAACCAAAATTTAAATACTCATTTGAATTTGAATTCAAACTAAATATATTTAAATTTGTAAACTTCAAATGCTCATAACTTCTTCGTTTGAGCTTTGTTTTTAGCATATTATATTTGGAAACAGATCAGAATTTTATCACGAGTGCAATGGGATAACCTTCGTAGTCAAATTCCAACTTTTGCAAAATTTCTATTTTCAACCCTACCTTATTTCATTTAATTCACTCAGTTTATTTATGGTTGATTTTACGGGATTTTACAAACTTGTTAACTATTTATGAATTCGACATTTAATTATCCATTTTTCCTTAATGTTTTATTAACTATTTGAAAATTTTATAAAGTATATGATACTTCCTGACTTTTCCATTATATTTTTGATAGATAAATGACTGGCAAGTAGGATTCTAAATCCTCTTCTTCTCAAGCATGCTTGAAATCTCCTACTTCAGATAAAGGAGACTATAGACTCATTCAATCTTCTGTTGCTACTCAGAATAAGGTTGACATTATTCTTCAGTAATTCAGGATTACCAATATAGAAGCAAAGGTGGCGGGACCAACTAGAAGGATAGATAATCCTCCTGAAGGTTTGTTTGTTGTCACTCCAATTCATACCTGACATTCAGGACACCTTTCCTTCTCAAAATTCATTGTAAAATTCTTGGATCATTTGGGAATTGCTCAGATACAACTACCTCTTAACTCCTATGCATATCTGAGCTACTTGGAAATACTTGCCAGGGAAGCTGACCTCCCCTCACTCAATGCTGAAACTCTTCACTCATTGGTGAATCAGGTTAATGGGTACCTTATATCACCTTCCTCATTCGAAGAGCTTAATTTTTTATTTGATTTATAGAACTAGGGACTAGGAAACCAAGTTTTTTTATATCAAGATTCATACCCCTAAAATCAAAGGGTCCTTCTCTAACCCTTGTAAGACTTGTTTCTTTTTTCTCTATTGTTTATATTGTATTCTGTTGTTCCCTTTTAATAATTATTCTCTTCCAAATCTTGCTTCTATGAGGACAAATCCTTCTATTGCTAACAAAATCGATGCTCTAAGCTTGGCCTCTCAAATTATTGGTGATAGGCTTAAACTATTGACTGAAGCCAACCTTCGAAAGTATTCTTGATTTTGGAGAATCACAAAGTGCTCAAGGAGCCCCTATGGTCAAGAAGGATGCTCATGGAAATCAAGCTCTATTTATTGCTAATCAAAATGCCTTATCTCTATCTTCTCCCATCCAGCTTGACTCTTCCAGTAATCTCCTAACATGTTTTCACTATGACCTCTTATACCGTTATCTTATGATTCTTTATTTGACTTAGGTTCGACTCTTATCATCCCAGTTTCTGAGCCAAAGGAAGCTAAAGCTCCTACCTCCTTCTATACCATGACTCCTAAAGTTGGCCACATTGCTGGTTCTATCATTGACGGTCTTAAAGCTATTGAGAGTCGTAAAAGAAAGAAGGATTCTTGCGATCCACCTAATGCTTCCATTTCTTTACCAAGCAAAAAGGACAAACTTGGAGATGATCAAATGCTGACTTCTATTACCAAGGATCCGAATGTAGCTATAGTCATCATTGATCAAGGTTCCGATGTTATTGATTTAAGCTTGCCAGATTACAATCCTCAAAACCAAACAGACGATGCTCACACTCTAAGCCCTGCTATAGATATCATGAATCCCTTGTCTACAACCATCATATAATGTTTGTATCAGGAGTTATGCATAACTCCTCCTCTCCCTGAATCTCTTCCTTTTGAAGCTCTGGCTCAACCCATCCCCTTAGGTTTTAATGATTTTGTTCGTTCAGTTATCCAGTCCCCATCTATGGCTTCTCTAATGCTACTGCAGCCTTCTGCCTTTTCTAGAGACCATCTCCACGTTCTCTTTCAATAGCTTCTTGTGGTGCATATCTTTATGTGTCTGGCTAATATAAATTTTGGCTTCATATATTTTATTTACTATATATCTTTATATATTTTAGGTGGCCAAGCACATGTTTTTTTCTATAATAAGCTTCTCATGAATCTATCAATCAAGTTTCAAATTTCAAAGAGCAGATTTCATCGTTGATGGATAAAGTTAGGTCCCTTGAGTGCTAAATTTTTGAAGTCGCCACAAAGAGGGATGATGTTGCCATTGAAAAAATAAATTTGCCTCCACTTTAGATGAAGAAAGAAAAATGAAACCAGCGACTAAAAAAGAGTGAAATTGCTAGAAAGGGAACCTAAGTGGGCCCAAAGTTAAAATGCCCGAATGGTTGTACAAGTTACAACCTTGAAGGGTGGTCTAGAAGCAAGGAGGCTGCTCTTGTCTATACAAATAATATTATTAAGATTCCAAAAAGCAAGTTTCTTTCTTTATAGACCAAGCCCTTCCTCAAATAAAGGAGCAGTGCTATGAGGAGGCCCTCTTCGTCGCGTATTTTGATAATGTAGACCACTATCCAGAGTTGGATCACCCTTCGGTACCGACATCAAAAGAAAAGTTCAAGAGGAAGTTCAACATTAAACTGGGGAGATTTTCTAGGTCATTCCAAGATGAATTCCCAAAAGAGGAAACCCTCAATCCTCGAGAATTACTATCCTTTGATGATCCTCTGCCTGATGAAGACACAGATGATGATGATAGAGGGATGGTGATAAAGATGAAAATGATAGTGATAAAGATGAGGATGATGATAATGATGATAATGATTCCGGAAAGGATGGGGTGATGGTAACAAAGACACCAAGGGATCAGGAAGTTGTGGTAATGGGCTAGGTAGCCATGACTTGGGATCATCTGCTCATGAAGCGGAATTTCATGATATTCCTGAGTTCCAGAATGCTCCATAGGGAGACATTTCATCAAAGGATGCCCATGCCCTCGGCCATCAAGGCAAAGAGAAAATTTAGGCCTCTACCTTACAAGCTCCCATGGTAAAGGTATAAAGTTTATCCTATTTAAAAGCTTACAATTAACCGTTAGTTTTTGTTAATAAGTTTACTATTTTAGTTAAGGAAAAGAAACAAATATCACTTTGATATTTTGCATGAAAAGAGTGAGAAAGATGTGCTATGATTAAATAGAGAAATTGAGAAACTGATTGAAGATAACAACAGTTTATCTTGAAAGTATTGGCATCTTCTCATTTATGCCAAACGATTAAAAGATTTTGAAGAAAAACGGGTATTCCGGCTCTTGAAAAGATTCTGCCTTCATCGGGAGAATATGGAGTTAACCACACCCTTTTGGATGCTTATTAAAGATGGGGAAAGTTTAGTGGAATTCCTTTATAAAATCTACACTATGAATCTTTTTACTAACTTTTCCTTTCTAGGAAAGGAGAGCGGGGGTTTACATAGGCGTCTCCATAGTAGGTATTTGAATAATCATAGGACTGATCCTCATCCTGGGGATTGTTGGAATCTTCCCAAGATCGCGACCATTCCACTTTCTCCCAACACAATTCCTCCTCGAAAGGTCAAGTTCAATAAAGAAAAATTCATTTTTGAATTTTACAAAGGGTCCATATTATATGAACCTAAGTGATTTTGTGGTCGTATTATGTAATTCAGACAATTTTATAAATTTCAGCATTCTTATTTCTTTGTGGCTTAGTTTGATTTTCTTAAAATGCATAGGTTAAGGAATCATTGAGCACTTCTGTTTAAAAATAACTCTTAACTAAAATTGTCAAGTTAAAAAGGGATTTTAAGAAGAAAACGATAATTCTCAAAACCTCTCGACTTGCAAAGTACTACTTTCTTAAGGATCTTCAGGAAGTTTAAATGCAACTCCCTTACCCGTATTTTGACTTCTTAAGTGATGGAAATGACAATTTACTTAAAGAAATTCGGTCTGATTATGCTAAACTGTTACGCGGGGAAACTAGCCTTCCTACCAAGAGATGGGATATTATCGGCTTCATCTAGTCAATACTCCTCACAGGTTTAGTGTTCCCTTTGACTCCACTTTCCCTATGTTCGTGGGTTCACTCAAAAAATCTAAGGCTATTACTTCCAAAATTATGGATTGAATGATAAAACTTGAATGTTTGATGTAATTTGAACTTTTTCATGCTTGTAATACTTCATTGTTGTTAATGAAAGAATATATTTTCTTTCCATGTGTTGATTTTTCTTTTACTTATTTTTACTACGAATTTCAACTAATGCTTGCATCTAACAATACTGACCTCTCTTCTCGACTACATAAACTAAAGGCCAAGTTGATGTTAGACATTGGGAGGTGCTCTTCCCAAGATACTTTAGTTATACCATTTCCGGACAACCTAGAAGTTTGTAAATGGTATAACAAATACTATAAGTTGAGGTCAACATTAAGTAGTATGAATGAAATGATCTCAAGCTTTGAGGGGAAGGTCAAAGAGGAAGAAAACGAGATTAAAGAGCTAAAAGAGAACATAGCTATAGTTGGTCATTCCGAACCCCCAGACAAAAAGGATTGAAGTTGATGTAGAAATTGCTCGACTGCACTAGAAAACTGAGGATCTTAAAGTTGACCTATTGAAAAGTCAAGTAACATGCCAATCTTTAGAGCTTATAGCAAACGGAGGCAAGTCCAGCCATCCCACTCCTACACCCACAAGGAAAGTAGGTCCCAATCCTCAACTGATAAAAAGATGTGTGTGTGTGAGAGTTAATATACATGTGTTAATATGTGTGTTGTATGTGCATACCTGGTTGTGTGCGTGTGTGGTGAGCTTGTTTATGTGTGTTCATGTGTTTGTATATGTGTGACAGTGTTTGTATGAGTTAGTGCATTATGCTAGTGTAGGTTGTCGGGTTATGTTGCGTGATTATGCATAAACCTGGGTGTGTGTGCATTAGTGAATATATGTGTGTAGATATGTGTAATCTTATGTGCACAGTTTGTTGTTAATTGTTTTGGTGCTGAAATGTTTTGTGTTCTTAGCTTCATAAGACTATGTATTTTTTTGGGTATTGTTTGTTATTAATTTACTGCTTATTAATCTTCATCGTTAAAATCCAAATTTACAATTTAATTGGTACCTTTTAGTTATGATTATTTACATCAATTCTCTTCGTCTGTGCTACACCACTTTAGGATTTATGCGATTTGGTCTTTCATCAAAATTCAAATATCATCCACATTCAACTTGGTACTAACATCATACAACTAGGTTGACGAATTCTCTATTGAATATTGTTTCACTTCCAATGCTTCAACTCAGACCAAACTATAGTCACTTCATGTTTGTCATGCAATTATTTAACTATAATAAAAGTGGAGTATCCACATTGAAACTCAACATTATTTCTAAGTTGAGAAAATTGTGTAACATAATCACTTTGAGTTTTTCTGTTTGATCTAGTTGTTATTAACCAATAGAAAACTCTCAGGTGAGTCGTTTCATAGTTATATGATATCATGAGTACTTAACCCCATGGTGCCCCTCAATAGATATGAGTAACACACTACTCAATATTAGAAGAACGGTACGTGCTCTGGGATCATTGGATGTATCGATATCCCTTTTCAAAACATCTTGACCAGAAATATCTAAAACATTATGTTGTTTTATATTGTAATAATTTTCTCATGATTACAACTAACTATAATTATTGTCACACAATATGTTATTTAAAACGTTGGAAAGGAATCGAGGATGTTTTTTAAATGATTATAAAAGTCTTAATATGTAGTTGTTTGGGGTAAAAAAATATAATTTTGTAAAGCGCTGTACGATTTATTAAGATAAATGAATTTTAAATTGAATTTTTTACTATTGAAGTCATGTGGGTTTTGCAAATAATTATGGTAATTAGTGTAAACTTAAGATTATATTTTTTTTTAAATGGTACTTTAAATACAACATATCACTTGGACAACATATCACATGTTAATAAACGTTCGAATCACGCTACGCAAGTTTCGAACTTGTGACATCTCGCACCAAGGCCGAATCACTTAACCACTTGAACAATGGTGCTTGTCTTAAATATGTGGAATGAAATGTAAAATATTAGGAGAAATGTGAGGTAAAATTGTAGATAATTGTGGTAATTTTGAATATAGGTTTTTGAACTTAATATAGAATTTACAATGCAATGTATGGTAAATTAATCGAGATAAATGAACTAAATTATTAATTTTTACTGTTTTATGTGATTTATATATTTTTAAAGTTGAATGAAAAATTAATTTTATTTGATTGTTACCATAGCAATATACATATTAATCATCGTTCTTTAGTATTTATAATAAATTTTAGTTAACTGTATTTATTTGAATAGCTTAAATTTTGTATTATATAATTAATTAACCTAAATACATGAACTTAAATATAAAATATCAAGAGTAGTTGATAATTTTATGCAAATAACTGTATGAACTTTAAAATCTTTATAGCGGAATGTAAATGATGGGAGAAAAGTAGTTGGAACACTGCTGGTGACCAAATGGTCCAGCAAAATTGGGTCCATTAATCAACAGATGTTGGGATTGTACATCGACAAGTAACAGGCAAAAGTATCCACAAGTATAAATCTTTCAATGGAGCCCAGGGTCCAATTTTGAATTATGGAAAGCCCATCGTTGCTTCGCCCATTGATATTGATAACAAGATCTGTAGATATACGAACATTAAAAAATATATATAAATATCGAAATTGTACCAAATAAAAACTGAAAGAAAAAAAAAAAGCCGTTAATAAGCTAATGGAGAAGATAACTGCCTTTTTATGTAAATCAGGACAGCGTGTTCATAATATTGGTCTTGGGCCTGGGTGGGTTTATGGATGTAAGATGGAAAATTGCTTTCAGATGTATTTGACTACACTTGCTATGCTAGTAGGGGGTTAGTGGAAGGTGGAGGTGTGTATTTTAACATGTGTGCCTATAATATTGTACTTGTATATTTATATCATAGAACATGGCATATGGCCCGAAGAGGCAGTAACAAGAGTTGCATTGCATCTGACTGCTCACGAGCAACATTACACAAAGAAGGTGGCAAGGACATTCATTTATGATCATAACACTCATCTATAGTTTATGTGTTAAAACTAGGTTCTATTTTAAATCTTTGCTAGACAAAAGCCATCGAGATAAACACCTAAGCATAGGAAATATGCACCTTATTTTACATAATCTTAAATACGCGTTCCTCAACGTCTCCATCCTATGTGCCAAACTAATAGGAGATATTAACATTTTACAAAAAAAGCATACCTGGAGAAAGTGAATGTTAATACAAGATGATTGCTTCTACCAAATCACGTATTGTGCATTGAAAATGCTTGTACTATATTGCACCCGATTGATTAATAAGAATAGTAGCCTAGCCCCTTACGAACCTACCATATTCCAATCATATCATGTGTATACTAACTTTAAATTTAATTTTAGTGTTGCCTTGATCAATTTGTTAACTATACTTCATTAAGAATATTGGTCACTAATAACCTAATTTGAGAACATAACCGTGATCTTTAAGTCATTCATTGTGTTTGGAAAAGTACAACATACTTTAGGAATAAAGAACCTATCTTCCACGATTTGCATCCACACTAGTTTCACACGATAACCCATATGCATCAGTAGCCTCATGTTTGATAGCTGTTTTACACAGCAGGTAACTAACGCAAATCTGAAATATAAAATATATTAACAAAAAATATATTATATTATATAAATACATAATATATATAACTTATTTTAATTTCAAAACGATTATTCCTAAAATCATAGACATTTTCTATTTATAAATTTTAAACTTAGTACGGTATTGAATCATATATTACTATTGTAAAATATTATTGGTATTATAATATAAATTAAACGCCGAAAGAAAAAAATAACTTGTTTAAGTTTATAATGAATCGAAAATTAAGCTATTAATTTATGGTAACATATTAAATTTTGATTTATAGATTGTATTATACACAAAACAAAAATTGAAGTATTATAGTTATTTACATTTAAAAGTGAAATAATTAATGTTAAAAAAAAGTCTGAAATAATTTTATTTACTATATGTGCAAAAAAACTCGAAATTAATTTGTATTCAAATAACATTCCTATTATTTATTGTTCAGAATAATAAATATTACTAAGCTTATTTAATGATTAATATATGCATTTGGGGAAATAAGATGGATTTAATTCTAAAAAAAATGAATTGTGTTTTTAAATTGGCCAAATAATATTCATATATATATGTGTGTGTTTATATATATGTGTATGTATGTATGTATGTATTAATCCACGTATGTATTAATGAAAATGCTTTAAACTATCAGCCGTTAGTTCCTCCTTGGCTCTCCTTGTTCTTCGAGATGGAAAAGGTTGCCGATTTTTTTCTCAAGCTTGAAGTCGTCACAAGCATTGTTGATCCCCTTGATTGCTAGAAGATCTCACATCGTATTTTTGTGTGGACGATCTTCAAAATTAAAAACTGAAATGGCCAAGCCTTCTATGTTATAGTCATGATTCATATACACATGTTTGCATTACTACATTACTTGTGTATCTCCATTGTATTGGAAAACATATATTCTCTTTCATCTTTATCCTGCTTGTCATACATTATGCAAGTGTATCCCTCAAAATGCAAAGGGTGTCTTTTCTTCATCATTTGACTATACTTAGTCGGTTTGGATATAGATTATGCAATAGTTTATTTTTGCAATTTGGAACAAAGGGTTCATCATTGATGTATTTTTTACCTTGTGGGGTGTCAATGGTAATGACGATCGTTCCCTTTCAATTGCTTTTGTTGGGAACAATGAAACTTTAGCTGAGTTGTGTACATTGTCACTCTCTTGAAGACGTTTCGGTGTTCTGCTCGAAGGTGCAAAGCAGTTCTAAAAAAACAAACGTCACCTCCTCTAGGATAAAACAGCCTCTCTAATCTAAAAAATATCAACCTGTTTGCATTGACAAAGTTGATTTTGATTTGCACTCTAAAATACTGCTCAAGGTGTTTAGTTTGTTGAAGGAGAAGAAAAAGGAAAATGTCTGTTATTCTTACCATTTCTCTTTTGTCTATCTATCCTTTAAATAGGCAGAATGGAAATTATATACGTTACTAAAGTGATGAAATTTTAATGGATTTAATTTATTCTCATTTAAAACAATATTGTAATACCGTTAGCTTTTGTAACGGCTCAATAATAATATCATATAAATATATTACTGTTGTGCAAGTGTAACGGCTCAATTATAATAATGATTCATAAATATATTACCGTTATAAACTTGCAAAGACTCAATTATAATATTGATTCATAAATATATTACCGTTATAAACTTGCAACTGCTCAATTATAATAATGGTTCATAAATAAATTACCATTTACCTGTTTTTTATTTAATTTTTTTTAATAAATTCACTTCATAAACAAAAAAATTTCCAACAATCCCCCACTTGAACTTTTTAAAAAATATTTTCTGATAGTTTCTGAAAACATGAGATTGTGCATAAACAAAGGTCTTTTTCGACTTGAACCTTTGCATAGTGGATAAGATTCGGTTTTTACTAGAGTGACACGTAGTCTTGAACTCTATTCCTGACATCAGACCATATACAATCTTTCTAGAGTGCAATCAAATAAGCCCGTGCATTTATGTTCGTGCACGTCTATCCCAGTTTAGTGAATGCTCTAGGAATTTTGCCCAAAACTCCATAGAAAACGACCACATTCACACATGTGAGTCCATTAAGAGTACTCCTGAAGGTAGGTACTCCACTCCAAATAGAGTATAAATCTCATTAAGAGTTTCTATTAACTCATCTTCTAATCACTTCAGGAATACATGCTCCTTAATATAAAAATAGCGCGTTCACTAATATCACTTCACAACTTGTTCTTACTCATTGAATCTAGTTCTTGGGATCTCCAGTCATTAGGTCGGGTTACCATTGTGTGTGACTCAACAATCAAAGGACAATAGTCTCATTCTTTTAGAAGTTCTAAGGACTTTCTCTCTGGCTAGTCCTTTCATCAAAGGATCTGTCAAATTCTCATCAATGCGTATGCGATCCACTTTAACAACACCTAAAGAGAGTAGCTCTCTAACAGTACTGTGCTTACGACGTACTTGTCGTCTTTTACCATTGTAATAACGGTTTTGTACTTTTGCAATAGCCGTGGTATTATCGCAATGGATCAACACGGCTGGTATCGGTTTTTCCCATAAAAAAATCTCAACTAGCAGATTTCTTAAGTACTCTGCTTCTTCACTAAATGTGGCTAGTGCTATCATCTCAGACTCCAAAGTAGACTGAGCCAAAATAATCTGTTTCTGTGATTTCCAAGAAACAGTTCCTCCAGCAATGCTAAAGATATAGCCACTGGTTACTTTTGAATCATCAGATAAAGTATTCCAGTCTGTATCGGTGTAACCTTCAAGGACAGTTGAAATTTTTTCATAATGTAACCCATGGTTCATGATTCATTTTAGGTATCTTCTGACCCTCTCAATAGCATGCCAATGCTCTATACTGGGTCTACTAGTAAACCTACATAGTAATCCCACGACATAGGCAATGTCGGGTCTAGTACAATCAGTGGCATACCGAAGGCTGCCAATGATGCTCGCATAATCAGACTGTTTAACACCTTCACCAGTGTTCTTAAATAGCTTTACACTAGGATCATATGGTGTACATGCAGGTTACAGTCAAAGTAATTGTATTTCTTTATAATCTTCTCAATATAATGAGATTGATCCAAAGAAAGTCCCTTTTCGGATCTAGTAATCTTAATATCAAGGATTGCACTTGCTTCACCTAGATCTTTCATATCGAAATTGGCACTTAACAAAGATTTAACAGATTTTATGGCATGAATGTTTGACCCAAAAATAAGTATGTCATCTACATACATACATATGATAGTACAAATGTCATTCTCAGATTTATAGTAAATGCATTTGTCAGTTTCATTAACTTTGAAAGCATGTGAGATTATTAAGTTATCAAATTTTTCATGTCATTGTTTAGGTGCTTATTTTAAGCCATATAATGATTTATCTAAATTGCAAACTTTATGTTCTTGACCATGAACTACAAATCCTTCAGCTTGGTTCATATAAATTTCCTCTTTAATTCACCATTTAAAAAGGCAGTTTTAACATCCATTTGGTGTATTATTAAATTATGAATAGATGCAAGTGAAATTAGTACTTGAATGGATGTAATCCTAGTTACAGGTGAAAAGGTGTCAAAAAAGTCTACATTTTCTCTTTGTTTAAATCCTTTAGCTACTAAACGGACTTTATATTTATCAACTGTGCCATCAGGTTTTAATTTCTTTTTAAGTACTCATTTATAGTCTATAGAATTACAACCAGCTGGTAGATTTACTAAGTGCCAAGTCTTATTGGATTCCAAAGAATCCATTTCATCATTTATAGCCCCTTGTCAAAAATCGGCATCTAAGGAAGATAAGGCCACTTGGAGGTTTAAGGGATCCTCCTCTATAGTAAAAGCACAAAAAATCTAAACCAAAATCTTTTGTGATTCTTGCTCTTTTACATCTTCTAGGTTCATTTTTAGAAGATTCATTAAGTTCTGTTCTAATAGGCATGGTGTTACTTGATGTGTCCCCACTATTCCTCAATTTAAAAGGAAATGTAGATTCATAAAAATCAACATCATTAGATCCTATTATATTATGTGTATTCAGGCCATAAAATCTATATGTTTTGCTATTAATAGCATAGCCAATAAATAACATTCATATGCTCTACTTGCTAATTTTATTCTCTTAGGGTCTGTTATACGAACATATGCCAAACCTCTCCAAGTTCTAAAATAAGACACATTTGGTTTATAATTTCTTAAATTTCAAATGGTGAGATTTAACTTTTTGATTTAGGGATATTATTTAATACATAGCATACGGTCAATAAAATATCCTCCCACCAATGTTTTGCTGCACCCGAATTCAATAAGATAGCTACGACTAATTCGGTAAAGGTTCTATTACTTCTTTCAGCTTTACCGTTCATTTCAGGTGAATAAGGTGCAGTTCTCTCATGAATTATACCATGCAATTTATAGAAATCAAGAAATAAACTAGACTCATATTATGTTCCTCTATCACTACGAAGTCTCTTAATTTTCTTATTAGATTGATTCTCAATTTCAGTTTTAAATGATTTAAACATATCAAATGTATCACTTTTATTTTTCATAAGGTATACATAAGTAAAATCAGAACAGTCATCATTAAAAGTGATAAAGTAACGGTGTCCATGTCTAATCAAAGTTTCATCAAGCTCACATATATCAGAATGAATCAAATCTAAAGGTTCGGAAACTCTATCAATTGATTTATGTGGTTTCTTAGTGATTTTTGCTTGACTACAGAAATCACATTTATCAAAATCAGTTTGTGACATTTTAAGGATAAGATCTAAGGTGTTCATGTTATGAATTATATGTTTATTCACATGACATAATCTAGAGTGACAGATATTAAAATCACACAACATATAAGTTGAAGCAGACGTTTTATTACATTCGACATTCGGTTTAAACATACCATTAGTTGCATAACCCCTACCCACAAACATACCATTCATAGTGATGGTGTACATATCAGCCCCAATAGTCTGTGTAAAACCAGCCTTATTAAGAAAATAACCTGAAACAAGATTCTTTCTCATCTTTGGAGTGTGCATTACGTCCTTCAGAATGACGGTCTTCCAAGAGGTAAACTTCAGCTTTACGCTTCCAATCCCAACAAAAATAGTGGTGCGAGAGTCTTCCAACAACACTTTCTTGTTTTTAGTCTCCATGTATGTTTTGAACATAGCATGGTCATAACAGACATGGCGTGTAGCACCAGTATCTACCCACCAAATCTCTAATCCCCCAATAAATTGAATCTCATCAGTAATCATAACTGTTAGAGGCTCCTTAGTCAGGTTAGCCTACGGTGCAGGGCCTGGTCTGTTCCTACACTTGCGTGTCATATGACCTGGTTTTCCACAGCTGTAGAAAAGAAACAATTGTCCAGAGTCATTCTTTTAGGGTGGTTTTTGTTTGTTGCGGTTATGATTCTTAAAAATTTTAGGATTTGGTTTCAGAACTGCAGCTTTCTTAGTGTTGCCTGTAACAGCAAGCACTTCTTCCTTCATATCTTGTTTACGTGATTCCTCCTCAATACGAAGGCAGGTTATCAAGCTTTTCAAAGAAAATTCTTTAGTTTTATGTCTCAGATTATTCTTAAAATCCTTCCAACTAGAGGGTAGTTTATCTATCAAAACAACAACTTGGCATTGTTCGTCAATAACCATACCTTCGGAGACGATCTCATGGGCTATTTTTTGAAGTTTATGAGACTGCGTCTCTACTGACCTATCGTCCATTATCTGAAATATGAGGTAGCGGCTGACGGCATATTTCTTTGCTCCATTTTCTTCTGTATCATACTTCTTTTGCAGCGCCTTCCAGATTTCCTTGGCTGTCTTGCCCGAATTGTATTAGTCGTAGAGATCGTCGCTCGGGCCATTAAGTATGAAGTTCTTGCATAGGTAATCCTGCTCTCTCCAATTCTGCAATTTTTGGTTTTGTTCCTTCCAGATCTGCAGTTGTTGTGCATCGGTTTCAGCGTGCTTCTCTGGTACTGCCGGCTTTTCTGCAGTGAGCACACCAACCACCTTCCTCGTCGTTAGAAAATTTTCTATCTTTTTCCTTCAAGGCTTGAAATGGAGGCCCTCGAATCTGAATGACACATAAGCGACCATGAGGACCTGAAACATTGAGGTCGGTGCAACATCATCAATAGTTGCAGCATAAGTCATTGTTGTCTGGAACGTCTTCAAATTATTGGGAACAATGAAACTTCTGCTGAGTCGTGTACGTTGTCACTCTCTTGAAGATGTTTCGGCGTTCTGCTCAAAGGTGCAAAGCAGTTAAAAAAAACAAAGGCCGCCGCCCCTACGATAAAACAGCCTCTTTAATCTGAAAAATATCAACCTGTTTGCACCGACAAAGTTGATTCTGATTTGCACTCTAAAATACTGCTCAAGGTGTTTAGTTTTGTTGAAGAAAGAAGAAAAAGAAAAATATTTGTTATTATTATAATTTCTCTTCTATCCATCTATCATTTAAATAGGCAGAATGAAAATTGTATACGTTACTAAAGTGATGAAATGTTAATGGATTTTAATTTATTCTCATTTAAAATAATATTGTAATATCATTAGCTTTTGTAATGGCTCAATAATAATGTCACATAAATATATTACCATTATGTAAGTGTAACGGTTCAATTATGATAATGATTCATAAATATATTACCGTTATAAACTTGAAACGGTTCAATTATAATAATGGTTCATAAATAAATTACCATTCAAACACTATCTAGATGCCAAGGTCTTTTCTCCATTGCGCCTTGTTGACAAAAAATAGGTTATTCTCATTAGATATCAGATGTCCCGTCTGAAAAGTAAACACGATGAGATTTCTTGAAACGAAAGTGTTCTTTAACGTCCCAAACTTTTTACAATTTTGGGATTATATTTATCCGTTGTCCTTTAAACCAACATTTTTTCTCCAAACTACATTTTATTTACAAACACCACGTGGAGAACAATTTTCATTGTTTTCAATTCGTTTCCAGAGACCATTCCTGGTTTTATATTTTTCCTAGTGTTTAACCCCTTTCTTTTCTTTGTGCGACCACAATTTATACTTTAACTGAAAGGGATTTTCTATCAAATTTTCATTATGCCTATCTCGCCTATTATCATATGTTTGGAGAGTACCCATTAGTTCGGTTGACGTTAAAGTTTTCAAATTATTTGTTCCGTCTGTCACCGAAATTATTACTTGTATTCACTTTGAAGTTGATAGTAGATTTTATATTTCTATTTGGAACTTATTTTTTTAGGTTGATTATTCTAGGAACTATTGATATTATTATTATTATTATTATTATTATTTTTAAGTGTTGGACTGAGGCATAATGTTGAGTTCCCAGTACCATTCGATGCAGATGTTGGTTAGGTTCATCCCTACGTCCAGCAAGAAATATAAATGAGTCGGCCCAATGTTTGGAATAGAAAATGGGTTATAACTTTGCATGAAAACTACTTAATATGAATATTCTTTGAGTTTCCAATGCAAGGTTGTTCTAAATTTCTTTTACGCACTGACTCAAAACACTGCATGATGTGAGACGTCTAGTACATACATTGTATTTTAATCCTAATCGGCAACATCTCCAAGTTCAGTCGAAGGTAACTGGTAAACGATGGACACTAGTCGCAAATATGTATATCTAAAATAAATACATGAAAGTGGCAGATGCTACGTACCAAAGTAGGCGAAAGATTCTAATGTATATAGCATGCATGTGTCCGTGTTTCATTGATAAACTTACTTAATTCAATTTGATTAAGATGTTTAACATACTACGTCTAAATTAATTTATTCAACCTTAGTCATCTCAGTTAACTCGGTTTCTTAAAATTTCAAACAGATTTGTCCCCTAGCATGCATCAAGTAGCAAAAATAACCATTATGCAACAATAATACATTGATATATATCATTATTATTTAATTTGTCTATATGAGCGTATGTTTGTTTAGTGTTAAGAACCTAAGATGTTTGTTGTTTATATTTCAATAAATAAACAACAAGAAGAGAGCCAGTTTGGACAATCAAAAAAATATTAATTCACTTGTCTCTTTCTCTAGCGTCATCTTTCCAACCACCGCTGTAGTGTCTTTATACTGTTATGCATGCTAAATGTTGGTTAAATTGTTGGAAAGTCTGATCCGAGACATCGTTGTCACAGTTATTGATTGAAGTTTTGAGAGCTTCCTTTTCTTTTCTTTTTTTCCTGGAGGACACCAATGTTTTGACACACAAGTACTCGGGCATATATAAGAATGAAATGTAATTAAATGTAAATAGTTATTATAGACAAAAGCACTAATGGCTAGCTAGCTATATATACACTCAAGCTATAAGACAAAGATACTGATAAATTTGGTGTCTGATTTCCTAAAAAAGATATTGTTTTGTTTTCGCATTCTATTCGAATCAGTTACTGTCTAACAGTATTTTGAAAAATATGCTACAACTCTCTTACTATATATCTGTCAATTTACAGAAAGCTTTAAGAACTTTTTATTAGCTAAGATAACTTTAGAGAAGTTATAAAAGATTGAAGAAGGTTTTCCTTGACCTTGAGTCTGTGTTTTTAAAATAAACAAATAAAGAGAGGAAAGGAAAACAATTCAAGAACTGATTATAATATTTGTTCAACTTGCCAGATCTTCGGGAAAGTCGCTATTTGAAATACCTGCACAATTCTTGTTTTCTAATAAAATGCGACTATGCTGTTCAAATTGTTAGGAGTACAAAATTAAACATCCAATACACATATGAGGTTGAAATTATGAAACAATCCAATAGTTGAAAATCATCATATCACCAATTATAACATCCTCATTTCGAGATCAAAATATAAATGTCGATAATTATGCATTTGTCATCAAAATTATTTGCAAGTGATAAATTTGAATCGATTTATTTTCAATACATTAAGTAGACATCACAACTAAAATAGGTTTTCATTACATAAATTTCCTTAAATTTAGATTTCTCAAAACGTGACGACTTAGAGGTTAAATACAATAAAATATAAATATAGTATCATGCCCGATATATGATGATACCGACATAAATACATGACTAGTTATAGAGTCTGATTTTACAATAGCGTAATTTTAAAAGCAACTTTTGTTAGCTACTAAGTCTCCTGCCTTTCTTTCGAGTCTTATTCGTATTTTAGAAAAAAATTCTAAAGTATATATAGACTCGGCTTATTCGAATGAAAACTATTGAATTTATGAGAAATTAAAAACACGGATAAAAAAATAATTAATGAACATAGTCTAATGCTTTACCTTGCTTTACCTTGCTTTACCTTCATATATGTCGGCTACCACTATTACAACCATGGATCTGCCATATCTAATCTGAGTCATTCATCTTTTATGAAACTGTTTTGTGTTTTGGGCTGTATTATTGTCAAAGCCCATATTGTACTTATATATAATGTAACAATTATGCAGAATGAGATGTATCATTTTACTCTTCAAAAACAGATACTCAATTCATTGATATTCTTTTCATCATCAATTCTCAAATCAACTTTTACATGGTATCAGAGCAACCAAAGGCTTAACAGCCATAGTTCTAGATTGATCAGACCCATTAGAGAAGTATCATCACTTGGGCGATCAACCCTCATCAGAAAACAGAGTTTTCATCATCTAAAGAGTTTGATTCAGTGCAGAAAATCAGGTGCCATGCCAATATAACTCGGCTGCAACAAGATTTTCTCACCAAATCTTAAAGGAAATCAATCAAGAAAATCAGAAAACAATCAAGATGTCAAGAATCATCACAAAACTAAAGAAAGTGCCTTCGAGGAAGACATATCAGATCAAGAAAAAGAGCAAGTACATCATTTAAGCCTTGCAGTTGCATCAAATATGGTTGTGAGAAATTCTTACTTTTGTATTTTGAATTCCATCTTTGATTGATTCTTCCTTTTTTGATTGTCTTTGTTTCTTTGTATGTTCATAATCTGAAGTCATCATGGGTGATGAAACAAATACTGCTACTTCTGCCAATGTGAGCAATAGCAATCAACCAAGTGTTACTACAGAGAAACTTGTTAAAACTGTGACCAGTCCCCAAAGCAATCTGGTTACGGTTCACTTGAGTGAAGACAACTATCTCCTCTGGAAATTGCAAATTGAGACTGCAGTCCAAGGATATGGACTTGAAGGTCATATTCTTGGGACCATCCCAATTCCTCCCAAATGTATAACTGATCAAGAAAACAAAATAGTCAACAATGAGTATTACATAAGATATCACAGACAAGATAGGCTTATCTGTTCTTGGCTACTATCATCCATAAGCACGAATCTACTATCTCATGTTATTGGATGCAAAACAGCAAATGGCATTTGGACAACTATTGAAAAAGTGTTTAATACATAGTCTGCAGCCAAGGTGATGTACCACAAAAAACAACTGCACGGTATGAAGAAAGAAAACAACACTATGAGAGAATATCTATTCAAAATTAAAACAACTTGTGATCTATTGGAGGCTGCAAATCACAAAGTATCATAATCTGAGCAGGTTTTAACTATTCTGTATGGATTAAGTGATGATTATGAATCGGTAGTTGCTGTCAAAGCATCTCAAAAGGATCTGCCATATATCGATGATGTTTACTCTATATTACTCGCTTATGAGGCTAGAATTGACAACAAAAAAGCCACAAGACTCAGAGTTCACTATCAATTATACAACTTACTCCAAGAACAAAAGTCAAAACAACATCAAATCAGATCAAACTACACAAAGAGGAGGTACACAAAGAGGAGGATACTCCAACAGGTCAAGGGGAAAAGGTAGATACAACAACAACAACAGACCAAAATGCCAAATATGTGAATGATTGGGCATACTGCAGTAAAATGCTATTTCAGATACTCTAACCACAACAACAACAACAATCAAAGAAGCGGTAACTACAGTGCCAATGTGGCACAAGCTAGCTCTAGCAATCAATCAGATAATAAAGATCACAACTCAAGTGAAAATAATCAATCTGAACATGTGAATGATGATTGATGGTACCCAGACTCAGGAGCTACCAATCACATAACTAATAATCTTGACAATTTGAATCTTGGCAACATGGAGTATAGAGGTAAACAATCTATTTGCATGGGTAATGGTAAGTGTATCAAAATCTCACATATATGGAGTGCTGTTATCAAAGGGAAGAAGCACTTATTTTTACATAATTTACTAAGAGTACAAAAAATAAATAAAAAATATCTTATAAGTGTGTCTCAGTTTGCTAATGACAACAAGGTTTACTTTGAATTCTATCCAAACTATTGTCTTGTTAGAGACATTCTAACTAAAGATATTTTATCACAGGGTGATGCAGAAAAGGGCCTATACAGATCTAAATCTGTCAACTGTGCTGATTCTATAAATAAGGAAAATTGTTGTAATCAATGTGAAATAAAAAGCAATAGTAGTGTATTTGATCTATGGCACTACAGACTTTGGTTATCCCAGTAGTAAAGTTGTTAAGCAAGTTCTTACTGAAAATAGTATATTTTGTGATAATTTTTCTCTCCCTTATATATGCACTTACTATCAAATGGGCAAGAGTCACAAACTACCATTCAATGACTCTCTAACCAAATACTCTAAACCCCTTGAGCTTATTGCTACTGATCTCTAGGGACCAACCCCAATATATTCAAACTATGGGTACAAATACTATATATCATTTGTTGATGCACACACAAGATACACTTGGATATATTTTTTGAAAAAAAAATCTGACACACACAATGTTGTGATAAATTTCATCACAATGGTTGAAAAACAACTTGGCACACATGTTAAAATCATACAATCAGATGGGGGGACATAATATAAGTCTCTTACGGATTATTTTAAAGAGAAGGGAATAATTCATAGATTTACATGTCCCTACACATCTGAGCAAAATGGTTTAGTTGAGAGGAAGCATAGGCACATAGTTGAATCTGGACTTAGCTTATTGGCTCATGCTAATCTACCTCTAAAATTCTAGCCTGAGGCTTTTAATATAGTTGTTTATCTTATTAACAGACTTCCAACCAGAATTTTAAAGGGTATAACCCCTATAAAAAACTACAAGGGGTAAAGCCAGAATACCATAGCTTAAAAACTGTTGGGTGTCTATGCTTTCCATATCTAAGACCTTATAACAATAATAAGTTAAATTTCAGATCAAAACAATGTACTTTTCTTAGATATTCTTCTAATAAAAAAGGGTACAAATATCTTGATGATAATGGGAAACTTTTCATTATCATACATGTTGTATTTAATGTGAGTTTTTTTTCCCTTCAGAAAATCTGAAATGGAAACAACAAGTAAGGTATACAATCCACATGTATCTATACCTGAGATTCCTTTATGCTCGGAGATTGAGAATCCAGTAGAGGTGAGGAGAACTACTGATGATCATCAGACTCATCCAACTGTATCAGGTCAACAAAACTTCGAGTGGGCTGATGATCACAGTCATGCCAGTCACTCATCTGCACACTCAACAAATGAAGAAGATCAAAATGAAGAAAGTCAACAAAGTGATTCTAGAGACAGTACAAGTCACAACAGAATTGTACTTACCTCACACTAAAGCCCCAGTCAGGCCAAGTCATCCCACGGTCACCAGAGCTAAGAGTGGAATCTTCAAGCCAAAGATATATATAGCCAACACAAGCTCTAATGAAACATACACCTATGATCAAGCTGCAAAGGACAAAAACTGGGAAGCAGCAATGGATGAAGAGTATAATGCTCTTATGAAAAACAAGGCATGGAATCTTGTATGTCCACCTGCACACAAAAATGTTATAGGCTGCAAATGGACATACAATATAAAAGAGAACCATGATGGTTCTATCAATAAATATAAGGCAAGACTAGTTGCCAAAGGTTATAACCCAACAGTACGGGTTTGACTTCACTGAGACTTTTTCTCCAGTGGTCAAACCCTCTACAATAAGACTTATACTTACAGTTGCCCTACACAAAGGCTGGAACATAAGGCAATTAGATGTTGACAATGCCTTTTTGAATGGCATATTAGAAGAGGAAATCTACATGATGCAACCACCTGGTTATGAACAAAATACAAGTCTTGTGTGCAAACTAAACAAGGCAATATATGACCTTAAACAAGCACCAAGAGTATGGTTTGATAGACTGAAATCAACTCTAATGTCAATAGGATATCAGTCTACCAAATCAGACACTTCATTGTTCATTAAAGTTAATTCATCTTCAATTATTTACATATTAATCTATGTTGATGATTTAATCATTACAGGTGACAACCAGAGTGAAATTAACCAAATCATCTATTATCTGGACAAATAGTTTTCAATTAAAGATCTTGGGAACCTCGATTACTTTCTAGGAATTGAAGTAAATAAGATATCAAATTCAAAAATCATATTATGTCAAAGGAAGTACATATTAGAACTGCTTGCCAAGACAAAAATGGAAGATGCAAAGCCCATGTCAACACCCATGATAAACAATCAAAGCCTATCAAAAAATAAGGGAGAAGCCATAATTAATGTTAAATAATACAGAAGTGTTATAGGAGCATTGCAGTATGCTACTATAACACGACCTGATATTGCATTTAGTGTTAACAAACTTTCTCAATTTATGCAGAACCCTCTAGATGAGCACTGAAAAGCAGTGAAGAGGGTACTTAGATATCTAAAGGGCACTATAAATTATGTACCGTTATTCAAAGCAAGCAGAAATCTTAACATAATTGGGTATGCAGACTGTTTGTACCAAAATTGGGCACAACACTCTTCGGAAGTCTTTGAAGAGATAAAATGAAGAAAATAAATGTAAAAAGAGGATTTATCTAACAAAAACTCCAAATCTCATATATGAAATCAAGAGAAATGCAAGGAGACACAAGAATTTAGAGTGGTTCAGCGTATTGCCTACGTCCACTATGAAGTAGTTTGCTTTATTGATCTTTCTTTGATGTTTACAATTGATTTCAACAAATTACATCGAATAACAATGATTTGCAGCAGTGAAATTCGTTGGTAGCAGCAGCAATGGAGTTCAGATCTGGATCTGGCGGAGTCCGGGCGTTGGAGATCTCAAAGAGGAAGAAGAACCCCTTTTCTGTTGGATTTGGGGGTCTATTTATAGGTGTAGGAGGCTGATATTTCGCTCAGATCTCGGGAGACCATCTCTGGCACGTGACCAGGCCCGCACGCCCAAGCCCGTGAAGTTTTGGTCCGATCCGTGATCGATACGAACAGATTTCGTATCGATCAAGATTTCATCCAATGGAGTCGAAATTTGGCGTGGACACTCTTTAGCATGCACGTAGTCTTTTGTGAAAATTTCATAGCATTTGGACTTGTAGATTAGGAGATATGATCGATACGAAATGAGGTTTTCGGTAGGCTGTTTCCTTCAACTCGCTTCCATTCGACTCGGTGATGTGGCGCTTGAATCTCACTCTGCCCTTGATGTTGTTTCGAGCGAGTCGAAATGTTCACCGATTGAGCGAGTCGAAGTGTGCCCAGATCGAGTGAGTCGAAGTATGCACTGGTCGAGCGAGTCGAAATGGAGCGTCCTGAGAGGTTTGAGCAGTGGCTTCGCCAATGGAGTCGAAGTTGATGGAGTCGATCAGTGGTTCGAATGGAGCGAGTCGAAGAAGGCATCTGAGCGAAGCGAGTCGAAGTAGGTACTTCTGATGGCTGTGAAGCGAGTCGAACCTGAACGACTCAAAGTTGGCCTCTGAGCGAAGCGAGTCGAAGTTGTCAATTCTGAGTGTTGCGAAGCGAGTCGAAGTTGGCATCTGAGGGATGTGGAGCGAGTCGAAGGGAGCGAGTCGACCGGTGATTGGTTTTCATCCAATTTTGTATCGTTCATAACTTGAGCATACGAACTCGGATTGACTTGAGATTTGGAACGTTGACTCTCATGGCTTAGCTTGTCATGTCCTACCAATTTTGGCTCGATCCGAACTCGGACAAAATTCGTTGATATCCATAGTGAGCATAACTGATCTCTAGGATGGGCCGTCGTCGGTTACTAGTCAATTCCTTGGTGTCACGGCCTTGCCAAAAGGCGGGATAACATTTGCCCCCTCAAAGTACGTCTTGTGAAAACATGATGTGCTTTGAAGTGCTGCAATCTTTAATCTGAATAGTCATCATCTTTTCGATGAAAGCTGTAATCTTCGACTGTTTTTTCTCGATAATGTAAACTGTTGACCGTCAACTGGTGTACCCTGTATTGTTGCGACTGATTGTTGTATGCTAGTGGTTACCCGTTTGTTGTTGTAATCGTTATTGGATGAGTTTCTGATTCCTGAAAATCTGGAATATTGAGTATTAGTCCGACATTCATGCATATATGTTAACATGACTCTCGTTGATGTTTGTACGCCCACGAGTCATTGTCAGATTATTTTACTTTTGAATTACGTATCGATCCTCTCCTGAACCGATGTGAAATTCGCTGCAACAACGCTCGATGGTTGCTTTTGAATGTTCCTTCGTAACGATCCTCTCTTGAATCGATGTGAAGGGTTGAAACAACGAAGATAATTTTCATTGGATTTATGGATGCGAAGTAAGTATGTCGAGTTGATGGAGTTTGCCTCTGGAAGCCATGATTTGATGGATTAAAACTGGCTGTTCGTATCGATGCTCTAGGGAAGGAGTTGGAAACTATGGACACGAATAGGAATTTTGCATCGATAGACGCAGGGTCCGATGGATTCGAAGTTCTTGTTCGACTCGATGATGGACGCGAACTGAACGAGTTGAAGTGGAGCGAGCCAAAGTAAATTTCCCTGATGGTTGTGAACTGAGCGAGTCGAACTGGAGCGAGTCGAAGTAAATCTCCCCGATGGCTGTGAACTGTGCGAGTCGAAATGGAGCGAGTCGAAGTACGCTTCCCTGATGGATTCGAACTGCTTGTTTTGTTGCACCGGAGACAGAGTCGAAGTCAAGCGATACGAAGGGGAGCTTCGCATCGATGTACTGGAAACGGAGTCGAAACGTGTGTTCGAATCCACCGGGATACGAAACGTTTATTCCCTTTGCTTTCGAGTCCATATAAATACTTCGTACTTAGCCGTTTTTTCATTTTTTACTTTTCGTTTTCCTGCCTTGCCTTCGTATCACTCTAAGACTCGAGAAAACAAAGAAGTAAAACACTCTTGCCTTCGAACTGTTTCATACCTTCGATTATTTGAACCAATTGACAAATTTTAGGTAATCCATTGAACAAAACCATCACGTAAACGAGGAGACTCGATTCTTAACACCAAATCGATCAGAGTCGTGATCAATCGAAAAGTCCTTGGCCTCAGCTTCATGTCGATCTGGAGTAGGGGTTTCGAGATCATGAGGTGGAGGCCTTCGTATTGATCGATGGTGGAGCTTCGCATCGAGTCGAATGCTTTGAATCTGTGGATCGATACGAAGGGGCTGTGTCTAATGGACTCAAAACAATGGCCCTGGATCGAGTCGAAAAGTACATCTTTTGATCGAGTCGAAATAGTGGCCTTGGAACGGTTCGAAGTGGAGTGCCTTGGGATCGAGTCGAACTGCGTAGTTTTTTATCGAGTCGAAGCAGAGGCTTTGGATCGAGTCGAAGCGCGTGGTTTGGGATCGAGTCGAAGTAGAGGCTTCGAAGCGAGTCGAAGTGCGTGGCTTTGGACCGAGTCGAAGCAGAGGCTTCGAAGCGAGTTGAAGCGCGTGGATTTGGACTGAGTCAAAGCACGTGGTCTTGGATCGAGTCGAACTGCACAACCCCGAACAATCGACTCGAACTCGAGCCTTAGCGAACGATTTGAACTTGAACCGGAGTGATTGCCTTGAACTTGAACTTTTGATGATTGACCATTGATTTAATTTCGACGATACCAAAAATTCTAGTGCCTTTGACCACTTAACTCCAACGAGCTTTAGATTTGCTTAACTGGACTTAATTGTTTCACCGCACACCTGGTTGCCTATTGAAGTTCCTCGATGAAACTGGAACTTACTAAAATAATAACACATTTTAACTCGGACTGATAGCTAACAACTGGATGGCACGGTTACGACGGTCCTTCCGACAGAATTCCGAAGTCTCGTCGTTTACATGCTTTCCTTAATCCGGTTGATCTTCTCAAAAAATATACAGTACTGCACTGCACAACACACTCACACACTTTACACTGGGGGATGCACGAGTGTTATTTGTCAGTTTAACAATGACTTTTTATAAGCTAGCTAGTCATGGACCCTTCAAGCTCTCAACATCCGGAGCTCCCAAGTTCTATTCCTCCAACCATAGAGATACCAGTTATTGAAGCCGAAGTTATAGAGCCAGCTCCGGACGAGCGTCCGGGAGCTTGGTTTATTCTCAATCCAACAAATTCCGTGCCGTCAGGTATATCCGAAGATATGCTAGGATGGATTTTCTTAAGGCATGGTTTGTCGCTTGACGACGTGCTACTTCCTGGGCCAACCGACAGGCCACATAATCCCCCGGAGGGGTTTACTGCTTTCAACTGTCACGCTTGCACAGCGGGGACACTTCTTCCCTTCAATGAATATATAAGGGAGATGTTATCATTTCTTGGCATAGCTCCATCTCAGCTACATCCCAACGGGTATGCCTTGTTGAACAGCACCTTTGTCATGTTTATGGAGATCCTCTTTCAACCGCCGAAGCCGATCGAAATCAGATATTTATTCAATGTCAAGAGATGTGGAGACAGCCCTTCTTTCACCTTCATGGAGGCAGTCAGAAGCTGCCACATTGTACTGGGCTCCTGGGGAAGGCTAAGTTACTATAAAACTGAATGGTTCTACGTTCGGTGCCCCCCTGGATTTGCTGGGCGGTGGTTGGATAGACGTAAGTGTTGCCATTTCTCTCTTGAATCATTGAGATACTAGTAACTAACTTCAAAACTAACATACTTTTCCTTTCTTGTAGCTGCAATCTCTCTTCCCGATGGCGCATACTTCAGAGAGCTTGTTCGGATTCTTTAAGCATTTTCGGGCGAAGAGAGGCACATAGACTTAGTCCTGACCGACAGGAATTTGAGGACTGTCGGGCTGATAGAACGGAGACAGAGCATACATCTGGAAGGGATACATAGAGTGGTCCCGAAGAAACGGGTGAAGCGCAAAGCGCCCGCAGTCGTGATCGCCGAAGAAGTTGATCCAAAAAGAACGCCTACCGATACCGAGCTCCCAGCTGGGCCTTCTGCCGATGTCCTGGATTCGGGAGGAAGAAGAAAAGGCAAGGTTGCTGCTCGCAAACGCCCTAAATCTAAGAGATTTAAATCCATGGTCGTGTCTTTACCTTTCCAGGGGATTAGAATTTCGGAGGTTCCTCCCTCGCAAGTGGAGAGTCCTTTTGCAGGGCTTGCTGATATTCCGATCTCGGATTTTGTGTCGTCTCCACACGACGCCGGGACGGAGGGGCTTGATAGTGCTTTTGAACTGAGCGGGTCGCTTGCTACGAGTGCGGCCGACATTTCCGATTGGTTGGGGGATTGCACATGCATACACTTCACTACACTACATGATTCACAACTGTACTTCATCCAACTTAGGAAGTTACAAACTCTTTCTTCGTTTATCATTTTCAGGTATAATGTCTGGAAGGGGATCGATGCTCGGGAATCTCCGTTCAGCCTGAAAAGCTTCTGGTTACTATGATTCCTGCAGGAGGGATTCAGATAGAGATCGCGATCGCGAATACTCTAACCGGGATAGGTACGGGCATGACAGGGAGTATAGACATCGATCCAGATCACGCTCTCCTCCTCCTAGACTTCCGTCTCCTCCTCCTGTTCAAACTTCATATCCACCAGAGCCTCCTCGTCATAGGCCGTCCTCTCATGCTTCTAGGTCCGAAACTCATCTTCAGAGAATTGAGACTACGGCCTCCATGATTACAGAGCAGGCTGCCGCTGAGCCCACAGGAGAAGGGGCCCTTAAATTAGCTCAGATGAGGAAGGATTTTCCGAATATCTGCTTTGACGGCTATGTCTTCCCCCCTCACCTAAAGAGAATTCCCTCAGGGGTAGAAGGCACGATGCACGATTATGTCCACGACATCTACACCCAATACCGAGAGTGGGTTAAGGCTGCAGAGAAGGCTTCTAAGGTGGCCTTTGAGCGAGCAAAAGCGCTTGAGAAGATGGAGACCGAGCTCGCTTAAAGGGACCGAATTATTCAAGTGCTTATTGCTGAGGCCGAGTCTTCTCAAAAGTCGAAAATCGAGGCCACCAAGAAAGCCGATGAAGCGAAGGCGGAAATGGAGGGGTTGGGGTAGACACATGTTGCCCTGGTAGAGGAGATGGGCCACCGGAACACCAAAGTCACCGCCGAGCGGGATGCGGCGGTCAAGGAGCTTAATGAACTCCAGGCCAAATTTGCTGATATGGCCAAGGAGAAAGATGACACGAACAACGTAGCCTAGGAGGTGTGCGAACAAGCTGTTCTGCTCAGGGGTGAACGGGATGCAGCTGTGGCTAAGGTCCAGAAGGTGGAGACTGAGGTCGAGGAGAGGGTGAAGCTGGCCGAGTCCAGGCTAGAGGCTGACATCGAAGACCTTCTCGTTGTTTACAACGCTAATGTGCTGAGGCATAGGGGTCTAGCTTGGCTCGATGATTTTTCGATGCATCTCTACAATGCTTGGAGCCGACTGGTTGAGGAAGAGAAAGAGGCACATCAGGGCGAGTCCGTGGATGAATTCGAACTCGAGAATCGTATTCTGACTGGTGATGAAAAGAGGATTCTCCACGAGTCGATGATTCTGCGTGAGAAGGAAAAACTTGGCGCCCACCACTTTGAAGTGGGAGAGGGATCTGGAGTTGACCATCATGAAGCAAGTCTTGAAGTTCCAACGTCAGTCCAGTCCGAATCCTCATCTGCGGTCGATCCCCAGGTTGTTCCTGCTTATAATCCAGATCAGCCGTAGATGTCACCGGCTGCAACGCAAGTTATCGACGCCGCTCTGCCGCCTACGAGCCAAACCGAGGAAGGTATTCTGAACATTCCACATACCTTTCTTAAATCGAAATCTTCGATCGAGTTAAGTCCTAACAGTTCTCTTATTCTTTGTCCAGTGATCGATGCTGCACCGGCCAAGCCTCCTGCTACTCAAGAACCATATCAAACGCAGGAGGCTATTGTGACCGAAGCAATCACCATGAGTACAGTTGCCCCGCTTGACGATCTGCAGGGAGGTACGATTATGTTTGACGAGCAGCTGATGGATGAACTCTTTCGTCGTCACGGCTATCCTCTTGCTGACTTGTCATCTGTCATGAGTGGAACTGATCCTGCTGCAAGTTCTTTGATGCCGACTGCTGATGCTTCTAGCGGGGCTCGAGCAGTAACTAAAGAGGAGATGTTTGCTTAAATCGACGCTGAAATGGTAGCAACGACTCATGGCGGCATTTTTGGAGGTGGGATGGCAGCACCAGGACCTGCTCCACTTAGCATGATATCTCCCAGTGGCGCTGTTTTCATTACCAGCGTGCCCATTCCGCCTCTTGTGCTCGATCCTGTTCCTCCGACTTCGCCCGTAGAGAGCATTCCTATCCACTCGAGCTCGGAGGAGGATGTTGATATAATGCCCCCGCCTGAAGACCAACCGCCGAAAAGCAAAGGCTCGAAGAGGAAGATTAACGGTGGCTCCAGTGGGTCTACACCGAGAAGGAAGCTAAGGAAGAAGAAAGATTAAACATGCTTCCCCGGTTTGTTTTGATTTGCATTTGGTTGCCCGTGTATAGATGCGGGTTCGGCCCCTGCTAGTAGGAATTTTTTGGAAACTTTTACACGAACTTCTTCTATAATCAATAGAAATGAAACTTTTCTTTTTTGACTTCTTTTTTGTCATTGTGTATTTGTCTAAGTGTTTCAGTGTCTGAAATGCACTTATGAAGTTTCAGTTTCCGAATGAAGTTTGTTTCTGTTCGCCAAGTTCGGGTATTGTGGACATGGTTTGCGACCGGGAAACGAGTCGAATTTTGACGTCGCATTGCTTCAGTCGATGGTTGATGCTTAAGTATTGCCCCCAGTCTTGGTGGTATGTTGTAAAACATCAGTCAGCGATTGCCCTTTCCTTATAGCATGCCGAGTCTAGTGCCGCTGGATGGGTGTTTGAGACAAACGGGGATTGAGCGGTTTATTCACGCTTATCTGATCGTCGATGATCATATCCGCGCTACGGGGATCCTCATTTGTTTACTGGCGGTTGGTCACGCTGGCTTGAGTTTCAATCATATGTCCGCTATCTGGGGACTTGGAATTGGCATTTGTACTCCGACTCGCGCTCCGGGAGTTTGGAGGTTATAATTATACTTCGATCCATGCTTCGGGAACTTGAAGTTGGTGTTTACGCTCCGTTTCGCATTCTGAGAATCCGGAGTCGATGTCTATGCTCCGACTTGCACTCTGGAAGTTCGGAGTTGTCGTTTATACTCCAATTCGTGCTCTGGGAATTTGGAGTCGATGCTTATACTCCGCTACGCATTCTGGGGATACAGAGTTGATGTTTATACTCCGACTCGCGCTCTGGGAGTTCGGAGCTGATGTTTATACTCGTCTTCGCACTTTGGGAATACGGAGTTGATGTTTATACTCCGCTTCGCACTCTGGGAATACGGAGTTGATGTTTATACTCCGACTCGTGCTCTGGGAGTTCGGAGTTGATGTTTATACTCTGCTTCGCACTCTAGGAATACAGAGTTGATGTTTATACTCCGCTTCGCACTCTGGGAATACGGAGTTGGTGTTTATACTCCGACTCGCACTCTGGGATTTCGGAGTTGATGTTTATTCTCCGGTTCGCACTCTAGGAACTCGGAGTTGATGTTTATACTCCGACTCGCGCTCTAGGAGTTCGGAGTTGATGTTTATACTCCGGTTCGCACTTTGGGAACTCGGAGTTGATGTTTATAATCCACTTTGCACTCTGGGAATACGGAGTTGATGTTTATACTCCGGTTCACACTCTGGGAACTCGGAGTTGATGTTTATATTCCGACTCGCACTCTGGGAGTTCGAAGTTGATGTTTATACTCCGTTTTGCATTCTGGGAATACAGAGTTGATGTTTATATTCCGACTTATGCTCTGGGAGTTCGGAGTTGATGTTTATACTCCGCTTCGCACTCTAGGAATACGGAGTTGATGTTTATACTCCGACTCGTGCTCTGGGAGTTCGGAGTTGATGTTTATACTCCAATTCACACTCTGGGAACTCGGAGTTGATGTTTATACTCCGACTCGTGCTCTGGGAGTTCGGAGTTGATGTTTATACTCCGACTCGCGCTCTGGGAACTTGTAGTTGATGTTTATACTCCGGTTCGCACTCTGGGAACTCGGAGTTGATGTTTATACTCCGCTTCGCACTCTGGGAATACGGAGTTGATGTTTATACTCCAACTCGCGCTCTTGGAGTTCGGGGTTGAGGTTTATACTCCGCTTCGCACTCTGGGAATACGGAGTTGATGAAGGATTGTTGTGTATCAATCCTTTTTTGACTTTGATGTGATAGCTTGCCCCCCGAGCTCGGGTTTCACTTAGAGAGTGATTGTTTGCATCGCAGTCACTCTCTATTTGAATAAATCCCACCGTATGATGAGACTTAGCTCTCCGTGCATAGTGATGGTCATATGAAGTATTTCAAGTAAATCACAGCTCTGGCTCGAAGAGGTTGCATTTTACTGCTGAAATAAGAAAGTATGGCAAAGTCAGTTGCCTTAATACAAGTTCTAATTTCGAAATGCATAAACAAATTGCAGAAAAGGAAAGTAAACTAAATGGATAAAGATAGCCTGTCAGGTGTAATAGCGGCGAAGGCTCTCGCTATTCCAAGCTCTTGGCAGGGTAAGACCGTCGACGGTCGATAACTTGAATGTGCCATCTCCGAGCCTTCGTTCAATAACATACTGTCCTTCCCATGTCGGCTTCATATGTGAAGGAACCAGATAGATTCTTTTTAAGACGAGATCACCTAGTTCGAAGGTTCGCGGACGGACCTTGGTGTTGTACAATCGGGCGACTCGACTTCGATGCGCAGCTACCCTCAAATCAGCCTCTTCACGCTTCTCATCCAGTAGATCGAGAGATTCAGCAAGTAATATAGCATTTGTCTTTGGATCTTAGTATGTCACATGATGAGAAGGTACTTCTAGCTCGACCGGAATAACGGCCTCTGAACCGTAAGAAAGAGCGAACGGAGTGTGGCCGGTCGCGGTCTTGTGGGTTGTTCTGTAAGCCCATAGAGCCATAGGAAGTTCATCGACCCACTTGCCTCCGAGCTTTTCCATTCGTTTCTTCAGGATGGACTTTATAACTTTATTAACTGCTTAGACTTGTCCGTTTGCCTGAGGGTGTGCAACTGCAGAGAATTTCTTTTGGATGTGAAATCGTTTACAGAAATCTTTGAATTCAGCACTGTCGAATTGGGTTCCGTTGTCCGTAATAATGGTGTGTGGGAGACCAAATCGACAGATGATGTTACGAACCACAAAGTTCATTACTTTTTTCATTGTAATGGTAGCGATAGCTTCGGCTTTAGCCCACTTTGTAAAGTAATCAACTGCGACGATAGCGTACTTCGCACCACCTTTTGCCAGAGGTAGAGCACCGAGGATGTCGATGCCCCACATTACGAACGGCCATGGGCTGACCATTTGCGTTATC
The DNA here is from genome assembly GCA_030737815.1 of Allium fistulosum. Lineage (NCBI taxonomy): Eukaryota > Viridiplantae > Streptophyta > Magnoliopsida > Asparagales > Amaryllidaceae > Allium > Allium fistulosum. The sequence continues at coordinate 1,230,227,570 of CM060903.1, forward strand.
TCAGTAGGAGGAGCTCTAGGGATTCGGGCATATTTCTGGCACCTATCACATTTCTTTGCATAGTCCAATGCATCACGATTCACAGTAGGCCAGTAATATCCGTAGCGAAGTATTTTCTTGGCAATTTCTTGCCCCCCGGTGTGATCGCCACATTCTCCCTCATGCACATCGCGCAACACTTGTTTAATTTCATCATGAGCGATACATCGGAGTACGGGAAAAGAGTACCCCTTCTGTACATGAGTCCATTCTGGATGTTAAATCTTGAGGCCTTTCGAAGAACTTGTCTCTTTTCACTCCTGCGCTCCGGCAGGGTTCCGTGCTCAATGTAATTTCTAAGTGGAGTCATCCATGAATCCTTCTCGGGAACGATTTCGCATACCCGGTTTATTTCTTCCCGGTCGATACTTGGGGAAGATAGCGTTTCTACGGGAACGACTCCCATTTGTTGAGCTTCACCTGTGCTGGCTAGCTTTGCCAATGAATCGGCCTTTTGGTTGCGTTTTCGAGGTATACAATAGATGGTGTAGTAATCGAACTGATTCAGTACTTCCTGAACTCGAGCTAGGTAAGCAGCCAACCTTCGATCTCTTGCCTGATACTCTCCTCCTACTTGACACACAACCAATTGTGAATCACAATAAACTTCCACAGCGATGATTTTCAGATCTCGGGCAAGTTTCAAGCCAGCTAAGAGGGCTTCGTATTCAGCTTCATTATTGGTTGCATGAAAGTCAAACTTCAAAGCGTAGCATATAGATCGACCTTCGGGGGTCTCGAGCACAACACCAGCGCCCGAATACCGGTCATTTGATGCACCATCGGTATACAGCTTCCAGACATATTCGGGTGATTTACTGGTTTCAGGCATGTCCTCTAGAAAGGTGAATTCAGCTATGAAATCAGCGAGGACTTGTCCTTTGACTGCTCATCTTAGAGTGTAAGTAATATCAAACTGACTCAGTTCGATGTTCCACTTGAGTAGCCTACCAGACGTCTCAGGCCGCGAAAGGACCTGTCGTAACGGCTGGTCGGTGTAAACAACTATGAGATGTGCTTGGAAATAAGGTCGGAGTTTTCTTGATGCGATTACCAGGCAGTAAGACAACTTTTCTAACTTCGGATAGTTCCTTTCTGCCCCAGTTAATCGTTTGCTGACGAAGTACACTGGCTTTTGTATCCCGTCTTCTTCTCGAACCAAGGCAGTGCTGATAGCGTTTTCTGATATCGCCAAGTACGCATACAACTTCTCATGATCAATAGGCTTTGACAGTATCGGCGGTGTGGACAGATGCTGAACTAGTGCTTGGAAAGCGTCCTCGCACTCTGTGGTCCATTCAAAGTTTTGTTTCCCTTTTCGAATCAGATCGAAGAAGGGAATGCATTTGTCAGTGGACTTTGAAATGAACCTACTCAGCGCTGCTACCTTTCCATTGAGACTTTGGACTTGCTTTATAGTCTTGGGAGTTTTAAGATTTCTGATTGCCCAAATCTTTTCAGGATTAGCCTCAATTCCCCGGGCGTTAACGATGAACCCAAGGAACTTTCCGGATGCAACTCCAAAGTGACATTTTAGTGGGTTGAGCTTCATCGTGTATTCCCGAATTATGTTGAACATAGTTTCCAGGTCTTTAACATGGTCAGTGGAGAGTCGTGACTTCACAAGCATGTCGTCTACATACACTTCCATGGTTTTTCCGATTTGATTGGCAAACATCCGATTGACCAATCGTTGATAAGTAGCCCCGGCATTCTTGAGTCCGAATGGCATAACTTTGTAGCAATAAAGTCCCAGATTGGTTACGAAGCTGGTATGTTCTTGATCGGGTAAATGCATCGGTATCTGATTATAGCCAGAGTACGCATCCATGAAGGATAAGAGTTCATGCCCAACTGTCGAATCTACTAGCTGATCAATTCTGGGAAGCGGGAAGCTGTCTTTGGGACATGCTTTATTCAGATCGGAATAATCGACACATGTTCTCCACTTTCCATTCGGCTTTCGAACGAGCACGGGATTCGACACCCATTCGAGATATAGCGCGTCTCGAATAAATCCGTTTGCTTCAAGCTTTTCTACTTCTTCTTTAAGGGAAACAGATCTCTCTGGATCCATACCGCGCCTTTTTTGTTTGACCGGGACATGCCGTGGGTCAATGTTCAGAGTGTGGCTCGCGATGTCCGGCGAGATCCCACACATATCAGAATGTGTCCAGGCAAATATGTCAAGGTTTGCCTACAGAAATTCAACCAATTCCTCCGGAGCTTGCTGGCTTAGCTGAGATCCTTATCATTCTCCAATCATCGTCACTGTCAACCGGGACATCAATCATTAGTTCAGCCGGTAATGCTTGAATTTCTTTAGATTCTCCTTCGTCTTCAGTTTCTCTTTGATCAAGGTCCTTGAGGAATTGGCCGGGGTGCCCGGGCCTGGGCCCGGGCGTTAATTGTCAATTATCGGCGAAACGGATGCAGAGAGATTCCTCTACGCCCTTTCCTTTCTCCTTTCGCTGCACCTCCCTCAGCTCAGCAACATAACAAGCTCTGGCAGTAGCCTGATCTCCCTGAACGATTTCTATTCCATGATCAGTGGGGAACTTTAAGGTCAGACACCATGGGGCAATGGTTATCATGAATTCAGCAAGGGCCGGTCGGCCCAAGAAAGCATTGTAAGGGGAGTCTATGTCCAAAACAATGATCTGCAACATCCGTACTCTCCGACGTTCTCCAACTCCCAACTCTACTGGCAGTTCCACCATTCTAGTGGGTATTGTGGCACTTCCGTTGAAACCATGGACTCGAGATTGACAAGGCTTCAAGTCTGCGGCTTCCATCTTCATTTGATCATAAGCTCGATTGAACAAAATATTCACAGAGCTTCCATTGTCAACTAAGATCCTTTTCATCCAAGCGGGACCTACTTGTGCTGAGATGACCAGTGGATCGATAGTGGGAGCTTCGACTTTATCAGCGTCTCTATTCCTGAACACGATGTCATCCGTCATCGTTTTCTGTTGCTTGACCGGAGCCCCCTCATTAAAACTGCTGCAACACTCGAAGTCCGCATGCTTGATAGAACTAGCATACGACTCCATTTCCTTCCATCTTCAATCTGTTGGGTGAGGACCACCACTTATTGTATTGATGACCAACCTCCCATTTGCACGAGCGGGTTCCTCCTGTCTTTCCTGATTCGGGGCACGATTCTGATTTGATGGGCCCGCACCACCGGATTGCGGCGCTCGCACGTACTGATCCAACTTTCGCTCACGTATCAGTTTTTCAATGAGGTCATGTAAGTGACGACACTCATTGGTGTTGTGGCCATAACTCTCATGGAATCTATAGAACTTTCCTGTTTGGATTTGTCTTTCAGTTGGTGGTTTCAGGGCAGGCTTCTTATACTGCATGGTATTGCAGGTCTGCAAATACACATTTTCCAACGACGTGTTCAATGGAGTGTAATTATCGTACATGGAAGCTCTACGCCGCGGTCCACGATCCTGATCGTGTTTTTTGTTCTGATTTCTATTGTCCCTCTGCTAATTCTGTTTATTTTGGACGTTCAACTAAATATTTCCTGAACTATCTCCGGACTGTTTAACAGCGACGTTATTTGGATACCTTCGATGTTGGGCCCTGCGTCATCCTGCTTCCTAGATTGTTTCACATCCTCTCTTCTCAGGAATTGGGCTGCCTTGGAATAGAAACGTTCCAATGACGCAGGTGGTTTCCCAGCTAACCAATTTCCGAACTCGGAATCAGCATCAATCCCCTTAGTCAGTGCCATCAGGATAGAGTTATCGTTGGGATTGCTTATTTTTGCACACGCAGCATGGAATCGCTCCAAGTAATGTCTAAGTGTTTCTCCGGGAGCTTGCGTAACACTAGACAGAGTGTTAACGTCCTTAGTCCTCGCCACGTGTAACAACCCGATATTTTCAACCATTCGCATCCATTATAAGTGTATAGGTAGACACTCATGCCGGAGTTGAATTGCTCAAAATACCGCGTTGTAATTAAAATTTGGCAAATCTCAAAATATACAGTAAATAAATATAATCACAGATCACAGACACAGAGTAAAATAATGCAGCGGAAGTAAAAGAAATAGTAGTTCATGAAGCTACTATCTAAATATGTCAGAGTTACATAAGATACAACAGAAGAAATAGAGTACAACAAAAGTCTCAATAAAATAACCAAGTACAAGCTGAGTAGAACAACAGAATTGAAATAGATAGGACATGACAAGCAGATAATCTCCAGCGATTCAAATCTCCAAGAGAGTGGAAATCCAAATCTGTGAATAACTCAGGCTGACCCGAGCGTAAAGCAAAACACAAAACACTCGAGTCAGGACAATATATACTTATATAATGTAAACCAACTCAAGTGAACTGTAATAAAGGTACAAGTAACTTAGAAGATGCTTGGGACCGCCCATCCTCTAAGGATCCGTTAAACTATCTACTATGTAGTAATATTCGATATTATAATAGTGTCTAAATAAGTAAAGTATAATCATATAGAAAATAGCGTTAAGGGGATGGATAACCTTAACGCGGTCGGATCTTAAAATCATAATCGTAGTAAAGCTCGATATGGTAGGTGACACGGCACAACTAGGCAATGCCAGGGTAGATATACCAATTACGCACACGGACTGATGGAGCGCATAGCAGCCACTATCGTCCACCTCGAACAACACTCCCAAATCGGAGGATGGCTATCTAATCAATCACAAGTAAGAGTATAATATCGAAGAAATGTGTCCGAGAAGATGTGCTACCTCACTGGTCCGAGATCGCTCCTGTTTTAGCCACCTTATGCCAACTCACGGGAGTTGGGTCCACGTAACATACCTTAAGAACGTCGCCACCATCCTACTTCATTCTGGAATCTCCACCGCGTACACGGTTGTCAAAGTGGTTTTCGGTATCGACAGAGAGTATGTCCATATCCGATCCCGGTCTCTTTGCCAACCAATCGTTATTATAACCCGTGGTTATAACTTTTAAAAACAATACTTTACTTCAAAATAAAATATCATTTCAAACCATATCTTTATCAAAATAAAGATTAAATCAATTCCAAACCATTTCCATATATTTAAATTTTCATATCATTTCAAAACTTCATTTCAAATCATTTTAATATAATAAAATATCATATCCTTACAAAACTTCATTTCAAATCATTTTAATATAATAAAATATCATATCCTTACAAAACTTCATTCCAAATCATTTTAATAAAATAAAATATCCTATCAGTTCAAATCCAAATATTCAACTTTAAATACCTTTTAAATTCAAAGATATCATTCATTTACTATCATTTCAAATCACCTTTAAATAGTTTATATTCCAATCAAAATAATTTATTTAAACCTTTTAAAAGTATAATTATTATATTTTCCAAATCAAGTATTCAATTTCCAAAGTTTCAGACCATTCTGAGTTCGTTTACTAAGTCAAAAACCCTAATTATTAAAATTTCAGCATTTCACAACATTTAAAAACAACTGCTATAAGTTATATTTGAAAACATTTTTAATTCAGCAAAGATAGCACTTAAAACTACTGTTAAAACTCAGTTTTAGTTGAGTTATAGTTCAAAACAGAAAAGACAGCATTTCAGAAGTGCTGCGGTTGTTCAGATTTCAAAACAAGGGTTAAATTTGGTTTCAGCAAAGACTGCAGACCATTATAGCATTTCCAGAGAATGCTATAATAGGCCTGAGTTCAATATTAGCCTATAAGTTCAACTACAGCAACTACAGCATTTCAGAAATGCTGTAATAGCTCTTTTTACACAATTTTAGTTCAAAACAGAATCTATAGCATTTCTGAATGCTATTAAAAGTAGATTTAGGTGTTAGTGTATTTCCAGCAATTAAATAACTTTAATTTAAAACACATAAACATTTTAAAAATCATATTTTAACGTTTAAAATGTTCATTTACATATCATTTAACATATATCTTTTTTTTTTCACAATAAATTTCTTATAATTAAATCCAATTTTCAACAATTTACTTAATAAGTTTAAATGTAAAAGTTCCAATTCTTCACATTCCAACAAATAGACTTAACACTTCAAATTTAAATTACCATTTCACAATTTAACAAAATTTCCAATTTTATTTAATTTACTTAAACTTTAATTAAAACCAAATTTCACATTTCCTAGTCAAGTTCATATTTTTAACATTTCTTTTAAACATTCATTTATTTAACCACTTAAATTCATAGAAAAATCAATAATACTTAATAAATCACTTAAATTCAAATTTAATCAAATTATCATATTTACCATTTACAAATAAAATTTAATATCCATTTTATTTATATAACTTAAAATATCATTTTTAACCCAATTCCAAATTTCCAACTTAAGTTATATTTCAAAAATCCAGTTAAACCATTCATTAATTACATTTTTAACACATAGAAAAATCATAATTTCTTTATTTTAAAACATTTCAAAATCTTTTTAAATCAAATTTCATAAATTTATAATTTTTAAAATACTTAAAAATATCCAAACACTTTATAAAATAACCACGGGCCTGTATATAATTTTCTAACTTAGGTCAAGTGATACAGATATGTATCATTTCAATCCGTAGTTAAAAAAGAAAAATCCGGGTTTTATCATTTCAAACCTGCAATCCCAAGTTAAAATAATTTAAATAAAAATCGTTCAGGCCTATCATTTCAGCCCATAACGATTTTTCCCTATTCTAAAGTCCGTTCGGGTATGTATCATTTCAACCCATAGTGATTCTAGTCTACAGGGAACTTGCAATGGTGATAACTGATATAAATAACAGAATAACATTAAATAACAGTAACATATGATATAACAGGTGTAATAACAGGTGTGAACATCATATGATAATAATATAAGCATATATAACATGATAATATATTTTTACAGATTCGTAGGGTGTCAATTTACTAGTTATATAGGTACATATTGTCTGGTGAGAATAACTCACCTCTTTGTGCTGGAGATTGCTATCAAATGCACAAACTGAGATCTTCGAAGGCACGAAAGCATGAATAAGATTGGATATTGAGAGAGCCAAAGATAAATCTCCTTGAAAACATTCAAACAAAACAAGACAATATACACATAAATATTCAACGCAAAACAATGTTGAAATAATGCAGATAAGAAGCAACAACGGAATAGATTACTTGACCATGCTTTAACCATTCAAAAGCTCGAACAAGGGGTTCATTTCTCGGCCATGATGATGATGAGTGTGAGAGAGACAAGGTTAACTCCTCGGAATACATAAGACAAAACAATCCAAACAATATAAGTTTTCAACCCAAATTTTAATAGAACAATGTTAGAAATGACTGCACGGAATCAAATAGAAATGCTTGCACTTGCTTTCAACCTTTACTAGGCTCAGCCATGAGGGAAACTACAGGTCTAAGGCAATGGTTTTGGGTCTGGTTTGGACCAAGGGATACACAGCTACAAGCTAGAGATGATGGGGGAAGTTGTAACATAGGTATGTGAAGAGTTTTAGGCACACTAGCGTGGTTTTTGGTCAACAAAAGGGCTCGGCCATAGGAGTTTGGGCTTGGCCATTCAAGTTAAGATCTGGACAGAGGTGGGGAGGGGTGTGTTGTGGTCAGGTCAGGGAGGTGGTGGTGGCTATGGTGGTGGTTTGGGTGGTGGTTGAGGTGGGTGAGCATGTAGAGGTCAATAAACATGGTTTTTAGGCATCTAGGTTGAAATTTGGGGGGTTTTACCATCAAAATGGTTCGGCTATGGTCAGATCTGGTGGAGTGGGGGCTGGTAGTGGTCGGGAAGAGATGGAAGGAGGTGGTGGCAGAGGAATAGGGGTAGAGGCCGATCTCAATCAGGGAAGAAGGCAAGTAAAATAGCATAGAAAAAGAAGAAAAGTAGGAAGAAAGAGATGGAGGCCATTACCTAATTTTCTCTAGCCGTGAGAAACAATTGAAGATGGGATATTTTTTCACGTGAATGCCAAATGAGATGACGGCTACACTAGGGTTTTACATGGCTAGGCAATTAATTTTGAGGAGTTAAAGGAATTAAAGGATTTGGTAAATAAAAGGGCTTCCGTTTCAAAGCGTTACACAACCCTTCACATTTCTTTCCTTATAAATCTTTATATAAACAAAATATTTCAGAAAAATACTATACAAACCGAAACTAAGTAAAGATATAAGAAAATAAATAATAAAAATAAAAGAAATTAGAAAAAATAATAAAAGAAATTGCTTAAAATACAAAACAGTGTCCAGAAATTACAAATAAATCACCATTGACTTTGGAAAATTATTAACTTTAATTTAAAAATATCTAAAACAAAATTTGAAATAAAAATGACCTTTAAAACATTTTCAAAGTGAAATAAATAATTAAATTTAGAGAAAATAGCAAAAGAATTGAAGAAATTGTTTAAAAATAGCAGATAGGACATGAAAATTTCACATAAATTACCATTGACTCTAGAAAAATGTCTGCTTCACTTTAAAAATAATAAAAGACAAAAATATACATAAAATAACATATTAACACATATTAAAATAAAATATGACAAAGAAAATAAAATTTATAAAATTTAAAATAGGCAAAAATGCACAATAAAACAAATTATACTAAAAATTGAAATGTACATAACTTTTACATTTTAACTCCGTTTTCAACGAAACGAAAAGTAGTGTTCAAGTTATTAAATCCATTTTCATAATAAAAGATAAAATTTATAATTTCAAACTATTTAAAATTTAAACTTAAAAGTCAAAGTTTGACTATTGACCAAAATTCACATTTTCAGGAAATATTAAATTTAATCATATTTGGAATTCTAATCCACATCAAAGTCAAAGTTTATATTTAAAATAAAAAAATTTATTCTTTTTCATAAATAAAGCTTTTGAATCTGGAAAAAAATCAATTTAAGAATATTTGTAAAATACAGGGTTGTTACACCACGTGCATACGGAATTGTTCGACAAACTTGGTGGCCATCGGGTCAAAGTTAGAGATGGATCGCGGTGGGAAACGAGTGAACCACATGGTAGCAATGCCCCCTAGGGAAATGGGGAAACTGCGGCATTTTACTGCGTTATCAGCTCTAGCAGCATTCATCAGCCATTCGTATTTCAGGACATGTTGATTGGGATTAGAACTTCCTTCATAAACTGGCAAAGCTGGCATCTTGAAGTGCCAAGGTGGTTCAGCATATAAAACGTCATCGGTGAAAGGGGTATGACTTCGGGAGATTCCCCAGTCGTCATTAGAGAGACCCTGACTTTCACAGATCATTTGGCAGATCATCGCTGGTATATCCGGCGTTTGGATACTTGGAGCATGTTGTGCCAAGGTGTGGTCGGGTTCCACAACGCGAGTCTGGACCGGATGCGGTCGACGGTCCGTGCCTCGCCTCCTTGGTTCAACACTCAGGGACATAAGGCTCAGGAGTCTGCTCTCGTTGGCTACTTTGAGGATCAGCTTGGTTTCTAGCATTAGCTCCCCGTCCGGCAGTGGTGGTAGTAGCAATGTTGTCGGTAACATGATAAGGAGCAGCTCCTCCTCAAGTTGAAGGTTCTGTGCGGAGGCTAGCGGATGGTCCAGCTCTAGGTTGCCCAAGGTTCGAAGCAGGTTGGAGTCCCGTGGCTTGGGTGTAGCTTACACCTAGTCGTGGACGTGTGGATCTGGTTTGGCCATCGGAGGAGGCTGAACTTTCTGTGGAAGAGTGAGAACCTTGGTCTCTTCTGGATCTTCTTCGCCTTTGGCGATTTAGCTGGTCAGTCAACTCTGTGTTGACGCGTAGTTGTTCAGTTAGCTGCTGTTGACTTTGGGTCAACTCTAGAAGCAATGTCTAGAATTCTTGTCTAGTGATTGGACCTGATGGATTTGAAGGTCCTGCAGCATTTTGGTTGGATGGAGGTGATTGTACGGGATTTTGTCGGTCCCATGCTCCTTGTTCAGCAGCTGCAGAAGTGGTACGTGTGCTCACCATAATGAATTAATCAAGTCCTTTCCTAGATCTGATTGCAAATCTGAATAGAATGGAAGGGCTTCAAAGTTCTAGATCTGGATCTTCTTCTTAGATTTATGCAATCCAATATAGATAGGAGATCCCAAGAGCAGGAGAAAAATTGGTTTTCTCAGTGAAAAGCACCAAAGTGTTTGTAACAAAATTGGGCACAACACTCTTCGGATGTCTTTGAAGAGATAAAATGAAGAAAATAAATGTAAAAAGAGGATTTATCTAACAAAAACTCCAAATCTCAGATATGAAACTAAGAAAAATGCAAGGAGACGCAAGAATTTAGAGTTGTTCGGTGTATTGCCTACGTCCACTATGAAGTAGTTTGCTTTATTGATCTTTCTTTGATGTTTACAATTGATTTCAGCAAATTACAGCGAATAACAATGATTTGCAGCAGTGAAATTCGTTGGTAGCAGCAGCAATGAAGTTCAGATCTGGATCTGGCGGAGTCCGGGCATTGGAGATCTCAAAGAGGAAGAAGAACCCCTTTTCTGTTGGCTTTGGTGGTCTATTTATAGGTGTAGGAGGCTGATATTTCGCTCAGATCTCGGCAGACCCTCTCTGGCATGTGACCAGGCCCGCACGCCCAAGCCCGTGAAGTTTTGGTCCGATCCGTGATCGATATGAACAGATTTCGTATCGATCAAGATTTCATCCAATTGAGTCGAAATTTGGCGTGGACACTCTTTAGCATGCACGTAGTCTTCTATGAAAATTTCATAGCATTTGGACTTGTAGATTAGGAGAAATGATCGATATGAAATGAGGTTTTCGGTAGGCTATTTCCTTCGAATCGCTTCTGTTTCGACTCGCTTCCATTTGACTCGGTGACGTGGCGCTTGAATCTCACTCTGCCCTTGATGTTGTTTCGAGCGAGTCGAAATGTTCACCGATTGAGCGAGTCGAAGTGTGCCCAGATTTAGCGAGTCGAAGTATGCACTGGTCGAGCGAGTCGAAATGGAGCATCCTGAGAGGTTTGAGCAGTGGCTTCGCCAATGGAGTCGAAGTTAATGGAGTCGATCAGTGGTTCGAATGGAGCGAGTCGAAGAAGGCATCTGAGCGAAGCGAGTCGAAGTAGGTACTTCTGATGGCTGTGAAGCGAGTCGAACCTGAACGACTCGAAGTTGGCCTCTGAGCGAAGCGAGTCAAAGTTGTCACTTCTAAGTGTTGCGAAGCGAGTCGAAGTTGGCATCTGAGGGATGTGGAGCGAGTCGAAGCGAGTGAGTCGAAGGGAGCGAGTCGACCTGTGATTGGTTTTCATCCAATTTTGTATCGTTCATAACTTGAGCATACGAACTCGGATTGACTTGAGATTTGGAACGTTGACTCTTATGGCTTAGCTTGTCATGTCCTACCAATTTTGGCTCGATCCGGACTCGGACAAAATTCGTTGATATCCATAGTGAGCATGTGTATAACTGATCTCTAGGACCGGCCGTCGTCGGTTACTAGTCAATTCCTTGGTGTCACGGCCTTGCCAAAAGGCGGGATAACACAGACGCTGATTGGTCTACATATCCAGATGATAGAAAATCAGTCATTGGATATTGCATCTTTATTGGAGGAAACTTAATATCATGGTGTTCAAAGAAGCAATCTACTATTTCAAGATCTAGCACTGAAGCAGAATATAAGAGCATAGCAAGTGCTACAGTAGAAGTAATGTGGCTAGAGTCAATCTTAAAGGAACTAAAACTGGATATAAATATCAAAGCAACACTGTGGTGTGACAATTAAAGCACTGTTTACATAACTGCAAACCCCATACTGCGTTCTAGAACCAAACACGTTGAAATAGACTTGCATTTCATTCGGGATCAAGTACTTAAAGGAAATTTACAAGTGAATCATATACCTGCTACCTACCAGAAGGCAGGCAGGCTCACCAAACCTTTATCAAAATGGAACTTCATAAGGTTTAGGTCTGATTTGGGAATAGTAGAGAATCAAGCCTCTTTGGAGCTCAATCAGACACGCCATCATCAAATTAAGCAATCGAAGGAAAAACAACCATAAAGCCGTCAACTTTCCTCCAATTTGAAGCAAGACAACTCAAAGTCTCAAAAGAGCAACTCAAATTAGATCTCTCCAGAGCTCAATCAGACACACCATCATCAAATTAAGCAATCGGAGGAAAAGCAACCACAAATTCATTGACTTTCTCTTAACTCAAATCGAGACAGCTCATATCCTCTAAAGGATTAAATTTTGAAGGAGAAGCTAGAATACATTACGCAATTTCATCAAAATCAGAGCATCGACTAATATTATCTTCCAAACCCTAACCCTAGAAATCGGGTTAGGGTTTGAAGGGGGGAATTAATGACGATAGTCCGATGCTTTACCTTCATATATGTCGGCTACCACTATTACAACTATAGATCTGCCATATCTAATCTGAGCCATTCATCTTTTATGAAATAGTGTTGTGCTTTGGGCTGTATTATTGTCAAAGCCCATATTGTACTTATATATAATGTAACAATTGTGCAGAATGAGATGTATCATTTTACTCTTCAAAAACAGATACTCAATTCTCTGATATTCTTTTCATCATCAATTCTCAAATCTACTTTTACAAAGATACAAGTAACAATTTGCTCTAATACAAGACAAAATAACACCGCATTGCCTAGCGGAATGGGTTTTCCCCCTCACTATTCCAACAACATCAAATTCATCATAAAAAATAGACTAATCATCGTACATGGATCAAACACTCAAGTAATTCTTTTATTGTTAAGTGTATGATACACTTACTACCACATCATGACTAGGTTTTATAGTCATTTTCATACTGTTCCCTCATGTATTACCTCGTTACTTCTATTTGATGTCGAGCTTTAACATTTTATATTATCACTCATGCATTATGCCATCGTTTCTATATAATGTTATGAACAAACTTTTAGGTTGCCACTAAGGGCTTACACCAACGCTTTCGAAGATAATGACATATTTAGACATTGGGTTGCCACTTATGCCTTACATCCCATTTTTGATTATGATGTTTGTTTCAGATCTTGAATTTTCACTTAGGTCTTGCACCCCGTTTCCAAATACAATGTCAAATTAGACATTGGGTTACTACTTGACTTTACATCACATTTCTGAATACAATGCCGTATTTAGACATTGGGTTCTCACTTAGGCCTTTCACATCGTTTCTGAATACAATGTCATATTTATACATTGAGTTACCATTTAGGCCTCACAACACATTTCCTATTAAGCTTAGATCAAGAACGTTCTATTCTTTAGATAATACATTTTTCTTATCTTCTTTTTTCTTTTAGATGTTATAACTTATCATTTTTTTAGTCAGCAGGTGCGGCGCAGTGGAAAAGAGGCTTGGGTTCTGGTAAAAAGACCGAAGTTCGATTCCTACCATGCGCTTCCCTATCCTATATAAATTCACCTGGGGGTATGGGGGCTTGGATCAGCGGACGGCTTTACTATACTCTTCTCAGGAGTTTACCAGCCCGCCGGGTTCTCCTGGGTTTTCAAAAAAAAAAACTTATCATTTTTTAATTTCCCTAAGCTTATTTCCTTCTTCTTATTCAAGTTACTACATTTTGACTTATTATTTTTCCTTAAAATTTCATCCTATGAAATTCAAAATTAACATCCTGAAAACTGACTTTTCAAAATGTTACTCAAAATCTTCTTATTTAATTAAGAAATTCATCGCCAATACCCAGCACATTTCTAGCTCAATAGTTGTTGCACTTTTATGGCTATCATAGGTGTAGTTATCACAAGTCTCAATATGAAGATATCGCATGTCTCAAATAAGAGTTATTGTAAATCTCAATTAGAGGATATCAAAATCCATAACTATCGTAAACTTTCGTAAAACACGGTCACCGTGAACAATAATTATCTAAAAACATAGCTATCGTGAATCATGACTATCGTAAGTATAAAATGGCATTTTTGTAATTATCGTTAAAACTGATTTATTTTCATTAAAAGAAAATATTTTTCACCAAATCTTACCATATATCAAATTCCTATTGGTTAGTTTAAGTCTTTAGAGAAAACTTTTCAATCAGAGATAATTTCTCTTGCATTCAAAAATATTAACTAACACCATAATTAATTGATTAGTTACCATTTGTAATTAAAATTTTCTTTCATCAAACAAATCATATCAATTCGAAAATGCATGGGAAAACTTCCCAAAAATAAGATTGTCTATTTTTTAGCACATAAAAATTTCATGATAAAATAATTAATTTTGCTAATTTAAATAATTAAAATCCGAATTAAAAAATTTCTCAAATTGGAAAATTCATATAAAATCCAGCACTTTTGAAAAATTATAAATTAAAAACTGACCTACAAATTAATGTTTTAAACAATATATTAAACTTCCAAAGCATTTGAAGAAAATTGAATTATGTCAAAATCATTATGATTTAATTGCCAAACTTGAATAAAATCATTCAATTATCCTTAAGACATGTTTATCAACATTCGAAGGATAAATAAATGCATGTAATTCGAACCCAAATGGGTTGGGAAGAGAATAGGGAAAGTGTTTTTTTTGAAAAAGGGGGCTCAAATTTTCTATTAATATAAAACCAGGTCCAACCAAAACCAAAATACAAAAGGAAAAACCAGGCCCAAGTTCAAAGACAATACAACATGAACAAAAAATAAAAGAAAAGCCTAAAACGAAGCCCAAAGCCTAGAAGACAGCCCGTAGACTGGAAGGCTCCAGATACTTCCACACTCGTCTCGTAGGATAGAAGGCAATCCGACACTTCTAACTTCATCTCTCCATACTTTCCAAAACAGCCTAGAGGAAACAAAAATGGCTGCCAAACTAAGAAGACAAACTCCTCCTTAAAACTTCGTTGAGATGAAATAGCAGCCTCACTTCAAATTATCAACTATAACAACGAACTACGATCCCTCCAGAAACCATAAGGTAATCTTTCTTTCTCAATTATCTTCTGCTAAAAAGTAGATCTTCCAGAACTATCGATAAAGTTGTTGACAGGGTTGTTGTACAGATCTGAATTCATCACAGATCTAATGCTTTTGCAAGGCAAACAGAATCAGCAACTCTTCCTCAAGTCAATAGCAATCAAGATAAGATTTTTATCACCCAAATTAATCCACGTCTTTTAACCTCAGTAAAGATGAAACCTTGGAATCTTCTAACCTTTCTTCAAAATTGTTCAATGTCTTTCATTCCAGGTCAAGCTCACTGCCACTTAGAGCAACCTGCAGATCTATATACTTAAAAGCTAATGAGAAGTTTTAGATGAAAGTAAATAATAATGTAAAATTAGAGAGAGGGAAAGTATTGTAAATAAAACAGGTACCCAAAAAATCTGGATCCAGAGGACGTAAGGACAGTCAAGTGGCAAAGGAAAACAGAAATTATGAAAGAATCCCCAATTCAGCGTTGGGAGGTAAAACCCCATTTCTTAGCAATATCTGTATTCATGCCAGTGATGTTCTTGTAGTATTTAGATTTTGCCATTCTAATGTTCAAAGTCTGGAAAATTTTTAAGCAGATTTTCGACCCATCCGTATAACATTTTTGAAAAATCCTTTCATTCCTTTCTTTCCAAATATGCCAGACACAAATTGAAAGCGAGAGTTGAAACAAATCTGAATCGAGATTATGAGAGCTAGAGATAGAAACTATTTTCAGTAAATCTTCCTTTAAGGAAAATGAAAATAAACTCTTCGGCTTAACAAAAAACTTTTTACAACTCCAAAGCCAAATCTTTTGTGAAAACTCACATTTAAAGAATAAATGGTCTATAGTTTCAATGTGACTCTTACAGAAAACACAATTCTGATCCACCACTATGTGTTTCTGAATTAATCTTTCTTTAGTCAAGAGAAAATCATTTATGGCTTTAAACAGGCAAACCGCCATTTTAGGTACGTGAATTTTGTTCCAGACCATAGACGCCCAAAACTTAGTTTCAAACGTAGATCGTACCGAATTCCAAACTTTTTTAAACTGGTAATTACCATCCTTAGAACACTTCCAGGTCCAGAAATCTCTCCCCTTGTTATTGTGAATTTTGACGCCTTCAATTTCAGTTTGAATTTGAAATAAAAAACTATACACGTCCCACTTCCACTCGCCATTTTTTAAAATCCTACTGAGAGACAAATTTTCTGTACCTGTTCTATAAGCAGTATCCCTTCCAATGCGTTCCATAATAGAACTTCCATTTAACCATGGATCATACCATAACGAAGTGGTTTTGCCATCTACAATGTTAAGGGAAAGGCAATTCAAAGCTTCTCGTCTATTCTTCAAAATGAATTTCCACACTCCGGAGTCATCCGAACGCTGTTCAGTATCCCAGAAACTTTTAAGCCCTAAATATTTGCTATGCATAAAAACTGCCCAAGAACCTTCTAAATTGATTATTTTCCAAATCAATTTGATATATAACGCTCTATTCATCTCCTCTAAGTTTCTCAGTCCCATACCTCCTTCTTTTTTATGTTTACATAAGACCTCCCAAGGGATCTTACTACTACGACTTTTCCAAAGAAAATTTAAAATCAGGTGTTTGATCTTTTGAAAAGTAGCAACTGGAAGACAGAAACATTGCATCCAAAATTGTATTATAGGATATACAGTAGATTTAATAAGTTCCAGTCTCCCTGCTAATCTCAGCATCTTAGTTTCCCATCCACCAATCCTAGTTTTAATCTGTTCTATTAGAGAGGAACAATCCTTATCCCTCAAGTTAGCACTAGACAAAGGTATACCCAGATACCTAATTGGGAGGGTTGATTGTTGAATATTGAGGATCGAACAGATGTCTGTGCCACATTCCACCCCTTTCCCAAAAAAGATGTTGGATTTCTCAACACTTAATTCCAGACCAGTAACCATTTTCAACGTTTTAAACACTTCATTAATAGCATACGCAGTTTGAACATTAGCTTTAGTAAAGAGAATGATATCGTCAGCGTAAATCAGATGAGTAAGTTTATTACCAAAATCTGTAACAGGAGAGATCAGACCTCCCCTAACTTTCTCCTCCATTAGTAACGTAAAGTATTCCATAACCAGAGTAAAAAGAATAGGGGAAAGCGGGTCACCTTGTCTAAGGCCATTAGAACTTTTAAAGAAACCATGCGCTTCTCCATTAACAAAGATAGAGAAAACTGGAGTTTTAATTAAGTTTTCAATAATTTTTGTCCATTTATCTGGGAAACCCAAACTTCTTAACATATGAATAACAAAATCTCTGTTAATCGAATCGTATGCTTTCTTTAAATCCACTTTGATACACATGAATTTGTTATCCTTTCTTCCAAGGCCTCTAATAAGTTCATGAGCTAACAAAATACCATCCCCTATAGATCTACCTTTGATAAAAGCCGACTGGTTTTGGGACACTAACTTATCCAAAAAAGGACCCAGTCTATTACACAAAATTTTGGATAAAACCTTATATAAAGTGTTACAACAGGCAATAGGTCTAAAATCTTGAATACATGAGGAATGATCCTTTTTAGGAATCAAATGAATAAATGTGTGATTCCATTCTTTTAAGATACAGCCCTTTTGAAAAATATCATTTAAAGCTTTATAAATAATATCTTTCGAAAGATTCCAATGAGTTTTGAAAAACAACGAGTTGAAACCGTCCGGACCTGGAGAAACCGAGTCTTTGATATCCCACAAGGCATATTTGATTTCATCCAACGAGAAACTCTTATTTAAAAAATTAGCCCCAAACTCAGAAATAACCATTTTGCAAATAACTTCAGGAAAATGAACACCTAGAGGCTGATTGTAAATTTGTTTGAAAAAATCGATAGCCGTTTCGACAAACTTATTTTCGGAAACCACGTTACCGTCAACAGTTAAATTAGTCAAACAATTTCTGCTTCTTTTATTAGACATTTTAGCGTAGAAAAAAGACGATCCCTCATCACCCATCATCAGCCAATCACATTTAGCTTTTTGTTTGGCAACCAGAAATTCTTTTTTAAGAGCTATTTCCAAATTAATCTTGGCATTTTGAAATTCCAAAGCTAAGGAGTGATCATTAGACTTTTCCAGAAGTTTCTGAAGTCTAGAACAGTTCTCTCTTAGAACATTCACCTCTTGTTTTAAATTACGAGAATTAACACTCCATCTCTTGAGTTCTCTCTTAATATTTTTAAGAATGTTAATAACTTGGAACAAAGGTCTGTCAATGTGGTTAGTGATCCAGAGTTTCTCAATCAAAGGAAGATACTGATCACAAAGAGGCCAATGGTTCATATATCTAAAAGGGCTGTTCTTAACCCTAGAGTTAGTGTTAAATAAGACAAGAATAGCGTTATGGTCACTAACCGAAGGAGGTAAAAATTCAACCGATAATTCAGGGAATAAATTAATCCAATCTAGGTTTGCAAACACCCTGTCAATTTTAGAGAAAATATTACGACATGGACCCGACCACCATGAAAATTCAAAACCTTTAATATTAATCTCATTAAGACCAGTATTTAACGACATTTCATCTAATTCAAACAAATTATCAAAAGAAACCGGATTACCTCCCTGTCTTTCTGAGGGTCTGCGAATGCAGTTGAAATCCCCAAGGACCATCCAAGGCCTATAAATAGATATAGCATCCTCCTGAAGATTCTTCCATAATCTTTTCCTTAATTCAGCAAAATTTTGGGCATATACAAAAGTCAGATTACTTCTACAATTCAAGGAATCAATCAGTTCAATGGTAATGTGTTGATCACTCATGCTGACAAAATTGAAATCCCAAACATTTCGGTCTAAAAGAACCATAATCCTACATTTATAATAACAAGATATATTACTTATTATTTTCCATCCGACTTTCAGTGAATTTTCCAACTTTATAATCTCTGGAAATAGCAACTTATTTTCCAAAATACCAAAACAGCTAATTTTGTACTTATCAATGACTTTTCTCACTTCTCCCATTCTATTAGGGTTATGGAACCCTCTGACGTTCCAACAGGCTACTGACATTATTAAACCTTATTATTTCGGGTCCTCGAAAACCTACTGCTCGAGGACTCCCCATTATCTTCTGAAGGAATGCCTAACATCTGAACCCACTTGGGGTTTTTACAGACCAGTTTTTCCTTCTGAATATTATCAAACTCTATATCTTGAGGCTTCGGAAGGACCTGTTCCTCCGTTACCTCCTGAACTGGGTCAGCATTATCATGTAATTTCTGTTCCTCTGCCACTTTATTTGAACCTATATCTTGATCCAGATAATCTTGAACCTGTAATAAAAGACAAGGGTTAGTACCTCTCCTAAAATTAACATTATTATTAATACAATCATCAATAACTAAATCATTAGTAGATAAGGATATAGGTGACAAATTGTGATCCAATGATGACAAAGGGCGTTTAAAAGAAATGTGAGTAGATGGCGATTTTGCTGGAGATGAACTCAGATCTATGGCTCCCGGGGTAGTTGTAGAAGCAGGATAGAATGGCTCCCTGGCTCCTTGATCAGGAGGAACTTCCGACCTGGCCAGAGGAACATTGGGGCAATCTTCCCTGACTCCTATTGCGGTTGTAGTAGCATGATCTGGCTCTGAGACTTCTGAAATTGCCCCCTCATCCCGCTCTACTGAGGATACTACTTTTCCCAAAATCTGAACCTGAGGTGAAAATTCTGTAACATTTGTAGATTTTTCCTTATCATCTGAAACTTCCGTCCCTGCCTCCTTACCTGGGACTTCAATCCCTGCATCGATATTGATTCCGATGTCAGAATTACCAGTAACGGAGGGACCTCCAACATACGGCTCCTCTTCGGGAATAATTGAGAACTCAGTTCCACATTCAACTATCCCAGGATTATCTAAGGTGACGGCTTGGGTCTCCTTAGGAACCCAAGACTTAGTCATAGGACATTCAGCAGTTATATGACCGAAACACACACACTTGCCACAGATGGGAGGAGGGTTTTCATAATCTACTTCCTGAATGAAACTCCTCCCATTCTCATCTCTACCTTCAATGGATTTGGGCATTCCATAATTAACATTAACCTCAACCAAAACTCTAGCGAAAGATAGTCTAGATTTGTTTTTCGTAGCCTCATCCATCTTTATAGGGACTCCTATGGTACTAGTCAAAGCACTAATGGCCTTATTGCCCCATAACTTAAAACTTAAACCAGGAAGTCTAACCCACATAGGCAAAGATGTAAGTAGATCCCTATCTGTTTTCATATCAGGAGACAATCTCTTCATAATAATCAAGTTCCGGTCCATAAACCACGGACCTGATTTTAAAATCTTATTACAGTCCTCCTCCAAACCGAACCTCACTACGAAAAAACCATTATTCCTAGAGTGGACAGAAAACGGTTTCTTTGTTACCCAGACCCTGTTGGCATAACCCTCAAACGTTCGAAGCCATGGTTTATACCCAACCACATACAGTAAAATGCATAAATCCCAACCTCCCTCCGCTTCTTTGATCGCGTCAGAAGAAAGGGAACCTATCCTTTTACCATCCGCTACCGTAGGCTCTATAAACTCCAGATCCAAGTTCCCTAAATCACCAACCGCTCCTACTTTCACTGCCTCGCTGTACGAAAATTTCTTTGCATTCTCCGAAACAGTGAAGATAATTTTAGACTTTGCTCCTGACTGCGGAATTTTCTGCTTTGTTTTTGTTTGATTAAAGACTGTCTGCCCATCAGAAACCGGAAGCACCTTCCTACCCGGGATTTTTCTTTGACCGCCTAGGTTAATCCTCTGATCTGGACCCGTTGAAACTGGCGCCTTACCCCTTTTCCTTCTCACCTCCTCCCATCCTTCAGCATCACGAAGAGGTCCCATGATCTAATTTAGAGGAGATAGAAGTGAAGATTGGAGAGAAAATAACGGAGGAATAGAGAAAATTAGGAAGAAAACGAAGAAAGAAAGGAGAATAGGGAGAAACCCTAATCTCCAGATCTAGATCTGGTAGCCACCATTACAGTACTTACTCACTAAAACTTGAAACTTTGTTGAATTCTTTTACTTTTCTTCGGAGATGAAAGCTTTCGGTCATTGGTTTTGATTCCTCTTCTTCCTCTTAAAAATAGTGGCCGGGTTAATTAGCTTTTATGTTATTCTTTTTGATGAAATGAGAAAATGAACTAGGGGATTAATTAGTTAAGGGGTTAATAATCCGAGTTTGGGTTAAAACATGTTCCTAGCTTCCTCTTATTAATTCCTTGATAAACTCATTGTAATTTTCACTTCCTATTCCTTTAATTTACTTAAGCATTATTTAATAATACTTTTTATTAATTAATTCTCTCTGTTACGTCACTTCAAAATATGAGATCTTACACCAATTGTGTCGTTATCTTGTGTTATAATATATTTTCCCAAATATATATATATATATATATATATATATATATATATATATATATATATATATATATAAAACTTTGCAAAAATGTTTTGCAAAAGTTCTCATTTTAATATATTGAAAGCTTTTTTAAATAATAACGTTCGGTAACATGATCAATCTTGCAAGAACTATGAAAAGGGAACCAAAATGATAATTAAAAAGTAATTGCCACTTAAATTCAAATCCTACACCTTCTCATAAACATTTCGGTTTTAGCTGGCATTTACAAGCATGTACGAAAGTCATCTTACCAATAATTTGTAAATACCCAACAGCCAAATTCCAAAATAGCATAATAGTATTATAGATGTACTCTATGGAAAAGTTCACAGACAAAAAATTCTACAAATAGAGTGATTTTCTGTACATGTCCTCTATGTGTGTGCGTATCATATACGTACATGTCTATATAAGTATAAAAAGTGCAAAACAAAAGATGTAATACTCGAATCTATATGAATCCATTTGTATCTTTTGGGTTTCTAACTTTTATCAACGTTATCAATTGAATTCGATCTATATCCTGCTTAGGCAGAAAAAGAAATATTAGCCACAGTTTGCTGCCTTTCTGATAAGACACCACTTAGGAACAACCTGTCAGTTTCATATTTCCCTCATTGCTCAATGGCTTATATAATTGCTCTTAATAATTTGCTCATCATTTTTAGCAATTCATTTACCATTATAAAAGGCCATAAACTAAGAGCATCTCCAACAGTTTGGAGTGCGGAAATTCGATTTTCCGCACTCCAAAATGTTGGAGCCCTCATTTCTACAACAGAAATGAGGGCAGGCGCCTGTTGAACAGGCGCCTGGACATCAGGCGCCTGTTCAACAGGCGCCCGAGTCAATAGGGGCCCTGTTGCGGGCCCCTATTGACTCGTTGCAACATGGCCCCTGTTGCCAGGCGCCTGTTGAACAGGCGCCTGGCAATGAGGCGCCTGTTCAACAGGCGCCTGGCCAACAGGCGCCCGTTGAACAAGCGCCTCACTCTATCCTAATTTCTCAGCCCGAAGGTCCTACTTTCTGCACTATTGCAAATTCTCGCACTCTGTTGGAGATGATTTCGAGTGCGGATCTGAGAATTTGCAACCTGTTGGAGATGCTCTAAACTATATTAACAAATTAGAATTCCTATCTCTCATGAAGTTGTTGAATATCAAGTACCATCATAATGCGTACACTCTTTGGTACTTCGCTTGCTACAAAACATCATACAGTACCACATCATTGACACCAGTAATAATACTAAAATTTTCTTCTTATTAACTTTAATTATGTATTATGCAGCAAGGTGTAGCAATAGAAATTACATGGACATTTCTACTCTTTTTAATTAAATAAGCAACCCCTTTTCATACCATAGAGATAATTACATGCGATCAGAGGCCGAAGATGCCAAGCTCCAGAGATCACCATTGCCGCTGCTTTCTTCGTCGTTATCAATAAACATAGTAGCCGTGTCATCCAAACACATGATCTGCTTCGCGTCAAACTGCCCATTAAGTTGAGATGCAATGAGCTTATCCAGGGTCGTCCAATCGTTAAGTGCCACATCAGGATGATAATCGCAGTCGTTGTATATCACCGTTGCATTCATGCTCTTTTGCTGATGGTAGCTCTCAAGTGCCGGAAGCTTCATGAACCTTTCGCTGTGGAGAGGCTTTCTCGAACCCGCTGCCATGTTTTTACTTGCTGATTCTTGATTGCAAGATCTTCCTATGCATTGAATGATCTGGTCCAGCGTGCCATCATTGGTGATGGCCATCAAGTTAGACGATGAGCAGTTAGAAGTGTCAAAAGACTTGTGAAGAAAGTTCTTTTTCTTGAACACGCGACAAACCACCCATCCCTCTTCTTGATTCATGCTTTCCTGAATCAAACTTGCAGCCTATAATTAAACAGCAGCATCATATTACATATATAGACACATACAAAAGATTTTGAGAGCCAAGAAAACACATAGAAATACGACTACTACCATGGAGTTAAAATGTAACTCGTCGAGTCTGTACTCGTGCATGATCCAGTCCGATTTCTGACCATGCGGTGCTCTGCCTGTGTAAAACACAAGCGTTTTACGCATGCCTATCCTTTTCAGGCTGGTGTGTATTACTTTGTCTCGGCCGGTAGCCTTCCAGAAACCTGCAGCTGTTGCCCTGTTGGTCCTTGTTCCTGTAGGGTACTTCTTGTCTTTATGGCTGAAGAAGTACCAGTCGTTCTGGGGCGTAGTTCCAATTTTGCACTTCTCTGATCATGAACATAGTTAACTTATAAACTCTATCCTGATATAAAGTAAAAGTTCTTACAAGTATAGTCCCTACATACATACCTTGTATCTCCCATGGTTCGAGTTTGTTGAGATCGATTTCACGAATGACATCGAGATCGATTTTTTCAGAAGCTACTTTTTTTCTGAGATAATAGTTGAGGAGCTCTTCTTCGGTTGGATGGAAGCGGAAGCCAGGCGGCACGCTGGATTGTCCATTAACAGATATGCTCATGGCTGATGAATTTTACGTGAAGGTTGATGAGCTAATATGTGAGTGTTAAAGGCAGAAGGAAGAGAAGGGTATTTATAGTATGGTGAAGATATGTGAGTAATAAGGAGAATGTATAGTGCGGGCGGGTTATTGGTGTACAAGGGTTATTGAGCCGAAGTGTGGGGTTGATGAATTAGTTTCCATGGGAAAGAGATGGAGGGTCCATCTCACCAATTCAACAAACTTTTTACGTTGCGAAATAGTGATGATATGTACACTAGGGATGCGGCACCTAATTTTTAATTTTGAGACAGTATATAATAGCTGGAGATCTGGGATATATAAATCGAGCCTTTTGCATATAGGATGGTGCATATGGCTTTCGAATACTCTCAGTTTGCATATATGTAACGAGCTTCCATTTGAAAGAGCATTATTTAACATCAATCTATTATCTATACCAGTACATGTGGGTTTCAAATGCTTGCAACGTGTTATCGGTGATCTTTATGGTCACTTTGCGCTAATTTTACGTACACTGCATGTTTTGCAATCAATTTTGATACACAGAATTAGTACGATTTTGGGCACAATGAATCATTGGAAAAAAAAAACATTTCGTATATCTTCATAAAAATTACAATACATAAAGATTTATTCTTTCCATTGTACAACTGACATATTACAACTATAAATTTACGTAGAGAAGTAAATGAAAAAAGTAGAATTAAAACGGAAGAATGAAATAAACTAACATCAAATAAAGAACAATAATCAGAAACACAGAGATTTATAGTGGTTCGGCGTTGTATACCTAGGTCTACTTTGAAGATTATCTTTATTGATCAACTAATAATCTGATTACAACACCAAGGAATAGAAAAAACTTGATTACAATAAAGACTAAAGTACTCAGCGGCGTAAAGGTCTCCAGAATGACCCCTTAGGTCAGTATTTGTAGGTGAGAATCACTACCAATCTCTCTGAAACTTCGGCTAAAGGACCTTCTAATCCACATGGGTTCACCAGAGGGTTCGCTAGGCCCAAATCTCAATAAAGCGGGATCGATACCGATCCCTTCATTGGTCGATTTTTGGTCATCGATCCCTATGGTTGCTTCTGCATGCTCAAATATGTTGGCTCTTCACATACCATGTCATTTGGACCACTGGAGCTTAAGTTATTGATTGGTCTTTGATTTGATATGATTTGTTCATTGAACACAGCCGAACCCTC
Source organism: Allium fistulosum (assembly GCA_030737815.1). Classification (NCBI taxonomy): domain Eukaryota; kingdom Viridiplantae; phylum Streptophyta; class Magnoliopsida; order Asparagales; family Amaryllidaceae; genus Allium; species Allium fistulosum. The sequence continues at coordinate 1,230,252,748 of CM060903.1, forward strand.
TTTAGGATTATATGTCGATCTCTCTTTGATATTGCCTGTCGATCCTTCTTCCATGATGTATGCCACTCTCCTCTTCATAGTGAGGTGTGCCGATCCAATGCAACCAATCATGTTGATTCATCTTTTATAGGCCGAAGTATGTCGATCCCTCTCTGTTAGCCGAAGTATGCCGACCCATCCTCTTCCATAAAATATGTCGAACCATGCTCACTTGATTATGTTGATCCATACTAGCCAATAATGCCGATCCCTAATTTAGCCAACCATGCCGAACCCTATGAAGTTGCCAAGCCATACTGATCCTTTTAATTAACTAAGCTATATTCCTTATTTCATTCATCCTACATTATTTATCTTCCAACTCTATCCAATTCTAGTTTTATATAACCATTTGTACTTTACTTTCGAGTCCCATAATCATTACTTTTGGGTCATCGGACTTGATAACAGTTGAATCTATCTTGCGCAATCATTCCAATATAGCTGTGTTAGAATATCGGGTAACACTTGCCTCTTAAAGTACATCTTGTGAGTAACATGATGTGCTTTGAATCAAATCAAGTCTGAATTGTCGAAAATAGGTCCATCTAGCTTCCTGAATGATTGCTATTCCTTTGTCAAATCGTTTTTTCAAGGCATTGAATTCTTCATTCATTGTCATGACGCTTGGTTGATTTTCAATAATATAAATCCAATGCCATATTCCATCAATATATATAAGTCCGGTTCTGCAAAACTTACAAGCTTTTATTACCTAGTCCAGCTTTGAACTTGAAGTTTCCAGGTTTGATTTCAATTTCCGTTGATTTTAAAAAATTGAACTTTTAAGTCAGTCACATGCACATTCATATGCACGTTTCTACTGTCGGTTCCCGAACGCGTTCGAACACTTACGGGTCATTGCCAATTTTTATAACATTTTGTATGTTCATGCTCATAGCCCAATCTTTACAACTATTTTTGTTTTTTTATTTCTTCCCTTCTTTCTCTCTTCTTTTTTTTAAAAAAAAAATCTATAGGGGTCGGCATTCATTATGCCGATCCCACTTTCTAGCGATGCTAATAGAGATCGACAAGCTTCTATGTCCATCCCTCTCTCCTCATTACACGCTCAATGTTCCGAGTCGAACTCTCCCCCATATACATATATCCACCTTCCTTCCTTTCCTTCTCCACTTACTTCATTTCCTTGCCTTTTGCTCCGAACCCTTGTTTCTAACTCACGAAACCAACAGAAATTTGCTCCTACTCACACTCGATTCTCCTAACCTTCCATCCTATCCATTAATTTACCTCGCCTTCCCTTCGAATTCACGCATATCCAAACACTAGCCTCCACTTGAATCCGAACTTCCATATATGTACGATTCTGAAGCACTCCTTCAATCATTAGATGAGACTCTGGGTTTTAAGCGGTTGGTAATCATGAGAGTGTTCGAGGCCGTGATGACGAGCAGCCTTGGAGAGGTTGATGATTATTGAATTAAGGGCTCGGTAGATTGAGTTAGGTGTAGGAAGAGGCACTACAAGAAAAATTGTGTTTAACAGCTCTATATAACAGCCTTTAAGCTAAAAAGCTGTAATTATTCAATTTTACTTCTATTATATACAATAAAAATCGCTGTTTAATTACAAAAATCGCTGCCTTATTGATTTGGCGGGGCGTCTGCAAATTTTCGCTCCATGTTTTTGGCCTTTTTTCATTTCCCCTCCCAAACCCTTCCTTGTTCATTTCCAAACGAAATACCTTCCCTCCTCAGATACTTTCGCTCACGCTGTTAATTGCTTCCTTCATTTCATTGCCGACCTACCCTCCCTCCTCAGATACGTTAGCTCGCACTGTTAATTGCTTCTCCGACCTCCACATCACATCGATGACACTTCGTAGATTCGTGTAAAAGCTCCATCCATAATCTTGAATTCGGTCCACTCACGTCGCTACGAGTTCTCAGTTGCAATCCTTTTTTAGGTTAGAATTTGTGAATTTCTTTCTGCTCAATTCAGAATTAATTTTTTTTACTATTGTACTGTTAGGTTTACTATTGTACTGTTAAGGAATCCGACTATTATGTAGGCAAATGAATAATTCATGTTTACTTTTTCTAATTGATGTTTCCCTATTAATGTTTTTCAAATTCATTTCCCTTGATAAATTAGGTTTATGTTTTTGCTAGTCAGTTATTACATGATATTATTCTTCACTAAATAGTTATCAGTGGTAGGATTCATTATATTATTGTCAAACTCTTTAAAAGAGTTTATGTTGTTACCATATCCTAGTTTAGATGAAATTGTCATATTATTTTAGTCTCATGGGATCCTCCAAAAAAATGCATGTTCAGAATTTGGGAGATGAAGTCCAACATTTCAGACTAAATGTTTGAAATTTTGTCCAAATTAGGAATGACTGATTTTGGTATTTCACTCAATTACTGTCAAAATATTCCAGCTTCCAATCCCATGATTATTTCAAAAACATAAATTAACAAAAATTATCAAACAATGGATTAAAATTAAACACTTTTTTTCATATTATTGAATATGCCATTGTCATGTGCCTCTGATGAACTTTTTGTCATTCATATTTTACCTTTTGGTTTCTCTTTAATCAATATTGCAACTCTTTGAGATATGGGGCATTAAGCAGTTGGGTGTTAGATTGGCATATCTCTCACCGCTTATAGGAGTTATTCCTTCCCAAACGAAAATGATTATCAGAAGAGAGATTGGTCATAAAATCTATAAGTGGCATGAATATTGAAGTTTTGAAGTTCAATCACTAGCTGTGAACTTGTATCTCATCAGTTATGGTGTAGATTAACTTTAGATTATAAATATTTGGTCACAGTTTCAAAACTGTTGTAGGAGAGAGAGAAAATAGCAGAGGAACACAAGCAATGTATTGCTGAATTCAGATCGTTTCTCGAGTCATGTGATTTCATTAAGGTGCTGAACATAGACCATAGTTATTCTTTATTTTTGTATTTTTTTATATTATAGCACTGATTATTTCACTTTCATGCTTAGTTCAACACTACATGGAGGAAAGTTTAGGTTCACATGATGGATGAGGATAATGATAGATGTCGTCAACTTGAATTACTGGACCAATTGGATGTTTTCCAAGTAAGCCAAATTTATTTATTTTCATTTGTAATATCACTTATAATGTGATACTTCCTCTAACTTGCATATGTTTTCAGGAGTACATATATGATCTTGAGAAAGAAGAGGAGCACCACAAAAAAGTACAAAAAAGTAAGTTTATATCATTATTAATATTTTAACAAAATGGTGATTACAAAAAAGGATAGCTATATTTTGTTTTCAGTTCTGAATATAATTGGAATGTTCTCATTAACCCTTAAAATTATATTAAGGTGCAACTAAGGCGTGAAGAGCGTAAAAACCGCGACGCATTCCGCAAAATAATGGAAGAAGATGTTTTGTTTGGTTGGCTTACAACTAAAATGCATTGGCGTGATTATTGTGTTAAGGTATGTTAGAAATAACATAGAAATTAGTATTCAAATATATTCCTTTATTCGGAGGATCTTGAAAAGCAGGTACTCTTTACATTAAGTTCGCATACTCTGCAACTTTATGATAAGTTAATTAAAATTATTTTTCTTGGCTTTTGACTGGAAAATGCTATCGGTTTAATTGTACATGTTAGAAAAACTCATCATGGTTTGTTATTTTATTTTATTTTTCTTAGTTTCTTATTTTATTTTATCGCTCAGCTTTATAAACTTTATAACGAAGGTAGACCATTCTTTTTAACTGTTTTCGAGAGGGAACTTTTTTTGTGTTTTGATCTAGTGACCATTTGTATCTATAAGTGCATTCTATACTAAGGGTCGGTAATGATTTGTTGTGTGGTTTCACCTTTTTATTTTACCTTAAATAGCATTTAGACTTCATCGATTGGAAAGGAGATGTTCCTTTCCGGCACATCTTATTCCATTCTTGTATTTTGGTATTTAACTCAATTTTCTTGTCTTTTGGAAAATAATTATCATTCTTAACTTTTCTATAGCTTGAAACTGCTGAATACTAAGTTGAATTTTTTTCAGGAAAAAAAAACAATCATTCATTCACATTAGATGACTCACCAATATTGTTATCTAACAAATTTATGACCTTTAGTTTAAGGGTGTTAACTACAAGTCTACAATCTACCTCCAGAGATAATTTATTCATAAACATGGAATGAATGACCCACAATATTTTCGAAGCTCGGTCTGCATGTATGCTTATATATTTAGAGCTTCTTTAGTTTTTTTTTCTTGAAAACAAAATGGGTGAAAAGGGAACTGTTTGTGTGACAGGAGCCTCTGGTTTCGTAGCTTCATGGCTCATAAAGAGACTTCTCGAATCTGGGTATAGCGTCAAAGGAACCGTTAGAAATCCAGGTTTCCTTATATTCCTCTTGTTAATTTTAGTTATTTGTGATTACCAGGTTTTTCTTCTTTTGTACAAACATCGACCAAAAGCTTCTAAACTGGCCTTCATATTACATTATGTTAATTATTATACAGGAGATCACAAAAAAGTAGCACACTTATGGGAGCTAGAAGGAGCAAAGGAAAGGCTTCAGTTGGTAACTACTGATCTCATGAAAACAGGTAGTTTTGAAAGGGCACGATGATAAGGCCCTGATAAATGAGGCGATGAAAAATGAAAAGGGGATGCATTTTGGAGTTTATCATTACAATAACCTAGTGTAAGTGGTATCGGTATCCAAACTTTAGATTGAGCTGACATTGACATGGGCATATGATAGTTTTAAGGATGTTGTTCTGAAAGATGAAAAAATGAAATAGCTTTAAGCAATACATCATGTTGTCTCTTATAAATTTCATAAAATAGCTTGATAAACTGTAGGTTGAGTTTGTGAAATCACTCAATGATGCAGATAGGCCTCAATGGAAGCATTCTCCTTTTGGGAATCCAACCGATCCAGAAACTTTCAGGTTTGGAAGTTTGCATTGTCTTTACTTCCATATTTATTCCAAGTAACCTCATCATTTGACCCACACACATCTCCATTTTAAAAATGTTGGACTCAATTATTATGTATTTATTTTCCTTTTACATGGTCCCCAAATCTGTTGTTGTGTTTTACTTTACAATTTTCAAGCGGTTGAGATCTATGCAAGTGTAGCTACTTCCCTTGCTGATAGAAAAAAAGGCAGTCAATTGCCTGAGTTTTTAGGGAATATTAAAGGCACTATAGATGAGGATAATTGGGATCAGGTAAGTATAACAATTTACTTGCTGATGACATTTCTTAATGATTCAGTTGTAAAAGAAATTGCTTGTAGTTGCTAATTTAACCAAAAACTATCAATTGACCAGTGCATTATTATTACTTGAGCAATTTTTGGAGCTCTACCGACAATTGAGGAAAAAACAATCGAGTTGTTAATTTTTGGCAACTTGATTGCTCAAATAATTTGTTTATAAGTATAGACATAAAATTAGATCATTTTGTCCAAATACAATCGAATTATGCATAAAGTGTTTTATAAATCATTATAGGAAATTCAGAAAAGTCTGGATAATACAAAACATCTTATGTGTTCTCAATTTTAAGTCAAGTTAACTAAATCTATAATAATAATTAACCAAGTTAACTAAATTTTATAAAAATTAAGTACGATTTATAAAAGATAATAAGTTTATAAAAATTAACTAAGTATAATAAAAAATCAACAAGTTTATAATAATAATTATGATGATTATAGTTAAAAAAAATAAAAGAGTGTATAATAATAATAATAATAAATTAACTAAGTTTATAAAAATTAACTAAATATTATTTAAATATAAAATATAACCAAGTTAACTAAATTTTATAGAAATTAACTAATTTTTTTATAAAAATTAAATAAGTTTATAAAAACCAATTAAGCATTATTAAAATTTAACTAATTACCTAAGTTTTATAAGGATTAATAAGTTTGGAATAATACACATTCACGTTATTCATCATCATAACGATAACATTCACTTAGGTGCACGACATTCTTGTCAAGGAAAAATTTGGAATAATGGTGATTAACGTATGATAAATGACCTTATAAGAGAAAATATTCATAACCAAATGTATAATACAGAGACTTTTTAAATCCTCTGTATGAAATAAGAGGATCGCAAAGCTGATTACAACAAGCAATTATCATGTTGCACCAAGGACTTTACAATTCAAGTTACCTACTAAATATGGGGATGTATCACAAGTAGAACATAATTCCAACACGTTGGCTATAACCATCTCTTCGTAGAAAGGCAGCTTCCATATAGCGCTTTCCCTTACCAATTTCCAGTAATCCAAATTAACATTTGATAACAACAGTCGCGACAATGCCTTAATCATCAATTCATTTGTTTCCCAGGTTTCAAATTTCTTTAAAATATCTCTTCCAATTTCTTCCAATTTAGGATTCAGTTTTCCAGAAATACTATTTTCCACTACCATTTTCCAGGCTTCGTTCACAGGTAATTTACTCGAAGCAGGGACATTTGAGCCTTTAAACCAACTACTGCTTTTGCATGTTTTTATTATGACTGTGTTCTTCATTCGTACTTGGAAAATTGTATTATGCAAAGGAATGTGTAATTTGAATTATGATCACAAAAAGGTAGAAATTTGACCTCCACCTCAATTATATGATACATGTCAAAATATATCAAACAAAAGGAATGATATAATTTGAAACATGAACGCACAGACACATATACTTTATTATCACAATAAACAAGTCAAAACATAACCCACATACCTGATTAGTTCCACCTTTTGAGAAAGGTAACTGCAAGCTGCATTCAATTTCATAGAATATGTTGCTTAACTCCTGGCACAAGTCCTGTAAAGCAATACTCTTCCTTTGATAATCTGTCCCATCCATTAGAAACGTTGTCTTCAATTCCTCGTCATAAGAAGATGTACTCTCTAGTTCCATGTTGATTGTACTTGTTTGCATGAACTTTGTATTGGAAGAAAAAAATTTATTTCTCAAAAATTTCACACTTACAGGTACACGAGCTTAACAGCTTACAATTGAAATTCATTATTTAAATCTAAATGCATATTGCTGGCTCAAATGGGATTGTAATAATCTTGCAGTTTTGTGCATGTGCATAACTGACAATTGCACATTTTAATAATTTCTTCAGTTCTATCTAATCTGGTACCCCTGACTAATCCTTATGTTTCTCACTCAAATTATCGTCATGCCATTCCATACATGCTAATTAGTTGCTTCCATCTTATGTCACTTAGTTAGCATTCTTTAGTTCAGTAGTTTGATTGATCATCATGATATTCAGTTCACATTTCATATTCAGTTCATAGTCCGTTGGCTTTAGAATATTGCTGCTCCAGTTGTCATTATTGTTAAACGCTATTTTATTGCTTCATTTTCTATTCAATTTCTTTGTGAAAGTCATTGCTTGCAGTTGTATTAGTCTTTGTTTCAGCTAATTGCATATGTCAATGCATACTGCCAATACAACAGTCTAATCCTTTTTTGCATTATATTCAGCTGGATACGACAGAACTGGTCACCATTGTTAATTGGTTGCTTCATTCATCTCCTCAGCCCACCTGCTCCATTCTCGAACAAAGGATTATTCAAGGCAAAATCTTGGAAAAATATTTGGTGTTGTTGGAAGGTTTTGATATAAACTTCAACGATTCATATCCCAATAAGTAATTTTGTTGGCCATAATTTATTATTTTCTGCATTATGTTTAACATGGTAAAGAATATAAGAACAAAGTATTATAAAGATATTATGTAAATATGGATATGTTTATTATATATAATGTGTTGAACTATTTAAATGTGTTTATATGATTAATGTTATTGTTTCATTTGAATATGTTTTATACATCTCAGCTAATTCAAGGGTCTGTTCTAGAAAATTAATAAAAATATATGGCTTTCTACAGGGTTTTATCTATGCTGTGAAAAATCTTTTTGCAGCGTTTTAAAAACGTAGTAATTTACTTTCGCAGCGTTTTAAAAACGCTGTGAAACACATTCGCAGCGTTTGAAGAATGTTGTTTAACAACGAACTATAGTAGGGTTAGGACATATTGCAGCATTTCTGAAACGCTGCAAAAAGGCAAAACGCTGCAATATGGAATATTTCTTACAGTGTTTTCAAAACGCTGCAATATATTCCGACCCTATTACAGCTTGTTGAAAGAGAGCGTTCTTCATAACGCTGCGAAAGCATTTCACAGCGTTTTTAAAACGCTGCGAAAGGCCATTTTTGTTGTAGTGAGGAGAGGAAGAGGAAAGACGAGGGTTCGGCAAGGAATTTTGATGGAAGAAAGTTCGGGAGTATAAGAATGTAGAGATCGGTATACGACAATATGGCAGTGGAAGGGGTCGGTTAGGTAGGGTCGGTGGTATTGAATGGTGCGAAGCAAACTTGGCTAAAAGGAAAGGGATTGGTATTTTTAGGGTTAGGCTATCATCTAGGAAAGGGATTGGTAGAGGGTGTTTAGCTAAGGGTTCGGTCATGGTGGTGGAATAGGGTTCGGTATTCCCGAATTTAGCTAAGGGTTCAGTATAAAGTTTTTCGATAGGGATCGGTATTCCCTTTGGGATCGGCATGGAGTCAATATTGGTTTCCCGAACTTGCAAACTAATCTAACTTTATTTATTTGAACAATCACTACTAATTTGTCTTAATGACCTTGGACATGTGATGACGACAAGCAAAATAACATGCATATCCACTTTTGAACTGGAGATGGAGCAATCAAATTCTCGGAACTTTCAATATGGACTAAGAACTTGCAAATAAACTTAAAATACAATCTTCACACTTCAGTATGTCGATGGCTGATCCCAAAGCTTTCATAACCGATCAATCTTCTTACCAGTTGAGATGTTCAGCGATGATGATCTCTCTGGACAAACTCCTATGTCTCGTCATTTTATTTCGTTTTTCTGGTTTCAAACTGTTTATATCTCTTATATACTATAGTGCATTACACTAGTTCATACTTAGCGCAGGGGGAACAGGTTGTCTTTTCTAATCTCGATTATCTACTGAGTATAGCTAATATAGATTCTAGACTCTTAAAGTGTTCAGCTGATATGTCTTCTGATCCATCATTGCAACACATCGGTTCTGAAGCAAAGTCAAGTTCTACTACTATATCTGGCAGGCTTTCTCCCAGCCCTCATGTGGAACAAACAAAAGTTTCTAACCCAGAAGCCGACCTTTTCTCAGATATTCCGGTCCTCCTAGCGGAGAACATAAGCCCTGCTCCTAATGCTGTATAGGGCGCTGTTCTTCTAGATAATCCAGTGGACTCGTAGGCTTCCCGAATTGGCGAGGCTGCTCTGCGCCGGCTATGTTCTATCCATGGAATCCTATTTGAGGACGTCTTAGTTCCTTCAAGAAATGACAGGCCTTACTTGCCCCCAGTAGGGTACATAGTGTATAAATTTATGTGTTGGGTGGGATGCCTACTGCTCTTTAACTCGTTTATCCAAGAAATGCTGAAATCCCTTGGGATGAACCCCACTCAACTTCATCCAAAAAACTACGCTATTATACATGGAACCTTCTTGCTGTTCATGAGTGTTTTATTTCGTTCACCTACTCCTAAAGATATAAGATTTATTTATAACTTCAAACGGCGGTCGGGAAGCCCTTCTTATGTTTTTCTTGCACCCTCGTCAGATTGCCAAGTTCTGATGGGCGCTTGGAACAAACTTTCTTTGTTTAAGCATGAATGGTTTTATGTGCGATGCCCACCCGGCTTTGCGACGCGATGGTTAGAAGGATGTAAGTATTACCTTCACTTCTTTCTCAAGTTCACTAATCCAAGTCATGACTTTTCCTTTGAATCTACGAATATCCAGAATTCTTTCAGGTGTTCACCCACGTCCTGAAGGCGCCGATTTTTCAACAGCCGTTGCTGCCATTCGCGCTACCCTTGTTGAGGACAGGGACATCAAACTTCTTGTAACTGATGAGTTACTCTCCTTGTTCGGGCTGTTGGAGGATGGCCGTAGTATCGGGCTCCCCAGAAGTGCAGCATTACCAAGGAATGTTGCATATCAAAGAAGAGATACCGTCAATCCCATTGTGCCCCCTACCGAGGGGACCCAGGACCATACCAAAGAGGGTGAGATTAGGGATTCTCAGGCCGACAAGCTAGGAGATGTTGATACAGGCTCGGGGAAGGCGCCAATGGTCGAACCATCACAAGGCGCACAATACCAAACACCCAACGAAAGAAAGAAAAGGCTGGCGTACAAGCTTCGTAGAAAAAAAACCACCACAGATTTAGAGTTCGTTATCACTCATGTTGAAGAGGAATTGTCTTCTCAACACTTGGAAAGTTCGCTAAAGGGATTTTCAAATCTTCAAATTCCGGATGATATCATGACCTACAATTTTTCGAATATCAACATTGAAGTACTCAACTCTCCCACTAGGAGTGGTGAAGTCATCCGACCTTCTAATAAAGGAGAGGAAATGCCGATGAGCAAGGCTACAGCCACCGGTCTATTAGGGGGAAACACTAGGACACTCACAACTACATCCACTTCACTACACACTTTTTGTTAATCTTTCGTGCAACAATTACTAATATGCTCTCATTTAATTTTGTAGGTTCAATGTCTCAATCTAGAGCCTTCAATTGCCTCAGAAGTTCTTCATCATACCATCGATCTAGCCGGGATTTAGAATTTACCCGACGCACGGAGAAAGACGAGGGATGGGATAAAAGTTATCACTTAAGGGAATCTTCTTCATCTTCTAAATGCAAATCCAAGTCCCAAACATCGCGTCATGGTGAACAGTCAAACTTTCCTGCTCAGAGTGGAGACCAGCCTTCCTACCGTGGCCCTCAAATCACTGCATCTCACAAGCAACATTCCGGCTCCTCGAGCTCTAAACAATCTCATGAACATCGATCCGGCAAACATCCAATTGCTACTTTTGATCCGCCTTTGCCGGCTGTTGCTCTTGATGTTTCTACAGTAGAGAAGTTGGCCGAGCTCAAGGCCACTTTTCCAAAAGTTTGCTTTGACGGGCTAAAATTCCTTCCTTCCATTCATATGATTCCAGGGCATGCCAAGGAGAGTTCTCTCGCGTGCGTCAATGATGTATTCGTGCAGCACGAATCATTTATACACTTAGCGGAAAAAGTCTCGAAAGTATCCATTGAGCGACAAAATGAAATAGACCATCTCAAGTTGGAAGCTATAGACGATAAAGACATAGTCAAACATCAGGATGCTAAATTGTTAGAAATAAAAACTCAACTTGCTGAAGCAGAGAAAAACCCAAAGGAAACGGCAGAGGTAGTAATCCGTTTGGAAACTTCTCATAAAAAGGAACTCAACGAAGCACTTCATCGTAGCGGGGAACTTGCTTTAGAAAAAGACTCCTTGCAAAAGGAAAAGGACGCTCTGGCTTGCCACGTCGAAGAACTTTTTAAGAAGGAAAGGGAGGAGAAAATTGAAGCCCAAGAAGAATCGCAAAAGTACCACGAGGAAGTTGTTGAAGCCAGGAGCCTAAAAGCTTAACTCAACGAGCAGTTTTCTAAAATCGAAGCTCTTAAAGAGGAAGCTCGAGAAGAGGGCCTCAAAGAAATGGTTGAACAAGTTGACTCCCAAGTGGAAGCTGCTAAAGAGTCCGGTAGAAATGAGATTAAGGACTTGTTCGACCCATTGATCATTGAATATAATGCCAAAGTCCTTATCCACCACGACTTAATTTTTCTCGGTGACGGTTATCTCAAATCACTCGCTGTAGCTTGGGAGCATATCATTGAGATGAAGAAAAAAGAACTGGGTGAAACCGAGCTTAATGAAGAAGAATTAGTGAGGGAAATTCTTCGGGGAAATGAACCCTTGGATTTAGCTACTATAAAACTTCGATACTTCAACACTTCTGCACCTACCGAGGGAGGAGAACATATTGCCAGATCTTCAAGGACTGATCCTAAGGGCTCCTCTTCATTCCAAGAGGCCGGAACATCAATCTCTCTCAACATGGAGCAAGATTTGGGCTACGATCCAGACAAGCCAGGTTACCAATAAAAGATGTTGTCCCCGATCTTAGAAAGAGGTAAACCACCAACCACGGAGAACCAATTGGATGCGGGTATCGTACTTTACTCCTCAGTATATGAAAAGTTTTGTTACTTCACGCGCAATGGTCTTGAGCTAATCTCCCTATTTTAACAAATTTTGCAGGTCTTTCGAGCCCTAGTCGGACTCCTAAAAGTGGTGCTGCTGTAGAGCAAGAGGAGAAACCAGCTGAGGATCTGGAAACTATTGATGTACCGGGGCTCGATGCTCAAGTCATCACGGCTCTTGATGATGACAAGGCCGAAGAGCCACTTCTAGTAGACGAGTCTGACGACGTAATGCTAATTAGCGCCTCCGAACACACCTCCAAGGTTAGCTTGAAAGAGCAGATTGGAAAGGAAGAATTGCTGAAAAGAAAAGTTAAAACCGAATCCACCGAGGTGGACATTGACGATCCTCACCTTGTGCCACTACAAATTATTCCACCTAGCGGGTCGATTCCCGATGAACTTCATTTTAGCTCTGCAAGCTCTCATGCTAAAGGCGATAAAGGGTCAAAAAAGAGAAGTATAAGTGGCTCTACTCCAGAGAAATCCAAAAAAAGAGGAAGTCGAAGAAATAACCACAACTTCGGCTCAATGTATATAGTTTGCATAGACGTTTCTTTCACTAGTTGCGGTTGTACGGATATGAATCCTGATTTTTTTGGAATAACTTGTATTGAGATCTTGAGACCTATAATGTTAATAAATGTTTTTGTTTTCTGTTGAGCTTTCATGTGAATTGTTATATAAGTAATTAAACTATTACTTTCCATTCAATGTACTTGTAATTTGTTGTCTGTAAATTCTGCTAACAATTCACCAACTCCATCCCAAAGCCTCCAAGTGGTCGTGATCTCGATTCATATCAAACACTAGGCTCGGGCCTTAGTGTTACGCTGTCGGATTCAGCGATTTTTTGAGCACATGTGCTCCTTCCCCTGGTTTTGATTTAACGAGGCTAAATGTTCACGGTCAAGTTCCATCCTTAACGAGTTTATACTACTCCTATCGTTTTTAGGCCAAGTTTGTGGAATAGAGAACGATCGACCTCCACTCATCTATTCATTCATGTTCGTATCCACTCTGGGGATAAGATTTGGCTGATGGTTGGTCGAATCGCACCCAGTCTATGTTTATACTCTAGTCTGCATTCTGGGAACTCAGATTTATCTTGCGAGTGGTCGATTCACGCCCGATTTTCATTTATACTCCAGTCCACACTCTGGGGACTTAGAGTTATTTTATGGGAGGTCGGTTCATGCCCGATTTATGTTTATACTCCAGTTCGTACTCTGGGGACTTAGAGTTATTTCACGGGTGGTCGGTTCACATCCGATTTATGTTTATACTCCAGTATGCACTCTAAGAACTTAGAGTTATTTCAAAGAGCGGTCAGATTGTACTCTTTTTGATTGATTAGTTTGTCCCCTAGGATTTGGGGTTTGATTTAGCTAGTGATCGGTCGTATATCGGTCGCTTTATTTTTGTTTCAGTTCCACAGTCCGGGCAGGAGTTATTTAATCATCAGATTGTCGGCCACATTCATTCCTTATTGTATATCCTGTCCTTTGCATTGTGAATGAGAGTTGTTAAATGAACAAGTTGATTGAGCTCATCTTGTTTGATCCCATCGGGTGTTAGCATGATTGATTGATTTCAAACTTTGGGAGCCTATTCACACACATCAACATCAATTAGTTTCACCATGTAATTAGTATATAATGCAATAGCAAACATAAATACAGAGGCAGCCTGAAACTTTATTTATTAACTGGAAAGGAATAACATAAACTGTCTTATTATACACTCGGAAAATGAAATGCTAAAGCAAATTCTAGAAGTAAATACAACTAAAATGTAAAGGAAATAAACTAAGTGAAATAGCATTGTAAATGTTCGCTATTCCACGCTCTTGGAAGTGTAATACCATCGACAATCGCTAGCTTGAAAGTTCCTTCTCCAAGCCTCCATTCAATGACATACTGTCCTTCCCAAATTGGATTCATGTGCGATGGGGTAGAAAAAACCCGTTTCAGTACAAGATCGCCAATTTCAAAGGTTTTCGGTCGAACTTTAGTGTTGTAATACCGGGTGACTCGATGTCGATGTGCAGCCGCCCTTAGATCGGCTTCTTCGCACTTCTCGTTTGTAAAGTCTAGAGATTCCAAGAGGAGATCTTTATTTGTTTTGGGATCGTAGTAAGTCACTCGATGAGAAGGGACTTCTAGTTCAGCAGGAATAATGGCTTCGGAACCATAGGCAAGGACAAATGGAGTATGGCCAGTCGCGAACTTGTGAGTCATCCTATAAGCCCAAAGTGTCGTAGGAAGTTCATCCACCCACTTGCCTCTAGCCTTCTCCAAACGTTTCTTTAGAATAGACTTTATGATTTTATTTACAGCTTCAACCTGTCCATATTCCTAAGGGTGAGCAACCGTTGTGAATCTCTTTCCAATACGATATCTTCGACAAAAATTTTTAAATTCAGCACCATCGAATTGAGTCCCATTATATGTTTCAATAATTCGTGGAAGACCAAAGTGACATATGATATTTCGGACAATAAGGTTGAATACTTTCTTGGTTGTAATCGTGGCTAAACGTTCTGCCTCCATTTGGTGAAGTAATCAAATTCAATGGTAGCGTACTTCGCGCCACCTTTAGAGATCGGTAAAGAGCTGATAATGTCTATACCCCACATAGCGAACAGCCATAGGCTGACCATTTGCGTGATTTCTATTGACGGAGCTCTTGGGACTTTTGCATACATCTGGCCTTTATCACATCGTCTTACATAATCAGCGGCGTCCCGATTTACGATTGGCCAATAATACCTGTAACGGATTATTTTCTTTGCCAAAGTTTTCCCTCCAGTGTGATTGCCGCATTCTCCTTCATGTAATTCTTTTAGAACATGCTTTATCTCATCCTGAGCGATACACCGGAGTAGAGGTACTGAGAAACCTTTCCTGTACATAATTCCTTCTTGCATAATATACCGTGAAGCTTTGCGAAGGACTTGTCGCTTTTCATTTCTTTTGTTAGGTAAGGCTCCACGCAGTAAGTAGTCTTTGATTAGAGTCATCCATGATTCCCTTTCAGATTCCGCTTCCAGTTTTTGATCGATCTCCATCATATTTATACTTGGGATATTTAATATTTCGATCAGAACCAAGCCAATCTGTTGTGCATCGCCGGTACTAGCAAACTTTGCCAATGAATCAGCCTCTTTGTTTTGATCGCGTGGAATATGTGAAATGTCATAGTATTAAAATTCTATCAACAACTCCTAAACTCGGGTAAGGTATAGGGAAAGCCATTGTCCCTTAGCCTGTTAGTCTCCCCTAACTAGATACACCACCAACTGCGAATCGCAAAAGATTTCAAGAGATTTAACTCCAAGTTCTCTAGCGAGTTTAAGTCTAGCAATCAAAGCTTCATACTCAGCCTCATTGTTTATTGCTGGTAAATCAAGTTTCAAAGCATGACAAATTGACCGGTTTTTAGGGGTTACAAGCACAATCCCAGCTCCAGAACAATGATCATTAGATGCTCCATAAGTATATAATTTTCATTGTACAGTAGGGATCTCGCTACCTTCTGGAAAACCATCTTGCACAGTAAACTCTGCTATAAAGTTCGCCAATGCCTGATCATGGATAGCTCTTCAAGGGAGATAAGTAATGTTGAATTGGTTGAGCTTAATTTTCCATTTAAGTAACCTTCCAGACGTCTTAGGTTAGTGTAGGACCTGTCGTAAAGGCTGGTCAGTGTAAACATTGATCGGATGTGCCTGGAAGTACAGACGAAGCTTCCATGATGCAATTAGTAAGCAGTACGCCAATTTTTCTATTTTAGGATAGTTCCTTTCTGTTCCCGTTAATCATTTACTGAAGTAATACATCGGCCTCTGGATCCGATTCACCTCACGAATCTAGGCGGCACTTATAGTATGTGCTGATACAGCCAAATAAATGTACAACTCCTCATAATCTACTGGCTTTGACAAGATAGCGGGTCTCTCCAAATGATTCACTAAAGCTTGGAATGCGTCTTTACAATCATGCATCCACTCGAAGTTCCTTTTTCCTTTCCTTATCAAATCGAAGAAAGGAATACATTTATCGGTAGCTCTAGAGATATATCGGCTTAAGGCAGCAACCTTCCCATTCAGACTCTGCACTTGTTTAATAGTTCTTGGCGCTTGGATATCACGGATAGCCTAAATCTTCTCGGGATTAGCTTCTATTCCACGATCATTGACAATAAATCCCAAGAAATTTCCTGATTCAACACCAAATGAACATTTCAAAGGATTGATTTTCATCTTGTAATATAGGAGGATGTCAAACATTTCTGACAAGTCCCTAATGTGGTCGCTTGAACGTCGTGACTTCATGAGCATATCATCCACATACACTTCCATTGTTTTTCCAATCTGATCTTTAAACGTCCTGTTAACTAAGAGCTGATAAGTTTCTCCGGCATTCTTCAATCCAAACGGCATTACTATGTAACAGTACAATCGAACATCCGTAATAAAAACTGGTGTGCTCCTGATCGAGGATATGCATCGGGATTTGGTTTTATCCTGAGTACGCATCCATAAAAGATAAAAATTCATGTCATGCGGTTGAATCAACCAGATGGTCAATCCTTGGAAGGGGAAAGCTGTCTTTTGGACACACTTCATTCAAATTTGAATAATCAATACATGTTCTCCATTTTCCATTCGCCTTCTTCACAAGTACAGGATTATATACCAATTTGGGGTAGAGGGCGTCGTGGATAAACCAGTTGACTTTTCGTTTATCCACCTCCTCTTTGAGAGTAGCAGATCTCTCCGGATCCATGCCGCACGTTTTTTGCTTCACCGGAATATACTTCGGGTCAATATTCAATACATGGCTTGCAATGGCAGGCGAGATTCCACACATATCAGAGTGAGTCCAAGCATACATCTAGATTCGCTTGGAGAAAACCAGCGAGTTCTTTCATCATCGAGGGGCTGAGCTGTGACCCAATCTTCAGGACTCGTGATGGTTCATCGTGGCTGACCGTGATACCAATCATCTGCTCAGCCGGTGCAGCCTTGGTCTCTTTAGGCTCCTCTTCATCTTATCTTGGAACAATATCTTTATAGAACTGACTGTGGTGCCCGAGCCAAGGCTCAAGCACTGGTTGTCAATCTTCGGTAGCTTGGATGTGGACAATCTTGTCCACACCCTTTCCTTTTTCTTTACGTTGAGCTTCCCTCAAATCAGCTACATAACAGGCACTCCAGTCGCCTAATTGCCATGAACAACTCCTACACCATTATCCATCGAAAACTTCAAAGTTAAACACCATGGGGCAAGAGCTGCCCGAAATTCAGGCAGGGCCGGTCGGCCCAGAAAAACATTGTACGGGGAGTCAACATCTGAAATAATAAACAGTAAAATTCGCACTCTCCTTCGTTCACCTTCTTCCAATTCAACAGGTAATTCCACATAACCAATAGCCTCGGTCGCAACGCCATTAAAACCATGAATACAAGCTTTAGACAGTTTTAATTATTTGGCTTCCATTCTCATCTGATCACATATCTTTTTGAAGATTATATTCACCGAACTTCCACGATCAATCAAAATCCTTCTCGCTAATGCAGGACCAATCATATCTGAAATGACCGTTGGGTCAATTGTCGGAGCCTTCACCTTGTTTGCATCCCTGTTCCTAAATACAATATCATCTGCCATTGTGAGTTGCTGTTTTGCCGAAGCTCCATCTTCTGTATTTGACTAACATTCAAAATCTACATGCCTAATCGTGCTAGCATAGCGCTACATCTCTTGCAAACTCCTACCCACCGGGTGTGGTGCTCCGACTATCGTATTTATCACCGGTCTTCGACTGGTCTGTGCAGGCTCCTCAGCCCTACGCAGAGCTTGTCCTCAATTAGGGTTAGATGTCCCCCGCCCGCCATCCTACGGGGTTTTCACAAACTGTTGCAATTTCCTTTCCCAAATTAGCTTTTCTATAACATCCTGGAGATGCCTGCATTCATTTGTATTGTGCCCATAACACTCATGAAACCAAAAATATTTCCCGTTCTGCTTCTGCTTCTCTATTGACTCGGTTGGGAGCGGTTTCCTATATTGCATGGTATTGCAAGTTGATATGTAGATATTCTCCGTGAACTTGTTTAGCAGCGTGTAGTTATCATACATTGGAATCTTAGGCTTTAGTCTCCTCGAATCCCTCTTTCGCTCTCGATTCCTATCACTATCTCTCTTTTGCTGATTCGGCTTATTCTGAACGTTCACCTGGATTTTCTCGAAACTGCTATCAGACTGTTTTATTGCAATATTACTCTGTACTGCTTCTTCACTCGGTCCCGCAACGTTCTTTTTTTGGAGGAACTAGCTTCCTCCTTTCTCAAAAACTGGGCTGCCTTTGAATAGAAGCACTCCAACGTGGCAGGCGGTTTTCCAGCCAACCAATCGCCAAACTCAAACTCTGGATCAATCCCTCTCGTCATGGCTATAAGTATAGCATGATCGTTTGGGTTACTGACCTCCATGGCAGCTATATAAAATCTCTCCAAATAATCCTTCAACGATTCCCCTGGAGCCTAAATCACGCTAGAAAGGGACATCACATCTTTACGACGAGTCGTGTGCATTCGGAATTGTTCCACAAACTTGGTTGCCAACTCATCAAATCTAGAAATTGATTGTGGGGGTAGTCCCGTGAACCATATCGT
The DNA here is from genome assembly GCA_030737815.1 of Allium fistulosum. Taxonomy (NCBI): domain Eukaryota; kingdom Viridiplantae; phylum Streptophyta; class Magnoliopsida; order Asparagales; family Amaryllidaceae; genus Allium; species Allium fistulosum. Next base: position 1,230,271,616 of record CM060903.1, read on the forward strand.
CGCTATTCTGGAAAGAGTTATGGGAAACATCTGCACTTGGTCGCATCATTGGCTCTTGTAGAATCCATCAGCCATTCGTATCTCATAATATGCTGCTTGAGGTCGATTTTTCCCTCATAAACAGGCAGTGATGGCATGTTGAAAATTCTCGGATACTCAATATGCAGAACATTGTCAGTAAACGGGGTATGGCTTCCCAAAATTCCCCAATCATCGTTGGTCAAGCCTTGGTTCTCTCTTACCAACTATCCGACCATTACTGGTAAGTCTAGCATTTGGATGGGTGTCGCCAAGCGATGGTCGCGCTCAACCTCACGTGAATGGTCCCGTCAATGTCTACGGGCCGTTTCTCGTATTCTTGGTTCACCAACTTCTTGGTTCGCATCTCAAAAATTTATCTCGTCGTCATTCCGGAGGGGTACTTGGTCAACATTCAATCGAACTCCACCATCCAAGCCTCCAGGAAAAGTTCCGACAAGATTCCCCAAGTGTAAGGGGGGATCCTTCCTTTAGAGGAGGAATCAGTATAGATCCTTAGGGAGGGATCAGCACTGGTCGGCCTTGTAGACCATGATGGTCTACCAAGCGATGCTCTTAAGTTTCTACACGATCTCCTTCGACCTTACGACGCCTATGCCTATGATATTCATCCGATGAGCTTGAACTTACCAATGCCAAGTAAGGAGTGGGATCCCTTCTGGCCTTCCCACGCAGCCGCTGAGTAATCTGGTTCATCAAGTTAATATTAGTCTGAATTTGTTGATTTAGTTGTCGACGGCATTCCATCAACTCTCTCATTAGATTATGAAATTCAGCTCTAGTTATAGAATCAGTAGAATTCTGAACTTCAACCGGATCAGCATTCAAATTTGTAGGTTGAGTGCTTGGGTCTCCTTGTTGAATGCTAGCAGTCTCATTTCCATCCACATTTTGAGAAGTAGATCTGGTATGTCTCACTATTATCAATCTCCTTATTTAGATTTCAACAAATCTGAGTAGTACAAGCAGCTTTATGAAGATAACTACAGATCTCCTTTGGGGGATTTATCCAATCCAGTAGCAACACAAGGGATCCTAACAAGCTGAGAATCAAGATTCTCAGTGAAAGCACCAAAATGTTTGCAACCAAATTGGTCACAAACACCTAAGAATATATTTACATAGAGAAGTAAATGAAGAAAGTAAAATTGAAACTGAGGAATGGAATAAACTAACAGCAAATAAAGAACAATAATCAGAAACAAAGAGATTTATAATGGTTTGGCATTGTATGCCTATGTCCACTTTGAAGATTATCTTTATTGATCAACTAATAATCTGATTACAGCAGCAAGGAATCCAAAAAACTTGATTACAATAAAGACTAAAGTAATCAGCATCATAAAGATCCTCAGAATAACCTTTTAGGCCAGTATTTATAGGTGAGGGTGACTGCCAATCTCTCTGAAACTTTGGCTAAAGGACCTTCTAATCCATATGGGCCAACAAGACGGGTTGCTAGGCTCAAATCCCAATGAAGAGGGATTGGTACCGATCCTTTCATTGGTCGAATTTTGGGCAGCGATCCCTATGGTGGCTTCTGGATGCTCAAATATGTTGGCTCTTCAAATATCATGTCATTTGGACCAATGGAGCTCAAGTTATTGACTGGTCTTTGATTTGATATGATTTGTTCAATGAACACGACCGAACGCTCTTTAGGATTATATGTCGATCTCTCTTTAATATTGCCTGCCAATCCCTCTTCTAGGATGTATGCCACCTCTCTATTCCCAATGAGGTGTGCCGATCCAATGCAACGAATCATTATGATCCCTCTTTTATAGGCCAAAGTATACCGATCCCTCTTAGTTTGCTGAAGTATGCTGACCCGTCCTCTTCCATAAAATATGCCGAACCGTACTCGCTTGATTATGCCGATCCATACTAGCCAACTATTTCGATCCCTAATTCAGCCAACCATGACGATCCATATGAAGTTGCCAAGCCATACCGATCCCTTTAATTAACTAAGCTATATTCCATATTTCATGCATCCTACATTATTTATCTACTAACTCTGTCCAATTATGGCTTTATATAACCATCTGTACTTTATTTCTGGGTCCCACAATCATTGCTTCTGGGTCATTAGAGTTGGTAACAGTTGAATCTATCTTGCGCAATCAGTTTAATATAGCCGGGTTAGAATATCGGGTAACACTTAGCGATGCCAAACTGCTATAAATTTGGATAGCAAAATGTTGCATTCTCTTCCTTTCAGCACAAAACACAAATATCACATAAAACCAAATAGGATATGTCAACCAGGCAAGACAAACAACATATATCATCACAAACAACATATGACATCATAATAAACATATATAACTAATATACTACAAATGCACAGTGTCACGTGAAACTACAAATCTAACCTAACATGTTTGAATAACACTCAATTATATACATGCATATAATATATAATACACCGATCCTGTCCAAATATGATAACCTACATAACGTGCTATAGCTCACTTACTTTCCTAACCCTGTCCTATATAAACTCTTTTACATCTGCAATATTTTTCTCTAATATGCTCACGTTGGTACTATTGAGCTTAGCAATCTTCACATCCTTAGCTTTTAACTCGTCATAAAGCTTCCATCTCTCATCTGATTCAAGGCTTCTCATGTCATGTTATCTCTACGTGGCTGTATATAATTAGATAAATATCAATCCATTATCATTATTATTAAGTCAAATAATTTTAAATTAAAAAAATAAGATATATTGGTTTCGAATAATTATCATAGGAATATTGCCAAAAACAGGCTTACGAGTCTGCATATTACTCTAGCTCATCTCTCCGGTTGAGATGAGTTCTTAAAAAATACAGTCTTCTTCTTTTAGTGCGACTTCCTTGCCTTCAACATGTAGCTTGGTAACTCTAGCTTTGTATCACACAAACACACATACACACACGCACACATATATACAAACACACGCACGCATGTGCACACACATATATGATACTTAGTAACATCTAATACATTATACGTATCAGAAATACTTAAACAAATGTAGATGACTTACAACAAATACAATGGTCAAACCTTTTGAACCATTAGATAAAGTAATGTATTGCATCCGCTTGCACACCTCCAAGGGGTAGATGATTACAAACAAGGCTTGTGATGTTGAAGATATTTTATAGAACCCAAATACTACACGTCTTTAACATATTAGGTTAGGGTATATATTTGAGAAGTGTTTGGATGTTCTTTGATTTTGTCTTGAGGAAGAAAACTCGAATATAATTAGGTGTTGGTGGACATACTACAGGAGGTATACTTAACTATTTCCATATAGATGTTTGGGACTTATAAACATACCCTCTTAGGAAAACGTATAGTACTGTTGTGAATGGATCTTAAGACTACTTTAACACTATAGTGGGGTGAATAGTGTTTTATAACTTATATGGAATTTTTTAAATTATTTCAAGATTTAAATTCAAACATACATAATCAATCACATATATATTAACAAATAGTCACTGATATATAAATGCAGTAAAATTAAAGTAAAAGTAAGAGAAATGACTCCAGGAGTTTTTATACTAGTTCAAATTAACCAATCCTTCGTCCAGTCTTGTATAGTGTGATAGAGTTAGGGGTATACCCTAGGGGAAATTATGTAATTAATTACATATATCTAACTCGATAACCAATTCTATTCAAAATAAAATGTATTTTCTTTATATTATATTATATAATGTGTTATATTCATTAATTAATTTAATCAAAAGTATATTTAATAAGAAATCCATAAATGGTACGTTTTGTAATAGTAGTTACAAAATGTTTTAATCAAATATACCATTTTTAAATGTTTCCAGTCAAGATGCATCGAGACTCGATATCGATGTATTCATCGATGCTAGAGTATGTAACGCTCTCCAAATATTGGGCATTGTATTACTCATGACTGTTGGAGCACCTAGGAGTTACGTTCTGATAGTTATTGGGTAACTATGGAATGACCCAAACGATAGTTTTTCTGTAAGTTAATATAATAAGGTCAAACAGAAATTGTGAGTGATTTACACAATTCTCTCAACTTAAGAATACTATGGACCTTCAATATGAAAGCTCCACTTTGATTGTAGTTAAATCACCGCACATCCTCCATTGAGTGACTATATTTGGGTCGAGTGGAAGTATTGGAAGTTAAGCACTATTCAAAAAAGGATTTGCCTCCTAAGTTATATCGGGTTAGTATCACGGTCAAATCAAGTCAACTCAAATTCAAAGTCTCTAGCCAGGGTAGTTTGGTTAATAATAATTATTATTATTAAACCAAGGACTTTGTGTTTGGACTATAAAATTGAATATGAATGATATTGGAATTTCGACCATTACTAAATTTCATAAGTCTAAAATGTTATAGTTTTGATTAAGAAAATTCGTGTAAATAAAAGTCATAAATAGGTAATGCTTAATAAAGTAAAATTGAATTTTACTAAAATTAAGTAAGCGATAAATTTGGTCAAAATGTCATGCCACCTGCTATGTGATGTGCAAACGTTAATATTCGAATAGTTCGATATTAATCGCTGACTAAATTTACATCTAACGAGCCACACAACTGAAACGATGAATTCTACGTTGACCAAACGATTTAATTAGTTTATATTATTATAAATTAATTAAACGAATTGTAATTTATAAAACATTAATTAAAGAATTTGATTATGATTTGAGAAATAAATGTTACAAATATATTTATAATAGTTATAAATATATCAATCAATATACGATATCTATAAGTGATTAAATTTGATTAATGACATAATATTTTATTTAGGCAGCACACACATGGTATAGGCGGCTTGATAATGGTATAAGTGGACTTGATTTTGGATGGCTTAGATTGAGGGATAATTAGCATGAGATGAGATCCACAATTTTCTCTCTTCTATCCACTACCTAAGCACCTCTGACCCTAGTTAGATGTGATCTTTTTGCTATCACTTCTCTCATCCTTTATTGGCCGAAATTATACTATAGCATTTCCATCAATACAAATTCAAGTCAGATTTGATCGCTCTTTGAAAATTGAAGGCCAACAGTTCAAGGACTGACAATCTGCCGAATCGAAAAGGTTTCAAAGGGGAGAGTTCATCCTTTCAAAGTGTGATTCAATGCTTTGGTACTTAGATATGTTTTTATCAAATAATATTTATAATTTTCTGAATAAAATTTTGCTACGTATATATTATTATCATATTAATATTAGATGAAAATTCTGATGTATTAATGTCATAACAAGTCAGTTTGGTTATATGTATGTATATACCTATAAAATAAAAAAAATTCTTTTATACAAATCAGATCTGTACAACTGGCTAATATATATATATATATATACATATTAATATGTTATTAAATTATATATATATATCATTTAATTATATTATGATTTACATTTAATTACATATCATGCTATGGTTAAAATTAATCATATAATTATATATATATAACTTTATAGTAGTAGTAATTTTTGATAGTAAGGAATTAATTTTTATAATTATTCATTAATATTTAATATTATTTAAATCAATATATTCATAAATAAATCTTATAAAATCAAAGATGTTATGAAAATTATTTTATCATAAGATACGCTCTTAGCTAGAAAAAAAACTAAAAAATCATTTCTGCTATTTTTCGAAATTATTATTATAATCGGTCAAAAATTAATAAATTCATAAAAAAATTGACTAAAAATAATATGGAAAATTTTTACAAACAACAAAATATCATATATGATTTAATTGAAATTTAAAATCAGAAAAAATGTTTCAAAAATAATTTTTATTAATATTTTATTTAATTTCAAATAAATATTCAATTAAAATATATTTTAAAATAGTAAAAATTAATAATAAAATTTTTGATGTTGGACATACGATTTGGAATTTAAAAAGAAAATATTTAGTTAATTAATATATATTTGTATAGTATATGTGTATTTATGTATGTGTGTATTTGTAAATCATATTTAATAAAATATTATTTTGTCATTATATATATATCACCGCATATATTATTCATGCTTCAAAAAAATTATATATATATATATATATAAATTATTTTAATATTAAAATAACTTATTTATATGTAAATATATATTATAATAATATGCATATATATATATATGTGTTAATATTTTATTTATATATTATATATGTATTTGTGTGTATGCATGTTATCCCGCCTTTTGACCATGCAGAATACAGACGAACCCAATGAACAAAACTTCGAAGTTATCAAGGCTGGACGTCCGAAGAAATGACTATGAAACCCAAAAACCAAAGTACAACCAGTATCACAACTCAAACACAAAACCACCATAAAGTGACAAAGGCCCAAGGCTCGCAAGTGTGGGGCTGGTACCGATCCCTTACCATGGGTCGGTATCGACCTATGTACACTCCCTCATGGGAGTCCATCTTCTGCCTATAAGCTCTATTTGATGTTAAAATCCCATTTCCCATGTTGCTTTGTTAATTCAACGCAATTCTCCATTGGTCTCCATGAAATCCTGAATCAACTACTTCATTCACCTACAATTCTGTCATTTGGACTCTGAAACAAGCTAATATTAGTACAAAAAGCTATGGAATCACGAAGATAACCATAAGATGAGCCAAAACAAAGAGTTGGAGGCAGCCAATTTGGCAAACCTAGGGGTCAGTATTGACCCCTACCTATGGAGTCATACCGATCAATAATAAGTGATGATGTAACACTCTGTTTTCATGGAGAACTGATCTATAGCAAGGGGAATGGTCTAGAGATCTTTTGTGCAAGAATTTAGGATCTCTACCTCTATAGATAGCGGGGTAGGGCTCAGTTTTTAGGAACTTTTTGGGCTCTGATTTCACTCTACTATATATTCCTATAATTTGAAAATCTAAGTGTCAGAGTTGTACCAACCTCTAAGAACTTTTGCCCCCAAGTCAGAAGTTGAGCAATAAAATCGTTAAGTGGATATAGGTCGGAGTTTTCCGAACCACTATATAACTCCGTGTCTTCATTTCTTACTCATTTTAATTTGTTTTCTTCACGTTTTATTCTCTTCTACTTCCTATCGAGTGTTTGTGCCATTTTGGTTCAAATATTTTGGTGCCTTTATCGAGAACCACCTGAACTCACTGACTTAAGACTTTGGAAGATTCAGAATGACTAGACAATCTACTAAGAAGGCTATTGCTAGAGGAAATCAACAAGGGGGAAGCCAGGAGGCATCCTCAGGAGCTAACCCCTCATCAATCTACATAACCAGGGATGAGATGGAAGCTATGATGAATTGATTACAGGAAAGGATGATGGAATGCCAGGAAGAGATGATGGAGAATTTCTTCTAAAGGATGGGAATATGTTGAGTTGCAGCAAATCAGAATCACATACCGAAAGCTATAGCATAGGTAGCTGTAGTTGGAGTAGAACGACCTGAAGCAAACCCCGACCCAAACTTATGGTCGGTACCGACCCATCCTTTAGGGTTGGTACCAACCCCCAATGGCTCGGAGGCATGGGTCATCCAGGCTTTGGAAGGAATGACGTGCATTTTGGAGTTGATGTAAAGTGTTTGGATGCGAATCGGAATGCAGAAGCACAACTAGAGGAGTATGTACCGAAATTTCCTAGCGGAGTCGGGGGAGGCTGAGAATTCTAACTTTAGATTTCCTTTGAACTATGATGCATACTTGCTGAGATGGTGAGGCGGGTTATAGGGGGTGGATTGGCTAATCAGAGCATAGAAGATGTGAACAGGAGTCCATCCACTTTGAATATTCGATGCACTAGGAATCCACCCGATTTCAAGTTACCAATGTTGGAAATATGACTGAAAGATGGATCCAACAGTTCATTTGATGAGGTACACCCGACATATGGAAGTGTTGGGTATGTCTGAAGAGGTAATGGGATAGTATTTCCCTCTATATTTGACAGGTTTGGCAGCATAGTGGTTTAGACGATTGGAGAGTGGTTCCATTACCACGTGAGCCGAGTTAGTAAATAGATTTGTGAAGCAGTTTCAGATCCATATCTCATGACCCAAGAATGTAACAACGTTAGAAAGTATGAAGCAAAGGGACGAAGAGATCCTCAACAGTTTTCTAACAAGGTTCAATGCGGCGGTAGTTGTAGTTGATAAGCCAAACCCTTTGACGGTTTTGATGGCGGCAGTTTCGGGAATAGCCGCTAAGACGAATTTCAAGTTTGCACTAGAATAGGATCGTTCGAGTGATCTTGTAGATTTTTATTATGAGGTCGAAAGGTTTCTATAGCAGGAGTACGTTGATGCCAATAAGGAAGAGATTAATGCTTTGGATGGCGAAGGATTGCTTGGATCTATTTGGATACTAGTGGACAGATCCCGTATTGAAAGCCAACGAGAAGAGAGCCTATGGAGCGCGTAAGGGCGTCCGAAAAATACTACATATTCCATGAGCTGGACGGGCATAACACAAATGATTGCATACACCTGCTGAATCTGATCGAGGAATAGGTCATAAATAACCGGTTATAGAAATATGTAAGGAACCGAACTACGGTGGAGGAATAGGTCTGGTTCTCACGCTCTATTTTCCCCTTCTCAATAAACAGTGCAATAATACAGTCTAGACACTTACTCATGTATGGGATCCTGAATGGTACCTAAGCATGCTCCGAGATGGATGTATAAAGTCTCGTCCGGAGGGATGGTACCAGAGTGTAAGAAGTAAGTCCCATCACTGGGGAGCATGAGCGGATGGGCTTAATTGTCATCGAGTCCCCTCAACGAAGAGCCAGCAGATTGGGCTCAGCAAGGGTTCGGAGAGACCATGAACTTTGACCATGTTAATTCAGGATCGGATAGTCAGGATCGGAGAGTAGGACGTAATTCACTTTGCCAGAGAGCGACTGGAGGGCTTACTTGTCGTTGAGTTCCCTCACTGAAGAGTAAGTGGATTGGGTTCAACATGGGTCCAAAGAGACTGTGGATTTAATTACTGACCCTAAACGGCCATCGATTTGATTAATGGTCCGAAAAGACCGTGATTTTGATTACCGGCCCCAAACAGCCATAGATATGATTAATTGTCCGGAGAGACCATGGATTTGATTACTAGCCTCGAATGGCCATAACCTCAAATAATGATCCGGAGAGATCGTGGATTTAACTATCGGCCCTGAAAGACCATGAACTCAACAAATGATCTGGAGAGATCAAATCCTTGAACATATACTGATTTGATATAAGGATTCAAATGCCTTGAAATTAAAATAAAAACATATAAATCTCTGATGAACACGGGACGATTTTGATATGTAATAACTCTAAATGAAATCAGAATGACAATGATGTAAATCCTGGATGAACAGGAGATGGTTTTGATATGTGATGTAATAACCGCGATTGAAATTGGAATTTTGGTGATGTATATGCAACATTTAGGCAGAGTCTGCAGTCTTAGGCTATGGTAGGTCTAGAACGACCCATAATTGACGAGAAAATCTAAAGGAACTGGACAATTCACCAAGATTGAAATAGCCAAAGACTCAACTAACGAAAATTGACATCACGTTTATTCTTGAGAAAAGCACATCTTCCATTCGTAAGGCGTGCTTTGGGGGCAAATGTTGTCTTGCCTTTTGACCAGGTAGAACCCCATTAACCAAATGAACCAAACTTCGAATTTATCAAGGTAGGATGCTTAGAGAAATGACCACGAAGCCCAAAAACCAAAGTGCAACTAGGATCATAACTCAAACACAAAACCACACAAAGTGACAAAGGCCCACAAGTGTTCGGTCGATACCGACCCTTAACCATAGGTTGGTATCGATCCATATACACTCCCCCATGGGAGTCCATCTTCTTCCTATAAGCCTTATTTGATGTTTGGACCCCATTTTCAATGTTGCTTTGTTGATTCAACGCAATTCTCTATCGGTGTCCACGAACTCCTGAATTAGCAACTCCATTCACCTACAACTCCGTTAATTGGACTCCGAAACAAGCTAATATTGGTACAAACAACCATAGAATCATGAAGCTAACCACAAAACAAGCCGAAGCAAAGAGTTCGAGGCAACCATTTCGGCTAACTTATGGGCTGGTACTGACCACTACCCATGGAGTCATACCGACCCATAACAAGTGATGATGTGGCATTTTATTTTCATGGAGAACTAGTCTATAGTAAGGAGAATGACCTAGAGAACTTTTGTGTGAGAATTTAGGCTCCCTACCTTTATAAATAGATAGCAGGGCTCATTTTTCAGGATCCTTTTGGGATCTAGTTCCACTCTACTCTATATTCTTGTAATTCTGAAAATTTAAGTGTCAGAGTTGAACCGACTCCTAAGAACTTCTGTCCCCAAGTCAGAAGTTAAGCAATAAAGTTATTAAGAGGACATAGGCCAGAGTTTGTCGAACCACTATAAAACTCTGTGCATTCATTTCTTACTCGTTTTAATTTGTTTTCTTCACTTTTAATTCTCTTCCACTTTCTATTAAGTGTTTGTGCCATTTTTGGTTCAAACAATATATATATATATATATATATATATATATATTTTACATATAAATTTTTAAACAAAATTAACATATACATTTGTTTATATACATAAATATATTTATATATTTATAATATTTATAATATTTATATATAAGTGATAAGTTAATATACATACATATATTTGTACAACATGCATTACATATAGGATGGGCCAACATGTCTGTTGCGAAGTAAATCCCAACATCTATACATGGGCATATTATACCTTGCATGGGCTGCTATGTTACACATGCACACACATACATATATAAATTAAATAAAAATATATAATTTATAAATTTAAATAAAATAAGATATTTTATTTAAATAAAATTTTGAAATGTTCTAAATGAATTACATTTCATAGGCCCAATACAGATCCAATAAGAGATTTTTTTTGAAATTCACACATAACTTCCACTACAGGCTGGCCGAGATCCATCAGTGATAACAGAATCCAATAGCTTATGCAATCTAAATTAGTCATGTTATGGTTAACTAATTAAAGTCCACCCATATAGTAAGGTTTCTAAAAAGTAGTGTCTAAGGTTGGGTTTGGGTAATCTAGTACTATGTCCTACCTTGCTACTTGCTTGGCCCAAAATAATGAGGTAAGCCCAAAAGGTTATCCCTAATAGAAAAGGCTTAGTTTGAATTAGGCCTTGGGCAAATTTCAAAATTACTTTGAAATTATAAATAAAAGTTTTACATTTAAAAGTTAAATTTAAAATAAGAAAAATGTTATAATATAAATTTTCAAATTGTTTTGAAAATTGAAAATATAAGATTTTTAAATTTGAAAGTTATAAGATATAACATATACATATTATAAATGTTATAATATAATGAAATTTTCAAAATGTCTGAAAATTAATATCAATTATTTTAGAAATTTATAAATTTATTAGTAAGATTAATAAAATATATTAATTAAATAATTTAATTAATTAATAACTGTATACATGTATTTTATATTATGATATATGTTATGTTATTTTAAAATGTTAAATTAACCTAAGTGCACATGTATGTATATTAATGATTTTTGAAATTAGTATAAATTTAATTAAAATTGTTTAATTGAATAAATAAATTAAAGCTTAATTAATTAAATAATATATATGTGTGTGCGTGTCATACTATAAAGGTTATATAATATAATAATTATTTAATATATATGTTATATTAAAATAATATAAAATTAATTAAAATTTTAATTAATTAAAATTAGTTAAATAAGATTTAATTAATATAATATTAATATAAGACTATTATATAAGCAATATGATATAAAAGTCATAACAATAAAATGTATATAATATGAATGTATAAATTAAAGGTGGAACATTAAGAGACCCTAAATAGACTTAAGGAATAAACATATAAACGTATACTGTGATTTCTGATGTGTCCGACGCTTTAATCACAAGGGTATTTCATAATAAATACATTATTCCATATAAGTCATTATCACTAAATATAATATATTAATGATTTTGAATCATCAATATAAAGTTGTCATTTATCATTTATATATTAATAAATTACTAGCATACCCTTTAGTTGTTGAGCATTCCTCAAGTTAGGAATGTTATGTGTAGTACTATTAATACATTGAATAGACGAGGTAAGATAACTGCAGATATTTGTTAAGTTTTCCTCAAGGTATGTGCATTATACTTAGGCTGTCGCTAAATAATAGGTCTAAATGAATAATCCAACTTTACTTGTTGGGATTTCCTCAAGGTAAAGGCAGGATTAGAATAAGGTATAATAGGTTAGGAGTTGTATGTGATACTACCAATAAAGAGTTATCCATCGTATGTGGACCTATGATTTGTTGAGGTTTCATCAAGTTTAGATTCCTAAGGCATACGATTCCTAACACCCACTAGTGAAGTCGAAAGACTTTTATATTTCGACTTAGGGTTTGGTGAAACGTAAAAGGCTAGTGGGAGCTTTATTAGAAAAATGAAATGATAACATTAACCTTTCCAGTATTGTAAGAACATATGTTTTATAATGTTATAATAATCTACTTGATAAATTTGTGCATTTAATATGATTGATAAAACATTTATAAATTAAGATATACAAATGAACTGATTTGAAGATTGACAAATATAAATATAACATATGCTTACTAATAACTGCTTATTGCATGTTAATGTTTCTATAACCATGCAAGCGCCTGATTTTACAACTACTAACTAAGCTCGTAATTTGGTCGCTTATGTGTTTATTTGGTCGAGACCGTGTATTGCATTCTATGAGTTCCGAACTCAAAAGCAATACAATACTATAAATATTTGATTCAAATAAAATCTCATATAAATGTTATATGGTGAATGGTTCGTAATGTACGATACTTCAATGAAAATAATTCATCTATAAGCAAATAAACCATAATGCGAGATCGAGCGTTCAATTTGATTGATTGCAATAAAGATCACATTGTGTTAAATGTAACACAAGACCAAAACTACAATATAGACCAAATCTACAATATAGATCTAAGAACTCGTTCCCTAAAATGTCAGTTTTACCGGCTTACATATTGATGCTTCATATTTAATGTCCTTAAATCTTAAGGATGATCAAATGCATTTTTTAAGGAGTTCGTTATGATATTGTAGTAAGGGATTTCTTTTGAATGGTTCAATCATTTAGAAAGAATAACAAATGTATAACAGTAGATGTGATTTAAGGAATGGTTGGAATGAAGAGAGTGAATGGTCACTTCTGCTTCATAAAGAAACATCGAAAACGAGAACTATGAAATAATAACTGATACCTATTATTGGATTAAGAAATATGATTTCTATTCCGAAACATATTATCATATAGAAAATAGTTTTCTATGAGATTTATTTCTTGGAGTTCAAGATATTTGATCGAAGAACTCTCCATTGTAAACTAGTTGCAGTATATGAAATAAATAGCTTATGTTAAGTGAATGATGGACCTCCTAATTAAGTATGCTATTTTAGTACTGGAGGAAATAGTTGGAGCATGCCATATAACACTTATTAATTGCATCAAATTGCGAAAAGTTTTTTCGTAAAACACACGAAACAATATTTGTGAAATAATGAATATTTTTCGACATCGACTGAAAAATAGACATACTAATATTTCAATGTGTGTATTATGAATATTCATTATGAAATAAAATTGTAATGTGGTATTTGTTTTCATAACAAAAATGATGCATTGGAAAATATTGAAATGTCTAAAATTGTTTACAATTATTTTGGAATTATAAACTAAGCCATAGTTTTGAGAAATAATTTTATTATATGATTATGAATCATATGATACTGATTAATTATATATCAAACAATTAAGCGTCATGCACCCATTTAATTGGAGCGTCATAAGAGTTGATGAATTCTTCGATTGATACTTATTAATGTATGCAATCGTAAGTCTATTATTACAAAAATGGTTTCATATACTTCATTATGTTCAATGATGAGGTATCACCAACTGGACATGTCTAGTTGGTGATACCTCATCATTCAACAGTTGGTGAATCGCCCAAAAGAAGATTGGGCACGATAGTCATTGGATGACTAATTTATATTGTGAACATAAATATATTATGAACTGACGCAAAATCAGTTTTATATAAGGCAATTCATAAAATTTGTATGGATTCCCATTCCATTTCATTGAGAAAAATGTCCATTCCTTTTCATTAAAAACAACTGTTATTTCAAGAGATACCAACTTTGCAGTCTAGGAATTTCTTTGAGAAATTATTGGTACAAAATGAATTTGGATACGATCTAATGATAAACCGATACAAGGGATGGAATGAAATTAATCGAATCTAAATGAACTCAAATAAATTTTAACGTCTAATTAGTATTCTTGTACATTAAAGAGAAACTATGAGTTTCATGTCAGTGTCAATAATAAATAAACCTCGATTGTTTAATTAAACCATTAGGAGTATCAACTCTATGATATGGTATGATGCGCAAGCCAAAAATAGATTCCAGGTACATTATCAAAATATGATTTTGATAGTTGTACCTGAAGGGATATGATCCATTGGCCACAAATGCGTCTTTTAGAGAAAGACAAATGCACTTGGAATATAATGAGCCTCGTTGATAAGAATAATACCATGAATTTCAATTATTGAAATTAGCGTAACAGATTCACCATTCAATGGGCTCAAGTTGGTTTGGATCTTACACACAAAGTTATCACCCAGCATGACTTTATGTTTTGGTATATATGTGTTGAAGCATAACGTTCTAAATATAGATTTAGACTAGACTATTTGCACATAACAACCAAAGTGTCTCGAAGTTAGTAGGAACAATATTGAGTTTGTGGGTTTTTCATATATGATCCGAGAACAAATACAAAAGTTTCTTTTTGAGAAGTATCAAAATTGAACAAATGTTTTGATAGATATATCAAATAGTTTAAATATCAGTCAAAATGTATAGGAAGCGCGTGTTCATACAGTAAGAACATTAAAAGGTATACAAATATTTCTAAACCATAAGTAAACAACACAATGCTAATTGTTAATGATGTACTTGTATTAGAATCATCTTTAGTTGTTTTAATACTCTACGTTGGATTTGTATATAATGTCTTTTATAGTAAGTAAAAGATATTAGGAATGTCCCAAAATGATATGCAAGGACACCTTATTAAAATGTTTAATATGGAATATGTAACATGGATTCCTTATACATTGATAATAGAAGTTATCCCACATGTTATACTGTTTACGATATCTTGATTTTTTTATGTATTGATACATGAAACAAATATCAAATCCAAATTGACATCACTAAATGTTAGTTTGGAGTGTTCTCGTGTATTTACGAAATACTAAAGAATTTTTGCAGAAACAACAAGCTCCTTATGAAGGAGTGTTCGAAATCAAACTTTCATAAGTGATATTGAATATAATCTATCAATAATATATTCAAGTTATAAATCTTTAAGTTGAAAATGTTCTAAATGAAAGACTGTGGCCTATTCAATGAAAATGGCTAAGTATATCACCTTGAATAGTGTCGTAATAAAAACAACGTATATAAATATAAATGCACAAATTTATTACTGAGTTGAGTGTGATTCCAAATATTGAGAATCCCATAACATTGTTATATGATAACAATGCCACAATATAGTTCATAACAGAACTTAGAGCCTACTAGAAATCGAGAGATATACTCTGAATTATTCCACATGATAAAGGTAGTTTATCAGCATCAGAGAGAGTTGATTGAAAGAGTAGATAATCGAAACATAATAGAATAGTCATTCACTGAGGGACCGGTCTAATTAGTTTTGTGAAAACCAATTGGAGAAGTTGGAATAAGATTCCATGATTGACCCCAACTGCAAAATGGGAGTTTGATAGAGTTAGGGGTATGCCCTAGGGGAAATTATGTAATTTATTACATATATCTAACTCGATAACCAATCTTGTTTGAAATAGGAGTGTTTACTTTCTATTATATACTTGATATAATGTGTTATATTAATTAATTAATTTAATTAAAAGCATATTTAATAGAAATCCATAAATAATATGTTTTGTGATAGTAGTTACAAAGTGTTGTAATCATAAGTAATTTATCACAATGAAAAAAAACACCATTTTTAAATGTTTCCAGACAAGATGCATCGAGACCGAATATCGATGTATCCATTAAGACCGAAGTACGTAATGGTCTCCAAATATTGGGCAGTGTATTACTCATGAATGACTCACATGATAGTTTTCCATTAGTTAATATAACTAAGATCAAATAGAAAATATCGATGTTACTGACCTACACAGTTCTCTTGACTTGAGAATACTATGGATCTTCAATATGAAAGCTCTACTTTGGTTATAGTCAAATCATGGTACACCAGCACTGAGTGACTATAGTTGGGTCGAGTGGAAGTATTGAAAGTAAAGAGCTATTCAAGAAAGGATTCGTCTCCTTAGTTATATGGGGTTGGATCACGGTCAACTCAAGTCAACTCAAATTTAAATTCTCTTGCCAGAGCGGTTCAGTTAATAATGATTGTTACTATTGAATTAAGGACTTTGTGTTTGGACTATAGGGTTGAATATAGATGATATTAGAATTTTGATCATTACCAAATTACATAAGTCCAAAGTGATATAATTTTGATGAAGAGAATTAGTGTAAATAAAAGTCACAAATGGGTAACGCTTAATAAAGTAAAATTGGATTTTACCGAAATCAAATAAGTGATAAACTTAGCCAAAACGTCACACCACCTGCTAAGTAATGTGTGGACGTTAATATTCGAATAGTTCAGTATTAATCAATGACCAAATTTATACCCGACGAGTCACACAACTGAAATGATAAATTCTCCTTTGACCAAATGATTTGATTAGTTTATAATTGTTATAAATTAATTAAATTAATTAATATAAAATTTTATTATGATTCGAGAAATAAATATTACAAAACATATTTATAATAGTTATAAATATATTAATCGATGTACGATAACGATAAGCGATTAAATTTTATTTAATTGCACAATATTTTCTACGGGCTTAAATGGGTTTGCAGCCAATCATAGTGCTTGTTATTTCTACAGCATACACAAGGTATAGGCGGCTTGATTTTGAATGGCTTAGATTGAGGAAGAATTAGTATGAGATGAGATCCACTATTTTCTCTTTTCTATCCACTACTTAAGCAGCCTTGACCCTAATTAGATGTGATCTTTTTGCTGCCACTTTTTCCATCCTTTGCTGGTTGAAATTATACTATAGCATCTCCATCAGTGCAAACTTGAAGGTCAACGGTTTATAGACTAGCAATCTGCTGAATCGAAAAGGTTCCAAAGGGGAGAGTTCTTCCTTTCAAAGCGTGCTTCAAGGTTTTGGTACTTAAGTGTGTTTTTATCAAATAATAGTTTATAATTTTCTAAATAATATTTTATTATATATATATATATCTATATTATATTATTAGTTAGGTGACGATTCTAATATGTATTAATGTTGCCACAAGTTAGTTTGGTTATATGTATGTATATACTTATAAACTAAAAAAATTAAATTTCTTTTATACAAATCATATATGTACAACCGCCTAATTTATATATATATATATATATTGATTAATATGTTATTAAATTATATATATATATCATTTTATATCATTTAATTATATATATGGTTTATATTTAATTAAAATATCATACTGTGGTTAAAATTGATCATACAATTATATATATATATACATATATATATATATAACTTTATAGCAATAGTAATTTTCGATAGTAAGAAATTAATCCTTTTAAATATTTATCAATATTTAATATTATTTAAATTAATATATTACATAAATAGATCATACAAAATCAAATATTTTATGAAAATTATTTTTCAAATTTTATATAATTATTTTATCATAAGATAAGCTCTAGGACAGAGAATAATAATTAAAACAAAATCATTTTTGCTATTTTTCAAAATTATTATTATAATCGGTCGAAAATTAATAAAAAATAAAATTTGATAAAAGTAAATATGGAAAAAAATTTCAAACATCAAAAAATCATATATATTATGCTGGAAATTAAAATTTTGAAAAAGATGTTTCCAATATAATTTTTATTAATATTTTATTTAATTTCAAATAATTATTCGATTAAAGTACATTGTAAAATGATAAAAATTAATAATAAATTATTTGGTGTTTTACATACGATTTGGAACTTAAAAAATAGTATTTTGTTAAATAATATATATATTTATATACTACATATGTGTGTGTGTCTATCATTTTTAATAAAATATTATTTTATCATTATATATATATATTGGTACATATATTATTCACGGTTTTAAAAAAGTTATATATATATATTATTTTAATATTTAATTAACTTAATTAAATTTAAATAGATATATTATAATAATATACGTATATATATTAATTTTTTACTTATAAATTTTATTTATACATATACATATACATACACACACACACATATATATAAATATCTTTCTTTTACATATAATTATTTAAATAAAATTAACATATATATTTATTTATACAAGTGCATTTATAATATTTATATATAAGAAATAAATTTATATATATACATATATTTGGTAAGCATGCATATATATCGGATAAGCTAACGTGTTCGTTGTAATGTAAATTCCAACTTCTATACATTGACATGTTATACCCCAAACGGGCTAAGATGTTACACATGCACACACATACATATATGTATATGATACATACGTACATACATACATACATACATACATACATACAAATATATATTAAATAAAACTATATAATTATAAATTTAAATAAAGTAATAGATTTTATTTATATAAATTTTAGAAATGTTCTATATTAGTTAGGCTTCATAGGCCTAATACAGATACAATGAGGGAATTTTTTGAAATTCACCCATAACTTCCACAATGGGCTAGCCCAGATCCAACAAAGTGTTTGTACAGATTTCTTTTCCAATGCCTACTTTAAATAGGTGGAAAGCAAACCAAAATGTAGTCTTGATTTCAAGGCAATGAGATACACCCTTCTGATTCATGAGTTCGGGGTAGACTTTTTTGATTTAATCAGGCAATAAGATCGCCCACTTTATTTGACCGAGCAATAAGCACATCCACTTGATTTGAACGAGCAACAAGCACACCCACTTGATTTGAATGGGCAACAAGCACACCCAAAAAAATAATAGTAGAGAGGTTCTGATTCCAAATACAAACAATTATACTTTGGATATTGAATATCCTATAGCCCTTTTGATATAACTTTGATTTTTGAATTGACGAGAAAATACTTTCAAATTAGTGAGTAGATTGTAGAAAATGAATGTAGTAAAGTAGAGATTTTGAGCGAATTTGAAGAGTATAGAAAGTGGATTTTGTGAAATATATAATGGGAATTTAGAGTAAAAAAAGTAAAGAAAGTAGTTATTAAAATTTGTTTTCTACTCCCATTAAATACTGTATGAAGGGATGTGTCTATCCACGGAGAGTTGTAACCAAAAATCACAACTATTTAAAATTCAAAAGGCATCTCTCCAACTGCTTATATGTCGACATAATTAGGTGGGTATGTCGACGTACCCTTGTTAATTTTGAAAAACAATAATTATTTTTAAAGTTTTTATAAAATTTCTACTAATTCGTAAAACTTTTAAACATAGTTTTTAAATACTTTTAATATATAAAAACTCTTATAAAATACTTGTAGAAATATATTTTGAAAATAAGTATTTGAAAAATAAAATAAATATATAAAATAAGTAAAGAGAGTATTCAAAGAACAAATGGTTGTTATCCAATGACTTTGACAAATTATTCTAATTTTTATTTCCTATGATTTATAGTTTGAACTTTTCGTGTCTTTGTCTTTAAACTCATGAGTCTTCAAATATCTTGATCATTTGTGAATCTTGATCTCTAGTCTTTCTGTTGATCAATCATCAAATTCGATTATTCTATACTTGTATAATGCTGCATATTATCCTGCAAAACACTATATACAACTTCGGAAAACATTAGTACACACATACAAACATATATATATATATAGTTGTTGTCATCAAAATCATTATCTATGGCATTAACAATTCCCCATGTTTTGACGATGACAACCATGTAAAAATATTTATTATAATTATAATGTTTTTCCCACTAAATTGGTTAACTCCCCCTATTATGTATAACTCCCCCTTAGTATGTGTGTATATTATATTTTTCTCCCTCTTTGTCATCAACAAAAATGAATGAAAAAGCTCTCCCTATAATGGTATATATGGAATCAAAATCAATAACTAAACAACAATATTTTAGAGAAATAACTATGTATATATACAATAATAACATCTATTTTAACCATACATCGCAAACTCTATATCTATTAATTATATGAAAAAGTGCAAATACAACTAGAATTGATTACAAATATGACCAACATGTATAACAAAACATATTATATGTACAAATTATATAAATACATATATAAATTAAAGAAATACAAATTAAAACCTCGATTTTCTTAGGAACATCGACCCGTCCTTTGGATCCAAAGATAGGATTGGTGTTGATAACTTCGCAATCTTCATCATCCACTTTTTCTTTAGGGTTTGAGCATTTAGTAGCATTTCTTTGATTTTTTTTTGAAAAACAGGAAATGAAACGTCGAAGAGAATCAAATTATTTTTCCTTTTCCTTGATCATTTGCATTTGAATCAACTCCAAGTGTCATTGATTGTGTAGAAGGAAGCAAAGAGCATTTTTTGACGATTGAAGGGTTTCCTCTAGATTTTCACTAAGTTTTTAACTTGAAAATTTTATATTTGAATCCATTTTTATAAGAAGAGATGATTGGAGAGGAATATAATAAGAAGATGAATTAATTTTTGAGTTTTTTTAGAAGAACTGGGCTTTTATAGAAGTGAAAGGTCGGATTAGTAAATAATCCCTCCAAAAATTAAATAACTTTTTTGAATTTCAAAAATCAGAAAATCTGTCATGTATATGTCGACATACCTATGTCCTATATGTTGACATATATGTAGAAGTTTTCATATTTCTTGTTATTGTTTTTGTTTTTGTTTATATTTTATAATATCTTAATTTTTGAATTCTAGAGAATATAAGAATATTATTAAACATCAAAATTAAAATTCTTAGTGATTTTCCTTAATAAAAAAGTGGAGTACATGGACATGATAGAAAAATACATGAGAATAACATGAGATAAAACTAGAAAAACATACAACTAAGAGATACAAAGGTAGATAAAAATCTAAAAAGATAACGATGATGAAGAAGGGTTTCCACCAAGTTTCCTAATGATCTTCCGAAAGTATTTGTCCATGTTGTTCGAGAGAGAAGTGAACTTATTACTAAAGGAACGTTTAAACTTCTTTTGGTTGTTGAGAAGCTTTTCTTGGTTCTTAAGAATCTCTTTGTTGGAATAGTGAGATGGTTTGTCAAAGCTTTCTAGAAAAATGTCCATTTCCTCCTCATATATTTCTTGCTCTTCCTCCTCTTTAATTTCCATTCCATCACATTCTTCTTCTTCTTTTAGAATCTCTTACTTTTCTTCCTTTTCCAATCTCTCTTCCATTTTGGAAAGAGATTCATAGGGTTAGAATTTAAGATGAATGTGCATACGAGAGAGGTTGGTTTTGCCAAAAACTTTGTGAGGAAAAATATTTTCACCTTTTAGATCAATACCAGAATAACTGAAAATTCCAATACGATACACACCATGGTAAAGTGTGTTCTCATGCCTAGAGATTTTCATTTGAACAAAGTCATCTAAAATCACTTGAGCCTAATTTATGTTATATCTTCCAAAAATAGCAAAAGGAGTTTTGAAAACATTTTGAGTGGGATTGTTATAATTCCCCATCCTCGGTGTAATACTTTATTGTACAATAAGACTCATTAGACTTGCTTTAGGCCTAAGATTTTTCCTTTTAAAACCATACTCTTCATCCTTAGAAAATAAATCGTTCATAACTTCTTTGTTAGCATAATCAATTTCAAAAGTGAAGAGGTCATTTTCACTACTGTTACAACCAAGAATTTCATAATCTAAAACAATAGTAGTGTCGTTTACCATACACCAAATTTGACCTTCTTCTCCTTTAAAAAATTTTTCCATTCAAATTAGCATAAAACATTTTAACCAAATCGGGATAGCAATCAAATTTATTTAGAGATAAATCAGTTAAACCAAAAATATCATTTTCTAAAGCAAGATCTTGTAAACCATAAGAAAAAATTCATTAAAATTTACAAGCCTTCTCGAAAATACTTTTCCATAAGTAACATACTTAATATAAGTTTCAATGGACTCTTGATCATTAAAAAGATGACTTTTGATCTATTTTGTAAGCCTAATAGTTTTGGATGAAGAGGTCGGTTTGAGGAAGATATTATTGAATTTTTTTTGGAGAAAAGAGAGTGAAGAATAAGTTTGATTCTTAAAATAATGTTTGTGTAGAAGATGGGATAAGAAGTAGTGAATAAATAAGAATTGAATGGCCATTTGACAGGTGAAAAGGTGGCTTTTTAAATTTTGAATTTAATGCAATAGAGAGGAAATTTCAAAAGTTTAAAATTTGAAAATGTTCTCAAAAATTTTCAGGTATGTTGACATATCCATGTGACATATGTCGACATATAGGCCGAAATTTCAAAATTCAAAATAGAGAAATATTATATATATATATATATATATATTCATACATATTTACTCATATATATTTATATTTATATAAACTTATTATTATTATTATATTCCTATATAATTTCCAAAAACATATGAAATAAAAACAATAAAATATGAAATGTAAAAGGTACCAATTTTGTTATTTCTTTGTCTCTTTCGATTAATCTTCCATTACTGTGAAACACATATTGATATTTTATATATTTGGTTCATTGTCACTTGATGCAGTGTAAGAATCGCCCAAAGTTGCATTGTAAGCACTTTTTTTCTTTTTGAATGAATCGATCTTTCTTTCTTTTTTGCTGTGGGTGGTCTCTTTGTAGACAGCCATATTCACCACAAGCATAACACTTGAAAACATTTCTATTTCCGGAATTTTTACTTTCAATTTTTCCAAAGTTGTTCATCTTTCTGTACTTTAGGAATTTTCTAAAATTTTGAGTCATAAGAGGAATCTCCTCATCATTATCGTCATAATCTAAATCAAGATAATCAATAGCAGTATTGAATGCAATTGATTTCCTTTCGGTTTCCTTGCTTTCCTTTCCACCCTGCAACTGTGCTTCATACGACATTAAATTATGAATTAACTCTTCAATATACTAATATCATTGGCTTCCTTAATTGCTAATGTCGTTTGATCCCATTCCAAGTGAATTAAAAAATTTCCTTACTTGATTCTCTTCTAAGAAAGTTTTACCTAATGATACTAATGAATGTACTATATCTTGAAATCTGGGTTACATATCAGAAATAGACTCATTTGGTTTCATTTTAAATAGTTAAAACCGGTTGATTAGCATAGAAATATTAGTTTGTTTTACTATACTAGTGCCCTCATGTGTAAATTGCAATGTTCTCCAAATTTCATATGTAGACTTAGAAATAGAAACTCGATTAAATTCATTTTTATCCAAGGAGAAAAATAAAATATTCATGGCCTTTGAATTATTTAAGGTTCGTGTCTTTTGGTTTGATGTCCTTGTTGAGTATTCAATTTGGGGTTCATTGTACTCTCTCTATGTAATAATCCAAATATCTAAACCATTGGATTGTAAATAAATTTTCATCCTACATGACCAACAAATATAACTACTACTATTAAATAGTGGGGGTCTAGTAGTTGATTGACCTTATATAAAAGTGTTAAAAAAGTGTACTACCAGTGTTACTAGTCATTTATACTTTCCAAAAACAAAATAACGAGATTTTGGAAACCTAATGCTCTGATACTAAATGTGGGAAATAGTGTAGTACTTTTGTGAATGGATCTTAAGGTTACTTTAACACTAGAGGTGGGTTTGAATAGTATTTTATAACATATATGGAATTTTTCTAAATTATTTAAAGATTTAAATTCCATAGACAATCACAGATATATATTAACGAAGAGTCATAGACATATGAATACAGTAAAAGTAAGTGAGATGATACCAGGAGTTTTTATACTAGTTCGGATTAACCAATCCTATGTTCAGTCATGTACAGTATATGTACGGATTTCGTTTCTAATGCGTACTTTAAACAGGTAGCAAGAAAACCAGAATATAGTTCCGATTTGAAGGTAACGAGACACACCCTCCTGATTTACGCATTTAAGGTAGACTCTCTTGATTTAATCAGGCAAAAATATTACCCACTTGATTTAACCAGGCAACAAGCACACCCACTTAATTTGGATGGGCAACAAGCAAACTCACTTGATTTGAACGGGCAACAATCACATCCAAAAAAATAATAATAGAGAGTTGTTGATTCCAAATATAAACAATTGTACTTTGGATACCGAATGTCTTATAGTCGTTTTGATAGCACTTTTATCTTTGATATGATGAGAGAATACTTTCAAATTAGCGAGTAGATGGTAAATAATACATGTAGTAAAGTAGAGATTGAATTTGAGTGAATTTGAAGAGTATAGAAAATGGATTTTGTGAAATATATAACGAGAATTTGGAAAAAGAAGAAAGTAGAGAAAGTAGTTATTAAAATTCATTTTCTAGTCCCCTTTGTATAGTGTATGAATTAACGTGTCTATTCGCGAAGAGATGTAACAAAAAATCGCTACTATTTAAAATTCAAAAGGTATCTCTCCAATGGTCTATATATCGACATACTTAGGTAAGGTATGTCGACATACTCTTGTTAATTTTGAAAAGCAATAATTCTTTTTGAAGTTTTTATAAAATTTATAATAATTTGTATAACTTTTTTGCATAGTTTTTAAATGCTTTTAATATGTAAAAACTCCTATAAAATATTTTTAGAAATATATTTTGAAAATAAATATTTGAAAAATAAAATAAATATATAAAATAAGCAAAGAGAGTATTCAAAGAACAGATGGTTGCTATCCAAGGACTTTGAAAAATTATTCTAATATTTATTTCCTATGATCTATAGTCTTGAAATCTTCACATCTTTGTCTTTAAATTCCTAAGCATTCATATATCTTGATCAACTCTGAATCTTGATCTCTAATCTTTTTATTATCAGCTTCAAATTCGATTATCCTATACTTGTGTAAACCTGCATAATATCCTGCAAAATACTCTATACGACTTGGATAAACACTAGTATATATTTATATGGTTGTTGTCATCAAAATCAATATCTATGGTATTAACAACTTCTACTAGAGGAAGGCAAAACTTTATTTCCTTCATTGATGATTACTCTCCAATGGTTTGGCTGTACATGATGAAACACATGTTAGAAGCATTTGACAGTTCGTGGATTGATTGGCTCTTGTTAGAATCCAAACTGTTATGAGGTTGAAGACTCTTCATTCTGACAATAGCGGTGAGTATAAGTCTCGGAGTTTCTTAATTCTACAAACACCATGCCATTTGTATGCATTTCAATACACCTAGAAATCCCCAGTCTAATCGGGTTGCAGAGAGGATGAACATGATATTTTTTTGAAAGGCTCATTGCCTAAGATTAATGATGTGCTTCTTGAAAGGTTTCTGGACTGGGATATTATCGACTATTGCTCAGTTCATTAATGATATTTCGTGCTCAGCAACTGATGGAATGATTCCAAAGGAAGTTTTGAGAGGTAATAGATCTATTAGCTTACATTATTTTTATATATTTGATAGCCCTATATACACTCACCGTATAGGAAAAGATAAACTTGAACCCCATGATGTTAGATTATTTTGCTTGGTTATTTAGATGGGTTAAAGGATATTGTATTTGGATATTTGAGACAAAGAGGATCATTTCATTCAAGAAATGTTACATTTGAAGAATCTTCTACGTTCAAGGCCAAGGAAAGTCCACCTATACCTTTAGATTCTGATGTATAAAAACCTATAGAGAAAGGGTTTATTACCACTTTCCAGCCAAAAACTACTTCATTCGTAGTTGAGAGAGATGTTGCAGTCATTGGGACATCATAAGACTTTCCACGTGTTCAATTTAGCAGTGATAGTGGTTGTCATGGAGCTAGAGATACTTCAGTTCAAGGTAAAGCTAATAATTATCTAGGTAATAGACTTTCTCAAGCTCGCAAGCGTATTACAAAGTGACCCGTGTGATAAGGATATTGGAAGTTTACAAACTTGAGCCTTTGGTTAGCATTTAGAGTATGTGCAATATGTAGTCCAAGATGATCCTTTTGACCTTGATGATGTTAGGAGTTTGAGTGACAGCTCAAAGTGCGTTTTGAGCAATGGAGGGAGAAATGCAATCTTTAAGCAAGACCAAGACTTTATGAGTTAATACCACCACCAAAAAAGAATTGAGCCACAAGTAGAATGTGGATAGTCAAGGTTAAGGATGATGAGAGATACAAAGCCAGACCCTTGTAAAAAAGATTTCACAATGAAAGGGGAAAGAGTATGATATGGTCTTTTCCCTTATTATTCGATAGATTTTGATTTTGATTTTAGTACTCATTGTTGCTACACATGATATGGAGTTGGATCAACTTGATGTGAAGACCTCTCTCTTGCATGGATATTTAGGTGAGACTATTTATATGCAACAAACGAATGTTTTTTTTATTGTAGAGGGCAATTATTTTGGGTTTGCAAGTTGAACAAGTCATTATATGGATTGAAGTAGTCACTTAAACAGTGGTACTGGAGGTTTAAATCGTTGATGTTTACCATTGACTTTAATAGGAGTTTGAAGGATGCTTGTGTATAGCACAAGTGTGCAAAGATTGTTTGGATATATTTACTCTTTTATATGGATGATATGTTGAAAGCTTCTAAGGATGTTGATGGATTGATTAAACCAATCGAAATGAAAGTTGAGTTCAAGATAAAAGACCTTGGTAAAGCCAGGAAGATTTTAGGGTTGGAACCTTCAGAGGCAGAAAGCTTGGGATTTTGATATTGACTAAGAAGGAGTATATTTGAAAAGTGTTTACATGATTTAACATGGTTAAAACAAAGGCCGTCTCCACACCCATGCCTTTTCATATGAAGCTATCATAGAAAAACTTTTCGAACTCAAAGGAAGACAAAGCCTATACACGGATGGTACCTTATTCGACTACTATTAGTAGTCTTATGATGTGACATACTATTTTAAACATCAAAAATCAATTATTAATGACATCAAAATACAATCGCAACTAATTTCAGTTATTAAAAGCAGCGAAACATAGGCAGATAGAATTAAAAATTCTAAAATAATGAATAAAAAAGAAGAACCTCACAACGGAATTTAAAATCAACACACACACGCACACACATACACACAAAAAATCTCTTATCAATAATTAGATATGACAAACATCCAGTACATCAGATATTATACATTTTTTCAATACATCAATTATTAAAAAATCAACTATAAAATTTTGGTGCAAGAGGTACGCCGATCTATCATGCGGATAGGATTCCTTCTCGACCCTTTCTGCTTTCTTTGCTTTCACCTGTAAACTTACAAATGCACAAGTATACATATGATAAAGGGGAAAAAATTTCAACTATGTTTGGATTGCACTAACCCTATACATTATGGTCATAGGATCGATATATATTGCATTGGAAAAGATTGTCTACATACCCCCTTTGGATGATCAAGCCCATGTAGTTCTATTTTCTACCCTTCTCATGCATCCAAATACTTGTTAATATAAAACAACTATAGCAACCATGTAGCCATTACTATCAATGCAACCAATGCAAACATTACAAGTAGAAAACAGTATTCCTACTCATCTACCACAACAAATCATCTTATGAGGTAACAACAATAATAGTTCACAATCATCAACATCGGTAATATTAATTAACAACCTCAATCATCAAATAAGGGAACAATAATATAAATATACTTACATTCACCCTAACCATGCATTATAGTAACACATACCAATGTAAGTATAAATCATCATTCGTGTACTAATCACCACATAATACTAACACAAGATCATTCATTAATTAACCATGATAAACTACACATCATTTGGTAGCGAAAGTGAAAAAATATAGCACACTCATCAAAATGCTATATCGTCGTCAATCATCACATATATGTGATAAATACAACAACAATTAATCACACATTCAACAACAATCGAAAGAATATATTATTCTCTTAAGTATAAAATCATTTTATTATTATTTATTATAAAGTCATCTTTATTTATTCATCCCTAAAGAAATAATAATTCTTTTTAGATGATAACATACTCTTTAAATCGTTTATTATGCTTCATTTCTTCATATACACCAAACATCCTATTTAAATCAAATATAGTAATCTTCATTAAAAAGCCTTTTAAAATGATATGATTACTTATTAAAATTTCGTTTTATTATTAAATAATAATAATCTTTTCAAATTTAGTTTAGAATATATTTTCATTATTATTTAAGAATTTCCCCAAAAATTCATAAATTATAACCGTATTAAATTTATTCCATAAATTTGATTTTATTTCAAAAAAACACTATTATTTACAAACATCAAACCAAAATAGTAAATAATCACTTCGATTATTTATTTATAAAATTTTCCATTTATTACGCAATTTCAACCCCTTTATTTCAATTACTTACACATAATTTTTAAACACATAATTTTTAAATCAACAATTAACTACAATTACATGTAGTAATACAACAATCAACAATATCCAAAAAATCATCAATATATCACAACGCATATTAAATAATTTTTCATTATTGGATAAGTATTTGATATTTTAAAATTCAATTAACTAAATTAAATTAGCCATACTAACATGCTTTTGCAAACAACCACCAAACTCAATAAATTTAGTGCCAATCATCCGGTATTTCGGCATGGGTTCAACGGAAGAAACCGCACGTGAATTTAAGTTTGTACGTGAAAGACATGGAAGTTAGAAGTTTCAGGGTTTAAATTGTAAATATTAGATAAGGGTTAAAACAAAAATGAAGCACTCACCTCAAATAAAGATTAATCTAGATTTATTTCAATCCAATGAAAAAGTAGTTTTTCTCCTTCCATTATAATTCAACTCGCTGTCCATATTCAAATGTACACGTTGTTGAATGAAACCCTAGCCCTTTTTCAGTTACAATTTTCTTTTGAAATAGATGTTGCACTTTTTGAATTAAGAAGAAAATGAAGATCGTAGAAAAATTCTTAGTGGTTGCTTGTCCAAAAGTTAATTTCCTCCTACCTCAGCCTCCATTATTTATAAAATGGGATGAAGGAAAAAGGAAATTCGAATGTACAAATATAAAGAAAGTAACGTATGCATATTTATTAAAAATTCATCTTTTACAGATAGAAAATTAATTTTCAACCTATAGGGAACCAATCTTCATTAATAAAAAAATTAATTTACATACACGTCAAAAACTACACAATTTACCTACGCAATTAGTTTTCCATAATACATGAATGTAGTATACAACCAAATATATATATATATATATATATATTCATGCTTTCCATCATACAATCTGAATTAAGCAACATGGCTAGTAGGAAGAGAGAGATATTATTTAATTTGGATTGTGTGGTGTGTGGTGGAAACCAAGGGGCTATAGGGGTACTGTATTGTTTGGAGGTGCAATTGAACTATACACGCGTGCGCCCCCGCGCACACACATATATATAAGAGCGCTCAATGGTGCCCCTGTTTTCCAGCACCAGCTATTCCCTTAATTTCCATCATACAATCTGAATCAAGCAATATGGCTAATGGAAAGAGAGAGATATTATTTAATTTGAACTTTGTGACGAAAATCAAGAGACAATAGAGGTACTGTACTATTTGGAGGTGCAATCAAGGGGCTCTCATTAATTATCCCCTTGGTTGTTTTCTTATAAAAAATCTCCAATTGATGCAAGCTTTTATAGACATGTTATATGGTAAGAACATCTACGCAAACATAGATTTTGTTTCTAAACTTCTATCGTTTCAAAATTTTATTTCTAATCGACGGTTAAAATTAATATTTTCAATGGTTTATATTAACTAGCAATTTTAAAAGTATAGAACTTTGAAATAATTTAAATTTTGTATACATGACCATGCTAACAAACATAATTGAAGAACTTCATTTTCATTTTTATCTAGATTATTTTCGAAACAAAAGACACCGAAATATGCAAAATGATGGTGTCATCTCATTATGATTCTAATTATCCCCTCGCTTCAGAAAAGAAAAAAATGAAAAAGAAAAGACACAACGTGAGGGAGCGTGAGTAATAAAATATTCGGGGAGCAAGCTGGGAGAAAGTCATAACAAACATCGATGGATGCACGAGGAAGAGATCATGCATGAATAGACCGGGGAACCTAAAAAAATTCAAAAGGCATGACAGTTTACCTTAAAAATCTCAGTGGAAAGGCACAGTCGTAACAAACACCAGGAATCTAGCAAAATATTAACCGGTTTAGAAAAGTCGTTTGGAAGGACGTGAAATTCATAGTTTAATAAAACCGAAACGTTTTTTTGTTGTAAAAAGCATCCAGTAGAACGTGTTCTATTTAAAATTGTTTACAGTTTGAAAAAGTTAGATGCTATGTCCTACTCGTGGACTGTTGCATTCATGACTTTGGTTACGCTTGATTGGACGGTTAATTTATTTACGTCATACCAAAACACGAATAAACAATAAAACACCTTGGGATCTTTCCTTTTTCCGTAAAAGGTAAGTTGATTTCAGAGGTACTAAGATGTTACCATATGTACAATTAACAAAAGCGGAACCACCAGTAAGAAGCCCCAATAAGAGAGACCGTAGCCATAGTTGCTATTATGGTACTGGTTATTAATATCTTCAATCGTATGAACCGCAGTCGTTATGTTATTATTGATATAATTTTTTTTTCCTAACTTTTTTCAAAAACTAGTTTATTTGTTTATACTAATATAAACAACGCCACAAACATTTATATTCGTGTGTGAAGTCACATGTCATTGATGTGAATGTTATTCTTCTAGCTTAACTTATTCAAATGCATACTTCTATTTTTTTTTTTTGGATTTAAATTTAAGTTATTGTAATTATATTGATTGAATAATATATTATTATTTATAATGAACATCATACACTCATTAATATTAAAATAATATCTAAAGGGAATATGTGTGTGTTATAGTAGTGTTACACCCCACCTCTATATCTATACTATAAAATAGTGCTACGAAGTAATACTGTCGGATAATACGAAGAATTAGACAATATGTGTTACATACGTAAATATTTCCTTGGGCTAACACTGGTACCTATTTAAACATCAATTAAATAACTCATACGACGTTCAAAGTATTGACACAAAACAATAAACACGTGTGCCTTCAGGATAGAACAATAGACAATGTATAGTAAATATCAGAGATCACAAAGCCAATCGCAATAATAATACATAATACACAATATACAAGACATATTCAACATATACATCACATATATATAACTACTAGTGATAATACAATACATGAAAATAATCTACAATACTGAATACTATCATCCACTACGCCCAATACAAAAGCTGGTCTCACTGTCCCTGTACATGGAATGTCTCGGACTAACACGAATATTATAAATAACACACAGGTCACACTATGTCTATAATGATAGATGTAATATAAAATAATATATAATGTATAGTAAGCATACCATATCGTCTCAAAATATCTTAAAACAACTTTCACAACAAACCCAAGCAGGAAAGCATCATCACCCATATAAAACACATATAATCAGGATCTATAAAATCAACATCGGACGAGTGAAACATCCATATCTTGAAATCACCATCAAATCTAGAAATCATCAATAATGAGATATCCTCAAGTAAAGTCAGACAATGACGAAACAATGCCCACAATATCTCTAAATCTCATATTATAAAATACCATCATCAAACCACTAAAATCAATAAGAAAGATTTGAGATAGCACATAACAATGCCCAAATGCAATCGACAAAAAGTAGGCTGTCTGCTCTAAGAGAATAGGCCGTCTATCTAAGAAGGATACGGGGTTGACCATACTTTGGACACCGTCATAGGTATAATCATATTTGAACGTAGTACATGTCTATCTACCACCTACATACATATACACTGAAACCAAATAGAAGATTGACAACACGTCTGCTTATTACAAGAGGCACACGTGGTCCCTATGACATGACTCCTACATCCATCGGTTAAATTACCTCTTCTCTCTCGGTATCGTGATAATGATCCACCTTAGGCTCGATTCTCCTCTCTCGGTATCGTGATAATGATCCACCTTAGGCTCGATAATGCGTAGTCTATTCGGCTACGACCATTGACATGTGCCCCTATGGTAACTGACTGCCAATGTATGCGACACAAGGGAAAACCAAATCTGGTGATGCGCATCGAATATAATATACAACAACGATGCCACGGATTGGGGGCGCGACCTCCACGTCAGGCCTTCAGGGTGGATACTATCCAATCTGGTTCACTCCCGAAACATAAGCATAACTGGACAAAGTTAGACAGACGCATAATGTATACAAATATGTGGCTACCTAGTAGCCTCCATAGATACTCACCGTAGTGAGACATACAAAACATACCCCGTATGAGTTTCATTCACGAGCAAAGAATAATCGAATACATAACACAACTACGTCCTATGCCGCAGTGTAATGACCCGTATTTTGATAACTAAAAATATTAAATTTAATAAGATTTTGGAATTTAATATTGTGAGAAATTAAAATTTATGATTTACAAATGAGAAAAATTTAGTAGAATATAATTTAATAATGTTGATTAGATGTAGTTGACAACTATTTAGTGTGATATCCATTAATGGTAATAATAAAAGGTTAATAAGAAATAAATTAAATGTTGTATTAAAAATAGAAATAATATGTATTTAATTGAATTTGGTTTTAATAAAGAATATGAAATCAATTAGTTAGTAAGTAAATCTATTAACCTTGTTTGTAAACAGTAATTTTATTTATGTGTTTAAATTACTAAGATGTAACAATTGTTTTATTTCTCATCCTATTATTTAATCCGTTGGAAATTATATTGGAAATCAATGAGATTTAATGTAAGTGCGATAGTGCAGTTAATATAAGAAAAGACGTTAAACGTAGAGTGATGAGTATAATAAGATGGAAACTTATGTAATAAATTCATAAGGTATTTGATGATTTAATAATAAGAGTGTAAATCGAAATAATAGAATTTATTGAAATTTAAAATATAATAAACTAGGGTTTGATTACTGCTGTAATTTAACGTTGTAAATTAATGAAATATTTAAATCTTGGAATCAACATGGAAAATTTAATTTAAAAGATTATTAATTCCTGTTTAATCAAGGATGAAAATTGTTAACTTTTAATTTAGAATATAAAAGCGATTAAATTGATTTTTAAAATAGATTGTTTTAATCAACGTGTAAAATTAGTCTTTTTGGCCACTTTCTCGGATTTCGATGAAACCAGTTTTATCGGATCCATAATACCGAATTGTTATAGAATTTTAAGTTTTGTAGTGACCGTACTTATCGTTTGACCGTGCGAGCTCGAAACGCATAGAAATCAATTAAAGGAATTTAATTAAAATAATTTGATTTTAAAGGCGAATTTCCATATATAATAGAATTAGGGTTTGAAATTAGTTTCATTGAGTTTAAAAATATTGAAAACCTTTATTTTGATATATGGGATGACATATTTTCGTTTCGGGAACGAAACGGGTTTATCGGGTCCTTGTTATCGTTTCGATCCAAATCGATTTGTCCATCCATTCATATTCCATCTCTGTCTATATAAATAGATTTTTCCTGAAACCCTAGCCACCTTTTATTCTATTTTCTGTATGTACAATTTCTATCTCATCTGTTCCTTCTCAATGGCAGACATCTCAAAACCTAAATTACAATTCCAAATCAAATCGAAAAATTCAAGCTGTTCAAACCCTATCAAATTATATATCATCGCGAAGCTCTCGACGAACGTAATCTACGTCTGCAATTCGTTTTTCGATAGGAGGCTCCATTTGTCTAGAAATTAGCGATCTTTCTCAGCCGTTCGTTGTAGGGTTTTGCAAATCAACGGTTAAACGTCGACCATTCGACGATCGGGGAGTTAGTTCTGGTAGAAGAGGAGAAGCAGTGTTCATCCATGGTGTCTGATCGTCATGGGTAGGCCGGAGATCGCCAGAAATGGGCGATATAGGGAGAGGCGGCGGATAAGTCCAGGAGGCGGCAGAGGTTCGCGTGCGTGGGCTGTGGGGTCGGCCGGAGATGGGCGTCGCAGTGGTGGTGCTCGATCGGGTCGAAGGTGTGCCTAGCGGCGGCGGTGAGCGGCAATAGGCGGTGGTTGATGGGTTCTATACGTTGGCTAGGGTTGTGCGCATGCGAGAAGGTGATAAGTTAACTACGAATATCGCCTATATTTTTTTTAAATTTAAATTTAAATGTTCTAACATCAATAACTTTGCATACGAACTACGATTGACGCGGGTTTCTTACGTTGGGCTCTTATCAAAATTCCGGACAACATGAAATTGGTTTGGTTGAATTTACAGACTGTTCAAATTTTGGGCTTTTATTGGATTTTTAATCGGCTATAAATCAAAGTTGAGTGAGTTAACCCACTCACGCAATACTAAATCTTCTTATGTTAGTTGAATTAAATTTATGAAGTGATAAGAATTTTATTGATTGTTGTTTGGTAATTTAAATTGCCATTTAAATTTAATTTGAATTTATACCGAATTAAATTGACATTTAAATTAATATTGAATTTAATTGCTAGTTAAGTACCTGATATTGATAACTAGTTAATTATTGTGATTATTGGCTGATTTGGATGTTGACTGTGATGGATGTCTATTTGTTGACATTTTGGATGATTAGATGTCTATTTACTTTTATATATCCCTGTTATCACTCTGTATATTAAGTGACAACATATAAACTGTTATTTGAATTATTTCGAATAAATTAAGAAATAGGTTGAAATGATATATACCTATGACACTTTGATTTGGATTGAAATGATATATTTCCATCCATGTAATTAAATTGATAATAATTGATCACTTGGCCATAGGGTAGAAAATTATATACGGACACCGGATTGGTTAAATTAAATGGTTTTAAAATCTTGATTTGGATTTTTGATTAAATGATATTGTTTTAAAGGAAATAAATTGTGGATTTATATGAATTGGATTATTTCTAATTCTAGCTTTGAAAAGTGAAATTGAAATTGGTTAAAAGAAATTGTTTAAAAGAATTGAATTGGAAATGTAATGTTATAATCGATATATGACTTTAACGTAGAAAATTGAATTATTTTAATGATTTGGATCTTAAAATTGAACAATGAGGTTTAATTTGATTTAATTATTTAAATCAGTAAATTGAAATTGGACTTGAAATTGATGTAAATTGAAATGGTTTAAAATAAGAATTGGATTGAAATTTAAACCATTAAATTGAATTGTTAAATCGAGTTTGAAGTTAAAAATGAATGTTTTAAAAATTGAAGTTAATTCGAATTGAAATTGAAATCAAGTTGATTTGAAACTAAATTGAAATTGAGTCAATTGAATTGAAAGATTGGAAATTGAGTTTGTTGATTTGAAATTTGGACATGGGTCCAGATTTATTGATATAAAAGGAAGTAGTTTGATTTGATATTATTTTCAAAATAAATTATTCTAATATAAATTGTTTAAAATCATTTTTTTATACTCAAATTATTTTGATTTTCCAAACTATTCTACTATATAAACCATTTTCGATACTCAAACCATTTTATATTAATCTGTTTTAAATCTCTAAACTATTTAAACTATTTTAAACTATTTATAACTATTCAAACTATTTCCTAAAATTTCCAACTGTGCAAAGTTGGAAAGTTTATATTTAAATTGTTGATTTAAATGCGAATGTGGTTAAATGAGGTTATAACCTAAGCTGTAATTTGAAATGATATTTTCAAGTGAAAATGACATATTTTGAGTAAATATGGTACTTCGAAATAAAGTGATATTTTGAAGTGAATATGATATTTTGATATTAAATATGAATCGCCTTCGAAATGTAAAAGAACCAACTAGTGTGAAAAATGACGTTTGGTTGTTAAAGAGATCGGGGCCTCTTATTGGCATAATATCTGTCAATATTAGAACCACTTTAACAGCTGTGTACACGGTGGATGTTATCCAGAATGAAGTGGTTGAATTGGGGGCGTTTGCTAGATTTGAAGAAAGAGAACAATAATGGATGACTTCGGCACTTGTGCCAATTTGAAATGACTAAAATAGGACGGCTTGTCAGGGTCAAGTGGGCTAGCTACTCTTAGCGGACACACCTCTTCGTATTACTATATTGATGTTGGCTTGATCGGTGCACCTTGATTTAATTGTGGGGTTGTTGGACGCGGTTGTCGGTCGTGGCTACGATGCGTTACCACTAGTCCTGCGACCCGAACTGGTAGCATCCTACCTTGGGCATTGCCTCACATGCCTTGTCATACTTTTATCCTTATACACGCCCACTATGTTTTTTTAGTATGATACCTATAGGGGACTCACTGGCTACCGATGTTACTGGTTGTGTTACAGGACCTGCATAGACTACCTGCTTCAAAATGTGTTAAGGAGGATTAATGTAAAGCCTTAACGCTAAGAAAAATATTTATTTTATTGATTAGACACTACATATATAGCGTATGTTATAGATAGTTTAACAGATTCTTAGGAGATGGAAAATCTCATAACAGCTCTTAAGTTATTGCATGCACGTTATAAACTGGATAGGAGACGTAAAATCCCGTAAACATCTCTGAAGCTATTACACTCATATTTACTTGTTGTTGATTTAAATTACATAAGAACTTTTAGTTCTGACTCGAGTGTTTTGTCTTTTCTTTACGCTCGGGTCAGCCTGAGCATTTCAGTGTTGAAGACATTATTTTTGGAGGACGAAGGTGAAGTTTGGTATATTATATTATTAGTATTATTCCGCTGCATCATTATTGGTATGTTGTTGTTTATACTCCGATTTTGTTGTAAAAATTGTGTAATCAAATGTATATTGTAAAATAGCTTCATGAACTGTTTATTTAATTATTATATTTTGTCATTCCGTTGCGAGTTTTGTATTTTGTTTCCCTTCTTTTCTGTTATTTTCTTATTAAATCCCATTGACAATCCTCACTTTTGAATGGTTTGAGTTAGACATGTGTGGTTTATTATCGATTTAAGCCGTCCAAAAAGGTGGGTCGCCACACACAGCATGTTACTAGTTCGTTTATTCAGTGCTCACACATCACACTCGCTCCTTCATTATCTATATATCCAAAGAATAACTAGAGAAATATTATCGAATGCCCATCCCAAACAGTATTATAACTCCGTTTATTCAGATTTCTCGCTACACAGAATAGAAATCATCACAAAATCGTACAGAAGGATGTCATCATCGTATAAAATCACATCAAAAAGGAAAATTAATCAAATCAATATCTAAAGGTGAATCATTCATAGTAATTAATTCATTATACAAGAGAGGAATGATCAGAAAAGTAATATAAATTAAATTATTCGAATAAATAAACATAAAAACCAACAACTAATTATTTAATAATGAATCTGTTTGTACCAAAATTGGGCACAACACTCTTCGGAAGTCTTTGAAGAGATAAAGTGAAGAAAATAAATGTAAAAAGAGGATTTATCTAACAAAAACTCCAAATCTCAGATATGAAACTAAGACAAATGCAAGGAGACACAAGAATTTAGAGTGGTTCGGCGTATTGCCTACGTCCACTATGAAGTAGTTTGCTTTATTGATCTTTCTTTTATGTTTACAGTTGATTTCAGCAAATTACAGCGAATAACAATGATTTGCAGCAGTGAAATTCGTTGGTAGCAGCAGCAATGGAGTTTAGATCTGGATTTGGCGGAGTCCGGGCTTTGGAGATCTCAAAGAGGAAGAAGAACCCCTTTTCTGTTGGCTTTGGGGGTCTATTTATAGGTGTAGGAGGCTGGTATTTCGCTCAGATCTCGGGAGACCATCTCTGGCACGTGACCAGGCCCGCATGCCCAAGTCCGTGAAGTTTCGGTCCGATCCGTGATCGATACGAATAGATTTCGTATCGATAAAGATTTCATCCAATGGAGTCGAAATTTGGCGTGGACATTCTTTAGCATGCCCGTAGTCTTCTGTGAAAATTTCGTAGCATTTGGACTTGTAGATTAGGAGATATGATCGATACAAATTGGGATTCTCGGTAGGATGTTTGGTTCGACTCGCTTCTGTTTCGACTCGCTTTTCATTCGACTCGGTTCTGTTTGACTCGGTGACATGGCGCTAACTTGTATTGACTGCTGTGCTTTGCTCCACATCGATGGACACGAAGTAGAAGGCTTCGGATGGATGCGAAGTTGATGAAGTGGAGCGAGTCGAAGTATGGCTCGAGGCGGAGCGAGTCGAAATGTGCATTGATCGAGCGAGTCGAAGAAGGCACCTAATGGAGGCGAAGCGGAGCGAGTCGAAGTAGCCACTCCTAGGTGTTGCGAAGCGAGTTGAAGTAATCACTGCTGATGGTTGCGAAGCGAGTCGAAGTTGTCACTTCTAAGTGTTGCGAAGCGAGTCAAAGTAATCGCTGCTGATGGTTGCGAAGCGAGTTCGAAGTTGTCACTTCTGAGTGTTGCGAAGCGAGTCGAAGTAATCGCTGCTGATGGTTGCGAAGCGAGTCGAAGTTGTCACTTCTGATTGTTGTGAAGCGAGTCGAAGTAATCGCTGCTGATGGTTGCGAAGCGAGTCGACCGGTGATTGGTTTTCATCCAATTTTTTATCGTTCATAACTTGAGCATACGAACTCAGATTGACTTGAGATTTGGAACGTTGACTCTCATAGCTTAGCTTGCCATGTCCTACCAATTTTGGCTCGATCTAGACTTGGACAAAATTCATGGATATCCATAATGAGCCTGTGTATAACTGATCTCTAGGACGGGCCGTC
The DNA here is from genome assembly GCA_030737815.1 of Allium fistulosum. Taxonomy (NCBI): domain Eukaryota; kingdom Viridiplantae; phylum Streptophyta; class Magnoliopsida; order Asparagales; family Amaryllidaceae; genus Allium; species Allium fistulosum. Next base: position 1,230,310,926 of record CM060903.1, read on the forward strand.
ATTGGCTACTAGTCAATTCCTTGGTGTCACGGCCTTGCCAAAAGGCGGGATAACATTTTCCCCCCAAAGTACGTCTTGTGAAAATATGATGTGCTTTGAAGTGCTGCAATCTTCATTCTGAATAGTTATCGTCTTTTCGATGAAAGCTGTAATCTTCGACTGCTTTTTCTTGAAAATGTAAGCTGTTGACGGTCAACTGTTGTACCCTGTACTGTTGTGACTTATTGTTGTATGCTAGTGGTTAGCCGTTTGTTGTTGTAATCATTATTAGATGAGTTTCTGATTCATGTAAATCTGGAATATTGAATATAAGTCCCACATACATGCATATATGTTAACCTAACTCTCGTTGACGTTTGTATGTTCACGAGTCATTGTCAGTTTATTTTATTTTTGAATTCCGTATCGATCCTCTCCTGAACCGATGTGAAATTCGTTGCAACAACGCTCGATGGTTGCTTTTGAATGTTCCTTCGTAACGATCCTCTCCTGAGTCGATGTGAAGGGTTGAAACATCGAATACGATTTTTATTAGATTTATGGATACGAAGTAAGTACTTCGAGTCGATGGAGTCATTGGATACGAACATGCAATTCGTATCAATGGAGTAGGCCTCTGGAAGCAGTGATTTGATGGAGTCAATGGATGCAAAACGCTTGTTCGACTTGATGATGGATTTGAACTAAACGAGTCGAAGCGGAGCGAGTCGATGTGGAGCGAGTCGATGTAGACTCCCCTGATGGATTCGAACTGCTTGTTCGACTCGGTCTTGGAATCGAACTGCATAGGAGTCGAAATGCACAAGAGACGGATTCGAAGGGGAAACAGAGTCGAAATGATTGATTGTATAGCTGCATCGGAGAGGGAGTCGAAGAGAAGCGATACGAAGAGGAGCTTCGCATCGAAGCACTGGAGACAGAGTCGAAGAGCGTGTTCGAATCCCCCTGGATGCGAATTGTCTATTCCTTTTGCTTTCGAGTCCATATAAATACTTTGTACTTAGCCATTTTTTCACTTTTTACTTTTCGCTTTCCTACCTTACTTTCGCATCGCTCTGAGACTCGAGAAAACAAAGAATAAAACAGCTTTGCCTTCGAACCGATTCATACCACCACTTACTCGAACTAATCTGACAGATCTAGGTAATCCCCCAAGTGAATGCAACGTGTAGACGACGAGACTAGATTTTTAATACCAGACCAGCCAGAGTCGTGATCGATCGAGACTCCTTTGCGATCGATCGAGATCCCTTCGCCTCAGCTTCGCGTCGATCTGGAGTAGGGTCTTCGAGATGAACTGCGTAGCCTTGGGATCGAGTCGAACTGGAAGTTTGGGAGCGAGTCGAACTGAAGGTTTGGGAGCGAGTCGAACTGGAGGTTTGGGAGCGAGTCGAACTGGGTAGTCTTGGGATCGATTCGAAGCATTGCGCTCTGATCGATTCGAAATCCCCAGCCCTCTAATCGAGTCAAACTTGCATGCCAACCTTCTGACCGAGTCTAACCCATACTCAGATGACCATGACCTATCGATGCGAACACGGCTCTCGTTAGCGATACAAATTGAACATTAACAAATCTGAAATTTCCTACACATTTGAACAATTGACTCCGACGAGCTTCAAACTTGCATAACTGGACTTAATCGTTTCACCGCATATCTGATTGCCTATCGAAGCTCATCGATGAAACTAGAACTTATCAAAATGATAACAAACTTTAACTTGGAATGACAGTTAATAGCTGGATGGCACGGTTGTAACGGTCAGTGATGACGGTCCTTCCGACTAAATTCCGAAGTCCCGTCGTTTACATGCTTTCTTTAATCCTGTAGATCTTCTCAAGTGATATACAGTACTGCACTATACAGTTCACACTCACACACTTTACACTGGGGGATGCACGAGTGTTATTGCTTGTTTAACAATGATTTTTCATGAGCTAGCTATTCATGGAACCCTCAAGTTCACAGCAGTAGGAACTCCCGAGTTCTATTCTTCCATCCATCGAGATACCGGTTATTGAAGCCAAAGTTATAGACCCATCTCCTAATGAGCGTCCGGATGCCCGGTTCATTTGTAATCCGCAAGATTCAATGCCGTCGGGTATCTCCGAGGATATGCTAGGACGGATTTGCTTAAGGCACGGTTTGTCGCTCGACGACGTGCTACTTCCTGGGCCAAATGACAGGCCACACGATCCCCCGTAAGGGTTTACTGCTTTTAATCGTCACGCTTGCACGGCGGGGACACTCCCTCCCTTCAACCAATATATAAGGGAGATGTTATCGTTTCTTGGCATAGCTCCATCTCAGCTACATCCCAACGGGTATGCCTTGTTGAACGGCACCTTTGTCCTGTTTATGGAGATCCTCTTTCGACCGCCAAAGCCGATGGAAATCAGATATTTATTCAACGTCAAGAGCCGTGGAGACAACCCTTCTTTCACCTTCCTGGAAGCGGTTAGAAACTGCCACATTATACTGGGCTCCTAGGGAAGGCCAAGTTACTATAAAACTGAATGGTTCTATGTTCGGTGCCCCCCTGGATTTGCTAGGCGGTGGTTGGATAGACGTAAGTGTTGCCATTTCTCTCTTGGATCATTGAGATACTAGTAACTGACTTCAAAAATGACATACTTTTCCTTTTTTATAGCCGCAATCTCTCATCCCGACGGCGCATACTTTAGAATGCTTTTCCGGATTCTTCAAGCGTTTCCGGGCGAAGAGAGGCACATCGACTTGGTCCTGACCAACAAGAATTTGAGGACTATCGGGCTGATAGAACGGAGGCAGAGCATTCGGCTAGAAGGGATACTTAAAGTGGTCTCTAAGAAACGGCTGAAGCGCAAAGCGCCCGCAGTCGTGATCGCCGAAGAAGTTGATCCAGAAAGAACGCCTACCGATACCGAGCTCCCAGCTGGGCCTTCTGCCGATGTCCTGGATTCGGGAGGAAGAAGAAAAGGCAAGGCTGCTGCTCACAAACGCCCTAAATCTGAGAGATTTAAATCTGTGGTTGTGTATTTACCTTTCCTGGGGGTTAGAATTTCGGAGGCTCCTCCCCCATAAGTATAGAGTCCTTTTGTAGGGCTTGCTGATATTCCGATCCCGGATTTTGTGTTGTCTCCACACGACGCCGGGACGGAGGAGCTTGATAGTGCTCTTGAACTGAGCGAGTCGCTTGCTACGAGTGCAACCGACATTTCCGGTTGGTCGGGGGATTGCACATGCATACACTTCACTACACTACATGATTCACAACTGTACATCGTCCAACTTAGGAAGTTACTAACTCTTTCTTCGTTTCCCATTTTCAGGTACTATGTCTAGAAGAGGATCGATGCTCGGGAATCTCCATTCGGCCCGAAAGGCTTCTTCTTATTATGAGTCCCGTAGGAGAGACTCGGATAGAGATCGCGATCGCGAGTACTCTAATCAAGATAGGTACGGGCGTGATAGAGATAGAGAATACAAACATCGGTCTAGATCACGCTCTCCTCCTCCTAGACTTCCGTCTCCTCCCCCTGCTTTTGTTCCACACCCACCGGAGCCTCCTCGTCATAGGCCATCTTCTCATACTTCTAGATCCGAGACTCATCTTCAGAGAGTTGAGACCACGGCCTCCATGATTACAGAGCAAGTCCCAACTAAACCCACAGGAGAAGGGGCCCTTAAGCTGGCTCAGATGAGGAAAGACTTTCCGAACATTTGCTTTGATGGCTATGTCTTCCCGCCACATTTAAAAGGAATTCCGTCTGGAGTGGAGAACACAATGCATGAGTACGTTCATGACATATACACCCAGTACAGAGAGTGGGTAAAGGTTGCGAAGAAAGCTTCTAAGGTGGCCTTTGAGCGAGCTAAAGCGCTTGAGAAACTGGAGACCGAACTCGCCATGAGGTTGCTATTCTGAGTAGTTATTAGGTATAATTTTCCCTCAAAAAATTTGGCGAGTAGTTATGTCATGGCGAGACCGAACTCATCCTATGGACACTATTCAAACGCAACCAGATCAATGTTTAACAAGATCGGTAATTCAAACAGTGGATAATGTTCCCTATTAATGTTAAGATTCATAGGATGAGTTATTATTTTTTGAGGGAAAATTTAACAAGTGTCCAGTGGCACTTAAGGTTTAACATTTACATGATAACTCTTTTGATTTTGAATCCTTATGTAATCAATAAGGATAGTTTTATCTTGTAGATATTGATGCTTTGGTTTTTTTAGTGATCAATGTTTATCCTTTAATGATAGTTAGCAGTTGTTAATATAGCTAGTGAACATTCGTGTTAACATAACCCAATTTTTGTTGAGAAACTATGAAAGGTTGAAAATTAGCAGCAATTATTAGTGAAAGGTGAAACCTTGTAATACCTTACAGCCACCTTTAATCAAAATACATGTGCTAATTGTTACTAAATGCTTTTGAGTGGAACTATATGGTATCATACCAAAGGCTGTGAAGGTTTAAGCAATATACACTCAGTCTCGACTCTTTGAACAAACTGATACTAATATAGCAGTTTGTTGTCTGAGTTACTGCTCATAACTTTTTTTCATAATTTTTTTCCTATAATATAGCTGTTAGTTTGATGAACTATTCATGACCGAATTTCAAAAAACATGCACTTTGCCATAACCTTGTTGGGTGCATAATAAATGACCGGTCCTTTTTAGACCGCATTCACAAAATCAAATAAGTGATATCAGGAGTTAATAATGTTATATTCTTTTTCCATGTTCATTATGAAACTTTACTGGAAATATCATCTACTTTTCTTGCTCGTTAGTTCAGTTCATTACTCCTATCGTCTGTAGATGTAATTTAATATATGTTTACAAGTAAAATCAGTAAAGCTCAGGTACACACACAGAGACACACACAATTTAAATAAATAATTTAATGGTTGGCCATAATTTGAATAGCTTACAATGGACATTTGGGATAGCCATGCTCACGCAACAGGGGAGGTAAGTTAAATAATCAATGAGCTTTCAAGCAAGCTCTCTTGGGACTTAAACATTTCCTATAGATTTAAATATTGCAAACAACTTCACATTATTGTTTATCTCTATATTCCATATTTTGCATTTATACTTACAATTTAAGTGAGCTGGAAACTTAAGTGTAATTATATATTTTCATACTTGTATAAACATGGATTTGAGTCTAATTATACTACTATAGTCCGTTTAACTAAAGCGCCTCGGTTAAACTGAGGCGCTGTGTCTCAGTTTTAAACTGAGGACAAACTGAGGCGCTGTGCTATTCAGGGAAGGGCCAGGCAGGCAATAATATTGATTAAATCAACACAAAGTCAGAAGATCGTAACCTCATTATCATTTGGTTTATTCAAACATAATTAAAGTCAGCACCTTAAATAATCAAAATTTATCATATTGATTCCTAACCATTGCAGGATCAAAGTCTATATATAAATAAAGTTAGCCCTCAATTATCCTAAATATGGACTAATACATGCACCACAAAAAATAGTCCACATCAGTTGAGAGAACTGAAAAAAGTCTATCATAAATCATAATTTGCAGTAGAGAATAAGCCAGCAGTGTATATTGAACACTTCTTAATATAGCATGTTTTCTTACTCGTGGCATTTGACAACATCCCAAGTCAACTCATATTACAAAATAGTATTGTTCAAAAAACCATGGATTTCAATGAAACCATGGCTGTTTCTATTTTATTAATATCTTTTATATGTTGGCATTCTTTTATCTACTCCCACCCTATAAATACCATACTTGTTCCTTGTTGGTTTGTACACTGAAATTTGTCATATATCAATATTTCAAACTTAACTTCCTTCCTTTTTTTCACTCTCTTAATATATTCAATGGTAATGACATTAGAGGTAGTGGATAGAGAAAAGGAAATAAATAACAAGGAAGTCGAAAATGAGAAATACAAGAATGGTGTGACACATCTTCGTGATAGTGGTATCAATAAAGTACTTAGTAAATATATTTTACCTGTATCCGACCACCCCGAAAATGGTAACAAAGCCTCTGACTTAAACTTCAACTTACCCATAATCGATCTTCAACAATTGCTTACTCCAAAGCGGGATGAAGTCGTTCGAAAATCGAAAAGATCATGCGAGAAATTGGCCTCAGTTTCGCGATGAGGTACGGGGACCAAGAGATTGGGCGAATTGAAGTCGGCATCGTTGAAGTGGTTGAAGTCGTCGTTCGATGTTGGGAAGTGGATGAAGTCGCCATTGATTTTAAGAAGTTGTTGAAATCGACGTTGATTTTGGCGAGGAAGAGAAAACCCTAATTAAATTTTGTGCGGCCGAAATATGTCTGAGAATGGGTAAGCGTGAGAAGAGAACGCATACGTTTAAATTACAGAAGACTCCTTTTGGTTAATAAATTATTTACATTTTTACCAACTACGGTAACACTTATTTATGTTGCAAAGTTTATTCAGAAAAGTATTTATTTTCACCAACACTTTTCAGGTATCATAACACTTTTTTATTGTTAGGAGTTTGTAGCGTTTATAAGTGTTAGCAATTAATAGATATAAACTGTTGCAAAATCACTGATTTGGTGTAGTGGGTGAACGGGATGCGGCTGTGGCTAAAGTCCAGAAGGTGGAGACTGAGGTCGAGGAGAGGGTGAAGTTGGCCGAGTCCAGGCTAGAGGCTGACATCGAAGACCTTCTCATCGTTTACAATGCTAATGTGCTGAGGCACAGGGGTCTAGCCTGGCTTGATGATTTTTCGACGCATCTCTATAATGCTTGGAGCCGATTGGTTGAGGAGGAGAAGGAGGCGCATCAGGGCGAGTCTGCGGATGAATTCAAACTCGAGAATCGCATTCTGACTGAGGATGAAAAGAAGATTCTCCACGAGTCGATGATTCTGCGTGAGAAGGGAAGACTTGGCGCCCAGCACTTTGAAGTGGGAGAGGGTTCTGAAGTTGACCACCATGAAGCAAGTCTTGAAGTTCCCACGTCATCCCAGCCCGAATCCTCGTCTATGGTCGATCCCTAGGTCGTTCCTGCTTATAATCCAGATCAACCACAGATGTCTTCGACTGGAGCGCAAGTCACTGATGTCGCTCTGCCGCCTACGAGTCAAACTGAGGAAGGTATTCTGAACATTCCACATATCTTTCTTAAGTCGAAATCTTCGATCGAGTTAAGTTCTAACAGTTCTCTCATTCTTTGTCCAGTGATCGATGCTGCACCGGCCATGCCTCCTGCTACTCATGAACCATATCAAACGCAGGAGGCTATCGTGACTGAAGCAATCACCATGAGTACAACTGCCCCACTTGACGATCTACAGGGAGGTACGATTATGTTTGATTAGCAGCTGATGGATGAACTCTTTCGTCGTCACGACGATCTTCTTGCTGACTTGTCATCTATCATGAGCGGAACTGATCCTGCTGCAAGTTCTTCAATGCCGACTGCTGATGCTCCCAGCGGGGCTCGAGTAGTAACTGAAGAGGAGATGTTTGCTCAGACCGATGCTGAAATGGCAGAAATGACTCATGGTGGTAGTTTTGGAGGTGGGATGGCAGCACCAAGACCTGCTCCGCTTAGCATGATATCTCCCAGTGGCACTGTTTTCATTACCAGCGTGCCCATTCCACCTTCTGTACTTGATCCTTTTCCTCCGACTCCGCCCGCAGAGAGCATTCCTATCCACTCGAGTTCGGAGAAGGATGTTGATATAATGCCCTCGCCTGAAGACCAACCGCCGAAAAGCAAAGACTCGAAGAGGAAGATTAGCGGTGGCTCCAACGGGTCTACACCGAGAAGGAAGCCAAGGAAGAAGAAAGACTAAACATGCTTCCCCGGTTCATTTTGACTTGCATTTTGTTAGCCGTATATAGATGCGGGTTCGGCCCCTGCTAGTAGGAATTTTTGAAAACTTGTACAAGAACTCCTTTTATAAACAATAGAAATGAAACTTCTTTTTTTTTGGCTTCTTTTCTGTCGTTGTGTATTTGTCCAAGTGTTTCAATATCTGAAGGGTACTTGTGAAGTTTTAGCTTTCGAATCAAGTTTGTTTTTGTTTGCCAAGTTCGGAAACCGTGGACATGGTTGGCGACCGGAAGCGAGTTGAATTTTGACATCGCATTACTTCAGTTGATGGTTGATGCTTAAGTCTTGCCCCCCAGTCTTGGTGGTGTGTTGTAAAACATCAGTCAGCGATCGCTCTTTTTCTTATAGTATGTCGAGTCTAGTGCCACTGAATGGGTGTTTGAGACAAGCGGAGATTGAGTAATGCATCCATGCTTGTTTGATTGTCGATGATCATATCCGCACTCCGGAGAGTCCCATTGGTTTGTCGGCGGTTGGTCGCGCCGGCTTAAGTTCAACCATATGCCCGTGATCTGGGGACTTGGAATTGATGTTAATACTCTGACTCGCGCTTTGGGAGTTTGGAGTTGATATCTATGCTCCGACTTGCACTCTGGGAGTTCGAAGTCGTCGTTTATACTCCAATTCGCGTTCTGGGAATTTGGAGTCGACGCTTATACTCCGGTTCGTGCTCTGGGAGTTCGGAGTTGATGTTTATACTCCGCTTCGCAATCTGGGAATACGGAGTTGAGGTTTATACTCCGACTCACGCTCTGGGAGTTTGGAGTTGATGTTTATACTCCGGTTCGTGCTCTGGGAACTTGGAGTTGATGTTTATACTCCGCTTCGCACTCTGGGAATACAAAGTTGATGTTTATACTCTGCTTCGCACTCTGGGAATACGGAGTTGACATTTATACTCCAGTTCGCGCTCTGGGAACTCGGAGTTGATGTTTATACTCCGGTTCGCGCTCTGGGAACTCGGAGTTGATGTTTATACTCCGACTCGCGCTCTGGGAGTTCAGAGTTGATGTTTATACTCCGCTTCGCACTTTAGGAATACGGAGTTGACGTTTATACTCCAGTTCGCACTCTGGGAACTCGGAGTTGATGTTTATACTCCTGTTCACGCTCTAGGAACTCGGAGTTTATACTCTGACTCATGCTCTGGGAGTTCGTAGTTGATGTTTATACTCTGCTTCGCACTCTAGGAATATGGAGCTGATGTTTATACTCCGGTTCACGCTCTGGGAACTCGGAGTTGATGTATATACTCCGCTTCGCACTCTGGGAATACGAAGTTGATGTTTATACTCCGACTCGCGCTCTGGGAGTTCGGAGTTGATGTTTATACTCCGCTTCGCACTCTGGGAATACAGAGTTGATGTTTGTACTCCGACTCACGCTCTGGGAATTCGGAGTTGATGTTGGATTGTCGTGTATCAATCCTTTTTTGACTTTGATGTGATGGCTTGTTCCCGAGCTCGGGTTTTACTTAGCGAGTGATTGGTTGCATCGCAGTCGCTCTCTATTTGAATAAATTCCACCGTATGGTGAAACTTAGCTCTCTGCGCATAGTGGTGGTCACTGAAGCATTTCAAGTAAATCACAGCTCTGGCTCGAAGAGATTGCATTTTATTGCTGAAATAAGAAAGTATGGCAAAGTCAGTTTCCTTGTTACAAGTTCTAATTTCGAAATGCAGAAAAAAATTGCAAAAAGGGAAAGTAAACTAAATGGATAAAGATAGCCTGTCATGTGTAATACCGGCGAAGGCTCTCGCTATTCCAAGCTCTTGGTAGAGTAAGACCGTCGATGGTCGATAACTTGAATGTGCCATCTCCGAGCCTTTGTTCAATAACATACGGTCCTTCCCATATCGGCTTCATATGTGAAGGAACCAGATAGATTCATTTTAAGACGAGATCGCCTAGTTCGAAGGTTCGCGGACGGACCTTGGCGTTGAACAATCGGGCGACTCGACTTCGATGCGCGGCTGCCCTCAAATCAGCTTCTACATGCTTCTCATCTAGTAGATCGAGAGATTCGGTAAGTAATATAGCATTTGTCTTCGGATCATAGTATGTCACACGATGAGAAGGTACTTCTAGCTCGACTGGAATAACGGCCTCTGAACCGTAAGAAAGAGAGAATCGAGTGTGACCGGTCGCAGTCTTGTGGGTTGTCGGTAAGCCCATAACGCCATAGGAAGTTCATCAACCCACTTGCCACTGACCTTTTCTAGTCGCTTTTTCAGAATGGATTTTATAACTTTATTAATAGCTTCGACCTGTCCATTCGCCCGAGGGTGTGCAACTGCAGAGAATTTCTTTTGGATATGGAATCGTTTGCAGAATTCTTTGAATTATGCACTGTAGAATTGGGTTCCGTTGTCCTTAATAATGGTGTGTGGGAGACCGAATCGACAGATGATGTTACGAACCACAAAGTTGATCACTTTCTTCGTTGTAATGGTAGCGAGAGCTTCGGCTCCAGCCCACTTTGTAAAGTAATCAACTGCGACGATGGCGTACTTCGCACCACCTTTTGCCAGAGGTAGAGCACCGATGATGTCAATGCCCCACATTGCGTACGGCCATGGGCTGACCATTTGCGTTATCTCGGTAGGAGAAGCTCTAGGAATTCGGGCATATTTCTGGCACCTATCACATTTCTTTGCATAGTCCAACGCATCATGATTCACGGTAGGCCAGTAATACCCGTAGCGAAGTATTTTCTTGGCAAGTGCTTGCCCCTCGGTGTGATCGCCACATTCTCCCTCGTGCACATCGCGCAATACTTGTTTAATTTCATCGTGAGTGATACAATAGAGTAGGGGAACTGAGTACCCCCTTCTGTACATGAGTCCATTCTGGATGGTAAATCGTGAGGCATTCCGAAGGACTTGTCTCTTTTCACTCCTGTGTTCCGGCAGGGTTTCATGCTCAATGTAATTTCTGAGTGGGGTCATCCATGAATCCTTTTCGGGAACGGTTTCGCATACCCAGTTTATTTCTATCCAGTCGATACTTGGGGAAGATAGCGTTTCTACGGGAACGAGTCCCATTTGCTGAGCTTCACCTATGCTGGCTAGCTTTGCCAATGAATCTACCTTTTGGTTGTGCTCCCGAGGTATAAAATAAATGACGTAGTAATCGAACTGATTCAGTACTTCCTGAACTCGAGCTAAGTAAGCAGCCAACCTTCGATCTCTTGCCTGATACTCTCTCCGTACTTGACACACAACTAGTTGTGAATCGCAATAAATTTCCACGGCGATAATTTTCAGATCTCTGGCATCTTTGGGGGTTTCGAGTACAACCCCAGCGCCCGAACACCGGTCGTTCGATGCACCATCAGTATACAGCTTCCAGACGTATTCGGGGGATTTTCTGGTTTCAGGCAGGTCCTTTGGAATGGTAAATTCAACTACGAAATCAGCGAAGACTTGTCCTTGGATTGCTCGTCTTGGAGTGTAAGTAATATCAAACTGACTCAGTTCGATGTTCCACTTAAGTAACCTACCAGACGTCTCAGGCCGCGAAAGGACCTATCGTAACGGCTGGTCGGTGTAAACAACAATGGGATGTGCCTGGAAATATGGTCGGAGTTTTCTTGATGCAATTACATGGCAGTAAGCCAACTTTTCTATCCTTGGATAGTTCCTCTCAGCCCCAGTCAATCGTTTGCTGACGTAGTACACTAGCTTCTGTATTCCGTCTTCTTCTCAAACCAAGGCAGCGCTGATAGCATTTTCTAATATCGCCAAGTATGTATACAACTTCTCATGATCCGTAGGCTTTGACAGTATTGACGGTGTGGATAGATGTTGAACTAGTGCTTGGAAAGCGCCATCGCACTCCGTGGTCCATTCAAAGTTTCGTTTCCCTTTTCGGATCAGATCGAAGAAGGGAATGCATTTGTCAGTGGACTTTGAAATGAACCTGCTCAATGCTGCTACCTTTCCATTGAGACTCTGGACTTGCTTTATGGTCTTTGGAGTTTCAAGATTTTTGATTGCCCAAATCTTTTCAGGATTAGCTTCGATTCCCCGAGCATTAACGATGAACCCAAGGAACTTTCCGGATGCAACTCCAAAGTGACACTTCAGTGGGTTGAGCTTCATCTTGTAATCTCGAAGTATGTTGAACATAGTTTCCAGGTCTTTAACATGGTCGGTGGAGAGTCGTGACTTCGCAAGCATGTCGTCTACATATACTTCCATTGTTTTCCCGATTTGATTGGCAAACGTCCGATTGACCAATCGTTGATAAGTAGCCCCGGCGTTCTTTAGTCCGAACGACATAACCTTGTAACAGTAAAGTCCCAGATTGGTTGCGAAGCTGGTATGTTCTTGATCGGGTAAATGCATCCGTATCTGATTGTAGCCAGAATACGCGTCCATGAAGGATAAGAGTTCATGCCCAGTTGTCGAATCTACTAGCTGATCAATTCTGGGAAGCGGGAAACTGTCTTTGGGACATGCCTTATTCAGGTCGGAGTAATCGACACACATTCTCCACTTTCCGTTCGGCTTTCGGACGAGCACAGGATTCGACACCCATTCAGGAGATAGGGCATCCCGAATGAACCCGTTCACTTTAAGCTTTTCTACTTCTTCTTTAAGGGCGGCATATCTCTCTAGATCAATACCATGCCTTTTCTGTTTGACCGGGACATGCCGCGGGTCAATGTTCAGGGTGTGGCTCGCGATGTCTGGCGAGATCCCACACATGTCAGAATGCATCCAGGCAAATGCGTCAAGATTCACCCGCAGAAATTCAACCAATTCCTCTTGAGTTTGCTGGCTTAGTTGAGATCCAATCTTTATCATTTTTGAGTCATTGTCATTGTCAACTGGGACATCAATCGTCAGCTCGGCCGAAGATGCTTGACTTTCTTTAGATTCTCCTTCGTCTTCAGTTTCCCTTAGGTCAAGATCCTTGAGGAATTGGCTGGGGTGCCCGGGCCTAGACCCGAGCGTTAATTGTTAATCATCGGCAAAACAGACGCAGAGAGATTCCTCTACGCCCTTTCCTTTCTCCTTTCGATGCGCCTCCCGTAGCTCAGCAACATAGCAGGCTCTGGCAGCAGCCTGATCTCCTTGAATGATTCCTATTCCATGATCAATGGGAAATTTTAAAGTCAAACACCACGGGGCGATGGCTACCCTGAATTCAGCGAGGGCTGGTCGGCCCAAGAAAGCATTGTAAGGGAGCCTATGTCCAAAACAATGAACTGCAACATCCGTACTCTCCAATGTTCTCCAACTCCCAACTCTACTGGTAGTTCCACCATTCTAGCGGGTATAGTAGCACTTCCGTTGAAACCATGGACTCGAGATTGACAAGGCTTCTAGTCCGTGGCTTCCATTTTCATTTGATCATAAGCTCACTTGAACAAAATATTCACAGAGCTTCCACTGTCAACTAAGATCCTCTTCATCTAAGCGGGACCTACTTGTGCTGAGATGACCAGTGGATCGATAGTGGGGGCTTCGACTTTATCAGCGTCTCTGTTCCTGAACACGATGTCATCTGTCATCGTCTTTTGTTGCTTGGCCGGAGCTCCTTCATCAAAGTTACTGCAACACTCGAAGTCCGCATGCCTGATAGAACTGGCATACGAATCCATTTCCTTCCAGCTTCGATCTGTTGGGTGAGGACCACCACTTATCGTATTGATAACCAACCTCCCACCTGTACGAGCGGGTTCCTCCTGTCTTTCCTGATTCGGTGCACGATTCTGATTTGATGGGCCCACACCACCAGACTGCGGCGCCCGCACATACTGGTCCAACTTCCGCTCACGTATCAGTTTTTCAATGAGGTCTTGTAAATGACGACACTCATTGGTGTTGTGGCCATAACTCTCATGGAATCTATAGAATTTTCCTGTTTGGATTTGTCTCTCAGTTGGCAGTTTTGGGGCAGGTTTTTTATATTGCATGGTATTGTAGGTCTGCAAATACACATTTTCCAACGACGTGTTCAATGGAGTGTAAGTATCATACATGGAAGCTCTACGCCGTGGAACACGATTCTGATTGCGTTTTTTGTTCTGGTTTCCATTGTCCCTCTGCTGATTCTGTTTATTTTGGACGTTCAACTGAATTTTTCCAGAACTATCTCCGGATTATTTAACAGCGATGTTACTTTGGATACCTTCGATGTTGGGCCCTGCGTCATCCTGCTTCCTATACTGTTTCGCATCCTCCCTTCTCAAGAATTGGGCTTCCTTGGAATAGAAACGGTCCAATGACGCAGGTGATTTTCCAGCTAACCAATTTCTGAACTCGGAATCAGCATCAATCCCCTTAGTCTATGCCATCAGGATGGAGTTATCATTTGGATTGCTTATTTCTGCACACGCAGCATGGAATCGCTCCAAGTAACGTCTAAGCGTTTCTCCGGGAGTTTGTGTAACACTAGACAGAGTGTTAACGTCTTTAGGCCTCGCCACGTGCATGCGAAATTGTTCGACAAACTTGGTGGCCATCTCCTTAGGCCTCGCCACGTGCATATGAAATTGTTCGACAAACTTGGTGGCCATCTGGTCAAAGTTAGAGATGGAGCGTGGTGGAAAACGAGTGAACCACATGGTAGCGATGCCCCCTAGGGAAATGGGGGAACTACAGCACTTTACTGCGTCATCAGCTCTCGCAGCATTCATCAGCCATTCGTATTTCAGGACGTGTTGATTGGGATTAGAACTTCCTTCATAAACTGGCAACGTTGGCATCCTGAAGTGCCGAGGTGGTTCAGCATATAAAACGTCATCGGTGAAAGGGGTATGACTCCGGGAGATTCCCGAATCGTCATTACTGAGGCCCTGACTTTCACGGATCATTTGACGGATCATCGTTGGTATATCCGACACTTGGATACTTCCAGCATGTTGTGCCAAGGTGTGGTCGGGTTCCACAGTGCGAGTCTGGACCGGACGCGGTCGACGGTCCGTGCCTCGCCTCCTTGGTTCGACATCCTCAGGGACATAAGGCTCAGGAGTCTGCTCTCATTGGTTACGTTGAGGATCATCTTGGTTTCTAGCATCACCTCCTCGTCCGGCAGTGGTGGTAGTAGCAATGTTGTCGGTGACATGATAGGGAGTAGCACCTCCCCGAGACGAAGGTTCTGTACGGAGACTAGCGGATGGTCCAGTTCTAGGTTGCCCGAGATTTGAAGCAGGTTGGTGACCCGTGGCTTGGGTGTGGCTTACACCTAGCCGTGGGCGTGTGGATCTGGTTTGGCCATCGGAGGAGGCTGAACTCTCTATGGAAGAACAAAAACCTTGGTCTCTTCTGGATCTTGTTCGCCTTTGGTGATTTAGCTGGTTAGTCAACTCTGTGTTGGCGCACAGTTGTTCAGTTAGCTGCTGTAGACTTTGGGTCAACTCTTGAAGCAATGTCTGGAATTCTTGCCTAGTGATTGAACCTGATGGATCTGAAGGTCCTGCAGCATTTTGGTTGGATGGAGGTGATTGCACGAGATTTTGTCGGTCCTGTGCTCCTTGATCAGCAGCTGTAGAAGTGGTACGTGTGCTCACCATAATGAATTGATGAAGTCCTTTCCTAGATCTGATTGCAAATCTGAATAGAATGGAAGGGCTTCAAAGTTCTAGATCTGGATCTTCTTCTTAGATTTATGCAATCCAATATAGATAGGAGATCCAAAGAGCAGGAGAAAAATTGGGTTTTTTATCAGTGAAAGCACCAAAGTGTTTGTACCACAATTGGGCACAACACTCTTCGGAAGTCTTTGAAGAGATAAAGTGAAGAAAATAAATGTAAAAAGAGGATTTATCTAACAAAAACTCCAAATCTCAGATATGAAACTAAGAAAAATGCAAGGAGACACAAGAATTTAGAGTGGTTCGGCGTATTGCCTACGTCCACTATGAAGTAGTTTGCTTTATTGATCTTTCTTTTATGTTTACAGTTGATTTCAGCAAATTACAGCGAATAACAATGATTTGCAGTAGTGAAATTCGTTGGTAGCAGCAACAATAGAGTTCAGATCTGTATCTGGCGGAGTCCGGGCGTTGGAGATCTCAAAGAGGAAGAAGAACCCCTTTTCCGTTGGCTTTGGGGGTCTATTTATAGGTGTAGGAGGCTGGTATTTCGCTCAGATCTCGGGAGACCCTCTCTGGCACGTGACCAGACCCGCATGCCCAAGCCCGTGAAGTTTCGGTCCGATCCGTGATCGATACGAACAGATTTCGTATCGATCAAGATTTCATCCAATGGAGTTGAAATTTGGCTTGGACATTCTTTAGCATGCCCGTAGTCTTCTATGAAAATTTCTTCGCATTTGGACTTGTAGATTAGGAGATATGATCGATACGAATTGGGATTCTCGGTAGGCTGTTTCGTTCGACTCGCTTCTCTTTCGACTCGCTTTTCATTCGACTCGGTTCTGTTTGACTCGGTGACGTGGCGCTAACTTGTATTGACTGCTGTGCTTTGCTCCACATCGATGGACACGAAGTAGAAGTCTTCGGATTGATGCGAAGTTGACGGAGAGGAGCGAGTGGAAGTATGGCTCGAGGCGGAGCGAGTCGAAGTGTGCATTGATCGAGCGAGTCGAAGAAGGCACCTGATGGAGGCGAAGCAGAGTTAGTCGAAGTAGTCACTCCTGAGTGTTGCGAAGCGAGTCGAAGTAATCACTGCTGATGGTTTCGAAGCGAGTCGAAGTTGTCACTTCTGAGTGTTGCGAAGCGAGTCGAAGTAATCGCTGCTGATGGTTGCGAAGCGAGTCGAAGTTGTCACTTCTGAGTGTTGCGAAGCGAGTCGAAGTAATCGCTGCTGATGGTTGCGAAGCGAGTCGAAGTTGTCACTTCTGAGTGTTGCGAAGCGAGTCGAAGTAATCGCTGCTGATGGTTGCGAAGCGAGTCGAAGGGATCGAGTCGACCGGTGATTGGTTTTCATCCAATTTTGTATCGTTCATAACTTGAGCATACGAACTCGGATTGACTTGAGATTTGGAACGTTGACTCTCATAGCTTAGCTTGTAATGTCCTACCAATTTTGGCTTGATCCGGACTCATACAAAATTCATCGATATCCATAATGAGCCTGTGTATAACTGATCTTTAGGACCGGTCGTCATTGGCTACTAGTCAATTCCTTGGTGTCACGGCCTTGCCAAAAGGCGGGATAACATAATCATTTTAACAAAAATAAATACTTTGAAATAAATTTAAAAAGCACAAAATAAATTATATTTATTTCAAACTATAGAATATAATTCAAATTCTTCACTTTATACACTAGTAATTAAAATAAAATATTTCCTATTTTCAAAACAACTGTTAATATCCAAAATGATTTCCAAGAAATCATTTTATTTACAAACCAATTTATTATTATAACTACACTTCAATTTAATTTTAAAATACAAAAAATAATTTATCGAAGCTTTCGACAATCTATTAAAACTAGAAAATCAATCGAACGTCTAAAATTATGAATTAAGGAGAAAAATCCCCCAAAATCATCAACAATCATCAATATAAATTTATATCTTGTGGTCGAGTCGAGTTACATTGATTTTCGACCATCAATACACTATACACACAATATAAACATATTACACAAATTAAAATGCAAACGAACAACATCTCCTTTGCATTTTAGACATCCAACAAACATAAAACTCCACTATCAATTACCAAAGTAACATCCAAACAATTCAGTTTCACAATAAGCAATAAGTAATCAATATCAACTATTAATCCATCCAATCAAACTAAACAGTTAGATATATGAGTGATTACGCATTAATAAAATGATATAAATATAGTAGTGAGTGAGAAAACTCACAGAACTGATGCAATTGAGAGCGAATTACAACACAACAACATCAACCATTAACCATTGAACCTAAATGCATACACGCCTCAACTTGAAACTCCACACTATCCACCTTAATTCACTATTGGAATTGCCTCCCTCATCCTCCAATTTGCAACCATAACAAAATTCAATATCTTGCTCCAACACACAACTGCCCCAACACCTCATGCTCCACCATCGCCAGCACATCCACCAAAACACACGGCATCACCAAGTTAACGCCTCCTTCATTGCTTAACAACCCAGGTTGAATCGATTCCCCAACATCATAGTCGTCACGACCTTCTCCCACATCGAGCAATAAATCGCGATCGCTCTAGTAGTGCCATCGTCCACCTCAGCTTCGCACTGCACGCGAGCATCGCTGCCTGCCTTGAGACGAACGATGTTCGATTGATTCTTTCTCTCTCTCTCTTTATTTTTTAAAAAATTTGATGCGATTTTGATTTTGGGATATTAAGGCTAGCTTCCATCGACCAAGTTTGAGCTTACAAGTCAAGTAATAAGGAAAAGTTCTTGAACAAGGAAGAAGGGAAATTAAAATGGGCTGTATTTTAAATCAACATAGTTTCCTTTCTTTCATATAATCTTTTATTTATATTGTAAGTAAATTTTAATTCAATTTGAATTGCTCAACATCTCATTTTACAATTTATATTTTGGTAAAAGGACGATTTCGTACAATTCAATGCCTGTTTAATTTTAACTAATTATTTAGTTTATTATAATAACACAAATTTAGTTTTCAACTATTTCAATAATACATATAAATTATTTACACTTTAAAATAGTTTTAATTAATCAAAACATTTTATTCGATTTCAAATTATTATCTAAAAATGATTTATTAATTAAATTCAATTTATTAACACAATATCTCTTACTATATAGAATTTATTTAAGTAAAATTTTATTTTCATAAATAATAGTTATAAAATCAAATTCAAACATTTTATTTTAATTAAATTTATTTTATTTTACGATGTAGAAAGAACGGTTGTTACAGGAAATGTCCATAAATTGTATAACATACATAATTATATATATGAACATGCTTTTTAGGATTTATAATCGCATTATATATATATTGTTATCCAGCCTTTTGACCATACAATTCAGACAGATTGGACAAGCCAAAATTTGAGTTATCAAGGCAGGAAATCCAAAGAAATAACCCAAGGGTCCAGAAACCAAACACAGACAATATCACAAGGCCAATGTAAAAACATCTCAAGCCAAGACCACCACAAAGTCACTAAAGTTATGGGTCAGTAGCGACCCTTATTATGGGTTGGTATCGATTCCTACTTCCTCCACAGGTAGGTCCTATCTTCAGCCTACATACCCTACTTGATGTTAGAAGCCTATCCCAAGTGTTGTTTTGTTGATCCAAAACAATTCTTTATCGATCTCCACAAACCCTTGAGTCAGCAATTCTGTTCTTCCAAGACTCCATCATTTGGACTCAGAAACAAACTAATATTGGTGCAAACAACAATAGAATCACAAAGCAAACCATAAGATGGTCCAACATGAAGAGTTGAAGGTAGCATATTTAAATCGTCCATCAAGAAGAGCCCGATCTATTAATTCCAGAGCTAATACTGAAGCTAAGAATCAGAATCCTCATCATGGAGATAGAGTAGTCCAACCAACTCAACCTAAGATACAAACTCCAACTGAAGTCATGACTAGAAAGGAGATGGATAGGATGATGAAGCGGACGGAGGATAGATTCCAAGCTAGTTAGAATGAGATGAATCAAATGATGCAACAAAGTTTGAGATTGCTAAATGAACTAACTCAGAATAGCCACAGGAGGAGTAGAAGATATTCCAGTTCAGAGTCAGAAAGTTCCTCATCATTCGAGTAGAGACGGAGGGACATGAACCAAAAGAGGACACAAAACAATATTGGAACATCTTACCAAGGAAAAGGACGAGCTTTAGACACAAGTTTAGGGATCGGTACCGACCAAAGGGCAGGAGTCGGTACCGACCCATCCAATGATCGGCCTAGAGCTTACCATTCAGAATGAGACGTGGATTTGATTTCTAAAGGCACTACTGATGATTTGAATATGGAGAATCGTGCAGCTATTGATGATAAAACTCATGGGAATCAAACATGGTGAAATGCTGAGAGAATGGATCTTTCAGAGTTTGGAGAACCTAGGTATCAAGATCCAAACCGAGAGCATTTGCAAGGCCGAACACTCGGGGCAAAGCTCGATTATCGCTGTTCAGTCGAATCTGTTGACCCGGACTAATCGAAGGATTTGGTAACGAGACATATTAGTGAAATTATCTTTATAACCAATGATGAGTAAGGTACCTCTTCTAGTCGAAATCCATTAATAGAGAACATTGTACACTGGAGATATCCTCGGAGATTTGCAATGCCGACTATGCCGTTGTACGAAAGAACGATTGATCCTAGATAGCATTTGATGAGATATGAGTAGCATATGGATTTCGCCCGAGAGCTTCTAATGCCATGAAATGTCACTGCTTTCCAATTTTCCTAAAAGTAGTAGCTACGATGTGGTTCACTCGACTTCCACCGAGGTCCATATTGTCTTTCGCTGAGTTGTCAAAGAAGTTTATAGAACAATTTTGATTACATACTTCACGTCCAAAACATGCCATGTCATTGTCAAACCTCTTCCAAGACGATGGAGAGTCGTTGAAGGATTTCTAGTATCGGTTCCACATAGCCATGACAGAAGTTACAGATCCCTAGGAAGGCATAGTGGTGCTAGTCGGAGGAATTCATACCAACACGGATTTTGGGGAATGATTGGAAAGGAAACTCCCATCGATAATGGATGCTTTCTATAGAAAAGCCAACGAGTACTTGCACTTGAAAGGAGCACGCAAACATCCATAGAGAGCTAAGGCGGGGATTTCATTTGGAGTAGTGTAGAGCAATGTTGCCGTAAAGCAATCCGGAGGGAGTTTCGGAAATGTGGATGTGAATGTTGGAAACAAGAACAATGATTGAAAACGGAATGATGATGGGGCTAAGAAGAAGAAGCCAGATAACAAAAATCATATTAGGACTCCTAAGTACGACAGTTATACTGAACTAAACAGCTCCATAATGATTATCTATCTGGCAACTCAAAACATTGAGCAGTACATAAAGCCGGCTCCAAGAGAGTCCACTGAGAAGGAGAGGAAGTCAGGCAAGTCTTGTAAATTCCATGGAACAAATAGTCATAATACCAACGAGTGAAGACACTTGCGAGATATGATTAAGGAGTTGATTCGTAAGAAAAAGTTACAACAATATGTTAAAGCCCCGTAGGATGGCGAGCAAGGAAACTCTAATGCTCCTGGGTCGTCTTTCCAACAGGTGCAATTTGAGCCTTGTGCTGATGCATTCAGGCACATAGAAAAATGGTTGGTGATTAATAACGGTGGGTCACACCCAACAGATAAGAGTCTAGCTAAGATGGACAGATATGTTGGTGCAATAAAACATGCAAAGAACGAAATTTTCTTCGCTGTTGATGATGGGAATCATGCAAAAAAAAATGCAGAATGATGGCCGACGACATTGTTTTATGGAATAGAGATGCTGATGGAGTGGAAGCTCCAACAATTGACCCTCTCGTGGTCACAGCCATGATTGGTCCTACTATTTTTCGGAAGGTGCTAGTTGACTGTAGGTGTTCAGTCAATATCTTGTTTAATAAAGCTTATTATCAAATGATGTTAGAGGAGAATAATTTGAAATCTTGTAAATCTCAAATACAGGGGTTGAACAGGACGGCTACTGAGCCGATTGGATATCTAGAATTATTGGTGTAACTTGGCGAGGGCGACCATAAGTGAGTGCGAGTGGTGCCTTTATTGGTGTTGGATATTTGCTCAGCTTACAATGCATTTCTAGACTGACTGGCCTCAGCTGAGTTAATAGCGGATTAGCACCTTGGTGTTTGACTATGAAGTTTCCTACAGAGAATGGTATAGGGATTATCCAGCGAGATCAGTTGACTGGTCGTGAATGCTATGTCATCGAGCTAAAGGAGGCAAGGCGAAAGGAGAAAGGAAAAAATATGGAGGGGACCCTCTACATTATGGCTTTGGATGCACAGCAACTATAGCCTGAGCGCCGACACAGGCAGCCTAGTTGGTTCCTTGAGGACATGGACCAACGTAAAGAGCCAGAAGGTGGAAGAGAAGCTCCAGCCGAGTTGACAACTATTGTCCTAGTTTGTCGGGATGATCCAAATCAGGTCCTGAAGGTTAGATGATAGCTCGGTGTAAGAGTGATGAAGGAGTTGATTAGTTTTCTCTATGCAACCCTGGATGTGTTTGCCTGGACACACTCAAACATATGTAGGATCTCGCCCGGGATAGCGAGCCATGCATTAAACATAAATCCCAAATGCGTTCCAGTGAAACAGATAGGCCGCAGAGATCCGCTGCACTCAAAGAAGAGGTGGATAAGCTGACGGACAATGGCTTCATCCACGATGCCTTATACTCGGAGTGGGTATCTAATCCTATCTTGGTGAGGAAAGTGAACTAGAAGTTGTAACAACCAAGATTTTTGAGTTAATAAAATAAATAATGATTTAAATTGGAGAATTTAAATCATTAATCTGGAATTTTGTATTCTTTTGTAAAGAATAAATTGTTTTAGAATGATTTTCAAAGGGTAGAAATCATTTGAAAACATTATTGAGATTTTATTTAGTGAATATTAGGCTCAGGTCCTTAAAATCAAACTTAATACACGAATGCTCCTCCCCAAAAAAAGATTGTAAATTAGGTCCCTAGAATTAAGTTGCTGACTAATTGCATACATTTATGCAATTATTCAGTGAATAATTGCAGACATTTATGCAATTATATCCAAAAATTGCATAAATGTCTGCAATTATTCAGTGAAAATTGCAGTAATTTCTGCAATTTTTTTGGTGAATAATTGTCGAAATTTCCACAATTTTTGGAATTGCATAAATGTCTGCAATTATTCACTGAATAATCGCATAAATGTGTGCAATTATTCAGTAACTTAATTATAGGGACCTAATTTACATACTTTTTTGGCAAGGATGTTTGGTGTATTTTGAAACTTAATATGGACTTTAGCCAAACTATCCCTTTTATGTATATGGTGAATTCTAAAATTATAGAATATTATGGTGAACAATGACTTTGCAGTGAGAACGATTACTGACCCACCATGTAACATCCCCTACTTGGACGCCCAAAACTAACGGCTACGGATGCTGCAGTCATCTATAGTTATTAATCTTCAGCGACCAAATACGGCGGTGCTAGATACATTGATACGCAAATCACAGAAATATGGAAAAATTTAAACAATTCAAAAATATATTTCTAAATTTCATTCAGAACCTTCGATGTTCATTACATAACCCTAAAACGTTAACCACATTCAGCAAAATATAATTATTACAAATATGCCAAGAGAGACAAATGAGGATCTCCCCTGGTAGATGAGAGTATATAATAAGGCTAATAAATCCGCCTTTACCACAAATCACACAGCGGAAAAGAAAAACTATAATAACTATCTGCCTCCTGCACGCCTCCGAAGGCTTTATTCTTCTATGAAGAAAACCTGTAAACCTTAAATCTCAAACTACTAAAAATCAATTGAGTACCCTAGAGTTTAAGGGGAAAACAAAAACTTCGAGTTAGACATAAAGCCTGGTATGAATAATAATATAACATATCATTCCTTTTAGAAGTCTAGTTGGACCACACCGCTTAGTGGAACGGGTTTTCCCCTCAGTAATATTCCAAATTTTTTATAAAACCATATTCTTTACTCCTACATCCACAAGGGTTAAGACATATATTTTCAAAATATTATGATGATATGCATACTTGCAAACATTTAGGATTTCCCCATCCCCTATTAGATTTTAAATTGCCTCAAAGAAGGACTATCCATCCTATATTCATTTTACTTAAGCGGATGTGGACTATACATCTCACATCTCATAGTTTTCCTAGGATGACTATAAACCCTTCATTATACATATGGAGACTATCCGTACCCAGCATGATGTTGACTATCCATCAACATCCCATAGTTTTTCCAGGATTACTATGAATGCTTCTTCAATCATATGGAGACTATTCATCTCCAACTTGATGTTGACTATCCATCATACATCCCATAGTCTTCATAGGATAACTATGAACGTATCACTTGACCATTTAACTCATCCTAACCACACGAATCTAATTATCTCATGCTATCCACATTATTAACCTATTGCCGTTAGTATCCCTAATTTAGGTTAAATCCATTTATAATTTACATTAGTATCCCCAATGATTGTCAAAACATATAAGTGTTGATATCCCCAACTATTGTGTTGAACTTATTAAACCCACTTCGGTATCCCCAAGGTTAAAAGAAAACAATTTTTTCAACCCCTTCGAAAGTATCCCCTTTGAAAGCTTTACTTTCGACCCTTTCGAAAGCAACCT
Organism: Allium fistulosum; assembly: GCA_030737815.1. Taxonomy (NCBI): domain Eukaryota; kingdom Viridiplantae; phylum Streptophyta; class Magnoliopsida; order Asparagales; family Amaryllidaceae; genus Allium; species Allium fistulosum. The sequence continues at coordinate 1,230,335,097 of CM060903.1, forward strand.
TTCGACCCCTTCGAAATCATAAACCATAAATTTTATAACAATAGGTTCCAACCTTTATAATACTTTAAAACCCCTCCTTCAAAACCTTTCGACTTAGTTGAAGTATGATTAAGTAAGAGTGGAAGCCTAACTTCCAAACAATTTGTAAGTAAACCTTTCGAAAGCATTGGAAATCTAATCTTTCGAGACCATTGGAAAGCAAAACTTTCGAAACCATTCAACCTTTTAAACGTAAACCTTTCGAAAGCTCACTGGGTTCAATTTAAAACATGTGGAAAATCTTCTTTTAAAAACCTTTCAATTTCATTGGAAGCTACCTTTCGATTTAGTCGAAAGCTCTGCTTCGAAAGCTTTGGGTGATACTTCAATTAGAAAAGCAAGGTAAAACATCTAAGTCGATAGCTTAGATACCTTTTGAAAGCATTGAAAACCTTTGGAAACCATTAAAATTCAAACCTTTCGAAAGCAATGGAGAAGCGGTCGGTTTTGAAACAAGTAAACCTTTCGACTTTTTCGAAAGCAACGACTTCGAAAGGTTGGAAAAAGGCGGCAATAATCTTTCGACTATGACGGAAGGTTCAAAACAAAACAATGATAAAGCAGTAGCAACCTTTCAACTATGTCGAAAGGTTTTAAACCTTTATTTTAGATAATTGATCTAGTCGAAAGCAACCAAGTCGAAAGCTCTTATTCGAAAGCAAAGTAGACGACTCTTTTGGTTTATAAAACAAACATACTCCAATCTCTTTGGCAACCAACCTTTCGACTAAGTACCCTTCAACCTTGTTCAATTCATTACGTACCAAGTAACTTGTTACCATATGCATTGGTTTGACTTTGTTGAAAGTTATAACCTTTTGACTGTGTCGGAAGGTCTGGGTCGGAAGGTTTGATGCCTAAAATGGCTGAAATATGCTAAAAGCATGCTTTTCTTGTTTTTAACTTAAAGAATATAACTTTTCAGCTAACCTGCCTTTAACTATCAAATTCTCGTTGGTTAACAATTACTTTACAGAAAAATGCTGCCACTAATTTCAGAATTAAATAATAATTTTATTTTATAAAAGTGAATATTAGGCTCAAGTCCCTAATAAGTTTCAAAATACACAAAAACCTCAGTAAAAAAATGTACGTAAATTAGGTCCCTGGAATTAAGTCACTAAGTAATTGCATACAGTTATGAAATTATTCACCGAATAATTGCAGACATTTATGCAATTATATCAAAAAGTTGCATAAATTTATGCAATTTTATTGGTGAATAATTGCGGAAATTTCCGCAAATTTTTTGGTGAATAATTGCGGAATTTTATGCAATTTTTTGAAAAAATTGCGTAAATTACCGCAATGTTTTATTGAATAATTGCGGAATTTTCTACAATTTTTTGAAAAAATTGTGGAAATTTCTGCAAATTTTCAGTGAATAATTACAGAAATGTCTGCAATTTTTTGATATAATTTCATAAATGTTTGCAATTATCCACTGAATAATTGCATAAGTGTATGTCATTATTCAGTAACTTAATTCTAGGGACCTAATTTACAAACTTTTTTTTACTGGGGTTTTTGTGTATTTTGAAACTTGTTAGGACCTGTGCCAAACTGTCCCTTTATAAAATGGCCTTTCTCCTTATTAAATATATAAAACATTTAAGTCCTATACCTTAAATAATTTTATATATTCATCGAATCACTTAGGAAAAATCCTAGAAAATCTATTTTAATATGTTTTCCAACAATAAAAATTTCAAACCCAAATAATTATTATTTTAGTCATAATTAATTTATAGCCCAATAAATCATTTTCTTCACTAGAAAATTAATATAAAATCAACATTAATTCAGAAAATTATGGAAATTGAAACCCATCTCCAAAATCATGTTTTCTACAACATAAAATCTTCCCATGGCATTTAAAAATCATTTCATCTCGATTTTACCCTAAAACCATGTATATCTCCCGTTTAGCAAACTTGTTTAATCCGTATAAATCACGATTCAAGCATATCCTCATTTAATATATCATAAAAACAGATTTACTCTAAATTCTGAAACCATATGATCATAAAACTAAAATAGAGATGTAGAAATTATTATTTACCTTTGATTAGATAGGGAAATTGAAGTTTGGTTGAGATTGATTCCTTCTAATTTGAATCCTAAGCTTTAAGTTGTTTTTTCTCTTCTCTTCTTTCTTCCTAATGGCCGGCCTTGCTTCTCACGGTTATAATATTTTTTTAAGTAAAATGAACGTGTATGACTAATAAAGATAGTATAAGGGTGAGAAATATGGGCGACTATTTATCCTAATGCCCTTGTGTTAAATTACTTAACCATTTATATAAGTTCATTAGATTTTTAGTAAGCACGACCATCTAATTCATTAATCAACCTCAATCTCCTTATCCAAATTATTCTATTTAATTTATTCTAATTAAATCTGTTGAATAATGTGAATAAAATTAGGGGTGTTACAGGCTCCCCTCCTTAAAGAATTTCATCCTTGAAATTCAGTAAGGACCAATTAGCAAACACTACAATCATCTGTAACATCTCCTAACAACCATACTAGCCTACTAGTCTAGCAACAATCTATATAAATCTAATATAGACATACCATCAAAGTAGATCAGGATAAGCCTCTTGAATTCTGTCTTCTGTCTCCTAAGTACAGTCTTTCTCGTTTTCGCTCCACTGGACTTTCACTAACTTGATTGTCTTGGTCCTCAATCTCTTCTCATCCCTCGCTACAATCCGAACTGTGTGTCTAACAAAAGTCAAATCAGGCTCTACTACCAAATCCTCCAACTCTGTCTGAGGAATGGTAGACGCTGGATCATGTACATACTTACGAAGATGAGACACATGGAATACATTATGGACACCTACCAAACCGCCCGACAACTCTACTCTGTATGCGAGCTTTCCAATCTTTTCTATCATCTGGAATGGTCCAACATATCTTGGGGCCAGCTTTCCCGATTTCCCAAATCGTACCACACCCTTCATCGATGATACTTTAATGAAAACCCTTTCTCCTATTGAGAACTCTAGTTCTTTATGTCTCTTATTTGTGTAACTCTTCTGCCTGGATTGAGCTTCCTTCATCCGTCCTCTCATTAACTCAATCTTTTTTGATGCATTTCTAACCAACTCTGTACCTAAGACCAATCTGTCTCCAGTCTCCAACCAACATACTGGTGATTTTCATGGTCTTCCATACAAAGCTTCAAAAGGCATCATTCCTATAATAGTTTTATAACTATTATTATAGTAAAACTCAATCAAATGTAGGTGATCTTCCTTAGATCCACCAATGTCCAATACACAAGCTCTTAATAAATCTTCGAGTACCTTATTGACTCTCTCCGTCTACCCGTCCATCTAAGGGTGATATGCTGTACTCATCTTGAGCTTGGTACTTAATAAATCTTGTAAACTCCTCCAAAATTCGCTAGTGAATAATGCATCTCTATCGCTATGCTACTAGGAATCCCATGAAGTCTAACTATGTTCTTCATAAACAACTTAGCCAAGACAGGTGCCGTTCTGGTTTACTTTACCGGAATGAAATAGGCACTCTTGGTCAGCCTGTCCACAATAACCCATATGCTTTCATTTCCTCTCCTTTACCTTGGCAACCCGTCTATAATATTCATTCATATCGAATCCCATTTCTAGACTGGAATATTTGAAGGCTGAAGTAACTCACTTGGCTTCTGATGTTCGGCCTTCACTTGTTCATAGTTAACACATTGCCTAACCAACAAGCCAACATCCCTCTTCATGCCTTTCCAATAGAAGCTCCTCTTCATATCTTGATACATCTTGGTCCCTCCAAGATGAATTGCAAACCTCGATCGATGACATTTCTCTAGAACTTCTGTCCTTAAGTTCTCCACATTCGGAACGCAAAGCTATCCCTTCTTTCTCAATCATCTTCTTTAGTCAAGACTAAAATCCTTTTGGTTATCAATCTCTGATCATTCCTCAAGCCTTCTAATCCTCTCGGCTAAAACTGGATCTTCTCTTTGCTTAGAAGCTATCCTCTCGATCAGCACTAGGCGAACTTCTAAACAAGATAACATGGCAGTACCCTTACTATAACTAGCAGTAGATCTCAACTGTACACCACAACTGGCTAAAGCTTCTAGATCCTTCCATTCTGGAAACATCACTAAAACCACATTCTGATGTTTTCTACCGAGAGCATCTGCCACCTTATTTCCCTTTCCAGGAGTATACTCTATACCGAAATTATAAGCAGCCAAAAACTCCAGCCACCTCTGCTGCGTCATATTCAACTCCTTCTGAGAGAATAAATACTTTAATGACTTTTGATCAGTAAATAACTCAAATCTCTATTCCAAAAGTTAATGCCTCCAAATCTTCAAAGAAAAGATCACCGCAGCTAACTCCAAGTCCTGAGTAGGATATCTAACTTCGTGCGGTTTAAGATGCCAAGATGCATAAGCAATAACTTTGCCCTTCTACATCAATACTGCTCCCAATCCACTGCCACATGCATTAGTGTATAGTACTAACCCTTGGTTACCATCTAGAACTACTAACACTGGTGCATTGGTTAACAAATGCTTTAACTTAAGATATGCTTCCTCACATTTGTCGGACCAAACAAACTTCACGTCCTTCCTGGTCAACTTAGTCAAAGGCGCTGCTATCCTCGAGAAATCCTTGATGAATCTCTGATAATAGCAAGCAAGTCCAAGAAAACTCCTAATCTCGGTTATTGTCTCTGGCCTTTTCCAATTATTGATAGCTTCGGACTTAACTGGATCAACTGCCAATCCCTCCTCTGAAACCATATGACCAAGAAACTTAACCTCTTTCTTCCAAAAGTGACACTTGGAAAATTCGCATTCAGCTGATTCTGCCTCAGCGTCTCCAACACAACTCTAAGATGAACCTCATGCTCTCTTTCATCTTTAGAGTACACCAGAATGTCATCTATAAATACTAATTTGAACCTATCCATGTGCTTTCGAAAAACCCGGTTCATCAAATCAACAAAGAAAGCAGGCGCATCAGTCAATCCAGATGGCATCACCAACTATTCATACGATCCATATCTAGTCCGGAATGCCGTCAGAGGAATGCTATCCTCCGTCACTCTCAACTGTTGGAAACCCATTGTCAAATCTAATTGGGAAAATACTCTGGCTCCACTCAACTGATCAAACAGATCATCTATCCTTGGCAGAGGATACCTGTTCTTGATCGTCCTTTCGTTTAACTTACGATAGTCAATGCACATTCTTAACGACCCATCCGGCTTCTTTACAAACACCGCGGCTGCTCCCTAAGGCAAACTTCTTAGTCTGATAAAATTCCTTCCCTCAAGATCAGATAGTTGCACCTTCAATTCCTTCATCTCTGTCGGTGTCATCCTGCTAGGTGGTCTACTAACAAGTTCAGCTCCCGGTACAAGGTTTATCCGAAACTCAACAGCTCGTTTCGAGGATAATACAGTAACCAAATCAAATACATCTGCAAATTCTCTCGCTACACGAACCTGACTAAGCCCATCTCCAAACTTCATGGCACTTAACAAAGCACCAACACTTCTACTGAAATTCTCCACTGAGAAGATGATTCGGTTATGACTATTTGGGTGCCTCAATGATATTTCCCGATCCTAGCAAAATATCCTAGCCTCATACTTACCCAACCAATCCATACCCAAAATGATCCCGAAATCTATAAAATCATAAACATACAAACTACATGCGAACTTATGACCTAACAAATCAAGTTCTTACTGGTCACATATCATCCCAAGAGTTGCATACCCTCCTATTGGATTCGCAACCCTTAAGGAAGTAACAAGATATGTGGGTTCTATACATAACCTATCAACCAAATACTGAGATATAAATGAACGCGATGCTCCGGTATCAAACAATACTCTAACTGGTATGCTATGAATCAAAAGCGTATCTTCCATCACAGACTTTCCTTTCTCAGCAGCAATTGGTTTAGAAGATGATGGTTCCAAAGCAAAGACCTTTCCTTTTCGTGCCTTGGCAGCTTTAGGACACTTGTTCTTGTAATACCCCATCTGGTTGCAATTATAGCATTGCACATTCTGCTTCCCCACAACCAACCTTCCATCTCCCGAACGACACTCATTTTCATAGTGACCCTTCTTATCACACTTATAGAAAACTATATCTGGTTTTCCTTTCTTGGTTGCTCCTCCTTTCTGAGCGCGCTTCTTCTTGAAAAACTTCCTCTTCTTCCCCTGCAGACCTTTGTATTCAATCGGCTTCTCTCTAGCTGAAATAGCAAGCATTTCCTCATGGCGAATGGCCATCTCCACCACCACATTAGAAGGATCTAGAATATGGGCTATAGTCATTCTGCCTAGCTGTGGCCTTAATCCTCTAATGAATCTCTCATTCCTTCTGACATTTGTGTCAACCAAAGCATAACCATATCGAGATAGCTCGTCAAACTTAGCAGCATACTTGATCACAGACATATCTCCTTGGACAAGATCCATAAACTTCCTCATTAATGCTGATTTGGCAACCTCAGACAAGAACCTCTGCTCAAACCTTCCCCTGAAATCATCCCATGTAAGCTCTTTTTTCGGAACTCCAACCGTCACACTGTACCACCAATGAAGCGCTAACCCTTGCAACAGTCTAAAGGCTAGCCTTCTATTCTCTTCATCCCCCAAGCCTAAATCAGTAAAGATCCCTTCACAGTTCAACAGCCAGTTCTCAACTTCAACTGCATCTTCTGTTCCAACAAACGGCTTCCCACCAAGACTGATGTAGTCTCGGCTTAGCTTAGCATAATTATATCCAACTAGAACTCCAGGATTAGCTCCTCCAAAATTACCAGCAGCTCCTGCTTGCAAAAGATTAGCCAACAACTGAAACACCATCCTCGCATCCACTGGCGGATTTCTATCACCTACATTGGCCTCAACATTTTGGTTAGCATTAGCCTGTCTACCTTGGTTCCTCCGGGTATTAGGTCGAGCATTTTCATTTGTTGTGGTGCTTCCTCCATTAAGTTTTCCTCTTCCGTTTCCTACCTCCATATCTAATTTCTCGTATATCTGCATACGAGCCTTAATAAGACATAGAAGAACAGTCTAAGAGAGAGGGGAATACACACTTAGATATATACCTATATATCAAATACAAGTACGTTACTATAGCGTTAACCCAGCCCCGGTCTTATTTTCAAATTCATTGGATTATGTTTCAAAAAGCCTTTTAGATTTAACTTTTCTTTTAAAGTTTCATAAACCTATGCTCTGATACCAACTTGTAACATCCCCCTACTTGGAGGCCCAAAATTAACTTCTACAGACGCTGCAGTCATCCATAGTTATTAATCTTCGGCGTCCAAATACGGCGGTGCTAGATACATTGATACAAAGATCACATAAATATGGAAAATTTTTAACAATTCAAAAACATATTTCCAAATTTCATTCAGAACCTTCGACGTTCATTACATAACCCCAAAACGTTAACCACGTTCAGCAAAATTATAATTATTATAAATACGCCAAGAGCGACATATGAGGATGCCCCTTTGGTAGATCAGAGATATAATAAAGCTTATAAATCTACCTTTACAACAAATCACACAGCGGAAAGAAAAACTCTAATAACTATTTGCCTTATGCACGCCTCCAGAAGCTTAATTTGCCTAACAAGTTAACCTGTAAACCTTAAATCTCAAACTACTCAAAATCAATTGAGTACTTGAGAGTTTAAAAGGAAAACAAAAACTTCGAGTCAGACATAACGCCTGGTATGAATAATAATCTAACATCTCATTCCTTTTAGATATCTAGTGAGACCACGCCGCTTAGCGGAACGGGTTTTCCCCTTACTAATATCCCAAAACTTTTATAAAACCATATTCTGTACTCCGACATCCACAAGGGTTAAAACATACATTTTCAAAATATTTTGATGATATGCATACTTGCAAACATTTAGGATTTCCCCGTCCCCTATTAGATTTTAATTTGCCTCAAAGAAGGACTATCCATCCTATATTCATTTTACTTAAGCGGATGTGGACTATCCATCTCACATCTCATAGTTTTCCTAGGATGACTATAAACCCTTCATTATACATATGGAGACTATCCATCCCCAGCATGGTGTTGACTATCCATCAACCATCCCATAGTTTTTCCAAGATTACTATGAACCCTTCTTCAATCATATGGAGACTATCCATCTCCAACTTGATGTTGACAATCCATTATACATCCCATAGTTTTCCTAGGATAACTATGAATCCATCACTTGACCATTTAACTCATGCTATCCACACGAATCTAATCTTCTCATGCTATCCACATGATTAACCAATTGTCATTTGTATCCCTAATTTAGGTTATATCCATTTATAATTTACATTAGTATCCCCAATGATTGTCAGAATATATAAGTGTTGATATCCCCAACTATTGTGTGGAACTCATTAAACCTACCCCAGTATCCCCAAGGTTAAACAACATTTATTTTATAAGCTTAAAAGAAAACAATTTTTTCAACCCCTTCGAAAGTATCCCCTTCGAAAGCTTTGCTTTCGACCCTTTCGAAAGCAACCTTTCGACCCCTTCGAAAGCATAACCATAAATTTTAGAACAATAGGCTCCAACCTTTATAATACTTTAGAACCCCTCGTTTGAAACCTTTTGACTGAGTTGAAGTATCACTAAGTAAGAGTGGAAGCCTAACTTCCAAACCATTTGTAACCTTTCGAAAGCATTGGAAATCAAACCTTTCGAGACCAATGGGAAGCAAACCTTTTGAAACAATTCAACCTTTTAAACATAAACCTTTCGAAAGCTTACTAGGTTTAATTTAAACATGTGGAAAATCTCCTTTTAAAAACCTTTCGAGTTCATTGGAAGCTCCCTTTCGATTTAGTCGAAAGATCTGCTTCGAAAGCTTTGGGTTATACTTCAATTAGAAAAGCAAGGTAAAACATCTAAGTCGAAAGCTTAGATATCTTTCGAAAGCATTGAAAACCTTTCGAAACCATTAAAATTTAAGCCTTTCGAAAGCAATGGAGAAGCGGCCGGTTTTGAAACAAGTAAACATTTCGACTTTGTCGAAAGCAATGACTTTGAAAGGTTGGAAAAAAGGCGACAATAACCATTCGACTGTGTCGGAAGGTTCAAAACAATACAATGATAAAGCAGCAGCAACCTTTCAACTGCATCGAAAGGTTTTAAACCTTTATTTTAGATAATTGACCTGGTCGAAATCAACCAAGTCGAAAGCTCTTATTCGAAAGCAAAGCAGGAGACTCTTTTGGTTTATAAAACAAACATACTCCAACCTCTTTGGCAACCAACCTTTCGACTAAGTACCCTTTGACCTTGTTCAATTCATTACGTACCAAGTAACTTGATACCATATGCATTGGTTTTATTTCTCAAAAGCTATAACCTTTCAACTGTGTCGGAAAGTCTGGGTCGGAAGGTTTGATGCCTAAAATGGCTGAAACATGCTAAAGGCATGATTTCCTTGTTTTTAACTTAAAGAAGATAACTTTTCAACTAACATGCCTTTATTTATCAAATACTCATTGGTTAACAATTACTTTTCAAAAAAATGCTGCCACTAATTTCAGAATTAAATAATAATTTTATTTTATAAAAGGCCCCTTCTGCTTAATTAAATATATAAATCATTTAATTTCCATACCTTAAGTAATTTTACATATTCATCGAATCACTTAGGAAAAATCTGGAAAAATCCCGGGAAACCTATTTTAACATGTTTTCCAACATATAAAAATTTCAAACCCAAATAATTATTATTTTAGCCGTAAATAATTTATAACCCAATAAACCATTTTCTTCACTAGAAAATTAATTTAAAATCCACATTAATTCATAAAATTATGGAAATTGAAACTCATCTCCTTTTTAGCAAACTTGTTTAATCCATATAAATCACGATTCAAGCATATCCTCATTCAATATATCATAAAAACAGATTTACTCCAAAATTTGAAACCAGATGATCACAAAACTAAAATAAAGATGTAGAAATTATTATTCACCTTAGATTAGATAAGGAAATTGAAGTTTGGTTAAGATTGATCCTTCTAACTTGAATCCTAAGCTTTAAGTTGATTTTTATCTTCCCTTCTCTTCTTTCATCCAAATGGCCGACCTTGCTTCTTACCATTATAAAATTTTGTTTTAAGTAAAATGAATGTGTATGACTAAGAAAGATAGTATAAGAGTGAAAAATATGGGCGGCTATTTACCCTAATGCCCTTGTGTTCAATTACTTAACCATTTATATAAGTTCATTAGATTTTTAATAAGCACAACCATCTATTTCATTAATCAACCTCAATCTCCTTATCCACATTATTCTATTTAATTTATTCTAATTAAATCTCTTGAATAATGTTAATAAAATTAGGGGTGTTACACACCACCACCAAACCTCTTGACATAACCGCCTCCACCCACACCCTGCCGGGGCATTACACTGCTTCTCCTTCCACTGAAACCATCCAGTGCGCGCGACCCCCTCCAGATGATAGCCAGCAGCAGTAGAATCCCTATTTGACAAATCAAGTTTTGATAATTTTAATACAACATCGGTTCCTTCTGTATATACCAATGACCCTCAATGCCATCAATTGGACAAAGTGAACAGCGCATCTCCCTCTCACCATAGCACTACTACGTGGACCAGATGATGGGCAGCAACTGTTAAAGAATGTTCGGCAGATAGAGAGATAGATACTACTGATTTAATATATTGTCCTTTTATTTATGATAGGGAGATAACCAAATGTATGTTTCCTAAATTTTTTTCACTACCGCTAAAAAGAAATGGACTGTAACAACCCGGTATTCCAAACTGAATAATTATCGTCTTTGCACGATTTCTTTTCCTTAGCTTATTACAGTGGAGTTTTTAAATCCAGTTAAATTTCGTTCGAAGTTTGTTTAAAGGTTAAATGGGCCGTGATAAAAAACCCATTCCCCTTTTATCTTGTTTCATTTTCCATTATTAGGCCCGCTCTAAATTTTTATATCGATCCCCTTTTTATTATTCTCGAGCCCGTTCCTTTTTTCTTTGAATTAGCCCGTTCCTTTTTACTGGAGATAAAAATGGCGGCTTCGATCTCGTCTCCAAATTAGGGCATACTCGCTTTAGCTCGTTCCTCTGCGAATTGGGGCCTCGTGAAATTCGATCGCTCGCGCTCGTCTTCGCTTAGTATGCTAAAGCTTTGGCTTCACTGCCTCGTCGAAAAATGGTGAGTAATTTCTCACATCTAATTCTCCCTTATTAGTGGGTTATGTTGTTCGACTTTGCTTTGATGTTTGTTCTCGTGATAATCACTATTACGAGTTTGAATTTGAAGTATGGGAATGTATTTAGGCTTCGGCCTCCGCTTGCTATTCGAACGTAGTTTGGGGTTTTCGTTGTTGAGACTGACTTTGATCGAGTTGGGGCCATTTGAAGTTAATTTATATATTGGACTTCGTTCCATTTTTCCTGTTCGACCCTGACCATTTTTAGTGTATCTCTGTAGACATTGGCTTTGATTTTGATTCTTGGCCATTATTGCAGTTTCGACTATTTCACGTCGTACTCGGTCCCTTTTTGTTGGTTGATGTTATCTCTTGACAGCTTTGTATTGCTCGATTTATTATCGAGTCGTGTACATTTGGGTTTGCATTGGTATTTAGTTGGAGTTCATTTGGAACAGCTTGCATACAGTCACTGCCTTGTAATTTCAGAGCCTTATCGTCACTGTCGTTTCTGTCGTATTGATATTGCTTGGCATTTATTGTTCCTGTCTATTGCTTCACTTGAAATCTAATACTTCACCATTTACTGTTTCCATGAGGTACCAGTTTTGGGTTGCATTCATTTTTGGTTCCAAATGCATTGAGTTGCTTTTAGCTAGATGGTTGTTACTGCATTCATATTGGTTTAGATGTGCACTTCAGTCTGCATTTACGTTGATCTTGGTAGTCACTGTTGCACTGCTTTATGTCATACTTGTTGATATCTTTGAAGTCTGTTTACAGCCAGTACTTCACTGCCATTATGTCATTCATGTTGCATATTCTCTGAAGCACACTTGAACTTACCTATGCAATTTGCCACTGTTTCATATATGACATAGTTTACATTTGAGTTGTAGCCAAGCCCCTGTCCACTGTTTCATTATGGTGCCCCTGTAGTTGTTGGCGTCTCTATACATTGCCTGAGTCACTTGTATCTGCTGTTGCTTGTTGTTCGATCTATTTGACTTCGCCTTCGTTTATGACGTTGGTACTTCACTCTATCTTCTTCTACCTGTAGTCTCACTGTTTCATGTTATCACTTCTTGGTATCTGCCTTCACCTGCGTTCATTTCAGTTGAACTGCAATTCATATTAAGTTGTGCACTTGATTTAGTTGTACACTTACTGTGCACATTTCATATCATGCCCTGATATTGTGCAGCCCACTCGACACTGTGTTACTTTGACTGTTCATTGGCCTTGTGTTGAACCCGATTTTTTGGGTCTGACCTTTGCAGTTTCTACGCACTATTGTGGCGAGGCAGTGCACCCGTGCGTGCACTGCAGCCACCCAGGATTGACAGTTTTGAATTGATCTTTTATGCCGTATTGGCGAGGCCGTACACGCGTGCGTGTACGACAGCCAATCAGCATTGATGTTTTAATTGACATTTCAATTGTTTAAACTGCTTTGGATTTCTGATTTATTGTTTAACACTGTTTAGTGTTATATCTGCCGTTATCCGATTCTTTTATCAAGGAATCAGATATACGAGATTTCTATGACTGTCGTCTTTTTGAGATTTGATTATCATTGCTTCTGTGCACTAATAACTGAGTTTGAATTAGACTGACCCGGGTATTATTTTCTTTTGAATGTAATACTCGGGTCAGACCGAGTATTTACAGGTTGTAGATTTTTAGCTTTGGGTTGCTGCTAGAGCTATGAAGACTTTTTATACCATTTGAAGTGGTCTTCGTCTTGTTGTAGTAGTCAGTGTGTCTGTTTTAAGATGATAATGTATTCATGTATATTAGTCGATAATGTACTTGTATATATAACTTCTTGAGTCGACAATTGTAGTTGTATCATTTGTATTGTGTCAAATGTATTGTAACTGATATCAGTTATTGTATATATGAGACTTTTCGTTCCATCTGTATTCCGCATTTATGTTATCTGTGTTATTTTTATATCCATTGTCCTAAACTATTATAGCCACTGTGTAGTAGCTTTGAGTTTGTATCGGTGTGTCGGGTTTCCTCTAAAGATGAAATGCAATGTTTTATTATCTGACATATCGGTACTCGCACAAGGCAATTACATAGATGGTCGCTCCTCAACAGCCTTATTCTCCGTGGTAGTTGACAGCACTACACCGTAGTGTTCTTGGCTAGCGTGGGTATAGAGGTGGGGCGTCACAGCTTGGTATCAGAGCCTGGGGTTTAGGACAATTATAAAACATAACTTAGATGGAACATGTGTTACAACTATTTGTCGATGTTTTATCTCTCATCTTTACATATGACTATTTTTGACTGTTAGGTATGAATTCCTAACGCTTATTCTTGTGTTTTCGGCTTTGAATTGATTTAGCCGATGTTGATTTTGTTTTAATTTGGCAAATTAAAGCCATTTTGACTTTTGGACTTTGTTCCACTTTTGTTCTATGCTATGAGTGTCATTGTGTACCTGTTACACTGTGATGAAAAAATAGCTGGACTAGTTTAAAAATTGAGTAATTTTGATTTCTCATTCACATCTAGTTTGAATCCCAGTGATTTTGAACTTGATATTTTGTGTTTTCCTCATCTTGAATTCCATTCGACTTCGGTCACTTTGTTTTTGAGAAATTGCTAATTTCTTGATTTATAAGACTCTGATTTTGTTTGCCGTTGGTTTCTTTGATAATGATGATTGATTCATTTTGTACTCGACTGCGGCTATTAATTGTTGACTTCGACATTGACTTGATTCTTACTTTTGTTGAAGTCATTTATGCATTTCTGCTCGATTTGCTTTGTTTTTCCAGTTGATAATCGATTCTTCTTTTCTAATTAGTTGTTATCACCTTTGTCGATTTTGATAACTTCTATTTCTGGAATTTTTGGGTATTCCTACTTTGATGAATTTGGAATCGAATTCTTTGGATTTTATTCACGTCTTCGAATGTGAAATTTTAGTGAACTGACTTGGTTTCCTAATTTAACCGATTCTTGATCATTTCCCCGATTTGTTGCTATCATTTATTAGCAACTTTGATGACATTTTCTTCGGGATTTTTGTGAACATACTTTCTGATGGATTCAGTATCGATTTCTTTGGATTCCATTCACATCTTCGTATGTGAATTCTTGTGATTGATTGTTTCTACAATCATTTTTGTGATTTGTCACTTTAAAAATATAAAGGTTTTCTATACTAGTAGTAAATATCAAAACCCTTTTTTCCAAACGATTTCAAACTATTTTACTACAAAGCTCTTTTTCTTAAACCGTTTTCCAATCTATTAGTATATACAAGCCTTTATTTCACTCGTATGAGAAATTGAATTAAACGGCCTAGTAAAACAAGTGGTATGAAACGCTTGCGTTTACTTCGTCGGTTAACTCCTGGACTTGTTCGATTGAACCTTTTGTGACAATTTTCTAGTGTAGATTTACAGTTTGTTCGTAAATATTTAAGTTAAGCAAGTGGTTATGGGACATGAAGCTAAACTTTTATATTTACTAGCTTAGTGTAATTGACAATTCTCGTTGATCATGACGATCATTTTATGATTTAGACTAGCAATTGTGCGATGTCTTTTTGTTTGCAAGGTTAGACTAGACCGTAGTGGTGTGATTCCGACTCACACGTATCTCTTTGTTCGCAAGGTTAGTCTAGACCGCAGTAGTGTGATTCCGACTCACACATATCTTTTTGTTTGCAAGGTTAGACTAGACACCACTTGTGTGATTCCATTCACACATACCTTTTTGCTTTTTGGTTAGTCTAGACCTTAATTTGTGTGATTCCACTCACACATATCTTTTTGTTTGCGAGGTTAGACTAGACACCACTTGTGTGATTCCATTCACACATACCTTTTTGCTTTTTGGTTAGTCTGGACCTTAATTAGTGTGATTCCGACTCACACATATCTTTTTGTTTGCAAGGTTAGACTAGACACCACTTGTGTGATTCCATTCACACATACCTTTTTGCTTTTTGGTTAGTCTGGACCTTAATTTGTGTGATTCCACTCACCCATGTCTTTTTCTCTGCGAGGTTAGCCTAGACCTCAATCTGTGTGATTCCGACTCAAACGCGTGGGATAGCGACCCACGGTCTTCGGACCATTCCTGTGTGAAACTTTAATGGATGGCTTCCATGAGATAGCGTCTCATCTTGTTATACCGGTATTTTGGAGTTTTCATGCTCCCATTTTGTGATAGGCATTTCCCTTTTCCTTTTTATGGTTTAGACTAGCAAATGTGCGATGTCTCTTTCTCTGCGAGGTTAGCCTAGACCTCAATCTGTGTGATTCCGACTCACACGCGTGGGATAGCGACCCACGGTCTTCGGACCATTCCTGTGTGAAACTTTAATGGTTAGCCACCATGAGATAGCGTCTCGTCTTGTGAAATCGGTGTTTTGGAGTTTTCATACTCCCGTTTTCTGATAGGCTTTTCCCCCCTTTTTGTGATTTCTGGATTTCTTGTGATGATTTCTAGAATTTGTGCTTCACCAATTTTCGTGATTTCTATTGACAAGTTTTGTCAATTTTTGTGTATTGGTGAATTCATGTGTTATTGACTTGTTATGAATACAAGTTTAGGGTATGATATCCCTTTCTATCTTTGAGAAGATTCTTGTGACATTTTTGATGAATGAAAATTCATTTGGCATTATATTTTGATGCCAGTTATTTTGATGAGATTTTGACGTGTTAGCTTTAGGTACCGTCAATTTTGAAATGGATTTACAAGCGGTTCTCCCGCAATACTGATATTGCTAATTTAATCACGGGTTTTCAAAATTCTTTATTTTTAAAAGTTGTTTCAAAAATATAAATTAAAATTGTTTTCAAAATTTTTACAGCTTACATTTCCAAAAGAACGAGGAAGCGATTTAAACCTTTCAGAAAAATCGAGGACTATGACCCCTTTCTTTTACTGATTCGCTTAATTCCGGACTTGTCCGTTTGAGAATGTGAAATGTTATTTTTAAAACACACAATTCTGCACTTTCAAGAAAACGATAAAGAGATTTAAACGATTTAGCAAAAGTAAGGAGTATGGAACCATACTTTTACTACTTCGGTTAATTCCGGACTCGTTAATTGAATATTTATGACTTCTGATTATCGTTTTTGATAATTAGATGTTTGTGTTTCTGATTATCGTTTTTGATAATCGGATATTTGTGTTTCTGATTATCGTTTTTGATAATCAGATATTTGTGAAATTTGATTATCGTTTGAGATAATTAAATATTTTTCGATTTGATAATCGAATCTTTGTGATTTCTGATTATCGTTTTTGATAATCAGATATTTGTGAAATTTGATTATCGTTTGAGATAATTAAATATTTTTCGATTTGATAATCGAATCTTTGTGATTTCTGATTATCGTTTTTGATAATCAGATATTTGTGAAATTTGATTATCGTTTGAGATAATTAAATATTTTTCGATTTGATAATCGAATATTTGTGATTTCTGATTATCGTTTTTGATAATCAGATATTTGTGAAATTTGATTATCGTTTGAGATAATTAAATATTTTTCGATTTGATAATCGAATATTTGTGATTTCTGATTATCGTTTTTGATAATCAGATATTTGTGAAATTTGATTATCGTTTGAGATAATTAAATATTTTTTGATTTGATAATCGAATATTTGTTATTTCTGCTTATCGTTTTTGATAATCAGATATTTGTGAAAATTCGATTATCGTTTTAGATGATTGAATATTTGCGATTTTGAGATTCGAGCTTCGTCTTTTTCTCTGACGATTCAGGTGAGTAATTTGATTTACTCACATTAAATTCTTGCAGTACGTGATTTCTGCACTGATTCCTTTTCTTTCAATTGCTAGAACTCGATTGATTTTGTTTTTATCAGTCGATGATGATGTTTGAGGTTGTTTATATAGTCGTCTGATTTGGATTCCTTGATCCCCTCGATGTTGATTCTTCTGATTTGAATCCGTCGAACCTTTTGATTTCATATCTAATACTTCCCCTGCTGACATTTGCTTTGCTTATGCAATCGACTTTGCCATGCTCTTACGGTTGTTACCTTTTGTCCATTAATTCCATATGATTGCGAGGATGCAATTTCTTTAAGAAGGGAAGTCTGTAACAACCCGGTATTCCATACTGAATAATTATCGTCTTTGCACGATTTCTTTTCCTTAGCTTATTACAGTGGAGTTTTTAAATCCAGTTAAATTTCGTTCGAAGTTTGTTTAAAGGTTAAATGGGCCGTGATAAAAAACCCATTCCCCTTTTATCTTGTTTCATTTTCCATTTTTAGGCCCGCTTTAAATTTTTATATCGATCCCCTTTTTATTATTCTCGAGCCCGTTCCTTTTTGCTTTGAATTAGCCCGTTCCTTTTTACTGGAGATAAAAATGGCGGTTTCGATCTCGTCTCCAAATTAGGGCATACTCGCTTTAGCTCGTTCCTCTGTGAATTGGGGCCTCATGAAATTCGATGGCTCGCGCTCGTCTTCGCTTCGTATGATAAAGCTTTGGCTTCACTGCCTCGTCGAAAAATGGTGAGTAATTTCTCACATCTAATTCTCCCTTATTAGTGGGTTATGTTGTTCGACTTTGCTTTGATGTTTGTTCTCGTGATAATCACTATTACGAGTTTGAATTTGAAGTATGGGAATGTATTTAGGCTTCGGCCTCCGCTTGCTATTCGAACGTAGTTTGGGGTTTTCGTTGTTGAGACTGACTTTGATCGAGTTGGGGCCATTTGAAGTTAATTTATATATTGGACTTC
This sequence comes from Allium fistulosum, assembly GCA_030737815.1. NCBI lineage: Eukaryota > Viridiplantae > Streptophyta > Magnoliopsida > Asparagales > Amaryllidaceae > Allium > Allium fistulosum. The sequence continues at coordinate 1,230,353,154 of CM060903.1, forward strand.
GTTCCATTTTTCCTGTTCGACCCTGACCATTTTTAGTGTATCTCTGTAGACATTGGCTTTGATTTTGATTCTTGGCCATTATTGCAGTTTCGACTATTTCACGTCGTACTCGGTCCCTTTTTGTTGGTTGCTGTTATCTCTTGATAGCTTTGTATTGCTCGATTTATTATCGAGTCGTGTACATTTGGGTTTGCATTGGTATTTAGTTGGAGTTCATTTGGAACAGCTTGCATACAGTCACTGCCTTGTAATTTCAGAGCCTTATCGTCACTGTCGTTTCTGTCGTATTGATATTGCTTGGCATTTATTGTTCCTGTCCATTGCTTCACTTGAAATCTAATACTTCACCATTTACTGTTTCCATGAGGTACCAGTTTTGGGTTGCATTCATTTTTGGTTCCAAATGCATTGAGTTGCTTTTAGCTAGATGGTTGTTACTGCATTCATATTGGTTTAGATGTGCACTTCAGTCTGCATTTACGTTGATCTTGGTAGTCACTGTTGCACTGCTTTATGTCATACTTGTTGATATCTTTGAAGTCTGTTTACAGCCAGTACTTCACTGCCATTATGTCATTCATGTTGCATATTCTCTGAAGCACACTTGAACTTACCTATGCAATTTGCCACTGTTTCATATATGACATAGTTTACATTTGAGTTGTAGCCAAGCCCCTGTCCACTGTTTCATTATGGTGCCCCTATAGTTGTTGGCGTCTCTATACATTGCCTGAGTCACTTGTATCTGCTGTTGCTTGTTGTTCGATCTATTTGACTTCGCCTTCGTTTATGACGTTGGTACTTCACTCTATCTTCTTCTACCTGTAGTCTCACTGTTTCATGTTATCACTTCTTGGTATCTGCCTTCACCTGCGTTCATTTCAGTTGAACTGCAATTCATATTAAGTTGTGCACTTGATTTAGTTGTACACTTACTGTGCACATTTCATATCATGCCCTGATATTGTGCAACCCACTCGATACTGTGTTACTTTGACTGTTCATTGGCCTTGTGTTGAACCCGATTTTTTGGGTCTGACCTTTGCAGTTTCTACGCACTGTTGTGGCGAGGCAGTGCACGCGTGCGTGCACTGCAGCCACCCAGGATCGACAGTTTTGAATTGATCTTTTATGCCGTATTGGCGAGGCCGTACACGCGTGCGTGTACGACAGCCAATCAGCATTGATGTTTTTAATTGACATTTCAATTGTTTAAACTGCTTTGGATTTCTGATTTATTGTTTAACACTGTTTAGTGTTATATCTGCCGTTATCCGATTCTTTTATCAAGGAATCGGATATACGAGATTTCTGTGACTGTCGTCTTTTTGAGATTTGATTATCATTGCTTCTGTGCACTAATAACTGAGTTTGAATTAGACTGACCCGGGTATTATTTTCTTTTGAATGTAATACTCGGGTCAGACCGAGTATTTACAGGTTGTAGATTTTTAGCTTTGGGTTGCTGCTAGAGCTATGAAGACTTTTTATACCATTTGAAGTGGTCTTCGTCTTGTTGTAGTAGTCAGTGTGTCTGTTTTAAGATGATAATGTATTCATGTATATTAGTCGATAATGTACTTGTATATATAACTTCTTGAGTTGACAATTGTAGTTGTATCATTTGTATTGTGTCAAATGTATTGTAACTGATATCAGTTATTGTATATATGAGACTTTTCGTTCCATCTGTATTCCGCATTTATGTTATCTGTGTTATTTTTATATCCATTGTCCTAAACTATTATAGCCACTGTGTAGTAGCTTTGAGTTTGTATCGGTATGTTGGGTTTCCTCTAAAGATGAAATGCAATGTTTTATTATCTGACATATCGGTACTCGTACAAGGCAATTACATAGATGGTCGCTCCTCAACAGCCTTATTCTCCGTGCTAGTTGACAGCACTACACCGTAGTGTTCTTGGCTAGCGTGGGTATAGAGGTGGGGCGTCACATGGACAAACACTTTAGTTGTTTACATTTTAGGGAGGAGACCTATTTACAATAACTTCAAAGTTTTGTAGATAAGATCTAGAAACCAAATGGAATGTATGAGTTGTTCTATAAGAAGAATGGATTTATTTTTATTAAATTCTACAATGCTGACGACTGTAGTAAAATCATACGGTCAGACTATAACAACCCGCATATTTTATGATTGAATATTTAAATATATTTTTTAAATATAGAACCGTTAATCGGATTAAAGTCTAAAAAGCTACTTTTTGTAAATAGTCGAATTGGGACTTGAGACCATCTCCATTGAGTCAAAAATGTCGTTTACAAATTTTTTGAGTATAAACATCGATATGTTTGGAGTTGAGTAAAATTTTGATGTTTTCATTTAGGGCTTTGGGTTTGGGTTTCAGCCCAGTAACCCAACATATCAACCCAGCTCCACTCCACTCCTCTTCACTCCTTCATAATATTTCCTAATACTCAAGCTTTAGAAAAATGGGGGAAGAGAAAAAGAATTAGAATTCCTAAGCCCTAATCTTCTTTGCAAATACAAATTCTTGCTCCAAATTCAAAGAGAAGCTAAGGTGAGCATCATCTTCTTCTTCTCCATCTCAATCTCTCTCCAATATCAGAAATTTCCTATAACCTAATTTTAGAAATTATTGCTTCTAGACTTAGATTGGAGCTTCTAGAGTTAAAGTGGTAGAGTAGTTGATCTTCCTTTGCTTTCAAGCTTCTGCTTCATCATTTTTGGGTTTAAAGGTGAGTTTTTGAACTCACATCTATTTCTATAGATATCGTTGTTGTTGGGTATGAATTCCTAACACTTATTTATGTTCATTTGCTTTCGATTTGGATCGATTTGGTGGATTGTTCAATTTTTGGTTTTCGGAATCCAATTTTGTAAAAATCCAATCTTTGATGTTTGAACACGTCAGTGGAGCATTTCGGAGGGGCCATACAAGTCTAGGTTGTCGTTTGGCGTAAATCCTCAGTCGTAGTTGCTCGTTCGTTCGCTTCCATCTGTGTTATCGAATTTGCGCCAAAGGGGCGCTAGGCTGAATATGCTTCTAAGCAGGTTCAGTCCACTGAACCAGGAGGTCAGTCGACTGAACCAGAATATGAAAAATGTTTAGAAGCAGGTTCAATCGACTGAACCATTGCACCAGTCGACTGAACCAGGACCCAGGAAATTGCTTGGGTCTGCATCTGTCGACTGACCATCTAGGTCAGTCAACTGACCCTTGGGACACAAAATTCGTGTCCCTGTGTTAGTCGACTGACCACCTGGTTCAGTCGACTGACCTGCTTGTCTCAACCAAATTGATTATTTTTCTTTGATTTCTAATTTTTATCGATTCGTGATTATCTGATTTGTTGTTATCATTTATTATCTACTCTGATGACTTCTTTTTCGGGATTTTTAAGGATATTCATTTTGATGGATTCAGTATCGATTTCTTTGGATTTGTCGTACGTGAATTTTTGATGATTGATTGTTTCTACAATCATTCCCATGACTTGTCACTTTAAATTACAAAGGTTTCTATACTAGTAGTAAATATTCAAACTCTTTACAAAGATGATTTCAACTCTATTTTAAATACAAAGCTCGTTTATAAAACCGTTCTCTAATCTATTAGTATATACAAACCTTTACCTCATTCGTATGAGAAAATCTAATTAAACGGCTTAGCAAAATAAGTGGTATGAAATGCTTGAATTTACTTCGTCGGTTAATTTATGGACTTGTTCGATTAAAAATCTTGTGACAATTTTTGAGTGGAAATCTAAAATTTGTTCGTAAATATTTAAGTTAAGCTAGTGGTTATGGGACATGAAGCTAAACTCTTATATTTACTGGCTTAGTGTAATTCACACTTTTTGTTGATCGATGATGATCATTTTGTGATTTAGACTAGCGATGTGCGATGTCTATTTGTTTGTGTGGGGACTAAAAACCCCGTTTGTGGAGCTTCGGTTCAAATTTGGCGGGGTAGTGACCCGTGATCTTCGTGCCGTTTGTGGAGCTTCGGCTCAAATTTTATGGTTAGCGACCATGGAATAGCATTTCGTTTGTGATACACGTGTTGGTGAGTTTTCATGCTCCCGTTTGTGATAGGCCTTCCCCCCTTTGTGATTACTGGATTTCTAGTTGACGATTTCTAGAATTTGTGTTTCACCTCTTTTATGATTGGCAATGATACGTTTATCAATAATTGGGGTTTGGTGAATAAAATAAAGAATATGATATTCTTTTTGGTGCTTTGAGGTTCTTAAGATATTGTATGATTTTGTTGTTGTTTAAATTATATTTGTCACGGTTTGACATTTTGGTTGTCATACGTTTTTGTTATATCTCTACTCATATCTCATTTTATATATGATAATTATAGCTAGACAGATCCGTTTATTATTTTCTTCTTAAATAATACTCAGGTCAGACCGAGATGTCATAGGTGCTTCTGCTTGACTCCTTATCTGGGACCATCTTCTGACTTTTGTCTAACTACATTAGATTGGTAGTTTTTGTTGTTATACATTTGAGATAGAGACTCTCTGATGTATACATATTCTTTTGTCTTGCACTTGTATATATTCTTTTGTAAAGTAGTGGATCTTATATGACAACTATTCTGATGTACACTTTTATGATCGATATTCATATCTGATTCCGCCTTTGTGATATGAATTTCTGTGACTGATTTGTGTTATGTTTATTTCCATATTTGTTTCCGAAGGCCTCATAGCCACTGTGTGGTAGCTTCGAGTTTGTATTTTATATGTTGGATTCCCTCTTGAAATGAAATGTAAGTTATTTTATCTGATATATCAGTACTCGCCCAAAGCAATTACACAGATGGTCACTCCTCAACAGCCTTATTCTTCGCGCTAGTCGACAGCATTACCCAGTAGTGCTCTTGGCTAGCGTGAACATAGAGGTGGGGCGTCACAGCTTGGTATTAGAGCCAAACTTCGGAACAATATAGAATAATCTAGCAAGGATCATTGTCCTAAGTCTTTCTTAGGAATCGTGCCATAGGATTTAATTCGAGTCTTCGTACCATTCTATCCTATTTCTTTTTATGATGCCATGTTTTATCAATCAAGTTTGTTTGATATTGATTTTGTGAATAACCTTTTTCCTCTTTTCTTTCTTTCTTAAAGAAGAGAAATGGTTAGACCAGGCCATCCCAGCACCGGTCAATCTAGTGCTACTCCTCAGGATGGAGTATTTATGTCTGCTCAGTAACTTCTAAATCTTGTAAGGAATGCTCAATCTATCGGACCCACTCTAGAGCCCACCCATCCTAAATCTGGGTTTGCACGCTTGTGCAGTTATTACACCAGTTTGGGTGTAAAGCCATTCAAAGGTTCCAAGAGCGTTATAGAAGTCCATGCTTGGCTTCGAACATGCGACCGCATCTTTTCTCGCATGAATCCTAATGATCTCCATCGAGTCCAAGTGGCTTCTAGCATGCTGCAAGAAAGAGCGTTGGATTGGTACGAGCTTTTGATCTCTGAAATTAGTGAAGCGGATCTTACTTGGGAGCAATTCCGGCAAAGATTCGAGTTAAAATTTGTGCCAAAGGCTGAAAAAGTATCTTTGGCCCGTCGCTTTATCGACCTTGTTCAAGGTGAATCTTCTATGACCGACTATGTCGCATCTTTTGAATCTCTCTCTAAATATGGGTCGAGTATATTAATACCCCATTGAAGAAAAATCAGAGATTTGTTTATGGGTTGAACAAAAACCTTAAAAAGCCATTACTTTTGAAATTAGAAGTTTCTTTTGATCAACTTGTTGATATTGCTCTTCGACTCGAAGAGGCCGATAAAGATAGTGATGCTGAGGTCAAACCAAACATCAATAAGAAAAGACCTTTTAAATTCAAGCCTAATCTCAACAAGATAGGGAAGCAAACAACTTTGGTAGCAAATACTCCTATCTCTCGTCGTGGAGAATGTTACAATTGTGGTTCTAAGGACCACTATGCAAACATGTGCCCGAAGTCTCTTCTTGCCGCTATTGCAAGAGTTTGGGTCATACTATATCTTCGTGTCCCAAACTTAAAGGCAAGAAGGAGGGCAAGCTAAATGTTGTACAAGCCCCTACTAACACTTCTCGTGGTCAAGGTATTTCTCATTCTATCCTTGATGCCATTATTATATTTCGTGATCTTTCTATTCGAGTTCTTTTTGATACAGGTGCATCACACTCTTTTATATCAAAAGAACTTGTTGATGCTTTGTCTTTGAATGTTATTGGCTTGATGACTTCTTTAAGAATTGTGAATACGGTCAGTGGATCTGCAACACTCAGTTTACTTTGTAAAGATGTCGAAATTATTTTATGTGATTACTCTTTCCGTGCCGATTTGCATGTTATGCGTTACCTTGGTTTCAGAATGATTTTGGGAATGGATTGGCTTAACCGTTATGAAGTCCATATCTTATGTCCTGAGCGGACTATGTATCTTTAGCATCCTCAATCTGTTAAGCAGATTTCTCTTGTTTTGAAAGATTCAGATTCCAATTCGAAAGCATCCTTGTATTCTCTAAATCCCCATGATGACGATAATGTTGATGAGGAAGATGTCATTTCTCTCATTCACATTGTTCGTGAATTTCCCGACATATTTGAGCCCGTTTTTGGATTACCACCTAAGCGAGCAATTGATTTCAGAATTAATCTAATCCCTGGAGCTTTACCTATCACTCGTCCTCCTTATCATATGTCCAATAAGGAAAATGAGGAGATGCGTAAAAAATTATCCGAATTGGAAGCAAAGCAGTTTATTCAATCTAGTTCCTCTCCATGGGGAGCTTCAGCTATTTTTGTGAAGAAATCTGATGGTACACTTAGGCTTTGCGTTGACTATCGCAAGCTTAATGATCTCACCATCAAGAATAAATATCCCTTACCTCGGATTGATGATTTATTCGATCAACTTAGTGGTGCTAAAGTCTTTTCACAGTTAGACTTAGCAACCGGTTTTCATCAGCTTCGTATTGCAGAGGATAGCATTCCTTTGACATCGTTCCATACTCGTTATGGATCTTATGAATGGCTTGTTATGCCATTTGGTTTGACGAATGCTCCAGCTTATTTCATCGACCTTATGAATCGAGTTTTCAAAGAGTTCCTCGATCGATTTGTTCTTATCTTTATAGTTGATATTCTTATTTATTCTAAAACCAAGGAGGAGCATGAAAATCATCTTCGGATCGTGTTGGAAACTCTTAGGAGCAACTAATTGAAAGCAAAATTTTCTAAATGTCACTTTTGGAAATCTCGAGTGAAATTTTTGGGGCATATTATTTCTGAATCCGGAATTTCCATGAATCCTTCAAAGATTGAAGCGATTCAAAATTGGAAGAGACTGGAGAGTGTGACGGAAATTCGTAGCTTTCTCGGATTGGCGGGCCATTACCGTCGGTTCATAAAAGACTTTTCTAAGATTTCCGTACCTCTCACTAGTTTGACAAAAAGGGGAGTTAAATACATTTGGTCAGAAAAATGTGAAGCTTCGTTTCAAAAATTAAAAGAACTCCTTTCCGATGCTCCAATTCTTGTGATTCCCGATGGGAACCAAGACTTTATTGTTTACACCGATGCGAGTCGTGTTGGTTTGGGAGCCGTTCTCATGCAGAGGGAACGTGTTATCGCTTATGCTTCTAGGAAATTAAAGCCTGCCGAGACTAGATATGCCACTCATGATTTATAGCTCGCAGCAATTGTTTTCGCCTTTAGAATTTGGCGTCATTATCTTTTGGGAGAGAAATTTGTTCTCTACACAGATCATAAATCTTTGAAGTATTTATTTTCTCAAAAGGAACTTAATTTGCGTCAACAACATTGGCTCGAGTTCCTCGCATCTTATGATCTTGATATTCTTTATACTCCCAGAAAGGGAAATCGTGTTGTTGATGCCCTTAGTCATAAGCAACAAGCAGTTTTTTCTATGATGATATCTAAGTGGAATGATCTTGCGACTTTATCCACTTGTGAGATTCGAGATCGTGAATCCAATTCATGTTCATCTCTTGTTTTATATAGCCTTGAGGCTCATCCTTCTCTTTTAGACCGCATTCTTGAAGCTCAAAAGCATGATCCCGAATTGGTTCTTCTTAGCCAAAGTTGTAGGGTTAAAATTGATATTGAAGGTTTGAAAGACTTTGATACTGATGCTCGTGGCGGCATTCAAAAATTTGGTACTCTTATTGTGCCAAATATTATTGATCTTCGTAAAGACATTTTAGAAGATTCTCATCATTCTAAATTTACCATTCATCCCGGTTGTAGTAAAATGTACGCGGATATGAAGCGACTTTATTATTGGGATGGAATGAAATTTGATATTGCTAACTTTGTTAACCGTTGCGTGACTTGCTAACTCGTTAAGGCCGAGCATCGAAGGCCCGGTGGGTTATTGCAACCTTTGGAAATTCCAATATGGAAGTGGGATCAAATTTCCATGGACTTTATTGACGGTCTTCCCCGTTCTCGTTCGGGCCATGATAGCCTATGGGTGATAGTAGATAGACTTATAAAATCCTCCCATTTTATTCCCGTTCGGTCCAATCCGACCGTACCTATTTTGGCTAAACTCTTTGTCAAAGAAATTGTTAAATTGCATGGAGTTCCTACTTCTATTGTTAGTGATCGTGATCCATTGTTTACTAGTGGATTTTGGAAAGGTCTTCAAAAAGATTTGGAAACGAAGCTTAATTTTAGCACCGCTTATCATCCCTAGTCCGATGGACAAACCGAGCGGGTGAATCAAACTCTTGAAGGTCTTCTTCGTGTATGTGTTCTCGATTTTGGTGGAAGTTGGGAAGATCATATTTCTCTTGTTGAATATTCCTATAATAATAACTTCCAATCTAGTATTGGTATGGCACCTTTCGAGGCACTATACGGAAGGCCATGCCGATCTCCTTCGTGTTGGCTTGAAGCCGGGGAAAAACTGGTTTTAGGTCCAGATTTTATTCGGGATGCCACATAAAAGATCGACCTTATTCGTCATAGGATGAAAGAAGCTCAAAGTAGGCAAAAATCCTATGCCGATAATTGAAGAAGGAAATTAGAATTTTCTGTGGGAGATTTTGTATTTATTCGTGTTTCACCTATGAAAGGTGTTGTGCGTTTCAGTCAATCGAGAAAATTAGTACCTCGATATATTGGCCCATTTCCCGTCACCGAACGCATTGGTTTCGTGGCTTATCGCCTTTTATTACCGACTTAGTTTTCTACTATTCATGACGTATTCCACGTCTCTCAACTACGGAAATGCCTTCGAGATTCCGATTTTATTCTTGAGCCGGGTGTTATTGATGAAATTAAAGTTTCGCCTAATTTGACTTATGAGCAACATCCTATTCGTATCATTGCTCCGAAGATTAAACGCCTTCGAAATAAAGACGTTCCTCTTGTGATAGTTCAATGGTCCTCAAATCCTAAGGATTGCTCTTGGGAATCCAGAGAATTCATCGAGCGAACACATACGGACTTGCTCTCTTGTGCTCCTTAAGGTGAACTTCTTATTTCAAATTTCTTCTTTTTGTGTTGATATGCTTTTGTTGTTGTTACTTCTTATTTATTTCTTAAAGATTACGAGGACGCAATTTCTTTAAGGAGGGGAGTCTATGACAACCCGCATATTTTACGATTGAATATTTAAATATTTTATTTAAATATAGAACCGTTAATCGGATTAAAGTCCGAAAAGCTACTTTTTGTAAACAGTCGAATTGGGACTCAAGACCACCTCCATTGAGTCCAAAATGGCGTTTACAACTTTTTTGAGTATAAACATCGATATGTTTGGAGTTGAGTAAAATTTTGATGTTTTCATTTAGGGCTTTGGGTTTGGGTTTCAGCCCATTAACCCAACATATCAACCCAGCTCCACTCCACTCCTCTTCACTCCTTCATAATATTTCCTAATACTCAAGCTTTAGAAAAATGAGGGAAGAGAAAAATAATTAGAATTCCTAAGCCCTAATCTTCTTTGCAAATACAAATTCTTGCTCCAAATTCAAAGAGAAGCTAAGGTGAGTATCATCTTCTTCTTTTCCATCTCAATATCTCTCCAATTTCAGAAATTTCCTATAACCTAATTTTGGAAATTATTGCTTCTAGACTTAGATTGGAGCATCTAGAGTTGAAGTGGTAGAGTAGTTGATCTTCCTTTGCTTTCAAGCTTCTCCTTCATCGTTTTTGGGTTTAAAGGTGAGTTTTTGAACTCACATCTATTTCTATAGATATCGTTGTTGTTGGGTATGAATTAATAACACTTATTTATGTTCATTTGCTTTCGATTTGGATCGGTTTGGTGGATTGTTCAATTTTTGGTTTTTGGAATCCAATTTTGTAAAAATCCAATCTTTGATGTTTGAACACGTCAGTGGAACGTTTCGGAGGGGACATACAAGGCTGGGTTGTCGTTTGGCGTAAATTCTCAATCGAAGTTGCTCGTTCGTTTGCTTCAATCCATGTTATCGAATTTGCCCCAAAGGGGGGCTAGGCTGAATATGCTTCTGAAGCAGGTTCAGTCGACTGAACTAGGAGGTCAGTCGACTGAACCAGAATATGAAAAATGTTTAGAAGCAGGTTCAGTCGACTGAACCAGTGCATCGGTCGACTGAACCAGGACCCAGAAAATTGCCTGGGTCTGCATCAGTCGACTGACCATCTGTTTCAGTCGACTGACCCTGCGGACACAAAATTCGTGTCCATGTGTCAGTCGACTGACCACCTGGTTCAGTCGACTGACCTGCTTGTCTCAGCCAAATTGATTATTTTGCTTTGATTTCCAATTTTTATCGATTCGTGATTATCCGATTTGTTGTTATCATTTATTATCTACTCTAATGACTTCTTTTTGGGGATTTTTGAGGATATCCATTTTAATGGACTCAGTATCGATTTCTTTGGATTTGATTCACGTCTTCGTATGTGAATTTTTGATGATTGATTGTTTCTACAATCATTCCCGTGACTTGTCACTTTAAATTACAAAGGTTTCTATACTAGTAGTAAATATTCAAACTCTTTACAAAGATGATTTCAACTCTATTTTTAATACAAAGCTCGTTTATAAAACCGTTCTCTAATCTATTAGTATATACAAACCTTTACCTCATTCGTATGAGAAAATCTAATTAAACGGCTTAGCAAAACAAGTGGTATGAAACTCTTGCGTTTACTTCGTCGGTTAATTTATGGACTTGTTCGAATGAAAATCTTGTGACAATTTTTGAGTGGAAATCTACAATTTGTTCGTAAATATTTAAGTTAAGCTAGTGGTTATGGGACATGAACCTAAACTCTTATATTTACTGGCTTAGTGTAATTCACACTTTTTGTTGATCGATGATGATCATTTTGTGATTTAGACTAGCGATGTGCGATGTCTATTTGTTTGTGTGGGGACTAAAAACCCCGTTTGTGGAGCTTCAGCTCAAATTTGGCGGGGTAGCGACCCATGGTCTTCGGGCCGTTTGTGGAGCTTCGGCTCAAAATTTATGGTTAGCGACCATGGAATACCGTTCCGTTTGTGATACACGTGTTGGTGAGTTTTAATGCTCCCGTTTGTGATAGGCCTTCCCCCCCTTTGTGATTTCTGGATTTCTAGTTGACGATTTCTAGAATTTGTGTTTCACCTCTTTTTATGATTGGCAATGATATGTTTGTCAATAATTAGGGTTTGGTGAATAAAATAAAGAATATGATATACTTTTTGGTGCTTTAAAGTTCTTGAGATATTGTATGATTTTGTTGTTGTTTAAATTATATTTGTCACAGTTTGGCATTATGGTTGTCATACGTTTTTGTTATATCTCTACTCATATCTCATTTTATATATGATAATTATAGCTAGACTGATCCGTTTATTATTTTCTTCTTAAATAATACTCGGGTCAGACCGAGATGTCACAGGTGCTTCTGCTTGACTCCTTATCTGGGACCATCTTCTGACTTTTGTCTAACTACATTAGATTGGTAGTTTTTGTTGTTATACATTTGAGATAGAGACTCCTTGATGTATACATATTCTTTTGTCTTGCACTTGTATCTATTCTTTTGTAAAGTAGTGGATCTTATATGACCACTATTCTGATGTACACTTTTATGACCGATATTCATATCTGATTTCGCCTTTGTGATATGAATGTCTGTGACTGATTTGTGTTATGTTTATTTCCATATTAGTTTCCAAAGGCCTCATAGCCACAGTGTGTTAGCTTCAAGTTTGTATTTTATATGTTGGATTCCCTCTTGATATGAAATGTAAGTTATTTTATCTGACATATCGGTACTCACCCAAATCAATTACACAGATGGTCGCTCCTCAACAGCCTTATTCTTCGCGCTAGTCGACATCATTACCCAGTAGTGTTCTTGGCTAGCGTGAGCATAGAGGTGGGGCGTCATATAGACCCTTATACCATTGGCTCCAGAATCTTGATCATCAAAAAATGGAAACCTGGCATTGCAATTACCAAAGATTCCTTTTCTACCATACCAATATGGACACGGTTAACAAATTTGAAACTTGAATATTGGAATAATGAGGGTATAAGCAGAATAGCTGGTGTTCTTGGTCGACCTATTCGAATGAACTCCACAACGGCAATGGAAAATAGATTTAATTACGCGCATGTTCTGATTGAAGTCGCTGTACAATTCACTTACCCAAAGATAGTGCAAATGGATATATACAATGGTGAAATGGACATAATTTAGGTAGAATATGAGCAAAAAATTACACCATGTTCGCTATGTCATGTTTTCGGTCATATAGATTCAAATTGCAGCAAAGTAATTACACAATAATGGTGACCGAAACATAATACAAGAAGTATCAGCAAGACAGTTCAATCAGAAGCAAAAAATACAACAAGTATCAGTTCGTCATCTTAACCAGAATCAAATTTATCTATAGCTACTACATCAACAAATTTACAATATACCGATGTTCTTATTACAAACACAAAACAAAAAATTACAAATTCAAACATCCCTCTCCATAATCCTTTTTCATTCCTCATGGATATCCCCAAAACATCTATTGACATGCCATCAGACATCACCGATGATTTATCTTCAACTTCGATCATTTCAGCACCTGCACAGAACCAAGCCATCACGATCACGCATACAACAGTTGAACCTGCATTCTCCGATGTAATTCTGGAAAATAAAGATAGCACTAGTCATAAAGATACAAGAACTTTCATACAGGAATTGTAAATCAAATCCCAGAAATAGGCAGTCCAAGCAACTCTACAATTAATGTCTCCCCCATGGTATCGAAGAATCCCACGTATATGAAAAAGCGGGAGACACTCGAAAATCCCACAAGAACTATCAAAGCTCCTCCTAAAAGAACTACAAGGAGCACTATGAAGGTTAAATGAACATCATGACATGGGATATTAGAGGTATGAATACCGATGATAAAGTCAGTCAGGTATTCACACTTCTAAGATCTCACAAGCTTACCATGATAAGCTTAGTTGAGACCAAGTTAAGTACCACTAACATAGATAAACTGTAGTTGAAACTACCCAAATGGAATATAGTACATAATAATGATGAAGATAGAAAAGGTTGAATTATGATTCTACTGGATACATCCGTCAGTGAACATAATATATTCAGCAATCATAGCAACATATTACACTACTTTTATCAAATAATGGTGGCATGCAATGCTATTGCACATGTGTATACGCTAGTAACTCATTTTTATAATGCCAGAAGTTATGGGATTTGCTTCGTCTTGACGCTTCAAATATAGGATCTTCATGACTAGTAATGGGGGATTTTGATAATGCTCTTAACCTGAAGAACAAAAAGGGAGGATTGCCAATCCCTTTTTCCTACTTAAATACTTTTAAAAACTACATATTTAATTGCAGTTTGGTTGAATCTTTTTTACAGGGATGTAAATTAACATGGCAGAGTAGAGGAATTGTAACAAACATAGACAAAGTTCTAGTCAATTATGAATTTATGTCTATGTTTCCACAATTCAGCACCATTGCCTTGCCGTCATCTTTTAGCGACCATACCCCTAATTTAATATTTTTTTAGTTCCCAAAATTGGCATAAAAAAAGAGCTCCTTTCTGATATATTAACGATTGGTGTTATATGGTAGGGTATGGCCAGTGCATTGCAAATGGGCTGTCAACTGACACATGGGGTTCTCCAGTTATAGAATAATCTCCAAATTAAAGGTAATTAAGAACGAGCTAAAAGAATGGCACAAGTTAAGAGTAAAGGATAACATCATAGTTAAGCTACACTCTGAATTTGACACAATGTTTTATCTCGCGGATCAAACCCAGAAAATTGCATCCTATATGATACTATTTATCATATTAGTCAGAAGTTAAATGATCAACTCGGAAAGCAACATGAATTTCTTCGGCAACAAAGCAAAGTGCTACGACTTCAAAAAGGTGATAGTAATACTAAATACTTCTATGCCAAAATGTCAATGCGACGACATAGGAATAAAATTCAAGCTTTAATGGATGCACAAGGACAGTATATATATGACTGTAACAGCATAAAGACTGAAGCTATGCAATATTATCAAACACTATTTAATGAAGACTCTATGAATTTTTCCTCCTATTAGCACCAGAATGCAAATTAATAATACAGGGAGAGAATACTTAACTTCTCCAGTCACGCTGGATGAAATCGAAAAGGCTCTGTTTTCGATTGAAGATGCTAAAACCTGGGGCCCGATGGCACTCATCCAAATTTTACAAACTGCATTGGATGGACCTGCAAGAAAGCATTTTCAACATCGTATCAGAAATATTTCAAAGGAAACTTCCAAAGACTGTAAATCATAATTTTATTACTTTAATCCACAAGAAAGATAAGCCTCAATCAATCTCAGATTAAAGACCTATTGCGTGTGCTAATGTCCTATACAAAATAGTATCAAAGATTCTTTGTAATCGAATTAAATGATTTCTTCCTATTTTAATTGCAGAAAATCAATCATCTTTTATACTAGGGAGAAGAATTGGTGAAAACGTCTTGCTGGCTCATGAACTAATCCGGGACTTTTATAAACGAGTTAAATAAAAAATGTGCATTAAAATTGATCTCAAAAAGCATACGACATGGTTAATCAGGAGTTTGTAATTCATATGCTCTCATCTATGGGCTTCCCTGCACATATAGTAGAGCTTATCTATAAATGTATTTCTACGCCTACTTTTTCCATTATGGTCGATGGGAGACCACAAGGATTTATTTATTCCAACATAGGGCTCTGGCAAGGAGACCCACTATCCCCCTATTTATTTTGAATAGCAATGGAATTCTTTACATTATTAATGGAGAGGGAGTAGTTAATAGACATCTACAGCTTATATCTACCATTTAACCTATAATCACCCATCTACTATATGCTGATGACATCATGGTTTTTCTATCTACTACTACAGACAATGCTACCTATATGAATCATATTTTTACTACAATGGAGGAGACCGTTGGATTAAAAATAAATCAGTCTAAATGTCAGATATTTTTTATCACTGGGGCAATTTACAAGTCGGAAATTTCAAGCATTTTCCACATATCACAATAAGAATTACCAGTAAAGTATCTTGGCATTCCTTTGTTAGTGGACTATAGTCACTCTACACATTATTTACCCCTACTAAATAAAATATCCAGCAAGTTAGAAGGATGGGATAGCAATTTACTAACAACAACTGAAAGAGCAGAACTGATTCACAGTATAATAACCCCAATTGTTATGTATTGGTTACTAATATATAACCTGCCCCACTCAGTGTTGAACAAAATTTATAAACTATGTGCAGATTTTTTCTGAAAGGGAAAGCTTCAAAAAGTATCCTAGGATACATTATGCAAACCAAAGATTAAAGGAGGGGTTGGATTGCGGAAATTCACAGATCTTAACAAAACTGTAAGAATTAAACTTTTGTGGAATCTACTAACAACTGATTGCTTATGGTCCAGATGGATGAGGATTAAGTATATGTCAACGGAAAATTTCCGAGTTTTACCCATTGAAACAACTACTCTGGTATAATGAAATCGATTCTAAGGCAATGCGACATAGCTGCATCAATCATGACTCGAGTTATTATCAATGAGGAAAACACGGATTTATGGTTTGACCCTTAGATAAACGATAAATCCCTTGTCGAATTAATTGGCTGGAACATAATTCATTTGGGCAATACAGCCAATAGTAAAGTTAGTCATATTATAAGGGATCGACATTTTCAGCCTCAGCTATTATCAGAAACTAGGGAAGTTGCAACCCAAATTAAGCAGGTGAAAATTATTTTTGATAATCCTACTAATTATTGGAAATATTTTGATAAAAGAAAATGCGTGTATTCCACAGTTTGGAATGGAATTCGACAATATGCTGACATTGGCGATTATTTCAAATTGATATGGCATAACAAAACGGCCAAAAAAATTTCTTTCACTACGTACATGGCTTATTTACAACGCTTAACAACAGCGGACCGATTACTAAATTGGGGTATAACTACTGATTTAAGGTGCGTTCTCTGCAACGGACATAATGAAAACCACCAACACTTATTTTCGAGTTGTGAATATAGCACTTATCTGTGGGATGCTTTGCTACTCAAACTCGATATACAACCGGTTGTTGTCACCTCGTTGCGACACCAACTCTCTAATCTAAGGCTCAACTTCATAACACCAACAACATCGCGAGATTTGGCTTATGTGGCAGCATCTACACTTACACATCATATTTGGCTCGAACAAGTACATCGACGGTTTGAAAACAAGACTTGTTCGAAGGAGCAAAGGTTGAAATTAATGGAAATAGATGTTCGCCTTCAGCTAGCTCGACGCGTTCATCAACGACGACCAAACTCAATAGTGAGAGGGATTTTACATAGATGGGGGATTGAATTGAGGGATGCTGGATAATGGCGGCATGTTTTGGAGAAGTGTGGGATATAAGGGTTTCTGTGTAGCTTATGGTATTGGGCTGGATCGGGTTGCGCTTGGCGTGTGGAGGTGTAATGTTGCCCATTATTTTGGGCCAGTTTGTTTAAGATGTGTTTTCATTTTGTTTTCTTCCTTTGTAATGTGTGTTAATACCTATATTGGAGTTTGTATATATAGGGGATGTCGTGCTCTTTTTCCTTACCACAACGGTAAGGTTTTTTAAGGAAGCAAATTCTGCTATATAATGGTTCTCATACGTCATTAATAAAGAACCTTTTCATTTAAAAAAAAATAGAATTTTAGAATTTTATTTAAAGATAATTGGAACTAGAGTTTAGATAAGAATATTTATCTAGTTTGAATATTTCTAAGTATAATAAGAATTTGAGATTAGTAAGACTTCTTTATAAAAACATTGTTCATTGTTAAAATAATTTAAAAAGTCATTTTATTTATTTGGCTATGGTTTAAATACTTAAGCTTTTGATTTATGAAGCTATTAGTAAGTAATTAAATAAAAGTGGTTGTTTTATTCTTTTTGGGTTGCAATTTAAAACTAAAGCCCAAAATAATGTTTATTTTATTAATTACTTAAGAAATTCTCTTATCTAAATGTTGAGCTTTGGTTTTAAGCACTTGAGTAATAATCATAGCTTAAGAAATAATAAGAAAGGGACTTTGTTAAATATATATAAAAGTAGATAGAAAATTCCTTATTTCTTTTGTTGGGCTTAATTTCAAACCTAAGCCCATTTTAGTATGAGCAAAGGAGAAATCCTCCTTTGCACTGTACCGTACATTCATTACAGTAAAGAAAAAACTTTTTTTCATTTCTCCTTTTTAGCACGTTAATACAAATAAAAGTAGTAGTTAGAAAATTGGAATCTCCTTTTCTTTTAAAAACCTAGATGCAAGAATCAGCAAAGAAAAATCAAATAAATTCTAGAAATTCGAGATAAAATCAAAGTTTTCCTAGCCCTAATTCACCTCTTTGTCCAATTAATTTCAGCTTATACTGTTTTTTGATTTTTGGCTTGTTCATCTTTTGGCTGAGATAAATTTCTAGGGTTTGCTGAAAAATTAAAAGTAGAGAATAAATTGATGTTTAACAAGCTACTGCAAGGTGAACGGTGAGTTAAACCTCACAAAAATCTTTCTCTAAACTTCTAATTGCATGTTAATTTAAAATCAGTTCCTTGATGGCAATTAATTGTGAAAATTAGTGATCTATTTATATGTAGTTTGCATTGCTATGAATTACTAGTCACTATCAACTTAGATGCTTATTGTTCTTGAATGAAAACCTATATTGTTATAGTTTGCTTATACATGTTTTTGGGGGTTCAATGCAAGTATTTGATTGTTATATACCATATAATATTGCTGAAAATGAGTACATTGCCATAGTTTGCCCTGATGTTCGGCAGGAAATGAAAACCCGGAGCGAACTTCTTTGGAATTCATGTTCAATCGACCGAACAATAGGTTTAGTTGACTGAACGAGATGACCTAGAGCTTATAGCTCCAGGACATATGTAACACCCCTAATTTTTAATAACATTATTCAGGAAATTTAATTAGATAAATTAAATAGAATAATGTAAATGTTAAGTGATAAGGGGGTAGAGAATTTAATAAATTTAATTAAGGCCATGCCTAATAAAATAATTAAATGGGCCTAAGAATGGGTTTTAGGATAATTAAATTACATAAGGCTATATTAGGAATTTGTCACCCATAACCCTTACCCTTATATATTTTCGTTCCTACCTTTTACTTCCCATTCACATCATTTTGGAAACTAAACGTAAGAAGGAGACGCCGGCCATTAACAAGAGGAATACAAATTAAAAGCTAGAGAACGAAGCTTAGGGGAAATCAATCTCAATCCAATCTTCTTATCTAAAGCAAGGTGAATAATAATTCCATCTCTATTTTGTTTTGAATCATATATTTTCGGATTTAAGGGTACATTCATTTTTATAATGAATTAAATGACGATAGGCTTGAAATTTGATTTGTTTAATTTAAACAAGTTTGTTTAAATGGATTTATACACGGTTTTAGAGGAAAATCAAGATATATTGATGTTTAAATGCCATGGAAAACTTTTATATTATGGAGTTAGGTTTCAATTTTGATAATTTTCCAAGCTATGGAAAGATTGTTATGAATTTTCAAAGGAAATTATGGTTATTTGGGTTTATAAATTATTTTGGAAAATATATTAAGAATTTAGTTCTAGAATTTTGATATGTTGGATAACATGATTAAATTGAATTTCTGGAATTTTTTCGGATTTTTCTAATGTAATTTGCCATGGAAATTAAATTGTTTTAAAAGAGGGAATTGTTTGCAAAATTGATTTTGCTTAATGGAAGGGCTTATTTGATTAACTTAACCATGGTTTAGATCTGAAATTAGCGGCATTTATTTTAGAAAAGAATTTGAAAAAGTTAAGGCAACCAATCTTGTGTTGACATGTGGTAGGTTAGTTAAAAAAAGGTTTGCTTTAAATAGTATTAAACCATGTTTACTAAAAAAAATGGTTTCGCCTACTTTGGAAGTACCTTTTGGCACAGAGCTTCCGCCTTCAACCTAGTCGAAACCTACTAAACCGAAACCAATACACAAGGTATGACTAAGATGGTACGTAGTGGATTGGAGGAAGGCGAAAGGTAAGGTGTCGAAAGCATGGCTTCCAAAGGATTCGATACCTTGGTTTGTTTTAAAAAGAAGAGCGCCTGCCTTTGTTTTGTTTAAGCCTTCGAAGGAGTCGAAGCATAGGGTTTCGAAAGAGGTTTTAAATGGTTTCGAAAGGGATGCCATTAACATAAGTTTGCTTTCGAATGGGTTCTTTACTTATGCAGTAATACTTTTGAAAGGAGTTCCGACCTAGTTGAACCCCTGCTGCCGTTCTTTAGCCTTTCGATGGTACTAAAGATATCAATGCTGTCGGAAGGTACTTTTTTTTATAAGTATAAACCACTTCCTGTAGATTTCGAAAGGGGTTACGGGTTTTGAAGGTAATGGTTTCGAAAGGGGTTTCGACGCCAACCTTCTAATATTTTACCTGGATATTTTAAGCTTTCGAAAGGATGGTCCCGACGCCATCATGTTTCCCCAATATTTTTATATATGATAAAGGATGGTTTCAAAAGAGATGCTTTTACCTATATTCACCTAACCCAAATATTGTTTTAAGTATAAGCCCAATGGTTTCGAAATGGGGACTTTCAATGATTTCGGAAGGGTTACTTCCAATGGCGTCGAAAGGGGTACTTTCAACTGGTTTCGAAGCTATGCTTCTAAAGTTAAATGTTAATATTTTAATACAATCGAAAGGTTTCGAAAGGATGGTTTTAAAGTATTAAAAAGGCAGTAGCCTAATGTTTTGAAGATAGATTTTAATGCTTTCGAAGGAGGTCATCCTATGAAGTCGAAAGCAAGGTTTCGAAGGTTTCAAAAGGTCTTATAAACCAAACTCTATTTTCAAATGGAAAACCCATAGCTAAATTAAAGGTTGTTTTGTAATGATTTTGAGAAGAAGCTTTCTTTGATAAAATAATTGGTTAATGGGATTAACCATGTTTTATATTAAACCCATAGGAGTGGTATTGTTATGTTATTATGTTTGCTTCTTCAAACATTAATATATTCACATTATAATGAACCCATAACTGCATTTTGAGGATAAAAGGGTAGAAGAACCAGCTAGGTTAACCCAGTAGTGAATATAAATCAAGTTAACTCCAGAATGAGTTGAATTGCATCTAGGAGGTCAGAAAGACCAGAATATAGGATGCTAAAATGTTATAGAAAGATATTGGCGGGGCCAATAGGTTCTCAGTAAGCCCATAAAAACTGTGTATAGGAAAAGATATTGGCAGGTGCCAATAGGTTCATAGTCAGCCAATGAAAACTATGTATAAAGAAAGATGTCAGAAAGACATGTTCATAGTAAACCCATGAAAACTATGATTTGATATTGGCAGGGGTCAGTAGGTTTGTAGTTAGCCCATGAAAACTATATCCGGATTAAGATATTGACAGATGTCAATAGGTTCCTAGTAAGCCCATGAAAACTAGGGAAAAAAAAGGATATTGGTGTCACCAATAGGTTCCTAGTCAACCCATGAAAACTAGGATTAGAGTTAAGATATTGGAGTTACCAATAGGTTCATAGTGATCCCATGAAAATTATGTAATTGGACAGGGTGTCCTTAAATGTTTTACCGGTTATTAGTCAGCCTATGAAAACTAATAGGTTAATAGTAATCCAAGAAACTATAATTGAGACAGATAGTCAGAATGAATGGGGATGGGTAATACAGAATAGATTCATTGGTTTTGTATATCATCATATTATACTGTTTTGAATTGTTTTAACCATTGTGGATGCATGAGCACAACATATGGTTTTATAAAGGTTTTAAGATACTAGTGAGGGAAAACCCGTTTCGCTAAACGGCGTTGTCTCACTAGATATCTAAACGATTTGAGATGGTAGATTATTATTCATACCAGGCTTTATGTCTGACTCGAAGTTTATGTTTTCCCCTTAAACTCTCGGGTACTCAATTGATTTTGATTAGTTTGAGAGTTGAGGTTTTCAGGTACCTCTTAAGACGAATAAGCTTCCGGAGACGTGCAGGAGGCATGATAACTATTTAGAGTTCTGTTTTCTTTTGATTCTGATGTATTGTTTGTAATGGAATAGTTGTTATATTTCCTGTATATACTCTGATCATCCAAAGGGGCATCTTCATATGTCGCTCTTATCGTATGCTGTAATAAATATATTTTTCCTGAATGTGATTTGCGATTGTGGGATTATGTAATGAATTGGAAATATGTTGAGATGGAATATGATTTTGTTTGAATTTTAAAATTTTCCATATTCATGTGTTTCCATGTATTAATGAATCTAACACCACCGTATTTGGTCTCCGAGGATTAATAACTATGGACGACTGCAGCATCTATAGTCGTTAGTTTTGGGCCTCTAAATAGGGGGACGTTACAAGTTGGTATCAAAGCATATGTTTATGAAACTTTTAAAAAAAGTTAAACCTAAAAGATTTCCAAACATAATCCAATGGATTTGAAAATATGATATGGGTTGGGTTAGCGCTATAGTAACATACTTGTATTGGATATATATATATATATAAGTACGTATTCCCCTCTCTCTTAGACCGTTATTCTGTATCTTATTAAGGCTTGTATGCATATTTACGAGAAAGAAGATATGGAAGTAGGAAACGGAAGGGGAAATCTAGGTCGAGGAAGCACCACAACCAACAGAAATTCTCGACCTAATACCAAGAGGAACCAAGGTCAACAGGCTAATGCTAACCCAAATGTTGAGGCCAATGTAGGTGCTGGAAATCCGCCAGTAGATGTGGGGATGGTGTATTAGTTGTTAGCCATCTTTCGCAAGCTCGGTTTGTCGGTAATGTTGGAGGAGCTAATCATGTGGCTCCAGTTGGGAATAACTATGCTAAGTTGAGCAAAGACTACACCATTTTGGGTGGAAAGCTGTTTGTTGGAATAAAGGATGCTGTAGAAGTTGAGAATTGGCTATTGCACTGTGAGAGGATCTTTAATGATCTAGGCTTGGATGAATGACAAAAGAGGAGGCTGGCCTCCAAGTAGTTACAAGGGGTAGCGCTTCACTGGTGGAATAGTGTGACCGCTGAAGTTCCGGTGAAAGAACTGACAAAGGCTGATTTCATAAGGATGTTTGAGCAGAAGTTTCTATCTGAGGTTGCTAAGTCAGCATCGATGAGAAAGTTGATGGATATAGTTCAAAGAGAGATAATAGTAATCGAGTACGCTGCTAAGTTTGATGAGCTGTCTCGATATGGATATGCTTTGGTTGACACTAACATTAGAAGGAATGAGAGGTTCATTCGAGGACAAAGACCTGAGCATGCTAGGATAACCATGACCCATGTCCGAAAACCTTGTAATGTAGTGGTAGAGATGGCCATTCGCCATGAAGAGATGCTTGCTGTTTCAGCTAGAGAGAAGCAAGTTGAATCCCAGGGTCCTCAGGGAAAGAAGAGTAAATTCTTAAAGAAGATGGGAACCCAAAAAGGGGATACTGCCAAGAAGGCAAAGGCTAATTTGGTATGCTGCAAATGTGACAAGAAGGGTCATTATGCTCATGAGTGCTGGTAAGGCAAGGGGAAGAAGGCTGCAGATAAGAAGAATGCGAAGTGCTTCAACTATGGTCAAGTTGGGCATTATAAGAACCAGTGTCCAAAGCCAGTCAGGGTGGACAAGGGGAAAGTTTTTGCTGTTGGATCATCAGCTAAGCCTACTGTAGCTGATAAAGGGAAGACTGTGATGGAAGGAACGTTTTTGATTCAAAGTATACCGGTTAGGATACTATTTGATACTGGTGCATCACATTCATTTAAATCCCAATGTTTGGTTGATAGGTTATGCTTAGAACCCACATACCTTGTTACTTCCTTAAGCGTTGTGTTTGCTCAAGAATTGGGTAAACACCTCCGAGTCTGAATTTAGTTAAGTTTCCTTTAGATTGTTTGATATGCTATTTTTTTTGCCTTAATGTGTCATCAAGTAGTCATTATAGTCACAGAATACTTCACAGGCTCAGAATAGGAAAGAAACTTAAAAGAAGTAAATCACACAAGGTTTTATAGTGGTTCGGCCAGAACATGCCTACATCCACTGTCCATCTTGTTATTTCACTTTTATTTCATTACAAATACAAGTATTATTGGAAAGAGCAAAAACTTATAGTAGCTGGAGTGATTGAATCTCAGTAGATTTTTCCCTTTCTTTTCCAAAGTGTCCCCATTGTTGTTGAGAAGCTCCTTTATTTATAGAGTGAAGTTGTGAAGGGTGGAGGTGGAGTTATAACCTCCTGAGTTTGGTCCGGCATGAAGCGAGTATGTCTCGTTCGGTAGTGAGAATCTGGACCGGCATAGAGTCCAACTAGTTTTGGTTCGGTAGCGAGAGGGGGGGTTCTTAGAGTTGCTTTTTCCTTGAGGTAGAGATGCTGATTTGCTAGACCAAACATCTGGTCCGGCAAGCATATGCACCAGACCAAATGTTTGGTCCGGTGTTTAGGAGCAGTGTCAGATCAAATATCGGGTCTAGCATTCCAATGGTGTGCCGACCAGATATCTGGTCCAGCAATCCAATGTTGTGCCGGACCAGATATCTGGTCCGACATCCCGATATTGTGTCGGACCAGATATCTGGTTCGACACTTCTGGGGATGCCGAACCAAATGTTTGGTTCGACATTCCGGCTTGCATACTTCGTCCGGTTCTTTCTCTTTCCCATTTCTTCTACTGCTGTCTTTCTTGTGTGCTAATATACCGAGCCAACACTTGCCCCTCAAAGTACGTTATGTTGCTACACAATGTGCTTTGTTCGGTTTGGCACAAAGCTTCACCAACCGGTCTGAAGTCTTGGGAAACTCCTTGACTATTAGGCTACCCCTCCTTTTCTTTTAAATACCGCACCTTTCCTTCTCATTCCCTTTCTTCTACTTTTTGAAACCAAAATTCTTCAATCTCTTTCAAGTCCTTTGAAGCTTCCAATGTTCGAATTTCTCGATTTTTCCACTTTAATATTATCCAAGGTACGGTCAGTTCTTAAATTCGATTTCTGTTCTAGGGTTTTAGGGTTTAGGTTCTAGGGGAGTTTCATGGTTTTGGTAAGTGGAGAGGGCATTGCGAGCGCTGCAGCCATGGAATAGGTTAGCGAGGGCAAGTGAAGTAGCGACTGTAAGATGCCATACCCCCACTTTTTTTGAGTCAATAGGCGTCTGAGCCCCTGGAGGAGGTGGCAACTGTGTTGGCGATTCTGGGCACCATGCATACTTTGTTCGGTGCCTCGATGTGCTAAACATGAGATGGATCTCCAGATGACGCGGTGGGGTATGTAGTTAGGCCTTTGGAGTTTGAGAGGAGGAAGAAGAGATGTCGATTCCATGCTTAGATAGTGGAGTTTGAATCAAAGTAGCGCAATAGTGATTTGGTTCGGCACTTGGGGTGGTCTTCGATTTGGTTCGGTGGCTGGGTAATGCCGGACCCGATTTTGATTTGGTTCGGTGGTTATGGATGTGTTGAGCCAAGGGAGAAAACATCGAAGTGGTAACCATAAGTGTTGCACAGTTTGGTTCGGCACCATGACATTGTCTATTTTTGGACTAGTGATAGAGTGATGTCAGACCAGATTAGTTCATGTTTAGTGATCATGGATATGCCGAGCCAAGTGGGAAATCCTTGGAATAGTAGCCTGAGTTTTGTATGGTTTGGTTCGGTGTGTGGTATGAACCAGACCAAACGATAGGAAGCTTTTCAAGAGCATTTACTTTTCTACTATGATTGCACGATTACTAATATGTTAAACTCATTGCTACTACTTTATTCTTGTTACGATTGTATAGCTATCGGGGTATTGAACTTATGCATGCTTTTTATCTCCTTTTACAGGAAAGAAAATGTCGTGTACTCGTGAACTTCGATCTAAGCATGCATCTTCACAGCCTGCTGGCGCTAGTGTTTCTTCCTCTGAGGCTCCTGCTAATCCTCCCAGACAACCTAGCTACGCGTATTCTTTGGTGGAGGGTTACGCCCCAAACCAGACACTGGTGAAGCCTATCGAGAGCTACCCTAGTGTATTAACCATTGAGAAACTTAATTCCATAGCTACAACACTCGGAATTTCTCGTCGGGACATGTTGTTACCCAGACCAGACGATAGAGCATGCTCTCTCCCAGAGGGATATATGGTGTATAGCAAATACCACTGTATGTGTGGTGAAATTCCCTCGCTTACCCATTAGATTTCTAATTTTGTGGTCTATCTGAAGATCGCTCCTCTACAGCTTCAACCTAACTCTTATACAGTCCTGACTTGCCTATATCTCATAATCGTGAAGTGCTAGCAGAGTCCTCCCACTCACAGAGAGACCAGGTACTTATACAATGTGAGAAGTTACCGAAAAGGGAGCGCCTATATTAGCCTAGAGTCAGCCTATAAGTTCAAGCCTGTCCTTGACCTATATTTGAAATTCAGCATGTTTAAGAAGAAGTATTTCTTTGTGCTCGATGACACCATTCCTTAGCATGCTTTCACTTCTGGATGTAAATTTCCTTTATATCCTTTTCTACATTTTTCGCCGACTTGGCTTCTTAATGCTTCGTATCTCAAGTTGCGTAAAGGCGGCAGAGGACGATAGTCTAAAGAAGATGGACAAAGAAATCCTGGCTATTCCTGAAGCTGAGAGGGAAGCCTCATTCTTGCTTCGCGACACAGTCCTCCGCTTCTATAATCTGATTGGCCCCGGTCAATCAGTGTTTAAGATTAGGCCAAGTTCTGCCGTGAGGGCTAAAGGAGTCAAAGGAGAAGAGGGAGGCACTGGCAAAGGCAAGAAAATTATGGAAGAGCGTGAAGGAGCCGATGCTCCAAAGAAACTAAGGCGCAAGAAGAGCGTTGTTCATCCTCCTCGTTCAGGGAAGTCCTAGAACATAAGGGACGCTCCTTCTCTTGAAGGCGAGGAGGGTTCTCCTTTTGAAGATGATAGCGAGGATGAGGAAGGCTCGGAGAGAGATTTCGAGGCGATAGATTTGGTGGTTCAAGCTTCTCAAGATGTAGGATTTATGGGTAGCAAAGATCTGGGCGCAACTCCTTTGAAGAACGCCGAGGCCATGCGGGAGTAGCCCGAGCAGCTAGATCAGTCTAAGCTAGCATCCGGGCCAACTTTGGTTGCTCGTCCTTCTCAAGAGAATGTGGCGACAGACGACCTGAGCGGAGTGCCTATTCTCCCGGTTCAAAGCGGAGCGGGGATCAGTGAGATGTTCCAGCTTTTTCCAGGTGCTTTCCATTTCTGCATGGACTTTGGGGTAATTCTTGAATTTTTTTTTCTTTTTAGACGAGTCCCGACCTCCACTTGCTCCCCGGTCAAATGAGATCCAATCGCAGTGTGTCCTTCCTCTGAGTGGAATCCAGTCCCAGTGTATTCCCCAATTGAGTGAGACCCAGTCCCGGCCAGTTGATCCAGTCTCCCTTAAGGGTTTGTAGTAGCTTGTAGTGCCTAAGTGTCCTACATACCCTGTGTTTATACACTCTTTACTTCTTTGCTCTAAAATTATTGTCCATTTCGTAGGAAAAAGAAGAAATCCAAAAAGGAACGAGATGTCTAGGAGACTTGATCAATTCAAACGGATGAAAGGAGCATCCATTCATCCTAAGACTGCCTCCCAAAAGGAAAGGCCTGCACAAGAAAATTTTGAGGAGACTCAGCCTGGCTTGGACAGAGAGGAAATCCACGAGACTTCTCCAAAACGCCCAAGGTCTCATGACAAAGATTCCACCTCCCCTGGATTTCATACCTTCTCCCATTGCCATCGTCTAAATCCGTCTGACCACGAAGTGCGTAAGGTGCCTTGTGACCAAGGGGAAGAAAACATCGATGCTTACTTCTCAGACTTTCAACCGCCGACGAGGAATCCTTTCGAGAATAATCCTGATATCAATCCTAGTTATGTGGGTCGCCATCCTACGGATCCTGATATCGAGTTCCTCTTGCATCGTAATCCTATGGTTCGAATTTTAGACGTGGCCAAAACTCTCGACTTTGCTAATTTGACAACGAGAATGGTCCAGATCACTGATGAAACCAGGAAAATTATTAATTATCAATCTCGTTTGGCCAAGGCCGGTGAGTAAATCGGGAGTGTCAATATAAGGTTGCGCCTTGAGGTGGAGGATCTTCGTAGGGAACTTAGGGAGAAGGATGCGAAATTGGAGGCGGTTGAAGCGTCTCATGTGGCCGAGATAAAGAAAGCCAAGGAGGAAGCAACAAGGGAGGCCACTGAATCGTGCAAAGTATTGATCGATGAAGCTGTGAGCTCAGTAGACGAGGCTAGGCAGAAGGACCTGGAGCGGATCCGGTCTCTTAAGGGAAAGATGAAGATGTCCTAGGAAGTCTTGGCTGAGTTGAAGGAGTCCCAAGGTGAGTGGCGCAAGAAAAAATACACCTACAAGGCTAAGATCGATGCGCTAAAGGAAGAGCAGGTCCGGTTGAGGAGAGACAAAGAACAGTACATGAACAAGGTTGTGTCCCTTCAAGCCGAAGTTGACAAGTCTAGCGATTTCTGTGAGACTGTGAATCAGATGCTGAAGGACACCTACTTTATGTTCTGGAAGCATGGAAACCTTCGGTGGATGGATGATTACCCTCAAGTGATGGCTGGGATCCATACTCGGCTCATCTAGGAGACCAAGGCTGTAGTTGCCAAGGAAGAAGGTGCCATGTATGATGTTGGGATGGTGAATTGTCAGTTCACGACGGAAGAGACGAAGGTCATTGCTAGAGGATACAAGCCGTTGGCAGAGGATGAGGATGATGAAGAGGGTTCGGATCACGAGGGGCTCGGTGATCCACTGATCATCACTACAGGTACCTTGTATTTTTATTTTAGCTTCGTTATCTCTTATCATAGACTATAAGACTTATGACTTTTCTCGCTTGCCATATGTAGGGATGGCTTTAGGATAAGCTGCGCCACCTCAATCTTCAAAAGGGACCGATGGGGCATCGCTA
The DNA here is from genome assembly GCA_030737815.1 of Allium fistulosum. Lineage (NCBI taxonomy): Eukaryota > Viridiplantae > Streptophyta > Magnoliopsida > Asparagales > Amaryllidaceae > Allium > Allium fistulosum. Next base: position 1,230,381,720 of record CM060903.1, read on the forward strand.
AAAGTGGCTGAGTCCCTTGAGCGAGCCGGGACTTCAAAGGACATGTTCGGAGGAAGCGGGCCAAGTGATAAGGACGTCCCTCCTGCTTAGTCGAGAAAGTTTCCTTATTTTTTTATATGTATTTTGGAGGATGTGGGGTTGTCTTGTATATATTTTTTATGTTATAAATACAGACTTGGTGTTTTAATGTTCGTCTTTTTTTGTATGTTTATTTGAAATGATTTTTGTAACATATGATTTTATAGCTTGCCTTGCCTGCTTTTGAACTTCTTATGACTTAGTTAATTGCCATCGTGTTCTGGGATGCGGGAAACCACAAAACTGTTGCCATATTCAAGGCGATCGCGAACAATAATTACTCGGGCTATTGCCCGTGTCATGAGTATTATTCAATTTATTGTTGCCGGCATGGATACCGATCGTCAACTGCGAACTTTCCCTGGCTGCAGCCATGCCTTAATCGTGGGATTTAAAATTGGTTCGCAGTTGCCGACGAGCCGAACGCCAATGATAAACTGCCTAGGATATAAATCGTGCCTAATCCAGGGCTTATAGTTGGTTCATAATTGCCGGCTTGGGGGGCCGATCATTGGCAGTGAACTGCCCAGGCTTGTCTCATGCCTTTTGTCATGGCTATCTTATTTTCACTACTATTGGCAAGCGCTTGCAATTGATCGCAATAGGAATAGCATCAGATAAACAATTTAGTATAAACAAAAGTTGAAATAGGATAAACAACGCAAGACACCAATTTTTATAGTAGTTCGGCCGGAATATGTCTACATCCACTGTCTTTTTTTGCTTCAGTTAATACATGCTTCCTTACAATTCAAGAGAAATAACGGCGGAGGTGTTGGAGATTCCATGCTTTCCCGGACACCTCCCCATCGACTGTTGATAGGATGTAAGCTCCATTATGAAGGTCCTTATGAACAACAAACGACCCTTCTTAGATTGGGTCTATCGCTCTTGGACATGGAAAGACCCGCTTAAGTACCATGTCCCCCACTTATAGTGCCCAAGGTTTCACCTTGGAGTTATACTGCCTTGCCACTTTCTGTCTCCGTGCACCAGCTTTGAGGGCAGCATCATTCCTTTTCTCCTTGATTGGATCTAGCGACACGTTCAAGAGTTCTTCATTTTCTTCCAGAATATAATGTATCCTTCGATGTGATGGGACGATCATTTCAACTGGGAGAATGGCCTCGGCCCCGTATGCTAAGGTGAACGGCGTATGCCCTGTCGCTATTTTGTAGGAGGTTCGGTAGGCCCACAGTGTAGTAGGAAGTTCATCGACCCATGCCCCCTTGGATTTCTACGGTTTCTTTTTGATCAGCATTTTTAAAACCGTTTTTACCGCTTCGACCTGTCCGTTGGCTTGGGGATAAGCTATAGCCGAGAATCTTCGAGTAATCCCACGTTCTTGGCTTCAACTAGAGAATTCTTCGCTATCGGATTAGAGTACGTTGTCTAATATGATGTTCTATGGAACCCCATACCTGCATAATATGTTTCGTATCAGGAAGTTTATCACTTTGGTTGATGAAATCTTGTTCAAGGGTTCCGCTGCCACCCATTTGGTGAAATAGTCCACTGCCACTATGGCATATCTTGCCCCTCCTCGACCCATGGGGAGCTCTCCGATCAAATCAATCCCCCAAATTTCAAAGGGCCAGGGGCCGACCATTTGGGTCAAACTGGTAGATGGTAGCCTTGGGATATTGGCGAATCTATGGCATTTGTCACATTTTGTAGCGAACTCTATTGCGTCTTTGTTTAGTGTGCGCCAAAAGTATCCATATCGGAGAATTTTATTGGCTAGAGTTTGCCCTCAGGTGTGATCGCCACAACTTCCTTGATGGATGTTATTAAGGATATCTTTAGCTTCTTTCCTAGCAACACACCTTAGTAACGGATTGGAAAAACCGTGACGGTAGAATTGATAGAGTTAGTGGTATGCCGTAGGGGTAATTATGTAATTTATTACATATATCTAACTCGTTGACCAATCTTGTTCAAAATAAAAGGTATTTTCTTCCTATTATATACTTGATATAATGTGATTATATTAATTAATTAACTTAATTAAAAGTATATTTAATAGAAAAATCCATAAATGGTATATTTTGTGATAGTAGTTACAAAGTGTTGTAACCATGAGTAATTTATCACAACGAAACAAATATACCATTTTAAATGTTCCTAGTCAAGATGCATCGAGATTGAATATCGATGTATCCGTTGAGACTGGAGTACGTAATGCTCTCCAAATGTTGGGTAGTGTATTACTCATGACTACTGGGGGTACCTAGGGGTTACGTACTAATAGTTATTGGATAACTGTGGAATGACTCACTCGATAGTTTTATGTTGGTTAATATAACTATGGTCAAACAGAAAATATCGATGTGACTGATTTACACAGTTCTCTCGACTTAAGAATATTGTGGATCTTCAATATGAAAACTCCGCTTTGATTATAGCCAAATCATGGCATGGTGTCCATCGAGTGACTATAGTTGGGTCGAGCGGAAGTATTGGAAGTGAAGCACTGTTCAAGAAAGGATTCGTCTCTTCAGTTATATGCGGTTAGTTTCATAGTCAACTCAAGTCAACTCAAAGTCAAAGTCTCTGGCCATAGCATTTTGGTTAATAATAATTGTTATTATCGAACCAAGGACTTTGTATTTGGACTATAAAGTTGAATGTGGATGAGATTGGAATTTTGACCATTACCAAATTCCATAAGTCCAAAGTGACATAGTTTTGACGAAGAGAATTGGTGTAAACAAATGTCACAACCGGGTAATGCTTATTAAACTACAATTGGATTTTATCGAAAATGAGTAAGCGATAAATTTTCCCATAATGTCACACCACCTGCAAAGTGACGTGTGAATGTTAACATTAGAATAGTTCGATGTTATCGCGGTCCAAATTAACACCCAAGAGTTACACAGCCGAAATGATGAATTCCCTTAAGGCCGAACGATTTAATTGGTTTATAATTATTATAAATTAATTAAATTAATTAATATTTAAGAAATATTAATTATAAAATTGGAATATGGTTTGAGAAATATAAATTGTTATATATTTATAATAGTTATAAATGTACCAACCGATATACGATATCGATAGGCGATTAAATTAGATTTATTTGTATAGCAGTTTGACTTGGGCTTAAATGGGTTTAAAGCCCATCATTAGGGCTGCAAATTTAGGTTTTGACAAGTTATTGGAGGCGGCTAAAACTTAGGATTAGACCTAGAGATGGATGGCTAAAATTAAGAGAGAATAGTAATGAGATTGTCCTAATATCTCTCTTGTACATGGCTATATATATGGATCTCTAAACCCTTAATCAAAAACAACTTTTGGCTGCCATAATTATCAAGTTTGCTGGCCAAAATTAATCCCCGTATCAGTTCTAAGAATCTCAAATCAATTTAAGTTAAGTTAAGGCACTATTTGATAAAAAAGGTCGACGATTCCAGACTTGCAATCTGACGGATCGAGCATAACTAGAGAAGGGAATTCATTGATTTAAGTGGACTCAAAGGCATCATCAATTGGTATTTTGTTTATATATTGCAGTAATAATATCATATTTTATGATTTAATATTGATTAATCGCAATCTGTATATATATTGATGCTGTATATCTAGTTAGGCGAGTTTTTGTAGGTATATGTAGTTGTCACAAATTAGTTTGGTTATGTGCATGGTTATATTATAATGTGTTATAATTTATATACAAACAAATATAATTTGAAAATTAAATTTTGTCATTATTAATTATTTTATGTATATTTATATATTAATTTAAATATAGACTAATGTATATTTTAAACATATAATTACATTTATGTATATTTACAATGTATAATCAACTTAGAATTTTTCCTTACACCTATTTATACATAATATGAATTATCAAATTCAAAAATAAATTATATATATAAATAATTTTAAATTATCTTTTATTGATTACTTGAATTGTTTATTTTATCTAAAATAATTATTGCACTGAAATTCGATTTTATATTTTTTTTAAATTACTACATCTATGCAGTAACCCACAGAAATATTTTTAGTTTTTTTGTTAATTTTTAATATTTTTAGTAATTAAATTACTTCGGTTGAACATTTCTTTTATTTATTAAATATAATATTTTATTTCAAAAAATCATGAAATTTTTTTAACCTATATTTGATGATCCTAAATTTTTGTAAATTTTAAAATTTGATTTTTTTTAATATTTATTACTGATACTTTTAATTATTATGATCAAAACTATTCATTATATATATATAATAATGATAAAATGATAAAATTATTATTTTATGTTTGTTATGCTAATTTCGATCTGGAAGTAATTTTAAAATATATATATTTATATTTCAAGTATTTGAATGTAATTAGTTATTCATATGTATACATTTTATTTAACCTTATATATATAATTTTAATTATTATATATATATATGTATAATTTATGCACATATTTAGACAACATACAATACATACAAAATGAGCTAATCTGTCCGTTGCGATGTAAATCCCAACATCTATATACGGGCATGTTATACCCTTCATGGATTATTATGTTACACATGCATACACATATGTATATGTATATAATACATGTATATATATATATATATATTAAATCATTCAAATTAACTTTACATTACAAAATACTTAAATTTAAATAAAATACATGATTTTATTTAAAACAAATTTAGAATTATTCTAAATGAATTAGACTTCATAGGCCCAATAAAGATCCAATAGGATAAAAAAATTTGAAATATACCCACCACTACCACTACGGGCTGGCCCAGTTCCAACAATGGTATCATAGCCCAATAACCAATGCGGGCTAAATTAGTCATATTAGGGCTGACTAATTAAGCTTGCCCATTTAGTACAGTGTTTAGAAAGGTATTGTCTAGGATTGGAATTGGGTAATCAAGTACCCTATCCTACCTGGTTATCGGCCTGGCCCGAAAGGTGAAGTGAGCCCAAAGGTTGCTCCTAATAGAAAAGACCCAACTTAATTTGGGCCTTGGGCTAATTTTCAAAATCGTTTTGAAAATTAATGTTAAAGATTTTAAATTTAATAGTTAAATTTAAAATAAAACATGTTTATTATAAAAATTATAATACTATATAGGTTTTCAAAATGTTTGAAAGGATAATGATATTTTCAAAAATTTTGAAAATATTTATATAATAATTTCAAATTTCAAATTTATTAATAGGATTAATAAAATAAATAAATTAATTATGTTAATTAATTAATCCATATATGCATGTATTACATATGTTGATATATGTTATGTTATTTTAAAATGTTTAAGATAACATAAGTATACATGTATGTACACAAGATAAATTTTGAAACTAATAACTTTTAATAAAAATTGTTTAATTGAATAAATTAATTAAAGGTTAATTAATTAAATAAAATACACATATATGATATATGTGTGTTACACTATAAAGGTTATAGTATACACTATAAATGTTATAGTAGATATGTCCAATATAACAGTTATATTGAAATACTAATTTAAAATTAATTAAAGAGTTAATTGATCAAAATTAATTATATAATATTTAATTAATGATATATTATACGTAAGGCTATCATATAGGTAATATGAAATATAAAAGTTATATAACAATAAAACTTATATGATATGTGTATAAACTAAATGTGGAACATTAAAGAAACCCAAATAGACTTGAGAAATAAATAAATATGTAAATGTACACATACCGTGATTTCTGATGTGTCTGACACTAGAATCGCTGGCGTATTTCATAAGAAATATATTATTCTATAGGTCGATATCACTCAATATATATATTGAAGATTATGAATCTTCAATATAATGTTGTTCTCTACCATAAAAATATTAATAAATTACTTACATACTCCTTAGTTATTGAGCAAACTCAAGCTAGGGATGTTATGCGTAGCATTATTAATATATCGAACAGATGAGGTAAGACACCTATATGTATTTGTTAAGAAAACTCAATGTACATATATACTTAAGCTATCACGATATGGTAGGTATGTGTGAATAATCACTTTTGATTTGTTGAGCAAACTCAAGGTTGAAATGAGATTAGAACAAGGAAAAATAGGTTAGGAGTTGTATGTGATACAACCGATAAGGAGTTATCCATCGTTTGTGGGGCTATGATTTGTTGAGCAAACACAAGATCAGAATACCAAAAAAAATGAGTCCTAACACCCACTAGTGAAGTTGTAAGACTTCTATGTTTCATCTTAGGGTTTGGAGAAACATAAAAGACTAGTAGGAGCATTATTAGAAAAATAAAATGGTAAATTTGTGCATTTAATATGATTGATAAAACGTTTGTCAATTAACATATATAAATAAACTGAATTGAAAGTTGACAAATAGAAATATAATATATACTTACTAATAATTCTAAGTGCATGTTAGATAATGTTTCTATACCCATTCAAGTGCTTAATTTCAACCACTTAATACATTCGTAAGTTGGTCACTTATATGTTTGTTTGGTTTAGACCGTGTATTGAATTTCATGAGTTTTTGAACTCCAACTGCAATTCAAGACTATGGATATTTGATCCATGTACTTTCACAAATAAATGTTATATGGTGAACAGTCATAGTTTGTAGGGTACAATATTTCGATGAAGTTAGTTCATTCAAAGTAAGCCAATAGAGAGTATTTTAAGATCATGTTTTCAACTTGAATGATTTCAAAAGGATCATATTTTGTTAATGTAACACAAGACCATAAACTACGAGATACATCTAAGAACTCGATCGTTGAAATGTTATCTTTATCGATTTTCATAAAGTGCAACATATTTGATGTCTTAAATGTTAAGGATAATCGAATGCGCTTTTGTAAAAGGTTTTTTATGATATTGTAGTAAGGTTTTCTTTTGAATTGTTTGACTATTTGAAAGAAAAACGAATGTATAAGAATAGATGTAATTTAAGGTAAAGTTGGAATGAAGAGAATGAATAGTCATTTCTGCTTCATAGAGAAACATTGGAAATAAGAATTGTAATACTAATTGATACTTAATATCGGAATATGAAATATGATTTTTATTTCAAAATGTATTTTCATATAGAAAATTGTTTTCTATAACATTTATTTCTTTTAGTTCATGATATTTGATCAAAGAACTCTCCACTATAAACTAGTTGCAGCATATGAAATAAGTAAACAATATTAACAATATTAAGTGAATGGTGGACCTCTGGATTTAGTATGCTATTATAGTAATGGCGGAAATAGTGGAAGCATGCCATATATCACCTAATGATTGCATCAAATTATGAAAATTGTTTTCGTAAAATGTACCGAACATTATTTGTGAAATAATGTTTATTTTTGGTATTGACTGAAAAATAGATATAACTATATTTCAACATGAGTATTATGAATATTCATTATTGTTTGTACCAAAATTGGGCACAACACTCTTCAGAAGTCTTTGAAGAGATAAAGTGAAGAAATTAAATGTAAAAAGAGGATTTATCTAACAAAAACTCCAAATTTCAGAAATGAGAATAACTAAAATGCAGGGAGACACAAGAATTTAGAGTGGTTCAGTGTATTGCCTACGTCCACTATGAAGTAGTTTGCTTTATTGACCTTTCTTTGATGTTTACAATTGGTTTCAATGAATTACATCGAACAACAATGATTTGCAGCAGTGAAATTTGCCGGTATCAACAGCAATGGAGTTCTGATCTGGATCTGGCGGAGTCCGTGCGTTGGAGATCTCAAAGAGGAAGAAGAACCCCTTTTCTATTGGCTTTGGGGGTCTATTTATCGGTGTAGGAGGCTGATATTTCACTCAGATCTCGGGAGACCCTCTCTGGCACGTGACCAGGCCCGCACGCCTGTTATCCCGCCTTTTGGCAAGGCCGTAACACCAAGGAATTGACTAGTAACCAGTGACAATATGTCCTAGAGATCAGTCATACAGGGGCTCACTACGGATGTCGATGAATTTTGTCCGAGTCCGGATCTAGCCAAAATTGGTAGGACATGGCAAGCTGAGCCATGGGAACCAACGTTCAAAATCTCAAGTCAATCCGAGTTCATATGCTCAAGTTATGAGGGATGCAAAATTGGACGAAAATCAGACAGAGTCGACTCGCTCCTTCGACTCCCTCCTTCGACTCGCTCCGGTTCCCTCAGATGTCAACTTCGACTAGTTCTTGTTTGACTCGTTGCCATCTGGAATACCTACTTTGACTCGCTTCGCCCAGTTACCCACTTCGACTCGCTCGACCAAAGCCTACTTCGACTCACTTCGCCCAGTTACCCACTTCGACTCGCTCCCCCAGTGTTAACTTCGACTCGCTCGACCAAAGCCTACTTCGACTCGCTCGACCAAAGCCTACTTCGAATCGCTCGACCAAAGCTTGCTTCGACTCGCTCAAACCGAGTGCTTACTTCGACTCGATTGAGACAGCATCCATCAGAGAGTCCTCTTCGACTCGCTCCACAGCCTTCACAGAACCACTGTTCGACTCTGTCTGATTCGACTCCAACAGAGCGCCACATCATCGAGTCGAAACATAAGCGAGTCAAAACAGGGAAGCGAGTCGAAGGAAACAGCCTGCTGAGAACTCCATTTCGTATCGATCATATCTCCCAATCTACAAGTCCAAATGCTATGAAATTTTCACAGAAGACTACGTGCATGCTAGAGAATTTCCACGCCAAATTTCGACTCCATTGGATGAAATCTTGAGCGAATCGAAATCTGCTCATGTCGATCATGGATCGGATAGAAACTTCATGGGCCTGGGCGTACGGGCCTGAGAGGGTCTCCCGAGATCTGAGCGAAATATCAGCTCCTACACCTATAAATAGACCCCCAAAGCCAACAAAAAAGGGGTTCTTCTTCCTCCTTGGGATCTCCAACGCCCGGACTCCACCAGATCTAGATCTGAACTCTGTTGCTGCTGCTATCAACAAGATTCACTACTAAAAATAATAGCTAACTCTTGTAATTCATTGCATTCACTTGTAAACATCAAAGGAAGATCAATAAAGTGAACTACTTCATAGTGGACGTAGGCTATACACCGAACCACTCTAAATCCTTGTGTCTCCTTGCACTTTAATTATTCTTATTTCTGAGATTTGGGGTTTTTGTTAGATAAATCCTCTTTTTACATTTAATTTCTTCAGTTTATCTCTTCAAATACTTCCAAAGAGTGTTGTGCCCAATTTTGGTACAAACACTTTGGTGCTTTCACTGAGAAAACCCAATTTTTATCCCACTCTTTGGATCTCCTATCTATATTGGATTGCATAAATCTAAGAAGAAGATCCAGATATAAGACTTCGAAGCCCTTCCATTCTACTCAGATCTGCAATCAAATCTAGGAAAGGACTTCATCAATTCATTATGGTGAGCACACGTACCACCTCTGGAGCCGCTGATCAAGGAGCACGGGACCGACAAAACCTCGTGCAATCACCTCCATCCAACCTAAATGCTGCAGTACCCTCAGATCCATCAGGTCCAATCAGTAGACAAGAATTCCAGACATTGCTTCAGGAGTTGACCCAAAGTCGATAGCAGCTAGCGGAGCAACTACGCGCCAACACAGAGTTGACTAACCAGCTAAATCGCCAAAGGCGAAGGAGATCTAGAAGAGATCAAGGTTCTCACTCCTCCACAGAGAACTCAGCCTCCTCCGATGGCCAAACTAGATCCACACGTCCACGGTTGTGTGGAAGCTACACCAAGGCCACGGGACAATAACCTGCTTCGAACCTTGGGCAATCGAGAGCTGGACCATCGGTTAGCCTCCGCACAGAACCTTCAACTCGGGGAGGAGCTGCTCCTTATCATGTTACCGGTAACATTGCTACCACCACCACTGCGCGACGAGGAGGTGACGCTAGGAACCAAGCTGATCCCCAACAGAAGCAACGGGAGCTGACTCCTGAACCTTATGTCTCAGAGGATATTGAACCAAGGAGGCAAGGCACGGACCGTCGACCGCGTCCGGTCCAGAATCGTGTTGTGGAACCCGACCACACCTTGGAATAACATGCTCCGAGTGTCCAAACGACAAATATACCAGCGATGATTCGCCAAATGATCCGTGAAAGTCAGGGTCTATCTAATGATGACTGGGGAATCTCCCGAAGTCATACCCCTTTCACCGATGATGTTTTATATGCTCAACCACCTTGGCACTTCAGGATGCCAGCTTTGCCAGTTTATGAAGGGAGTTCTGACCCCAATCAACACGTCCTGAAATAAGAATGGCCGATGAATGCTGCTAGAGCTGATGACGCAGTAAAGTGCCATAGTTTCCCCATTTCTCTGGGAGGAATCTCTACCATGTGGTTCACTCATTTGCCACCGCGATCCATCTCTAACTTTGACCAGATGGCCACTAAGTTTGTCGAACAATTCCGTATGCATGTGGTGAGGCCAAAGGACGTTAACACTCTATCTAGTGTTACGCAAGCTCCCGGAGAAACGCTTAGGCATTACTTGGAGCGATTCCATGCTGCGTGTGCGGAAATAAGCAATCCCAACAATAACTCTATCCTGATGGCTCTGACTAAGGGGATTGATGCTGATTCCGAGTTCGGAAGTTGGTTATCTGGGAAACCACCTGCGTCATTGGACCTATTCTATTCCAAGGCAGCCCAATTTCTGAGAAGGGAGGATGCGAGACAATCTAGGAAGCATGATGACGCAGGACCTAACATCGAAGGCATCCAGAGTAACGTCGCTGTTAAACAGACCATATATAGTTCTGGAAAAGTTCAGTTGAACATCCAAAATAAGCAGAATCAGCAGAGGGACAATAGAAATCAGAACAAAAAACGCGATCAGGATCGTGGACCACGGCGTAGAGCTTCCATGTACGAAAACTACACTCCATTGAACACGTCGTTGGAAAATGTGTACTTGCAGACCTGCAATACCATGTAGTATAAGAAGTCTGCCCCAAAACCACCAACCGAAAGACAAATCCAAACAGGAAAGTTCTGTAGATTCCATGAAAGTTATGGCCATAATACCAATGAGTGTCGTCACCTACAAGACCTCATTGAAAAGCTGATACGTGAGCGGAAGCTGGATCAGTATGTACGGGTGCCGCAATCCGGTGGTGCGGGCCCATCAAATCAGAACCGTGCGCCAAATCAGGAAAGACAGGAAGAACCCGCTCGTGCGGACGGGAGGTTGGTCATTAACACAATAAGCGGGGGTCCTCACCCGGCAGATCGAAGCTAGAAGAAAATGGAGTCGTATGCCAGTTCTATCAGGCATGCGGACTTCGAGTGTTGCAGTAGTTTTGATGAGGGGGCTCTGGCCAAGCAACAAAAAACGATGATGGATGACATCGTGTTCAGAAGCAGAGACGCAGATAAAATCGAGGCTCCCACTATCGACCCACTGGTTATCTCTGCACAAGTAGGTCCCGCTTGGATAAAGAGGATCTTAGTTGACAGTGGAAGCTCTGTGAATATTTTGTTCAAACGAGCTTATGATCAAATGAAGATGGAAGCCGCAGACTTGAGGCCTTGTCAGTCTCGAGTCCATGGTTTCAACGGAAGTGCCACAATTCCCACTGGGATGGTGGAACTGCCAGTGGAGTTCGGAGTAGGAGAACGTCGGAGAGTACGAATGTTGCAATTCATCGTTCTGGACATAGACTCCCCTTAAAATGCTTTCTTGGGCCGACCGGCCCTCGCTGAATTCAGAGTAGCCATTGCCCCATGGTGTTTGACCCTGAAATTTCCCACTGATCATGGAATAGGAATCGTTCACGGAGATCAGGCCACTGCTAGAGCCTGCTATGTTGCTGAGCTACTGGAAGCACATCGGAAGGAGAAAGGAAAGGACGTAGAGGAGTCTCTCTGCGTCCGTTTCGCCGACAATTGATAATTAACGCCCGGGCCCAGGCCCAGGCACCCCAGCCAATTCCTCAAGGACCTTAACCTGAGAGAAACTAAAGACGAAAGAGGATCTAAAGAAAGTCAAGCATCCCCAGCCGAACTGACGATTGATGTCCCATTTGACAATAACGATGATTCAAAAATAATAAAGATTGGATCTCTGCTAAGTCAGCAAACTCAAGAGGAATTGGTTGAATTTCTGCGGGCAAATCTTGACGTATTTGCCTGGACACATTCAGATATGTGTGGGATCTCGCCGAACATCGCGAGCCACACTCTGAACACTGACCCGCGGCATGTCCCGGTCAAACAAAAGAGGCGCGGCATGGATCCAGAGAGATCTACCGCTCTTAAAGAGGAAGTAGAAAAGCTTGAAGCGAACGGATTCATCCAAGATGCGCTATATCCCGAATGGGTGTCAAATCCCGTGCTCGTCCGAAAGCCAAATGGGAAGTGGAGAACATGTGTCGACTATTCCGATCTGAATAAAGCATGCCCCAAAGACAGTTTCCTACTTCCTAGGATTGATCAGCTAGTGGATTCGACGGTTGGACATGAACTCTTATCCTTCATGGACACGTATTTGGGCTACAATCAGATACCGATGCATTTACCCGATCAAGAGCACACCAGCTTCGTGACCAACCTGGGGCTTTACTGTTACAAGGTTATGCCGTTCGGACTAAAGAACGCCGGAGCTACTTAACAACGGTTGGTCAATCGGATGTTCGCTAATCAGATTGGGAAGACAATGGAAGTATATGTAGACGACATGCTTGTGAAGTCACGACTCTCCACTGACCATGTGAAAGACTTGGAAACTATGTTCAACATACTTCGGGAATACAAGACGAAGCTCAACCCACTGAAATGCCACTTTGGAGTTGCATCCGGAAAGTTCCTTGGGTTCATCGTTAACGCCCAGGGAATCGAAGCCAATCCCGAAAAGATTTGGGCAATCAGGAACCTTGAAACTCCTAAAACCATAAAACAAGTCCAGAGTCTCAATGTAAAGGTAGCAGCGTTGAGCAGGTTCATTTCAAAATCCACTGACAAGTGCATTCCCTTCTTCGACCTGATTCGAAAAGGGAAACGAAACTTTGAATGGACCACAGAGTGCGAGGGCGCTTTCCAAGCACTAGTCCAACATCTGTCTACACCACCGATACTGTCAAAGCCTATTGATCATGAGAAGCTGTTCATATATCTGGCAATATCGGAAAATGCTATCAGCGCTGCGTTAATCCGAGAGGAAGAAAAGATACAGAGGCCCGTATACTATGTCAACAAATGATTGACTGGGGCTGAAAGAAATTATCCGAAACTGGAAAAGTTGGCTTACTGCCTTTTCATTGCATCAAGAAAACTCTGACCATACTTCCAGGCACATTCCATTATTGTTTACACCAACCAGCCGTTACGACAGGTCCTCTCGCGGCCTGAGACGTCTGGAAGGTTACTCAAGTGGAACATCGACCTGAACTAGTTTGACCTTACTTACGCTCCGAGACGGACCATACAAGGACAAGTCCTAGCCAATTTCATAGCTGAATTTACCATCCCAGAGGACTTGCCCGAAGCCAGTGAATCCCCCGAGTACGTCTGAAAACATTATATTGACAGAGCATCAAACGACCGGTGTTCAGGCGCCGGTATTGTGCTTGAAACTCCCGAGGGTCGATCCATATGTTATGCCTTAAAGTTCGATTTCCATGCGACTAATAATGAAGCTGAATATGAAGCCCTCCTAGCCGGCTTGAAACTTGTTAGAGATTTGAGGATTATCGCAGTGGAAATTTATTGTGATTCACAATTGGTTGTGTGCCATGTACGAGGAGAGTATCAAGCAAGGGATCGAAGGTTGGTTGCTTATTTAGCGTGAGTTAAGGAAGTACTAGACCATTTCGATTACTACACCATATTCAGTATACCTCAAGAACGCAACCAAAAGGCCAATTCGTTGGCGAAGTTAGCCAGCACAGGCGAAGCTTAACAAATGGGACTCGTACACGTGGAAACGCTATCTTCCCCAAGTATCGACCGAGCAGAAATAAACTGGGTATGCGAATCCATCCCCGAAAGGGATTCATGGATGACTCCACTCAGAAATTACATTGAGCACGGAACCCTGCCGGAGCGCAGGAGTGAAAAAAGACAAGTCCTTCGAAAAGCGTCAAGGTTTACCATCCAGAATGGACTCATGTACAGAAGGGGGTACTCAGTCCCCCTACTTCGATGTATCGCTCACGATGAAATCAAACAAGTGCTGCACGATGTGCATGAAGGAGAATGTGGCGATCACACCGGGGGGCAGACACTTGGCAAGAAAATACTTCGCTACGGATATTACTGGCCTACCGTGAATCGTGATGCGTTGGAATATGTGAAGAAATGTGATAACATAAATGGTCAGCCCATGGCCGTTCGCAATGTGGGTCATCGACATCATCGGTGCTCTACCTCTGGCAAAAGGTGGAACAAAGTACGCCATTGTCGCAGTTGATTACTTTACAAAGTGGGCTGAAGCCGAAGCTATCGCTACCATTACAACGAAGAAAGTAATCAACTTTGAGGTTCGTAACATCATCTATCGATTCGGTCTCCCACACACCATAATTACAGACAACGGAACCCAATTCGACAGTACTGAATTCAAAGATTTCTGCAAACGATTTCACATCTAAAAGAAATTCTCCGCAGTTGCACACCCTCAAGCAAACGGATAGGTCGAAGCAGTTAATAAGGTTATAAAATTAATCCTGAAGAAACGACTGGAAAAGGTCGGGGGCAAATGGGTCGATGAACTTCCTATGGCTCTATGGGCTTACCGAACTACCCACAAGACCGCGACCGGCCACACTCCATTTCTCTCTTTCCTACGGTTTAGAGGCCGTTATTCCGGTCGAGCTAGAAGTACCTTCTCATCGTGTGACATACTATGATCCAAAAGCGAATGCTATATTACTTGCTGAATCTCTCGATCTACTAGATGAGAAGTGTGAGGAAGCTGACTTGAGGGCAGCTGCGCATCGAAGTCGAGTCGCCCGATTGTACAATGCCAAGGTCCGTCCGCGAACCTTCGAGTTAGGCGATCTCGTCTTAAAAAGAGTCTATCCGGTTCCTTCACATATGAAACCAACATGGGAGGGACCATATGTTATTGAACAAAGGCTCGGAGATAGCACGTTTAAGTTATCGACCATCGACGGTCTTACCCTGCCGAGAGCTTGGAACATCGAGAGCCTCCGCCGCTATTACACCTGACATGCTATCTTTATCCATTTGGTCTACTTTATTTTTCTGCAATTTGTTTATGCATTTCGAAGTTAGAACTTGTAATAAAGCAACTGACTTTGCCACACTTTCTTATTTCAGCAATAAAATGCAACCTCTTCGAACCAGAGCTGTGATTTACTTGAAATACTTCATATGACCATCACTATGCACAGAGAGCTAAGTCTCATCATACGGTGGGGTTTATTCAAATAGAGAGTGGCTGTGGTGCAACCAATCACTCCCTAAGTGAAACCCGAGCTCGGGGGCAAGCCATCACATCAAAGTCAAAAAGCGATTGGTACACGATAATCCTTCCTCAACTCCGAACTCCCAGAGCGCGAGTCAGAGTATAAACATCCAACTCCATATTCTCGGAGTGCGAAGTGGAGTATAAACATCCAACTCCGAATTCCCAAAGCGCAAACCGAAGTATAAACATTCGACTCCATATTCCCGGAGTGCGAAGTGGAGTATAAACATCCAACTCCGAATTCCCAAAGCGCGAACCGGAGTATAAACATTCGACTCCATATTCCCGTAGTGCGAAGTGGAGTATAAACATCCAACTCCGAATTCCCAAAGCGCGAACCGGAGTATAAACATTCGACTCCATATTCCTGGAGTGCGAAGTGGAGTATAAACATCCAACTCCGAATTCCCAAAGCGCGAACCGGAGTATAAACATTCGACTCCATATTCCCTGAAATGACCCTCCTATTTACACACTAATTTCATTAGTGATTTTTTTTTTAAAAAAGATGATATATAGATATATCATCCATTACAAATATATTTCCCAGGGTCATTTTCTTTCTCTAATTAACAAAAATATAACCAGGATCTTTCACAATATAAAAATATTGTTTTAATTCTAAATCATTTTTTAACATACATATATGAAGATATCTATGTTATATTCTACTTGAATCAGAGCATGGTAATAAGTAGAAATCCTTTTTAAATTTGCAAAAATGTGATAAATTCCCTTTTTAAAAGAAAACTTATTGTATCCTGATTTTTGACTATAGTGTCCACTGGAAATATGTACCTTAGGCTGTTATTAAAATTAAGAAATGATCAAGCAATAATCAGTGGAAAGCAAGCTTATAATATAGATGATTTTTTCTTAAAGTCTGGATAGTATCAAACTCAGGTTAAAAGGAAGTGGATCATAAGTGAACACAAGCAACATCTAGGCGTAATGGAAACGCGCCTAACTTATACATTAAAGGTCACAAGTTCGAGTACTATGCTGGTCGGTTCAAACACAATTTTTGTTTTTCTTTTTATTTTCTCCTGTATGGTTTGAAATCTGATACCTACCTAAATATATACTCAATTTTTACTTATAATCTATCATACAAAACAATATTTCTTGCTTTATTATTTTTGAAACCCTTTCCTACAACTGTTCTAGGAATTTATATTTATATTTTTGCCCAATATCAACATGTACACAGATATACATGTACATGTCAGTGTCTTTGTTCATTTTCCAGAAAACTGAGCTCAAATGTTCCCTTGCTTCATTGATTTGAAGTGAAACATTTGGCCTGACCTATGGCCTAACCATGTGGTTACTCTGGCCATTCTTTTGTTTGCATTTTACAACCCAGAATATACACAAAACATTGATACCTCTCCTTTTTAAAAACATGTTTATATATATTTGTATGAATCAGACACCTTGTGATCAGATATATATCATTCTTCCTAACCATAATTCTCTTTTTAAAAATATATCTTCAGAGTATATACACATTTTCTTGCATTTGGACATATATCAATATCATGAATTGAAAACATAGCAGTTTAATCCTTTTCTGGGTTTTCCCAATATAATTTTCTACATATCTATTTTTTTTTTGAAAGGACTCAGGATTAACTGAAATCATCATAAATGATTATGCTTATAAAATCCAGGTTTTTCCTCTAAATCAAAACAACTTTAGCAAATAGGTTTTCAAATCAGTTTAACATCAATATCCTTAGTACATACCAAATCAGAAATAACCAGAAACAACATAGCACATGTCTCTTACAAGTTCTTCCTACTTAATACATTTAGATAGCCATATTAATCATGGAATACATGCATGAATTAACACATTCTAGCTTTTATTTCTAATTATCTTAGCATCCCCTATTCCATATCTTTTTAATCTTGCTTACTTAGCTCCATCACAACCTGCAAAAGCATTAGTGGCTGCCCCATTATAAATGAGACACCCCCATGTGCCATGAGCAATAAGGGTCAGATCTATGATCTGGTATGAGCATTTCTAACATATCCATGATATTAAGCTAAGGATACAGCATAAATATACTTTGCATACTTGACAGGTATTATCATATACAATACATAAGAGCAAACATATGCATTAAAACAACTTTTATCTGGAACTACTAAGGTTGCCTTTTCTTTTTCTTATAAATTCCTGGCCTCATCTGCTATAAGGAATCAAAGGGACACATTGCCATGAACTAATTAACATCATGGCACAAAGATCTGAGGACTTAAACAAGCCATGTGCCAACTTGTCTACTTCAAATAGGACAAGCATTCCAGCAGCCTTCTTGGCACAAAATCCTTAGTTATATTACTAAGTGTATTTATGTTCATTCTATCAATGATAGCTAGGTGTACAAACCACCTGTACACATGAAGCATACTAGTTACCTTGCAGACATAATATTGCAAGCAAGTTAAAGGTTACTTTCTGGAGGTATAACACCCCAGTCATTCCATCTCACATTATTTAGCATATAAACACCCTATTCAAGCATATACCAGAATGTTTGCAACTGAGAATAAATGCATGGCTCTATTGGGTTTATTTTGATTTTGCAAGCAACTATGTTTTGCCAGATTTTTAATCTTGTTTAAACATAGTTTTTAGGCTTGTAAATTTCTGTTTGGTTTAGGGCTCAGCACTTAAAGAGAAAGACTCCATTGCACCCTTAACCAATTATTTCAAGCCTCAGCACCATACCAATGTATATGCAGCTCATAGTTTTTTTTTTCATTCTTTGTCTTAAGCCATGATTCAGACTAGTTACAAATACTCTATTATATGTTCTTTAAGGTTTTGGTATAACATACAGAGATGAAAATAGAACAACAAAGTTATATATCCAGCATAGCAGATCATATCTCATCAAGCATTCATGAAACCATCAGTAGCCAACATAGTTTGTAAATCAAAACATACAAAATATAGCATATAAAAGCTTGGCTGCCTAATCCCAGGTCTTAATGCCATGTGTATGAGTGAGGATACTCACCTAAATGCTTACACAAGCTTAATCCAGAGAACCCCTCAAATCTTTAGCCTTATCTTCCTCTTCTTCCTTAGGTTAATTAATTAGTGAGAGAGCAGTTTTCTGGTTAGGTTCTTGGTTTAAATAAGGGTTCTATCTAGGGTTTTGGGTGATGCAAAATCCCTATTTTAGCCCAGACCAGAATCATGCATTTGGCATTGCATATTCCTTCCCTCCCAACCCTTAATGTCCCGGCCAATATTTTAAAACAAGGCTAAATTATGCCCATTTTCTTTTCTTTTCAGAAAATGATTACTTTAAGTATTTTTATTATACTTACCTCAAACATGATAATGGTGTGACTTTCTATTTTCTGCCTATGTACATTTGCTTTCTTGCACTTTGGTTCTTACCATTTTAGTGATTCCTTTATTAATTTTCTGCTCAAATAATATCTGGATATATATATACATTTATACAACTATGGGTGTTAATTTAACTTAACCTTTTATTTGCAGAAAACATGTGCATACTTATGTGCATTTCTACACCTATTATTCAAATAAAATTCCACTTATTCATTGTAAATCAATGTTCTCTTCTGTCTTAATTTTCAGACAAGTAATATATATATATACACACATCCTCAGGAATTTTAATATTCATGTCTAGGCCTATATTTCCTTTATTTAAAACATTTTATCTAAATGTTTTCCTTCCTTGTTTTATTATTCAGGAATTCTGGATTTTCTCTTAGTGCCATAACTAGTGTGCACGTGCACACATGCACAAAACCTTGCACCACTGAAAATCCCACCTATATAATAATTCTGATTTTCCCCCAGAATTTTAATCATTTATTTAAAAGAATTTTCCTCAAAATCTTGGGGTATTACAATCACCCCTTCTTTTAGGAATTGTGCCCTCACAATTTGCAACATATTCTTTGAGTACTTCTACTTTCTTAGGAAAAAAAAAATTATTCAAATATGCATGAGCAAATCAATTAGTCACTGTCTATCATACATATCATACTTTCTTAGTAATCTAAGAATTTACCTTTTAAATTTGCAAAGAGCCTAGGGTAATCCATCTTGATTTTATCCTCTAGCTCCCAAGTACAATCACTAGGATCTATACTCCATTGAATCTTTACAAGCTTCAATGTCTTGTTTCTTAATTTCTTTTCTTCCCTTGCCACAATTCCCACTGGTTCTTTCTCATAGATTAGATCTGGATTTATCTGAACTTCAGTAGGCTTTTCTAAGATTTCCTCCTTGTCATGCACCCATCTCCTTAGTTGTGACACATGAAACACATTGTGCATTGCACTCATCTTCTCTGGAAGCTCCAGCTTATAGGCTAGTGAGCCTATCCTTTCCAAAATCTTGTATGGTCCAACATATCTGGGTCTGAGTTTCCCCTGCTTGCCAAATCTCAAGACTTTCTTCATTGGTGAAACCTTAATGAAGACATAATCACCTACTTTGAATTCCACTGACTTCCTCTTTACATCAGCATACTTCTTTTGCCTATCTTGAGCTACTGCCATCCTCTTTCTCACCAGTCCTATTTTCTCTGTGATGTCCTTGACATATTCTGGCCCTAGGATAGCTTTCTCTCCTGCCTCAGCCCAACACATAGGTGATAGACATGGCTTTCCATATAGGGCTTCAAAGGGTGCCATTCCAATTGTACTCTGGTGGCTGTTATTGTATGTGAACTCAACCAAATGGAGGTGGTCCTCCCAATTTCCTCCAAAGTCTAACACACATGCTCTAAGCAAATCCTCTAAAATCTTGTTTACCACTTCTGTTTGCCCATCTGATTGGGGGTGATAAGCAGTGCTTAGGCACAATTCACTCCCCATAGCTTCTTGGAAGCTCTTCCAGAATCTTGAAGTGAAGATTGTATCCCTATCACTCATTATAGTTTTAGGAACACCATGCAGTTTTACCACTTCTCTCATAAAAGTTTGGGCTAACCTAGGTGCATTTCTGTCTGCTTTCACTGGTATGAAGTGGGCTACTTTAGTCAGCCTATCTACAATCACCCAAATACTTGTATTTCCCTTCTTGGATCTAGGAAGACCATCTATGAAATCCATAGATATGTCTTCCCACTTCCACTGTGGTATACTAAGTGGCTGCAATAACCCTGAAGGTCTTTGGGTCTCAGCTTTTATTTGTTGACAAACCATGCACTTAGCAACATATCTAGCTACATCAGACTTCATTCCTTCCACCAATAGTCCCTTTTTAAGTTTTGGTACATTTTGGTGCTGCCTGGATGTATGGAATATTTGCTCCTATGGTACTCATTAAGGATTTCTTCTTTCAATTCTATGATGTTTGGGACACATATCCTTCCCTTGTACCTTAAGTATCCTTTTACATCTATGTGATAATCCTTCACTTCCTCCTTCTTTAATAGGAGAGACCTCTTTTCTGCTAAGTCTTGATCTTCTTCTTGCATTTTTGCCACCTTCAAGGCCAAATTTGATTGTAAAGTAATTAAACTTAACCTTCCTTTACTCCTTTCTTCCTCAATTATCTCCATACTTATCCCACTGCTCTCATCTATTTCCAAATCAGTGAGCATGGTCAAATCTCTAAACTCCTCCATCATCAACATGGCCACTTTTGCATGCTGCCTACTCAATGCATCTGCCACTTTATTAGCCTTGCCTGGTGTATAAAGTATATCTAAGTCATAAGCAGCAAGAAATTCAACCCATCTGTGTTGTCTCATATTCAAATCTTTCTGTGAAAAGAGATACTTTAAGGCCTTGTGATCAGTGTATAAAATGAACTTTGCACCTAATAAATAATGCCTCCAGAGCTTCAAGGCATATACTACTGCTGCCAACTCAAGATCATGAGTTGCATATCTAGTTTCATGGGGTTTTAGTTGTCTAGATGCATAGGCTATGACCTGATCTTGCTGCATCAACACAGCCCCTAGCCCTGACCCACATGCATCTGTATATACAACTAATCCCTCATTGCCTTCTGGTACTCTCAACACTGGTGATTTTACCAAAGCCTCCTTGATCTGGGTGAAAGCTTGTTCACACTTATCAGTCCATATAAACTTTTGGTTCTTCCTAGTCAGGTTAGTGAGTGGCATTGCTATTTTAGAAAATCCTTGTATAAACCTCCTATAGTATCCTGCCATCCCCATGAATGACCTAACTTCACTAACATTGTTAGGCTTCTTCCATGCTTGGATTGCTACTATCTTATTGGGGTTTACAGAAATCCCTCTAGCAGAGACAACATGTCCAAGAAAATGTACTTCCTCTTGCCAGAACACACACTTAGAGAACTTTGCTTTCAAATCTTTTTCTCTTAATCTAGATAAGACCAAATGTAAGTGGTTCTCATGTTCCTCTATTGTTTTAGAGTAGATTAGAATGTCGTCTATAAAAATCAGAACAAACTTGTCTAAGTAATCTCTGAATATCCTATTCATTAGGTCTACAAAGTAAGAAGGGGCATTTGTTAGCCCAAATGGCATAACCAGAAACTCATACAAACCATATCTTGTGTTGAATGCTGTATATTTAACACTTGATTCCTCAACCTTCATCTGATGAAACCCAGATGCCAAGTCTAGCCTAGAAAACACTTTAGCTCCACTGAGTTGATCAAAGAGATCATCTATCCTGGGTAATGGGTATTTGTTTTTGATGGTTACTTTGTTTAATTCTCTATAATCTATACACATTCTTAAAGTACCATCATGCTTTTTAACAAATACTACAGGAGCACCCCAGCATGAATTACTTGGCCTTATAAACCCCTTGGCTTCTAATTCTTCCAGCTGGTTCTTTAGCTCTTTTAATTCACTTGGCCCCATCCTTGTAGGCTTTTTGATAACTGGGCTAGCCCCAGGCATAAGGTTAATCTGGAATTCAATAGGTCTATGGTGTGAGACACCTTTTACTTCCCCAAATACATCCAAGTATTCTTTAACTATGGGGATTTCATTAATAGCTATTTCCTTGGGATTATTTTCTAATTCAATTAAATGATTTAGACTGTTTTCTTTGATAGGTTCACATAGAATTGTAACCCTTTGGCCTTTAGAATTTTGTAGTGAAATGGTGGATGCATCTAGGTTAATTATGGCTTTGAATTGTCTTAGCCAATCTGCCCCTAATATAACTCCTATATTTGGGAAATTTAGAACATATAAATTGGAAACAAATGTGTTTCCCCCTATGTTCAGATTCACATCCACACAAATCATATCTAATACACTAGAACTTCCTAAAGGGCTTTGTATTAACAGAGGTATTTCAGCCAAATTGCAGTTCATTTTCAACCTTTTAACTATTTCATGGGAAATGAGTGAGTGGGTTGCCCCGGTATCATATATTACAGCTAAAGGTATGGTACAAATAAATAGTGTACCTTCCACTTGACCATGGTTTTCAGCATTAGCCTCAATTATGGCCTTGCCCCTACCTTCCAGGTTTGCCACTTTCCCTTGTTGCTTGTATTCTGGGCAATTTCTTTTCATATGCCCTTCCTTCCCACATAGAAAGCATTTGAAAGCTCCCCCTTTAAGCTCTGGGCATCTTGGCTTAATATGGCCTTCTTTCCCACAATGGTTGCAAACTATTTTTCTTTTGGCTTCATTGGGTTTTGCATCTACTGCCTTCTTACCATCTGCCTCTCCTTTCTTCTTATCATAAGGATGGTACTTCCCTTTGTTCTTCTTTATGCTATTGTTTTTGAAGCTCCTAAACTTATCTCTTTCCTTGTCATGCTGCTCAATCTTCAGAGCCAAATCTATCACTTGATCAAAAGTTCTGTCAGCATAAGGTAGTATAGCCCTGCTAAGCCCTGGGTTCAATCCCTTGATGTATCTATCATTTTTGGATGCTTCATCAGCCACTAACATTGCCCCATAGGTTGACAATCCCTCAAACTTCTGGGTGTATTCTGTGACATTCATAGTCCCCTGTCTAAGTTTGATGAACTCCTCAAGTAAAGTGGTTTTTGCTGAGGCTGGAACAAACCTTGCCTCTAACATCTCCTTAAATTGATTCCAATTAATATCATTTTCATTCCGGCCAGCTATGATCACCTCCCACCAACTCAAAGCTGCACCTTTTAATTGCCTTGAGGCCACTTGCCTCTTCCTTTGGTCATCTAGTTGCATATCAGTGAAGATCCTCTCTAATGTCCTCAGCCATGCTTGAATCTCCATTACACTTTCAGTTCCTTCAAAGCTCTTGCCTCCCAAGTTGGTATAAGTCTTCACTAACTTGGAGAGCTCCTCATATGGGTTCTCAGGTCTGTGCCCAATTCCATCTCTCAAAACTCTCACAAATTCCTGCATGTCAAGCATTTGTGGTGTGCTAGATCCTCCTTGATGATGAGACCCTCTTCCTACCATATTTCTAAAAGTATATGTATTTCATCTTATTAGTTTATAACACTTAGCTTTAATTTTAAATTGGTTGTATCTTTCCTATTTAATCATTGTGTATGTCACATGCACACACATACATACATTCAGGGAATACTTATAAACAGTCAAATATACAAACAAACCTAGTATAATCATAAGCATACAAACATTTTGCTATGTTAATTAAAACATAGCTCTGATACCAAATGAAATGACCCTCCTATTTACACACTAATTTCATTAGTGATTTTTTTTAAAAAAAGATGATATATAGATATATCATCCATTACAAATATATTTCCCAGGGTCATTTTCTTTCTCTAATTAACAAAAATATAACCAGGATCTTTCACAATATAAAAATATTGTTTTAATTCTAAATCATTTTTTAACATACATATATGAAGATATCTATGTTATATTCTACTTGAATCAGAGCATGGTAATAAGTAGAAATCCTTTTTAAATTTGCAAAAATGTGATAAATTCCCTTTTTAAAAGAAAACTTATTGTATCCTGATTTTTGACTATAGTGTCCACTGGAAATATGTACCTTAGGCTGTTATTAAAATTAAGAAATGATCAAGCAATAATCAGTGGAAAGCAAGCTTATAATATAGATGATTTTTTCTTAAAGTCTGGATAGTATCAAACTCAGGTTAAAAGGAAGTGGATCATAAGTGAACACAAGCAACATCTAGGCGTAATGGAAACGCGCCTAACTTATACATTAAAGGTCACGAGTTCGAGTACTATGCTGGTCGGTTCAAACACAATTTTTGTTTTTCTTTTTATTTTCTCCTGTATGGTTTGAAATCTGATACCTACCTAAATATATACTCAATTTTTACTTATAATCTATCATACAAAACAATATTTCTTGCTTTATTATTTTTGAAACCCTTTCCTACAACTGTTCTAGGAATTTATATTTATATTTTTGCCCAATATCAACATGTACACAGATATACATGTACATGTCAGTGTCTTTGTTCATTTTCCAGAAAACTGAGCTCAAATGTTCCCTTGCTTCATTGATTTGAAGTGAAACATTTGGCCTGACCTATGGCCTAACCATGTGGTTACTCTGGCCATTCTTTTGTTTGCATTTTACAACCCAGAATATACACAAAACATTGATACCTCTCCTTTTTAAAAACATGTTTATATATATTTGTATGAATCAGACACCTTGTGATCAGATATATATCATTCTTCCTAACCATAATTCTCTTTTAAAAAATATATCTTCAGAGTATATACACATTTTCTTTCATTTGGACATATATCAATATCATGAATTGAAAACATAGCAGTTTAATCCTTTTCTGGGTTTTCCCAATATAATTTTCTACATATCTATTTTTTTTTGAAAGGACTCAGGATTAACTGAAATCATCATAAATGATTATGCTTATAAAATCCAGGTTTTTCCTCTAAATCAAAACAACTTTAGCAAATAGGTTTTCAAATCAGTTTAACATCAATATCCTTAGTACATACCAAATCAGAAATAACCAGAAACAACATAGCACATGTCTCTTACAAGTTCTTCCTACTTAATACATTTAGATAGCCATATTAATCATGGAATACATGCATGAATTAACACATTCTAGCTTTTATTTCTAATTATCTTAGCATCCCCTATTCCATATCTTTTTAATCTTGCTTACTTAGCTCCATCACAACCTGCAAAAGCATTAGTGGTTGCCCCATTATAAATGAGACACCCCCATGTGCCATGAGCAATAAGGGTCAGATCTATGATCTGGTATGAGCATTTCTAACATATCCATGATATTAAGCTAAGGATACAGCATAAATATACTTTGCATACTTGACAGGTATTATCATATACAATACATAAGAGCAAACATATGCATTAAAACAACTTTTATCTGGAACTACTAAGGTTGCCTTTTCTTTTTCTTATAAATTCCTGGCCTCATCTGCTATAAGGAATCAAAGGGACACATTGCCATGAACTAATTAACATCATGGCACAAAGATCTGAGGACTTAAACAAGCCATGTGCCAACTTGTCTACTTCAAATAGGACAAGCATTCCAGCAGCCTTCTTGGCACAAAATCCTTAGTTATATTACTAAGTGTATTTATGTTCATTCTATCAATGATAGCTAGGTGTACAAACCACCTGTACACATGAAGCATACTAGTTACCTTGCAGACATAATATTGCAAGCAAGTTAAAGGTTACTTTCTGGAGGTATAACACCCCAGTCATTCCATCTCACATTATTTAGCATATAAACACCCTATTCAAGCATATACCAGAATGTTTGCAACTGAGAATAAATGCATGGCTCTATTGGGTTTATTTTGATTTTGCAAGCAACTATGTTTTGCCAGATTTTTAATCTTGTTTAAACATAGTTTTTAGGCTTGTAAATTTCTGTTTGGTTTAGGGCTCAGCACTTAAATAGAAAGACTCCATTGCACCCTTAACCAATTATTTCAAGCCTCAGCACCATACCAATGTATATGCAGCTCATAGTTTTTTTTTTCATTCTTTGTCTTAAGCCATGATTCAGACTAGTTACAAATACTCTATTATATGTTCTTTAAGGTTTTGGTATAACATACAGAGATGAAAATAGAACAACAAAGTTATATATCCAGCATAGCAGATCATATCTCATCAAGCATTCATGAAACCATCAGTAGCCAACATAGTTTGTAAATCAAAACATACAAAATATAGCATATAAAAGCTTGGCTGCCTAATCCCAGGTCTTAATGCCATGTGTATGAGTGAGGATACTCACCTAAATGCTTACACAAGCTTAATCCAGAGAACCCCTCAAATCTTTAGCCTTATCTTCCTCTTCTTCCTTAGGTTAATTAATTAGTGAGAGAGCAGTTTTCTGGTTAGGTTCTTGGTTTAAATAAGGGTTCTATCTAGGGTTTTGGGTGATGCAAAATCCCTATTTTAGCCCAGACCAGAATCATGCATTTGGCATTGCATATTCCTTCCCTCCCAACCCTTAATGTCCCGGCCAATATTTTAAAACAAGGCTAAATTATGCCCATTTTCTTTTCTTTTCAGAAAATGATTACTTTAAGTATTTTTATTATACTTACCTCAAACATGATAATGGTGTGACTTTCTATTTTCTGCCTATGTACATTTGCTTTCTTGCACTTTGGTTCTTACCATTTTAGTGATTCCTTTATTAATTTTCTGCTCAAATAATATCTGGATATATATATACATTTATACAACTATGGGTGTTAATTTAACTTAACCTTTTATTTGCAGAAAACATGTGCATACTTATGTGCATTTCTACACCTATTATTCAAATAAAATTCCACTTATTCATTGTAAATCAATGTTCTCTTCTGTCTTAATTTTCAGACAAGTAATATATATATATACACACATCCTCAGGAATTTTAATATTCATGTCTAGGCCTATATTTCCTTTATTTAAAACATTTTATCTAAATGTTTTCCTTCCTTGTTTTATTATTCAGGAATTCTGGATTTTCTCTTAGTGCCATAACTAGTGTGCACGTGCACACATGCACACAACCTTGCACCACTGAAAATCCCACCTATATAATAATTCTGATTTTCCCCCAGAATTTTAATCATTTATTTAAAAGAATTTTCCTCAAAATGTTGGGGTATTACTTTCTCGGAGTGCGAAGTGGAGTATAAACATCCAACTCCGAATTCCCAAAGCATGAACCAGAGTATAAACATTCGACTCCATATTCCCGGAGTGCGAAGTGGAGTATAAACATCCAACTCCGAATTCCCAGAGCGTGAACCGGAGTATAAACATTCAACTTCATATTCCCGGAGTGCGAAGTGGAGTATAAACACCCAACTCCGAATTCCCAAAGCGCGAACCGGAGTATAAACATTCGACTCCATATTCCTGGAGTGCGAAGTGGAGTATAAACATCCAACTCCGAATTCCCAGAGCACGAACCGGAGTATAAACATTCAACTCCATATTCCCGGAGTGCGAAATGGAGTATAAACATCCAACTCCGAATTCCCAAAGCGCGAACCGGAGTATAAACATTCAACTCCATATTCCTGGAGTGCGAAGTGGAGTATAAACATCCAACTCCGAACTCCCAGAGCGCGAGTCGGAGTATAAACATCAGTCCCGAATTTTCCGAGAGCAAGTCGAAGCATATATGTCAACTCCGGATTCCCAAAATGCAGAACGGAGCCTGAACACCAACTTCAAAGTTCCCACAGCATGGATCGTAGTATAAGTGTCAACTCCAAACTCCCGGAGCACGAGTCGGAGTACAAAAACCAATCCCAAGTCCCTAGACGGCGGGCATGTGATCGAAACTCAAGTCGGCATAACCATTCGCCAGTAAACAAACGAGGATCCCCGGAATGCGGAAATGATTATCGGTAATCAAACAAGTATGGATGCATTACTCAATCTCCACTTGACTTAGACGTCCATTCGGTGGCACAAGGCTCAGCATGGTATAAATAAGAAGCGATCGTCGACTGACAGTCTACTGCTCATCCCCAAGACTGGGGGGTAGAACTCAAGCATTAACCATTGATTGAAGCAATGCGACGTCAGAATTCAACTCGCTTCTCAGTCACAAGCCATGACCACAATACCCGAACTTGGCAAGCAGGAACAAACTTCATTCGGAAACTTAAACTTCACAAGTGCAGTCCAAACACTGAAACACTTAGTCAAATACACATTGACAAAAAAGGAAGTCAAAAAGAAAGGATTTTATTTCTATTGATTATAGAGGACGTTCGTGTACAAGTTTCCAAAAAATTCATACTAGCAGGGGACGAACCCACATCTATACACGGCTAAAAAAATGCAAAAAGAAATCAAAATACGTCAGGCAATCATGCTTAGTCTCTCTTCTTCCTTGGCTTCCTCTTTAGTGTGGACCCGCTTGAGCCGTCGCCAATCTTCCTCTTCAAGCCTGTGCCTTTCGGCGGTTGGTCTTCCGGCAATGGCATTATGTCGATGTCTTCCTCCGAACTCGTGTGAATGAGAATGCTTCCTACGGGCGGAGTCGGAGGGACGGGATCAATTACAGACAGTGGAATGGGCAGGCTGGTGAGAAAGACAGAACCACCAGGAGACACCATTCCAAGCGGGGCAGGTCTCGATGCTGCCATCACACTTCCAAAGCTGCCGTCATAACCAGCTGCTGCCAGTTCAGCGTCGATCTGGGCAAACATCTCCTCTTCGGTAACAGCTCGAGCCCCACTGGGGGCATCAGCAGTTGGCATTGAAGAGCTTGCAGCAGGATCAGTTCCACTCACGACAGATGGCAAATCAGCAGGGGGATCGCCATGACAACGAAAGAGTTCATCCATCAAGTGCTCGTCGAACGCCATTGTATTCCCCTGCATATCACCAATCGGGGAAGCTGTGTTCACAGTGGTTGCTTCGGTCACGATAGCCTCCTGCGTCTAATATAATCCTTGAGTAGCAGGAGGCATGTGCGGCGCAACATCAATCATTGGACAAGGAATGAAAAAATTGTTAGAACTTAAACTCGATGAAGACTTCGACTGATGAAAGACATATAGAATGTTCGGAGTACCTTCCTCAGTTTGGCTTGTAAGTGACGGGGAGGCTTCAGTCGCTTGCTCTGCAGTCGGAGACATCCGTGGCTGATCCAGATTATAGGCAGGAACAGCTTGAGGGTCAGCCGCAGGCAGAGGTTCAGGCTGGGTTGACACCGGAATGTCAAGACTTGCATCATGATGTCCAACCCCGGAGCCTTCTCCTACTTCCAGGTGCTGAGTGCCGAGCCTCTCCTTCTCATAAGAGATCATTGAATCGTGGAGAATCTTCTTCTCATCATCAGTTAACAGGCGATTCTCAAGCTCAAATCCATCCACAGATTCACCCGGGTGCGCCTCTTTCTCCTCCTCGACCAAACGGCCCTAAGCACTGCGGAGATGCACCGAATAGTCATCGAGCCAGGCTAAGCCCCTGTGCCTCAGCACATTAGCATTGTAGACAACAAGGAGGTCCTCGATGTCGGCCTCTAGCCTGGACTCGGCCAATTTCACCGTTTCCTCGACCTCAGTCTCCGCTTTTTGGACTTTTGCCACCGCCGCATCCCGTTCTCCCCTGAGCAGAACAGCCTGATCGCACGCCTCCTGGGCTGCGTTGTTTGCATCGTCTTTTTCTTTAACCAAGCTGGCGAATTTTCCTTTTAGTTCGTTGAGCTCCTTGACCGCCGCATCCCGCTCGGCGATAACTTTGGTATTCCGGTGTCCCATCTCCTCCACCAGGGCAACGTGTGTTTGCCACAACCTCTCCATCTCCGCTTTCGCTACATCATCCTTCTTAATGGCCTCAATCTAAGATTTCCGAGAAGACTCGAACTCAGCAGATAGGACCTGAATAATACGATCCCTTTTTACAAGCTCGGTCTCCATCTTCTCGATCTCTTTAACCCGCTCGAAGGCCACTTTGGAAGCTTTTTCAGCAGCCTTCGTCCACTCTCCATATTGGGTATAGATGTCGTGGACAAAGTCATGCATCGTGCCTTCTACCAAAGATGGAATTCTCTTCAAGTGGGGAGGGAAAACATAACCGTCCAAGCAAATATTCAGAAAATCCTTCTTCATTTGAGCCAACTTAAGGGCCCATTCTCCAGTGGGGTCAGCATGGACTTGCTCTGTAACCATAGAAGATGTAGTCTCGACTCTCTGAAGATGAGTCTCAGATCTTGAAGTATGAGAGGAAGGCCTATGACGAGGAGGCTCAGGCGGCTGTGGAACATGAGCAGGAGGTGGAGATGGAAGCCTGGGAGGAGGAGAGCGTGATCTGGACCGGTGCCTGTATTCTCTATCCCTATCACGCCCGTACCAATCTTGACCAGAATACTCACGATCGCGATCTCTATCAGAATCCCTCATGCGATAATCGTGGTAACCAGAAGCCTATCGGGCTGAGCGAAGACTGTTCAACATTGATCCTCTTCCGGACATAGTGCCTGAAAATGAGAAGCAAAGAAAGAGTTAGTAACTTCCCAAGTCGGACGAAGTACAGTTGTGAATCATGTAGTGTAGTGAAGTGTATGCATGTGCGATCCCCCGACCAACCGGAAATGTCGGCCGCACCCATAGCAAGCGACCCGCTCGATTCAAAAGCACTATCAAGCCCTTCCATCCCGGCATCGTGAGGAGACGACACAAAATCTGGGATCAGAATATCGTCAAGCCCGGTAAAAGGACTTTCCACTTGCGGGGGAGGAGCCTCTGAAATTCTAATCCCCTGGGAAGGTAAAGACACAACCATGGATTTAAATCTCTTGGATTTGGGGTGTTTGTGAGTAGCGGCCTTGCCTTTTCTTTTTCCCCCGGAATCTTGAACATCGGAAGGAGGCACGGCCTGGAGCTCGGTATCGGTGGTAGTTCTTTCTGGATCAACTTCTTCGGTGATCACAACTATGGGCGCTTTGCGTTTCACACATTTCTTCAGGGCCACCCTATGTGTCACATCCAGGTGTATGCTCTGTCTTCGTTCTATTAGCCCGACAGCCCTCAAATTCCTGTCGGTCAGGACTATGTCCATGTGCCTTTCTTCGCCCAGAAACGCTAGAAGAATTCGAACAAGATCTCTGAAGTACGCACCATCGGGGCGAGAGATTGCGGCTGTAAGAAAGGAAAAGTATGCCAGTCCTTGGAGTCGGTCACTAACATCTAAGTAAATCATGGGAAATGGGAACACTTACGTCTATCCAACAACCGCCCAGCAAATCCAAGGGGGCACCGAACGTAGAACCATTCGGTTTTGTAATAACTCAGCCTTCCCCAGGAGCCCTGTACAATGTGGCAGCTCGTAACCGCTTCCAGAAAGGTGAAAGAGGGGCTGTCTCCACGGCTCTTGACATTGAATAAATATCTGATCTCGATCGGCTTCGGTGTTTGAAAAAGGATCTCCATGAAGAGAACGAAGATGTTGTTCAACAAGGCATACCCGTTGGGATGTAGCTGAGATGAAGCTATGCCCAGAAACGATAACGTCTCCCTTATATAGTCATTGAAGGGAGGAAGTGTACCCGCTGTACAAGCGTGACAGTTGAAAGCGGTATACCCCGCCCATTCACTAAGGCTCAAGGTCGAATCGATCATTTAGGAGTATGCACTTCGACTCGGTCCAAGACCATGTCCTTCGACTCGGTCCGAAGCCGCGCTCTTCGACTCGCTTCGAAGCCTCTACTTCGACTCGATCCCAAACCACGCGCTTCGACTCGTTCCAAAGCCTCTGCTTCAACTCGATCAAGAGCTACATGGTTTGACTCGATCTCCAGGCACTCCGCTTCGAACCATCCCAGGCCTGTACTTCGACTCGATCAAAAGATACACTTTTCGACTCAATTCGAGGCCATCGTTTCGAGTCCATCAGGCGCAATCCCTTCGTGTCGATCCATGAATTCAGAGCGCTCGATAAAAAGCGAAGCTCCATCATCGGTCGACGCGAAGACCCTCATCTCATCATCTCAAAACCCACACTCCATCAACACTAAGCGGAGGCTAGAAAGCCTTCGATCGACCACGACTTTGATTGATTTGATAAGAAAACCCGAGCCTCGTCATTTACACGTGGATTCGTTTATTGATTACCTAGATCTGAAAGTTGGTTCAAGTGGTTGAAGATAGGAATCGATTCGAAGGCAAAGGTTTTCTCTCGTGAAATGCTCTGGAATGATATGAAGGCAAGGCATATAAAGGTGAAAGGTAAAAAGTGAAAAAACGGCTAAGTGCCAGATATTTATATGGAGTGAAAAGCAAGGGGAATAAACGATTCAGGTTCTAGTGGAGTCGAACACGTGCTTCGACTCCCTCTTCAGTGCATAGATATGGAGCTCACATTTGTATCGCTCCCGTTTCGACTCCATCTCCGATGCAACATTACACACCATCACTTCGACTCGCTCCTTCGACTCGCTCCCCTTTGACTCCGTCTCCTGTGCGTTTCGACTCCAGCTCCTATGAAGTTTGAATCCAAGACTAAGTCGAATGAAGAAGTTCGATCCAAGACCGAGTCGAACATCCTGTTCGAATCCATAGAATCATGACTTCCAGAGATCAACTCCATCAACTCGACATGCTTACTTAGCATCCACAAATCCAATGAAAATTATCTTCGACGTTTCAATCCTTCACAACGACTCAGGAGGGGATCGTTATGAAGGGACATTCAAAAACAATAAACTGACGACGATTCGAGAACGTGCAAACATCAGCGGGAGTTAGGTTAACGTACATGCATGAATGACGGACTAATATTCAGCATTCAAAATTTTTAAGAATCAGAAATTCATCCGGTAACGACTACAACAACAAACGGATAACCGCTGGCATACAGCAATCACCTGCAACGATACAGGGCACAGCAGTCGACAGTCAACAGTTTACATTATCAAGAAGAACGGCCAAAGATTACAACTTTCATCGGGAAGACGATAACTATTCAGAATAAAGATTGAAGCACTTCAAAGCACATCATGTTTTCACAAGACGTACTTTGGGGGGCAAATATTATCCCGCCTTTTGGCAAGGCCATAACACCAAGGAATTGACTAGTAGAGATCAGTCATACAGGGGCTCACTACGGATGTAGATGAATTTTGTCCGAGTCCAGATCTAGCCAAAATTGGTAGGACATGGCAAGCTGAGCCATGGGAACCAACGTTCAAAATCTCAAGTCAATCCGAGTTCGTATGCTCAAGTTATGAGGGATGCAAAATTGGACGAAAATCAGACAGAGTCGACTCGCTCCTTCGACTCCCTCCTTCGACTCGCTCCCGTTCCCTCAGATGTCAACTTCGACTCGTTCCTGTTTGACTCGTTGCCATCTGGAATACCTACTTCGACTCGCTTCACCCAGTTAACCACTTCGACTCGCTCGACCAAAGCCTACTTCGACTCGCTTCGCCCAGTTACCCACTTCGACTCGCTCCCCCAATGTTAACTTCGACTTGCTCGACCAAAGCCTACTTCGACTCGCTCGACCAAAGCTTGCTTCGACTCGCTCAAACCGAGTGCTTACTTCGACTCGATCGAGACAGCATCCATCAGAGAGTCCTCTTCGACTCGCTCCACAGCCTTCACAGAACCACTGTTCGATTGTGTCTGATTCGACTCCAACAGAGTGCCACGTCATCGAGTCAAAACATAAGCGAGCCGAAACAGGGAAGCGAGTCGAAGGAAACAGCCTATTGAGAACTCCATTTCATATCGATCATATCTCCCAATCTACAAGTCCAAATGCTATGAAATTTTCACAGAAGACTACGTGCATGCTAGAGAATGTCCACTCCAAATTTCGACTCCATTGGATGAAATCTTGAGCGAGTCGAAATCCGCCAGTGTCGATCACGGATCGGACCGAAACTTCACGGGCCTGGGTGTACGGGCTTGGTCACGTGCCAGAGAGGGTCTCCCGAGATCTGAGCGAAATATCAGCCTCCTACACCTATAAATAGACCCCCAAAGCCAACAAAAAAAGGTTCTTCTTCCTCCTTGGGATCTCCAACGCCCGGACTCCGCCAGATCCAGATCTGAACTCTATCGCTGCTGCTATCAACAAGATTCAATGCTGCAAATAATAGCTAACTCTTGTAATTCATTGCATTCACTTGTAAACATCAAAGGAAGATAAATAAAGTGAACTACTTCATAGTGGACGTAGGCTATACGCCGAAACACTCTAAATCCATGTGTCTCCTTGCACTTTAATTATTCTTATTTCTAAGATTTGGAGTTTTTGTTAGATAAATCCTCTTTTTACATTTAATTTCTTCACTTTATCTCTTCAAAGACTTCCGAAGAGTGTTGTGCCCAATTTTGGTGCAAACAACGCCCAAGCCCGTGAAGTTTCGGTCCGATCCGTGATCGATACGAACAGATTTCGTATCGATCAAGATTTCATCCAATGGAGTCGAAATTTGGCGTGGACATTCTTTAGCATGCACGTAGTCTTCTGTGCAAATTTCATAGCATTTGGACTTGTAGATTAGGAGATATGATCGATACAAAATGTGATTCTCGGTGGCGGTTTGGTTCGACTCGCTTCTGTTTCGACTCGCTCTATTCGACTCGCTTTCATTCGACTCAGTGACGTGGCGCTTGAATCTCACTCTGCCCTTGACGCTGTTTTGATCGAGTCGAATCTGTGCATTGATTGAGCGAGTCGAAGGAAGCCTTTCTGAGGGTTACGAAGCGAGTCGAAGGAGGCCTATCTGAGGGGTTCGAATGAAGGCTCCGTGATGGACACGAAGTGAAGCGAGTCGAAGCATGGCTCAAGGCGAAGCGAGTCGAAGCGGGCTCCTCTGAGGGATGTGAGCAAGTCGAACTAATCACTTCTGAGGGATGCGAAGTGAGTCGAAGGAAGCTAGTCGAAGGGAGCGAGTCGACCGGTGATTGGTTTTCATCCAATTTTATATCGTTCATAACTTGGGGATACGAACTCGGATTGACTTGAGATTTGGAACGTTGACTCTCATGGCTTAGCTTGTCATGTCCTACAAATTTTGGCTCGATCCGGACTTGGAAAAAATTCGTCGATATCCATAGTGAACCTATGTATAACTGATCTCTAGGACGGGCCGTCATTAGTTACTAGTCAATTCCTTGGTGTCACGGCCTTGCCAAAAGGCGGGATAACATTTGCCCCCCAAAGTACGTCTTGTGGAGACATGACGTGCTTTGAAGTGCTGCAATCTTCATTCTGAATAGTCATTGTCTTTTCGATGAAAGCTGTAATCTTCGACTGTTTTCTCTTGAAAATGTAAGCTGTTGACGGCCAACTGCTGTACCCTGTATTGTTGCGACTAATTGTTGTATGCCGGTGGTTACCCGTTTGTTGTTGTAATCATTATTGGATGAGTTTTTGATTCCTGAAAATCTGGAATTTTGAATATTAGTCAGATATACATGCATATATGTTAAACCGACTTTCGTTGACGTTTGCACGTTCTCGAGTCGTTGTCAGTTTATTTTATTTTCGAATTCCGTATCGATCCCCTCCTGAATCGATTGTGAAATTCGTTGCAACAATGTTTGACGGCTGCTTTTGAATGTTCCTTCGCAACGATCCTCTCCTGAATCGATGTGAAGGATTGAAACATCAAAGGCAATTTTTATTGAATTTATGGATACGGAGTAAGTATTCTGATTCGATGTAGTTGGCCTCTGGAATTCATGGTTTAATGGATTCAAACTGGTTGTTCGACTCGGTCTTGGATTTGAACTGCATAGGAGTCGGAGTCGAAACGCACAGGAGACAGAGGAGCAATTCGAAATGCATAGGAGATGGAGGAGCGAGTCGAAATGCACAGGAGACGGAGGAGCGAGTCAAAATGCACAGGAGACGGAGGAACGAGTCGAAATGCATAGGAGACGGAGTCGAAGTGATGTCTTTTATTGTTGCATCGGAGAGGGAGTTGAAGACCAACGATCCGAAGGGGAGCTTCGCATCAACGCATTGGAGAGGGAGTCGAAACACGTGTTCGAGTCCACCGGGATACGAATCGTTTATTCCCTTTGCTTTCGAGTCCATATAAATACTTTGTACTTAGCCTTTTTTCACTTTTTACCTTTCATTTCCTTGCCTTCGTATCGCTCAGAAACTCGAGAAGAACGAACGAAACATTATTGCCTTCGAACTGATTTCTACCTTCAATCATTTGAACTAACTGACAGATCTAGGTAATCCAATAAGCGAATCCACACGTAGACGATGAGACTCGGTTTTTAATATCGAATCAACCAGAGTTGTGATCGATCGAAAGTTCCATGGCCTCAGCTTCGTGTCGATCTGAGTAGGGGTTTCGAGGGGAGGAGGCGGAGGCCTTCGTATCAATCGATGGTGGAGCTTCGCATCGAGTCGAATGCTTTGAATCTATGGATCGATACGAAGGGGCTGTGTCTGATCAACTTGAAACGATGGCCTTCGATCGAGTCGAAGTGGGTATCTTCGAAACGAGTCGAAGTGGATGGCTCTGGATTGAGTCGAAGTGTGTAGCCTTCGGAGCGAGTAGAACTGCGCAGTCTTGGGAGCGAGTCGAACTCGATGGTCTTGGGGAGCAAGTCGAACTGTGTAGTCTTGGAGCGAGTCGAACTTCGTGTTCTTGGGACCGAGTCGAACTAGATGGTCTTGGGGAACAAGTCGAACTGTGTAGTCTTGGAGCGAGTCGAACTTCGTGTTCTTGGGACCAAGTCGAACTCGATGGTCTTGGCGAGCGAGTCGAACTGGAGGCTTTTAATCGATTCGAAGTGTTGTGCTCTAATCGATTCGAAATCCTTAACCCTTTGATCGAGTCGAACTTGCATTCCAACCTTCTGACCGAGTCTGACTCATACGCACACGACCATAACTTATTGATGCAAACATGGTTCTAGTGAGCAATACGAATTGAACATTTAAAAAATTCGAACTCCTTGCACATTTGACTAATTGACTCCGACGAGCTTCAAACTTGTATTATCGGACTTAACCGTTTCACCGCATATCTGATTGCCTATCGGAGCTCGTCGACGAAACTGGAACTTATCAAAATGACACCAAACTTTAACTTGGAATGATAGTTAACAGCTGGATGGTAAGGTTGTGACGGTCAGCGATGACGGTCCTTCCGACTGAATTCCAAAGTCTCGTTGTTTACATGCTTCCTTCAATCCTGTTGGTCTTCTCAAATAATATACAGTACTGCACAACACACTCACACACTTTACACTGGAGGATGCACGAGTGTTATTTGTCAGTTTAACAATGATTTTTTATAAGCTAGCTAGTCATGGACCCTTCAAGTTCTCAGCAGCCGGAACTTCCAAGTTCTATTCCTCCAACCATAGAGATACCGGTTATTGAAGCCGAAGTTATAGAGCCAGCTCCGGATGAGCGTCCGGGTGCTCGGTTTATTTGTAATCCAACAGATTCTATGCCGTCGGGTATCTCCGAAGATATGCTAGGACGGATTTGCTTAAGGCATGGTTTGTTGCTTGAGACGTGCTACTTC
Organism: Allium fistulosum; assembly: GCA_030737815.1. Lineage (NCBI taxonomy): Eukaryota > Viridiplantae > Streptophyta > Magnoliopsida > Asparagales > Amaryllidaceae > Allium > Allium fistulosum. The sequence goes on from CM060903.1 coordinate 1,230,419,683, forward strand.
CTAGGCCAAATGACAGGCCACACGATCCCCCGGAGGGGTTTACTGCTTTCAACCGTCAAGCTTGCACAGCGGGGACACTTCCTACCTTCAATCAATATATAAGGGAGATGTTATCGTTTCTTGGCATAGCTCCATCTCAGCTACATCCCAACGGGTATGCCTTGTTGAACAACACCTTTGTCCTCTTTATGGAGATCCTCTTCCGCCCGTCGAAGCCGATAGAAATCAGATATTTATTCAACGTCAAGAGCCGTGGAGACAGCCCCTCTTTCACCTTCCTGGAAGCGGTCAGAAACTGCCACATTGTACTGGGCTCCTGGGGAAGGCTAAGTTATTATAAAACTGAATGGTTCTACGTTCGGTGCACCCCTGGATTTGCTGGGCGGTGGTTGGATAGACGTAAGTGTTTCCTTTTCCCTCTTGAATCATTGAGATATTAGTAACTGACTCCAAAACTGACATACTTTTCCTTTTTTATAGATGTAATCTCTCGTCCTGACGGTGCATACTTTAGAGAGCTTGTTCGGATTCTTTAAGCGTTTTAGGGCGAAGAGAGGCATATCGACTTGGTTTTGTCTGGTAGAAATTTGAGGACTATTGGGCTGATAGAACGGAGGCAGGGCATACATCTGTAAGGGATACATAGAGTTGTCCCGTAGAAATGGGTGAAGCGCAAAGCGCCCGCAGTCGTGATCGCCGAAGAAGTTGATCCGAAAAGGACGCCTACTTATACCGAGCTCTCAGCTGGGCCTTCTACCGATGTCTTGGATTAGGGAGGAAGTAGAAAAGTCAAGGCCGCTGCTCACAAACGCCCTAAATATGAGAGATTTAAATCCGGTCCTGTCTTTACCTTTCCCGAGGATTAGAATTTTGGAGGCTCCTCCCCCGCAAGTAAAGAGTTCCTTTGCAGGGCTTGCTGATATTCCGATCCCGGATTTTGTGTCGTCTCCACACGACGCCGGGACGGAGGAGCTTGATAGCGCTCTTGAACTGAGCGGGTCGCTTTCTACGAGTGCGGCCAACATTTCCGGTTGGTCGGGGGGTTGAACATGCATACACTTCACTACACTACATGATTCACAACTGTACATTGTCCAACTTAGGAAGTTATTAACTCTTTCTTTGTTTATCATTTTCAGGTACAATGTCTGGAAGGGGATCGATGCTCGGGAACCTTCGCTCAGCCCGAAAGGCTTCTGGTTACTATGATTCCCACAGGAGGGATTCAGACAGAGATCGCGATCGCGAATACTATAACCAAGACCAATACGGGTGTGACAGAGAGTATAGACATCGATCCAGATCATGCTCTCCTCCTCCTAGACTTCTGTCTCCACCACCTATTTCTATCTCACATCCGCCTGAACCTCCTCGTCACAGGCCGTCTTCTCATTCTTCTAGACCTGAGACTCTTCTTCAGAGAATCGAAACTACAGCCTCTATGATTACCGAGTAGGTCTCAGCCGAACCCACAGGAGGAGAAGGGGATCTTAAGTTGGCTCAGATGAGGAAGGATTTTCCGAATATTTGCTTCGACGGTTATGTCTTCCTACCACACTTAAAGAGAATTCCATCAGGGGTGGAGAACACGGTGCAAGATTACGTTCACGATATATGCACCCTGTACCGAGAGTGGGCAAAGGCTGCCGAAAAAGCTTCCAAAGTGGCCTTTGAGCGAGCCAAAGCGCTCGAGAAGATGGAGACCGAGCTTGCAAAAAGGGATCGGATTATTCAGGTACTCACCGCTGAGTCCGAGTCTTCTCGGAATTCTGAGATTGAGGCCGTTAAAAAGGCTGACGAAGCGAAGGCGGAAATGGAGAGATTGGGGCACACGCATGTTGCCCTGGTGGAGGAGATGGGCCACTGGAACACTAAAGTCACCGCCGAGCGGGAAGCGGCGGTCAAGGAGCTTAATGAACTCAAAGCCAAATTTGCTGATATGGCCAAGGAAAGAGATGACGCGAACAACGCAGCCCAGGAGGTGTGCGAACAAGCTGTATTACTTAGGGATGACGGGATGCGGCCGTGGCTAAAGTTCACAAGGAGGAGGCTGAGGTGGAGGAAAAAGTAAGGTTGGCCGAGTCCAGGCTAGAGGCTGACATCGAAGACATTCTCGTTGTTTACAACGCTAACGTTCTAAGGCACAGGGGTCTGGCCTGGCTCGATGATTTTTCGACGCATCTCTACAATGCTTGGAGCTGGTTGGTTGAGGAGGAGAAGGAGGCGCATCAGGGCGAGTCTGTGGATGAATTCGAACTCGAGAATCGCATTCTGACTGAGGATGAAAAGAAGGTTCTCCACGAGTCGATGATTCTGCGCGAGAAGGAAAGACTTGGTGCCCAGCACTTTGAAGTGGGAGAGGGTTCTAGAGTTGACCACCATGAAGCAAGTTTCAAAGTTCCTGTGTCAACCCAGCCTGAATCCTCGTCTGCGGTTGAGCACCAAGTTGTTCCTGCTTATAATCCGGATCAGCCACAGATATCTCCGGCTGCAGCGCAAGTTACTGATGCCGCCCTGCCGCCTATGAGTCAAACTGAGGAACGTATTCTGAACATTCCATGTATCTTTCTTAAGTCGAAATCTTCAATCTAGTTAAGTTCTAACAGTTATCTCATTCTTTGTCCAGTGATCGATGCTGCACCGGCCATGCCTACAACTACTCAAGAACCATATCAAATACAGGAGGCTATTGTGACCGAAGCAATTACCATGAGTACAGCTGCCCCGCTTGACGATATGCAGGGGAGTACGATCATGTTTGATGAGCAGTTGATTGATGAACTCTTTCACCGTCACGGCGATCCTCTTGCTGACTTGTCATCTGTCATGAGTGGAACTGATCCTGCTACAAGTTCTTTAATGCCGACTGCTGATGCCCCCAGCGGGGCTCGAGCAGTAACCGAAGAGGAGATGTTCGCTCAAATTGACGCTGAAATGGCAGCAGCAGCTCATGGTGGCAGCTTTGGAGGTGGGATGGCAGCACCGGGACCTGCTCCGCTTAGAATGATATCTCCTGGTGGTACTGTTTTCATCACCGACATGCCCATTCCACCTCCTGTACTTGATCCAGTTCCTCCGACTCCGCTCGCAGGGAGCATTCCTATCCATTCAAGTTCGGAGGAGGATATTGATATCATGCCCTTGCTTGAAGACCAACCGCCGAAAAGCAAAGGTTCGAAGAGGAAGATTAGCGGTGGCTCCAGCGGGTCCACACTAAGGAGGAAGTCAAGAAGAAGAAAGATTAGACATGCTTCCCCGGTGCATTTTGACTTTCATTTTGTTGGCCGTGTATAGATGCAGGTTCGGCCCATGCTAGTAAGAAGTTTTGGGGAACTTGTACACGAACTTCTTTTATAAACAATAGAAATGATACTTCTCTTTTTTGGCTTCTTTTCTATCATTGTGTATTTGTCCAAGTGTTTCAATATCTGAAGTGTACTTGTGAAGTTTTAGCTATTGAATCAAGTTTGTTTTTGTTCGCCAAGTTCGGAAACTGTGGACATGGTTTGCGATCGGGAAATGAGTTGAATTTTGACGTCGCATTGCTTCAGTCGACGGTTAACGCTTAAGTCTTGCCCCGCAGTCTTGGTGGTGTGTTGTAAAACATCAGTCGGCGATCGCTCTTTTCTTATAGCATTTCGAGTCTAGTTCCACTGAATGGGTGTTTGAGACAAAAGAAGATTGAGCGGTTCATTCACGCTTGTCCGATCGTCGACGATCATATCCGCGCTCCGGGGATCCTCATTTATTTATTGGCGGTTAGTCACGCCGGCTTAAGTTTCAACCATATGCCCGTGATCTGGGGACTTGGAATTGATGTTAATACTCTGACTCGTGCTCTGGGAGTTTGGAGTTGATGTTTATACTCCGCTCCGCACTCTGGGAATACGGAGTTGATGTTTATACTCCGGTTCGCGCTCTGGGAACTCGAAGTTGATGTTTATACTCCGCTTCGCACTCTGGGAATACAGAGTTGATGTTTATACTCCGACTCGTGCTCTGGGAGTTCGGAGTTGATGTTTATACTTCGCTTCGCACTCTGGGAATACGGAGTTGATGTTTATACTCTAACAACGCGCTCTGGGAGTTCGGAGTTGATGTTTATACTCCGCTTCGCACTATGGGAATACAGAGTTGATGTTTATACTCCGCTTTGCACTTTGGGAATATGGAGTTGATGTTTATACTCCGGTTCGCGCTCTAGGAACTCGTAGTTGATGTTTATACTCCGACTCGAGCTCTGGGAGTTTTGAGTTGATGTTTATACTCCGCTTCGCACTCTGGGAATACGAAGTTGATGTTTATACTCCGACTCGCGCTCTAGGAGTTCGGAGTTGATGTTTATACTCCGCTTTATACTCTGGGAATACAGAGTTGATGTTTATACTCCGACTCATGCTCTGGGAGTACGAAGTTGATGTTTATACTCCGATTCGCGCTCTGGGAACTCGGAGTTGATGTTTATACTCCGACTCGCACTCTGGGAGTTCGGAGTTGATGTTTATACTCCGCTTCGCACACTGGGAATACAGAATTGATGTTTATACTCCGACTCGCGCTCTGGGAGTTCGGAGTAGATGTTTATACTCCGCTTCGAACTCTGGGAATACGGAGTTGACGAAGGATTGTCGTGTATCAATCCTTTTTTGACTTTGATGTGGTGGCTTGTCCCCGAGCTCTGGTTTCACTTAGCGAGTGATTGGTTGCATCGCAGTCACTCTCTATTTGAATAAATCCCACCATATGGTGAAACTTAGCTCTCTGTGCATAGTGATGGTCATATGAAGTATTTCAAGTAAATCACAGCTCTGGCTTGAAGATGTTGCATTTTATTGCTGAAATAAGAAAGTATGGCAAAGTCAGTTGCCTTATTACAAGTTCTACTTTCGAAATGCATAAACAAATTGCAGGAAAGGAAAGTAAACTAAATGGATAAAGATAGCCTGTCAGGTGTAATAGCGGCGAAGGCTCTCGCTATTCCAAGCTCTTGGCAGGGTAAGACCGTCGACGGTTGATAACTTGAATGTGCCATCTCCGAGCCTTCGTTCAATAACATACGGTCCTTCCCATGTCGGCTTCATATGCGAAGGAACATGACAGATTCTTTTTAAGATGAGATCGCCTAGTTCGAAGGTTCGCGGACGGACCTTGGCGTTGTACAATCGAGCGACTCGACTTCGATGCGCAGCTGCCCTCAAATCAGCTTCCTCATGCTTCTCATCTAGTAGATCGAGAGATTCAGCAAGTAATATGGCATTTGTCTTTGGATCATAGTATGTCACACGATGAGAAGGTACTTCTAGCTTGACTGGAATAACGGCCTCTGAACCATAAGAAAGAGAGAATGGAGTGTGGCCGGTCGCGGTCTTGTGGGTTGTTCGGTAAGCCCATAGAGCCATAGGAAGTTCATCGACCCATTTGCCCCCGACCTTTTCCAGTCGTTTCTTCAGGATTAATTTTATAACCTTATTAACTGCTTCGACCTATCCGTTTGCTTGAGGGTGTGCAACAGCGAAGAATTTCTTTTGGATGTGAAATCGTTTGCAGAAATCTTTGAATTCAGGACTGTCGAATTGGGTTCCGTTGTCTGTAATTATGGTGTGTGGGAGACCGAATCGACAGATGATGTTACGAACCACAAAGTTGATTACTTTCTTCGTTGTAATGGTAGCGAGAGCTTCGGCTTCAGCCCACTTTGTAAAGTAATCAACTGCGATGATGGCGTACTTCGCAACACCTTTTGCCAGAGGTAGAGCACCGATGATGTCGATGCCCCACATTGCGAATGGCCATGGGCTGACCATTTGTGTTATCTCAGTAGGAGGAGCTCTAGGGATTCGGGCATATTTCTAGCACCTATCAAATTTCTTTGCATAGTCCAATGCATCACGATTCACGGTAGGCCAGTGATATCCATAGCGAAGTATTTTCTTGGCAAGTGCTTGCCCTACGGTGTGATCGCCACATTCTCCCTCGTGCACATCTCGCAATACTTATTTAATTTCATCGTGAGCAATACACCGGAGAAGGGGAACTGAGTACCCCCTTCTGTACATGAATCCATTCTAGATGGTAAACCTTGAGGCCTTCCGAAGGACTTGTCTCTTCTCACTCCTGCGCTCTGGCAGGGTTCCGTGCTCAGTGTAATATCTGAGTGGGGTCATCCATGACTCCTTTTTGGGAATGGTTTCACATATCCGGTTTAGTTCTCTCCGGTCAATACTTGGGGAAGATAGCGTTTCTACGGGAACAAGTCCCATTTGCTGAGCTTCACCTGTGCTGGCTAGCTTTGCCAATGAATCGGCCTTTTGGTTGCACTCCCGAGGTATACAATAGATGGCGTAGTAATTGAACTGGTTTCGGGAAAGTCCTATGGAATGATGAATTCAGCTATGAAATCAGCAAGGACTTGTCCTTGGATTGCTCACCTTGGAGTGTAAGTAACATCAAACTGACTCAGTTTGATGTTCCACTTGAGTAGCTTACCAGACGTCTCAGGCCGCGAAAGGACCTATCGTAACGGTTGGTCGGTGTAAACAACTATGGGATGTGTTTGGAAGTACGGTCGGAGTTTTCTTGATGCGATTACAAGGCAATAAGCCAACTTTTCTAGCTTTGGGTAGTTCCTTTCAGCCTCAGTCAATCATTTGCTGACATAGTACACTGGCTTTTGTATCCCGTCTTCTTCTCGAACCAAGGCAGTGCTGATAGCGTTTTCTGATATCGCCAAGTATGCATACAACTTCTCATGATCAATAAGCTTTGACAGTATCGGTGGTGTGGACAGATGTTGAACTAGTGCTTGGAAAGCGCCCTCACACTCCGTGGTCCATTCAAAGTTTCGTTTCCCTTTTCGAATCAGATCGAAGAAGGGAATGCATTTGTCAATGGACTTTGAAATGAACCTCCTCAACGCTGCTACCTTTCCATTGAGACTCTGGACTTGCTTTATAGTCTTGGGAGTTTCAGGATTTCTGATTGCCCAAATCTTTTCAGGATTAGCTTCGATTCCTCGGGCATTAACGATGAACCCAAGGAACTTTCCAGATGCAACTCCAAAGTGACATTTCAATGGGTTGAGCTTCATTTTGTATTCTCGAAGTATGTTGAACATAGTTTCTAGGTCTTTAACATGGTCGGTGAAGGGTCGTGACTTCACAAGCATGTCGTCTACATATACTTCCATTGTTTTCCCGATTTGATTGGCAAACATCCGGTTGACCAATCGTTGATAAGTAGCTCCGGCGTTCTTCAGTCCGAATGGCATAACCTTGTAGCAGTAAAGTCCTAGGTTGGTCACGAAGCTGGTATGTTCTTGATCGGGTAAATGCATTGGTATCTGATTGTAGCCTGAATACGCGTCCATGAAGGATAAGAGTTCATGCCCAGCCGTCGAATCTACTAGCTGATCAATTCTGGGAAGCGGGAAGCTGTCTTTGGGACATGCTTTATTCAGATCGGAATAATCGACACATGTTCTCCACTTTCCATTTGGCTTTCGGACGAGCACGAGATTCGACACCCACTCAGGATATAGCGCGTCTCGAATGAATCCGTTCGCTTCAAGCTTTTCTACTTCATCTTTAATGGCGGCAGAACTCTCTGGATCCATACCGCGCCTTTTTTGTTTGACCGGGACATGCCGCGGGTCAATGTTCAGAGTGTGGCTCGCGATGTCCAGCGAGATCCGACACATATCAGAATGTGTCCAGGAAAATACGTCAAGGTTTGCCCGCATAAATACAACCAATTCCTCCTGAGCTTGTTGGCTTAGCTGATATCCAATCTTTATCATTTTCAAATTATCGTCACTGTCAGTTGGGACATCAATTGTCAGCTCAACCGGGGATGCTTGACTTTCTTTAGATTCTCCTTCGTCTTCAGTTTCTCTCGGGTCAAGATCCTTGAGGAATTGGCTTGGGTGCCCGGGCCTGGGCCCGGGCGTTAATTTTCAATTATCGGCGAAACGGGCGTAGAAAGATTCCTATACGCCCTTTCCTTTCTCCTTTCACTGCGCCTCCCCTAGCTCGGCAATCATAACAGGCTCTGGCAATAGCCTGATCTCCCTGAACGATTCCTATTCCATGATCAGTGGGAAACTTTAAGGTCAAACACCATGGGGCAATGGCTACCCTAAATTCGGCAAGGGCCGGTCGGCCCAAGAAAACATTGTAAGGGCAGTCTATGTCCAAAAAAATGAACTGCAACATCCGTACTCTCCGAAGTTCTCCAACTCCCAACTCTACTGGCAGTTCCACCATTCCAGTGGGTATAGTGGCACTTCCGTTAAAACCATGGACTCGAGATTGACAAGGCTTCAAGTCTGCGGCTTCCATTTTCATTTGATCGTAAGCTCGCTTGAACAAAATATTCACAGAGCTTCCACTATCAACTAAGATCCTTTTCATCTAGGCAGGACCTACTTGTGCCGAGATGACCAGTGGATCGATAGTGGGAGCTTCGACTTTATCAGTGTCTATGTTCCTGAACACGATGTCATCCGTCATCGTTTTCTGTTGCTTGGCCGGAGCCCCCTCATCAATACTACTGCAACACTCGAAGTCTGCATGCCTGATAGAACTGGCATACGACTCCATTTCCTTCCAGCTTCGATCTGCTGGGTGAGGACCACCACTTATTGTATTGATGACCAACCTCCCGTCTGTATGAGCGGGTTCCTCCTGTCTTTCCTGATTCGGCGCACGATTCTAATTTGATGGGCCCGCACCACCGGATTGCAGCGCCCGCACATACTGATCCAACTTCCGCTCACGTATCAGTTTTTCAATAAGGTCTTGTATGTGACGACACTCATTGGTGTTGTGGCCATAACTCTCATGGAATCTACAGAACTTTCCTGTTTGGATTTGTCTTTCGGTTGGTGGTTTCGGGGCAGGTTTCTTGTACTGCATGGTATTGCAGGTCTGCAAATACACATTTTCCAATGATGTGTTCAATGGAGTGTAATTATCGTACATGGAAGCTCTACGCCATGGTCCACGACCCTGATCGCGTTTTTTGTTCTGATTTCTATTGTCCCTCTACTGATTCTGTTTATTTTGGACGTTCAACTAAATTTTTCCAGAACTATCTCCGGACTGTTTAACAGCGACGTTACTTTGGATACCTTCGATGTTGGGCCCTGCGTCATCCTGCTTCCTAGACTGTTTCGCATCCTCCCTTCTCAGGAATTGGACTGCCTTGGAATAGAAACGGTCCAATGACGCAGGTGGATTCCCAGCTAACCAATTTCCAAACTCGGAATCAGCAGCAATCCCCTTAGTCAGTGCCATCAGGATAGAGTTATCATTGGGATTGCTTATTTCTGCACACGCAGCATGGAATCGCTCCAAGTAACGTCTAAGTGTTTCTCCGGGAGCTTGCGTAACACTAGACATAGTGTTAACGTCCTTAGGCCTCGCCACGTGCATACGGAATTGTTCGACAAACTTGGTGGCCATCTGGTCAAAGTTAGAGATGGATCGCGGTGGCAAACGAGTGAACCACATGGTAGCGATGCCCCCTAGGGAAATGGGGAAACTACGGCACTTTACTGCATCATCAGCTCTAGCAGCATTCATCAGCCATTCGTATTTCAGGACGTGTTGATTGGGATCAGAACTTCCTTCATAAACTGGCAAAGCTGGCATCCTGAAGTGCCGAGTGTTTCAGCTTATAAAACGTCATCGGTGAAAGGGGTATGACTCCAGGAGATTCCCCAGCCGTCATTAGAGAGACCCTGACTTTTAAAGATCATTTGGCGGATAATCGCTGGTATTTCCGGCGTTCGGATACTTGGGGCATGTTGTGCCAAGGTGTGGTCGGGTTCCACAGCGTGAGTCTGGACCGGACGCGGCCGACGATCCGTGCCTCGCCTCCTTGGTTCAACATCCTCAGGGACATAAGGCTCAGGAGTCTGCTCTCGTTGGTTATGTTGAGGATCAGCTTGGTTTCTTGCATCACCTCCCCGTCCGGCAGTGGTGGTAGTAGCAATGTTGCCGGTAACATGGTAAGGAGCAGCTCCTCCTCGACTTGAAGGCTCTGTACGGAGACTAGCGGATGGTCCAGCTCTAGGTTGCCCAAGGTTCGAAGCAGGTTGGTGTCCCGTGGCTTTGGTGTAGCTTACACCTAGTTGTGGACGTGTGGATCTGGTTTGGCCATCGGAGGAGGCAGAATTTTCTATGGAAGAATGAGAACCTTGGTCTTTTCTGGATCTTCTTCGCCTTTGGGGATTTAGCTGGCTAGTCAACTCTGTGTTGACGCGTAGTTGTTCAGTTAGCTGCTGTCGACCTTGGGTCTACTCTTAAAGCAATGTCTGGAATTCTTGTCTAGTGATTGGACCTGATGGATTTGATGGTCCTGCAGCATTTTGGTTGGATGGAGGTGATTGCACGGGATTTTGTCGGTCCCGTGCTCCTAGTTCAGCAGCTGCAGAAGTGGTACGTGTGCTCACCATAATGAATTAATGAAGTCTTTTCCTAGATCTGATTGCAAATTTGAATAGAATGGGAGGGCTTCAAAGTTCTAAATCTGGATCTTCTTCTTAGATTTATGCAATCCAATATAGACAGGAGATCCAAAGACCAGGAGAAAAATTGGGTTTTCTCTCAATGAAAGCACCAAAGTGTTTGTACCAAAATTGGGCACAACACTGTTCGGAAGTCTTTGAAGAGATAAAGTGAAGAAATTAAATGTAAAAAGAGGATTTATCTAACAAAATCTCCAAATTTCAGAAATGAGAATAACTAAAATGCAAGGAGACACAAGAATTTAGAGTGGTTCGGCGTATTTCCTACGTTCACTAGGAAGTAGTTTGCTTTATTGATCTTTCTTTGATGTTTACAATTGGTTTCAATGAATTACAGCGAACAACAATGATTTGCAGCAGTGAAATAGCAGCAGCAATGGAGTTTGGATCTGGATCTAGCGGAGTCTGGGCGTTGGAGATCTCAAAGAGGAAGAAGAACCCCTTTTCTGTTGGCTTTGGGGGTCTATTTATAGGTGTAGGAGGCTGATATTTCGCTCAGATCTCGGGAGACCCTCTCTGGCACGTGACCAGGCCCGCACGCCCAAGCCCGTGAAGTTTCGGTCCGATCCGTGATCGATACGAACAGATTTCGTATCGAGTAAGATTTCATCCAATGTAGTCGAAATTTGGCGTGGACATTCTTTAGCATGCACGTAGTCTTTTGTGAAAATTTCATAGCATTTGGACTTGTAGATAAGGAGATATGATCGATACGAAATGCGATTCTCGGTGGCTGTTTGGATCGACTCGCTTCTGTTTCGACTCGCTCTGTTCGACTCGCTTCCGTTCGACTCGGTGACGTGGCGCTTGAATCTCACTCTGCCCTTGACGCTGTTTTAATCGAGTCGAATCTATGCATTGATTGAGCGAGTCGAAGGAAGCCTTTCTATGGGTTGCGAAGCGAGTCGAACGAGGCCTATTTGGGGGTTGCGAAGCTAGTCGAAGGAGGCCTATCTGAGGGGTTCGAATGAAGGCTCCGTGATGGACACGAAGTGAAGCGAGTCGAAGCGTGGCTCGAGGTGAACCGAGTCAAAGCGGGCTCCTCTAAAGGATGCGAGCGAGTCGAACTAATCACTTCTGAGGGATGCGAAGCGAGTCAAAGGAAGCGAGTCGATGGGAGCGAGTCGATTGGTGATTGGTTTTCATCCAATTTTATATCGTTCATAACTTGGGCATACAAACTCGGATTGACTTGAGATTTGGAAAGTTGACTCTCATGGCTTAGCTTGTCATGTACTACCAATTTTGGCTCGATCCGGACTTAGACAAAATTCATAGATATCCATAGTGAGCCTATGTATAACTGATCTCTAGGACGGGCCGTCATTGGTTACTAGTCAATTCCTTGGTGTCATGGCCTTGCCAAAAGGCGGGATAACAATTATGAAATAGAACTATATTATGGAATTTGTTTTCATAGTAAAAGTGATGCAACAAAATACATATGTGTCTAATATTATTTACAGTTGTTTTGGAATTATAGACTAAGCCATAGTTTTGAGAAATAATTTTACTATACGATTATGAATCATATGATACATGTTAATTATATCTCAAATAATTAATGGCTATGCACCCATTCAGTGGGAGTATCATAAGAGTTGATGAACTCTTTGAATTAATACATATTGATGTATGCAATCACAAGTCTATTAATACCAAAAGGGTTCCACATACTTTGTTATATTCATCAATGATTTATTACCAACATGTACATGTGTATTGGATACACATGTAGTAAGTTTATGATAAAATCATAGAATATAAAAAGAAAAGTAAATAAAATAACATGCCATAGAATAAAATGATTTAATTTGGTCGAATAAGCGAGTATATTGGAAAGAGTTCCAAATGTACCTAAAATGAATATAGATTCAATCACAAAAGTCACTCCTCCATGTGATACTTAATGATGCATCGATAAGGAGTAATCATACATTGTTGGACAATTTACGATTAATTATGAGTGAAGTTGGGTTAGTTTCTTTCTATAAGGTCATGTACTTAAGAGTAGTACACAAGGTTGATATTATTTCATATAAACAACAGTTTACAAAATTATACAAGATAAGGGTTTGTAAGAAATCCCAACATATCCTAGGCCAAGGAGTTGGCAGGTTGTGCGAGTCGAAAGATTGCACGTAATAATTGTTCATGCGGGATCTTGTATGAATCTTCAAATTTTTTTTGGAAAGGTCTATCATCAAATGACATATTTATGTTTTGAATATAATTTTTGTAAACTAAAATCGGTTTTATAAATAAAAAGGTTCATAAAGCGTTTATGAATCCCAATTTTATTTGCACTAAGAAACAATTGTTGTTTCAAGATATATCTACTTCATTGTAAAGGAATTTCTTTAAGAAATTTTTGGTAATTAAATGGAATTGGATCCGATCCATAGATAGAACTGATTATATGAGATGAAGTGAAATTAACTAACCTAAATGAACACATAGTATTAGAATGTATAATAAGTATTATCGTACATCGAAGAGAAACTATGAGTTTCTTATTAATGGTGAAAATATATATTACCCTCGGTTGTTCAATTAAACCATTAAGATTATGGACTTCATATGGTATGATGCGCAGATCTGAAAGAATTCCAGGTACTTTATCAAAATATGATTTTGGTGGCCATAACCAAAGAGATGTGATCCATCAGCTGAGATTGTGTCTTTGTTGGAAAGACTAATGTGGTTGGAATTAAATGAGCAAATGTTGATAAGAATAATATCACAAATTTCAATTATTGAAATTAGCATAACAGATTTGGTATTCAACATGCTCTAGTTAATTCAGACTTACTCACAAAATTATCGCTCGATAAGACTCAGTGTTTGGTACTTATGCATTGAAACAGAAAATTCTAAATAATGATTTAGAGTAAGCCGTTTACACATATTAACCAAAAATGCCTCAAAGTCAGTGGGAGCGATATTGGGTTTGTGAGTCTTTGGATATGATCCAAGAAACGATACGAATGTATCATATTATAAGCATCAAGATCGAATAAGTATTTTGATAGAAATATCAAATAGTATGATTTTCAATCAAAGTGCAGAGGAAGCGTGTGTTCATAAGAAAGAACGTTAAAAGGTACATTGATATTTCTAAACAATGAGTAAACAACACGTTGTTGATTTTAACAATATGCTTATATTAAATTCAACTTTAGTTGTTTTAATACTCAATTTTGGATTTTAAATGATGTATTTAATGGTGAGTATAAAAGATATAGGGATTGTCCCAAAACGATATACAAGAGCACCCTATTAAAAGGGGAACATGTAAGTTGTATTCCTTATGCATTAGCAATCGGAATTATCATACAGGTTATGTTGTGTATGATATTTTGTTTTGTTTATGTATTTGATACATGGAGAAAATATAAAATCCAAATTGATATCACTAAATGATTTTTGAGGTGGTCTCGCGTATTTATGAAATACTCGAGAATTGTTTATAGAAACAACAAACTCGTTATGATGGAACGTTTGGACGCAAACTTTTATAAGTGATATTGAGTATAACATGTCAATTATAAAATTCAAGTTAAAATCTTTAATTTGAAAATGTTTCAAAATAAAAGTGAATGTGGTCGATTCAACGAAATGTTGAGAACATTAACTTGAATAGCGCTACAATAAACCAATGTATATAGATATAAATGCACAAATTTATAATTGAGCCAAAGGTGATTTCGAATGTTGAGAATCCCATAATATTGTTATAAGATAACAATGTCATGAAAGTGGTCATGATAGAACTTAAAGCTCACTAGAAGTCGAAAGACATACTTCGAATCGTTCCACGTGATAAAGACAGTTTATCAGTTGTAGAGAGAGTTAATCGAAAAAGTAGATAATTAAAACATAGTAGCATACCCATTCACTAAGGGACTGACCTAATTGGTTTTGCTGAAAATGAATGGAGAAGTTGGAATTAGATTCCATAATTGACCCCAAGTGCAATTAGGAGATTGATAGAGTTAGAGGTATGCCCTAGGGGCAATTATGTAATTTGTTACATATATCCAATTCATTGACCAATCTTGTTCGAAATAAAAGGTATTTTCTTCATATTATATACTTGATATAATGTGATTATATTAATTAATTAACTTAATTAAAAGTATATTTAATAGAAAAATCCATAAATGGTATATTTTGTGATAGTAGTTACAAAATGTTGTGACCATGAATAATTTATCACAACGAAACAAATATACCATTTTAAATATTCCTAGTCAAGATGCATCGAGACTAGATATCGATGTATTCGTTGAGACCGGAGTACGTAAAGCTCTCCAAATGTTGTGTAGTGTATTACTCATGACTGCTGGGGGCACCTAGGGGCTACGTACTGATAGTTATCGGATAACTATGGAATGACTCACTCGATAGTTTTCTGTTGGTTAATATTACTAATTTCAAACAGAAAATATCGATGTGACTTATTTACATAGTTCTCTCGACTTGAGAATACTGTGGACCTTCAATATGAAAACTCCGCTTTGATTATTGCCAAATCTTGGCATGGCGTCCATCGAGTGACTATAGTTGGGTCGAGCGGAAGTATTGGAAGTGAAGCAGTATTCAAGAGAGGATTCGTCTACTTAGTTATATGCTGTTAGTAACACAGTCAACTCAAGTCAACTCAATTCAACTTAAAGTTAAAGTCCCTGGCCAGAGCATTTCGGTTAATAATAAGTGTTATTATTGAACCAAGGACTTTGTATTTGGACTATAAAGTTGAATGTGGATGAGGTTAGAATTTTGACCATTACCAAATTCCATAAGTCCAAAGTGATATAGTTTTGACGAAGAGAATTGGTGTAAACAAATGTCACAACCGTGTAACGCTTATTAAACTAAAATTGGATTTTACCCAAAATGAGTAGCGATAAATTTGGCCATAATGTCACACCACCTGCTAAGTGACGTATGAACGTTAACGTTAGAATAGTTCGATGTTAATCGCTGACCAAATTTACACTCAAGAGTTACACAGCCGAAATGATGAATTCCCTTAAGACCGAATGATTTAATTAGTTTATAATTGTTAAAAATTAATTAAATTAATTAATATTTATGAAATATTAATTATAAAATTTGAATATGGTTTGAGAAATAAAAATTGTCATATATTTATAATAGTTATAAATGTACCAATCGATATACGATATCGATAAGCGATTAAATTAGATTTAACTGCATAGCATTTTGGCTTGGGCTTAAATGGGTTTAAAGCCCATCATTAGGGCTGAAAATTTCGGTTTTGACAAGTTATAGGAGGCGGCTAAAACTTAGGATTAGACCTAGAGATGGATGGCTAAGATTAAGAGAGAATAGGTAATGAGATTGTCCTAATATCACTCTTGCACAAGGCTATATATATGGATCTCTAAACCCTTAATCAAAACAACTTTTGGCTGCCATAATTATCAAGTTTGCTAGCCGAAATTATTCCCCATATCAGTTCTAAGAATCTCAAATCAATTCAAGTTAAGTAAAAGCACTATTTGATAGAAATTATCAATGATTCCAAACTTGCAATCTGACGGATCGAGCATAACTAGAGAAGGGAATTCATTGATTCAAGTGGATTCAAAGGCATCATCAATTGGTATTTTATTTATATATTATAGTAATCATATCATATTTTATGATTTAATATTGATTAATCCCAAATCTGTATATATATTGATGCTGTTTATCTAGTTAGGTGAGATTTTCGTAGGTATATGTAGTTGTCACAAATTAGTTTGGTTATGTGCATGGTTATATTATTATGTGTTATAATTTATGTATAAACAAATCTAATTTGCTGTAAAAATTAAAATTTGTCACTATTAATTATTTTATGTATATTTATATATTAATTTAAATATAGATTAATGTATATTTTAAACATATAATTACATATATGTATATTTATAATGTATAAAGAGCATAAAATTTTTCCTTACACCTATTTATACATAATATGAATTATCAAATTCGAAAATAAATTATAAATATATATAAATAATTTTAAATTATCTTTTATTGGTTATTTGAATTGTTTATTATATCTAAAATAATTATTGCACTGAAAATTCGATTTTATATTTTTTAAAATTACCACAACTATGCAGTAACCCACGAAAAAGTTTTCAGATTTTTTTTGTTGATTTTTAATAATTAAATTACTTCGGTTAAACATTTCTTTTATTTATTAAAAATAATATTTTATTTCAAAAAATTTTGAACCTGTATTTTGTGATACTAAATTTTTGAAAATTTTAAATTTTAAAATTTTAATATTATTACTAATATTTTTAATTATTATGATCAAAATTATTTATTATATATATATATATAATAATGATAAAATTATAAAATTATTATTTTATGTTTGTTATGCTAATTTCGATTTGAAATAATTTTAAAATATATAAATTTATATTTCAAGTATTTAAATGTAATTAATTATTCATATATATACATTTTATTTAACCTTATATATATATAATTTTAATTATTATATATATGTATGTATAATTTTATATGTTTAATTATGTATATATATTGATACAAATGTTTTAAATTATATTTATATATATTTAATTTTAGGACTTTTAGTTATAAAATATATTTTAAATATATGTATACGTATTTATATAAATGTACTTTACATTATAGATTTATGCATATATTTAGACAATATAGAATACATACGAAATGAGCTAATGTGACCATTGCGATGTAAATCCAAACACATATACACGGGCTTGTTATATCCTTCATGGATTATTATGTTACACATGCACACACATATGTATGTATGTGTGTGTGTATATATATATATATATATTGTTTGTACCAAAATTGAGCACAACACTCTTCAGAAGTTTTTGAAGAGATAAAATGAAGAAATTAAATGGAAAGAGAGGAATTATCTAACAAAAACTCCAAATTTCAGATATGAAAATAATTAAAATGCAAGGAGACACAAGAATTTAGAGTGGTTCGGCGTATCGCCTACGTCCACTATGAAGTTGATAGATTTATTGATCTTTCTTTGATGTTTACAATTGATTTCAGCAAATTATAGTGAATAACAATAATTTGCAGCAGTGAAATTCGTTGGTAGCAGCAGCAACGGAGTTTAGATTTGGATCCGGTAGAGTCTGGGCGTTGGAGATCTCAAAGAATAAGAAGAACCCCTTTTCTGTTGGTTTTGGGGGTCTATTTATAGGTGTAGGAGGCTGATATTTCGCTCAGATCTCGGGAGACCCTCTCTGGCACATGACCAGGCCTACACGCCCAAGCCCGTGAAGTTTCGGTCTGATCCGTGATCGACACGAGCAGATTTCGACTCGATCAAGATTTCATCCAATGGAGTCGAAATTTGGCGTGGGCATTCTTTAGCATGCACGTAGTCTTCTGTGAAAATTTCATAGCATTTCAACTTGTAGATTAGGAGATATGATCGATACGAAATGAGGTTTTTGGTAGGCTGTTTCCTTCGACTCGCTTCTGTTTCGACTCGCTTCCATTCGACTCGGTGACGTGGCGCTTGACTTTTTGGATCGCTCTACCTTTGACGCTATTTTGAGCGAGTCGAAGCGCACACTGATTGAGCGAGTCGAAGCGCGCAATGATTGATCGAGTCGAAGTGCATGGTTCGATCGATTCGAACAGCGATTTTGCCAATCAGAGTTGAGTTAGATGGAGTCGAATAGTTGTTTGAGCGAAGCGAGTCGAAGCGTGCACTTTCGATGGTTTCAAACTGGAGCGAGTCGAAGAGGGCAGTTCGGAGGGATGCGAAGCGAGTCAAACCTGGACGACTCGAAGTTGACCTCTGAGTGAAGCGAGTCGAAGTTGTCACTTCTGAGTGATGTGGAGCGAGTCGAAGGGAGCGAGTCGACCGGTGATTGATTTGCGTCCAATTTTGTGTCGTTCATAACTTAAGCATACGAACTCGAATTGACTTGAGATTTGAAACGTTGGCTCTCATGGCTTAGCTTGTCATGTCCTACCAATTTCGGCTCGGTCCGGACTCGGACAAAATTCCTCGATATCCATAGTGAGCCCGTGTATAACCGATCTCCAGGACGAATTGTCGTTGGTTTCTAGTCAAGTTCTTGGTGTCACGACCTTGCCAATAGGAGGGATAACATTTGCCCCCCAAAGTACGTCTTGTGTGAACATGACGTGCTTTGAAATGCTGCATCCTTTATTCTGAAAAAGTTCTATCTGATTCATTGAGTAGTTGCTATCTATTCGTCAAAAGATGTAACCTTCGATTGATGTCCAGTAATATAAATGTTGATTTGTTGACTGCCAATGATTATGTAGTGCATTGTTGTAACTGAGTGTTGAGTGTTAGCGATTTGTTGTTCACTGTTGTAATTGTCATCAGGTAAGCATTCAACTCCTGTAAATTTTGAAAATTGAATGTTAGTCTGTCATACATGCATGTATGTTAGCCTGACTCCCGTCAATGTTTGCACGTTCATGGGTCGTTGTCAAGTTTTTTTTTTATATCGAGTTTCGCAACGATCCTCTCCTGGATCGATGTAGAATTCGAGTTGTAACAACGTTCGATTGTTGTTTTAAGTCCTTCCTTTGTATCGATCCTCTCCTGGATCGATCTGAGATGTTGGAATGTATGCTTTGTATCGATGGATACGTAATATTGGTCTCGGATCGATGGATACAAAATTAATGCTTTGTATTGATGGAGTCAAACGATCCAGACATAATCATGCAGTGATGCTTCACGGAGAATGTGCCATTTCTTATTCCTTAATTCTATAAGAATCCCCGATTGTGGATAATCTTTGATAGGAGTCATCCATTACTCTTTTTCTAGATCCGTCTCCAAGACCAAGTTGATCTTCATATGTCAACATCTAGAATAATAAGCATTTCAAATGGGACAAAGTCTATTTGTCGTGCATCCCCAGAACTGGCTAGCTTGGCGAGTGATTCGGCTTTTTCGTTTAGTTCTTTGAGGATTTGTGTAGTGGTGTAATAGTCAAAGCCGGCTAGTAGCTTTTGGACCCGGTTGAGATAAGGAGTAAGACGTTGCCCCCTAGTCAGATAATCTTCCCTGACTTGGCGTACTACTAACCAGTAATCACATAAGACATGTAAAGTTTCTACGCCTAGTTTTCTTGCAAGTTTGAGAGCCAAGGCTTCATACTCAGCTTCGTTATTTGTTGCACGGAAGTTGAGTTTCAGGGCGTAGCAGATCGTTCGTTCCTCAGGAGTCATTAACGCAACGTCGATGTTAGAAAGCCGATTATTGGAAGTTCCATCGGTGTACGTTTTCCATCGGTTGGACGGTTCTCCACTGTTCTTCGGATAATCGTCCGATGTAGTGAATTCGGCTATGAAGTATGCTAATGTTTGACCATGGAGAGCTCTCCGAGGGAGATAAGTGATATCAAATTGGCTTAGCTTGATACTCCATTTGAGTAACTTTTCAAACATCTAAGGTTTCTATTGGACCTATCGTAACGGTTGGTCGATATGGATGTTAACAGGGTGAGCTTGCCAATAGCCAGCCTTCATCATATACGGGTCTTTGGATTCATTTCTTTTCACATAGCATTGCGACGCTTATGGCGTGTGTTGACATGGCCCAATTGATGTATAAATCTTCGCGACCTAAAAGTTTAGGTAAAATGGGAGGTCTCTTTAAGCGATCTATCAGAGCTGCTTGGTTGTCCTCGGTACATGGGTGTCTCTAATTGTCGGAATTTTCTAGAAATTAGTCTTGATTCCATGAGAATTGATGATGAAAACAAAGAATCTTTCTGATGTAATGGTGAAAGAGCATTTCGAAGGATTGAGTTTGACCCTGTATTTTCTTGAGAGCACTGAATATCTTTGCCAAGTCATCAATGTGGTTGTTTGATAGTCATTATCTCACGAGCATATTAACCACATCTACCTTTATTGATCGGTCGATCTAATTTTTGAATGATCTGTTAATCGTCCTTTTGTAAGTAGCACAAGTGTCCTTAAGTTTGAATCTATAGATTGCATCATAACACTATAGGCCCACGTTAGTAGCGAAACAGTTGTATTCCTGGTCTGGGTCATGCTTCAGTATCTGATTGTATCTGGAGTTTGCATCCATGGATGTGAGTAATTCATGTCTGATGGTCGGGTCCATCAATTGGTTGATCATTGGAAATGGAAAGCTGTGCTTTGTCATACCCCATGCAAATCTGAGTACTTGACGTATGTCCTCCACTCCCTGTTTGTTTTTCTTATAAGTAAAGGATTGGATACTCATTTTGGTTGGAGGGCATCATGGATAAACCCACTGGTTTTGAGCAGATTTGCCTCCTCTTTAAGTGCAACAGATCTCTCAGGATCCATGTCGCATCACTTTTGTTCACCGAGACATGCCTCGGGTCGACATTTAATGTAGGGTTCTTCATGGCTGGTGAGAGTCCGTATATATATATATATATATATACGAGTAGGTTGGCACGTGCGATGCACGTGCGCAGAAGGAACTGGTGTTAAGAAACAATGTGTGTGTGGTATGTTGAATTGTATAAAATAACTTTGACATACATGTAATGTTGCATGTTTTGAATACTTACTTTCAGAATGCATCCACGGTCGATGGACATGTAAATGGAACGTTTGTATCAAACATGGAAAGAAGCTTTATATCAGACCTACCTTATGTGGACAGAAAGAAAAGTAATAAACGTACGGAATTAGGAATTATCCTTGCATGCTCATGCAAACCATAGACAACAACTTTGATTCGTAACGAAAATAGAATATGTTCTTCGTTTCATATAGTAGGTAAATAGAAATATATATAGTAGCATTTTGTGATGAGAAGGAAACAAAATGGCATATCGACTTCCCCATCTTACATCACAGACGTTGTGTCTTCAGTAGTCGCGTGCTACCTGGAATAACATCTCCGTTGCAATATCCATCTCCTTCATCTATGCCATGATCAACAATCGGTCCGAACATCAAGCGCACACCTTTGAACCGCTAGCGCCCCAGGCGTGCACCTTCCCTTACGTCGCCCTCCTCTCGAAGCCGCCAGCCTTCATTCCTCCTTTTTTGTTTATGTCGGGTGATGCTGAATTTTTTTCCATTTCAATTTAAGCGTGTTATGTAGAAAAGGGGGCTAGGGTTGAACGGGAGAAGAAAATGATGGAGAGGGATAGAGTGATAATGGGTGAGAAGGGTGAGAATGTGTAATAACTACCCTCCACTATTTCGTCAAATGACAAAAGCATCCTTCTGTATGATATGCAGTAGTAAATGAGAAGGGGTATTTTCGGAAATTCAAAAAATGCTTCACTTTGACCATTTTGACTAGGGTTTTGCTTTATAGTGTATGTATATATATATATATATATATTCAAATTATTCACACTTTAAAACATGGATGCAACCACCAATGCATGCATATATATATGCATAAAAACACTGTCGCCTACAACTAAATATAACTCCACCACTACCTATCTCATGCACGCAATCATATGCATCCACTAACAGTTACACAAATAAATGTAAAGTTATTTCATTTATTAAAATACTCAGGCCCATGTATATAATAATACACATATAACACCGCTGAAAACTTAAGCAACAGCAAAACCAAACTTGTAAATATACTCATTTATTACTATAACAAAGCATGTAATGTTGTTCCATAACATACTGCACGCACAGACCAAACACTTTTTTTTCTTAGTTATATTATCAGTCGTAGGATTTACTTAACGTATATTCATTATTATGTCACATTCACATGCATTTATTTAAGTATATTTATTATGTAACCTTGTTTTAGTTTATATTAAACATTCGCATTCTTCAGGTATTTGACATTACATTTAAAATAGTGCATGGCTGCTAGTGTTAATTGCCATCCACGCTCACAACCCTCACATATCCAGAACAACACACGCATGCATATACACATTATCACGCACACAAATACGCATACAAAGAGCAGTTTACAGGCAGGGACACAATTTGAGCGGCTACCAAATATACATGTATGCAAATAAAAAAAAAGAAGCTACTACCAAATGAAGCAACATAGAGAATTACTTATAAGAGATAAACAGACAACACTTCAATATTTCAATTGTAGGAATAGAGCAAGGTTGACATAAATTTCGTGAGCCAAAAGACTCACCTGCCAGTTCATTCTCTTCTTCCTTCTTTGCTCCAAAATTCACACTCTCTAATATTCACCGCACAACATCCAATGAAAATTCATACATAGATGTGGAATGATGTATAGAATTTCATATATAAGTTTTGTAATTTATCCTAATTTATGTGATTTTTTTTATTAATTTGAAAGGTGAGATAAGTGATGGATGGAATGCTTCTCCCCAAAGGTATCTTCTCAGAGAAGGTATATCAACATGTGAAAATAAAAATAATTGAACAGAGAAGATTCGAGAGAAGGCTGAAAATAGTTTGGACATTGGGTTAAATGGGCTTGGCCAAATTCAAAAGAAAAATAAATAAACTTATACTCCATTTTACTATATCACTTATAATTATAATCCAAATTTCTATTTAATTTAAATAAATACAATTTATATTTCAAATCACTTCTTTTATATGATATTATTTTCACATTTCAACTTATTAAAATTTAAATATCATACTTTCACAATTTAAATTCTTTTATTTAAATAATTTAAAACCTATTTCTAAATTAGCACTCTCCGCCTCAACTGCATATGCTTATCGTCAGCAACAGTCCATCATCTCCGGTTCGCCAGCTAACTCATTCAACACACACCATCTCAACTGAATGGTATTCCTGTCCTGAGCCAAGAATATCACACTTTCATCCCCTCTTTGTCTTGCTACATCAACCTACCCCACTCCACTTCAGTATGCACACAACAGGCCCTGGCTTGCAGCAACCTTCTACTCATAGCAATTAAGCTCGTATCTCCAATCGCTAGCTACTACCACGCCCAGACCTTACTGTTCCCATGATTGCTGCTGTAAATAGGTCTTGCCGCCCCTATGCCTTGGTGCCCCCAGTCTTGCACACCATTATAAAGCCTTGATGAGCTTCTCTATGGCCTTGCAATACACAGACAAAATCAACAAAGAACTACAACTTGTTCATTTAATAAGCCAACTTAATTGCATGAGCTTCAAGCATAACTGCCCTTACGTCCCAGCACATGACCTCCCTATAACTTCATCTCATGGCATGGCTCCTCTACAAGATTTTTCTGACTTGACACACCTGTCAAATCTCTCAAAAAACACAATGAAGAACTGTAAAAGTAAATTAAATATAGGTACGGAAACAAATATTCCTATGTCCATTACATATTCATAGAAGTATTCTTTATCATCTGTCTGAATATAGATGGAACTAACAGCCTATTACTGTATGATAGAATGAATCAGTTGCAAAAGCAGTAAAGAGGAAAAGATACATATACTAAGTTATGGAAACACAAATAGAGTACCTTGAATGAATCAGTTACAAAATCAGTAAAGAGAAAACGATACATATACTAAGTTATTGAAACACAAATAGAGTACCTTGAAGTTGTTTAGAAAGATAATTTTAAGATCTCACTGTTATTCAAGGGCAGATATCGGTTAGACGCTATCTTTTAATTTTGGATGCCATTATCATCACCTAATCTTAAATTGTTTGAAAGCTTCCATCCTGAAATTGTTATGACAATAGATACAAAAGTTAATATTAATAAAAAAATTACTATAAAGTAATATAATTTACCGAAAATGACATCGCTTTAGTCATTTAATGGAAAATAAAAGTTAGTCATTGAAGGGAAAGATCACCGTAAATGAGTAGTTAACGGTAGAAAATAATGAAAACTGAGCATAACATGAAAAAGTAAGTAACAAAGAAAAATAAGCATCTGCAATATATATCTGAAAAGTTGCAAACAACACAACAAAGGAAAAGATCGGAAGTTGGTAAAAACTGATATTAAGGTACAGAATACAAACATAACATTAACTAAATGCGTTGACAATAACTGATAATAAGTTGTATAGGAAGTCAAGCAAATTTTTCAGGTTGAATTATGCAGGCCATAACATGCTACAACTACTCCAAATAATCCAAAAACATATTTACATAATGTAAGGAAAAAAAATACATACTCACTTCGTTCTGTCTTTTAATCCCTTGTCTTTAGTTTTCTTCTGAGCTATTGCGACTTTCCTTCTGACAACTTCAACAGAACCATCACCTGCTCCTATAACTTTCCTCCTGATGACAACATCGACAGTACCATCACCTGCACCTGCGACTTTCCTCCCCGGGACAACTTGAACAGTAACATCACCTCCCAGCTTCAGAACATCATTAGATTGCATTAAATTGCTCAGGTCTGATCTGGTAGATCTGGAGTTTAAATCAACTCATAAATGAGTTTTAATGATAATGAAATTTATAGAAAAGTTCAATCTAGAGAATTAAACCATATAAAATCAAAATTTAATGAAATAGAATAATTAATAACAAATATAGAATTTATTTTCCAAAATAAGCGTTGAAGAATATATTTATATGTTATATTTTTATTAGGAAGTGCAAATTGATTCCTTAAAATTTTCTCAAACTATGACCAAATAAGAAAAACCGCATTATTTTAAAATTCATTTTTAGCATTGCATAAAAATTTAGATTACCATCAGTTGTTACTTATACTTAATTGTTCAATTTTGAAGGATCATTATAGGAACACAATTCATGTAATAAGTTCTAAGACCCAGTCCTTCCTTGGTGTATATCCAAGGTAATGATTCAAGCATTAGAGGTGAATAGAGATATTATTGTATTTCACAATGCAAAGAGTAAAAGTTACTAAATTAGAAAGTGTGTTGGTGTTTTCTAACCACTCTACAAAACGTAGATATTGAACGGTTAAATGGAAAAAAAGAAGAGTAAAATTAAAGTCATATCAACATGTACAAATAAAAATAGTTTCCTATGATATTCAAAAACTATATGGATTTTGTGGATGCCACGTTTTCAAAAGAATAAAAGGTAGCCAGACGGTATCCAACTAATGCTATGAAGCCATAGAAATTTTTTGAGAATGCACAATGTTAAAATAATGCTTTGTATGAAGAACACATATAGTAGGTGCTTTATTTTTGAATCATCTTACAAATTTACTAATAAACCAAGCCTAATTTAATATTATTGTAAGGAAAAAAAACTTTATAATGTACATTCAATTTCAAAATCCAACACACAACCATATATATTAGTGTAATATGCATATCTTATTTTAATCTATTATAAAAAAATTCTGTAATGATAATACTACATTCTTATAAGTTTCAAATAATAACAAATATAAGTATATCTTACTGCTATGGTAATGAACTTCAAAAAACATAATCCCTTCTTTAGTTTTCCATAAACACTATAGTCCAAGTCATCCACACATGCATTGTTCAGAGAAGAATATACAAACTATGTCATTTGCAAAATTATAGTGGCCTAGTGCTTTGTGTCATCAGTTTTAGCAGTTTTAGTGGAAGTGATAGAAAATTTATATTAATATTATGGTATCATAAGTTATAAATCTTTTAATGAAAAAATAGCTACAGTCTAAAAAGAATCCTTCAATGTAAAATAGCTATAGTCTAAAAAGCAATACCTGTAACCAAATTATGAAGTCCGGCTCTCCTTTGTAGGACATGCTAGGTTAAATAAGATCTATGAAATTTTAGGGCCTGGGATTCAAAATTCTGTAATAATTTGAACAAAAAAATGATTAACTCTGTAAGAAAATACAAAAATAAATTGCATTAAGTCGCAACTTACTTTCATTTTTAAGAACCTAATCTAATTACGGTTTGTAAAGCATTGAATAACACTTACCCAAACCCTCTGTAGCCTTACTTCAACCCAGTCTGGTTGCAAACGTAAATCCAAGCTTTCAACATCTTTATATCATAGAAATACGATACATAACATAGCAATAACATCGTGAAATCCACACAATTCAGTCACAATAGAAGAATAATTATATCTGAAATTAAAAGAAACGAAAGAAGCCATACCCAAAACCTTTACTGCCGTACTATTATTTAGTCTATGGTGAATTCCATATGCAAACCACTTAAGTCTGCTTTGATTTCAGGCCTAGTTTTTTTCCATGGTTTGAGATTGGGAAGCGAGGTGAGGAATATTTAGGGCAAAGGAATTGAGGCATGAAGAAATAGCTAGGGGAAAAACATGGTATAGATAGGTTAAAAACGTGCTGAAGAAATGGGACAGAAACGTGGTGTAGAAAAGACAAATTTGACCGTATGATATAATCTTATCTGTAGAATAAGGCTGGGGTAGTATTGGCAATCTGAAAAAGGCTTCACCTCCTCAAGTATTTGCTTTATATATAAGATATATGAGATCAAGTCTAAGCGAACACATCAAGATTCACCTGAAGTAAAACAGTTGACTCTTTCTTCATCATTGTGCAGAGTTGTGATCTGATCTACAATACTCGTGATAGGTTGTAGGCGCCTCATGTGTTTATTTGCAATGGTAAATGATCAGGCTTATAAGGATGTTGAATCAAAGGATTAGTTGAACTTAGCCTTGTACTACATGCTGCTACATAGCTGGCTCCAGCTTTGAGATTGAATTTACTTATATTTCTGAATGATGCGCTTTTCATGCAATGTACCTGCAATCCATTGCTTATCGGAAGGGTCAGAATGATGATCAATTGTCCATAAGTCCGGGTATTGATCTGATGACTCTATCTCTAGGCACCCTTTCGGTCGCAACCTAGAGTTGTTATGAATATCAAACATGGGTCATAGGTTCAAGTTGTCAAAGTCAACTCTCGGAAAATTACTCTTTTGTCCCTAGTCTCGGGTTGGAGGATGCATTACGCGGACGGTCTAGTCTCGTCCTAGCTGTGTCTATACTGTAGTTTAAGCTTTAAGAACCAGAGTTGACTGATTAATGGTTGAATCATATTAATCTTATATTCTTGTTCATGCCCCCGAATCTGGGGAATATCTCGATAAGTGGCAGGGTAGATAATGTCCGCTTCAATTTTGTATTCTATCCTATTGAACCATGGGATCGAGTTAACTGATGGAAGGCTGAGTCGTGCCTATCATGTATTATGTTCTAGTTCTTTCCTATTGGCGGAATACATTGTTACTTTGCCGACATTTGGACATAAGCTAGATTCTGGATGGTCAATGACATTCACTTCGCTGCTTATGTCGCCATACTTTGGGAAAAAACTGAAGAGTGAATCGTCCAGTCAGATCCAATGCAGGATTGATGCTTCCCTTGTTGAATCCAGGGTAAGAATCAGTGTGCGGATGTTTAGGTTGCACTTGTTTTGAATTGCTCTTTTAGTCGGATCATGGTAAGAGTAAATGAATGAATGGTCACGTTGCATTCATTCGGAGTTGGGTGATCAACATTGTCCATTTCGATTTACGTTCTCCTGTAAGATTTAGGGATAAAGTTAGCTCAAATGCGGTCATGTCGTGCTCATCTGGTCTCCTGCTCTTTCTGACGGATCAAAGGAAGGTAACGGAGGACGAATGGTCAAGTCACACCCATTCGTGGTTCATTCTTCTATCCATGCTCTGTTGGTCAAAGTTATTCGATGGAGTTCGGGTCACATTGACTTGTAGACGAAGAGGACCGATATTGATCATCGATTCAGTGGTACGATGTGAAAGGTGCGGATCGATATTGCCCATCGATCCGGCAGTACGATATAATTGGTTGCCCAGAACTTCGGGCATCATTCTGATTGGTTAGCATTAGGGTCTCCTTGTAGTCGTTGCCTTAAGTTGTAACAGACGCTAAGCTGGAGATGTAGCGAGTCACCTTTCTCTTCTTTCGATGATTTGTACTTCTACCTCCAGTCTTGAGTTAGAAGAGTTAGTTCGTGGATGGTCTAATTGCACCTGTAGTGAGTTTATATTGCTCATGTCGAGTCTAGGTCAGAGTTGGCGAATGAATGGTCGAATCACATTCATTTGTTTGTCTATTCTTGTAGCCACACTTTGGGGATCAGAGTCAGTTGAAGGTCCATTCATCACACCTATTTGATGTTTTATACACCTGTCCACACTCTAGGGACTAAGAGTTTTAGTAGAAAATGGTCGGACCACATTTTCCTCAATTAATCCCTCTAGAACTAGTCAATGGTGAAAGTCGAAGTGTGGTCGATCATTACAACAACTTTAATTTGATGCTTCTCCCACTGAACTGTAGGAAGGAATTGATTGGCAGATGGTTAGGTCACATCCGTCCATGTTGCACGCACTACCCATCGGATCACAGGCGAGAGTTAGCAGTTGAATGGTCATGCCACGTTCATTTGCGGTTGGATGGTAGTAATATCAATTCAGAATAGAATATCCAGCTAGGTACCTTTTTCGAATCTACGCCTCCCTGTCGAATCAAGGAAGAAATTTTGTCTTGTAGGGTTGGAGTGCATCCCTGTAAATTTACGTTATGGGTCCCGTGCCGGGGACAAGAGTTGATGCATGGATGGTTGTGTCACGCCCGCTTAGCGCTGGATGGTCGGATCATATCCAATTTTGGGTGTTTAAGTGTGCCCCCATGTGAGGGGAAGATTGGAAAGCAGATGGTCGAACCTCATCCGCTTTTTGTGCTACAGAACTTGATGAGGAACCATAGCCGATAGATGGGCAGTCAAATCACATCCCTTTTGGTATTCTATTCCAAACTATGCCTAGAGGACTGGAGTTGGCTGATGGGTTGTTAGTCACACCCATTTGGTGTTTATACTCTAGCCTGCGCTCTCGGGACCGAAGCAAGTTGATGGGTGGTCATTCGCACCCAATTGAGCGAAATATCAACCTCCTACGCCTATAAATAGCACCCCAGAGCCTAGAAAAAAGGGATCTTTTTGATTCTCAAGTGCCCAAACTCTGCTGGATCGAGATTTGCATCTTATTCTTACTGTTGAATTAGAATTCCAAACTGTAGTTCGCTGTTGTTCGCTGTAATCATTGAAAGAGAATCAATAAAGTCATCAAAACTTCATAGTGGATGTAGGCAACACGCCGAACCACTCTAAATTGCTTGTCTGCGTATTTACAATTCTATTTATTGGAGTTTTTGTCAGATAATCTTCATTTTTAATTTATTTTCTTCACTTTTATCTCTTCAAAAACTTCCGAAGAGTGTTGTGCCCATTTTTGGTACAAACAGTATTTGTTTTCTTTTAAATTTTCTAAAGAATGTTTCAAACCATTAAAAAATGGTAAGGGGTTGTGAAGTGGTTCACTAAGAAAATGTTAGAGCGAACTACGCCCATAGCGATAGTCGCTATGGATGTAGTTCGACAGAATTTATCGATTTTAGTTTCAAGTTGTTTTAACTTGAAATTGTTTTGTAAATATTTTCAAAAAAAATTAATTAGTAATTAATTAACTTTTGTAATTTAGTTATTTAATTAACTAGTTAAATAATTAAAGATAATTAGCCTTAATTAGTAATTAAGAAGGTAATTAGTAATTAATCTACACTTAATTAAAGTTAATGACTATTTTTTGATTAATTAAGTTTTAATTGGTATTTAACGTGGTTAAGAAGTAATTAATGGTTAATAGTTATTTAATTAAGTTAATTAGATAATTAATTATTATTTAATTAATATTTTTAATAATTAGGGTTTAACTAATAATGATTTGATTTAACCTTAATCAAGATGCATTAGGAAGTTAATTATGGCCTAACTATGTTCATTAAGTCTAACTAGAGTTAATTATGTTTTAATCTTGATTTAATTTGGATTAATTAAGATTTAATTAAGGTTTAAGCTGATTTATTTATTTAATTAAATGTTTTCCAAAGGTGATTTTAAATTAAACCGAATGTGTTTTAAACCAATATTCTTCTCAAGATGAATTGATTCCAAACCAAATGATCTATTGTATGGACCATTATGTAGCTGAATGAATTAATGTAGTGATTGAAAATGTTGACTCGTGTTAGCACCAAAATTGGTCACTAACCTCGTAGAGAAAGATTGTGTAGAGATATAAGTGATGAAAGTTAATTAAACAGAGAAGACAATGCTAATCTAACTGCAGAAAGTAAGAACACCAAATTTATAGTGGTTCAGCGTAATTGCCTACGTCCACTTTGAGGTTAAACTTTATTGATCTTCTTTATAGTTGATTACAAATACAATTCGTGAATCAAATGCTTGCATGAAGTTGTTTAAGTAGAGAAGATGAGTCTCGAAAATGGCAGAGTCTCCCCAGTGTTCTCTCCCCAAAAAAGGATCCCTTTCACTATGACCCTGCCCCTCTATTTATAGGCAAATATGGGCTGGACTTCCCAAATGGGCTGGATGGCCGAACACTCTAGCCCCAGTACAGTGGTTGCTGCATGCCGATCCTGGTATGCCGAACGCTCTGATGCTGAACAGTCCTTCTATGCCGAACGATACGCTGGATGCATGGGAAGTGCAGGATGATTGTCAGTTGAGGCCGAACGTGTCTCTATCCGAAGCTCTTGAACGAAAAGTGCACGCTGGCCGAACGACATTGTCACCTTGAGTAGTTGTGCATACTGAATGTCTTTTGGATGCCAAGTACTCTCGTTGCCGAGTACTACGCCGAGTACCTTGGAGTGCCGAGTACTCCTATTGCCGAGTACTACGCCGAGTACCAAGGAGTGCCGAGTACTCCTGTTGCCGAGTGCCAGTCGACGCCGAACACTACTTGACGCCGAGTCTCCTGGTCGCCGAGCATTACGGATGCCGAACGCTATGGATGCCGAGTCCCACTGGATGTCGTGCGCTTCGCCGAACACTCCTGGATGCCAAGTGCTTCGCCGACCACTCCTGGATGCCAAGTGCTTCGCCGAACACTCCTGGATGCCAAGTGCTTCGCCGAGCACTCCTGGATGCCAAGTGCTTCGCCGGTCACTCCTGGATGCCAAGTGCTTCGCCGATCACTCCTAGATGCCAGACACTTTCTTGTTGCCGGGTGCTACCTGATGCCGAGCACTAGTTGCCTGGTCAAATCTCCAGGAAACACTTGCCCCCCAAAGTGTATCATGTGACCGAACGTGATGCGCTTTGAATCTGGTTCAATTTCCCTTGATGATGCCTTCTCGAGAATGCCTGTGACGGAGGTGCGTGACGAGCGTGGTTTGGACGCCGAACGATACGTTCGAAGCCGAACAGCCCTCATGTGCCGAACGACACTTCGTTTTGATGCTGAACACTCTGGTATTGACCGGTTCTACCGGGTATAGCCTTTTCAACTTCTACCTCCCTCTATATAACCAGGTCCTTCCCGTCCCTTCTCCTTTACCTTTTCATTTCTGTCACTCTTCCAAGATTCGCAATTTTCTCTAGCCGAACAGATTTACAACTTGAACATTCCTTCCTAAGCTCCTAACTGCAATCTAGGTACTGCTCCTCGTATAACTCGAATAGGTTTCAAATGAGATGGTCAAGTTTGTCATGTAAAAAGTTTTCGAGTAGGTTGCCCTCATTGCCGAACGATAATGCGAGGCGAGGAGGAAGGATTTGAGGTGTTTGCACATGTGGCTTTAGCTCCATCGCTCCGAACCAAAGTCAAAAAAGAAGGAAAAGGAAAACGTTGGAGGTGGTAAGGGTGTTGGATGGCATAGCTATGGTTCGGCGTATGTTGTCATGCGCCGAATGATAGAGGCTGCCGAATAGTATTTCGTCTGAATAAACTAAGGCCGAACACTCGCTAGAACGCCGAACAACAACTTAGCCGAACGAACCAAAGCCGAATAATAACTCAGCTGAACAAAACCCAAGCCGAACATTCTTAGATGCCGAATAGTATCGAGGCTGAACAATACGATTACCGAACAGAACTTAGACCGAGCAAAACAAAGCCGAACACTATACCTAGGCCGAACAATCTGAATGCCGAACAGGACTTTTAACTGGACAATGACTTAACCGAACGAGGCATTTAGCCGAACACAGACTTAGCCGAACAAGGCCTTTAGCCGAACACTGTGGCATGTCGAACAAACATACATGCCGACCTATACTTAGGATGAACAATACAATTGCCGAAGAACATTCAAATGCCGAACAGTATAAATGTCAAACTACACTTAGGCCGGTTACTTTATAAATCACATGTTTTCTGAATCTAGAACTGTAATCACCACCAGGTGGGCTCTTTGAGACGGTCAGCGATGATGGTCTTCGAAGGCCACGATTCGAAGCTCATTTTTATATCTTTGAAATCTTTAGATTCTTATCGCTTGTACACAATTGCTTGCACTAGTTCACACACCAAGTGGGGGGAAAACTCGTGTTGCTAATTCTAACGTTCAACGTTTTTTAAGTATAGTTTTCTCAAGTACTTAGCCAGGTTCGTTATTTATTGGGGATGTCGAGACAATCTAGCTCTGCCACCATATCCGACAGGCCTGGGCCGTCATCAAGGCAAGGAGCCGCTGATACTTCTAATCCGTCGACTTCTCCTGCTCATAACTTGGCACCTGATGCTCTGGAGGTAACCATCCTACTAGACAATCCGATCGATTCACAGGCCTCGAAGATCAACGAAGCTGCTCTGCGATGGATATGCTCCATTCATGGGATTCCTTTTGCCGACGTGTTAGTTCCTTCAAGACACGATCGTCCTCATCTGCCCCCAGTCGGGTACACTACCTGCAACAAGTTCATGTGTTGGATGGGCAGCGTGCCTCCATTCAATTTATTTCTCCGGGATGTACTGCAGTATATAGACATAGCTCCGTCGCAGCTGCACCCGAACGGCCATGCATTTCTATATGGGACTTACTTACTTTTCATGGCTGTCTTCTCCAGACCTCCAACCGCCGGTGATATCAGATACATTTATATGTTCAAGAGACGGAAAGACAGTCCTTCCTTTATGTTCCTCGAGCCATACCACAAATGCCAGATCTTGACAGGGGCATGTAGTAAATTCGCCCTGTACAAACAGGAATGGTTCTATGTGCGCTGCCCTTCTGGTTTCGCTAGGAGATGGGTTGAAGGCAGTAAGTCTCTCTGCTGAGTCACTATTCGTATTTAATTGGAGTCATGCTTTTCCTAACACTTCATTTCATCTTTTCAGGTATCAACCCGCGTCCGGAAGGCCGAGGATATTCTGAGGCTGTTGAAGCCATTAGAGCTCTTCCTGCTGAGGATCGAGACATCCGGACTATCATTTCAAATGAATCACTGTCGGGGTTTGGCTTGCTAGCCTCTGGTCGTCGGATTAGCCTTCCAGAAGGTGTCACCATTCCCAAACCTCCGTCCGGTAAAGGGAACAGGCCGGATCGTCATCGCGCCGCACTCCCGATACGCGCGGAGAAGGTGAGCGCAGAGAAGATGATGTTCCTGAGACTCAAGGCGAGAACGTGGGTCCCGCTTGGAATCCGACAATCGAGGTTCAGGATATTGAGACGTCATCCTCCCCTTCGAAGGGAAAGAAGAAGTTAAAATATACAGTTCAAAAAGAGAAAGTTGGTGGCACTTCAAAAGTTACGCCTATCCTGCCTGAGAAAGAGGCTTCCTCACAGCATCTGGAATGTTCTCTGAGGGGTCTGTCCAACCTGTCCATTCCCGATGATTTACTTAATTACGGGTTCGATGATCCTGAAGCTCTCAAATTTTCTTCGCCCGCGAGAGGCAATGCAGGAGTTCAACTCCCGGCCCAAGGAGACACCACTCCGATTAGCAAAGATAAATGAACGAGTCCGTCGGGGGGAACACTAGGACACACACGCACATGCGCATTCCATAATATACTTCAAGTCTTTTTTCTTATCTCGTGAATTTTCCTTAACTCGTTGTTATCTCCATTCTTTGCAGGTGATATGGGGCGTTCTCACGGTCTCGATCGCCATCAGGGCTCTTCTATATTTCATCACTCTGGACGGGATTCTGGTTCAGGCAGACGTAGGGACAGAGGCGATTATGAAGATAGGGACAATCATCCTCGCGAGTCGTCTCACCGCAAGAAGGCACACTCTCAATCTTCCCAGCCCCGCGATCTTCCTCCTCCAATTGAGCCGGATAGAGAGAAGTCTTTACAAAAGGGTTATCAATCTGATGCTCCTTGAGAACAACACTCCAGTTCATCGAGTACAAGGCAAGTTCGAGAGCAACGGAAAAGAGCGGAATTCTCAAAGCCTCCTCCTCCTACTCCTACGGTGGACCCAACTGTTGCGGAAAAGATGGTCGATCTTAAGGCCAAGTTTCCAAAAATTTGCTTCGATGGTCTGAAGTTCCTCCCGGCCATTCATCATATTCCCGGGCATGTGAAGCAGAGTGACATTGCCTGCAATAACGACGTTTATGTTCAACATGACGCGTTTGTGCACTAGGTGGAGAAGATCTCGGAAGTATCCGTTGAGCGTCAACACAAGATTGATCGTCTGAATCTGGAGGCTGGCAGCGATAAGAAAATCATCAAACTCCAAGACGAAGAGCTTGCTTCGTATAAGTCGAAGCTGGAAGCCGCTGAACAAAGCGCAAAAGATACTGCTGAGGCAGTTACTCGTTTAGAGGCAGCTCACAAAAAAGAGCTTGACGAAGCAGTCCAGCGCAGCGGTGCCCTCGCCCTTGAAAAAGACTCTGTCCAAAAGGAAAGGGACGCGCTCGCCACCCAAGTCAAAGAGCTGAAAGAATTACTCTCCAAGGAGAAGGCGGATAAGGTAGCTGCTCAAGAAGAATCACAACGATATTGTGATGAGATCGTTG
Organism: Allium fistulosum; assembly: GCA_030737815.1. Lineage (NCBI taxonomy): Eukaryota > Viridiplantae > Streptophyta > Magnoliopsida > Asparagales > Amaryllidaceae > Allium > Allium fistulosum. The sequence goes on from CM060903.1 coordinate 1,230,454,990, forward strand.
CTACCCGACTCCTGAAAACAAAGCTCGATGATGAACTCACTGGGGTTGAGAAAATGAAGGATGAGGCCCGTGAGGAGGTCAAAAGAGAGGTTGCGGAGGAGATTGATTCTCGCCTCGAGGCGGCCGCGGAAGCCGGCAGGGAAGAGGTCAAAAACATGTTTGACCCGTTGATTGCTGAATATGGAGCCCGCGTCCTTATGCATCGTGACTTAACATTCTTAGGCGACGGCTACCTTGAGTCCCTAGCTGAGGCCTGGGAAACTTTGATAAGGATCAGGAAGATCGAGTCGGGCTCCGAAGAGGTTGATGAGGAGGCCTTGGTGAAAGAGTTCCTTAGGGGGAATGAGCCATCGGATTTATCCGCAGCATTGGCACTTTACAGCAAAGGCTCTCCCCTTCTGAAAGAGAAAAATGATGAAGCTGGCCCGTCTGAGGCCAATATTACTGCTCTTCATACTACTGCTCAATCGGCCGGTCGGCCGACACTTGATCCATTCGAGCAGCATGTTGGTTATGACCCCGAAGCCCCCGGGCTCGGTGCTCATGTGCTATCACCTATCCTGGAGGGTGAAACCCCACGCGCCACCGATAGCCAACCGGAACCTGGTAGGAAATTCTTCTTTCTCTAGAAGTTGAAAGATCCCGTCTTTTTTCAGCAGTGGCCACTCGTTCTAACGCTCATTCTTTATGTTTTCGTGCAGGTTGTTCTGACGCCGAGCAAACTCCGAGGAGCGATGACGCCAAGGAGGAGGCAGGGAAAACAAGCGATGCTGTCCACGCGGGAGTACTCCTTGGTCCCGATGCTCAGGTGATCGGGGCGCTGGATGATGATAAGCTCGACACTTCATCTCCTACCGAAGGGGATGATGAAATTGAAATCACCGGCGCCTCTGAGCATACTTCACAGACAAGCATGAAGGACTGCCTCGCCGCAGAGGAGAAGAAAAAGGTCGAGGTCAAGATTGAACCTGGAATCCTGGAACTTATCGACCCGCGGAACAGACCTTTGAAAATCATCCTCCCGGGCAGGTCCAAACCACTAGATGTTCCGTCTCCTACTCCTGACTCCGCTTCCTTAGCAAGCAAGAAGTCCAAGAAAAAGCGTGAGGGAGAGGGGTCATCGGAAAAGACAAAGGAAGACAAGAAGAAGAAATCGAAGAAATAATCGATACACTCGTTCAACGAGCTTCTTGCTTAAGTCTTGTAATTGCTTTTATCTTCCGTAGCTTGTAGTTTGTATAGACAGGTCTGAATTTTGTAGGAGTGATCATGTAACCCCATTTTGGACTTATCGAATAAAGTTTTTAGTTTCTTTTTTGTTTGAATGATTCTCTTGTCTTTCGTTGATTTGCTGGCTAATTGTAGCCGTAACTCGAGTTCTCATGAGTTGCATTATCTCCCGGTCCATTCTCGTGTTGTTCAGACATTTTTAGACATGGCGTGCTTCTCGTACCACATCCCTCGAGTACTTGGACTTTTCGTTGACTCTATGCTCCGGGAACTCGGAGATTTGAAATCGTTTATACACTAGTCCGCTCTCCGGGGACTTAGAGTACTCCGCTCCGCACTCTGGGGATTCGGAGATTTGGAATCGTTTATACTCCAGTCCGCTATCTGGGGACTTAGAGTACTCCGCTCCGCATTCTGGGGATTCGGAGATTTGAAGTCGTTTATACTCTGGTCCGCGCTCTGGGGACTTAGAGTACTCCGCTCCGCGCTCTGGGGATTCGGAGATTTGGAATCGTTTATACTCTAGTCCGCTCTCCGGGGACTTAGAGTACTCCGCTCCGCACTCTGGGGATTCGGAGATTTGAAGTCGATTATACTCTAGTTCGCGCTCCGGGGACTTAGAGTACTCCGCTCCGCACTTTGGGGATTCGGAGATTTGGAATCGTTTATACTCCAGTCCGCTATCTGGGGACTTAGAGTACTCCGCTCCGCATTCCGGGGATTCGGAGATTTGAAGTCGTTTATACTCTGGTCCGCGCTCCGAGGACTTAGAGTACTCCGCTCCGCGCTCTGGGGATTGGGAGATTTGGAATCGTTTATACTCTAGTCCGCTCTCCGGGGACTTAGAGTACTCCGCTCCGCACTCTGGGGATTCGGAGATTTGAAGTCGTTTATACTCTAGTCCGCGCTCCGGGCACTTAGAGTACTCCGCTCCGCGCTCTGGGGATTCGGAGATTTGGAATCGTTTATACTCTAGTCCACTCTCCGGGGACTTAGAGTACTCCGCTCCGCACTCTGGGGATTCGGAGATTTGAAGTCGTTTATACTCTAGTCCGCGCTCCGTGGACTTAGAGTTCTCCGCTACGCGCTCTGGGGATTCGGAGATTTGGAATCGTTTATACTCTAGTCCGCTCTCCGGGGACTTAGAGTACTCCGCTCCGCACTCTGGGGATTAGGAGTTTTGGAATCGTTTATACTCCAGTCCGCTATCTGGGGACTTAGAGTACTCCGCTCCGCACTTTGGGGATTCGGAGATTTGAAGTCGTTTATACTCCAGTCCGCGCTCCGGGGACTTAGAGTACTCTGTTCCGCGCTCTGGGGATTCGGAGATTTGGAATAGTTTGCACGAGTCTGTGCGTCGTACAGGATAATGTAATTTGCCACCCAATTATGAGATATAGAAACGTTAATGATTCATAGAAAATACGACTTCAAGCCTTTATTAATGAAAATCAACCAAACTGTTCGATTACAACTTTTGAAAGGAAACTAAGTTATGATTGAATGGAAATAACAGTGCCTAAAACAAGAAGGAAAACATGCTAAATGTAATAGTGCCGCAAATGTTCACTGTTCCATGCTCGGGGGAGTGTCGTGCCATCAACCGTCGCTAGCTTGAATGTCCCTTCTCCAAGCTTCCGTTCAATGGCGTACGGACCTTCCTAGCTGGGATTCATGCGTGATGGTACCGGGAAGACTCGTTTCAGAACGAGATCACCCACATCAAAGATTCTTGGGCGGACTCTACCGTCGTAGTAACGCTTGACTCGATGTCTGTGCGCTGCCGCCCTTAATTCAGCTTCTTCATGCTTTTCGTCGATGCAGTCCAGTGATTCCAGCAAGAGGTTTTGGTTCGTCTTGGGATCATAGTATGTCACTCGGTGCGATGGAACTTCAAGTTCCACGGGTATAACGGCTTCAGAGCCGTATGCCAAGGCGAATGGAGTGTGGCCGGTCGCGGACTTGTGGGTAGTTCTATACGCCCATAATGCTGTCGGGAGTTCATCTACCCACTTGCCTCCAACCTTCTCCAGACGCTTCTTCAGTATGGACTTGATTATTTTGTTGACGGCCTCGACTTGCCCGTTAGCTTTCGGGTGTGCCACGGTGGCGAACTTCTTCTCGATGCCATACTTAAACAGAACTCTTTGAACTCTCTGCTTTCAAATTGCGTCCCGTTGTCCGTAATGATGGTGCGTGGAAGGCCAAAGCGGCATATAATGTTTCGTACAACGAAGTTAATGACCTTCTTAGAGGTGATTGTGGCCAAAGGTTCTGCCTCAGCCCATTTTGTGAAATAGTCGACTGCAACTATCGCATATTTCGCGCCACCTTTGGATATAGGCAAAGAGCCGATTATGTCGATTCCCCAGATCGCAAATGGCCAGGGACTAATCATTTGTGTGAGTTCCGTTGATGGAGCCCTCGGGATTTTCGCATATCTTTCACACTTGTCGCATTTTCTTGCGTAGTCCGCGGCGTCCCGGTTTACGGTGGGCCAGTAATATCCATAGCGGAGGATCTTCTTTGCTAGCGTTTGCCCCCCAGTATGGTCGCCACATTCCCCTTCATGAACCTCTCTTAAGATCCGCTTTGTCTCGTCATGAGCGATGCATCGCAATAATGGGACTGAGAATCCTTTTCGGTACATCGACCCGTCCTGCATTACGTATCGCGCGGCCTTTCGAAGGACCTGCCGTCTTTCGCTTCTTTTTTCTGGTAAAGCCCCGGTCGTTAGGTATAGTTTGAATGGGGTTATCCACGATTCCTTCTCGATTTCTGTTTCCAACACGCGATCGACTTTCATCTCGTCTATGCTCAGGGCATGCAAGACTTCGACGGGATACAATCCCATTTGCTGCGCATCGCCGGTACTTGCAAACTTAGCCAATAAGTCGGCTTCTTTGTTTTGTTCGCGCGGGATATGTGAAATGTCATAACGCTCAAGATTTGATAGTAGCTCTTGGACCTGAACAAGGTACGGAGCGAGCTTTCGTCCCTTTGCTTGGTAGTCTCCCCGTACTTGGTAAACTACCAGTTGTGAGTCACAAAAGATTTCGACTGATTCGATCCCGAGTTCCCTGATGAGCTTCAAGCCAGCGATCAGTGCTTCATATTCGGCTTCGTTATTTGTAGCCAGGAAATCGAGCTTCAGGGCATAACAGATTGATCGGTTTTCCGGAGTTATAAGAACTATGCCCGCGCCGGAGCAACGGTCGTTTGATGCACCGTCAGTGTATAATTTCCATCGAACGGGGGGAATGATGTCGTGGTCATCCGGTTTGATGGGTATGGTAAACTCGGCGATGAAATCTGCTAATGCTTGCCCTCGGATGGCTCTCTGCGGTAAGTATGCGACATCGAACTGGCTCAACTCGATGTTCCATCTTAGCAATCGTCCAGAAGTTTCCGGCCATTGGAGTACCTGCCTTAGGGGTTGATCGGTATAAACACCGATTGAATGTGCTTGAAAGTATGGGCGCAGCTTACGTGATGCAATCACCAAGCAATAAGCCAATTTCTCGATTTTAGGGTAATTCCTCTCTGCCCCTGTTAAACGCTTGCTAACATAATACACCGGCTTCTGGACTCGATCCTCCTCACGAACCAAAGCCGCACTTATCGCATGTGGGGATACAACCAAGTATACGTACAACATTTCGTGGTCAACTAGTTTTGATAGCATTGGTGGACTCTCCAGATGCCTCACCAGATTCCGGAATGCTTCCTCACAACTAGACGTCCATTCAAAATTTCTCTTTCCTTTCTTTATTATATCGAAGAATGTGATGCACTTGTCAGTTGCCCTGGATATAAATCGACTTAGCGCAGCTACTTTTCCGTTCAAGCTCTGTACTTGCTTTATGGTCCTGGGCGCTTGCACATCTCGAATAGCTTGGATCTTTTCTGGGTTGGCTTCGATTCCCCTAGCATTGACGATGAACCCTAAAAACTTCCCTGATGCAACGCCGAAGGAACACTTCAAACGGTTGATCTTCATCCCATAAAACCTGAGTATGTCGAACATTTCAACCAAGTCTCGAATGTGGTCGTTTGACCGTCGTGACTTCACGAGCATGTCATCCACATAGACTTCCATCGTTCTACCCAGCTGGTCATTGAACATTCAATTCACTAAATGCTGGTAAGTTGCTCCTGCATTCTTCAATCCAAAGGGCATCACTACATAGCAATACAGTCCGACATTTGTAACGAAGATGGTGTGTTCTTGGTCCGGAATATGCATCGAGATTTGGTTGTACCTTGAGTACGCGTCCATGAATGACAACAGCTCGTGTCCTGCGGTGGAGTCGACCAACTGATCGATCCTAGGCAACGGGAAACTGTCCTTAGGGCATGCTTTGTTCAAGTCGGAATAATCTACGCAAGTCCTCCATTTCCAGTTCGCCTTTTTTACGAGCACGGGGTTGGATACCCATTCAGGGTAAAGGGCGTCGCAGACGAACCCATTTTCTTTGAGTTTGTCCACCTCCTCTCCAAGAGCGGCGGATCTCTCCGGATCCATTCCTCTCCTTTTTTGTTTAACTGGGACGTATTTCGGGTCTATGTTCAACATATGACTCGTGATGGCGGGAGAAATCCCACACATATCAGAATGCGTCCAGGCGAAAACATCAAGATTCGCCCGGAGGAAGTCGCTAAGGTCTTCAGTCATCGCGGGACCAAGCTGTGATCCGATTTTCAGAATTCGCGAAGGGTCGTCACGGCTAACTGAGATGTCAATTGTTAATTCAGCCGGTGCCGCCTTCTCTTCCCTGGGTTTCTCATCGTCGTCTCTCGGATCTATATCTCCGAAGATCCGAGAACTATGCCCGAGCCAGGGCTCGGGCACTACTTGTCAATTATCCGCATTAAGGATGCGGACGGGATTGTCCGCAACCTTTCCCTTCTCCCTTCGATGGGCTTCTCGGAGCTTAGCCACATAACAGGAACGACCAGTTGCTTGATCGCCATGAACAATACCTACTCCTTTGTCAGTCGGGAACTTCAAAGTTAAACACCAAGGGGCTAACGCTGCCCTAAACTCAGCCAGCGCCGGCCGGCCCAAGAAAACGTTATATGGAGAATCCACATCCAAAACTACGAAGGGTAGAATCCGCACCCTCCGACGCTCGCCTTGTCCCAGTTCAACTGGTAACTCAACGTACCCCACGGCATAGGTTGCCGCGCCGTTAAAGCCGTGTATATGAGCCTTGGACGGTTTTAGGTCTTTTGTTTCCAGTTTCATTTGGTCGTAAGCCTTCTTGAAGATGATGTTGACTGAGCTCCCGCAATCAATCAGAATTCTTTTTACATATGCTGGTCCGATCGTTGCAGATATGACCATGGGATCGATGGTCGGAGCCTCTATCTGTTCAGCGTCTCTACTTCTGAACACAATATCGTCTGTCATTACGCGCTGCTGCTTAGCAGGGGCCCCGTCCTCCATGTTCGAACAGCACTCAAAATCGGCATGCTTCAGGGAACTTGCATATCGCTCCGTCTCTTGCCAATTCTTATCCGCGGGGTGAGGTCCGCTGATAATTGTATTTATGACTAGTCTACCTACGGTTCGGGCAGGCTCCTCGGGATGACGCGGAGCTGGTGCACGACCTGGGTTGGACGTTCCCTGTCCTCCTTCTTGTGGATCCTTCACGAATTCTTGCAATTTCTTCTGCCTGATCAACTTTTCAATAGCGTCGTGTAGGTGTCTGCACTCCTCCGTATTGTGCCCATAAGTCTCATGGAAGCGACAATATTTCCCGGTCCGCTTCTATTCCTCGGTTGATTCTTTCGGAGGTGGCTTTCTGTATTGAAATGTATTGCAGGTGGATAAGTAAATGTTCTCAAGCGGTGCGTTCAGCGGAGTATACTCGCTGTAGCTTGGGATTCTCGACTTCCATTTCCCAACTTCTCTCTTTTTCCCTTGACTCCTTCCGCCGGACTCCTTGGGTTGCCCAAGCTTGTTCTGGACATTGACTTGGACCTTTCCCGAGCTGTCTCCAGACTGCTTCACAGCACCGTTGCTCTTTATTGACTCTTGGACAGGTCCTGGCGCCTTATCTCGTCGTACCCACCTAGCTTCCTCTCTTCTTATGAACTGGTGTGCCTTTGAGTAGAAACGCTCTAGTGTAGCCGGAGGTTTTCCTGCCAGCCAGTCCCCAAACTCAGAGTCTGGATCCACATCTCTCATTACAGCCATCAGAATTGCATGGTCATTGGGATTACTGACTTCAGTTGCTGCTACGTGGAATCTTTGTAAATATTCCTTCAACGACTCCCCGGGATTTTGGATTACACTCGACAGAGACATCACGTCCTTTGGGCGCGCAGTGTGTATCCTGAACTGCTCAATAAACTTCTTTGCCAACTCCTCGAAATTTGATACGGATCGCGGAGGAAGTCGGGTGAACCACATAGTAGCGATCCCAGATAGAGTAATCGGAAAGCACCTACACTTGGTGGCATCATTCGCTCTAGATGAATCCATCATCCATTCGTACCTCATGACATGCTGTCTGGGGTCAGTCCTCCCTTCATACGCAGGGATAGTAGGCATACTAAACTTCCTGGGGTACGCCGCTTGCAACACAACATCCGTGAATGGAGTATGACTTCTTGACACTCCCCAATCATCATTCGATAACCCCTGATTTTCCTTCATCAACTGCCTGATCATGGCTGTCAGATCTGGTGTCTGTATGGAAAGTGGAAGGTTAGTGTCTGTTCTGCGCGCCTGTCCATGCTGATGCCTCCTCTCCTGGCCGTCTGCCAATCGTGCGTCTTGAGGTTCGACATCGTTAGCATTTTGATGATCCGGGCCTCTATCCTCCGTCTGTACCCCGGTCCTGAAGTTTCCAGCTCTTGCTTGGTCACGGTCTCCAGTTGTTTGAACAACAGCTTCTGCTCGTGCAGCGTCAGTCTTGCGGCATCTGTGCCTGGGAGGTTCATCAGAGGAAGTTGAGCTGTCAGATTAAGAGTAAGGAGCGGGATTGCCCCCAGCATTCTGTTGCTGCTGTTGAGTGAGTTGTGCCATCAGGTTGGCGTTAGCTTGCATCTGCTCTCCTAGTTGTCTCCTGCTTTCCCTGAGTTCTCTCATCAAGTCATTTAACTCTATTCTGGTGACAACTGGAGTCTGTTCTTGAGCGGCAATTCCTGCACTCGGAATCGCTGGTTGATTGCTAGGTCCTGCTTGTTGCACACTAGCAGTTTCGTGGGCATCCGCATTATGAGAAGCTGACCTGGTACGTGGTCTTGCCATTGTAGAGTTATCGGTATGAACTCTGAGTAGAATCAACGGATGTCCTATCAGTGAGTCGGATCTTCTTTGGGGGATTTGTTCAATTCAATAGCTTCAAAGCAGATCCTTGAGGTCTGAGAATTCAATTCTCAGTGAAAGCACCAAAGTGTTAGCACCAAAATTGGTCACTAACCTCGTAGAGAAAGATTGAGTAGAGATAAAAGTGATGAAAGTAAATTAAACAGAGAAGACAATGCTAATCTAACTGCAGAAAGTAAGAACACCAAATTTATAGTGGTTCAGCGTAATTACCTACGTCCACTTTGAGGTTAAACTTTATTGATCTTCTTTATAGTTGATTACAAATACAGTTCGTGAATCAAATACTTGCATGAAGTACTTTAAGTAGAGAAGATGAGTCTCGAAAATGGCAGAGTCTCCCTAGTGTTCTCTCCCCAAAAAAGGATCCCTTTCACTATGACCCTGCCCCTCTATTTATAGGCAAATATGGGCTGGACTTCCCAAATAGGCTGGATGGCCGAACACTCTAGCCCCAGTACAGTGGTTGCTGCATGCCGATCCTGGTATGCCGAACGCTCTGATGCCGAACAGTCCTTCTATGCCGAACGATACGCTGGATGCGTGGGATGTGCAGGATGATTGTCAGTTGAGGCCGAACGTGTCTCTATCCGAAGCTCTTGAACGAAAAGTGCACGCTGTTTGCACAAGAAATGGACAAACACCTCAAAGTTGTATGATTTAGTAGATCTTATGTTGTTCTTAGCGATTTGAGTGATTTATGCAAATATATGAAAAATAGGGGCTAAACTGTAAAAAGACACGCAGATTTATAGTGGTTCAGCCAGAATGTGCCTACGTCCACTTTATATGTTATTTCTCTTGTCTTCTTTTGATTACAAGTACAAAGCTTTTATACAAGTAAAAGAAAGTTGTTTGAAAGTTCTCTCCGTGCTTGAGCTCTCAAAACTTGTCCCCATTGTTGTACCCCTGCCCCTCTATTTATAGAGTGAGGCTAGGGGTAGGGGTCCAGGATGTGTATAGTTGCTGATGGGCCTGGGCTGATGTGATCTGGCCTGGTACGTCTTGGTTCGGCATCGCTTGGTTCGGAGGTGGTTGGAGTGTAGAATGGACCGGTTGTAGGTGATCCGGTGCTATGTGGCAATCGCTTGGTCCGGTTTGGGGGTTGGTCCGGTAGGAACATGGGAAGTGCAGTTTGGACCGGTAGTTGCTTGGACCGGTGGTGGGATGGTGAGGTTGGTCCGGTGTGGAGATGGTTCGGCATGGGCTGGTCCGGCTATGGAGTTGGTTCGGCGATGGTTGGGTAGGAGTTGGTCCGGTGGAGCTTCGACTCAGTTATGCATGGAGGAGTTGGTTTGTTTTACTTGGAGGGTGGCTGGTTCGGCTCTTCCGGTCCGGGGGTGAGAATTCACCCAACACTTGCCCCCCAAATTGGGGCGTATGCTGGCATACGGCCTACTTTGTTCCTTGGTCGTCCTCATTCGGTCACTGAGTGCCGGACCATCTGATCCGGTGTCCTTTGTTTGCCTATAAGTAGGGGAGGTACGCCTTCGTCATTCCTTTCCAATCCCAGATAGTCGAACTAAATATCTCTACCGAATCAAGCTCTCTGCCGAATTGCTTCAGAAACACCGAATCAGGTACTTGACTTTCCTTTGCCGAATGAAACTCGTATGTTGTACCGAATGAACTTTAGCTGTGAGAATGCCGAATGGACCTTGTAAAGTATGGTCGCCGAGTGTTTTTAGGCGTTAAGTGCCGAATGAAGTCATACACTTGAATAACCGGATGAACTCAGGAATCTTGAATTCCGAATGAAAATGATACCGAATGAAACTGATACTGAATATGTTTTTACCGAATGACGTCATATACTTGTTTGCATCTTCTGTTCTAACGATGTGCTTTTCCGGTGTTGCAGATAATGTCTCGTAAAGCGGAAACTCGATCAGACAAAAAGAAATCCGGGGGCGAAGGAGGTTCCTCTGCCGTGCCACCAGCTCAGCCGAATCAAGAACGTCACGGACCAACCCCGAGATCGCTAGTGGACGGGTACGGCCCTCAGGAACTTCTGAACTCCCCGCCCGATTGCTTTCCTAGCTCCCTCAAGGAGGAGCAGCTTGATGTCATTTCCCGATCCTTTGGAATCGATAGGGCGCACTTGCTATTGCCTGGGAGAGACGTTATGTCGTATGATCCTCCTGAAGGGTACTTCGCCTACAGCAGATACCACTGCATGTGTGGTGCCATTCCTCCTCTTAACGCTTGGATAGCCAACTTCCTCACATATCTAAAGGTGGCCCCATTCCAGCTTCAACCCAACTCCTATGCTATTCTGGTGAGCCTCTTCGTCATTTTCCAGAGGAAGTATGGTCGTGCTCCTTCCAACCGGGAGATCCGGTACTTGTATAATCTGAGGGGCTATAAGAAGGGGTCCCCATACATTAGCTTGGAGTCAGCCGTGACCTTCAAGCCGGTCTTGGATCTGTATTCTAAATTCAGCATGTTCAAGAAGGAGTGGTTCTTTGTCAGGGACGACTCCGTTTCAATTCGGCGCTTTACTTCTGGATGTAAGTTGATGCTTTTACTTATAATTTCCATTCCGATTGCGATGCTTCTTCTCATACTTTCTCATTTTTGCTAGCGACAGGTGGCTTTGCGATTGTGGAGACTGACCGCCTGGTTCAGACGGCGGCTGAGATAGAAGCTATTCTCGGGAAATATAGATCATCTGCCTTCCTGATCAGAAATGCGACCCTTCTGGAGTATAACTTAATCCTTCCACAGCAGTCAGTAGTCAAGCTGAGGGAAATGGCGGAGGAGAGGGCGGCTGCTCAGACTAAGGAAGGTGTTACGGTAGAGAGTAGCAAGAGGAAACCTTTCACAAAACCTCCAGCCGTCGGAGGTAAGAAACTCAAGAAGTCGGACGGTCCCTCCCCCAGCAATTGTCCACTTACCCAGGAGGAGGAAGACATAGAGGAGGAAAGAGGTGAGGGTGGAGTTGGTCAGGAAGGTGATAAAGGTGGCGATGGCATCGGGGCATTGCTTCCTGGGCAGGCAGGCGAGATTCAGGAGTGGACGGATGATGCGTTCCACCAGGCTTTCGAGGGGCTGGACGAAGATTCGGCTTTGGTAGAGAAAACCGGGACAGCGGACAAGGCCGAGACCGGTGTAAGCGAGTCTTTTTAGACCATTCCCGCCAAGGTGGCTCCGACGACTCAAGGTGAACTCTTGACTCCTGCATGCTTCATTAATGATAGGGACTTAGGAATATTTTATGATCCGCTCCCGTCCTGGAATGAAATCTAGGACTTATTGCAGTATCCTACTCCTCCCCAGGGTTTGTACAACCACAGATGTGTTTCCTTTCTTTTTACCTTTTAATTTGCCGTGTTTCTCGAATTATAGATCAATGCATGCTTGTGACATTTTTTCTTCATATCAGGAGTAGGAAAAACGGCCAAGGCCTCAGATCTTCGGCACAGGCTTGAACAGTACAAGCTCTCCAGAGCTTCCGCCAAGCCGAAGCCTTCAGCCCACCGTTCCGGGGATGTAGTCGGCTACCGTCCTCTTCTCGGGGTTATTGACGAGGGCATTCAAAAGAGAAAGAGGAGCCATCCCTTATCCGAATCTTCACTTGGTCTTCAGCCTCCGGTTCAGCCTCTTCACGATATGACGGAGGAGGATACTGAGTTCGCACTCTCTCCGCACCCGTCTGAAGATCCTACCGTTATTCAGATCGATCGTCCTGGTTTAGCTCGTAATCCATTTGCGGGTCACCTTGATCTGGATCCAGGTTCCCATGATATTACCTTTGACGAGGTTACTGGAGAGCACCTTCTTCCCCGCAATTCCATGGTACGGGTGCTTGATGAGGCTAAGTCCCTAGATCTCGATCTACTTACTACTCGGATAGTTACCATGGGAGACGAGGCCAAGGCTAATATTGATCGGGTGGTGGAGGAGACTAGGAAGCTGATGGGGCATCATGCCCGGCTGGTTAAAGCTGGAGAGGAAATTGGGAGTGCCAACATCCGACTACGATTGATGGTTTCGGACCAGGCCAAACAGCTTGCTGATCAAGCTATTCAGATTTCCCAGCATGAGGCTGCCTCCGGGCGGTTGAGGAAGGCTATAAAGGAGGCTAGTAAGGCGGAAATGCGGAAGATGGAGGCGGTCTGCAAGGAGCAGATAAATATGGCCATCTCGACAGAGGATGAGGTTCGGAGGGCGGACCTTGAGCGGGTAGAGGAGATGTCGGGGAAGCTTGAAGCCGCCGAGCTTGCTCAGGTTAGGCTGAAGGAGGAGATAGAGGCGATGCGGAAATCCCTTCAGGCTGACTGCTCGAGATATCGTTTGGAGAGAGAAGCTGCTGTTGGAAGGTTGTCGGCTTCCGAGGCCCGGATGAGGGAGTTTGAGGAGAATGAGGGGATGATGGATGAAATTCTTCAGGACATGTACTTCCGAACTTGGAAGCAGGGCAACCTATCCTGGATGGATGATTATCCTAGGGTCATGGCTAAGATTTATCTTTGGGCTCTGGAGGAAGCTAAGGCGGATGCGGATAAAGAGGGTGGTGTGGCCTTCAGCATGGATGTGGTCACTGCCCAGTTTACCAAGGAGGAGAAGGTGGCGGTGAAGGAGGGTATGCGGTTGCTTGCTGCTGAGGAGGCAGGTGTGCAAGTAGAGGATGACGACCAGGATAGTCAAGAAGCAGGTGCTGGTAAGTCTTCCTTTTTAGTCTCTCCATTAACTTTGGTTGCTTATCACTAATGAATCCTTTCTCTGACTGGACAGGTGGTCAACAGGACAAGGATAAAACTCCAATGCAGCCGGCCCCTTGATCAGACCTGGAAAATTCTTTTTGTAGACTTGACATGGCCGTATACGTTAGTCTTAAAACAGTAGAGTAACTTTTAAGTTGTAATTCTTGCTATTTGTAATAATCAACATTATTCTTGACGTGTAATTTTGTAACTTAAGCTGATTCTGTCGTGTTTGATTGTTTGTTGCTATTTTGACATGTCGTATGAGAAATGTAGCTATGCCTATTCATGTAATTAAATTGTGTTTAATGTCAGGTTCTGGTTTGAAACATAATTTTATGACTTGCAATGTTAGCGTGAGGTGTGAATAAATTATAGTCACGTGTTTACATATGAAAGAAAGAAGTACTGCCCTTTATATCTTGCTTGTAGGTGGCAGCTTTGAATATCCTGTGTGATTGGTTAAAGGATGCGTTCCAATATCTTGCTGCGAATATCCGCTTCTATTAGTGAGTGTCTCCTGTCCTGTGTCCTGTACTTCAAGAATTGTTACTGAGGATAGGAGAAAAGTTTCTCAAGTAAAATTGGAATATGTGAAAAAGTAAAACTTCCAATCACGGAAGGCCTTCGATGTGCTTAAGTTCGTGGCAAACGGGTTTTGTAGTCACTTTCCCTAGCTGTGGGTCTTGGAGACATTTGTCACCCATCTTACGCCTCTGCGGGGAGTTAATTCTTTTTTACCACAGCCGCACTTAAGACACATCGGAGCCGAGATCGCGCACAATAACTACCCGAGCCATTATGGCCCGTAATCGTGGGTATTATTCGATTTACTGTGGCCGGCTAGCGTGGGTGCCGATCGTCAACTGTGAACTGCCCCTGGCTGGCCACACCTTATATTGGGGCTTATAATCGGTTCACAGTTGCCGGCGAGCCGAACGCCGTAATGAGCTGCCTCGGCTATAGTCGGCCATCTCGGTGGCTTATAATCGGCTCATTATAGTTGGCTTTAAGGGCCGTCGCGAGCAATGAGTTAACTCGCAGCAGAGGGATGCCGGAGCGAAAGAGTCTCATTGGCGAGGGCATAGATTCGCATAGTACCTGTTAGGTCTTGTCCAGGTGAAGTTGCACTGTGGAGTGCCTTGCATAGGATTTCGTTCAACAGAAAAGGATAAAGTTAACAAGCAGCCAAGATATGAAGGAACAAGTTAAAAAAGAGACGAGGTTTTTTTAAAGTGGTTCGGCATGAAAATGCCTACGTCCACTGATTCTCTTTGTTAATTCGCTTCATATGGGCAGTACAAGTTAAGAAAAGTATCGACGGAGGTGTTGGATGTTCCATGCCCTCTGGAACACCTCTCCGTCCACTGTTGACAAAATATAAGCTCCGTTGTGGAGATCTTTATATGGTCCATCCCGGATTGGATCTAGTGCTCCGGGGTGAGGGAAGATTCGCTTGAGGACAAGATCCCCTTCTTGTAAGGTGTGATGCTTGACTTCGGAGTTGTATTGTGCTGCCACTTTTTGCTTGTGGGCTGCTGCTTCGAGGACGGAATCATTTCTTCTCTCCTCAATTAGATCCAAAGACATGTGAAGGAGTTCTTCATTCTCTTCTGGGTTATAGTGGATCCTACGGTGGGAAGGCACGATGGTTTCAACTGGGAGCATAGCCTCCTATCCATATGCCAAAGAGAAAGGAGTATGCCCTGTTGATGTTCTGAAAGATGTGCGATAGGCCCATAGTGCCGTAGGGAGTTCATCCACCCAAGTGTCCTTTGACTTTTCGAGCTTCTTTTTGACCAGAGTTTTCAGAATTTTGTTGATGGCTTCGACTTGTCCGTTTGCCTGGGGATATGCTACGGATGAGAAGTTTTGTGAATTCCGTGCTCTTGGAACCAGTTGGCGAATTCCTCGCTGTCAAACTGAAGTCCATTGTCTGATATGATTTTGAATGGGACTCTGTACCTGCACAGAACATTTTTGATCAAGAAATTAATAAATTTTGCTGAAGATACTTTATTCAGGGGTTCTGCTTCCACCCATTCGGTGAAATAGTCGACTGCCACTATAGCATATTTGGCCCCGCCTCGGCCCATTGGTAGTTTGCCGATTAAATCAATTCCCCATACAGCAAAGGGCTACGGGCTGGTCATTTGAGTAATCTCAGTTGTTGGTAGTGAATTTGGCGATGAAATTGGCCATGGCCTGCCCCTTGATGGCGGTGCGAGGATGGTTGGTAATATCATATTGACTTAGTTCAATGCACCATTCACATAGCGTTCCAGTATCTTTCCTCTGATGTGTTCTTCAATCAAGTCCCGGAGATGATGGCATTCATTGGTATCATGCCCATGGGATTCGTGGAAGCAGCAGAATTTTCCAGATTTAATTGCATTATCTGATTCCTTCTTGTGCGGGGGGCGTTTGTATTCAACTTCGTCTTGAGTGGCAAGAAAGATGTTTTCGATCGTTTCATTTAGAGGGGTGTAAGTGTCAAATCTTGGTCCTAGCTGATATGGACGCTTTTCTCCCTTCTTGCCCCCAGCATTATCCCTAGAGTCAAATCTTCGAACGTCCTTTGCTATAGCGGGCGTGTTGCCGTGAGCTGCCCTATTTTGTTGCCCCGACTGCCCCTCAGTGGCGGCGTCTTCAAGTCTCATATATTTTCCAGCTTCATAGAAGAAATCGGGTAAAGTAGCTGGTTTTTCTTTTGTCAGCCTTCTAGCAAATTTAGTATCCGGATGCACACCACTACAGAGGGCCATTAAGATAAGCTTCCCGTCGGCATCTTGGACTGCGGCTGCTGCGGCATTGAATTGGGTTAGGTATTGCTGCAGTTTCTCTCCGGGTTTCTGTTTGATGCTGGATAAGGAAAAGCGTCCTTAGGTTGTTCCACATGAATGCGGAACTGACTGATGAACCTTTCTTTCAACATTTCCCACGAACTGATGGATCCCTGGGGTAAATGACAGAACCAGGAGGTAACAAGATCCGCTAAGAATAGTGGGAAGCATTTGCACAGTACTCCTTCTGTTGCTCCACTCATGAGCATGTGCTGTGTGTATCTTTGTAAGTGTACGACGGGGTCGGAGGTTCCCTTGTAAGGTTCCATTGTTGGCATCTTCCATTCCCGGGGGGTGATAGCAATTTCGATGTTGCGGGCGAAAGGGTTGGTCACCCTAGCGCCTATACCTCGATCTCTTTGCTCCCGTTGGACGCACTCTCTGAATAAGCGCGCCATCCTTTCATCAGAATTCGGAGCAGGTAGAAAGGAGTTTGGTTCTGTTCTGTGGGATTGATCCCGTCCAAACGACCTGTAGGGATGGTAGTGTCTATCATTCCTCATATTTTCCGGCGGTTGCCTTTGATCTTCTGGGAGCATGCTAGGGTCAGCTACAGTTGGCCCTTGCCTTGATCTTACCCTGCCGGGTTCTGATCTAAGCACTTCCTCGGGTCCAACTTCGGACTGGACTCTGGCTCGGCCCCGTTCACTGGCGTTTCCGTGGTTAGGCAGCATGACAGGCTCAGCTACAGTTGATCTCCGTCCGGTACCTCCCCTGTTGGGTTCGGTACCAAATGTTTCCTCAGGCCTAGCTTCGGGCTGAGCTCGGTCTCGGCTCCTACCATGGCTACTTCTGCCGTTAGCTCCTTCGAAGAAGGAGGATCTTTGTTGTCTCTGAGATCCTCCAGACTGGGACTCGCCCCATGATTCGGTGTTGCGGTTGGACTCTTCGGCGTCCCTTAAGCGTGACATGAGATGGTCCACCAAGGCTTCCTATTGGGACGTGAAGCGGTTAGTTACTTGAACCACAACTCTGTCCAAATCTGCCCTAGTAATCGCTTCAGGCTGTTCTGTGGCAGGAGTGGTTGGGTTGGCCTGTTCTTCATTTGTTACTGTTGCTGGAGGAGGACGATTTACTTGATTCGTGACAGCGGGATCTGGAAGACTGCTGGATGCGATGTTTTTTCCTTTGTTAACATCTTTTCTCTGTTTGGGAGGCATGTTTTCCAAGTGGCGGACGATGCTGTTAGGAAAACTTGATAAGCGGATGAAGCTGAAGTTTCGAGCTTCTATTTCTCAGTGAAAGCACCAAAAATGTTTGCACAAGAAATGGACAAACACCTCAAAGTTGTATGATTTAGTAGATCTTATGTTGTTCTTAGCGATTTGAGTGATTTATGCAAATATATGAAAAACAGGGGCTAAACTGTGAAAAGACACGCAGATTTATAGTGGTTCAGCCAGAATGTGCCTACGTCCACTTTATATGTTATTTCTCTTGTCTTCTTTTGATTACAAGTACAAAGCTTTTATACAAGTAAAAGAAAGTTGTTTGAAAGTTCTCTTCGTGCTTGAGCTCTCAAAACTTGTCCCCATTGTTGTACCCCTGCCCCTCTATTTATAGAGTGAGGCTAGGGGTATGGGTCCAGGATGTGTATAGTTGCTGATGGGCCTGGGCTGATGTGATCTGGCCTGGTACGTCTTGGTTCGGCATCGCTTGGGTCGGAGGTGGTTGGAGTGTAGAATGGACCGGTTGTAGGTGATCTGGTGCTATGTGGCAATCGCTTGGTCCGGTTTGGGGGTTGGTCCGGTAGGAACATGGGAAGTGCAGTTTGGACCGGTAGTTGCTTGGACCGGTGGTGGGATGGTGAGGTTGGTCCGGTGTGGAGATGGTTCGGCATGGGCTGGTCCGGCTATGGAGTTGGTTCGGCGATGGTTGGGTAGGGGTTGGTCCGGTGGAGCTTCGACTCAGTTATGCATGGAGGAGTTGGTTTGTTTTACTTGGAGGGTGGCTGGTTCGGCTCTTCCGGTCCGGGGGTGAGAATTCACCCAACACACGCTGGCCGAACGACATTGTCACCTTGAGTAGTTGTGCATACTGAATGTCTTCTGGATGCCAAGTACTCTCGTTGCCGAGTACTACGCCGAGTACCTTGGAGTGCCGAGTACTCCTGTTGCCGAGTACTACGCCGAGTACCAAGGAGTGCCGAGTACTCCTGTTGCCGAGTGCCAGTTGACGCCGAACACTACTTGACGCCGAGCCTCCTGGTCGCCGAGCATTACGGATGCCGAATGCTATGGATGCCGAGTCCCACTGGATGTCGTACGCTTTGCCGAACACTCCTGGATGCCAAGTGCTTCGCCGAGCACTCCTGGATGCCAAGTGCTTCGCCGATCACTCCTGGATGCCAAGTGCTTCGCCGATCACTCCTGGATGCCGAACACTTTCTTGTTACCGGGTGCTACCTGATGCCGAGCACTAGTTGCCTGGTCAAATCTCTAGGAAACAACTCGTTTATGGAAAGTAAGTGACTTGTGTTTAGCACGAATGTTGGATATCGGAATTGTGCTAAACATAAGGAGGTTAATTTCGGTAAGCAGGTCATGATAACCTAAGTATGGAATATGTTTCCATATGTTAATCTCCTACCTGATAGTGAAGTTGTGGAACATCAATAACTTGACTCTTTTAAATTATCGAATGTTGGTTTGAAGAGGCCGGGATTGGATGACAAGCTGTTATCCAAAAACCTCTTCAAACCAACGTAACGTTCGAATTAGAAGTATTGAAGTCATGATCAAGAATCAAGACTTGAAGTGCAAGGGTTGTTTGCTTCTAACCCTAAGGGTGATTCCAAAACGAGTGTAATGTAAATAGTACCTTCGGTTTGTTCATCTCCTGAACGACTTGTATGGACGAATGTTGACATTGTGTCAACACTGGAAGGCTATGTTAGTATTCCAAAAGGGAAGTGCTATTGAAAGGTAAAATGTGGCCTCAAGGCTCATTAACCAGGAATGACTAAAACATGGGATATGCAGCATGGCCATGTGGGTCACACCCAGTAGGTTATTGATCATCTCATCTTGAACGTGTCTCTATCCTCATAATTAAGTCCCAGAATGGTTGCTGATCCCAACCAAGGCGATAATCATATTTGGTACTATACAGTAAGGGGTAGGCCAGTCCTGTGTTAGCAGGGGTAGTTAGGTACGAACTCGATACATTTTCTAGAGGTGTACTATGACGGGCAGTACCTAAGTAGCATAGTCATTAGTTGGAATTCATTCTCCAATACGAGCTTTACGGTTTTGATTGTTAACCTAATATGTTGGAATGTGAGATGCAAGTAATTTAGCTATGTTCTCTATTTACTTTAAACCCTTAGACATTTTAATAATATCATCGATTTTATATAGAAGATATTTATTGTATCGTAAGGTAAAACTCATCCATGTTTATGTGCGACGTGGTCTTACGAGATACTCTTGTTTCCAAAAAAAAGTTTTCAAATCAATATTCTATTGTTTGAGTTTACTCACACCAGAACCATGTCTGACTCGGAGTTTATTTTCTTTTCCCTAAACTCTTGGGTACTCAATTTTTATGAGTAGTCAAGTGATCCAGGTTTCTCTCGAAAGCATGATGGAGGAGCTGGAGCAGGTGGCTTCATTAATAGTTATTAATATTATTATGTATTCCGCTGTGTATGTATGTATGCATGACCTATGTCTTTTGTGGATAGGCATTAGTAATTTTCCTAGTCTAGAAATTGTATCGTTGAACTCTGATGTAATATTTTGGCTTGACTATATAATATACTACATTATCTATTATATGTTGTTCCATGCGTGGTAAGATTCTGTGTTCAATTAGTCTTTCTCTTATCTTTCTTATTTCTTCAACCTACAATGATTCGACTTTCGAATGTAAGAAAGGCGGTTTGTTACACAAGCATAGGGTTTTGAAATAGGTTTTAAAAGATTTCAAAAGGGTTGCCATTAACAAAAGTTTTCTTTCGAATGGGTTCTTTACTTATGAAGTAATGCTTTTGAAAGATGGGTTCCGACCTAGCCGAAGCCCTACTGTCGTTCTTTAGCATTTTGATGGTATTAAAGATATCAATGCTGTCAAAAGATACTTTGTTTTATAAGTATAAGCCACTTCCTGTAGCTTTCGAAAGAGGTTAGGGGTTTCGAAGGTAATTGTTTCGAAAGGGGTTTCGACGCCAACATTCTAATATTTTACCCAGTTGTTTTAAGCTTTCGAAAGGATGGTGCCGACGCCATCATGTTTCCCTAATTTTTTTTACATATGATAATGGATGATTTCGAAAGAGTTGCTTTCGCCTATATTCACTTTGACCCAAATAATTTTTGAAGTATAAACCCAATGTTTTTTGAAAGGGGGACTTTCAATGATTTCGGAAGGGTTACTTCCAATGGTGTCGAAAGGGGTACTTTCAACTGGTTTCGAAGCTATGCTTGCAAAGTTAAATGTTATACTTTAGTACAATCGAAAGGTATTGAAAGGAAGGTTTTAATGTATTAAAAAGCAATGAGCCTAATGTTTTGAAGATAGATTTTAATGCTTTTGAAGGAGGTCATCCTATGAAGTTGAAAGCAAGGTTTCAGAGAGTTTGAAAGGTCTTATAACCCAAACTCTATTTCAAAAGGAATACCCATAGCTAAATTAAAGGAGTTTTTGTAATGGTTTTGAGAAGAAGCTTTCTTTGATAAAATAATAGGTTAAAGGGATTAAAATTGTTTTATATTAAACCCACATGAGTGGTGTTATTACGTTATTATGTTTTCTTCTTCAAATATTAATATATTCACATTATAATGGACCCATAACTGCATTTTGGGGATAAAGGGCAGAAGAACCAGCTAGGTTGACCCAATAGTGAATATAAATCAAGTTAACTCCTGAATTAGTAGAATTGCATCTAGGAGGTCGGAAAGACCAGAATATAAGATGCTAAAATATTAAAGAAAGAAATTGGCAGGGGCCAATAGCTTCTCTTTTAGCTCATAAAAACTGTGTATAGGAAAAGATTGGCAGGGGCTAAAAGTTTCATAGTCAGCCCATGAAAACTATGTATAAAGAAAGACGTCAAAAAGACAGGTTCATAGTAAACCCATGAAAATAATGATTTGATACTGGCAGGGGTCAGTAGGTTTGTAGTTAGCCCATGAAAACTATATCCGGAATAAGATATTGACAGTTGTCAATAGGTTCCTACTCTGCCCATGAAAACTAGAAAAAGAACAAATGATATTGGGATCACCAATAGGTTCCTAGTCAGCCTATGAAAGCTAGGAAAAGAATTAAGATATTCGAGTTACCAATAGGTTCATAGTGATCCCATGAAAACTATGTAGACAGAATGCCCTTAAATGTTTTACCGGTTATTAGTCGGCCCATGAAAACTAATAGGTTAATAGTTATTCTTGAAACTATAATTGAGAAAGATAGTTAGAATGAATGTGGGTGCATAATCCAGAAAAGATTCATTGGTTTTGCATATCATCATATTATACTGTTTTGAATTATTTTAACAATTGTGGATGCAGGAGCACAGTATATGGTTTTATAAAGGTTTTAAGATACCAGTGAGGGGAAAACTCGTTCCGCTAAGCGGTGTGGTCTCATTAGATATTTAAACGATTTGAGATGGTAGATTATTATTCATACTAGGATCTACGTCTGACTCGAAGTTTCTGTTTTCCCCTTAAACTCTCGGGTAATCAATTGATTTTGAGTAGTTTGAGAGTTGAGGTTTTCAGGTACCTCTTAAGATGAATAAGCTTCCAAAGATGTGTAGGATGCATGATAGCTATTTAGAGTTCTCTTTTCTTTTGATTCTGATGTGTTGTTTGTAATGGAAAAGTTGTTATATTGCATGTATATACTATGATCCTCCAATGGGGCATCTTCATGTGTCGCTCTTGTCGTATGTTGTAATAAATATATTTTCTATGAACGTGATTTGCGATTGTGGGATTATGTAATGAATTGGAAATATTTTGAGATGGAATGTGATTTTGTTTCAAGTTTAAAATTTTCCATATTCATGTGTTTCTGTGTATCAATGAATCTAACACCACCACATTTGGTTGCCGAGGATTAATAACTATGGATGAATGCAGCATCCATAGCCGTTAGTTTTGGGCCTCCAAGTAGGGGGACGTTACAACATACGTCCAATCGACTGAACCCATAGGTTAAGTCGACTGACCTAGTACCTAGAGCAATATATGCTCCAGGCAGCTGCATTTCTGCCCGTTTAAATTTCTTTTTTCATTTGCATTTCTTTCTTAGGGTTTCCTTGTATTATTTTGGTGTTCGTGACATTTCTAAATGCTATCCATTGCATATACTTTGATTCTTCTATTGGGTTTTGTGTTGTGAAGAATTGTGGATTAAAATTCTTACTTATGGCTTGAATATATTTATAGTTTTTTTTCAATAATTCATTAAAATAGTTTTGATAATTAATGTTTTCAAATCTTATGGTCTTACTGATTTGCTTTCAAGCATATTTCAAGAAAGTGTCTTCTAAATTATTTATTATAATTTAGCAATCTCAAAATTGTTTCCAAATTACTCTAATTCCTTGTATAAATGAATTTAATAAGTAATTATATATTAAATACATTTTTTCGAAATAGTTTATAATTTAAAAGTATGGTTTTGAAATATAAACCTATGTTGTTTATAAGTAAATGTTTATGTATCAATAAGGTTTTGGATATGAGTATTTGTACTTTCATAAGTAAATATATACTCATTTATGTGGCTTTTGGAATATAGTTGTAGAACTATATATCTTTTAAGGAGATTTTGGAACAACTATATATATAAATACATTTTGTTATCTATTCAGATTTTTAGTTTATGCACTCAAGCGATAAATAAATAAATATATAGTTGTATAACGCATGAGTTTATGGATTTTAAAGGGAGAAGTTTGAAAGTAAGTATACAGAGATAGTATTTTAGAAATCATTTTCAATATTATAAAAAGTATTTTATTTATTTTCAAAACTATAAACTCATTTTGGCTTTCATTGTGCTCAGCCTTTGGCTATTTTTATGTTGTTTTGGCATTTCTTATATGACTTTTGAGATTATCTCCTTCTTGCAATTTCTGCTTTCGCTTGAATGAGGAATCTAATTAAACGATTTAGCAATACATGTGGTGTGAAACATATGTATTACATTATCAGTTACTTATCGGACTTGTTTGATGGAATATTTTTGTCAAGTGGGGTTTACAATCTTTTAGTAAATATTTAAGTATTGCAAAGTGGTTATGGGACATTAGGCGATACTTATATAATTACTAATTGAAAATACATTACACTTATCTAGTGAAGTTTACATTCTATTAGTAAACATTGAATTTCGCCAGGTGGTACGGGATGCCTTAGCGAAATCCAGTTGGTCACTAATTAAGAGTACCGATACTTTTGGGGATGTCCTACCCTTCGTGCTCTTCTTTGGAAAGGCAATTCTTTAGGGTCGTCAGGCATAGCCTTCGTGCTCGTTTTTAGGGAGACGATCCTTTATTGTCGTCGGGTGTAGCTTTCTAGGTCGTCTTTGGGGAGGCGTTCTTTCATGGTCGTCAAACGTAGCTGAAAGTCTAGTGGATCGTATCAAATACGACTAGTGTATTAGAATGTGAATATATACAAATATATGAGCTAAATGTAGCAACATAACAAAATAAAAAGTAAAGTATAAAAATGAGCACAGGAGAGTTTTTATACTAGTTTGGACCTCCCGTCCTACGTCCAGTCCCAAGGCTCCCCTTTGTTATTTTACTAAATAATAACACTCTCTTCGTCCGGAGGAATAGTCTGATACAAATAGTTTTTCTTTGACAATCTTGTGTTCGATATAACACAAATATTGACTACTAGTATAATTTTTCCTATAATCTCCTTTGAATGATAATGTGTGTGAGTTGCTTGGATTTGAAGTAAATAGTTTTAACCAAAATATATAGATTTTGGTTGGGAGTGATTGAGAATATTTAATGATAGCACAAGAGAATCTAAATATAGAAGTTAGAGAATAGTAAAGCAAGTTAAAAATTAAAATCTCAATCAATTGAAGCATTTATAGAATCCAAGAGCTGTTTTTGAAAACTTATAACTTTTTGAAAGACTACTCTTTGATGAATGATTGCAACTATTGAAGTAGGAGCATGTTTGTTCAAAGCAAAAAGAAGTGTCTATTTTAAAATGGCAGTTGCAGTGTTTTATATACAGGCCGAAATATATGTCATACATCTGTCATTATATGTCAGACAACTGTGGTATTCCATAAATTAAAAACCTAACCAAGTGACAGATGTCTGTGGCATATTGACAGATGTCTGTTGCTCTTGAATTTGAAAATCTTGGACAGTTTGTTATAGAAATGAAATCGTGTGTGTTATGATCACTCATGGAGATTGTACAACATTTATCTATGACTATAATATAATAATATGACCTTACTTTTAAATAGTAGGATCCTTCTTTCATCAACTGCCTTTGAGCCATAATTTTGTAGTGCACTTTGGTCTTCGTCTAATATATATATACACCTGCAATATGATATTTATCCAATATATGCGATTGTATAATTGTTTTCATTGAAATCTCACGGTAGAGGTTCTAACATTCTCCCCCTTTTGATGATGAAAACTATACAATGGTCAGTGATAAGTAATGAAAAGATAAAACCCTTGATCGTTATCTCCCCCTACGTATATGCATATTTATTGTTTGCACCAAAATTGATCACAAACCTCAGAAGTAGTGAAAGCACCAGTATTTACACACAAATCCACAATATTCAAGCATAGGTCTCAGATCTAGATAAAGTAGAGAATAAAAGTGAAGAAATAGCAAAATTACCACGAGCAAGACAGTAAAGAACACAAGGTTTATAGTGGTTCGGCTATCTCCGACCTACCTCCACTTTGAATTGATTCTTTTATTCCTTTTATGATTACAATTACAAGCCTTGGAAATCAGTAAATAAAATGGCAGAGTTTTGCCTAGAAAAGCAGAAGAAGATCCCTTTTTAATTGCCATAGAGTTGCTATTTATCGGTGAAGGTCTAAAAATATCCGCCCCAAAACCTGGAATACCTCTTCTCATGCATAGGTGGGCCCACTAGATCGATGCAGGGTCATTTGGGATCGATCCCGATCGATCCAAGTACAATTCGTATCGATCCAAAAATGGTCCAATCAAGCCGAGATCGATCAAGAACATTCTTGAGTGCATAAGGAAGCTCCTATGAAAATTTCATAACATTTGGACTTATAGTTTTTTAGTTATGATCAATCCAA
The DNA here is from genome assembly GCA_030737815.1 of Allium fistulosum. Lineage (NCBI taxonomy): Eukaryota > Viridiplantae > Streptophyta > Magnoliopsida > Asparagales > Amaryllidaceae > Allium > Allium fistulosum. The sequence continues at coordinate 1,230,480,400 of CM060903.1, forward strand.
GGTTGAGATCGCAAGCAAGCTGATGAATTCGTATCGATCCGAACACACCCATCACTCTTGTATCGATTCCAGTCTTCGTATCCATTACTCCATGGCCATAGATTTTGCATCGATCCGCTTCTCACGCTATGATCCATGCTTGGTGCTCCACCTTGACCGATTCCTTCGTATCGATCGATACGAACTCGATCAATATGAGAATGGCTCCTGATTCGTTCATATCCATTGCCTTCGTATCCATCGGTGTCCATGTTGTTCGTATCCATCCACCATCCCTTCTTCGTATTGATCCCCTACTTGCCTTCTACCTTCTTCGTATCCATCCTCTGTGTATGTCCTTCGTACCGATCAATACTTGATCGATACGAGATGCTCATCCAAAACCCCCTGTGACCACTGCTCCATTCTTTACTTCGATCCTAGCCATAACCGATACGAAGTTTGCCGCCAAACTTTTTTCGTGTCCAACCAAATCGATTAGCATTGCATCGATATGAAACCTATTGATCCATATTCTACGTCCATTTTGATCGATACGAAACCATCGATACGAACCGGTTTTCCATGAATCTCTATCCATCCATAACTCGAGCATACGAACTCTGATTGACCTAAAATTTGAAACGTACTCACCAAGCCTTGTTCATCATCTCCAATCGATCCTACCAAGATTGGAGCTTGGTCCAATTTTGATGGTATCGGTCATAGCCTTGTTTCCAATCGATCTCTAATCCTGATATCCATCCTTTTTCAGCCAATTTGTTGATATCCCGGCCTGGTCCAAAAGGCAGGGTAACATTTGCCCCCCAAAACATGCCTTGCGATAGGAAGGGGTGTTTTGAATAGCTTTGAATCTGTCATCTGAAATCCATATTCCCTCCGTAGCCATACCATCCGATCCATAATCCAATCCATTACCAAGCCATTCTATTTAAGTGCCATAGCCATATCCTCATATATATCCGTGACTACTCCAAGTCGATATCCGTTTCCGAATTCAGTATACAATCCCTTAGCCAATTCCATAGCCATCCGAACCCGTCAACCGAGTTTTAATCCATCCATATCCAGTAACCAATAACTAAACCCATGACCTCTCTAGGTCGATATCCAAATCCGGGACCTCTCCGAGTCCATTTATCCTAAGCCAGGACCTCTCCAGGTCCAAATCCATAGACCTTACTGGGTCATTTTATCCTGCTTCGGCCTCGACTTTCTTGTCGAGGGCTTTTATATTCTCCGGCCTCGACTCTCCAGTCGAGGACTTTTATATTCTCCGGCCTCGACTCTCTGGTCGAGGACTTTGATATTCTTCGGCCTGGACTCTTCGGTCGAGGACTTTAATATTCTCCAGCCTCAACTCTTCGATCGAGGACTTTTATATTCTCCGACCTCGACTCTCTGGTCGAGGACTTTGATATTGCATTCGGGTTTATTCTATTACTCTTCGACGAAGGGAATCTTTACTTGCGATTACTGCCCCGTCACTCTGGTCGGGACCGTAATCCCGTGACCTATATTATTTATTATATTAATCCAAATCCAATCAACACAAAGCCCAATTGACAAAATAAAAGTCCATACAACTAAGAAAATCAAATGTCCATAGTACCAAGAAAGAAACCGCAGTCCATAGAAATCAGAAAGAAAACATGATTTCATAAACCCGAGCATCATGGTTTATCATCATCTCAGAGCATGCCTAAGGACCGTCCTCGATCATGTACATGTGTAAGTGACTTAGCCGCATCACTTCAAGGTTTATTACTTATTCAAAACCATAAATCCATTCAGTTGATAACAAGTTGATGACGTTGCCTAGATTCTGTGCCATCTTTGTTTGAGGTGGGTGGTGGCCGCTCCTGTTCCACTCCCACAACTCGATTCCTTATGTATTGTTGCAAATGACCATTCCTCACATATTCATTAATAATATCCTTCATATGCCTGCAGTAGTTCGTGTTGTGCCCATCTATCTCATGGAACAGGAAATGCTTTCCCGATATCCACTCATATTTAGAGGGATCCCTTTTTGCCAACCTTCGATACTGGATGCTCCCTCGAGTATCCAAGTAAATTCTTTCTACAGTTTCAGTTAAATCCATGTAAGAAGAGAATTTGGATTCCCTCCTTTGCCTTTTCGATGTGCTACCATTGTCGTTTATTTTCCTTTTGCCTCTATCGTCCTTGTTTGAATCCTCCCTGGGTGGACCTCCACCTTTTACCGCATAAGCTTCAGCCTCTCTCCCCTCTCTTTCAGCCTTCGCATCTTCATGTCGTAAAAACCTTTCTACTTCTTGATAAAACTCCACGAGATCCATCGGCGGATCTCGTTCCAATGATATCTTAAATTTTGAATCATCCGCAATTCCTGAGACTACTGCCATCAAAACCATCGACGGATCGGGTCGATCCACCGAAGCCACTACCGCACTGAATCTGGTTAAGAAATCCCTAAGTGATTCTCCCTTCCATTGTTTCATTGATGTTAAAGTCACACTTTCTTGGATCTCACGATGTGGATCCGAAATTTCCTCATAAACCTCTCGATCAGCTCTGGCCATGTGCCAATAGAGCCGCTTTCCAACCGTCTGAACCATAATGCTGCTATATCCGTCAAATACAAATGGAAGCACCGCACCATGACTTCCTCCAATGCCTCCAGTACTTCCATGTGTCTCATGTACCTTCTCAAGTGAACAGCGGGATCTGTTCTCCCATCATACATCTCCAGCATTGGTAGTTTGAAGTCAGGTGGATTCCTAGCTTGCTTAATCGTAGGAGTAAAGGGGCTTCTATTCACATCCTCCAAATCTCTATTCACCAATCCTCCCCTCATGGCCCGTCTGATCATGTCCGCTAATCTGTCGTTGTCATCAAGTGGTAGCCTTTGCCTGTTATCTCCAACCTGGCCCCTGAGTCCGCGAGGGAATCATGAAGCCTGTCCTTCTGAATGAGCGTCCATATCCCGATCAACCCCAAACTGCACAGCGCGGCCTGGTATCCTCCTTTGAATCGAGCCAACATGATTCGGGGGTATGACCCCGAGTACAGGAGCTGCTCTCGATGGTCCTGCTTTGTCCTGCATCCTGTTTGCTGTGTTTTCTCAGTCTTGATTCTGGATTGCCTCTTATGCTGTTGCTCCAGCTTCGTGATCACTATTTCCAGCATTTCCTTTAATTCCATTCCCTTGGCTTTGCACTCTAGCTTGCCCAACCTGTCGAAGAAGGTTCTGTATCATCTCCTCTTGCCTTTTCAGAATCGTTTCAATCTCTTCTCCAGTGATGAAGATTGAGGCATGATTAGCTCCTGAGGAAACCTCCTGACTTTCTTCATGCTAACTCCTTTCCGTTCTCTGTCTCCTTATTGATTGCTTGGCTATGGTTCCTTTTATATCTGATCCTTTAGCTTTCCAAATCTGAACTCCAAGTCTGGTGTAGAGGGTGCTAGTCCTTCTCAGTGAAAGCACCAAAGTGTTTGCACCAAAATTGGTCACAAACCCGAGAAGTAGTGAAAGCACCAGTGTTTACACACAGATCTACAATATCCAAGTACATATCTCAGATCTAGATATAGAGAATAAAAGTGAAGAAATAGCAAAACTAAAACGAGCAAAACAGTAAAGAACACAAGGTTTATAGTTGTTCGGCTATCTCCAATTTACCTCCACTTTGAATTGATTCTTTTATTCCGTTTATATTAAGATTACAATTACAAGCATTGGAAATCAGTAAACAAAATGGTAGAGTTTCGCCTAGAAAAGCAGAGTTAGATCCCTTTTTGATTGCCATTGAGTTGCTATTTATAGGTGAAGATCTGAAAATATCCACCCCAAAACCTTGAATACCTCTTCTCATGCGTAGGTGGGCCCATCAGATGTATTCGGGGTCGTTTGGGATCGATCTTGATTGATCCAAGTACAATTCGTATCGATCAAAAATGGTCCAATCAAGCTGATATCGATAATGAACATTCTTGAGTGCATAAGGAAGATTCTGTTAAAATTTCAAAACATTTGGACTTATAGTTTTTGAGTTATGATCGATCCAAGGTTGAGATCGCAAGCGAGCCGATGAATTCATATCGATCCGAACACACCCATCACTCTCGTATCGTTTCCAGTCTTCATATCCATCACTCCACTACCATAGCTTTCGCATCGATCCGCTTCTCACGCTACGATCCATGCTTCGTGCTCCACCTTGACCGTTTCCTTTGTATCGATCGATAAGAACTTGATCGATACGAGAATGGCTCCCGATTCGTTCATATCCATTGCCTTCGTATCCATCGATGTACATGCTATTCGTATCCATCCACCATCCCTTCTTCATGTCGATTCCATGCTTACCTGCTGCCTCTTCGTATCCATCCTCTGTGTATGTCCTTCGTACCGATCAATACTTGATCGATACGAGATGCTCATCCAAAAACCCCTGTGACCACTGCTCCATTCTTCGTATCGATCCCAGCCTTGATCGATACGAAGTATGCCGCTAAACTTTTGTCGTGTCCACCAAATCGATGTGCATTGCATCGATATGAAACCTATCGATCCGAAGTCCACATCCATTTTGATCGATATGAAACCAATGATATGAACCAGTTCTCCATGAATCTTGATCCATCCATAACTCGAGCATACGAACTCCGACTGACCTGAAATTTGAAAGGTAGCCTCTCCAAGTCTTGTTCGTAATCTCCAATCGATCCTACCTGGATTGGAGCTTGGTCCAATTTTGATAGTATCAGTCATAGCCTTGTTTCCAATCGATCTCCAATCCTGATATCCATCCTTTTTCAGCCAATTTGTTGATATCCCAGCCTGGTCCAAAAGGCGGGGTAACATTTATCTCTCCTTGGCATTATCAAAAATAAGAAATGCATAAATGAACTAAACACAAGATCATAATAGTCATGAATAATAAAAATGGAAAATTGTTAAGAGAAATAAGAACATCAATTCCACAAATGCACAATAAAGAAAATATAAGATAAATAATGCTAAAATTGCAAGGAATGGCTATTGATAGACACGACAACTGAAATTAAAGAAATCACCATAATTATCAGAATAATCATGGTAGGTGGATGAAGTAGCGTGATAGTTTTCTAGCCATTGCGTATATTCTTCATTTTCTTGAATAGACAATATTTGAAATGTGGAGACATTCATTTGTGGTGGTGCTGAAGGATCGGGCCAAGACATATCATCGCTATCTTCTTATTCTTCCTTTGGTCGTTTCTACATTATAGTTTTTCCTTGATCTTGCTGAGAACTACCTTCATAAGGCAACAATCTTGAGGAAGATAGGCTGGAGTTTGTGCTGAACGGGGTGGTGTTGGAGAAGGAGAAGAGGATGATCGAGAAGATAACCTGCTACGTGCTTTTCCCAATACTTTGCCTAAAGTGGACACAACCTTTTACAAAGTTTTCTCCATTTCAGTCGTTCTTATAGAAAATGATCATTCCAAACCAGCCATTTTAGTATGCAAAGATCTCTGATTGGCCGTAATTAATTTTTGATTTAGAAGTGTTAAATCACGGATGGACTTGTTTTAAGTTGGTTCAGTGCGAGCTTTGTGAATCTCCGAATCAGAATCATATTCGGTAGTATGATGAGAGAAACCAGTTTGTTGTGGAGGAGGAGTTTGAGCCTGTTACGTAGGAACCAGATGCATTTGTTGTTTTTGCTGTGTAGTCCATTAAGCCAGGGACATGATTGGAGGTGGTCTGTCTGGAAGATGCATTAAGGATAAAATCCTTATACCACTTTCTTTGACAGGAATTTCTTTGAAATGAGAAATATAAGAAGGTACCCCGAAACCTTGTAAGAGACGCGTGATGTATGGAGCATATATAATATTATATCATATGTGTTCATTTTCATATATTTGTTTATGTCTTCCTAAATGGGGAATTATTATATTAATTATCCTATGATTTAATAGCCAAGCTTTTGGTCGTAAATAAACGGATTTTCATTGCGGCATTCTATCTTCCCAAATTTGATGTGTCACTTCGTCACGTGGCAAATTTTTTTCATCAGGAATTTCCTCTAAATCAAGTACAATAGAGGAACAATCTAGTAAACGACCAATTGTGCTTACGCTAATTTTCAATACGCGACCGTAAACACTAGTCCATAACTAACCATCTTCATTTTCAAATGTCCAAATATCATTACTACATAAGTTTGCATAAAAAAGAAAGATGGCCAATTATTCAATTTTGTACCTTATTTTCATCAAAATTGATTAATTCTTGACAATCGTAAGTGATAGTGAATTCTTGAATACCATATTCTCCAAATTTGCATAATCGGTAGAAAAGACCAGAATGAAGTCTTTTTTGCTTCATTTCTTCAAATTTTTTGTTTGCAATTGGGCTATTTCGAAGCCATTCATGAATATGGGCATCGATGACAAGATGGATTTGAGAAGAAGAAGATTGACCTCTCTTTGATTTTTTTAATGAGATTTTTTGCTTTAGGACCCTTCTTTTGATGAATTATGGTTTTGGGAAGTTAGGGTTTTAGTGCTGGAGTTTTAGATTTGAAGTTAGTGTCACATCCCCTATCTAGTGGCCCAAAAATAAGCACTACAGACGCTGCAGTCATCTATAGTATTAGCTTCCGGCGACTAAATATGGCTATGTTAATGGTATCAATAATATCAAAAGTACTTGAATATGAAACAAAACACAGATTTCAAAACCACAAATTACTTCATTACATTTTCCAAATCAAATTGTTTCACATTCACTTAACATAACCCAAATCGTTTCCCAGATACAGATTAAATTTAATCATTACAAATTACGCCGAGAGCGGTATATGAAGATACCCCCTCGGTTGATCAGAGTCATATGGTCATATTAGACCTAATACATAACATCACAACGGAAAATCCATCACAACACAACAATAAACAACAATCCTAATTAGCTGTCCGGTGCCTCCTGCATCCTTCGATAGCTTATTCGTCAACATTTTAAAACCTGAAAAGAACCCTAACCTCTCAACGTACTCAAATTAATTTTGAGCACCCAAGAGTTTAAGGGGAAAACATAAACTTCGAGTCAGACATAAAGCCTGCTGTGAATAATATTATACATCCCAGAATAATTATGTTAAGTGAGACCACGCCGCTTAGTGGAATGGGTTCCCCCTCACTAACATCCTTTTAAAACATATCTTTACAAAACCTTTCATAAAACCATATACTATGCTCCTACACCATAATGGTTAAATACTATAAAGTAAACATTATGTAAAGATACATAAATATCAGGTAATAATGAACTACCTGTTTAAACACACAAGTTTTGTTTGGATAACTTTTAACCTTTGGATGACTCGGGCCTACCAGACAATATAATCAAAATTAACCTAAAACCTGTTAGATATTCGTCTTCCGGATTTTCTATCCTTAGCTATATATTTAACATTTCCCATCAGGACGGTCTGTCCTATACTATCAGTTAAATATCTCACTTCTGGACGGTTTGTCCCTAACTTAATCATGTCCCAGGTCTTCCAGCTCCTAATGGTTTTTTGGGCTCGCCAATAACCTATTTGTATACAAACATATATTCCTTTCGGTGTACAATAATAATTTTTGGTCCACCTATGACAAAGCTCTATAGATTGGAATTTTGGACAACTATTAGTTGGGGCTATTAGCTAATGTATAGGGCACGACCCCATACTAGTCCCATCTGGTTTTATAATATCTGAATCATTTACAATTAAGGATCCCCTCCCTTAATTTTCGTTGAAAACATTTTCAAAATGATTTAAACCTTTAAATCAAACTTAAACAGGGAAATGTATATAATCTTTATACTTTACTCAAAATCATATCACCATGTCATATATATCCTTTACTCAAAATTTAGTTGGTGAAAACATTTAACCATTTGAAATAACCTCTTTCTAAACTTTTGAAATCATCTCTTTCAAAATCAAACCTTAAACCTTTCGAAATCATTCCTCAAACCTTACGAAAGTTATAAACTTTGGACATCCTTCTTTAAAACCACTTTAAAACATTGCCTTAGAAAAACCTTTAGAAAACCTTCCTTCATAAACCGTTCGAAATCATCTATTAAACCTTTCAGTACTATTCAATAACAAACCCTTCGAAGGTATAAAACCTTTCAAAACATAAACCCTCCGAAGGTATATTGGGTTTAATTCAAAATAATTTGGAAACCTTCTTCTAAAACCTTTCGACCTCATTGGAAACAACCTTTCGAAAGCTTTGGTTTATACTTTATAAAACAAGGGTAAATTACCTAAGTTGAAAGCTTCCTTTCGAAAGAATTGGAGAAACGACTAGTTTTAAAAACAAGTAAACCTTTCGACTTGGTCGGAAGGTTTAAAACAAAACATTTATATATAAAGCGGTAGAAATGCTTGGGCAACGTCGGAAGGTTTCAAAATAAAGTAATAGTGGAAGTAGTAGTAACCTTTCGACTACATTGGGAGGTTTAAAATCTTTCTTTATAAATAATTTGACCTGGTTGAAAGCAACCAAGTCGAAAGCTCCAATTTGAAAGCAAAGCAGGCGAAAGCTTTTAATTTATAAAACAAATATATTTCAACCTCTTTGGCCATTAACCTTTCAACTTAGAACCTTTTGACTTTTTTCAATTAATTACATACAAAACATTTGATACCTTATGCATTGAACTTTGACCTTGTCGAAAGCTATCCTTTCGACTATGACGGAAGGTCTGGGGTGGAAGGTCTATTGCCATATTGCTTGAAATATGGAAAATGTGTGATTTTTGTTTTTAACTTTTAAAAGGAAACTTTTCAACCAACCTACCTTTGTTTGTCAAATTTTCATTGGTTAATAAATACTTTTTCAAAAATGTGCTGATATTACTAAAATTAAATAATCATTTTATTTTGCAAAATGCCCATTCTCCTTAATTAAATATATAAAACATTTATTTCCCATACCTTAAATAATTTTATATATTCATCAAATACTTAGGAAAAATCTAGAAAATCCCCAGAAAATCTATTTTAATATATTGCCTAACATATTAAAATCTCAAACCCAAATAATTTTTATTTAAGCCGAAAATAATTTATAACCCAATAAACAATTTCCTTCACTAGAAAATTAATATAAAATCCATAATAAATCGGAAAATTTTGTTAATCAATACCCATCTCTAAAATATTATTTCTGATCTATGTTTAAATTTTCAAGAAATTCGGATGTCATTAAATAGGGTTTTCATGCCCAAAATATCATAAAAACAAGTATGAACATGTATAACTTCACCAACAACACACACACACACCCACATATATATATATATATATATATATTTAAACATCAAACGTGGCATAAATATAGCAAAAGCATTTCAGATCTGGTCATAAAACAAAAACTAAAAGAATTGGGGATGTAGTAATTGTTCACCTTAGCTTTGAGATTATAGATAAGAGATTTGGTTGTTGAACTAGTTGATTACTTCTCTTCTCTTAAATCCTAGCTTTAATTCTTCTCTTGAGAATAGGAAATGGTGGCCGGCCTTAGTAATTTTATTTTAGTGAAATGAGAGTGAGTGAACGTGAGTTACCCATTTCCTAAGGGTTTAGGGTATAAGGTTTTACTATTTCCCATATTTCCCTTCTCATTTCCTAACATATTATCTAGTGTTATTTCATTTTAGTTAACCCACTTAACATGGCACGGCTACCTTTAACTAATCAAACCTCAACCTATTAATCTTCACATTATTTAATTTAATTTAACTAACTAAATTTCCTAAATAAGGTTATAAAAATATGAGGTGTTACAGTTAGATTGGTGAATAGTTGAAGAGTTGAATAAAAGAAATGTATATGAAGTGCCATTTGGTAGCAGCCGAAACATGGCTCAGATGTCTAAGGAAGAGTGACACACGTCTGTGATCACTTAGTATTATTTTCCCGAGCAATATAACAGATATCTTTCTCTTTTTCATAGATGCTTGTGGGAGGCAAAAATGAATATTTAAGTTTATTGTTCGAATTTTTTATTTTAACTGAATATTTTCATAGATTCGTCATAATAAACGATTTTTTTAACCAGTAAACATACAAAAATTATATACTATATGGTTTACATATTTATTTCTATATATATATAGGTACATAGAATTAATTATCTTTGGAATAATTTTAGATTTTATATTTATCCCAAGAGTTTGTGCTATTTTGCTTGTCTTGAGACTTAAGTGGAGACTAAATTGGGCAAGCTAGAGTATCAATCTAGTCTTGATTTGATGGTCCTGCCTTGCCTAAATTTCTTGGAGTAATGTTACAAGTCTTACAGGAGTTTCTATTAAATGAGAAGATTTTTGATGAATGCAATTTTTTGTTGGTGAATGACCACAAATTGCTAGAATACATTTTTTGAGAAAGTTAAGATGAGATCGTTGACTTCGTTGTTCGTAATACATTTCTCGTTGAACTCCCATCATTTCTTGTTAATAATGATTTATTTCATCAACTTTGGTGTTGAGTGATATTGATTCTAGATTAATCGCTCGTTTGGCTTTCTTTCCTCAGGAGAAAAGCTGGTGTGATATGTAGGTGATGCCGTAATGTTTAGCGAGGCCGATCGAATTGATGGAGGTTTGATTTTAGTTGGTGATACGTAGGTGCTATTTGATGAAGGTGAGCTAAAGTCGATAGTTGAATAAGTGGAGTCATGATCAGAAGACATGTTTAGTTTTTGTAAATTTATAAATAATATTTATGTTTTTATATTTCTTTAATCATGTATAAATAGATTGTATAGTCTATTATTGCTTTTACTTTGCATGGATAAAGTTGTTTTAACTATTAAGTTGTTAACCATTTTGTTTTCATTGTTGTCAAAAGTTGGACTAAATTAAATTTAAGTTAAAATTTTATATAGAAAAATAATGTTTGTAATAATGAATAAATGTGGCATACATTAATTAATTAATTCATTAATTGAACATACACCAAGGTCTCATCGTAGCTTTATATAAGTTGATTCATATAATGGTTTGGTGAAAATATCGCCAATTCGATTCTTAGTGTTAATAAATTCAAGAGTGATAATTCCTTTTTCTACATTGTCTCTTAAAAAATGGTAACGAATGTCAATATGTTTTGTACGAGAATGGTTAATTAGATTTTTGGATAAATTTATATCACTAGTATCATCACAATATATATACATGTTTGTTATAATTTTACTGAAATCTTGATGAGTTTGTTGCATATAAATTACATATGCATAATCTATGGTTGATGATATATACTCGGCTTCATACATTGAGAGAGAGACATAATTTTGCTTTTTACCGAACCATGAAACTGGAGATTGACCAATGAAATGACACGTGCCACTCGTACTTTTTCTATCTGTCTTGCAACCACCAAAATCTGCATCACTATATTATACGAGTTCGAAAGAGCTTCCTTTAGGATAGAAAAGTCCTTAATCTTTGGTGTGGGTTAAGTATCATTGAATTCTTCTAATCGCTAGATGATGTGACTCCTTACGTTGTGCTTGAAATCTTGCACATTGTTATCCCGCCTTTTGGCAAGGCCGTGACACCAAGGAATTGACTAGTAAACCAATGACGATCCATCCCAGAGATCGGTTATACACATGCTCGCTATGGATATCGACGAATTTTGTCCGAGTCTGGATCGAGCTAAAATTGGTATGACTTGACAAGCTAAGCTATGAGAGTCAACCTTCCAAATCTCAAGTCAATCCGAGTTCGTATGCTCAAGTTATGAACAATACAAAATTGTATGAAAACCAACAACCGGTCGAATCGCTCAGTTCGACTCGCTTCGCAACCATCAGAAGTGACCACTTCGACTCGCTTCGCAACCATCAGATGCCTTCTTCGACTCGCTCAGCTCACATCCCTCAAATGCCTTCTTCGACTCGCTTCGCAACCATCAGAAGTGACTACTTCGACTCGCTTCGCAACCATCAGATGCCTTCTTCGACTCGCACAGCTCGCATCCCTCAGGAAAGCCTACTTGAAATCGCTCCGCTCGAACCACTGTTCGACTCCATCGAGTTCAACTCCATTGGCAAAGCCACTGTTCAAATCGATCAAACAATGACCACTTCGTGTTCATCACGGAGCCTTCGTTCGAGTCCCTCTGAACGCTCCACTTCGACTCGCTCAAACAGTGCACACTTCGACTCGCTCAATCAGTGCACACTTTGACTTGCTCAAAACAGCATCAAAGTCAGAGTGATCCAAAGATTCAAGCGCCACGTCACCGAGTCGAATGAAAGCGAGTCGAAACAAGAGCGAGTCGAACCAAGCAGCAACCGAGAATCCCAATTCGTATCGATCATATCTCATAATCTACAAGTCCAAATGCTATGAATTTTCACAAAAGACTACGAGCATGCTAAAGAATGTCCACGCCAAATTTCGACTCCATTGGATGAAATCTTGATCGATATGAAATCTTTTCGTATCGATCACGGATCGGGACCGAAACTTCACAGGCTTAGGCGCACGGGCCTGGTCACGTGCCAGAGAGGGTCTCCCGAGATCTGAGCGAAATGCCAGCCTCCTACACCTATAAATAGACCCCCAAAGCTAACAGAAAAGGGGTTCTTCTTCCTCTTTGAGATCTCCAACGCCCAGACCCCGCCAGATCCAGATCTGAACTCAATTGCTACTGCTACCAACCAATTTCACTGCTACAAATCATTGTTATTCGCTGTAATTTGCTGAAATCAATTGTAAACATCAAAGAAAGATCAATAAAGCAAACTACTTCATAGTGGACGTAGGCAATACGCCGAACCACTCTAAATTCTTGTGTCTCCTTGCATTTTAATTATTCTCATTTTTGAAATTTGGAGTTTTTGTTAGATAATTCCTCTTTTTCCATTTAATTTCTTCACTTTATCTCTTCAAAGACTTCCGAAGAGTGTTGTGCCCAATTTTGGTACAAACACTTTGGTGCTTTCACTGAGAAAAACCCAATTTTTCTCCTGCTCTTTGGATCTCCTATCTATATCAGATTGCATAAATACAAGAAGAAGATCTAGATCTAGAACTTTGAAGCCCTTCCATTCTATTCAGATTTGCATCAGATCTAGGAAAGGACTTTCATCACCTCACCATGTTAAGTACACAGACTACCTCTACAGCTGCTGATCAAGGAGGACGGGATAGGCAGAATCCCGCGCAATTGCCCCCATCAAACCAAGATGCCAATGGACCTTCAGATCCAATAGGTCCGGTTACATGACAAGGGTTCCAGATGCTGTTCCAAGAATTGACCCAGAGTCGATAACAGCTAACTGAAAAACTATGCACCAACACAGAGTTGACCAACCAGCTAAATCGCCAAAGGCGAAGAAGATCCAGAAGAGACCAAGGTTCCTATTCTTCTACGGAGAGTTCAGCCTCCTCCGATGGCCAAACTAGATCCACGCGTCCACGGCTAGGTGTAAGCTACACCCAAGCCACGGGACACCCACCCGCTTTGAATTTTGGGCAACCTAGAGCTGGACCATCCGCTAGTCTTCGTACAGAACCTTCAACTCGAGGAGGTGCTGCTCCTTACCATGTCCCCGGCAACATTGCTACTACCATCACTGCCGGACGGGGTGGTGATGCTAGAAACCAAGCTGATCCTCAACGTAACCAACGAGTGCAGACTCCTAAGCCTTATGTCCCTGAGGATGTTGAACCAAGGAGGCGAGGCACAGACCGTCGATCGCGTCCAGTCCAGACTCACGTTGTGGAACCCGACCACACCTTGGCACAACATGCTCCAAGTACCCGAATGCCGGATATACCAACAATGATCCGCCTAATGATCCGTGAAAGTTAGGGTCTCTCTAATGATGACTGGGGAATCTCCCGGAGTCATACCCCTTTCAACGATGACATATTGTATGCTGAACCACCTCGGCGCTTCAGGATGCCAACTTTGCCAGTTTACGAAGGGAGTTCCGATCCCAATCAACACATCCTAAAGTAAGAATGGTTGATGAATGCTGCAAGAGCTGATGATGCAATAAAATGCCGTAGTTTCCCCATTTCCCTGGAGGACATCGCAACCATGTGGTTTACTCGTCTGCCACCACGATCCATTTCTAGTTTTGATTAGATGGCCACCAAGTTTGTTGAACAATTCCGTATGCACGTAGCAAGGCCTAAAGATGTCAACACTCTGTCTAGTGTCACGCAAGCTCCCTGAGAATCACTTAGACGTTACTTGGAGCGATTCCATGCTGCGTGTGCAGAAATAAGTAATCCCAACGATAACTCTATCCTGATGGCATTGACTAAGGGGATTGATGCTGATTCCAAGTTCGGAAATTGGTTTGCTGGAAAACCACCTGCGTCATTGGACCGTTTCTATTCCAAGGCAGCCCGATTCCTAAGAAGGGAGGATGCAAAAAAGTCTAGGAAGCAAGATAACGCAGGGCCCAACATCGAAGGAATCCAAAGTAACATCATTGTTAAACAATCCGGAGATATTTCAGGAAAAGTTCAGTTGAACGTACAAAAAAACAGAATCAGCAAAGGGACAATGGAAAGTAAAACAAAAAGCGTGATCAGATTCGTGGTACACGGCATAGAGCTTCCACGTACGATAATTACACTCCGTTGAACACGTCGTTGGAAAATGTGTATTTGCAGACCTGCAATACCATGCAGTATAAGAAACCTGCCCCGAAACCACCAACTGAAGACAAATCCAAACATGAAAGTTTTGTATATTCCATGAGAGTTATGGCCACAACACCAATGAGTGTCGTCATTTACAAGACCTCATCGAAAAATTGATATGCGAATGGAAGTTGGATCAGTATGTGCAGGTGCCGCATTCTGGTGGTGCGGGCCCATCAAATCAGAATCGTGCGCCGAATCAGGAAAGACAGGAGGAAACCGCTCGTACAGGTGGAAGATTGGTTATCAATACTATAAGTGGTGGTCCTCACCCAGCAGATCGAAGCTGGAAAGAAATGGAGTGGTATGCCAGTTCTATCAGGCATGCAGACTTCGAGTGTTGTAGTAGTTTTGATGAACGGGCTCCGACCAAGCAACAGAAAACGATGACAGATGACATCGTGTTCATGAACGGAGACGCTGATAAAGTTGAAGCCCCCACTATCGATCCACTGGTCATCTCAGCACAAGTAGGTCCCACTTGGATGAAGAGGATCTTAATTGACAGTGGAAGCTCTGTGAATATTTTGTTCAAGCGAGCTTATGATCAAATGAAAATGGAAGCCACGGACTTGAAGTCTTGTCAATCCCGAGTCCATGGTTTCAACGGAAGTGCTACTATACCCACTGGAATGGTGGAACTGCCAGTAGAGTTGG
The DNA here is from genome assembly GCA_030737815.1 of Allium fistulosum. NCBI lineage: Eukaryota > Viridiplantae > Streptophyta > Magnoliopsida > Asparagales > Amaryllidaceae > Allium > Allium fistulosum. The sequence goes on from CM060903.1 coordinate 1,230,495,770, forward strand.
TAGTTGGAGAACGACGGAGAGTACGGATGCTATAGTTCATTGTTTTGGACATAGACTCCCCTTACAATGCTTTTTTGGGCCGACCGGCCCTCGCTGGATTCAGGGCAGCCATCGCCCCATGGTGTTTGACTTTAAAGTTTCCCACTGATCATGGAATAGGAATCATTCAGGGAGATCAGGCTGCTGCCAGAGCCTGCTATGTTGCTGAGCTGCGGGAGGCGCATCGAAAGAAGAAAGGAAAGGACGTAGAGGAATCTCTCTGCGTCCATTTTGCCGATAATTGACAATTAACGCCCAGGCCATGGCCCGGGAACCCCAGCCAATTCCTCAAGGATCTTGACCTGAGAGAGGCTAAAGAAGAAGGAGAATCTAAAGAAAGTCAAGCATCCCCGGCCGAACTGACAATTGATGTCCTAGTTGACAATAACCATGATTTGAAAATGATAAAGATTGGATCTCAACTAAGCCAGCAAACTCAAGAGGAATTGGTTGAATTTCTGCGGGCAAATCTTGACGTATTTGCCTGGACACATTCCGATATGTGTGGGATCTGGTCGGACATCGCGAGCCACACCCTGAACATTGACCCGCGGCATGTCCCGGTCAAACAGAAAGGGCGTGGTATGGATCTAGAGAGATCTGCCGCCCTTAAAGAAGATGTAGAAAAGCTTAAAGCGAACGGGTTCATTCGGGATGCCCTATATCCTGAATGGGTGTCGAATCCCGTGCTCGTCCGAAAGCCGAACGGAAAGTGGAGAACGTGTGTCGATTATTCCGATCTGAATAAAGCATGTACCAAAGACAGTTTCCCGCTTCCCCTAATTGATCAGCTTGTGGACTCGACAGCTGGGCATGAACTCTTATCCTTCATGGACACGTATTCTGGCTACAATCAAATACCGATGCATTTATCCAATCAAGAACATACCAGCTTCGTAACCAATATGGGACTTTACTATTACAAGGTTATGCCATTCGGACTCAAGAACGCCGGGGCTACTTATCAACGATTGGTCAATCGGATGTTTGCCAATCAAATCGGGAAAACAATGGAAATTTATGTAGACGACATGCTTGTGAAGTCGCGACTCTCCACCAACCATGTTAAAGACCTAGAAACTATGTTCAACATACTTCGGGAATACAAGATGAAGCTAAATCCATTGAAATGTCACTTTGGAGTTGCATTCGGAAAATTCCTTGGGTTCATCGTCCATGCTCGAGGGATCAAAGCTAATCCTGAAAAAATATGGGCTATCAGAAATCTTGAAAATCCAAAGACTATAAAGCAAGTCTAAAGTCTTAATGGAAAAGTAGCAGCATTGAGCAGGTTCATTTCAAAGTCCACGGACAAATGCATTCCCTGCTTCGATCTGATCCGAAAAGGAAAACGCAACTTTGAATGGACCACGGAGTGCGAGGGCGCTTTCCAAGCACTAGTTCAGCATCTATCCACACCACCAATACTGTCAAAGCCTATTGATCATGAGAAGTTGTATACATACTTGGAGATATCAGAAAACGCTATCAGCACTGCCTTGGTTCGAGAAGAAGACGGGATACAGAAGCCAGTATACTACGTCAGTAAACGATTGATTGGGGCTGAAAGGAACTATCCAAAGCTAGAAAAGTTGGCTTACTGTCTTATAATTGCATCAAGAAAGCTCCGACCGTATTTCCAGGCACATCCCATTGTTGTTTACACCGACCAGCCGTTACAACAGGTCCTTTCGCGGCCTGAGACGTCTGGTAGGTTACTCAAGTGGAACATCGAATTGAGTCAGTTTTATATTACTTACACTCCAAGACGAGCAATCCAAGGACAAGTCATCGCTGATTTCATAGTTGAATTTACCATTCCAGAGGACTTGCCCGAAATCAGTAAATCCCCCGAATACGTCTGGAAGTTGTATACTGATGGTGCATCAAACGACCAGTGTTCGGGCGCTGGTGTTGTACTCGAAACCCCCGAAGGCCGATCTATATGCTATGCTTTGAAGTTTGACTTTCATGCAACCAATAATGAAGCTGAATATGAAGCCCTCATAGCCGGACTAAAACTTTCTAGAGATCTAAAAATTATCGCTGTGGAAATTTATTGCGATTCACAACTAGTCGTGTGTCAAGTTCGAGGAGAATATCAAGCAAGAGACCGAAGACTGACTGCTTACTTAGCTCGAGTTTAGGAAGTACAAAATTAGTTTGATTACTATGCCATTTATTGTATACCTCGAGAATGCAACCAAAAAGCCGATTCATTGGCAAAGTTGACCAGCACAGTTGAAGCTCAGCAAATGGGACTCGTTCCCATAGAAACGCTATCCTCCCCAAGCATTGACCGAACAGAAATAAACTAGGTATGCGAAGCCGTTCCCGAAAAGGATTCATGGATGACCCCACTCAGAAATTACATTGAGCACAGAACCCTGCCAGAGCGCAGGAGTGAAAAGAGACAAATCCTTTGGAAGGCCTCACGATTTACCATCCAGAATGGACTCATGTACAGAAGGGGGTACTCAGTCCCTCTACTCCGGTGTATCGCTCATGATGAAATTAAACGAGTATTGCAGGATGTGCACGAGGGAGAATGTGGTGATCACACCGGGGGGCAAGCACTTGCTAAGAAAATACTTCGATACGGATATTACTGGCCGACCGTGAATCGCGATGCGTCGGATTATGCAAAGAAATGTGATAGGTGCCAGAAATATGTCTGAATTCCTAGAGCTCCTCCTACCGAGATAATGCAAATGGTCAGCCCGTGGCCATTTGCAATGTGGGGCATCGACATTATGGGAGCTCTATCTCTAGCGAAAGGTGGTGCGAAATACGCCATCGTCGCAATTGATTACTTTACAAAATGGGCTGAAGTCGAAGCTCTTGCTACCATAACAACGAAGAAAGTAATCAACTTTGTGGTTTGCAACATCATCTGTCTATTCGGTCTCCCACACACCATTATTACGGACAAAGGAACCCAATTTGACAGTGATGAATTTAAAGATTTCTGCAAACGATTTCACATCCAAAAGAAATTCTCTGCAGTTGCACACCCTCAACCAAACGTACAAGTCGAAGCAGTTAATAAAGTTATAAAGTCCATTCTAAAAAAACGACTAGAAAAGGTCGGGGGCAAGTGGGTCGATGAACTTCCTATGGCTCTATGGGCTTACCGAACAACCCACAAGACCGCGACCGGCCACACTCCATTCTCTCTTTCTTTTGGTTCAGAAGCCGTTATTCCAGTTGAACTAGAAGTACCTTCTCATCGTGTGACATACTATGATCCGAAGACAAATGCTATACTACTTGCTGAATCTCTTGATCTACTAGATGAGAAGCGTGAAGAAGCTAATTTGAGGGTAGCTGCACATCGAAGTCGAGTCGCCCGATTGTACAACACCAAGGTCCGTCCGCGAACCTTCGAATAAGGAGATCTCATCTTAAAAAGAGTCTATCCAGTTCCATCGCATATGAAGCCGACATGGGAAGGACTGTATGTTATTGAATGAAGACCCGGAGATGGCACATTCAAATTATCGACCGTCGACAGTCTTACTCTGCCAAGAGCCTGGAATAGCGAGAGCATTCGCCGCTATTACACATGACAGACTATCTTTATCCATTTAGTTTACTTTCCATTTTGCAATTTGTTTCTGCATTTCAAAATTAGAATTTGTAATAAGGCAACTAACTTTGCCATACTTTCTTATTTCAGCAATAAAATGCAATCTCTTCAAGCCAGAGCTGTGATTTACTTGAATGCTTCATATGATCATCACTATGCACGGAGAGCTAAGTTCCACCATACGGTGGAATTTATTCAAATAGGGAGTGACTGCAATGCAACCAATCACTCGCTAAGTGAAACCCGAGCTCGGGCACCAGCCATCACATCAAAGTCAAGATAGGATTGATACACGACAATCCTTCATTCAACTCCGAACTACCAGAGCGCGATTCGGAGTATAAACATCAACTTCGAGTTCCCAGAGTGCGAAACGGAGTATAAACATCAACTCCGAACTCCCAGAGCGAGAGTCGGAGTATAAACATCAACTCCGAGTTCCTAGAGTGCGAACCGGAGTATAAACATCAACACCGAACTCCCAGAGCACGAGTCGGAGTATAAACATCAACTCCGAGTTCCCAGAGTGTGAAGCGGAGTATAAACATCAACTCCGAACTCCCAGAGCATGAGTTGGAGTATAAACACCAACTCCGAGTTCCCAGAGTGCGAAGTGGAGTATAAACATCAACTCCGAGTTCCCAGAGTGCGAACCGGAGTATAAACATCAACTCCGAACTCCCAAAGCGCGAGTCGGAGTATAAACATCAACTACGAGTTCCCAGAGCGCGAAGCGGAGTATAAACATCAACTCCAAACTCCCAGAGCGCGAGTCGGAGTATAAACATCAACTCCGAATTCCCATAGTGCGAAGCGGATTATAACTCCCAGAGTGTGAGTCGAAGTATCAACATCAACTCTGAGTTCCCAGAGCGCGAAACGGAGTATAAACATCAACTCCGAACTCCCAGAGTGTGAGTCGGAGTATAAACAACAACTCCGAATTCCCAGAGCGCGAATTGGAGTATAAACGACAACTCCTAACTCCTAGAGTGCAAGTCGGAGTATAAACATCGACTCTGGATTCCCAGAGTGCGAAACGGAGCGTCAACACCAACTTCAAGTTTCCGAAGCGTGAATCGAAGTATAAATATCAACTCCAAACTCCCAGAGCGCGAGTCGGAGTACAAATGCCAATTCCAAGTCCCTAGATCGTGGACATATGATTAAAACTTAAGCCGGCGTGACTAACCGCCGATAAACGAATTAGAATCCCCGGAGTGCGGATATGATCATCGACAGTCAAACAAACGTGGAAGAGCCGCTCAGTCTCCACTTGACTCAGGCATCCGTTCTGTGGCCCTAGACTCAGCGTGACGCAAGCAAGAAGCAACCACTGATTGATGTGCAACTACTCACCCCCAAGATTGGGGGGCTGGACTTAAGCATCGACCATTGACTGAGGCAATGCGACGTAGAAAATCCAGCTCGCTTCCTGGTCGCAAACCATGTCCATAGTTTCCGAACTTGGCAAACAATAAACAAACTTGACTCGAAAGCTGAAACTTTACAAGTACATTTCAGACATTGAAACACTTAAACAAAGGCACAAAGAAGCTCAAAAATAAAAAGTTTCATTTCCACGATTCATAAGAGAAATTCGTATACAAGTTTGTTCCAAAAAATTCCTACTAGCAGGAGCCGAACCCGCATCTATACACGGCTAACAAAATGCAAGTCAAAATAAACCGGGGAAGCATGTTTAATCTTTCTTCTTCCTTGGCTTCCTTCTCGGTGTAGACCCGCTGGAACCACCGCTAATCTTCCTCTTTGAGCCTTTGCTTTTTGGCGGTTGGTCTTCAGGCGAGGGCATTACATCAACATTCTCCTCCGAACTCGAGTGGATAGGAATGCTCCCTGCGGGCGGAGTTGGAGGAACAGGATCAAGTACAGAAGGTGGAATGGGCACGCTGGTTATGGAAACAGTACCACCAGGAGATATCATTCTAAGAGGAGCAGGTCCCGGTGCTGCCATCCCACCTCCAAAACTACCACCGTGAGCCGTTGCTGCCATTTCAGCATCAATTTGAGCAAACATCTCCTCTTTAGTAACTGCTCGAGCCCCGCTGGGGGCATCAATGGTCGGCATTGAAGAACTTGTAGCGAGATCGCTTCCACTCATGACAGATGACAAGTCAGCAAGAGGATCGCTGTGACGATGAAAGAGTTCATCCATCAGCTGCTCATCAAACATAATCGTACTCCTCGGCATATCGTAAAGCCGGGCAGCTATACTCACGGTGATTGCTTCGGTCACGATAGCCTCCTGTGTTTGATATCGTTCTTGAGTAGCAGGAGGCATGGCCGGTGCATCATCGATCACTGGAAAAAGAATAAGAGAACTGTTAGAACTTAACTCAATCGAAGATTTCGACTTAAGAAAGATATGTGGAATGTTCAGAATACCTTCCTTAGTTTGACTCATAGGCGGTAGAGCAGCATCAGTGACTTGCGCTGCAGCCGAAGACATCTGCGGTTGATCTGGATTATAAGCAGGAACGGCCTGAGGATCGACTGCAGACGAGGATTCGGGCTGGGTTGATGTGGGAACTTCAAGACTTGCTTCATAGTGGTCAACTCCAAAACCCTCTCCCACTTCAAATGACTGGGTGCCAAGTCTTTCCTTCTCATGCAGAATCATTGACTCGTGAAGAATCTTCTTTTCATCTTTAGTCAGAATGCGATTCTCGAGTTCAAATTCATCCATAGACTCGCCCTGATGCGCCTCCCTATCTTCCTCAACCAGTTGGCCCCAAGCATTGTAGAGATGCGTCGGAAAATCATCGAGCTAGGCTAGACCCCTGTGCCTTAGCACGTTAGCGTTGTAAACAACGAGAAGGTCTTCGATGTCAGCCTCCAGCCTGGACTCGGCCAACTTCACTTTCTCCTCAACCTCAACCTCCACCTTGAGGACTTTAGCCACGGCCGCATCCCGTTCATCCCTGAGTTCATTGAGTTCCTTGACCGTCGCGTCCCGCTCGGTGGTGACTGTAGTGTTCCGGTGGCCCATCTCCTCCACCAGGGCAACATGTGTCCGCCCCAACCTCTCCATTGCTGCCTTCGCTTCGTCAACTTTTTTGGTGGCCTCGATTTCCGATCTCCGAGAAGACTCGGCCTCAGCAGTGAGCACTTGAATGATCCGATCCCTTTGAGCGAGCTCGATCTCCATCTTCTCAAGCGCTTTGGCTCCCTCAAAGGCCACCTTGTAAGCTTTTTCTGTAGCCTTTGCCCACCCTTTGTACTGAGTGTAGATGTCATGATCGTAATCATGCACCGTATTCTCCACTCCAGATGGAATTCTCTTTAAGTGAGGAGGGAAGACATAGCCATCAAAGCAAATATTCGGAAAATCCTTCTTCATCTGGGCCAATTTAAGGGCCCCTTCTCCTGTGGGCTCAGTAGGGACCTGCTTTGCAATTATGGAAGTCGTGGTCTCAACTCATTGGAGATGAGTCTCGGATCTAGGAGCATGAGAAGACGACCTGTGACGAGGAGGCTCCAGTGGGTGTGGAACAAAAACAGGGGGTGGAGACGAAAGTCTAGGAGGAGGAGGGCGTGATCTAGACCAATGTCTGTATTCTCTATCCCTATCACGCCCGTACCTATCTTGGTTAGAGTACTCGCGATCACGATCTCTATCCGAGTCTCTCCTACTGGACTCATAATAAGAAGAAGCCTTTCGGGCCGAGCGGATATTCCCGAGCATCGATCCCCTTCCAAACATAGTACTTGAAAATGAAAAATGAAAGAAGAGTTAATGATTTCCTAAGTTGGACGATTTACGGTTATGAATCATGTAGTGTAGTGAAGTGTATGCATGTGCAACCCCATGACCAACCGAAAATGTCGGCCGCACTCATAGCAAGCGACCCGCTCAGTTCAAGAGCATTATCAAGTTCCTCCATCCCGGCGTCATGTTGAGACGACACAAAATCCGGAATCAGAATATCAGCAAGCCCTGTAGAAGGACTCTCTACTTGCGGGGGAGGAGCCTCCGAAATTCTAATCCCCGGGAAAGGTAAAGACACGACCACAGATTTAAATCTCTCAGATTTAGGGCGTTTTGAGGAGCAGCCTTGCCTTTTCTTCTTCCTCCCGAAACCTGGACATCGGCAGAAGGCCCAGCTAGGAGCTGGGTATCGGTAGGCGTTCTTCTAGATCAACTTCTTTGGCTATCACGACTACGGGCGCTTTGCGCTTCACCCGTTTCTTTGGGACCACTCTATGTGTCCCTTCCAGCCGTATGCTCTGCCTCCTTTCTATCAGCCCGACAGTACTCAAATTTATGTTAGACAGAACCAAGTCGATATGCCTCTCTTCGCCCGGAAACGCTTGAAGGATCCGAACTAGCTCTCTGAAGTATGCACCGTTAGGTCGAGAGATTGCGGCTATAAAAGAGGGGGAATATGTCAGTTTTAAAGTCAGTTGATAATATCTCGATGATTCAAGAGAAAAATGACAACACTTACGTCTATCCAACCATCGTCTAGCAAATCCAGGGGGCATCAAATGTAGAACCATTCAGTTTTATAGTAACTTAGCCTTACCCAGGAGCCAAGTACAATATGGCAGTTCTTGACCGCTTCCAAAAAGGTGAAAGAAGGGCTGTCTCCATGGCTCTTGATGTTAAATAAATATCCGATCTCGATCTGTTTCGGTGGTCAAAAAAGGATCTCCATAAACAGGATGAAGGTGCTGTTCAACAAAGCATACCCGTTGGGATGTAGCTGGGATGGAGCTATTCCAAGGAATGATAACATCTCCCTTATATATTGATTGAATGGAGGAAGTGTCCCCGTTGTGCAAGCATGACGGTTGAAAGCAGTAAACCACTCCGGGGGATCATGTGGCCTGTCATTTGGCCCAGGTAGTAACACGTCGTCAAGCGACAGACCGTGCCTTAAACAAATCCGTCCTAGCATATCTTCGCAGATACCCGATGGCATAGAATCTTATGGATTACAAATAAACCGAGCCCCTAGACGCTCATCAGGAGCCGGCTCTATAACTTCGGCTTCAATAATCGGTATCTCTATGGTTGGAGGAATAGAACTCGGGAGTTCCTGCTGCTGTGAACTTGAGGGTTCCATGAATAGCATGCTTATGAAAAATCATTGTGGAACAGACAGTAACGCTCGTGCATCCCCTAGTGTGAAGTGTGTGAGTGTGTTGTGCAGTGCGGTACTGTATATCATTTAAGAAGATCTACATGATTGAAGAAAGCATGTAAACGACGAGACTTCGGAATTCAGTCGGAAGGACCGTCATCGCTGACCGTCACAACCGTGCCATCCAGCTATTAGCTATCATTCCAAATTAAAGTTTTTTATCATTTTGATAAGTTCCAGTTTCATCGACGAGCTTCGATAGGCATCAGATATGCGGTGAAACGATTAAGTCCAGTTATGCAAGTTTGAAGCTCGTCGTTGTCAATTGTTCAAATGTGCAAGGAGTCTCAAATTTTTTAATGATCAATTCGTATCACTCACGAGAGCCGTGTTCGCATCGATAAGTCATGGTCATCTGCGTATGAGTTAGACTCGGTCAAAAGGTTGGCATGCAAGTTCGACTCGATCAAGAGGCTGGGAATTTCGAATCGATCAGAGCGCAACACTTCGAATCGATTAAAAGCCTCCAGTTCAAGTCGATCCCAAGACTACGCAGTTCGACTCGATCCCAAGGCTACGCAGTTCGACTCGATCCCAAACCTCCAGTTCGACTATATCCCAAGCCTCCAGTTCGACTCGATCCCGAACGTCCACTTCGACTCGATCGAAGGCCATCATTTCGAATCGATCAGAGCGCAACACTTTGAATCGATTAAAAGCCCCCAGATCGAGTCGATCCCAAGACTACACAGTTCGACTCGATCACAAGGCTACGCAGTTCATCTCGAAGCCCCTACTCCAGATCGACGCAAAGCTAAGGCAAAGGAATCTCGATCGATCGCAAAGGAATCTCGATCGATCATGACTCTGGTTGATCCGGTGTTAAAAATCGAGTCTCGTCGTCTACACGTTGCATTCGCTTGGGGGATTACCTAAGACTGGCAGTTAGTTCGAATGATTAAGAATCGATTTGAAGGCAGGAATGTTTCTTCTTTCTTCTCTAGTTTCTGAGCGATATGAAGGTAAGGGAGGAAAGCGAAAGGTAAAAAGTGAAAAAATGGCTAAGTACAGAGTATTTATATGGACTCGAAATCAACGGTAAAAAACGATTCGCCTCCCCAGTGAGTTCAACTGGCTACGAAGTGTCACCACAGAATCGAGTCGAACAAACAGTTCGAATCCATCATGGAAGTTTACTTCGACTCGCTCCACTTCGACTCGCTCAGTTCGCATCCATCATGGAAGTTTACTTCGACTCGCTCCACTTCGACTCGCTCAGTTTGAATCCATCAGGGAAGTTTACTTCGACTCGCTCCACTTCGACTCGTTCAGTTTGAATCCATCATCGAGTCGAACAAGCGCTTTGTGTCTGTCATCGAGTCGAACATGCACTTCATATCCATCGAACCCTGCGTCCATCGATACGAAATCTTTGTTCGTATCAATAATTTCCAACTCCTTCCACAAAGCATCGATACAAACAGTCAGTTCGAATCCATCGAATCACGGCTTCCAAAGGCCAACTCCAACAGTTCGAAATATTCAATTCGCATCCCTAAATTCAATAAAAATCGTCTTTAATGTTTCAACCCTTCACATCGGTTTAGGAGTGGATCGTTATGAAGGAACATTCAAAAACAACCATCGAGCGTTGTTACAACGAATTTCACGGCGGTTCAAGAGAGAATCGATACGGAATTCAATATAAGATAAACTGACAACGACTCGTGAACGTACAAACGTCAATGAGAGTCAGGTTAACATATATGCATATATGTCGGACTAATATTCAATATTCCAGATTTACCAGAATTGGAAACTCATTTGATAACAATTACAACAACAAACGGCTAACCCCTAGCATACAGCAGTTAGTTTCAACAATACAGGGTACAACAGCTGACAATCGACAGTTTACATTATCGAGAAACTCAGTCAAAGATTACAGCTTTCATTGAAAAAGCAATAGTTATTCAGACTAAAGATTGAAGAATTTCAAAGCACATCATGTTTCCACACGATGTACTTTGGGGGGAAACTGTTATCCCGCCTTTTGGCAAGGCCGTGACACCAAGGGATTGACTAGTAAACCAATGACGATCCATCCCAGAGATCGGTTATACACAGGCTCGCTATGGATATCGACAAATTTTGTTCGAGTCTGGATCGAGCTAAAATTGGTATGACATGACAGGCTAAGCTATGAGAGTCAACGTTCCAAATCCATAGTCAATCCGAGTTCGTATGCTCAAGTTATGAACGATGCAAAATTGGATGAAAACCAACCACCGGTCGAATCGCTCAGTTCGACTCGCTTCGCAACCATCAGAAGTGACCACTTCGACTCGCTTCGCAACCATCAAACGCCTTCTTCGACTCACTCAGCTCGCATCCCTCAGATGCCTTCTTCGACTCGCTTCGCAACCATCAGAAGTGACTACTTCGACTCGCTTTGCAACCATCAGATGCCTTCTTCAACTCGCTCAGCTCGCATCCCTTAGGAAAGCCTACTTCGACTCACTCCGCTCGAACCACTGTTCGACTCCATCGAGTTCGACTCCATTGGCAAAGCCACTGTTTGAATCCATCGAACAATGACCACTTCGTGTCCATCACGGAGCCTTCGTTCGAATCCCTTAGAACGCTCCACTTCGACTCGCTCAAACAGTGCACACTTCGACTCGCTCAATCAGTGCACACTTCGAGTCGCTCAAAACAGCATCAAAGGCAGAGTGATCCAAAGATTCAAGCGCCACGTCACCGAGTCGAACGAAAGCGATCCGAAACAAGAGCGAGTCGAACCAAGCAGCAACCGAGAATCCCAATTCATATCGATCATATATCCTAATCTACAAGTCCAAATGCTATGAAATTTTCACAGAAGACTACGTGTATGCTAAAGAATGTCCACGCCAAATTTCGACTCCATTCGATGAAATCTTGATCGATACGAAATCTGTTCGTATCGATCACGGATCGGACCGAAACTTCACGGGCTTGGGCGCGTGGGCCTGGTCATGTGCCAGCGACGGTCTCCCGAGATCTGAGCGAAATACCAGCCTCCTACACCTATAAATAGACCTCCAAAGCCAACAGAAAAGGGTTCTTCTTCCTCTTTGAGATCTCCAACGCCCAGACTCTGCCAGATCCAGATCTGAACTCCATTGCTGCTGCAACCAACGAATTTCACTTCTGCAAATCATTGTTATTCGCTATAATTTGCTGAAATCAATTGTAAACATCATAGAAAGATCAATAAAGCAAACTACTTCATAGTGGACGTAGGCAATACGCTGAACCACTCTAAATTCTTGTGTCTCCTTGCATTTTAATTATTCTCATTTCTGAAATTTGGAGTTTTTGTTAGATAATTCCTCTTTTTCCATTCAATTTCTTCACTTTATCTCTTCAAAGACTTCCGAAGAGTGTTGTGCCCAATTTTGGTACAAACACACATAGACACACGCTCATCATAATATCTGATCTACTAGCTGTTAAGTATAACAGAGATCCTATCATACTTCAGTATAAATTTTGAGCAAAATCTTTTCCATTTTCATCTTTATCTAAATGTAAAGTCGTGCTCATTGGAGTTGGCTTAGTTGAAGTACTATCCATTCCTAATCTTTTAGTAATTCTCTACAATATTTTTCTTAATTTATAAAAATTCCATTTTCTAGTTGTTTTATTTGTAAACCTAAATTTTTTTTACACCCATATGCGACATTCCGAATTCATTTTTATATTAGAGAAATCATTACATAGTTTTTCATCAGTTAATCCAAATATGAATGTCATCAATATATATTTGTACAACTAGTAAATTACAGTCTTCTTTTTTGATAAATAATGTAGAATCAATTTTCCAAATTTGAAAGCTGGAATTTGGTAAATGTGTTTTTAGACTTTTATACCAAGAACGGGGTGCTTGTTTTAAGCCGTATAATGTCTTTTTTAGTTTGAAGATATGGTCTGGATATTTCTCATGAACAAATACGGGTGGTTGTTCAACATAAACCTTTTCTTTTATGGAAGTATTTGAAAATGCACTCTTAACATCTATTTCAAATAATTTAAAATTATGATGACATGAAAAAGCAAGTAATGTTCTTATAGCTTCAAGACGTGCTACAGGAGCGAATTTTTATTTATAGTCAATTCCTTCTTCTTGTTTGTATCATTGAGCGACTAATCTTGCTTTTTTTAAACAATGTTTCCATTTTCATCTGCTTTAATTTTATAAACCCATTTTTTTCCTATTATGGATTGATCATTTGGTCTTGGTACAAGTTCCCATAGATCATTTCTTTCAATTTGATTAAGTCTTCTTGCATTTCGATAATCCAAAAATCAACTTTCGATGCTTCTTTATTATTTGTAGGTTCGAAAATAGATATAAATGCAACATGACTTATTTGATTTATTTGATTTCTTGTTGAAACTCTTGAGTTTAAATCATCAATTATATTGTTAATTGGATGATCTTTTAAGAATCGAGGTGGTGATCTTAAAAGATTATCATTGTTATTTGTCATATTATTGTTTTCAGTTACAAAAGTATTATTAATACTATTGTTATTATAGACTTCTCCGTCATCGTTATTTTCAGTATTTTGAAAATTTTCGTCAAAATAAACATGAAGACCTTCTTCGGTAATGTTAGTTCGTTTATTAAAGATTCTATATGCTTTGCTACGATCTGAATATCCAACAAAAATTCCTTCATCAGCTTTTGGATCAAAATTTCCAAGACTATCTTTAGTATTCAAAATAAACCATTTAGAACCGAAAATACAAAAATATGATACTTTAGGTTTCTTTCCAAAAAACATTTGTAACATGTATTCTTAGTCATAGGTTGAATTGTTACATGATTTAATACATAACATGCGATAGAAAAAGCTTCGGCCCATAAATTTTCTAGTAAACCACTACGACTATGTAGTGTTCATTCACAATCATGTAGTGTTCGATTTTTTCTTTCTACTATGCCATTTTGTTATTGTTAAACCGCAAGGCAATATACAGGCGGATTTAACCCAACAGACTTCGCTATTATCAAGGCCGATGGGTATAGAGCGACGATTGTACGGCCCAGTAATTAGGTACAGATGGTTACATGGAGTCGAGATTGAATGGAATTGATAAATATGCAAGGCAGAATGTTCAAAGTATGGAATATGGTTCAACGGATGGAAGGGTATGACATTATATGGAAAATTGGAGGGTCCGACATTATTGACAAAGAGAGTTCGACATGTTTCATCTCATAGAGGACGGATCGGCATAGCTAAGTAGTACCCAAGGGATCAGCATAGTCAACTGGATGAAGGGTCAACATAGACGAAGTAATGGAGGGATTGGCATAGGTGATGATGCATGGATCAGCATAGCCATGTGGAACAAGAGGGATCAGCATAGCCTTATAAGATAGAAGGGATCAGCATAGCCTTGTGAGATAGAAGTGATCGAAAGAGCCTTGCGAAATAGAAGGGGTTAGCATAGCCTTGTGAAGTAGAAAGGATCGGCTGGAATAGAAGGCATCGACATAACATTATGGAAATGGAGGGATTGACATTACATAATGGAATTCATGGGATAACCAGAAATGAGTATGCATGAATCGGCATGATTGAATAAGTAGTTGGATCACAATAGCATGTCATAGGGATCGACATAGGAAGTTTGGAGCCAAATAGAAGGTTATCGACATGGTCCACTTAGAATGCATCAGAAGGAATAACTTCAAAATGGATCTAAACCAAAGATCAAACAGAAACATAAGCTCCCCTTGTTCAATCAACATGATATTTGAAATATGAACATGCCTAAACATAAAGGAGCCACCATAGGAATCACTGCCCAAAATCAACCAATGGAGGGATCGGTACGGATCTCTCTTCATTAGGATTTGAGCCTAGCGACCCCTATGGTGGGCCCATATGGATAAGGAAGTCCTGTAGCCGAAGTTTCAGAGATATTGGTGGTCGCCTTCACCTATAAATACTGGCCTAGAGGGTCATTCTAAGGAGCTTTACGCTGCTAGTTACATTGTTCTTCATTGTAACTATGTTTTTTCCTCACTTCTTGCTGTTTGCTGCTGTAATCAAATCAATAGTGAATCAATAAAGAGAATATTCAAAGTGGACGTAGGCATACGACGCCGAACCACTATAAATCCTGGTGTTCTTGATTATTGTTTTGATTTACTTGTTAGTTTATTCTATTCTTCTATTTCAATTTAATTTTCTTCATTTACTTCTCCATATAAACCTATTCTTAAGTTTTTGTGACCAATTTGGTTGCAAACATTTTGGTTCTTTCATTGAGAGGGACTTGCACCCACGGGTTTGGAAGCTAGGAGCTTATATTTTAAAGCTTGGGTACTTGGATATATGAAGTAATGGTGAGACAATCAACGAGAAGAGTGCTACCAGAAAGGAGCCACCGTGGAGGGAGTCAGGAGGCTTCCTCAGGAGCTGGAGCTGATCAAGCATGTATCTAAATCACAAGGGTTGAAATGGAAACAATGTTGGATGCTATGTAGGAAAGGATGCTGGAAAGGCAGGAGGAGAAGATGCATAATCTACTCCAACAAATTGGACAGGCTGGAGCTATAGGAGCTGCTGGAATGCAAACCCAAGGAGCTGGAATGATAGGAACTACTGGAGATGTGGACCAAGGAGTCGAGGTGGCAGGAATTGCTGGAAATCAGAACCGAGAATATGGAAATGGAGTTAATGGTTGAAGGAGTGGGGCAAAGCAGCTGGGGGCAGTCCCTTGCCATTATAGAGGGATCGGTACCGATCCCTCTAGAGGGATCGTTACCGATCCCCAAAGACTAGGGGGCATGGCTTTTGGTCTGGTTGATCATGATGCTGGAGGATCTGCGGTCAATCCTGTGGAGCTTGGTGCGAATCGGAATTTACATGCTCGTCCGATGTAATATATTCCAGATTTCCCTCATAGACTTGGGGGGCAACTTGGACGTGATGATAGGAGACTTCCACTGGAAGACAATGATAGGTTTGCAGAGATGATCAGGCAAGCTATGCATGGAGGATTAGTGAACAAGGATTTGGAGGATGTAAATAGAACTCCATTCGCTGCAAATATCAGGCAAGCTAAGAATCCACCAGAGTTCAAAGGAACAAAACTTGAGACATATGATGGAAAAACAGATCTCGTTGTTCATCTGACAAGATACATAAGATACATGGAAGTACTGGGGGCATCGGAGGAAGTCATGGCACATGCTTTCCCTTGTACTTAACGGGTATAGCTGCACTATGGTTCAGACCGTTGGAAAGCGGCTCTATTAGCATATGGACGGAATTGATCGAAAGGTTTATGAGGCAATTTCGGGCACACATCACGAGACTTAAGAGTGTGATGACTTTAACATCGATGAAGTAGTGGAAAGGAGAATCACTCCGGGATTTCTTAACCAAGTTCAATGCGGCAGTGG
The DNA here is from genome assembly GCA_030737815.1 of Allium fistulosum. Lineage (NCBI taxonomy): Eukaryota > Viridiplantae > Streptophyta > Magnoliopsida > Asparagales > Amaryllidaceae > Allium > Allium fistulosum. The sequence continues at coordinate 1,230,511,974 of CM060903.1, forward strand.
CTTCGGTGGATCGACTAGATCGGTCGATGGTTTTGATGGTAGCAACGTCAGTGATTGCGGATAATTCGAATTTCAAGATATTGTTGGAACAGGTTTCACCAGTGGATCTCGGGAAATTTTACCATGAAGTAGAAAGGATTCTACGATAGGAAGATGTGAAAGCTGATAGAGAGGGAAGAGAGGAAGTGGAAATTTATGCGGTTAAAAGTGGAGTTCCGCCAGGGGAAGTTTCAAACAAGGATAAAGGAAAAACAGAAAGCAGAGGATGGCTCTGAGGGATCGAAGAGGCCACAAAGGGAACTGAGATTCACCCCTTACATAGAATTGACTGAAATATTGGAACATATATATCTAGACAGTAGGGGGCAGATCCCCTATCGAAGGCCAATGAGGAGAGAGCCTACAAACAACGAAAAGAGATCAGAAAAATACTATCTGTTCTATGAGCTGGATGGGCATAGTACAAACGACTACAGGCGCTTAAAGGATGAGATTGAAGGACATGTTTGGAACGGCAGGCTGTTACAACACGTAAGAACTCGGGTAGCTTCAGTGGAAAATGAGCAAAAACCATCCGCATCGAATGGGAACTGCCTTGGATCGAGACGTCAACCTGTCATCAATTGAATGAAATGGCAAAGAAAAAGTAATAAACTACACAATAAAATGGCTAAGTCACTTACACATGTACGGGATCGAGAACGGTCCCTAGGCATGCTCTGAGATGACAATGAATCGTCACACCCGAAGATGCATGCGTTGTAGTGTTTAGTTTTAGTTTTTTTTCTCTTTTAGTACTGGGACTTAATTTTATTAGTTGAATATTTTGATTATAAAACTCACTTGAACGTGAAATCTGACATTAATAATTTTGAGTCCCATTCGAACGATCACATTACGCCTCTAACAGGCACTCAGTCTCTAAAGATCACATTTTGCCTCGAGTGGCACTCGATCTCGAATGATCACGTTATGCCTCGAACATGCACTCAATCTCGAGAGACCAAATTTCTCCTCAAATGGCACTCGATCTCGAACGACCACATTTCCCCTCGAACGACACTCAATCTCGAACGATCGCATTTCGCCTCGAACAGACACTCGTTCCCGTGCGATCATCATCATCCTGGGACAACTACAAATTAGATTAACGGTACTGAACGGTCTTTACTAACAATCAGGTAAGATCACTGTTTGTTAACAAGTCATCAAAGGGTTTCGAAAATTGGACTTAAGGCAATTCAAAACAGGCTTTCTTACCGTAAGACATGTTTCGGTTGGCAAAGTGTTAACCCGCCTTTTGGCAAGGCAGTATACAGGCGGATTTAACCCAATCGATTTCGCAATTATCAAGGCGGATGGGTACAGAGCGATGATTGTATGGCCCAGTAATTAGGTACAGATGGTTATAGGGAGTCGAGATTGAATGGAATTGATAAATATGCAAGACAGAATGTTCAAAGTATGGAATATGGTTCAACGGATGGAAGGGTTCGGCATAATATGGAAAATTGGAGGGTTCGACATTATTGACAAAGAGGGTTCGATATGTTTCATCTCATAGAGGATGGATCGACATAGCTAGGTAGTACCCAAGGGATCGGCATAGTCAGTTGGATGAAGGGTCAACATGGATGAAGTAATTGAGGGATCGGCATAGGTGATGATGCATGGATCGACATAGCCATGTGGAACAAGAGGGATCAACATAGCCTTATGAGATAGAAGGGATCAACATAGCCTTGTGAGATAGAAGGATCAACAGAGCCTTGCGAAATAGAAAGGGTCGGCATAGCCTTGTGAAGTAGAACGTATCGGTTGGAATAGAAGGCATCGGCATTGTTTGTAATAAAATTGGGCACACCACTCTTCAGACGTATTTAAAGAGATTAAAATGAAGAATATAAATGGAAAATGAGGTTAATCTAACAAACACGCCAAAAACAAACAAACGAAAGTATAAGAACACAAAGATTTAGAGTGGTTCGGCGTTGTAGCCTATGTCCACTATAGAAAGTTTGCTGTTTTATTGATGATTCTCGCATGTTACAATTGATTACAACATTGTACTCAAGATACAATGAAGATTTCAGTAGAGTTTCAGCGTGGATGAAGCAAAAAGTCTCTTTTCGGGAGGCCTAGGACTGTTATTTATAGGTGTAGGCAGAAATTATCTGGCTCAAATCTCGGAAGACTCCTTCTCTCATGTGGGTGGGCCCACCAGATCGATCCGAAGTGGATTGGAATCGATCCATGATCGATACTCATGTAATTCATATCGATCCAAATTAGGTCCTTTTGGGCTGAGATCAATCATGAGCATTCTTGAGGTGGTACGCAAGCTCCTGTGAAAATTTGGTGGCATTTGGACTTGTAGATTTTGAGATATGATCGATCCAAACTTGCATTTTCAATGTACTACCGAGCTCATATCGATACAATTCATATCGCTTGTTTCGTATCGATACTGGCACGTGTCGATCAGATGACGTGGCGCTATATTTTGGGATCGCTCCACTTTTTATGCCGAGTGACCGAGTCTTCCTCTCTTATAGGCCTTGTTCGTATCCACCGATGTAAACTCATTCGTATCCATCTGTTGTACTCTATTTCGTATCGATCTGAGATGATGTGTATTGTATCGTTCCAAATTATTCCATTCATATCGTTCACCTGTACCTCCTTCGTATAGATTGAAAACCGAACTCGTATCGATGCCTTTTGAGTGGTGTTTTGTAGCGTTGGTGCCACATTTCGTATCGATCGTTTACCGATCGATACGAATTGTGTAGATGACAATCGATATGAATTGGGTATAAATGGAAGCGATACGATATGTTCTTAGGTGATGGATATGAATTAGGGTAGATGTGATGGATATGAGGCGGTGCTTTTTCCATGGATACGAACTAGTGCCTACTTGATGGATACGAAGTGGTGCTCACTTGATGGATATGAAGTAACCTACATTTGATGGATACGAACTAGATGTATTTCACTTGAGACTTGATCGATCCATAACTCGCAAACATGAACTCCGATTGACTTGAAATTTGGAACGTTGGCTTCCGTAGCTTCGCTTGTTGTGTTATATCAATTGTAGCTCGATCCGGACTTGGGCAAAATTACTAGTATCCATAGCATTCAATTCCTGTGAATTTTGTAAATTGAATGGTAATTCATCACACATAAATGTATGTTAACCTGATTCCCGTTATTGTTTGCATGTTCATGAGTCGTTGTATAGTTCAAGTTTTTTTTATCGAGTTTCTTGTCGATCCTCTCATGAACCGACGCGAAATTCAAGTTGTAACAACGCTTGATGGTCGTTTTTGAATATTCCTTAGTATCGATCCTCTCCTGGATCGATTTGAGAAGTTGGAAAAACTTTTTTGCATCCATGGATATGAACTTCTATGGGCTTTAGGTTGATGGATACGAACTCGTCATTTTGCACCGATGCATCTCTAATGGTTTCGAACAATTAAGATAAGCCCTTGCTCTGTATTTCGTATTGATCGTTGGATGGATACGAGTTGCTTCATCTCAAATAGGCTGTGGATGGACACGAAGAAATCTTCGTATCGATGGTGTCAAAACTGTTTCGATCGAATGTTGGATACGAATTGGCCATTTCATATCGATCATATCATAGACTGCTTCAACTAGTCATATGCACTGGGAGATGAATCGCCACTTGCCAAGTATAAATGCTCTTGTACTTCGACAAATTTCCACTTTCTCACTTTTCTGCTTAGCTTTCGTATCGCTCCAAATATTAGAAAATTAAAACCGCCTTTGCTTTCAAATTGAATCAAACTCCAATCCATCAAACCAATTGCTGAAACTAGGTAATTCATTGAACAAAATCAACGTAAAAATGATGAGACTCAAGATTTTATGCCATTCCATTTGTTTTCGTGACCAACTCTGGTGAAGTGGAGGTCGAAGATGGGCCAGAGCAAGGTCGAGGATGGAGGAGATGGCATCTGAGTGGTTTTGGAGAGGATGAAGTGAGGAGGGACGCATAGCTTCAACTCTATATCGATGGAAGGAAAGAGAAGGCTTGGATTCGTATCGACTCTGGGCATGGGATTAGTATCGATGAGTAATTGATCGGTGAAATAGTGAACCTCATATCGATCAAGAGTGATAACAATTCGTATCGATTAGAGACGATCGATAAGAAATCGAATATCCAACAATCGATACAAAACTCATGGCAGGTGATCGATACAAATCTCATGGTTTGGGGGTCGATACGAAACCAGTAATCTCTGACCGATACGAGCTCTTTATAACTCGATCGATACGAAGTCGTTGAGCTTCGATCGATACGAAGTCGTTGAGCTTCGATTGGTATGAAGTTAATAAGTTATGATCGATTAGTTTTGATCGATATGAAACCAAAGTTCTTATCCGATCGATCCGTGCTTGGACCTTGATGGATACAAAATTCTTGCATGCTTGAATATTTGACTCCGACGAGCTTCTGCCTTACATAACTGGACTTAGCCTTTTCACTGCATATTTGACTGTCTTTCGAAGCTCGTCGATGGAACTGTAATTGGAAAATTTTAATAAACTTTAACTTGGATTGGTCTCCAAAGTCTGGATGGTATGGTTGTGACGGTCAGCGCTAACGGTCACTACGGTTGAATTTCGAAGTCTTGTCATTCAAACATCCTTCTAACCTTGTAGAATCTCTTAAGTAACATACAACACTTCACTGCACAACACATTCAAGCGCTTCACACTTGGGGAAACATGGGTTTATTGTCATCTAATGATGATTTTTGCTGAGTTGATTAGCTATGGAACCCAGAAGTTTGCAACCGCAAGAGGCTCAGAGTCCGCCTCTTCTTGTAATCGAGATGCCGGCTATCGCAGCCGAAGTTATTAGTCCTGCTTCGGATGAGCTACTAAGAGCAGATTTCATCGCGCATCCACAAGATTCTGTTCCTTCTAATATTTCTGAATACATGCTGAGCAGGATTTGCATACGGCATGGATTGTCAAGAGATAATGTCTTATTGCCAGGGGCAGAAGATAGAGCCCATATTGCCTTGGAAGATTACACGGCCTGCAACAGATTTTTGTGCATAGACGAGACACTTGCTCCATTTAATCAATACATTCAGGAAGTGTTATTCTATTTAAAGATTGCCCCGTCATAGTTGCACCGAATGGGTTTGCCTTGCTGAATAGCTTATTCATCGTCTTCATGGAGCATCTCTTCCGGCACCCAACTCTAGAGGAAGCCAAATACTTTTTTAGAACCAGTTAGGAACTGTCAAGTTGCGATCGGGGCCCGGACCAAGCTTAGCTATTTCAAGACCGAATGGTTCTACGTTCGGTACCCACCGAGTTTTTCCAGACGGTGGCTAGCCAGACGCAAGTGCTTCAACTTCTATGGCAATTAACTTGATAATAGTACTTGATTTCAGAGTTTAACACTTCTTTTCTTTCAAAGCTTCGATTCTGCGGCCCAAAGGGGCTCAGTTTAAGGAGATTGTAAGAGTTCTTCAGGTGGTGCCTGCCGATTGCAAAGAGATCGATGAGGTCCCCACTGATGAAAATCTAAGGGCCGTTGGGATAATTGATATAGATCAAAGCATCGGGCTTGAAGGATTTCTCAGGACGGCTCCAGCGAGGCAAGTCAGAAGGAGAGTTCTTGGAATTTGATCATCGAGCAAGGTGACAATGAGAATATGCCCGTTGGAGACGAGCCCGCACCCGGACCTTCAAAAAGTCATCGTCATTCAGAAAGGATAAGGAGAGGCAAGGCTGTTGCCCACAAAGCTCGGAGATGAAAGTCTGTTGTAATGTCTTTGCCAACAGCGACTGTTGTAATTTTAGAGGCACCCTATTCACAAATAGAGAATCCTTTTGAGGGCCTTGTAGGTATTCCCATTCCGAATGATGTGTCTCCTCACCAAGGTACCGAATTAGAGGGGCTTCAAAGTGCCTTAGATTTAGGAGAGCCAACCCCTCCGAGTACGGCTACTACATCCGGTTGGTTGGGGTGTTTACACATGCATGCGCACACTTCACGACATCACAAAACTAATATTCACGAGCTGTTCAATCTCCGGAGATAACTAACTCCGTTTCTTTTTTCAGTTTACATATACAATGTCGAAGAAATGATCCATGATCAGTAGCCTTCACAAAATAGGGATTATGATCGCCGCTACTCTAGGCAAGATAGGGATCACTATGATAGGGAGAGGGACAGATAGAGAGACAGAGGAAGAGAGAGAGAGGGAAAGAGAGTGGCGAGATAGGCGCCGCTCTCGATCGCGCTCTCCTCCACCTAGAGTTCCCTTGCCACCCTCCGGTTCTAGAATGCACACTGCTAAAACTCCACGCCATCAAGTGCCTCCACAAACTTCAAGGCCAGGCGAGCAGTGCCACAGAACTAGGGCGGATGCTCCTATTATTATCACATCAACGGCTACAGAGCTCATAGGGGAGGGAGCCGCCTGAATTGCTCAGCTAAAGAAGGAATTCCCTAACATTTGTTTTGACGGCTTCCACTTCCATCCAAATTTGCAGTTGATTCCAGAAGGGGCAGAGAAAACTATGCATGATTATGTTTACCATGCCTACAGCCAATATCAGGAATGGAAGAAAACAGCAGAGAAAGCCTCGGCTATGGCATTTGATCGGGTAAAGACAATCGAATAGCTGAAAAAAGACCTCACTCAAAAAGACCGCATAGTTCAAGTGCTTACTGGTGAAAACGACACCCTAAGGAAATCAGAGACGGGGGCCATGAAAAAAGTCAAGGAGGCCAATAAGAAAATGGAGCAAATGAGGCAAGAGCACTTGAAACTGATCGACGATATGGGCCACAAAAATGCCATCGTCACAGCTGAAAGAGACAATGCGCTCAAAGAGCTTAATGAGCTTAAAGCGAAGTACACCGAGGTCATCCAAGAAAGGGATGATGCTAATAAGGCTGTTCAGGAGGCATATAATCAGACTGTGGAGCTTAAGGGTGAGCGGGATGCGGCAGTTCTGAAGGTCCAAGAAGCCGAGGCTAGATTTGAAGCCGAAGTCGGAGCAGCGGAGGCCAAGTTAGAAGGCGATATGGAAGACCTTTTGATCACTTACAATGCCAATGTCTTGAAATACCATGGCTTGAGCTAGCTCGTTGACTATTCGACTCATTTACATGATGCCTGGCGCCACTTGGTGGATGATGAGAAGGCTGAACACCACACTACATCTATTGATGAGTTTGAACTGGAGAACCAGGTGATGATCGAAGATGAGAGGAGGGTTCTCCATGAGCCCATTGTTACATTTGAAAGAGTGAAACTCGTCACTTAGCATCCACAGGTCGGAGAGGGTTTTGGTGTTGAGAATCATGATAACAGTTCTGAAATTCCCGTGTCAACCCAGCCTGAATCTACCCTTGCAGTCGATCCTCCACCTCTGCATGCATACGATCCTGATCAACCGCAATTGTCTCCAGCCCGCGAGCACATTTTCGAAGGAGTCCCGGCTCCACCCACGAGCCAACCTGAGGAAGGTATTCTGAACACTTCTTGAATTTATTCAAATCCTGGAGTGTTACCATAAGAAGTCACTAATATTTTCTCTTATCTCCATTCAGTTATAGGAGCTGCACCGGTAGTGCCCCCTACAACCCAAGAGCAGCATCAAGAGCAGAAGGTCATCATGACGGAGGCGATGACCACAATAGCTGCCACTTCGACCGAGGGAGTTCATGAGAGTGCTTTCATCTTCCACGAACAAATGGTGGAAGAACTCCTCGGTCCTCAAAGGGATCCACTCTCTGATTTGCCTTTTATTATGGGCGGAAGTGTGTTCACAGCTAGCTCTTCGGCCCCAACTTCCAGCATCCCGTCGGATACTCAAGCAGCTCATGATGAGGCGATAATGGCGGAGATCAGTCCCGAGATGGCAAGTGCCGCACTAGGTAGCGATATTGGAGGTGGAATGGCAGGTCCTGGCCTGGCCTCTTTACGTATAGTCTCTCCGGGTGGTACAATCATCATCACTGGGGTACCCCCTGTGTCTCCTCATATAGAAAGTGCACCCGTCCCTCCGACCACGCATTCCGAAAGCGTTTCGATTTCCGTGACTTCGGAGGAGGAGACTACAATTCTTCCGCCTACCGAGGATAAGCCGGTTAAAGGCAAGAGTTCGAAACGGCACCACAGTGGTAGCTCTAGTGGATCAACGCCGAAGGGGAAGAAGAAGAAACATAAGGAGCAGGCATGTCTCTTTTTAGTATATAAGTAGGAATTCTTGTTTTGCTTTCAATAGGCCGTGTATAGATGCGGGTTTGGCCCCTGCTAGTAGGAATTTTTGGAATAAGATTTTTTGTACTTATTTTGTTTCCAAAGAATAGATGAAATAAAATCTCCTTTCGATTTTTGGCATAACTCTGAGTTTGTTTGCCTAAGTGTTTCAGCACTTGAATTTTTATTCAATACACTTGTGAAGTATTAATCTTTGGATAGGACTCGTGTTCGACTGTTCATCTTGGAGTCATGGCTCTGAGCCGTAACCAAAAGTTAAGTCAAGTTCTAATGGTTTACTATCCCAGTCTGTAACTGGTGCTCGAGTTATGCCCCCAGTCCTGGGGATTAGTTGAAGTGGTCGGACGATTGTTGCTTTTTTGTCCTCGACACTTTTAATTTTACTTAGTTGGAACTAAGTTGTTATGAGATAAGCTCGAGTGGTCGGATCACACTCGCTTATGTATTGACAATCGCATCCACACTCTGGGGATTGAACTCATATGTCGGAGGTCGGTCACGCCTACTTAATGTTGAAAGTTTCGTCCACGCTATGAGGACTTAAGTCGTTTTTCGAGCGGTCAGTCACACCCGTTTTAATAATCAGAATTGCGTCCACACTCTGGGGACTTAGATTGACTTGTGGGCGGTCAGTCACACCCAATTTGTGTTTATACTACAGTCCGCGCTCTAAGGACTTAGAGTTAGTTGTGGGTGGTCAGTCACACCCAGTTAATGTTTATACTCCAGTTCGCGCTCTGGGAATCTGGGGTTAGTTAACAGACGGTTGATCACATCTGTTTTGAGTTTTGAGATCTCTTTCGCACTCTGGGAACGATAAACTGATCAGGATCATGGATGGTCGGGTTACATCCACCCAGAGTAAACAAGCGAAGTTGTAGATGGATGGATCCATCCTCCTCAAGTTTAGATTGTACATAGGCGAAGTCGTGGGTGGACGGATCCACCCTCCTTGAGCCCACGTTTTGGATTTTAAGTTTATACTCCAGCTCACACTCTAGGAACCAGAGTTAGTCAGAGGATTGTCGGGTATCAATCCTTTTTGGCTTCAGTGTGATAGCTTACCCCTGAGCTTGGGGTTTCAGTTAGCGAGTGACCGGTCGTATCACAGTCACTCCCTGTTTGAATAAGTCCCACCATAGGATGGAACTTAGCTCTCCGTGTATTGTGATGGTCGCATGATGCATTTCAAGAATCACTACTCTGGCTCAAAGAGGTTGCATTTTATTGCTGAAATAAGAAAGTATGGCAAAGTCAGTTGCCGTATTACAAGTTCAAATTTCGAAATGCATAAACAAATTGCAAATGAAAAGCGGACTAAATGAATAATCAAAGCCAGTTATGTGTAGTAGCGATGGAGACTTTCGCTGTTCCAAGCTCTCGGGAAAGTGAGACCATCAACAGTCAATAATTTGAATCTACCGTCTCCAAGTCTCAGTTCGATAACATACGGTCCTTCCCATGTTAGCTTCATATGCAAAGGGATTGGATAAATCCTCTTAAGCCCGAGATCGCCAAGTTCAAAGGTTCGGGGTCGGACCTTAGCATTGTATAATCGGGTAACACGACTTTGGTGCTTGGCTGCCTTAAAATCAGCATCTTCAGGCTTCTCATCTAATAAGTCCAGAGATTTGGCAAGCAATATGGCATTTGTCTTCGGATCATAGTAAGTCACACAGTGTGAAGGTACTTCTAACTCGACCGGAGTGACGGCTTCTGAGCCGTAGGAAAGTGAAAATGGAGTGTGGCCAGTTGCAGACTTGTGGGTAGTTCGGTATGCCTATTGGGCTATGGGAAGTTCATCGACCCATCTGCCTCCGACCTTTTCTAGTAGCTTCTTCAGAATGGATTTGATAACTTTATTAACAGCTTCGACATGTCCATTCGCTTGGTGGTGAGCAACCACTGAGAACTTCTTCTGAATATGGAAACGTTGACAGAAGTTCTTGAACTCGACACTATCAAATTGGGCTCCGTTGTCAGTGATAATGGTATGTGGGAGGCCAAAACAACAGATGATGCTGCGGACAACAAATTTGATTACTTTCTTCATCGTGATAGTAGCAAGGGGCTCAGCTTCCTACCATTTGGTAAAGTAGTCAACTGCAACGATGACATACTTCACACCACCTTTAGCCAGAGGTAAAGATCCAATTATATCGATGCCCCATGTGGCGAATGACCATGGACTGACCATTTGAATAATTTCAATAGGCGGGGCTCTTGGTATCCGAGCATGTTTCTAACATCTGTCACATCTCTTGGCATAGTCTAATGCGTCCCGATTCACAATCGGCCAATAATACCCATATCAGAGTATCTTCTTAGTAAGGGCTTGCTCCCTAGTGTGATCGCTGCATTCCCCCTCGTGCACATCATGTAACACTCGTTTGATTTCGTCGTGGGCGATACACTTGAGTAAAGGAATAGAGTATCCTCTTCTATACATGACTCCATTCTGGATAATGAATTGTGAAGCTTTCCGGAGAACTTGTCTTTTCTCACTCCAGCGCTCAGGCAGGGTTCCATGCTCAAGATAATTTCTGAAAGGGGTCATCCATGACTCCTTCTTGGGTGTGGTTTCATGCACCCAGTCTGTCTCCATCTGATCGATACTCGGAGAGGTAAGTGTCTCAACAGGAACGAGTCCCATTTGTTGTGCTTCATCGGTGCTGGTCAATTTTGCCAGAGAATCGGCCTTTTGGTTATGCCCTTGAGGTATGTAATAGATGGCGTAATAATCAAATTGATTCAACACTTCCTGGACCCGAGCAAGATAAGCAGCCAACCTCCGGTCTCTAGCTAGGTATTCTCCCCGAACTTGACATACAACCAATTACGAGTCGTAGTAGATCTCCACAGCAATAATTCTCAAGTCTCTAGCAAGCCTGAGTCCGGCGAGCAAAGCTTCATATTTGGCCTAATTATTAGTTGCACGGAAATCAAACTTCAAGGTATAGCATATGGATCGACCTTCTGGGTTTGAAGTACAACTCCAGCGCCTGAGCAATGGTCATTTGATGCACCATCGGTATAAAGTTTCCATATGTATCTAGGAGATTCACTGGTTTCGGGCAAGTCCTCTAGGATAGTGAATTCAGCAATGAAATCTGCCAAAACTTGTCCTTGAATAGCCCACCTTGGTGTGTAAACAATATCAAACTGAATCAACTCGACGTTCCACTTTAGCAACCTACTAGATGACTTAGGCAGTGTAAGGACATGTCGTAACGGCTGGTCGGTGTAGAGTGTGATCGAATGAGCCTAGAAATATGGATGAAGCTTTCTCTAGGCAATGACGAGGCAGTAAGCTAGCTTTTCCAACTTCGGATAGTTTCTTTCTGCCTCGGTCAATCGCTTGCTAATATAATAGACCAATCGTTGTATCCGATCCTCCTCCCGAATTAACCCAGCACCGATTGCGTTTTCTAAAACTACTAGATAGATGTACAGTCTCTCATGATCAATCTGCTTTGACAAAATAGGTGGCATAGCTAGGTGTTGAACTATTGCTCGGAATGCGCCTTCACACTCCTTGGTCAATTCAAAGTTCCGCTTTCCTTTCCTGATCAGATCGAGAAGGGAATGCATTTGTCGATGGATTTGGAGATGAATCTGCTCAAAGCTACTACCTTCCCGTTGAGGCTTAGTACTTGCTTTATAGTTCTGGGAGTCTCGAGATTCCGAATTGCCTAGATCTTTTTAGGATTGGCTTCAATGCCTCGAGCATTGATAATGAATCCAAGGAACTTTCCTGATGCGACTCCGAAGTGACACTTTAACGGGTTGAGCTTCATTCGACACTCTTAGAGGACATTGGACATTGTGTCTAGGTCTGTGACATGATTGATGGAGAGTCGGGACTTTGCAAGCATATCATCCACGTACACCTCCATAGTTTTCCCGATCTGGTTGGCGAACATCCGGTTGACTAGCCGTTGGTATGTTGCTCCAGTGTTCTTGAGTCCAAACGACATCACTTTATAGAAATAGAGTCCCAGGTCAGTGACAAAGCTAGTATGCTCCTGATCAGGTAGGTGCATCAGTATCTGATTGTAGCCGGAATATGCTTCCATAAAAGACATGAGCTCATGTCCGACCATTGAATCTACAAGCTGATCAATTCTGGGAAGCGAAAAGCAATCTTTAGGGCATGCTTTATTTAGGTCTGAGTAGTCCACACAAGTCCTCCACTTCCCGTTAGATTTCCCGACAAGTACCGGGATGAATACCCACTCTGGATATAATGCATCTCGAATAAACCCATTCGTCTTGAGTTAATCCACCTCTTCTTTCAGGGTGGCAGATCTCTCTGGATCCATACCGCGCCTTTTCTTTTGACCGGGACATGCCGCGGGTCAAAATTCAATGCATGGCTGGCGATGTCCGACGAGATCCCACACATGTCTGAGTGCGTCCAAGCAAACACGTCGAGGTTTGCCCGGAGAAATTCAACCAATTCCTATCTCATCTATTGGCTTAGCTGAGATCCGACCTTTATCATTCTGGAGTCATCATCATCGATCAGAACATCGATTGTCAACTCTGTCGGGGAAGCCTGACTGTCTTTGACTTCCTCTTCATTATCATCATCTATTGGATCAAGATTTTTTAGGAATTGGTTATGGAGCCCGGGCCTAGGACCAGGCGTTCACTGTCAATTGTCGGTAAAACGGATGCAGAGAGATTCCTATACGTCCTTGGCCTTCTCGTTCCACTGCACCTCCTGCAGCTCAGCAACATAACAGGCGCGTCCAACTGCCTGAACAACCCCAACCCCGTTGTCAGTGGGGAATTTCAAAGTTAAACACCAAAGGGCAATAGCTGCCCTGAATTCTGCTAGGGCCGGTCGGCCCAAGAAACCATTATACGGTGAATTGATATCCAACATAATGAACTGTAATATCCAGACTCTCCGGCGATCTCCGATTCCCAATTCCACTGGTAATTCCACCATCCCAGTAGATACAGTTGCACTTCCATTTTCATTTGATCATACGCTCGCTTGAAAAGAATATTCACGGAGCTTCCACTATCCACTAAGATCCTCTTCATCCAAGCAGGACCTATCTGAGCTGATATGACTAGTGGGTCAATGGTGAGGGCTTCGACTCTATCGGCATTTCTGTCTCAAAAAATGATGTCGTCTATCATCGTCTTTTGTTGTTTAACCAGAGCCCCATCGTCAAGAGTGCTGCAACATTCAAAGTCCGCATGCCTAATCAAACTGGCATACGACTCCATTTCCCTCCAGCTCTGATCCGCAGGATGAGGACCACCACTAACTGTGTTTATAACTAACCTCCCACTAGTATGCGCGGATTCCTCCAGTCTAGCCTGATTTTGATTTGATGCGCCCGCACCTCGAGCCTGCAGGGCCCGGATGAATTGTTCCAACTTCCTCTCATGGATTAGCTTCTCAATAAAGTCCTGTAAATGGCGACATTGATTGGTATTGTGACCATAACAATCATGGAATCTACAGAATTTTCCAGATTGAATCTGCTTTTCAGACGAATGCTTCGGAGCAGGCTTCTTATATTGGCCAGTATTACAGGTCTACAAGTACACATTCTCCAAGGATGTATTTAAAGAAGTATAGGTGTCAAACATGGGAGCTCTGTGTCGCGATATGCGATTTTGATCTCGCTTCTTACCCTGACTTCCATCGCCTTTCTGCTGATTCTGATTATTCTGTATATTTAATTGTACTTTACTGAAACTCTCACTGGTTTGCTTCACAACAATGTTACTTTGAATGCCTTCCACATTGGGCCCCACGTCATCCTTCTTCCTGGATTGTTTAGCATCTTCTCTTCTTAAGAACCGTGCCGCTTTAGAGTAAAAACAGTCTAGCGACATGGGGATTTCCTAGCCAACCAGTTGCTAAATTCAAAATCAGGATCGATTCCTTTAGTTAGTGCCATCAATATGGAATTACCACTAGGGTTACTAATCTCCGCACAAGTGGCATGGAATCTTTCCAGATAATGCAGGATCGTCTCTCCCGGAGCTTGAGTGATGCTGGATAAGGTGTTAATATCCTTAGGTCTTTTGATGTGCATACGAAACTGTTCGATGAATTTCGTAGCTAACTGATCAAAGCATGAAACGGATTAGGGCGGTAGGCGAGTAAACCACATGGTTGCGATACACCCGAGGAAGATAGGAAAACTTCTACATTTGACCGCATCGTCAGCTTGTGCGACATTCATCTGCCATTCATACTTCAAAATGTGTTGGTTTGGGCCCGAACTCCCTTCGTAAACAGTTAAAGTTGGCATTCTGAATCGACGGGGCGGTTCAGCATAAAGGATGTCATTAGTGAAGGGTGTATGACTCCGAGAGATTCCCAATCGTCATTGGAGAGGCCCTGACTTTCACGAATCATTTGACGAATCATGGTTGGGATGTCTGGCATCTGGACATTCTGAGCATGCTGGGCCAAGGTGTGGTCTGTTCCATAATGCGAGGATGGCCCAAGCAAGGTTGACGGTCCATACCTCGCCTCCTTGACTCCATGTCTTCGAGCACATAGGGTTCAGGAGTACGATCGCGTTGACGAAGGTTCGGATCTGTTCGGTCTCGAATGTCAGCTTCCAAGCCGACGGCGATGGCAACACGATTATCGGTAATGTGATAAGGAATTGTCCCTCCTCGGGAGGAGGGTCATGCTTGGTGACTAGCAGATGGAACAGGTCTTGCTTGTCCAGGATTCAGAGTGCGCTGATGCCCGAGATCTTGCACGTAGCTTCCATCCAGTCGTGGAAGGGTGGACCTGTGATGGTAATCAGAGGAAGCTGAGCTCTCAGTTGATGAGTAGAAAGCTTGATCCCTCCTGTATCTCCTTCATCTTTCCTGATTTAGTCGGTTGGTTAACTCCGTGTTGGCACGGATTTGCTGGGTAAGCTGTTGGCGGCTTTGGGTCAGTTCTTGCATCGACATCTGGAACTCCTCCCTGGTGACAGGGCCTTGTGGATATAAAGGTCCAGTTGAGTTCTGGCCTGTGGCGAGTAGCTGTGAAGGGTTCTGTCTATCTCTTCCTTCTTGATCTGCAGCGGTTGAGGCAGTCCTTGTAGTAACCATGGTGAATGATGTAGCTCTCTCCTATATTTGATGCAATCTGAATAGGATGGAAGAACCACTGGATGTGAGATCTGGATCTTCTCCTTAGATTCTTGCAATCCAACGATGGTAGTAGAACCAAAGAGCAGGAGAAAAGCTGGGTTTTCTTGCTGAAAGCACTAAAGTATTTGTACCAAAATTGGGCACAACTCTCTTCGGACATATTTGAAGAGATTAAAATGAAGAATATAAATGGAAAATGAGGTTAATCTAACAAACACACCATAAACAGACAAAAAAAAGTATAAGAACAGAGAGATTTAGAGTGGTTCGGCATTATAGCCTACGTCCACTATATATAGTTTGTTGTTTTATTGATGATTCTCGTTGGTTACAACTGATTACAAAAGTATACTCATGATACAATGAAGATTTAGGCAGAGTATCGGCATGGAAGAAGCAAAAAGTCCATTTTTTGGAGGCCTGGGACTTTTATTTATAGGTGTAGGCTGAAAATATCTGGCTCAAATATCGAAAGACTCCTTCTCTCACATGGGGTGGCCTACCAGATTGATTTGAGGTGGATTGGAATCGATCCATAATCGATACGCATGTAATTCGTATCCATCCAAATTAGGTCCTTTTGGACTAAGATCGATCATGAGCATTCTTGAGGTGGTACTCAAGCTCCTGTGAAAATTTGGTGGCATTTGGACTAGTAGATTTTGAGATATGATCGATCCAATCTTGCATTTTCAATGTACTGCCGAGCTTGTATCGATATAATTCGTATCGCTTGTTTCGTATCGATGCTGGCACGTGTCGACCAGATGATGTGGCGCTATAATTTCGGATCGATCCACTTTTTATGCCGAGTGACCGAGTCTTCCTCTCTTATAGGCCTTGTTCGTATCCACCAATGTAAACTCATTCGTATCCATCTGTTGTACTCTATTTCTTATTGATCTGAGACGATGTGTTTCATATCGTTCCAAATTATTTCATTCGTATCATTCACCTGAACCTCCTTCATATCGATTGAAAACCGAACTCGTATTGATGCCTTCTGAGTGGTTTTTTGTAGCGTTGGTGGAACATTTCGTATCGATCGTTTACAGATCGATAGGAATTGTGTAGATTACGATCGATACAAATTGGGTATAGATGGAAGCGATACGATATATTCTCAGGTGATGGCTACGAAATGGGGTAGATGTGATGGATATGAGGTGGTGCTATTTCCATGGATATGAACCAGTGCTCACTTGATGGATACGAAGTGGTGCTCACTTGATGGATATGAAGTAACCTACATTTGATGGATACGAACTAGAGGTATTTCACTTGAGACTTGATCGAACCATAACTTGCGAACATGAACTCCCATTGACTTGAAATTTGGTATGTTGGCTTCCGCAGCTTTGCTTGTAATGTTATATCAATTGTAGCTCGATCTGGACTCGGGCGAAATTTACTAGCATCCATAGCAGACCTGTGTCTAACGTAAATTTGAGGACGATCTATCTTTGATTTCCAGTAAATCTTTTGGGTACATGGCCTTGCCAAAAGGAGGGATAACAGGCATAGCATTATGGAAATGGAGAGATCGACATTACATAATGGAATTCAGGGGATAAGTAGGAATGAGTATGCATGGATCAGCATCATTGGATAAGTAGTTGGATCACAATAGCATGTCGTAGGGATCGGCATAGGAAGTATGGAGCCAAATAGAAGGGATCAGCATGATCTACTTAGAAGGGATCGGCAAGAATAACTTCAAAATGGATCTGAACAAAAGATAAAATAGAAACATGAGCTCCCTTTGTTCAATCAACATGATATTTGGAATACGAACATGTCTAAACATAAAGGAGCCAACATAGGGATCGCTGCCCCAAAATCAACTAATGGAGGGATCGGTACCGATCCCTCTTTATTGTGATTTGGGCTTGGCGACCTTATGGTGGGCCCATATCGATAAGGGGGTCCTGTAGCCGAAGTTTCAGAGAGATTGGTAGTGGCCTTCACCTATAAATACCAGCCTAGGGGGTCATTCTGAGGATCTTTACGCTGCTGGTTATATAATTCTTCATTGTAACTAAGTTTTTTCCTCACTTCTTGCTGTTTGCTGCTGTAATCAAATTAATAGTGAATCAATAAAGAGAATCTTCAAAGTGGATGTAGGCATACGATGCCGAACCACTATAAATCCTGATGTTCTTTATTATTGTTTTGATTTGCTTATTAGTTTACTCTATTCCTCTATGTCAATTTAATTTTCTTCATTTACTTCTCTACATAAACCTGTTCTTGAGTGTTTATAACCAATTTTGTTGCAAACATTTTAGGTTGTTCGGGAAAGCGAAAAATTAATACTAATTCCCATTTTATTGCAAAAAAATTCAAAGATATCATTTTCAAATTCACCACCATGATCGCTTCTTATACTTTTAATTTTATGTTCATTAAATTTTTAATTCTCTTAACGAATATTTTAAACATTTCAGAGGTATCACTTTTATGTTTTAATAATAGTGTCCAAGTGTATCGTGAAAAATCTTCGACGATAACAAATACATATTTGTTATGATTTATTGATCTTACTTGAATCGGACCAAATAAATCTAGATAAAGTAATTCAACTAGTTGTTTGGTAGCAATTTCTTTCTTAGATTTAAAAGAGCTTTTTTTAATTTTCCAACTTGACAAGCATCACATAGATTTTTAACTTTATAATTTATTTTGGATAATCCTCTTACTGAATCATTCTTTGCTAATTTTTTTATATATTTAAAATTTACGTGACAAAAGAGTTTTTTCCATAGCCATAGATCATTATGATTATCGGTCAGGCATAAATCACTATTAGTTTTAGAATTCATATTTAAAACATAAATATTTCGCTTTTTTAATCCTTCAAAAATTAAAATTTTATTTTGATCAAATATACTGCATTTTTCTTTTTCGAAATCAATTTAAAACCTTTTATCACATAATTGACTTATACTTAGTAAGTTATGTTTTATATTTTCCACTGACAAAACATTAGTAATAAGAGAAGTGGGTATACCGACGTTGATAACATCTCCAATGCCGATGGCAAATCCTTTTGAGTTATCTCCAAATGTCACAGTGCCACCATCGATATATGTTATATTTGATAACATGTGTGCATTTCTTATAATATGCTTGGAGCATCCACTATCGAGTATCCAATTCTTTTTACTTTTAATTTTATTTCTACGTACCTAGAAAATAGTAAAGATTTAAATATTGGTACCCGCTTCCTCTTGTTAGGGTCTTATGTGTTAGTGGTTGAAGGTAGCCATACCCTAGTGGGTTTGGTACCTTTAAAAACATAATTTTATTTTAAACAATATTTTTTAAGTATTCATCTATAAGCCTAATAAATTTGTTATTTGATTTAGGAATCCATATTTTAACACTACTTGTTTTAGGAGTATTAATCTTAATTTTTGAAATAGGTTTCTTGAACTCAGTATACAGTGTACTATAGTTTCTATGTTTTTGCTTAGCTTTAAATCCTAATCCATTTTGTTTTCCTCGTGGGCTTGATATTTTATCAAATTTTCGAAGTTTTGTTTTCCTTTAATAAATTTTGATGCATTATTAGTTATTTTATCTAACCTGTTCTTAAGATGACAAATTTCAATATTTTTAGAATCTACACTTGCCTTAAGTTCTAGCTGTTCTTTTTCAAGTTTGGTGTTTTCAAATCTACTAGTTTCTAAATCATGTAATAGAGTAGCATTTTGAGAAGATAACCTTTTGCATTCCTTTTGAGCTATTTCTAGTTCTTCTTCTAAAATTATTTTTTTAACTTTTAAATAAACCAATTTCTATCTCTGCTCTGTTTTTCTTTCCTATATATATTTTCTTTATTTAGTTTCTTAGATTCTCTGTATTAATCATCTAATTCTATGTTGATTTCCAAAATTTCATCATATGTTATTTCAGAATGTACCTCATTAGTATTGGCTATAAAACATACATTAGCTTAATCTAAGTTGCTTTCACTATCACTGTCAGAGGAAGAAGAAGAACAAGAGTCATCCCAAGTTACTTGAAAAGCTCTTCGCTTCTTTTTGAATTTCTTGAATTTGCTTTTCTTTTTTGTCATTATTGAGTTATGGACAATCTTTCTTTATATGGTCGAACTTGTCACATCCATAACATTTGATTGATGTTTGATTTGATGAGTTTGAATTGCTACCATTTTGAAATTTTGTCATCCATTTGTATTTCTTGAATTTGTTGTAGTTCTTAGCAATGAATATAATTTCTTCTTCATCCAAGTCAGAACTGTCATTATTTTCTTGAAAAACAATATTCCTCTTTTCTAGATTTTGCTTCTTTATTGCCTGCAAATTAGCTTCATATGATATCAGATTTCCTATTAGTTCTTCGATTTTGAGTTGAGAGAGATCGTTTGCTTCTTCTATGGCTAAAATCTTTCTTTCCCATTCGACGGTCAAAGAATATAAGATTTGTGTAACTAAACAAAAATCAGTGAATTTGACCCCTCGTGCCATGAGATCGTGTTGTATAGTTTGAAATCTAGAATACATGTCACTAATAGATTCATGTTTTCATTCTAAACGATGAAAATTGATTTTGTAAAATAGAGATTTATGTTTGCTTGACTTTTGTCGTGCCTTCATGTGTGACTTGCAAAGTGCGCCATATATCATATGCAGTAGTGCAAAGCATAACTCGTGAAAATTCATTTTTACCAAGTGAACAAAATAAAACATTCATGGCTATGGCATTATTAGTTGCTTTGCTTTTTTGTGCATCGGTCCAAGTGCTTATGTTAGTGGTAGGGTCTTCATATCTAGTTTGAGTAGTTTGCCAAATTTCTAAACCATTAGTGTCCATAAAAATTTGCATACGTGTTGACTAATAAGCATAATTAAAATCAATAAATAGTGAGGGATGAGCAATTGATTGAGTTTCTTGAAATGTACTTGCCATATTAAAATGTTTCCAGTTACGTGTTACTGTAAATTGAAATAACCCTGCTCTGATACCAAATAAAAGTCTAATGGATTGTATCTAATATGACAAGTGTATTAGAGTGTGAGTATATACTAAAATAGGAGCTAAATGTAGCAATATAACAAAATGAAAAGTGAAGTATAAAAACGAGCACAACAGAGTTTTATATTGGTTCAAATCTCCCGTCCTACGTCCAGTCCTGAAGCTCCCCTTCGAAATTTCACTAAACAATAACCCTTGCTTCACCCGAAGGAATAGGCTGATACAAATACTTTTTCTTTGACAATTTTGAGTTCGGTATAACACAGATATCGACTGCTAGTACAATTCTTCCCATAATCTCCTTTGAATGATAATGAGTGTGAGTTGCTTGGATTTGTAGGAAATAGTTTTAACCAAAATATATAGATTTTTGTTGGGAGTGATTGAGAATATTTAATGAAATCATAAGAGAATCTGAATATAGAAGTTAGAGAATAATATTGCAACTGTTGAAGTAGGAGTATGTTTGTTCAAAGAAGAAAGAAGTGTCTATTTGAAAATGAAGTTGTAGTTTTTTATATACAACCTAAAACATACATCAAACGTCTGTCATTACATGTCAGATGTCTATGGTATTCTGTAAATTAAAAACCGAACCAATTGACAGAAGTCTATGGCATATTGATAGACATCTATCGTTGTTGAATTTGCAAATCTTTGATAGTTTGTTATAGAGATGAAATCGTGTGTGTTATGATCAATCAAGGAGATTGTACAATATTTATCTATGGCTATAATACAATAATATGACCTTACTTTTAAATAGTAGAATCCTTCTTTCTTCAACTGTCTTCGAGCCATAATCTTATTGTGCACTATGATCTTCGTATAATATATACATGCAATATGATATATCCAGTATATGTGATTGTATAGTTGTTGTCATTGAAATCTCACAATAAAGGTTCTAACAATAGCCTTTGCACTTGTCTTTGGGGATACAATCTATCGTTAGGTATCCCTTATGTTTGCCTTTTTGGGTAGCGCCATTTTGTTATTGATTTCGAACTTTGAGTTTTCATTAACCAATTTCGGATTTCACCATGTTTCTACCTAGTCTATGATGGGCCAACATTCGAGTTTTGGGATTCGGTGTATTTGATTTGAAAGTGCTATTTTCTATATTTATTAGTGATATTTAGGGTATTTCCTTATGAGATATTATTGGTGATATTTGGGGTATTTCCTTATGGATTATCTTTGAGATTTGAGACTTGATTTGGGATTGCACCATAATTTTGTTTTGCCTATAAAGGGCTATATTTGTGTTTTGTAATTTGGTGAAACACAAGAAGTGATGTCATTTACTTTTTTATGGCTATTTCTGAATTTTGGGATCACATGCTATGAGTTACTATTATGGTATTTGAACTATTTAGTTTCTTTTAATATTCGAATATCAATATCTTTGTTGTTATGCATGCTTATTGTTATGATCTCACCCTTTTTATATTTAGAGATAGTCTGACCAATTTATTATTCTTATAATACTTGGGTCAGACCGAGACTTGATAGGTACATGGACTCAGTGACTTTGGTTGTGGGTTAGCTGGAGTAGATATATGTAGCGTTACCTATATGATAGAGTTTCACTTTGAGATGCTAGTTGTATATGTATACTTGTTATATGTTTTGATATAGTGTTGGCTTAAGTTGTTAAGTATACTTACCTGTCATAGTTTATGCATGTATATATTTGTATATGAAGTTTGATATTTCCTTTTGTGGACTTACACTTTAAAGAGATAATTGATGTATTATATTCCCGTTGCGATTTGTGATTATGTGCCGTATATTTTCTGAGATATTGTTCTGAATTATATTAAACCTCTATAATATTGTTTTGTGATTGGATTATGTATGCCAAATCTCTTTTTGTAAGGAAATGAAAAAAATATAGTTACATAATTCGACGTATTAATACTCGCCCAAAGCAATATTACAGATGGTTGCTCCTAACTAGCCTTATACTCCGTATTAGTTGTAATATTCTTGAGTAATAAGGGCATAAAGGTGGGGCATTACAGAAGTGGTGGACATGCATTGACAATTCTGATTTGAATAAGGCATGCTCGAAAGACAGCTTCTCGCTCTTGAGGATTGACCAGTTGGTGGATTCAACAACTAGACAAAAGCTACTTTCATTCATGGATGCGTGCTCTAGATACAACCAAATCCCCATGCACATCTCGGATAAGGGACACACCAGCTTTATAACCGAACTTGGATTGTATTGCTATCTGGTCATGCCCTTTGGATAAAAGAATGCAAGAGCAACTTACCAGAGACTTGTGTAATGACCCTAATTTTTAGTAAAATTATTTAGGATATTTAATTAGATAAATTAAATAAAATAATGGGATGATTAGGTGATTGAGATTTGTGATTAAAATAAGGGGTAGCCGTGCCATGTAAAAAAATGAACTAATATGAGTAAAAAATAAAATAAGTTAGGAAATAGGAGAGGCGAAAAGTTGGAATAAGAATATTCTAATACCCTAAACCCTTAGGAATCCATTTCATACGTTCATTTGCAGTACCAAACCAAATAAGAGGCCATCCACCATTAGTAAGAACAAGAAGAAAAGCTAAAGGAAGAAGGCTAATCAATTCAAATCCATTCAAATCTCAACTCCTTAATCAAAGCTAAGGTGAATAATGACTACATGTCATATTTTCTATTGCTTTCGGTTTTAAGGTTAACCCCGAATTATTTGCAAGGTTATGCCATGTTTTTGAATGATTAATTGTTTATATATGCTTGTTGATGAATCATGCTTATTCATATAGGTTTTATGATATGTTTTAATGTGAAACCCCAATTAAATGACATCTAAATGCCTTGCGATTTTAGATTTAGATTAGAAATGATACTTTAGAGATAAGTTTCAATTTTCATAATTTTCTGAATTAATGTGGATTTTATATTAATTTTTCAGTGATGAAAATGATTATTTGGGTTTAAAATAATTTACAGCTAAATTATTTATATTTTGGGTCTGAAATTATTATACGTTAGAAAACATATTAAAAATGATTTTCTGAAATTTTTGTAGAATTTTCCTAAGTGTTTTAGTTGATATATAAAATTATTTAAGGAATAGGACTTAAATGTTTTATATATTTTTAAAAGGAGAAGGGGTATTTTGTAAATTACATAAATTGTTTTATTCCAAAATTTTGGCAGCTCTTTTAAAAATGAAAATTAGCAACCAATAATATTTTGACAAAGAAGGCAGGTTAGTTGAAAAGAATTTTATTTTGAAGTTAAAATTAGTTTTTACATGCTTTTAGCATGTTTCGCACATTCGGCACCTAGGTTTCGTCTTAGTAGCTCCGCCACCATCACCATTGAAACCAATGTGCATGGCATCAACGACTTGGTGTGCAGTGAATTTGATATAGGTGGAAGGTATTGGGTTGAAACCAGGGGTTCCTAGGTCGAAGCGCTACCATACTTTCAAATGAAAACGCGCCTGCTTTGCTTTCGAAAGTAATGCTTTCGACTTGGTTGGCTTTCGACCGGGTCAAATTGTTTTAAGGAATGGCTTCGAAATAGGTTGCGTCTTTGTTTTAAGTAAATGCTTTATTTGGGTTCGAAACCCCTAGCTACCGCTTTTCTACCTTCCAAAGCAAATGGTTTCGGAAGGTATAAATTTTTTTAAAATCCAGGCCACTTCGCTAATGCTTTTGGAAGGGTTGGTTTCGATACCATTACTTCTTTACTTAGGAATAGCTTTCGAAAGAGTACTTTCGAGTTAAATGTTTTATGACCCTTTTGCTCTGTTGAAGGTAGAACCTAAAGGTTTCGAAGGAGTTAATTTCAAATGGTTTCAAAAGGTGTTTCCACATGTTTTAAATTGAACCCAAATGCTTTGGAAAGGTTTGATGTTTCTAAAGGTTTTGATGCTTTCGAAAGGTTTTAATGAAGGTTTCAAAGGGGTGGTTCCCCAATGGTTTAGAAAGGTTTGAATGGAAAAGTTTTCCAATGCTTTCGAAAGGCAAGCTTTAAGTGTTTAAAGATAGGATGTTTATGGTTTTATAACATTCGAATAGAAGGTTTTTCAATGGTTTCGAAAGGTTTTCATTTCGAAAGGAATGTTTTGGCCTTTCGGTCTAGGTTATAAAGGGTTTACTTTGTTTCGAAAGGGGTACTTTCAATGGATTCGAAAGGGGTATTTTCAAATGTTTAAATGTTTTCATCAACAAAGATTTGAGTAAAGTATATATAACATGGCAAGGTGATTTTGAGTAAAGCATAGAGTATATTTTCCTTGTTTAAGTTTGATTTAAAGGTTTTAAATCAATTTGAGAAGAAAAGGTTTTCAAGAAAAATTTAAGGGAAGATTACCCTAAGAAAATGACTCAGATTTGAAGACCAGATGGGATTGGTTTAGGGTCGTTCCCTACTCGTTAGCTATTAGCCCCTAGCTAATTTAGTCCAAAATTCCAGTGTGTAGGGCTTTGTTACAGGTAAGACTAAAATGATGTTACAAAGAGAAGGGAATATATTTGTAAAGAGCTAGGTTATTGGTGAGCCCGCAAAACCATTAGGATCAGTTGACCTGGAGAAAGTAAGTTAGGGACAGACCATCCAGAAGAGGAGTATCTAACATATGTTAGATTATTTGTTTATATTGTATAGTAGGCCTGAGTCAGCCAAAGGTTAGTAGTTAGCTAAACAAAACTATAATGTTCGGACAGATAGCCCATTTGTTACCTGATATGTATGTTTACATGATAATGCTTTACAGTTTTAACTAGTTTTGTTTGCATGATTATGATTTGCAAAAGATATGTTTTAAAAGGATATTAAGGAGGGGAAACCCATTTTGCTAAGCGGCGTGGTCTCACTTAATATCAAATAACCGAGATGTATAGTATTATTCACACCGGGCTTTATGTCTAACTCGAAGTTTATGTTTTACCCCTTAAACTCTCGGGTGCTCAAAATTGATTTGAGTGGTTTCCGATTGAGGTTTACAGGTTTTTAGTAGGTTGACGAATAAAGCTTCCGGAGACGAGCAGGTGGCTAAGGGATAACTATTTAGGAGTTGCTTTTTTTTTATTCCGCTATGTTGTATTATGTCAGTATGACTATATAGTACTCTTGTCGAGCAAAGGGGCATCATCATATGTCGATCTTGGCGTATTTTGTAATAATTATATTTGATCTGAATCTAGGAAACGATTAGGATTTTGTATTGGAATATGAAACATGTTTTGTGAAATGTAATTAGAAAAGTTGCTTTTGTGAAATCTATGATTTTGTGTCATATGTGAGAAATGCGGATTATGGATCTTAAGGCTAGAATAAACACTAGAGGGGGGGTGAATAGTGTTTTAAGAATTTACTAATTCTTTTTGAGTTTATATTAATTTGAACACAAATGTATGCAATTTTCAGACACAGATATAATCACAGAATCAAACACAGATGCAAATATAAAGTAAAAGCAGTAAAGGAAAGAACACACCAGATTTTATACTAGATCAGAGTTACCCTACATCCAGTCCCGCAACACAAGTACGGATTTCCTTTCAAAATCAATTCTTATAATTACACCCTCGATTTCAAGGCCACGAGGTACACCACTCCAGATTCACAATCCTCTGGGTAGAGATACTTGATTTTATGGGCAACAAGTTCACCCAATTGATTTCCTAGGCTACAATCACACCTTCTCTCACTTGATTGATTTTCCAGGCTACAATCACACCTTTTCTCGCTCGATTGGTTACAAAGAAGCCTATAACTCTGAATAGCACTGGGATCTTATTGGGATAGTGATAGAGAATCAAACCAGAGATGATCTAGTTAGATTCAATGGTGATTTCGGCAGAGTAATAGTAAAAATGTATATAAAGAAATGTGGAAGAAGAAGAGGAGTGAAATCAGAAAAATTATGAATATAAATTCGTTTAAAACATCCCCTATTTATAGTAGAATAACAACCATGTCCATTCGGGAAAGGATATGACGAATAAACACTTCCTTTGAAATTCAAACTTTTGGAATCAACTGCCATCATGTCGACATCGGTACCTAGGGGTTGTCGACATGCCTAAGGTATTTTTCATAATTTGTTTTTCTTTTGAAAATAACTTCTATCTTATATTAAAACTATTTTAAACTTTATAAATATACTATAGTTAAAATACATAAATAAGTATAGAGAATAATATTATGGTATACATAAAATTTTACTATAATTTCATATTTAAATCTTAAATGTAAATATTAAAAGTTAAGTATATTATAATTAAAGATAGTTTAAAACCAAGGATAATTTTGATATTGAAAATAAAGATTATTTGAGGCTAAAAGTATTTAAAACTAGGATAGATGTTTTTGATTTAAAAAGGAAGATTTTGAAATCATTTTGAAAACAAGATATAATTTTGTAAAACATTTGAATAAAAGTTAGTGGATACAAAATGATGTTCCACTAAATTTTTCGTAGGTTCCATCCCTTTAACAGGCTCGAAGTGGATTCCATTCCACGAATAAAATGGATTTTAAGATGTCAGTGCTTTTCTAGGAGTTTTAACATAATTCTAGACTCGATACTTGTCTTGTACTATTGAAATCTTGAACTCTTGATATCTTGATACTCATGAGTCTTGAATCTTGATGTCTTCGATCTTAAGTCTCTATATTGTACAGTCTTCATTCTCAGTACCTGCATGTATATATTCTGAATATACATATATATCTAAACTATAATGTTAGTATTTATATTTTATAACAAGTCCTAAGGTTATTGTCATCAAAACCATTCTTTTCAAGGACTAACAATCTCCCCCTTTTTGATGATGACAACCTTTGTTTACAAAATATTACTTCTATCCTAATAACACCCCCTTAATCTATGCCTAACTATCCTATTTTATACATATCCCCCTTTGTCATCAACAAAAACTAACTCCAAACTATATAACTCCCCCTTATTCAAATACTATATGACATGTGATTATAATGATAGTGTTATCATAAACAACACTTAATTCTGAAACTAAAACTTAGCCCTTTAATAACTAACTCTCCTAACTAAGAATATATATGATAATGTGATAATCACAAATCATTTATTAATTATATAATGTTTTATTTGTGTAGAAAACATAAGTAAGATTATATACAAATAACAATAAGAAAGAACAAAAAGAAACTAATGTGTATTCTTGATAATGGGAGATCTATGAATCGAGCAATTTGGATAATGGAAACAGAAATTTCCATTTTGTTCGACTAGATTTCCATCCTTGTCAAAGCACACTTCGCCAACGCAAATAACTTTGTCGTCATCTTCAGCGTGCCCTTCGTCCATGGGGGCTTCTTCTTCTTCTTCCTCCCTGTCCTCTTGCACTTGAACACCTGAAGATTCTTCATCGATCAAGATGGGATTGGCATGATTGTCCATTATAAACTTTTGTAAGTTTCTAAGGATTTTGCCTTGCCGTTCTTGTTCTTTAGCCATTCAGATTTGCACAACTTGAATTTCAGTCATAAGTTGCAGTGCATATTTCAAGGAATCTTCCATTTTCACCACCCGTGCAAGCGTAGTACGTTGAAATGGTCTGGTAGAAGAAGGGAACGAAAAGGTTGAATTTTTGTTTTATTTGGAGGAGGAGGCCATTGTTTTAATTTTTCAGAAGTTAGAATCAGAGAAAGAACAGAAGGAATGAACAAAATTTCGAAATAGGAAGAATATATAACCATTCATTTTGAATTTTGGTGGGAAAAAAAACTTAAATTAAACAAACATTGTATGTCGACAGTGGTGTAGGGGGGATGTCGACAGGGTACTTGTAGTTTTGCTTATTTGATTTATTTTAATTTAATTTTAATTATTCTTGTTATATGTTTATATTTTATATTTCAGTTATTGAACAAATACCTAATTCTCTTCTTAATTTAGTAAATATAGATTCATTTAAGGGTTTTGTTAAGATATCAGCAATTTGATTCTCGGAATTAGTATAATCGAGAGAAATTACTTCTTTACTTATATTATCTCCGAGAAAATGATGTCTGGTATCAATATGTTTAGTTCGAGCATGATGAGTAGGATTTTTGGATAAATTTATTGCACAAGTATTATCACAATAAATTGGTGATTTTGAGATATTTAAACCAAAATCTTTTAAAGTTTGTTGCATATATATTACTTGAGAACAAGCCAAAGCAGCAGAAATATACTCTGCTTCGATTGTTGATAAAGAAACTGTGTTTTGCTTTTTAATAAACCAGGAAACCAGAGAATGTCCCAAAAAGAGACAAGTTCCACTTGTACTTTTTCAGTATGATTTACAACCAGCATAGTCAGCATCACAGTAAGATATTAATTCAATAGAATCATTTTTAGGATAAGATAAGCCATAATCAAAGGTGTGTTTAATGTATCTTATGATACGTTTTACAGCTTTTAAGTGATTCTCTTTAGGTTGGGATTGATATCATGCATAGAGACAAACACTATGCATGATATCAGGTCTACTAGCAGTGATATAGAGTAGTGATCCAATCATTCCTCTATATAACTTTTGATTTACATCTTTCGAGAGATATTCTTTACTTAGGTACTCATTGGTTGCCATGGGAGTGGGTTTTCCACTTGCAGTAGTCAAACCAAATTTACTAACTAGGTCTTTAGCATATTTCTCTTGACTGATAAAGATACCATTATCTAATTGTTTTATTTGCGATCCTAGAAAGAATTTAGTTCACCCATATGACTCATCTCAAACTCTTTTGTCATTATTTCAGAAAATTCTTTATTCATTTTAAAATTAGTTGATCCGAAAATGATATCATCTACGTAAACTTGTACTAGTTGAATATCATTTTTATTTCTTTTAATAAAAAGAGTATTATCTACTTACCCATATCAAAATTTGATTGTAATAAGTAAGATCTTAGTCTATCATACTAGGCTCTAGGAGCTTATTTTAGACCATATAGAGCTTTCTTAAGTTTGTAAACATGATTTGGTAATTTTTCATTTTCAAAATGTGGTGGTTGTTCAACATATACTTCCTCTTTTACAAATCCGTGCACTTTTAACATCCATTTGAAATAATTTGAAATTATTATGATTTGCGAAAGCAAGTAGAATCCTAATTGCTTTGGGAGCAAAGGTTTCATCACAATCTATTCCTTCTTCTTGACAATAACCTTGAGCGACTAACCGGGCTTTATTTCTAACGACCTCACCTTGTTCATTCATTTTATTTTTATAAACCCATTTTGTTCCAATTATAGTTTTATTTTCAGGTCTAGGAACAAGTTCCCAAACATCATTTCTAGTGAATTGATTTAGTTTTTCTTGCATAGCCAAAATCCATGAATCATCAGTTGATGCTTGTTTTGGATTTTTGGGTTCAATAGTTGATATAAAGGCTACATTGCTCATTTTACTTAGTTGAATTCTAGTTGTAACAACAAATTGCATATCTCCTAGTATATTTTCTATGAGATGATCTTTTAAAAGTTTAATCCTT
Source organism: Allium fistulosum (assembly GCA_030737815.1). Lineage (NCBI taxonomy): Eukaryota > Viridiplantae > Streptophyta > Magnoliopsida > Asparagales > Amaryllidaceae > Allium > Allium fistulosum. The sequence continues at coordinate 1,230,541,904 of CM060903.1, forward strand.
TTATTAGGATGATTAAATTCATTATTAGTTTTAGTTGACTCTTGATTTTGTGTAATTAAATCCTTTTCATCATTTGTATCTTCAAATTTTTTGAGATTTTCATCAAATGAAACATGCATTGTTTCTTCGATGGTGTTAGTTCTTAAATTAAACACTCTGTATGCTTTGCTTCTATTAGAATATCCAATAAAGATACCTTTGTCGGATTTAGGATCAAATTTATCTAAGTTATCTTTTGTATTTAAAATAAAACATTTACTTCCAAAAATTCTAAAATAAAATACCTTAGGTTTCTTTCCGTGAAGAAGTTCATAAGATGTCTTCTCATTTAAAGGTCTAATTAAAATTCTATTTAAAATATAACAGGCGGTAGCAACTGCTTCTGCCCAAAAATATTTTAGTAAATTACTATCTGAAAGCATAGTTCTTGCACACTCTTGAATCGTCCTATTTTTACATTCTACTACTCCGTTTTGTTGTGGAGTTCTCGGAAATGAATAATTGCGAGTTATCCCCTTTTTATTGCAAAATTCCTCAAACTTTTCATTTTCAAATTCACCACCGTGATCACTACGGATGGTTATAATTTTTTACAGAAAGTTGATTTTGAATCCTTTTTGTAAAGTTCTTAAAACATTCAAAAGTATCACTTTTATGTTTTAAAAATATTGTCCATGTAAATTTAGAATAATCATCTACAATTACAAAAACATATTTACTAAGATTTATTGACTAAATTTGAGATGGACCAAATAAATCAAGATGAAGTAATTCAAGAGGTTTTGAAGTTGAAATCATATCTTTTAATTTAAAGGAACTTTTTCTAAGTTTTCCTAATTGACATGCATCACATAAACTATCTACTTTAAAATTCATTTTAGGAAGACTTCTTACTAGATCATGTTTTGACAGTCTAGATAAGAGTTTGAAATTCAAATGCCCAAATCTCTTATGCCAAATCCAAGGGTCACTTGTATTTGCCAAAAGACACAGGTTATCATTTGAAACTTTCATAATAAGAATATAAATGTTCTTTTTCCTAATTCCCTCAAATATTATGGTTGAATTATTATCTTCAATGTGACACTTATCTTTTTCAAATTTAATTTTATATCCTTTATCGCAAAGTTGACTAATACTTAGCAGATTATGTTTCAGATTCTTAACTAGCAAAACATTAGTAATAATAGAAGTTTCAGAGTTACCGACATTGCCGATGCCAATCACATATTTTTTTGAGTTGTCTCCAAAGTTAACCAGTCCTCCGTCTTTGTATATTACATCATTCAGCATATCCGGATTACCAGTTGTAACGACCCAGAATTTTTGATATTTGAAATTCGAATATTTAATTGATTTTCAATATTAACAAGTGGAATTGATTAAGTCGAATAATTTAAAATTCTAATATCTGGATTTAATTGGATAATTAAATCGATAATTTAAGAGTTGAAATTCCAGAAATAATTAAAATCTGGATTAAATGTGATTGAAAATGATTTATAAAGTTATATTAAATCATATTGAAGTTATATTGATGTTATAGAACTTTTAAAATTGAATTAAGAGTTAATCTGTGAAAATCGAATATTTTAATATTTAATCGACTAGTGAAATTAGCCATTTTTGGGACAGTCTCAGAATTGGACGAAACTTGTTCCATTGGATTCGTAATAGTTTGTTATTATCGGATTTCAATTTTTTTAGCAATCGGAGTTGTCGTTTGACCGTGGCAGCTCGAAACGCATCGAAATTGTTTTAATATTTATTTGGCGAGTTAAAAATAGTCATTTTTCAAAAAGTCTCGGATTTCGACGAAACTAGTTTCATCGGATCCGTAATGTGATATTATTATATGGTTTCAAATTTCGTGTTAATCGGATGTACGGTTAGTCCGGGGCAAGCCAAAACGCATCGAAATCGGTTTGAATCGGTTTAATTTAAAATTGATCGTTTTTCTCCATATCTCACACAGATGACCAAATTAGCTCCCGAAACCTATTCCATTGTGTTCGGAACGTGGGGTAAACCTTACGAATGCCAAGCGGCACGTGTGATTTGGAGATCGTTTGGAAAAGTCGTTTTGTAACGACCCGTATTTTTTAACACTTTAAAAATACGAATTAAAATAAAAAATTTGGATAAAAATCTGAAGGAAATAAAATTTTATGTTGTTAAATGTGAATTACAAGTTAAAATGCAAAACTGAATTCTGAAATAACTTATTTGTAAATTAAATATGGATGTTAACTTGTATTGAATGTAAATAATGAATTGAATTTGATTGTAAACCAAATTGGTTAAGATTGTAAACAAAGAATAAATTAAATGGTAGATTTAATAGTGGAAGTTTATGTTATTGAAACTAATATAAATAAATGTAACTTAATATTACAGTTGATTGAAATCAGATAATAACTGAAACTGTACTTTGATAAGGATGTTAACTTGTAATTGAACGTAAGTAAAGATTTAAATTTGAGTGTAACAAGTAATTGAAACGAATTGAATTGATTGTAAACAACGAAATAAATAAAATGTTACATTTAATATTGAAGTTATAATATTGAAATCAACGTAAATGAATGTAATTTAATATTACGGTGAATTTAAATAAGATAATAGCTGAAGAAAATGAAAGTAAATGAATTATAAACTATTGATAATAATGTATAAGTAAATGGTTGATTCAATAATGGAAGTGTAAATCGAAATAAAAGAATTCAATTGGAATTAAATAACTTGAATTTGAATTATAATATAATTGAACGCTTAATCTAATGTAATCTTTTATACCGGATTTATAATGGAAAACCGCATTGTAAAAGATTGTTAATTACTGTGAAATTAAAAATGAAATTTGTGAACAATTGAAATTTGATTTAAAAGTTAATAATTTAAAATTGGGAATTTTATATTGAAATTAGACTGTAGAAATAGCCATTTTTACAACTGTCTCGGATTTCGACGAAACCAGTTTCATCGGATCCATAACAGTGAATTATTGTAAGGTTTCAATTTTCGTAGCAATCGGACTTGTCGTTTGGTCGTGCGAGCTTGAAATGCGTAGAAATTTATCGTCGTTAATTAAAATAATCGACTTCAAAAAGCTATCTTCCACGTACGATTGAATTAGGCCTTGGGACTAGTTCCATTGCGTCCGGAACGGGGGTAAAACCTTATAAACGCCTGGCGGCACGTCTCGATTGGAGTTCGGACGACTTTGGACCTACCTATATAAATACACACACAAACCAAGACAGTTTTACTGTCATTTTAATCCAGAAACCCTAATTCTATCTCATGGCCGCCACCTATTCAATGGCCAGAATTGCTCGAACTTCTTTCCTTAATATCTCTCAATCGGTTCAACGAAATCAAAAAATTCCAAAAACAAAGTTGTAGATCTCGGCGAGCTCTTCAAATCCATACGGTTGATCTATGCTTTTACGCCACAGATTCGTCCAGATCTGACTTGGAAGCATGTACGTATTTTCTTGGATTGCGTGCAAACGGCGGCGATTGGTGATGTGAAACTTGGCGCGTAGGTGGCTCTCAAGGTGGCGCACGTAGTGGTGGTCACCGATTAACCTCTGGTCGTGATTGGTTGCGTGCGTATGGAAGTTTTCTGTGTGAGGATGGGTTCGGCCTCCTCTTGGTTACGAACGTGAAGAAGAAAGTAACGTATTTTTTTATTTTTTTATTATTTAATTATTTCATAACAATATATATCGTGTAACTTCTAATTAGCATATCTTTTGCATACGAGATCGGATCGACGCGCGGTTTTCTCCATTGCGTTCGTATCGAAATTCCTGACGTTATGGAGCTGGTTTGGCTGCATTCCGAGACTGTTCAAATTTGGGCCTTTATTTGGATTTTAAATCATCGATAAATCAATGGTGAGTGTTTATACGCTCACAATTGACTAAAATAACTTTTGTTAGTTAAATTTATATTCTGAAGTGATATGAAATTTATTGGCTGTTGTTTGGTAGGTTTAATTATCATCTGTCTTGATATATGAATTAATTGATAGAATTTAAATTGACCGTTAAAATAAATTTAAATTTAAATTGGCAGTATATTACTCGATATTGATAATTATAAAATTGTTGTGAATGTTATTGGCTTTATGGTTGATTGGTTGTGATGGATGCTATTGGTCGATATTGGTTGTTTATTTATTTTGATATATCATGCTATCATCATGTATATTGTTTATTGCATATAAAACTGTAAACTGAATCATTTCGAATAAATTAAGAAATAGGTTGAAATGATATACCTATGACATCTATTTGGATTGAAATGATACATGTCCATCCTTGAAATTAAAATTGAAATAATTATCCACTTGGCCATAGGTTAGAAAATTATATACGGACACTGGGTTGGTTAAATTAAATGATTTTAAAAGTTGTTTTGAAATTATTTAAATGAATTGATTTTAAGAATAAAATCCAATTTATGGAAATTGAATTATTTTGAATTGAAGCTCGAAATGTTGGAATTTAAACTTGGTAAATGAAATTGTTTAATTATTCGAAGTTTAGATTTTTAAGAAAAAGTTTGAAATACGGCGTAAATTTTCGAAAGTTGATTTGTTGTAAAAGATTGGACTTTTAATCGAACTCTGAATATTTCTAAGAAAATTTATATGAAATGATATTTCAAGTTGGAGGTTGGAATTGAAAATTAATTTGAAATTGAGATTTAATTAATTTGGAATTCAATTGAAATTCAAAGAAATTTGTGAATTGGACTAAATCGAAACTATTGAATTAAATTTGAAGATAAAATTGATCTGAATAGGATTTGAACTGAAATTGGTTTGGAATGTAATACTTAAATGAATTCTTGAAATCCGAATGTTAATCTAAGTTTATTGAATTGGAATTGTTCATAAAATTAAGTAAACTACTTAATACAGATGTTTAATTTGAAGTATATTCTAATTTGAATACGAAATGGTTTTAAAGCGAATCTTATATTCTTATATAAATATATGAGCTATTTTGAAATGTGAAATATTTAAAGTTTCGAAATATATTGAAAGTGAAATTGTTTATTTTGTGGTTCAAATATGTATTTGAAATTGATAATTTGAAATGGTTTATTGAGAAGCTGAATCGAGTTGAAATTGATGATTTGAAATTGGATTAAATTTTAAATTTTGGAATTCGAGTTTATGTGAATCGTTTTGTGGATATTGAGGCGAAAAATGATTTTGAAATCAAAATGAGATATTGAGGCGAAAAATGATTTTGAAATCGAAATGAGTTGAGGCGAAAAATGATTTTGAAATCGAAATGAGATATTGAGGCGAAAAATGATTTTGAAACGGAATCTGACATCTTGAATGGATATGATGATATTTGAAATGGATTTGATTTTTGAAGCGAATATGATATTTTGATATCAATTATGAATTGATTTTGAAATGTAAAAGAGCCATCGGTGTAATAATACGTAGTTATTAAAGAGACCGGGATCGGATATGGTCATACCCTCTTTCGATACCGAAAACCACTTAAATAACTAGTATACGCGGAGTGTTGATCCAGAACGAAGTGGATGGTTTGGTGAACGCGTTGACTGAAGAAAGAGAACGATATTGGATGACCCCTGACATGACTAAAACAAGAGCCGCGCCGGGCCATTGAGGTTCGCCACCTCTAGCGGACACACTTCTTCGTTACCATATCTATTGCTTTTGTGATTCGATTTGGGTGCACCCCTCGATTTGGGAGTGTTGTTTCGCGGTGTTGGGGTAGTAGCTGCTATGCCCAACATCAGTCCGGATCACGCAACTACTAGTATCCTAGTTGGTATTGCCTCATGTACCTTGTCATACTGATTATCCTATTCGCGACCACTACGATTTTGGTTTGTACCTTTAGTATATGGATTGCCCTCTGGTGACTTCCAGTTTTGGGAAAACTACGGTCTTGTATATGCTATTGGGAATGAAATGTGTTAAGGGTGGAATGGGCCATGGCTTAACGCTAGTTTGATATTTTACTTTATGATAGACATTATTGTATATAGCGTATTCTACTATATAGTAGATAGTTTAACGGATCCTTAGGAGATGGAAATCCCGAACATCTCTTAAGTTAATGCACGCACGTTAAACACTGGATAGGAGGTGTCTAAAACCCGTAAACATCTCCGACGCCGTCACACTCATATTTACTTATTCGATTTAACCTACATGAGATATTTTAGTCCTGACTCGAGTGTTTTGTCTTTTCATTACGCTCGGGTCAGCCTGAGCATTTCAAATTAGGTTGAAGGTATATTCTGGAGGACGAAGACGGAGTTTGGTATTACATCATTTGTATTCTACTACAGTATTATTTTTCCGCTGCATTGTTGTATTATCTCTGATATGTATGTAACTCTGATTTATGATGTATAATAATAATCAAATTTATTTATTTAACAGCTTCATGAACTATTATTTTATTATTATATCTTGTTCCTTCCGCTGCGAGATTCTGAGTTTGTTTCTATTCTTTCTTTTCTTTTCTTATTTAACCCCAATAACTATCTGTATTTTGGATTGTTTGAGTCGGCATGTGTGTATGTTTTGTCGACTTGAACGGTCAAAAATGCGGGCCGTTACACGTTTTTTAATGAATTTAACATTATTTATATACGTATATATATATACGTTAACAATCAAAACCCTAACCCATCATTTGCTCAGCCGCCACTATCCTAAACAACGGCCAGCAATTCATCTTCTTCCTCCACGTTTTTCTTCCAATCCACTCAATAATTTCAAAAACTTTCAACTAACAAAAGGAAGAGCACGCTGCGAACTACCGATTCAACGGTGATGATGGAGAATAGTGCAACGAATCAACGGGAAGATGGGTTTGAAGGGGCCGGCTTTGGCCACGTTTTTCTCCACCTAGGGACAACCGAGCTCGGTGATGTTCAGGGCGTGGGTGGCTCTGGTGATGAGCGTTCGAATGGCGGTAGTTTGATGAAGTTTCGTCGAGTGTGGAGGTGGTGGTTTGGAACTCTAGTAGGCGGCTTTGGTGGGTTTTGAACGTGAATAGCCTGGTAACATTTGGGGGAGATGATGAAAACAGCGGCCACGATCTTTCCTTCAGAAATCAACGGCCAGATTGAGGATGTTGGATTTTAAAATAAAATTTATATTGAAATTGATTTATGTAAATTGTATAAACTTAAAAATATGATAACTTCTTCATACGAGATCGAAAAAATGCAAAATCAGTTGCGTTGGAATCGTATTGACGAGAACTACGTGATGGAACTGAATTGAAAGTGATTGGAGTCAGTGAAAATTTCGGGTAAAATTAAACATCCGTTTAATTTTATTCGAAATAAAAGCTGGAACGGAATGGAAAGCAAGGTGGGAACTCCTCACTCAATCGAATGTTTTGTTTCGATTTAAATTTTAAATAGTTAGATTTAAAATTGCCTGATAGTGTGGATTGAATGATGATTGCTATTTATTGTGATAAATAGACATTATACGCCGTTATTAAGCGAAAGTTATTTATTAAAAACATATACCGCGATAATTTCACATTGAAGTGGAATTGGTATTATATATGTATATAGCAATATATATATTGGAATATGTATATATTGGAGTTGTTGATTTCCCGCATTGTATAGAGGATGAGACCCTATTGTGCCGCATAATAGCGGATAATATTTATAAATCCTATATACCGCGATAATTTCACATTGATGTGAAATTGGTATTGTGCTAACATCTGTGGATGCAGGGAAACAGGTTGGAGGGATCCAACTGGATTCCTCACCGTATTGATTTATTTACAGATATTGTGATATATTCTGTTATCATATGATGATATGTGATGTTTTGTTGTCGTGATTGATGATTGGTGCTGTTGCATCATCGGATCCATTTTTTAAGTTTGAAAATAACGATTTTGATTTATAAAGGATTTTAAAGTGATTTTTGAAAGTATACGTTTTATAGAACTGGTTTATTTAAATTGGGATTTTTGAATTATTATGAACGATTTATATAAAAGATGTACAAAATTGATATTTTATAAATTAAGAATACTGGAATTATAAAACGAGTTTTTATAAGTGTTAAAATCAAAATAATGGAATTCTAAAAGGAGTTCTGTTTATGTTGAAAATAAGGTTATAAATAAAATCTTATAAATAATAAGATTTATAATTTGTGAAGTTTTAAAAGAATGATTTTGTAAATAAATGGATTATAAGTTCTTAACTTATAATATGGACTTCCAGTATATAATTGAGTTATATAATTTGAATTGGATAATAAAGGAGATTTATATATCAAAGTTTTATAAATAGATTTGTAAATCCGAGAAACGACTTATTTTGATAAGTTAAGTTTATATAGCTTATTAAAGGAAGTATATTCACAATTTTGGACAGTGGATAATCCTTTAAATAAAATGTGTAGAAATGTTGAAATTGGATAACGAAGTATATTCACGATTTTGGACAGTGAATATATTATTAAATAAAATGGATATGTTTTGGAGAAGTGATATTACGAAATGAAGTAATTGTTTTAAAAAGATGTTTAAAACGTGTTAAGTATCGAAACATAGATTTCAACAGTTATTGTTGAAATAGACGTTTCGAGGAATAAGGAAATGGTGGACTATAACACTGTTGTTATAGTAAATGGTTTCCGAAAGGAAATGTTTTATATAGTATTGGGATTTATATATCTATCTAAATTTCGAATCCCTATACTAGTGATTTTGAGTTGTCGTAACAATGTTTTACGTAACATTCGTTTTGACTCAAATAAAGGTTTAAGAGAATGTTTCCTTAAAGAATAAATATATACTTAACTGGATTTAAGTATATCGAATATTTTCCAAATGCTGAAAATAAATAGATTTGTGAATTACTTATTATTAAATAAGTATGGAAATGTTTTCCAATATGAAGTGAAATGTTTGAGATTTATCTTTTTAAAGATAAATGGAAATTGAATATTAGAAATCGATTTGAAAATCGTATATCAGTGGATATTGGAAATTTAAATTCACTATGGAATTTATAAAGGAAAGGCGAATTTGTTTAAAAATAAACATTGATTTATTTTTGAGGTGTGGAAAATTATATATCTTGTAAAGATATTTTTGGAAGATAAATAATTTGGAAAATTATTTGGAATCTGATGATGTTGTGCAGACCTATTGATAGTTAAAAAACCGACTATCAATAATTACCTTGAATGGGTATTTGTTGTGATTTGCTTCAATTTGAATGCCACACTTATTTTTGAATAAGCGCTCACTATTCGGGTTAGCCGGGAAAGGACCTTTGTGTCATATAACCCATTCCGAATTTGTGATACGACGATATGGATTGTATTGAAGACCGGTGGTGAGACTGGGTATTTGTGAAAACGATAGGATGACCTATCGATTGTCTCTGCACCGTTAGCTACGGTATTGAGATTTCCTTTGTGATGGGAAGTTTTATCGGGATTGTGAATATCCGGATTTGCAAGGGCTTCTTTGGAAGTGCCTTCGGTTCTGTTCGAACCCGGAACATACTTGTATGGTTACATGTCTGACATTACATTTTGAGATGTAGAGCTGATTTCTTTCAAATACATTTCTGTTGGTGGCGGAGAATTTATTCTCTTAGCTTAACACCCTTCTTTGAGACGTACGAGCTCAGAGGTTATGTAGTTGAAATTTATCAGCGATATATTCCCAGTTTGCTAATGTGGCATGTTGAGTGTTGCTGTGATGATGATCATTCATTGATCATTTGTGATCAAAGCGTGGCTTTGTGAAAAAGCGTAGCTTTGTGGACGAGACTTCGTCAGGGCCTCACAACCCGGAAATGGTCGAAACAGGAATGTTGCGGCAAGGTTATGAGGGACGCGCCCTTTAGGGTATGTCATTTCCTTCTGGAACGGGGTGGTATCATGGTATGGAGCCCAGATACTTACTCATGTGGACACACCTTATTTATTATGTGTGATGTTGGGTACCGAGCGCTCGGATAAAGGTCCCAAAGGACCGGGTGATGACATATTCGTGAGTTACCTAGTTACAGGGGTAACCCGGCTTTGTTGGCAGAGAGTAGTTTGTCTCTCGGGACATCCAGCCAGAGGCGATCCCATTCGGCAGTAGGAAAGGAAGTTCCTTAGTCTGACCATTTGTTGGAAATCCAAAGAAACAATACGAACCTTTACGATTGCAATTGTATTACCTGCTATGGAATGTGGCGGTAACCTACTATTGAACATAGTAGCTATTGTAGGCATACGATACTGGTCGTATGTTGGCTAAGATTAATATTATACTTTCGAAATGTTTTCTGCACTATGCACTAATAATAATAATCCAATGATTGGCGTAGTAAGCATCTTTGACTATCATAAGAAGAAATCTCCTCCAATTCTGCGTTTGCATTGTGTGTGTGGCGGGAGGCCTTATGGTAGTTTCATTTTCCAAAAGCATTGCGAATAATTTCTACTTGCTTTGTTGTTGTTGTGATTTAAAAATAAACTGTTTTAGTTCTCACACCAGTCACCATGACTGACCTGGAGTTTATTGTTCCCTTCCTATACTCTGGGTGCCCACAAATTTCCACACAGGCAGTCTAGAGTTAGGTTATCAGGTCATTCTGGATTCAGGAGATGCTATGGAGCTCAAGTGGCGAGCTGGATGGCGAGACGTATCATCTATACTAAGTATTATTCCGCTGTGTATTCTGTATGAGGACAAGTTTATATAAATGTCCAGTGTGTTGTATATTGTCGTTGTAAACTCTGATGATGATGTAATATATAAAATGATATAGTTCTTCGATTTAAAGATTATTCATTTATCTATTATATGTTGTTCAGCTGCGAATGTGAGATTCTGATATTGTCTCTGTTTCTGTTGTTTCTTCTTTCTTTTTCTTCTGTTTTCTTCTACCTCTTCTTTTTCTTCATAACAATTCGGTTTTCCGGCATTCGATTGTTCGGCAGTTGATACAGTGAATGTATTAATGTCGATTTTCGAGCGACGAAAAATCGGGTTCATTACATTTGGTATCAGAGCATATGGTTAAGCGACAACCCTGCAATGTTGGGTGTTACTCATTAGAGATAGAGTCAGTAGTACTCTAGAATGATTTGAGTGTAATAATAGATATGAGCGCGTATTTGTTAGTGAATATAAAATTGTTTTATATTGTGATGATTGGTTTGTTGAGTGGTATATGGATTCTGGTCGGTATGGTCCGTACAACTCTATCGATAGGGATCTCTAAACACTTGTTCAGAATAATTCAGCACGATATTGTTTTAAATTGGGTAAATGAAATAATTTTACCTCGATTAAATTTTGTATATAAAGAAATAATTTTTCGGAAATTATTAAAGTGTAATGATTGATTGTTTGGTTGTTAAAATATAAATATATATATATAAGTTAATAAAAGTTGTTTGAATAAGTTAAATAAAACAACAATTGTAAAAGAATAAAGTGTATAAGCAAATGAATTATAATGTATGAAGTTATAATTAAAATGATTTACAATGGTAAAATAATCTTATATATAAGAAGTGAAATTTTATAAGTAAAAGATTTATAAATGTGATTTATAATCTGAAATAAAAATTCCAAGGAAGTGTTTGAAAGGATTTGATGTTTTGGAAAATTGTTTTGGAGAGATGAAAGCTCTAAACTCTTTTCAGTCGCTGGAAAATAATTCCGATGATGACCGCGGCATCACTGGTGTTCATTTTCGGGTTTCCAAAAGAGGAATTGCTGCCTGATTATTTTAAATGAAAAATGGTTGGAAAATTTGGATTTGGTTTTAGAAATTCAAAAGATAGATTGGAATTGATTACAAAATGGGTTTTGAAAGGTTGAAAAGACTCTGGAATCCTATTTAAAATATTTATGGGAATGATAAATGGGTTGATACTTATATAATTTGAATTTTGATATAATAAATTTAACTTAAGGATGGAGTTAAATTAAAGTAAGTATAAGTGAATCAATTGAATCTAAGCTGTAATTGTTAAATATAAGTAATCAAGTTTGAACTTATAATATGAGATAATAAATTTTGACTTTGGTAAAAGTTAAATAGAATTTGAATCTGAATTGGATTTATGAGTGGAAACTTAAGTTAATTTGAACAAATGATGTTTGAAATTGGAATATAACTTAAGTGATATTGAATGAAATTGATTTTGATATCAAAGTAAAATAATCAAGTGAATTAAATAAATATGAACTTGAGTTATATAAATGAAATTCAACCTTATTTGCAGAATGAATTAGCAATTGAATTAATGAATGGATGAAGGAATGTTAATCAATTTAATGTGAATGAATTGATATGAAACAATGGATGTAAGTGTTAATTCATTAAAAGCTAATGTTATTCGAAGTAGAATAATTGAATGGAAGTCAATTTAATATTAAACCAATTGGAATTAAAAATGTTGAACCAAACTGAATGTAAATTGAATTTATTTGGTTGTATTGAATATACATTGGATGTTATATGATTGTTGGTTGATTGTAGTATAATTCATTAGTGTTAATGAAATTGAATAAATGGAATTGGAAGCTATGTAATTTGATTTAAATGGAAGGTGAAGTAAATTTAAATAGAAATTGATTTGAATTGAAAGTGAACCAACTTGAATGTAAATTAGTGAATGTAAACTAATTGAAAACGAATAATTGAATGTCATTGTACGTGAATTGGTTGTAAACAATTACAAGTGATATTGAAATTTTATAAGTGCTTATAAAACTTGTTTAGTATGCATTTCCTTTAATATGCATGTGTTGTAATTATTTATAAGAGTAAAATTGTTAATAACTTTATATATTTGTCACTTACATATTTAAATTGAGTAAGTACAGGTGCGGTGGCTACCGTTCGGTTGGTTTGGTTGCGCTAAAATGCTAAATAAATAACTGCTTTGCTTAAAAATGCTAAAAATGTACGCCTACGCAATAAAAATAGGAAATATGAACTGTTTTTCTGCTTTTCCGACCGGGTGGGTTGATGTATACATATTTATGTCAATTGTGATCCTACTACGATCGAACCGCGCAAAGGAGACGCTGGCAAATTTTTCTGAAAATTTAAGGCGTTAGAAAAATTTTGAAAATTTTGGAAAATTTTTGTTAATGAAAGTTGATTTCTAAATTGTAATGAAAATATACGAATTGAACTAGAAAATGGAAACCATTGTTTTGGTTGAAGTCAAAGGTTTTGAAAAAGGTGAATATAAAATTTTCACGAAATGGATTTCTGAAAAGTTAATGGATTTTGTGAATTCTTCTTACTTGGTAATTTCGAGGACGAAATTCTTTTAAGGGGGGAAGTTTGTAACGACCCAGAATTTCTGATATTTGAAATTCGAATATTTAATTGATTTTCAATATTAACAAGTGTAATTGATTAAGTCGAATAATTTAAAATTCTAATATCTGGATTTAATTGGATAATTAAATCGATAATTTAATAGTTGAAATTCCAGAAATAATTGAAATCTGGATTAAATGTGACTGAAAATGATTTATAAAGTTATATTAAATCATATTGAAGTTATATTGATGTTATAGAACTTTTAAAATTGAACTAAGAGTTAATCTGTGAAAATTGAATATTTTAATATTTAATCGACTAGTGAAATTAGCCATTTTTGGGACAGTCTCAGAATTGGATGAAACTAGTTCCATTGGATCCGTAATAGTTTGTTATTATCGGATTTCAATTTTTGTAGCAATCGGAGTTGTCGTTTGACTGTGGTAGCTCGAAACGCATCGAAATTGTTTTAATATTTATTTGGCGAGTTAAAAATAGTCATTTTTCAAAAAGTCTTGGATTTCGACGAAACTAGTTTCATCGGATCCGTAATGTGATATTATTATACGGTTTCAAATTTCGTGTTAATCGGATGTACAGTTTGTCCGGGGCAAGCCAAAACGCATCGAAATCGGTTTGAATCGGTTTAATTTAAAATTGATCATTTTTCTCCATATCTCACACAGATGACCGAATTAGCTCCCGAAACCTATTCCATTGTGTTCAGAACGCGGGGTAAACCTTTCGAACGCCAGGCGGCACGTGTGATTTGGAGATCGTTTGGAAAAGTTGTTTTTTAATGAATTTAACATTATTTATATACGTATATATATACGTTAACAATCAAAACCCTAACCCATCATTTGCTCAGCCGCCACTATCCTAAACAACGGCCAGCAATTCATCTTCTTCCTCCACGTTTTTCTTCCAATCCACTCAATAATTTCAAAAACTTTCAACTAACAAAAGGAAGAGCACGCTGCGAACTACCGATTCAACGGTGATGATGGAGAATAGTGCAACGAATCAACGGGAAAATGGGTTTGAAGGGGCCGGCTTTGGCCACATTTTTCTCCACCTAGGGACGACCGAGCTCGGTGATGTTCAGAGCATGGGTGGCTCTGGTGATGAGCGTTCGAATGGCGGTAGTTTGATGAAGTTTCGTCGAGTGTGGAGGTGGTGGTTTGGAACCCTAGTAGGCGGCTTTGGTGGGTTTCGAACGTGAATAGCCTGGTAACATTTGGGGGAGATGATGAAAATAGCGGCCACGATCTTTCCTTCAAAAATCAACGGCCAGATTGAGGATGTAGGATTTTAAAATAAAATTTATATTGAAATTAATTTATATAAATTGTATAAACTTTAAAATATGATAACTTCTTCATACGAGATCGAAAAAATGCAAAATCAGTTGCGTTGGAATCGTATTGACGAGCACTACGCGATGGAACTGAATTGGAAGTGATTGGAGTCAGTGAAAATTTTGGGTAAAATTAAACATCCGTTTAATTTTATTCGAAATAAAAGCTGGAACGGAATGGAAAGCAAGGTGAGAACTCCTCACTCAATCGAATGTTTTGTTTCGATTTAAATTTTAAATAGTTAGATTTAAAATTGCTTGATTGTGTGGGTTGAATGATGATTGCTATTTATTGTGATAAATAGACATTATACGCCGTTATTAAGCGGAGGTTATTTATTGAAAACATATACCGCGATAATTTCACATTGAAGTGGAATTGGTATTATATATGTTTATAGCAATATATATATATTGGAATATGTATATATTGGAGTTGTTGATTTCCCGCATTGTATAGCGGATGAGACCCTATTGCACCGCATAATAGCGCATAATATTTATAAATCCCATATACCGCGATAATTTCACATTGATGTGAAATTGGTAGTGTGCTAACATCTGTGGATGCAGGGAAACAGGTTGGAGGGATCCAACTGGATTCCTCACCGTATTGATTTATTTACAGATATTGTGATTTATTCTGTTATCATATGATGATATGTGATGTTTTGTTGTCGTGATTGATGATTGCTGCTGTTTCATCATCGGATCCATTTTTGAAGTTTGAAAATAACGATTTTGATTTATAAAGGATTTTAAAGTGATTTTTGAAAGTATACGTTTTATAGAACTGGTTTATTTAAATTGGGATTTTTGAATTATTATGAACGATTTATATAAAAGATGTTTTAAAGGAAGTATATTCACAATTTTGGACAGTGGATAATCCTTTAAATAAAATGTGTAGAAATGTTGAAATTGGATAACGAAGTATATTCACGATTTTGGACAGTGAATATATTATTAAATAAAATGGATATGTTTTGGAGAAGTGATATTACGAAATGAAGTAATTGTTTTAAAAAGAAGTTTTAAAACGTGTTAAGTATCGAAACATAGATTTCAACAGTTATTGTTGAAATAGACGTTTCGAGGAATAAGGAAATGGTGGACTATAACACTATTGTTATAGTAAATGGTTTCCAAAAGGAAATGTTTTATATAGTATTGGGATTTATATATCTATCTAAACTTCGAATCCCTATACTAGTGATTTTGAGTTGTCATAACAATGTTTTACATAACATTCGTTTTGACTCAAATAAAGGTTTAAGAGAATGTTTCCTTAAAGAATAAATATATACTTAACTGGATTTAAGTATATCGAATATTTTCCAAATGCTGAAAATAAATAGATTTGTGAATTACTTATTATTAAATAAGTATGTAAATGTTTTCCAATATGAAGTGAAATGTTTGAGATTTTATCTTTTTAAAGATAAATGGAAATTGAATATTAGAAATCAATTTGAAAATCGTATATCAGTGGATATTGGAAATTTAAATTCACTATGGAATTTAAAAAGGAAAGGGGAATTTGTTTAAAAATAAACATTGATTTATTTTTAAAGAGTGGAAAATTATATATCTTGTAAAGATATTTTTGGAAGATAAATAATTTGGAAAATTATTTGGAATCTGATGATGCTGTGCAGACCTATTGATAGTTAAATAACCGATTATCAATAATTACCTTGAATGGGTATTTGTTGTGATTTGCTTAAATTTGAATGCCACACTTATTTTTGAATAAGCGCTCACTATTCGGGTTAGCCGGGAAAGGACCTTTGTGTCATATAACCCATTCCGAATTTGTGATACGACGATATGGATCGTATTGAAGACCGGTGGTGAAGACCAGGTATTTGTGAAAACGATAGGATGACCTATCGATTGTCTCTGCACCGTTAGCTACGGTATTGAGATTTCCTTTGTGATGGGAAGTTTTATCGGGATTGTGAATATCCGGATTTGCAAGGGCTTCTTTGGAAGTGCCTTCGGTTCTGTTCGAACCCGGAACATACTTGTATGGTTACATGTCTGACAATACATTTTGAGATGTAGAGCTGATTTCTTTCAAATACATTTCTGTTGGTGGCGGAGAATTTATTCTCTTAGCTTAACACCCTTCTCTGAGACGTACAAGCTCAGAGGTTATGTAGTTGAAATTTATCAGCGATATATTCCCAATTTGGTAATGTGGCATGCTGAGTGTTGCTTTGATGATGATCATTCATTGATCATTTGTGATCAAAGCGTGGCTTTGTGAAATAGCATAGCTTTGTGGACGAGACTTCGTCAGGGCCTCACAACCCGGAAATGGTCGAAACAGGAATGTTGCGGCAAGGTTATGAGGGTCGCGCCCTTTAGGGTATGTCATTTCCTTCTGGAAAGGGGTGGTATCATGGTATGGAGCCCAGATACTTACTCATGTGGACACACCTTATTTATTATGTGTGATGTTGGTTACCGAGTGCTCGGATAAAAGTCCCAAAGGATCGGGTGATGACATATTCATGAGTTACCTAGTTACAGGGGTAACCTAGCTTTGTTGGCAGAGAGAAGTTTGTCTCTCGGGACGTCCAACCAGAGGCGATCCCATTCGGCAGTAGGAAAGGAAGTTCCTTAGCCTGACCATTTGTTGGAAATCCAAAGAAACAATACGAACCTTTACGATTGCAATTGTATTACCTGCTATGGAATGTGGCGGTAACCTGCTATTGAACATAGTAGCTATAGTAGGCATACGATACTGGTCGTATGTTGGCTAAGATTAATATTATACTTTCGAAATGTTTTCTGCACTATGCACTAATAATAATAATCCAATGATTGGCGTAGTAATCATCTTTGACTATCATAAGAAGAAATCTCCTCCAATTATGCGTTTGCATTGTGTGTGTGGCGGGAGGTCTTATGGTAGTTTCATTTTCCAAAAGTATTGCGAATAATTTCTACTTGCTTTGTTGTTGTTGTGATTTAAAAATAAACTGTTTTAGTTCTCACACCAGTCACCATGACTGACCTGGAGTTTATTGTTCCCTTCCTAAACTCTGGGTGCCCACAAATTTCCACACGGACAGTCTAGAGTTAGGTTATCAGGTCATTCTGGATTCAGGAGATGCTATGGAGCTCAAGTGGCGAGCTGGATGGCGAGACGTATCATCTATACTAAGTATTATTCCTCTATGTATTCTGTATGATGACAAGTTTATATAACTGTCCAGTGTGTTGTATATTGTCGTTGTAAACTCTGATGATGATGTAATATATAAAATGATATAGTTCTTCGATTTAAAGATTATTCATTTATCTATTATATGTTGTTCAGCTGCGAATGTGAGATTCTGATATTGTCTCTGTTTCTGTTGTTTCTTCTTTCTTTTTCTTCTGTTTTCTTCTACCTCTTCTTTTTCTTCGTAACAATTCGGTTTTCCGGCATTCGATTGTTCGGCAGTTGATACAGTGAATGTATTAATGTCGATTTTCGAGCGACGAAAAATCGGGTTCGTTACACCAGTCATGTGTCTAGAACATCCACTATCGAGTATCCATTTATTCTTTTTGACCTGCACAATTTGTCCATTGTGGATTGATTCCTCAACACCCATAAAACATGTTTCCTGCACATCATAAAGATTTTGTAGACAACTTGAATTTGTATATAGATTATATGCAGACTCATGATGCAATGGTGATTTGAATATTTCTAAACTAGTATTAACAAGTTTTTCAAATATAGCCATTTTAAAAAAATTCAAAATTCATATTATGAAACTTTGAAATCCTTACTCTGATACCAAATGTGAGAAATGCGGATTATGGATCTTAAGGCTAGAATAAACAGTAGAGGGGGGGGTGAATAATGGTTTAAGAATTTACTAATTCTTTTTGAGTTTATATTAATTTGAACACAAATGTATGCAATTTTCAGACACAAATATAATCACAAAATCAAACACAGATGCAAATATAAAGTAAAAGCAGTAAAGGAAAGAACACACCGGATTTTATACTGGTTCGGAGTTACCCTACATCCAGTCCCGCAACGCAAGTACAGATTTCCTTTCAAAATCAATTCTTACAATTACAACCTCGATTTGAAGGCCATGAGGTACACCACTCCAAATTCACAATCCTCTGGGTAGAGATACTTGATTTTACGGGCCACAAGTTCACCCAATTGATTTCCTAGGCTACAATCACACCTTCTCTCACTTGATTGATTTTCCAGGCTACAATCAAACCTTTTCTCGCTCGATTGATTACAAAGAAGCCTATAACTCTGAATAGCACTGGGATCTTGTTGAGATATTGATAGAGAATCAAACCAAAGATGATCTAGTTAGATTCAATGGTGATTTCGGCAGAGTAATAGTAAAAATGTATATAAAGAAATGTGGAAGAAGAAGAGGAGTGAAATCAGAAAAATTATGAACATAAATTCGGTTAAAACATCCCCTATTTATAGTAGAACAACAGCCATGTCCATTCGGGAAAGGATATGACGAATAGACACTTTCTTTGAAATTCAAACTTTTGGAATCAACTGCCATCATGTCGACATGGGTATCTAGGGGTTGTCGACATGCCTAAGGTATTTTTGATAATTTGTTTTTCTTTTGAAAATAATTTCTATCTTATATTAAAACTATTTTAAACTTTATAAATATACTATAGTTAAAATACATAAATAAGTATAGAGAATAATATTTTGGTATATATAAAATTTTACTATAATTTCATATTTAAATCTGAAATATAAATATTAAAAGTTAAGTATATTATAATTAAAGATAGTTTAAAACCAAGGATAATTTTGATATTGAAAATAAAGATTATTTTAAGGCTAAAAGTATTTAAAACCAGGATATATGTTTTTGATTTAAAAAGGAAGATTTTGAAATCATTTTGAAAATAAGATATAATTTTGTAAAACATTTGAATAAAAGTTAGTGGATACAAAACAATGTTCCACTAGATTTTTCATAGGTTCCATCCTACTTAGGGTTCCATCCCTTTAACAGGCTCGAAGTGGATTCCATTCCACGAATAAAATGGATTTTAAGATGTCATTGCTTTTCTAGGAGTTTTAACATAATTCTAGACTCGATACTTGTCTTGTACTATTGATATCTTGAACTCTTGATATCTTGATACTCATGTGTCTTGAATCTTGATGTCTTCGATCTTGAGTCTCTATACTGTACAGTCTTCATTCTCAGTACTTGCATGTTTATATCCTGCATATACATATATATCTAAACTATAATGTTAGTATTTATATTTTTTAACAAGTCCTAAGGTTGTTGTTATCAAAACCATTCTTTTCAAGGACTAACATCATATTCATGTGCTTCTGATATTTGGATACCATTAACACTACCGTATTTGGTCACCGGAAGTTAATACTATGGATGATGCCGCATCTGCAGTGCTTAGCTTCGAGCCCCAAATAGGTGATGTTACAACTTGGTATCTGAGCATAGGTTTATGAAAAACTTTAAAATAAAAATGGTTTTTGAAAACATAATCCTAAGGAATTAGAGATAAGATCGGGGTATGGGATAACGCTATAGTAACGTACTTGTATTTTCTATATATAAGTATATGCTATATCTCTATTCTCCTATTTCTCTTAGGCCATTCTTCTGTATCTCAGAGGCTTGAATACAGATATGGATGCTAGAATTGGAAGAGTTAACCTTGTAGGTGGAAGCACCATGACAAATGGAAATGCCAAACCAAATACTAGGGGAAACCTAAGTCAGGCACAAGCTAGAAATGTGAGTGCTGGAGTCCCGTAAGTTGATATGGAAGCTATGTATCAGTTTTTTGTGGAAATGATGCAGACGGGTGTTACTGCCAAAGTAGTTGGTGGAGGAGTTCAGGAAGCCATGGTGGTCAACAATTATGCTATCTTGAGAAGAGATTATGTTAGGCTTGGAGGGAAGCCATTTATCGGAACTGAAGATGCTATTGAGGTGGAGAACTGGTGGCTGCATTATGAGATGAACTTTATAGACTTGGGGCTCAATGATGAGCAGAAGAGGAGGCTTGCTTCGAGACAACTTCTGGGAGCAGCTTTATTCTGGTGGATTAGTATGATAGTTAGAGTGGATGAAGAAACGATGACATAGGCTAAGTTTAGGAGTAGGTTCGAGGAGAGGTTCATGTCTGTGATGGCGAAGTCTACCTTGATCCAAAAGTTTGCTGAGGTGGAACAAGGGGAGATGACCGTGTTGGAGTATGCTAGAAGGTTTGAGGAGATGGCTAGGTATGGACATGCCACTATGGATACCGTGATGAAGAAAAATATGAAGTTCATAAGCGGGTTGATGCCTGAGTTGCAAGGCCTACATTGCCTCATATTAGGGATCCTTGTGATGTTGTAGTAGAGATGGCATTGAGGCATGACGAGGTACTTACTGTAGGATCGTTTTCACCCTAGAGGGTGGTGAATAGGGTGATACTAAATATTAATGCGGAAATAAAAAATAAAAACAGAAACAGAAAACAAAGCAGAAAAGATCACACCCAGTTTTACCCAGCCTCGGCAATAACTTGTCTACATGCTGCCCCCAAGGTTTATACTAGAAATTAGGTAATCATACGCTTAAAAACACATGTAAACTCGCGACACCCGCTAACTCGATTAACCTAACTCTAAGCTCAAAACCCTACCACAACTCAGCCATTGAGTTGCGAATTCTCAAACTATGCCCCTTAGTTTGTACCTAGTTACACATCTAGAAATTTACAAAATTCTAAAATAAAAAGTTACAAATAAAAAACAAAACCCTATTTTAAAATTTAAGCCCAAAACAAATAAACAATGACCGACCAAAAATAAAACTCTCCCATTTTCTTTTGTTAGTGAAATGTCTTTGGCCGTTCTTTTTATCCTTCTTCTGTAATTAGGGCTTCCTTCAAAATTGAAGATGCCGATTCAATTAATCGAATTGCGGTGATGATTTTACTTTGAATTGCTTCATCGATCGATTTCCTGGCTTTGATAGTTCCCGGCTGCTTCAATTGTGTCGAACTCTACTGGTATGAAATTGGTATGTGATTTTGCCCTTTTCGATTTTGATTAATCTCGACTTCTATGATTCGAGTTTTGGATTTGTTTTTTCTCTAAGTATGCTCTCTATTTTGCTTGAACTCGAACTCGAATGATTTTTTGCCAATGATGATATTGGGTTTAAATAGGGATAAAATCCTTAAATTTCGATTGGTATATTTGGATTTGAATTCTTCAATATTCTAGTTTCTGCATTGATTTGTAATCGAACGATCGTGTGATTCTTGACTCGTTCATTTTATCATCGGTTGAATCTGATTCTGATATATTTGTATTTGCTCCTATGACTTGTTCATCGTTCGCTGACCTCTTGATATCTGACTTGTTCTTTGGTTTACTTCATCATCCTTTGATTGTATATGTTTAAATATATTTGAATTTTTTAATTCTTCACTGCCAACAACTTGTTCAACTGCGACCTTTTCTACTCCTTCACTTTCATCGAACTAGTACTTATGATTTTTTTGAACACTGCCTTGTAGTCTCCTCTATTGCATATGTTTGCTCCAATTTTTGCTGGTCATCTCCATGTAGATACATACGTATATCTATGTATATATGCGTGTGATGGCTATTCTCTGTCCACTGTGCTAGTTGCTGTCGAATTCCATATTCATTTCCCTGTATTCCATTCATTGTTTGCTAGGTTACCCTATGTTGCTTTCATAGCTGAATTGAAACATGCTCCAATGTATATTTGTACTATATGTTTAAACTTAACTTGCATATGAGCTTGTGCATGTTGAAATGTATACTTGTTTGGTTGGAGTCTAGTCCACTTTTGTCCATGGTTTGTTGCACTGATGTTCTGGTCTGTTTGCAGCTTCCTGTGTACATTGATTTAGAGAACTCAACATGTTGTTTTGGTGTTGGTTGGAATGTTATTATGTTCATGCCTTTACGGTGTTTACCACTTCTGTCATGTTATTGATCTGGACTTGGAGTTTCTTGCATTGCCTTGTACTAGTTTGAACATGATGTTTTGCACTGTGATCTCGCTTCGAGTTAAATTGTTGTCTCCATGTATATACATATACATACATGTATGTATATATGTGTGTGCTTCATTTTGCCTTTGTACATTTTGTGGTATGCACTTTGTATATGTCTTGTTCCACAAGAGTCTGTCTGATGTGTTGCCCTGGTCTGGTCTGTGTTGTTTTGATTTGAAGTGGTTTCACATGTTGTTTGATTGTATGTTGTTTTGATATTCATGTGTATTCATTTGTGTCTGAAGCTTTTACTTAGTTCCTAACATCCATGCTGGTCTTCATGTTGTACGTTGGTTGAGTCTTCATGCTCCAATGTGTACATGTCATTGTTCCGGTCTTGTCTGGTTATATGGGGATGTAGTCTTCATTGATCTGGTCTTCATGTTGCATTGTGTCTGATCTGGTCTGGTCGTATGGTTGCACATGTTGGTTGAACCTAAGCCTGTGTGGTTCCATATGAAGTCTAGTTACATTCATGGTAAATTTTTGGTCGAGGCTTCATGTGTTACCTGCTCCTTTGTACATGTCTGGTTCCTTTTATTTATCCATGTTGAACTGTTCTATGAAGTCGGGTTGCATTTGAAGTCTGTTGTGTCTTCATATAAGTCTGGTTGTAGACATGTTCATAAGACTTTGCATTGCACTTGACCGATTCCCGAGATGCTGATCTATTCTTGTTGCCTTTGTTATTGAATCCATGTTCAAGTTGACTGGTTTGATATGATGTCAAGTTGTAATTTGCATTTGCACTTAAGTTGAATCCAGTCTAGGCTTTGGTTTGACTTTGTGCTCGCCTGTCTCTGCTATTTTAGCAAACAAGTGTATATTGGTATGCATGACCTTGTGGCATGTACAGCGATACACTGTGCATGTCACAAGTTGTTCGTGTAAGATGAATTAAAAGAATGATGACGAACAACCCAAATAACCGATGCAAACAATATTTTCAAACACACACTTCATTTTACATTAAAAAATATTTCTTTTCCAAATTTAATGCGTCAGTGTTTATTTTGCAAATTGTTCAGATGCTGGATACAGGTTGGAACAGAGTTGAAGATCAAATATGAGTATTGAGTGAATTATGTAGTGAGGTAAACATGTATGAAAAATTGTATAGTAAAAATTGTGTTGTAATTTAAACTTGTATATTGAGAGCTTAAATTTGTACTATTTGAATTTGGAATAAAATATTTGTTGGAATAAAATATTTGTTTAAATAAGAATTGTGAGTTATTTATTTTATTCAACAAATATTTAATTAATTTTGTGACAAAATAAAATAGTACAATAACAAATACATTTAAACGAATATATATATATATATATATATATTTATTATCATCAAACAAAAATCATTGGATATTGTATTCTACAATCTCCCCCTTTTGATGATAAGAACATATATTAAGATTTTGACTCTATTAAACGTATTTGACCTTGATAAATTCTATTAGCTCCCCCTATTTGAATACCACCCCTACAACAAAGCTTACCCTTCACATATGCATGAAAAATATGCAAATAAAATAAAAAACAAATGCAATGAGCCTAGATGAGAATATGTGAAAATAAAAAATATGACTTATTTGCCAAAATCTTAACTTTTCTCCCCCTTTTGTTATCAGCAACAGAGTAACAGTGTTTGATAAGAGTGAGTAAAGTGATAGACATTAATACCTAATCGAGTATAAATATTAAATTTCAATAAAAAATCAAACAAAAATCATAAATGCTCTGTTAGGCGCGTATTCCATTTTAGAGTGATATGGGTGATGTCGGTATAGAAATCATGTAGTTGTGTCTATTTGTAGTATATTTATAACAGGAATTTAAATACTTACTAACCATGCATAACCGTTAGGATTTTTAAATGAGATTAGTAGTATTCCCAATTTTTATTAAAAAATGAATTCCAAGCATCTTCTAACCACGCATAACCGTGATGACTTTTAAATGGGGTTAGAATCAACTCGCCTATTTCAACCAATTTTGATATGTGTTCCATACATGCATAACCATGAGGATTTTTACATGAGCATGAAAGCACATAACCAAAGATTCCAAGTAGTTCACCCATGCATAACCGTGAGGACTCTTAAATGAGTGAGTACTTTTGGATGATTTTATTGCTAATTAATTTAAAAAAATGAATACTTTCCGGTTTAATTACCACATTTTGACATACTATATTGGATTTTGACGAGTGATTGTCTTAGAATTATGATAGGAATAGAGATGGTCATTGAACTTTTACCAACCAAAGTTATTACAAATTTTGTTTAAATTTATAAAGAAATTTACTATAGATACTATCTCAAGTCATAATGTATAATTAATATCAACACTCATCACTTTTTCAGTCACTATTTATCTTTTCGATAATCAACAGGGAATCAGATTAGTTAACATAGGCATTTAATATCAAATCAAAAAAGATAAAATCAAATTTCTAAAATGCCTAAACTGATATGAAGTCGGCCAAAAATATTTTCTGGAAGGGGTTTTGTAAAAATGTCTGCTATTTGAAAATCAGTTGAAATGAAATTTATGCAGATATTTTCTTTGGAAATGTGATGCAACTAACGAATGTCCCAACATAAAACACATTCCACTAGTACTTTTTCTGTCAACTAGACTACCAGCATAATCTGCATCTGAATACCCTTTTAACTCAAAGTTATCATTAGTTGGATACCATAGACCAAAGCGTGGGTGTGCAACAGATACATTATAATCCTTTTTACGGCTTTTAAATGAGATTCTTCAAGATTTGATTGAAACTGTGTACATAAACAAACAGAGAAC
Organism: Allium fistulosum; assembly: GCA_030737815.1. Lineage (NCBI taxonomy): Eukaryota > Viridiplantae > Streptophyta > Magnoliopsida > Asparagales > Amaryllidaceae > Allium > Allium fistulosum. The sequence continues at coordinate 1,230,567,507 of CM060903.1, forward strand.
ATAATGTCTGGTCTAGAACCAATAAGATAAACTAGTATACCCACATGTATCTAGAGTAATCATCAACCAATACAAGACAATATCTCTTACCACCTAAGCTTGCAATATCGTTAGGTCCAAATAGATCCATATGAACTAGTTCAAGGAATCTAGAAGTACTTACAGTGTTCTTGGCATGAAAAGATGATTTTTTAAATTTTCCCAGTTGATCACTGCCTGATTGAAATCAAATTATGGTGCAGATTTTCAACATATAATACATCGTTGTTGCCCATTGTGACTATGCCACCTTTGTATTTCTGTAGGTTAAGGAATTTTGATTTGTCGCTCATCATGTGCCTAGAACAACTAGAATCCAAGTACCATTCTTGCGTTCCTTAGCCTACCAACACACCTACACGAGGAAAGATTTTGGTGACCTATTTGTTTTTAAAGGTCCATGATTGTTAGTGATAGAAAATTTTGAAAAACACATTTGCGTAGAACCAAAACAGTTTTTGTTTGTTCCTTTTGACACCCAGATTTGTTTGACTTCAAGGGATTTTACATTCGTGCCTTTAGGAACCCAAATTGGTATGGTTTTCGTGTGTTTTGGTCTAAACCAGCAAATGTTTTGATTGTGTCCAATTTTTTCACAAATTGTGCACTTAGAGTTGACATGATTAATTTCACTTCTACCCTTTTTAGATTGAGTATACCCAAGTCCTTGTCTAACAGTATTAACAGTTTGGTTCCCTAATAGCATATTTAGTGATCTTTCTCCTGAAAAACACAGATTTGCTTTTTCACTCTCACTACCAGTGCTTTCATCATTATCTTCATCACTTTCATCCCGAGTTGCTGCAAAACTTCTCCTTTTCTGTTTCTTTCCTTTGCTGAATCGATTTTGAGGACAATTTGGCTTGATATGACCAGGTTTATTGCAATGGTGACAAATCACCTCGTGCTTTTCTGAGTTGTCTAGAACTTTGACGATTCCGCTCTTTAGTTGTTGATTTAGGGTTTGATTACCATATTTGCGGTTCCACCTTCTGAATCGCTTTATTATCGGTGCCAGTTCAGCTGCTCCATCATCATCATCTTCACTTTCCATTGTTCCTTTGAGAGCTATTGATTTCTTTCGCGTATCACCTCCTTCATGTTCTTCCTTGAATTTGATTTCTAGCTCATAAGTGGTGAGATTTCTGAGGAGTTCTTCAACTTTAACTTGTTTCAGATCCTTTGATTCTTGGATAGCAGTCACTTTTGCTTCAAAAATTTGTGGAAGAATTCTGAAGATTTTACGGACTATTTCTAGTTTTGTGTATGGTTTTCCAAGGGATTTTGATTTGTATACTAGATTAGAAATTCATCCATACATTTCTTTGACACTTTCTTCCTTTGCCATTGTGAAGTTCTCATACTCACTACTAAGCATGGCAAGGCGAGATTCTTTGACCTGGAAGGTTCCTTTATGAGTCACTTCAAGCGTGTGCCAGATTTCCCGTGCAGTTAGACAATGCGAGACACGATTAAATTCAATTTGATCTAATGAGCAGATAATATAATCCATAGCCTTAGCGTTAGCAGTTTGCAGTTTATTTTCAAGATCTGTCCATTGATCCATCGGTTTTTCAACTTCTTGATTACCTACCATTACTGTTGTTGTGCTATATCTTGTTTCAACGATATTCCATTCCTCTATGGTTTTCAAAAAAAATTTCATTCTATTTTTCCAGTATGCATATTCACCATTGAACATGGGTGGTCTAACTATAGACTGACCCTCAGCAAAAGCATTACTAAAAGAAGCAATTGAAAGAAAAAGTCAAAAAAATTTAACAAAAAAATTGGTTTTTGTTCCTAGCTCTGATACCACTTGTAGGATTGTTTTCACCCTAGATGGGGGTGAATAGGGTGACACTAAATATTAATACGGAAATACAAAATAAAAACAGAGACATAAAGCAAAGCAGAAAAGATCACACACAGTTTTACCCATCTTTGGCTATAACCTGCCTACGTGCTTCCCCCAAGGTTTCTGCTAGAAACTAGGTAATCAGACGCTTACAAACATATGTAAACTCGTGACACCCGCTAACTCGATTAACATAACTTTAAGCTCAAAACCCTGCCACAACTCAGCCACTGAGTTGTGAATTCTCAAACTACGCCCTGTAGTCTGTACCTAGTTACACAACTAGAAATTTACAAAATTTTAAAATAAAACATTACAAATAAAAAACAAAACCATATTTTAAAATTTAAGCCCAAAACAAATAAACAAAGACCGGCCCAAAGTAAAACTCTCCCCTTTTCTTTTGTTAGTGAAATGTCTTTGGCCGTTCTTATTATCCTTCTTCAGTAATTAGGACTTCGTTCAAAATTGAAGATGCCGATTCAATTAATCTATTTGCGGTGATGATTTTACTTTGCATCGCTTCATCAATCGATTTCCTGGCTTTGATAGTTCACTGCTGCTTCAATTGTGTCGAGCTCGACTGGTATGAAATTGGTATGTGATTTTGCCCCTTTTCGATTTTGATTACGCTCGACTTCTATGATTCGAGTTTTGGATTTGTTTTTTTCTAAGTATGCTCTCTGTTTTGCTTGAACTCGAACTTGAATGATTTTTTGTCGATGATGATAATGGGTTTAAATAGGGATAAAATCCCTAAATTTTGATTTGTATATTTGGATTTGAATTCTTCGATATTCTAGTTTCTGCATTGATTTGTAATCGAATGATCGTGTGATTCTTGACTCGTTCATTTTATCATCGTTGAATATGTTTTCGATATATTTGTATTTGCTCCTATGACTTTTTCATCATTCGCTGACCTACTGATATCTGACTTGTTCATTGGTTGAATTCATCATCCTTCGATTATATATGTTTAAATATATTTGAATTTGTTAATTCTTTACTGCCAACAACTTGTTCAACTACAACCTTTTCTACTCCTTGACTTTCAACGAACTACTACTTATGATTTTTTGAACACTGCCTTGTAGTCTCCTCTGTTGCATATGTTTTCTCCAATGTTTGCTGGTCATCTCCATGTAGATACATACATATATGTATGTTTATATGTGTGTGATGGCTATGCTCTGTCCACTGTGCTAGTTGTTGTCGAATTCCATATTCATTTCCTTGTGTTCCATTCACTGTTTGCTGCGTTACCCTATGTTGCCTTCATACCTGAACTGATACATGCTCCAATGTATACTTGTACTATATGTTTAAACTTAACTTGCATATGAGCTTGTACATGTTGAAATGTATACCGTTTGGTTGGAGTCTGGTGCACTTTTGTCCATGGTTTGTTGCACTGATGTTCTGGTCTGTTTACAACTTCATGTGTACATTGATTTAGAGAACTCAATATGTTGTTTTGGTGTTGGTTGGAATGTTATTGTGTTCATGCCTTTGTTGTGTTCACCACTACTGTCAGGTTACTGATCTGGACTTGGAGTCTCTTGCATTGCCTTGTACTAGTTTGAACATGATTTTTTGAACCGTGATCTTGCTTCGAGTTAAATTGTGTTCTCCATGTATATACATATATACATACATATATGTATATATGTGTGTGCTTCATTTTGCTTTTGTACATTTTGTGGTCTGCACTTTGTATATGTCTTGTTCCACTTGAGTCTGTCTGGTGCACTGCCCTGGTCTAGTCTGTGTTGTTTTGATTTAAAGTGGTTCCACATGTTGTTTGATTGTATGTTGTTTTGATCTTCAAATCTCAAATCCTTAATCTCAAAGCAAAGGTGAATAATAACTACATCTCATATTTTCTATTGCTTTCAGTTTTAAGGTTAAACCCGAATTATTTGCAAGGTTATGCCATGTTTTTGAATGATTAATTGTTTATATATGCTTGTTGATGAATCATGCTTATTCCTATAGGTTTTATGATATGTTTTAATGTGAAAACCCTATTAAATGACATCCACATGCCTTGCTATTTTAGATTTAGATCAGAAATGATATTTTAGATATGGGTTTCAATTTTCATAATTTTCTTAATTAATGCAGATTTTTTTTTAATTTTCTAGTGAGGAAAATGATTATTTGGGTTTAAAATAATTTATGGCTAAATATTTATGTTTTGGGTCTGAATTATTATATGTTAGAAAACATATTAAAAATGATTTTCCGGAATTTTTGTACAATTTTCCTAAGTGTTTTAATAGATATATAAAATTATTTAAGGAATGTGACTAAAATGTTTTATATATTTATAAAAGGAGAAGGGGTATTTTGTAAATTATTTAAATTGTTTAATTCTGAAATTTTCACAGTTCTTTAAGAAGAAAAAAATAACAACCAATAATATTTTGACAAACAAGGCAGGTTAGTTGAAAAGAATTTCTTTTTAAAGTTAAAATCAATTTTTACATGCTTTTAGCATGTTTCGCCACTTTCGGCACCTAGGTTCCAACTTAGTAGCTCCGTTACCATCACCATTGAAACCAATGCGCATGGCAACAAAGAATTGGTGCGTAGCGAATTGGATATAGGCGGAAGGTATTAGGTCGAAACTGGGGGTTTCGAAGGGGTCGAAGCGCTACCATACTTTCAAATGAAAACGCACCCGCTTTGCTTTTGAAAGTAATGCTTTCGACTTGGTTGACTTCCGACCGGGTCAAGGAATGGCTTTGAAATGGGTTGTGCCTTTGTTTTAAGTAAGTACTTTCGAAGGGGTCGAAATCCCTAGCCGTTTCTTTTCTACCTTTTGAAGTAGATGGTTTCGGAAGGTATACTTTGTTTTAAAATCCAAGCCACTTCGCCAATGCTTTCGGAATGGTTGGTTTCGACACCATCACTTCTTTACTTATTAAGAGCTTTCGAAAGAGTGCTTTCAACATAAATGTTTTATGACCCTTTTTCTCAATTGAAGGTAGAACCCAAAGGTTTCAAAGGAGTTAATTTTAAATGGTTTCGAAAGTTGTTTCCACATGTTTTATATTGAACCCAAATGCTTTCGAAATGTTTGTTGTTTGTAAAGGTTTTGATACTTTCGAAAGGTATGAAGGTTTCGAAGCAGTGGTTGCCCAATGGTTTTGAAAGGTTTGAAAGGAAAGGTTTTCCAATGTTTTTGAAAGGCAATGTTTAAGCGTTTTAAAGATAGTATGTCTAAGGTTTTATAGCTTTCGTAGAGAAGGTTTTTCAATGGTTTCGAAAGGTTTATATAAATGGTTCCGAAAGGAATGTTTTGGCCTTTCGGCCTAGGTTATAAAGGGTTTACTTTGTTTTGAAAGGGGTACTTTCAATGGATTCGAAAGGGGTACTTTCAAATGTTTAATTGCTTTCATCAACAAAGATTTGAGTAAAGTATATATAAAATGTCAAGGTGATTTTGAGTAAAGTATAGAGTATATTTTCCTTGTTTAAGTTTGATTTAATGGCCTTAAATGAATTTGAGAAGAAACGTTTTCAAGGGAAATTCAAAGGAAGATCACCCTCAGAAAATGACTCAGATTAGAAGAACAGATGGGATTGGTGTAGTGTCGCACACTACTCTTTAGCTATTATCCCCTAGCTAATTTAGTCCAAAACTCCAATCTGTAGGGATTCGTCATAGGTAAGACTGAAATGATGTTACACACAGAAGGGAATATATTTGTACAGAGGTAGGTTATTGGTGAGCCCACAAAACCATTAGGATCCCTGGAGTAAGTAAGTTAGGGACAGACCGTCCCGAAGAGAAGTATCTAAAAAATGTTAAATTATTAGTTTATATTGTTTGTTAGGCTTAAGTCAGCCAAAAAAAACTATAATGTTCGGATGGGTAGTCCATTTGTTACATAATATGTATGTTTACATGATAATGCTTTATAGTTTTAACTAGTTTTGGTTGCAGGATTATGATTTGCAAAAGATATGTTTGAAAAGGATATTAGTGAGGGGAAACCCGTTCCGCTAAGTGGTGTGGTCTCACTTAATATCAAATAACCGAGATGTATAGTATTATTCACACAAGGCTTTATGTCTAACTCAAAGTTTATGTTTTTCCCCTTAAACTCTCCAGTGCTCAAAATTGATTTTAGTAGGCTGAGGGTTGAGGTTTACAAGTTTTTAGTAGGTTGGTGAATAAAGCTTCCGAAGACGAGCAGATGGCTGACGAATAGCTATTTAGGAGTTGTTGTTATTTCATTCGATTCCGCTGTGTTTTATTACGTCAATATGACTATATAGTACTCTACTCAACCAAGATGGCATTAACATATGTCGCTCTTGGCGTATTTTGTAATAATTATATTCGATTTGAACCTGGGAAATGATTGGTATTATGTAATGGAATATGAAACATGTTTCGTGAAATGTAATTAGAAAAGTTGTTTTTGTGGAATCTGTGATTTTGTTTCATATTCATGTGCTTTTGATATCTGGATACCATTAACACTACCGTGTTAAGTCACAGGAAGTTAATACTATGGATGGCTGTAGCATCTTTAGCGCTTTGCTTCAGGCCTCCAAATAGGGGATGTTACAACTTGTAAACTAGATGTCCAAAGATCAGATTGGACATTCAACTGAATTTTATGTAGATGACATGCCTGTGAAGTCGCAGCATTCGGCGAACCACATTGATGACCTGGCAGAGATGTTTGGCATCCTGCGAAAATACAGGATGAAGCTTAATCCCTTGAGGTGCACTTTTGTCATTGCATTAGGGAAATTCTTGGGCTTCACTATGAACTCCCATGGGATTGAAGCCAATGCCAAGAAGATCGGCTCATTGGGAATGATTGGGGCCCCGAAGATGATTAAGGAAGTCCAAAGCTTGAATGGAAAGGTCGCTGCCCTGAGTCAGTTCATCTCCAGAGCCATGAACATATGAATTCCTTTCTTTGACATAATTAAGAATGGACAAAGGAATTTCAAGTGGAATTGTGAATGTAAAGATGCATTCTAAGCTCTATTGGATCACTTGGGGAGACCTCCATCCTCTTGAAGTCGTTGGATGACGAGGACCTATTTATACACCTGGGAGTGTCGGTGCATGCTTTAAGTGCCACACGCATACGAAAGCAATACCGTATCCAGCGACCAGTCTATTATATCAGTTAGCGATTGACGAGAGCAGAAAGAAATTACTCGAGGCTGGAGAAGCTTGCATACTACCAGTTCATCATTTCGAGAAAGCTCCGCCCTTACTGTTAGGCTCATCCGATCAAAGTTCTCACCGACCAACTTTTGTGACAAGTCTTGTAGTGACCTGAGACTTCTGGAAGGCCGTTGAAATGGAACATCAAATTTAGTCAATACGACATAACCTATCACCATCGAAAAGCAATCTAGGGTTGATTTATGGCGGATTTCATAGCTGAATTCACATCATGAGATGGTCCTTTGGAGGGCAATGGTGAGAGACATACTGGGTGGAAGATGTACATGGATGGTGCATCTATTGAATGTTGTTCTGATGCTGGATTTGTACTTGTCACTCCCGAGGAACACTCGATATCTTATGCCTTGAAACTCGAATTTCCAGCAAAAATAATGAAGCTGAATATGGGGCCTTGATTGTAGGACTAAAGATTTAAAAAGATATGGGATTAAAGACTTTACACATTTTCTGCAACACCCAGTTGGTTGTTTGCCAAGTTCGAAAAGAGCTTCAAGCAAAAGGAGAGATACTAGCTCCTTATCTAAACCAAGTCCTTGAGTTGCTAAGTGACATAAATTATTACACGATCACTCATATTCCCAGAGAGGAAAATAAGAAGGCCGAATCACTGGCAAGGTTGGCTAGTTTTGTAGACGCGAAGCTCATGGGCCTGGTCCCGATGGAAGTACTATCAACTTCGTGCATCAATCAGATGGATGTCGATTAGATCTTGGAGGTTGAACCCGAAAAGCTGTCATGGGTGACTCCAACAAGAGATTATTTGTAGAGAGGAATCCTTCTTGAGAGAAGGAATGAATGACAAAAGCTCATTCGACAAGCCTTGAGATATATCATGCAGGAAGGAATACATTACAGGAAGGGATTCTCTGCCTTATGCTTCGACATATTGCCAGCAACGAAGCCAAGCGAGTTCTAAAAGAAGTTCATGAAGGGGCCTATGGCGACCACAATAGGGGGCAAACCCTAGTGAAAAAGATCCTCTATTACAAATACTTCTGGCCAACTATCAACCGAAACACAACTAATTTCACCTGAAACTGTAACATGTGCCAGAAATTTTCTAAAATACCGAGAGCCCCGCAAACAGATTTCTCAAATGGCCAGTCTTTGGTTGTTCGTAGTTTGGGGAATTGATATCATCAGTGTGTTGTCAATATCTAGAGGTGGTACGAAGTACGCCATTGTCACAGTTGACCACTTCACCAAATGGGTTGAGGCGGAGCCATTGGCCATCACCACAAAAACAGTAATCAACTTTGTTGTTCGTAATATCTTCTATCCTTTTAGAGTTCCATAGGCAATCAATACTGATAACGACACCTAATTCGACAGTACCGAGTTCAAAGATTTCTACCACCGACATCGCATACAGAAGGGATTTGCTACGGTGGCACATCTCCAGGCGAATGGATAGGTTGAAGCTATAAATAAGATTATCAAGTCCATTCTTAAGAAATGGTTGGAAATAGTCATAGGAAAGTGGGTCGATGAACTTCCATTAGTACTATGGGCTTATCAAACAACTCACAAGCCATCGACTGGCCACTCTCCATTAGCCCTAATTTACGGATCGGAGGCTATGATTTTGGTTGAACTGGAAGTACCTTTTCATCGGGTGATTCACTGCAATCCACGGACTAATAAGAAACTCCTGCAAGATTCTCTTGATTTGATCGATGAGAAGAATGACACATCTGAGTTGAGGACAGCCGCAAACCCACATCAAGTCGCACAATATTACAACACTAAGTCAGGAATCAAACCTTCGAAGGTGGCGACCTGGTTCTCAAATGAACCTTCCCAGTCCCTGCAAACTTGGGCCCGACCTGGGAAGGTCTGTACACAATAGAGCAGAAGCTTAGAGATGGAACTTTCAAGCTTGCAATGATAGATGGGATTTTGCTCCCGAGGGCATGGAATAGCGAGCACCTACGATGCTATTTCACTTAAAAATAAATCGATAAAATCCATTTAATAAGACAGAACCCATCACTTCCCATCATTTATGGAATAAAATGACTTTTGGAATCCAAGACTCTGTCTTTCCATCACTTAAGAGTTGCGACTCGACTGACTCAAATTAATCTGCATGTGAATAATGCAGGTGTGCAGGTACTCAGAGATAGGTGCCAACCAAAACTTCTAGAGTTCATGATTGAACCCTCGAATTTCTTCTCGGTATCCAAAGGTAGATACCAGCCAACTCTTGACCTCCGACTTGGGGTAAGATTATAAACTAAATGGACGTAGCCTGACCATCCATTAGCCAACTCTTGTCCTTGGATTGAGGGCAGGAGTATAAACTCAAACCGGTTGTGGCATGACCTTCCATACACTAACTCTTGCCTTTGGTGTGGGCACAGGAGTATAAATCCAATATGAACGTGATACAACCATTTACATACTCAACTCTTGTCTTCGGATTGGGAGCATGAGTATAACCCAAAATGGATGTGATAAGACCGTCCAATCCTTAACATTTTGCCTAGAGTAAGCAAAACAAAAGGTCCATAACCGACGTAAGGTGGATCTTACCTATGAACTTTGAATTGATGCCTGAAGTTAGGTTCGATTGGAAATTAACATTCAGGATGAGGATGTGTGAACTACGTTATTAAGTAGTTAATTTATAATTAGCGCCCCGAGTTTGACTCAATTGAGTATCGTTATCCTAGAAAAGGGTACCTGGACCACTGTCCTGTGTGGTAGCACATCAACTAGTGCCCAGAGTTTGGCACATGGACAATCACTTTACGTTCACAAGAGCGACGAATGGCTAGAAAATTACATAGCGGACTAAGGATTTAGTCCGACGATAACCACTAAAAGGAATGGATCAAAAGTACATTAAATGTAAAGTGCATTTCTAAAACAGCTTAGGCAAATTCACATAAAGATTTGATAAAACAAAAAAGTCTTGATTATTAACATTCAAAATGAAACTTGGAAAGCTAAGTACAAGTTTATTTACGCCTAAGCAAGAAAACAAAAGCGAAGGCCGAATCCACATAACACCAGTTGAAAATGCAAAAGCAGGAGAACTAGAAAAAAGCCTAAGTACTGCTATACAACCAAATGGTACAAAGAAGACAGATGATCAACTCTTGGATTCCTTCTTTCTTTCCTTCTTCTCCTTTTTCTCTACAGAAAAAGGCACGCTGGATCCTTCCGGCTACTTACTTACTCTTCCCCAACTTCCTTTGCCCTTTGGTGGAGTGCTCTGGGATGATTCATAGACATACTTTGAGTGCTTCTAGGTGGAGGAATGGAGACTGGTGTGCTTTACGAAGATCCCACAGGTATGCTTTTAGCGCTACCAGGCGGAGGAATATAGACCAGAGCGAAGATGGTTTGCCTGGGCAAGTCGATCGATAAAGGAGGAGGGATGACCCCTAACTTCTCCTGCTTAAGCTCTATAGCAAGTAGGAATTGCTTCTCAATATTCTCTAACTTGTCCTCTTTGGCAAGGCCAAGTTCCTGCTCAAGATTGCTTATGGTGGGGCCTGACAGGGACTCAGACACTATAGTTCTCACAACATCTTCATCGGTCTAAGCACCCAGAGTTCCACCAGTCCCCTCATCCAGCAAAGAATAAATCATTTGCTCATCAAGGCTGGGAGTTTCTTCAATCAAGATGGTTGGAATAGTTGTTGACGTTGTAACGATTAATGATTCCATTGCTGACGCTTGTTGTCCCGGCTGAAAGTCCTTATCAGAAAGAGGAGCGATTTGGGGCCCACCTAAAACTTGAGAGATATGAAAAGGTAGATTAGTGATGTCGATCGGTGACATGTCAACCCTCTGAAATATAGGGGAAGTCAGTGAGATACCTTCTTCCGTTTAGGATTCTATGTGAGCCAGAGTGCCACCAGAATTTGCCTCCGGGATGGGAAAAATGATAGTTGGCTTATGCATATTGGGATTCTCAAGATCCTACCCAGGATCAGGGGATGAATCTAAAGTAGCTTAGGACCAAGGTATTTGGCTAGCAGGGGCGTCATATGGCATCGATCCCGAGCCTTCGCTCAAGTTTTCTAGTACGGTGGCTGCTCGCTTCGAATGAAGAATGAGCTTACCTTTTCTCAACCCCATGGCTCGTCGGCTATTGGTACCTCCTTCTCTAGCTAAGCAAGTTTGTAACAACCCGAATTCCAGTGGGTCCGAATTTTTCAAAAAATGCTAAAATCCAAACCTACTGAAGCCCAAGTTGGGTATCTGGTATCCTGCAAATAGGCAAAGACAAATATATCAGAGCTCAAATAAATATTTCACAACGGAACTGACTAAAATATAATAGTAAGTAAATACTCACCAAGATATTAACACTTTCTAAACAAGTGTCTCAAAGCTGGAAAGTCTTTGCCATCAACCTAACCTATGCGATATTATGAAGTGGGGGTCAGAACTAAAGTTCTGGTGAATGGACAAATTATAAACATCTAAGCTTAATTCTACATATACCGTTCTATTTCCATTTTCTATTATATTAGGTTTATTAATACTCTCCCCTCTATGCGTGAATCGTATCCATCTACTCCCTAGTAGATTAAGACCTAATAACCTATATATATATCTATGTATGTTTGTAGCAACATGGCTAAAGACCGCATCGGCCTTAGGTACTACCCATAGCACCTTTCGTATCCTCCTTGAAAAGGACTCCATCGTCTCGCTGCTAGAGCATACTGAAACTACATCTGTAAAGGATAGCTTCTTGAGGCCTACAATACAGTTGTTCCATCGTCTGCTAGGAAACTGTGAAACTGCATCCGCACTAGCTTATATTAGTGCTTAAGCATACACAATGTACCATCCAGTGCGTACCTTGAGGACTACATGTAATCGTTCTGTCTACTCCCTGAATTCTGCCAACAAGGTCTACCTTTTACGGAACTCATTTGGGGATTTTCTATATCTATAAAGGTATGCTTCGTTAGGCCTGCAATACAAATATTCTACTTGGTTTGTCTCTTTTCTCATCTTGGCTATGGCCCCAAGAAGCCACCCCTCAACTAATCGAAAGACCTTTCAAGAGCTAAGTGGATGTGCCCTACTGCAAACAATCTAAACATCCAATTGGCTGCAACCCTCATCCAATGTCTCGATAGTGAAAGAATCATTGGCCTATTGGTTTAACTCTAGTCTTTCCCGAACTCGCTCTAATTGATGATGACTTGATCTCTGCATGCGCTATCCTTTTGGGTCCTGCCCACTATAACCTACTCGCAATCCAGTGTACGGTGTCATACGATATCCTACTCTATCATCAACCTTTTGACTACCTACAAAGGTCCGCTTCGTTAGGCCTACCAAGCAAAAGCAATCAAGGCATACTATCTTGATGGAACACCTACAGACCTGCCTCCGGGGGTGTAGCTTCGTTAGGCCTACCCCAGAGGACCATCCTAGAGTATCCTCACGTCCCGTTGACGTCTCGTACTTTCTTCTAGCCCAAACTAACTAAGTTGGACGTGCTCTTTCTGTACTAAATTCCGTGATGAACTGCTTCGCTACGCTCTTTGTCCATATTCTCTTTCGGGCTGCTCTAAACACGCCTTACCATTTTATTAGATCCTACATCTAATCTTTTATTATGCGTTTAGTTTACTTTTCTTATTCTTTTGGCTACTTATTTACCCAGATCAGCATGCCTAGCCCCACCTATGTGTTAAACCATCAGTCCTAGACCTGAAAGGGAATGCTGCCGGTATGGGCCACTTCTATTATTTTGCTTATTAACTTAATCCAAGATCTAAGTTTGATAAAATAAGCCTCTTCTATTTCTTTCTTTTAATTATAACCTATGTGTTACAATTATACTTGCAATTGTCATGTCTATATTCTTTTCTTTCTTTTGTAACTTACATGTTATAAATATAATTGCTAGTGTCTCTCTTCTATTCTAGTCTGTCTTCTTTTATTATGATTACTATATTCTTTTTAGTTCTCTTATATTATATGACAGTCTTACCTTGGGACTACATCCAATTATCACAAATTACTTATCATAATAACTGCTTTACTTTTTATTCTACTATCTGCACAGTAAATGCAGATCTAGTCACATTTCTGTTTATTGTTTCTAGTCTTGTCAAATAATTTACTTGATTACTTCCGCTTCACATTATTCTATTTTATTCGAGTAAGTAGTTCTATTCTATTTGTTTGTTACAAAAACTGAGCTAAAAATCCATTTCTATAATTTAATACTAAATAATGGTATAAACAATAGCTCGTAACTGCAAGATATTTCTTTTATTGTTTCATTAATTATTGTGTAATGCAAAATACAGTAATATCTCTATTTTGCACTAATTCCCTTTTTCTTGCTTTTATTCTTGCAATTACGTTTATCGTTATTCGTACAACATCAAACTACGGAAATGTATTCCCTTTTTTTAAAACCATTCAACTAATCTATCACTAACTTCCACATCAAGTTATTAGATTTTTACCTTTTTAATTTATTTCTCCCGTTTTAGCATAATTTACTGTAAATTCCTCACTTTTGACTTATGCCTTTCCACAGCTTTTAAGCCTAATATTACTTATATTTAATTGGGTTCCTTACTTTCTTTTCCATATAAATAATATTTAAATATAAGTACACTTCTTTTATAAAATTTTACAGTTTCAACATAACTAACTAGTAGAACTAATTACTGAAATTAGTGCAAATGCTGAATTAAAATATTTAATTGGAATCTAATGATAATATATCATTGTTATCCCGCCTTTTGGCAAGGCCATGACACCAAGGGATTGACTAGTAAACCAATGACGATCCATCCCAGAGATCGGTTATACACAGGCTCACTATGGATATCGATGAATTTTGTCCGAGTCCGGATCGAGCTTAAATTAATATAACATGACAAGCTAAGCTATGAAGGTCAACGTTCCAAATCTCAAGTCAACCCGAGTACGTATGCTCAAGTTACAACCGATGCAAAGTTGATTAGAAACAGCCTTCTTCGACTCGCTCAATTCGCGTCCCTCAGAAATGCCCACTTCGACTCACTCAATTCGAATCCATCTGGGAAGCCTGCTTCGACTCGCTCCACTTCGACTCACTCAGCTTGCATCCCTCAGAAAAGCCTTTTTCAACTCGCTCCGCTCGAACCACTGTTCGACTCCATCGAGTTCGACTCCATTGGCAAAGCCACTGTTCGAATCGATCGAACAATGGCCACTTCGTGTCCATCACGGAGCCTTTGTTCGAATCCCTCAGGACGCTCCACTTCGACTCGCTCAATCAGTGCACACTTTGACTCGCTCAATCTGTGCACACTTCGACTTGCTCAATCAGTGCATACTTCGACTCGCTCAAAACAGCATCAAAGGCAGAGTGATCCAAAGATTCAACGCCACGTCACCGAGTCCACCGAAAGCGAGTCGAACAGATCGAGTCGAACAAAACAGCCAACCGAGAATCTCATTTCATATCAATCATATCTCCTAATCTACAAGTTCAAATGCTATGAAATTTTCACAGAAGACTACGTGCATGCTGAAGAATGTCCACACCAAATTTCGACTCCATTGGATGAAATCTTGATCGATACGAAATCTGTTCGTATCGATCACGGATCGGACCGAAACTTTGCGGTTTGGGCACGCGGGCCTGGTCACGTGCCAGAGAGGGTCTCTTGAGATCTGAGCGAAATACCAGCCTCCTACACCTATAAATAGACTCCCAAAGCCAATAGAAAAGGGGTTCTTCTTCCTCTTTAAGATCTCCACCGCCCAGACTCCGCCGGATCCTGATCTGAACTCCATTGCTGCTGCTACCAACGAATTTCACTACTGCAAATCATTGTTATTCAGTGTAATTTGCTGAAATCAATTGTAAACATTAAAGAAAGATCAATAAAGAAAACTACTTCATAGTGGACGTAGGTAATACGCCGAACCACTCTAAATTCTTGTATCTCCTTGCATGTTAATTATTTTCATATCTGAGATCTGGAATTTTTGTTAGATAATTCCTCTTTTTCCATTTAATTTCTTCACTTTATCTCTACAAAAACTTCCGAAGAGTGTTGTGCCCAATTTTGGTACAAACACTTTGGTGCTTTCACTGAGAACAACCCAATTTTTCTCCTGCTCTTTGGATCTCCTATCTATATCGGATTGCATAAATCCAAGAAGAAGATCCAGATCTAGAACTTTGAAGCCCTTCCGTTCTATTCAGATTTGCATCAGATCTAGGAAAGGACTTTCATCACCTCACCGTGGTAAGTACACGGACTACCTCTACAGTTGCAGATCAAGGAGGACGGGACCGACAAAATCCCATGCAATTGCCTCCATCAAACCAAGATGCCGCCGGACCTTCAGATCCAACAGGTCCGGTTACCAGACAAGAGTTCCAGACATTGTTCCAAGAATTGACTTAGAGTCGACAACAGCTAACTGAACAACTGCATGCCAACGCAGAGTTGACCAATCAGCTAAATCGCCAAAGGCGCAGAAGATCCAGAAGAGACCAAGGTTCTTATTCCTCCACAGAGAGTTCAGACTCCTCCGATGGCCAAACCAGATCCACACGTCCACGGCTAGGTGTAGGCTACACCCAAGCCATGGGACACCAACCTCCTTCGAATCTTGGGCAACCTAGAGCTGGACCATCCGCTAGTCTCCGTACAGAACCTTCAACTCGAGGAGGTGCTGCTCCTTACCATGTCACCGGCAACATTGCTACTACCACCACTACAGGACGGGGAGGTGATGCTAGAAACCAAGCTGATCCTCAACGTAACCAACGAGAGCAGACTCCTGAGCCTTATGTCCCTGAGGATGTTGAACCAAGGAGGCAAGGCACAGACCGTCGACCGCGTCCTGTCCAAACTCGCGCTATGGAACCCGACCACACTTTGGCACAACATGCTCCAAGTATCCGAATGCTGGATATAACAACGATGATCCGCCAAATGATCCGTGAAAGTCAGGGTCTCTCTAATGACGACTGAGGAATCTCTCGGAGTCATACCCCTTTCACCGATGACATATTGTATGCTAAACCACCTCGGCGCTTCAGGATGCCAACTTTGCAAGTTTACGAAGGGAGTTCTGATCCCAATCAACACATCTTGAAGTACGAATGGCTGATGAATGCCGTAAGAGCTGATGATGCAGTAAATTGCCGTAGTTTCCCCATTTCCTTAGGGCGCATTGCAACCATGTGGTTTACTCGTTTGCCACCACGATCCATTTCTAGTTTTGATCTGATGGCCACCAAGTTTGTTGAACAATTCCGCATGCACGTGGCGAGGCCTAAAGATGTCAACACTCTGTCTAGAGTTACACAAGCTCCCGGAGAAACACTTAGACGTTACTTGGAGTGATTCCATGCTGCGTGTGCAGAAATAAGCAATCCCAATGATAACTCTATCCTGATGGCATTGACTAAGGGGATTGATGCTGATTCCGAGTTCGTAAATTGGTTAGCTGGAAAACCACCTGCGTCATTGGACCGTTTCTATTCCAAGGCAGCCCAATTCCTGAGAAGGGAGGATGCGAAACAGTCTAGGAAGAAGGATGACGCATGGCCCAACATCAAAGGAATACAAAGTAACATCGCTGTTAAACAATCTGAAGATAGTTCTGGGAAAATACAGTTGAACGTATAAAATAAACAGAATCAGCAAAGGACAATGGAAATCAGAACAAAAAACACGATCAGAATCGTGGTCCACGGCGTAGAGCTTCAATGTACGATAATTACACTCCATTAAACACGTCGTTGGAAAATGTGTATCTGTAGACCTGCAATACCATGCAATACAAGAAACCTGCCCCGAAACCACCAACTGAAAGACAAATCCAAACAGGGAAATTTTGTAGATTCCATGAGAGTTATAGCCAAAACACCAATGAGTGTCGTCACTTACAAGACCTCATTGAAAAACTGATACGCGAACGGAACTTGGATCAGTATGTGCGGGCGCCGCAGTCTGGTGGTGCAGACCCATCAAATCAAAATCATGCGCCAAATCAGGAAAGACAGGAGGAACCCGCTCGTACAGCCGAGAGGTTGGTCATCAATACAATAAGTGGTGGTCCTCACCCAACAGATCGAAGCTGGAAGGAAATGGAGTCGTATGCCAGATCTATCAGGCATGCGGACTTCGAGTGTTGAAGTAGTTTTGATGAAGGGGCTCCGGCCAAGCAACAGAAAACGATGGCAGATGACATCGTGTTCAGAAGTAGAGACGCTGATAAAGTCGAAGCCCCCACTATCGATCCACTGGTCATCTCAGCACAAGTAGGTACTGCTTGGATGAAGAGGATCTTAGTTGATAGTGGAAGCTCTGTGAATATTTTGTTCAAGCGAGCTTATGATCAAATGAAAATGGAAGCCACGGACTTGAAGCCTTGTCAATCCCGAGTCCATGGTTTCAACGGAAGTGCTACTATACTCACTGGAATGGTGGAATTGCCAGTAGAGTTGGGAGTTGGAGAACGTCGGAGAGTACGGTTGTTGCAGTTCATTGTTTGGACATAGACTCCCCTTACAATGCTTTCTTAGGCCGACCGGCCCTCGCTGAATTCAGGGCAGCCATCGCCCCGTAGTGTTGGACTTTAAAGTTTCCCACTCTTCATGGAATAGGAATCATTCAGGGAGATCAGGCTACTGCCAGAGCCTGCTATGTTGCTGAGCTGCGGGAGGCACAGCGAAAGGAGAAAGGAAAGGGCGTCGAGGAATCTCTCTACGTCCGTTTTCCCGATAATTGACAATTAACCCGAGTCCGGATCGAGCTTAAATTAATATAACATGACAAGCTAAGCTATGAAGGTCAACGTTCCAAATCTCAAGTCAATCCGAGTTCGTATGCTCAGGTTACAACGGATGCAAAGTTGATTAGAAACAGCCTTCTTCGACTCGCTCAATTCGCGTCCCTCAGAAATGCCCACTTCGACTCACTCCGTTCGAATCCATCTGGGAAGCCTACTTCGACTCGCTGTACTTCGACTCGCTCAACTCACATCCCTCAGAAAAGCCTTCTTCGACTCGCTCCGCTCGAACCACTATTCGACTCCATCGAGTTCGACTCCATTGGCAAAGCCACTGTTCGAATTGATCGAACAATGACCACTTCGTGTCCATCACGGAGCCCTTGTTCGAATCCCACAGGACACTCCACTTTGACTCGCTCAATCAGTGCACACTTCGACTCACTCAATCTATGCACACATCGACTTGCTCAATCAGTGCATACTGCGACTCGCTCAAAACAGCATCAAAGGCAGAGTGATCCAAAGATTCAAGCGCCACATCACCGAGTCGACCGAAAGCGAGTCGAACAGAGCGAGTCGAACGAAACAGCCAACCGAGAATCTCATTTCGTATCGATCATATCTCCTAATCTACAAGTCCAAATGCTATGAAATTTTCACAGAAGACTACGTGCATGCTGAAGAACGTCCAAGCCAAATTTCGACTCCATTGGATGAAATCTTGATTGATACAAATTTTGTTCGTATCGATCACGGATCAGACCGAAACTTCATGGGCTCGGGCGCGCGGGCCTGGTCACGTGCCAAAGAGGGTCTCCCGAGATCTGTGCGAAATACTAGCCTCCTACACTTATAAATAAGCCCCCAAAGCCAACAGAAAAGGGGTTCTTCTTCCTCTTTGAGATCTCCAACGCCAAGACTCCGCCGGATCCAGATTTGAACTCCATTGCTGCTGCTACCAACGAATTTCACTACTGCAAATCATTGATATTCGCTGTATTTCGCTAAAATCAATTGTAAACATCAAAGAAAGATCAATAAAGAAAACTACTTCATAGTGGACGTAGGCAATATGCCAAACCACTCTAAATTCTTGTGTCTCCTTGCGTGTTAATTATTTTCATATCTGAGATCTGGAGTTTTTGTTATATAATTCCTCTTTTTCCATTTAATTTCTTCACTTATCTCTTCAAAAACTTCCGAAGAGTGTTGTGCGCAATTTTGGTACAAACAATCGTAAACTTAAAAGATATATAATTTAAATCCACTCACCTGTCGTCCTTAGCTTTACTCCATGGCCTTCCAGGATCCCCTTCTAAGGCGTCTAATATTTTTATTAAGAAAATCTTTGCCCTAGAAATCTTTTCTATTTAGGGTTCAGCCTCAGGCAATGAACCCAATTGGGAGAAAATCTAATTGTGAGAAAATAAATAGGCCTAGGGTTCTATTTATAGGGGAGTTTGGGGATCTCAGACCGTCGGATTTTTGGTTGAAGCTGGTGTAACCACGTCAAAGGTTCGATGCGAATCGTTAGATCTAGAAAACAACGCTTCCGATCGCACGAAAATGAAATTAGAAAAGCTTGGAACATCCCATGACGATTTAACATCCAGGGCAAACGCGGGTCGACCTATGTTCTTTATCGATCGACCATAGGGTCGACCTTAGTGCTTTGCGGGTCGACCTGATGGTCGACCCGTTGGGTCCTTCTATTTGTTATTTTTTTTCCGTTTAATTAATTATATATTTTTGATTTCTTGTTCTTCTCGTAACTTCTTCATGTTAACTCGGATTTCGACAAGTTATATATAGAAATTGATCAGAAAATCGCCACGAACACAATGGTATAAGTTTCGAGGCCATATTCTGACAATTCCAAAAATGCTTATTCTCACTGTTCATCGTTATTTGATTATTTAATTATCTAAAAATGTGGGTGTTACATTCTTCCACCCTTTAGGAAATTTCATGCCTGAAATTTGATATGGGTAAAACTATATAGTTCCTCGCATCAATCACATCCATTTTGTGTACATCCAATTTCGCGACCATTCGTGTCCTTGTGCAAAGTGTCATTCAACATAAAATATACGTATATACATGAATTTCTAAGCGGTACCTCCATATGAATGCTTTTCTTCTTTAAAAATTTAATTTAAAACATGATGCACGCACCCTAAATATACTTGCTATTTCTATATGAATGCAATCTTTTGAAAACTCAAAAAGTTTTTCATCCAATTTTTCCCACACTCCTACTGAATAGGGGCGTAGTTCGATGAATTTTACATCTAAATCCTACCATGCAACTTTTAATATTCGAATTTATGAAAAATCTAATTTTCCGAACTCGATTCCTTATGTCAGAAAGAAGGTAGAAAGCAGAAAAACCTCATATTTAACCATTATACTTTTGCGCACTTCTTTCTCCGTACTTGTAACTTATGCCGCTATTTAATAAAAATCTCTATTTTCTTTCCCTAGCACGGTTTACATAGGAAAAACTTCCTTTTGAAATTGTCATTTATTTTTATTGACGTTTCTGTCACTTTCTTTAGATTTTACTGTTTTTCTTTTAGTTGCTTTTATCTGCTTTTACTTTTCTTTTAATATAGCAGCTAAACACAACTATCCTCTAGAGCTAGGAGGCCTAGGACCATGTCCACTCTGACACAGAAAGGTCCAACTCTAGGAATCCATGTAACTCATATGCTCCTCCTACCGCCTATACTCGTAACTAACTTATGTTGTATTACTCACGATGAATAAGATCTATTCATCTCTTCCATTCAATACTAAAAAAGGAATAAGTAAGTCTCATTTACTGCAACGGATAAGGATTTCAATCTATGCAGTCTCTATCTAAAAAGGTAACTAAGCTTGGGGAAATTTTCTCTTTACCTTTACCTTTCATTTTTCCCCAACTAAGGTCTACCTATCCCAACCACGTGTGTCTTACTATCCTACTAATATCACTTCACTATTCTTCTATAGTCTACACACTTGAAGCAACATTCCTAAGTTCTCACTAGTGTCCTATATACTTTACGGGAACTTTTATTATTACTACTAAAAGTAATCATTGCTGTCTCCTTCATAGCCTTACACTTTTCATATCACTCCAAGGAAAATGATTCCTATCTACTCCATATTTAAAAGTTTGGTTTGGTATTTATCATTTTATTTCAAAAATTAAAGCTTCTAAATTTTTGAAACATCAAATTCCAAAATTCTTGCCTTTAAAACTATTACTTTGAAGTTTCTATTAAATTCAAAGGTACTTGGTCACTTATCATTTTATCTTTCTAGGCTTGCACCTATCCAGCTCTTTAAATTTAAATTATTTCCCTAACCTAGAGGGGAAAACTTACAAATTCTAAGTTCAAAACTTATTCCTCTTTTTCCTTTTAAAGAACTTTACAGTTTATCAAAAAAAATTTGGATTTTTAAATTTAACTACTTACTAAGTTTTTCTCTTCCAAAAACTTAATTGCTTTTTCACCAAACCATTTTTCTTTAAAACATGCCTTGCTTGTCCTTAAAACATTTTTTTCCTTGACTTCCAAAAATGTCCTAACATGTTTTCAAAACATCTTCTTTTCATAGATATTCAAATTTACAAAAACTGGAGTAGATAAAAACAATTATTTTTATCAAAAATCCCTTAACTTTCATACTCTTCCAATTACCTAACCTTGGAGGAGTTTCTAACTTACTACAAATGGGGACTTTCTACAAAGGCATGAAACCAATGTGCATAATCAATGGAAAAATATGATATTTCCATTGCTTAGCTTTCCTACTAAGGCTCTCTATAATATCCATCCTAACTAACAATGTCTCTAATTATTACACTTCTTATTACACCTAATGATTTTATACCTTAATGTATTGAAACTACTTTCTTTTATTACACCCGAATCAGTTTGATAAACTAGTGTGAGAAACTCAAGTCATTTGAAGTGTTTAATGTTGTAAAACCTTTCAAAATAAAGTAATCTCTTAGACCATGCCACAAATAAACACGAACGGGTTTTTACCTTACGATAACCAAACCATTTCTATTAGAAACTCCAGTGATATTATATTAACATTTAGAGTGTTTAATATAAATATGTAACATAGCTGAAATGGTTACATTGGTCACATCTAATAGTATATTTAGTTATACAAACAAAACCGCTAAGGCACGTTCGTATAAATAGATTTTCCATGTAGTCCTCCTCAATGAGACCGATCTCCTATGATAAAGATCAGAAGATACCTTTCTGAGTGCCATATATCTATAGATAAAATATACCATAAGGAAACATAACAAGCACATGCCCTAACACGTGGACCGAGTATCATCAACTCCCCATGCGCAACATATCTATAAGCATACTTAAGATACTGCAATTGATGTACCCCCTATTTGGGTTAGCTAACCCAGGGATTGTGCAACCTACTCTGTGTTTAGTCATTTTCCGATGTCGAGGGTACGTTTGGCATCTTCCACACGAATCTTCAATATTCGCTCAAATAATGAATCCTACATGGAGTCCATTATCTCAACAGATTTCAGAACCACACATGGATTTCATCATTCCACTTCCCAGAGATAGAACACATACTGCAGTCTTGAAGTGGTTTTCGATATGTATAACACTTACTGATCACGGTCTCTCTAAGACTGAATCGATGAATTTGGTCTTATTCAATAATAATGTGAATGATCATATAAGGGAACTAAGTCTCGCATACTACTTAAGTAAGTAAACATACAAACACTCTTAATTCATCCAAAGCATGATCAAGTCATATAAACGACTTTTAATCCAATTTTAATTAAATTATCCTTTATTAATTAAAAACACCTTTTTATTAGTAAATTTTTTTTATCCAATAAAACTTCTTTCATTAATCAAAACTTCCTTTATAAACTAATACTCCATTATTAGTTAAAACTTCCTTTATGTACTTTTGTGTGTGTGTGTGTGTTGTTTGCGCCAAAATTGGTCATAAACCCCAAAAGCCGTGAAAGCACCAATGTTTACACACAAATCCACAATATCCAAACACAGATCTCAGATCCAGACGATGTAGAGAGCATAAATGATGAAATAAGAAAATTAAAACGAGCAAGAAAACAAAGAACACAAGGTTTATAGTGGTTTGGCTATCTCCGGCCTACGTCCACTTTGAATTAATCATTTTATTCCTTTTATACTATGATTACAGTTACAAGCCTTTGAAATCAAAAACCAAAATGGCAGAGTCTCGCCTAGAAAAGCAAAAGAAGGTCCCGTTTTTATTTACCATAGGACTCCTATTTATAGGTGTAGATCCGAAAATATCCTCCTCAAAACCTGGAATACCTTTTCTCCTGCGCAGGTAGGCCAACCAGATCGATCCAGAGTGATTTGGGATCGATCCAGGTACAATTCGTATCGATCCAATATTAGCTCAATTGAGTAGAGATCGATCATGAACATTCTTGAGTGTATAAGGAAGCTCCTGTAAAAATTTCATAGCATTTGGAGTTATATAATAAGAGTTATGATCGATCTAAAATTGAGTTTGCATGAAGGCTGGATGATTCGTGTCGATCAGCTCGCCTCGATCACCTTCGTCTCCATTCCATCCCTATATCGATAGCCGTGGCCTTCGCACCTATCCGAGTTCCATGCCTTGATCCATGTTAAGCGCCCTATCACTTGACCGGCTCCACTACTATGTATCCATCCATCCGATAACTTTCATATCCATTAGCCCATTCCTCTCTTCGTATCGATCCCCGGTCACCTTCTTCGTATCGGTCCAGCCTTTGTCTGTTTGTACCCATCACCTATGCCTTTGTTCGTATCGATCATAAGTGTAGCATTTTGTATCGATCAGGATCGATACGCACTATGACCGATCCAAAGCAAAGTTCCAAGTAAATTTCCCTTATCCATGCCCATATCGATCCAAATTGAACTGTTGAGTCCATCCCTGATTGATACGAACTACTATCAGTCCAAAGCCATGTGCGTTATCCATATTCGCATCCATCTTGATATCCCTCGATCGATACGAACCATATCGATACGAACGACATCCATCGATCCAAAGTAACCCATGTTGATCGATACGAACCATATCGATCTGAAGGTATCGATGCTAACCATCTTTCTTCAATATTGATCCATCCATAACTTGAGCATATGAACTCCAATTGACCTAAAATTTGAAATGTAGACTTTCCTAGCCTTCCCCATCACTCCCAATCGATCTCACCTTGATCGGAGATTGATCCAATTTCGATGGTATCGATCATATCCATGTTTTCCTATCGATCTTTAATCCTCATATCCATCCGTTTTAGCCAATTTTGTTGATATCCTAGCCTTGACCAAAAGGCAGTGTAACATTTGCCCCCCCCCCAAAACATGCCTTGCGGTAGGAAGGCATGTTTTGAATAGCTTTGAGTCCATTGTCCAAAGTCCGCATTCCATCCATAGCCATACCATCCGATCCATAATCCAATCCACTACCGAGCCATTCTATCCAAGTGCCATAGTCATATCCTTATCCAAATCTGCGTCTTCTCCGAGTCGATGTCCGATTCCAAATCCAGTAACCAAATCCTTAGTCAATTCCATAGCCATTCGAACACACCAACCGAGTTTTAATCCATCCATATCCAATAACCAAATCCATGACCTCTCCAGGACCACACTGGGCCCTTGTTCAAATCCTTAGCTGTTCGTAGCCAATATCTGAATCCATAACCTCTTTGGGTTCTTGCCAAGTGCAATCCACACTCGATGACCTATGTCAAGCAAACCCTTGCTCAACGGTGATCCTGGTTCAGTGTCCCTGAACGCTAAATAATGATGCGGCTTAAGTCCTATGCCGAATCTTGATTCTTCCACACCCTTGCCGAGCATAGTCCATACTCGACGACCTGTATAGTAGATAATATGGGGCCTAAGTCCTAGGACGAATCCTGGTCTCTCCGGTCCCTTGCCGAACATAGCCCATACTCGACGACCTGAATAAGCCGATTCGCCACATTCGGATGAAGCGACTTACCCCTTGCCAAGCATAATCCATACCCGACGACCATTTACCAAAATCCAGAAAAAAATCGAATCAAAATCCAATCCGAAATCCAGATTAAATCAGAAAACAAAAAATCCATACCAGAAATCCAAACTAATATCCAAACCGAAAACAAACATCCAAACCAAAGTTCAAACCAGAAAAAAAAAACAAACAAAACCAGGAGTTCAAACAAAACTCCAAAACCAAACCAGCAAAAAGAGAGTGTCCAAATAAAAGAGAAAAAAACAAATTTCACAAACTAGGCTATCGTGGTTTGTCATCATCTCAGAGCATGCCTAGGGGCTATCTCCGTCCCCGTACATAAGTGACTTGGTCGTTTACCTAGAGTTTGCTACTTATTCCATATTATCCCTGTCAGTCGATAACCAACCGACCATCATTCTTGGGCCTCGCGCCATCATCATTTGAGGTAGACGGTGGCTGCTCTTGTTCCACCGCCGCACTCCTAGCCCCGACTTATTGCCGCAGGTGACCACTCCTTACATAATCCTCGATTATATCCTTTAGATGCCTGCAGCTGTTGGTATCATGCCCGTCCAGGTCATGAAAGAGGCATTGCCCATCCAGGTCATGAAAGAGGCACTGCCTTCCTGATGCCCTCTCACGTTACGAGGGTTCTCTCCTTGCCGGCCTTCAGTAGGGAAGGTGATCCCGGGTTTCCATGTATATCCGCTCCAATGTTTCGTTCAATCTTGTGTAAGTGGAGAATTTTGGTCCTCCCAAACGTTTCATTGCCCTGCCAGAATCGTTATTCGACTTCCTCTTCCCTTTATCCTTATCCTTATCCGAGCTCTCGCTGGATGGTCCTCCATCCTTAACCATATTTACTTCCTTTGATTTCATATCCGAACTTGCATCCTCCTACTGAAGGAATCTCTCGGCCTCATGAAAGAATTCCCCGAGATCCATTGGTAGATCCCGTATCAATGATACCTTGAAATCTGAATTGTCCCTGACTCCTGATACCGCCGCCATTAAAACCATCGATGGATCCGGCCAATCCACCAAAGCAACCGCTGTATTGAACCGAGTTAAGAATGTCCTGAGCGATTTCCCTGTCCTCTGCTTCACTGATGTCAGTTTCATCACATTTTTTGGCCTCCTGATATAAACCCGAAACTGCTTCAAAAACCTGTCCACCAATTCTATCCATGTCCTAATAGATCCATCTTCCAACTACCTGAACCATATAGCAGTTATATCCGTTAAGTAGAGAGGGAAACACCGGGCCATAACTTCCTCCGATGCCCCCAGCACTTTCATGTGTCTCGTGTACCTCATAAAATGGTCGGTAGGATCAAACTTGCCATTGTATACCTCCAGAGTAGGTAGCTTGAACTCTGGTGGATTCTGAGCCATTCTAATGTCACGGGTAAACGGACTCCTGTTTACTCCTTCCAAATGTATGTTTGCTAAACCTCCACGCATAGTTCGCCTGATAATCACAGCTAATCCAGTGTTGTCCACTAAGGGTTGCCCTCCAAGCCCCTAAGGGAATTCTGGTACATACTATTCATCACACACTCCTGTGTTCCTGTTGACGTCTGGCTACGCTGCATCATCTGGTATTCCTCCATGAATTGGTCTATCATTGCATGGTGGTGTGGCCCGAGCCTAGATCCATCGAGATTGATAGTTGTTTGCTGATTGGGGGCTGCCCGTGCTGAACCACTCCATCCGGTTGTCTATTGGATCATTCTTTTCCAGCTCCGTGGATCTGAACTCCAGCAGCTCCTGCTGCTCCTGTCTGTCCAAACTGTTTGAGAAGGTTCAGCATCATTTCCTCTTGCCTTTTCAACAATTCTTCCTGCATAGCTCCCATCATCATCTCCATCTCATCTCTGGTGATGAAAACTGAGACTTGATTCGCTCATGAGGAAGCCTCCTGACTCCCTTCGTGCTGACTCCTTTCAGCTCTTTGTCTCATAGTTGATTGTTTTGTCATGGTTCCTTTTAGATCTGATCCTTTAGCTTTCCAAATCTGAACTCCAAATTCGGTATAGCGGGTGCTAGTCCTTCTCAATGAAAGCACTGAAGCGTTTGCGCAAAAATTAGTCACAAACCCCAAAAGCTGTGAAAGAACCAGTGTTTACACACCGATCCACAATATTCGAACACAGATCTCAGATCCAAACGATGTAGAGAGTAGAAATGACG
The DNA here is from genome assembly GCA_030737815.1 of Allium fistulosum. Lineage (NCBI taxonomy): Eukaryota > Viridiplantae > Streptophyta > Magnoliopsida > Asparagales > Amaryllidaceae > Allium > Allium fistulosum. The sequence goes on from CM060903.1 coordinate 1,230,594,617, forward strand.
AAATAAGAAAATTAAGATAAGCAAGAAAACAAAAAATACAAGGTTTATAGTGGTTCGGCTATCTTCAGCCTACGTCCACTTTGAATTAATCTTTTTATTCCTTTTATACTGTGATTATAGTTACAAGCCTTTGAAATCAAAAAATAAAATGGTAGAGTCTTGCCTAGAAAAGCAGAATAAGGTCCACTTTTTAGTTGCCATATGACTCCTATTTATAGGTGTAGATCCGAAAATATCCACCGAAAAACATGGAATACCTTTTCTCATGCGCAGGTAGGCCCACTAGATCGATCCAGAGTGATTTGGGATCAATCCAGGTACAATTCAGATCGATCCAAAATTACCTCAATTGAGTCGAGAAAGATCATAAACATTCTTGAGTGTATAAGGAAGCTCATGTGAAAATTTCATAGCATTTGGAGTTGTGGAATAAGAGTTATGATCGATCTAAAATTGAGTTTGCATGAAGGATGGATGATTCGTATAGATCAGCTTGCCTCGATCACCTTCGTATCCATTCCATCCCCATATCCACAGTCGTGGCCTTCGCATTGATACGAGTTCCACACCTTGATCCATGTTGAGCGTCCCATCACTTGACCGGCTCCACTACTTCGTATCCATGCTTCGTATCCATCCATCTGATAACTTTCGTATCCATTAACCCATTCCTCTCTTCGTATCGATCCCCGATCACCTTCTTCGTATCGGTCCAGCCTTAGTCTATTTGTACCCATCACTTGTGCCTTTGTTCGTATCGATCCTAAGCGTAGCATTTTGTATAGATCAGGATCGATACGCACTGTGAATGATCCAAAGCAAAGTTCCAAGTGCATTTCCCTTATCCATGCCCGTATCGATCCAAATTGAACTGCTGAGTCCATCCCTGATCGATACGAACCATATTGGTCCAAAGGTATCGATGCTAACCATCTTTCTTCAATATTGATCCATCCATAACTTGAGCATATGAACTCCGACTGACCCGAAATTTGAAATGTAGCCTTTCCTAGCCTTCTCCATCATTCCCAATCGATCTCACCTTGATCGAAGATTAATCCAATTTCGACGGTATCGATCATAGCCATGTTTTCCTATCGATCTTTAATCCCCATATCCATCCGTTTTAGCCAATTTTGTTGATATCCCAGCCTTGACCAAAAGGCAGGGTAACATATATAAATACTTTCTCTTTATAAAAGATATATACTTAGTATTTTACTATTCACATATACCCTTTTCAATACTTCAAAATGTATTCATATACTTATCTCAATGGTGTAAGTATATTCACAAAACACTTAACAAAGTTTTCCTTTCTTAAAATATAATCGAAGAGGTTAAAAACAAATGCTACTAAAACATTGTACTATAAACCCTTTCTTTTAAACATATAACTTTTCCATTTTTTACAAAAGATTCCAATACTTGTTGTTATCTTTAAAATTCCATTATTACAGATCTAATTATATTTATAATATTTTTCCACTTTAATATATAATTTAAAGGTATAAAAATAATTGTTACTAAAACATTGTTTACTACAAACCTGTAACACTTCACATTTAGTAATTTTCTTTAAAACTTTCTTTTAAAGGCTGAATTATTTATAAGGATTAAGACAAATGTTGCTCAAACACTATCACAACAATCCCAAATCATTTCATACTTCGAAAACTTTTCTCATTAAACTCGCCTTTTAAGGATTTAAGTATACGTAAGGGTTTAAGACAAACATTTGTTTAGGACATTGTTACAAATAATCCCAAAACCATTTACTTATAGTTGTAATAAATATTCATTAGTAAATATCCAATTATATTTCCTAGTATAATTAATAATAAGGATAAAAAACAATTGATAATAAAACAATGTTAACTACAACCGAAAACATTTTACTTATATCTATTATTAACTTCAAACATTTATTATAAAGATCAAAGCATGCCCAACTTATTAACTAAGGTAATACACTTCTAGTTAATTCCACAAAACTATTTATTTTAACTTAAGGTTTAAAATCCATATTTCATTTATTATATTTATAAAATACTTAACTTATTATCTAAAATATATATATATATATATAGAGGAATATTTTTAAAATACTTATTAATATGTTAAAACACTTTTAAAACTACTTAAAATATATGATATTTATTTATATAGAGTGTGTAAAAATAAGGAATATCGAAATAGATAGAAAAACTAAAATAAACAAGTTTTATTTTTAAAAGCCACTTAGTTTAAAATTTTATAATTAAATATTAAAAGCATAGATAAAAGTGAAACTAACTTTAAAACACTCCACTATGTGTTAGAAAATAAATAAAATGGTTAGGGAAAATATAAAATTTAAATATAATTTTTAAACAATTTAAATTTTCAAACAGAAAAGATAGCATTTCTGCAATTGCTACCAGAACAATTTGCAGTAGAACAGAGGTGTTTCAGAAGAAAAGACAGCACTTCAAAAGTGTTCAAAAAGTCCAGGCTGTTTTTTTTAGGTAAATTTGCTAAAACTTTGCAACTAATTTTCGACGCCTTAACAAATGATTTTAGATCCACCTATTTTACAATAATTTGTAAAATTTGGGTAACTGAAAAAGATGAAGAAAGTCCCAAGGAATATATTTTAGGGGGAATTAATTTAAAGGACAAAAATTTGTATATTTTTATCCTCAAGGACACAACCTCAATATTTTAACTACAAGGACAAATATTCTCCTAAAATTTAATCATAAGGACAAACATTTTCCCAAAATTATTCATAAGGACAAACATTCTTTCAAAACTGCTACCGAACTAAAAAATGATACCTAAAAACTGCTACCGATAACTAAAAACTGATACCTAAAAATCGCTACCAATAAGTAAAAACTGATACTTAAAGAAAGTTGTCCTTCAGGCAAAAATACTGAAGGTCTGTCCTTGAGGCTAAAATGCTGGGAGATTTTGTCCTTCATAATAATTTCCTGTATCTTTTAATTATTATTTTTAATTTCCAAAAACAAGGTTGTCATCCCGCATTTTGGCAAGGCCGTAATACCAAAGAATTGACTAGTAACCAGTAAACGGTCCGTCCTAGAGATCAGTTATACATCGGCTCACCACGGATATCGATGAATTTTGTCCGAGTCTGGATCGAGCCAAAATTGGTAGGACATGGCAAGCTAAGCCAAGAGAACCAACATTTCAAATCTCAAGTCAATCTGAGTTCATATGCTCAAGTTATGAACGATGCAAGGTTGGATGGAGATCAACTACCAATCACTCGCTCCTTCGACTCGCTTCCCAACGTTCAGTTTGAAGCCAACTTTGACTCGCTACACGGTGCCCAGGAGTGACGTCTTCGACTCGCTTCGCTCAGAGGCCAATCTCGAGTCGATCAGGTTCGACTCGATCCACATCCTTCAGAGCTGCTCTTTTCGACTCGCTCTGGTTTAAAGCCATCAAGAGTGCACACTTCGACTCGCTCTGCTCAGACAACTAGTTCGACTCCATCAACTTCGACTCCACTGCTCGAACCTCCCAAAACGTCCCATTTTGACTCGCTCGACCAATTCTGGCTTCGACTCGCTCGACCAAGTACTCACTTCGACTCGCCTGAAGCAACATCTAGGACAGAGTAAGAGTCAAGTGCCACGTCATCGAGTCGAACGGAAGAGAGTCGAAATGGAAGTGAGTCGAAGGAAACAGCCCATCGAAAACTCTATTTCGTATCGATCATATCTCCCAATCTACAAGTCCAAATGCTATGAAATTTTCACAGAAGACTACGTGCATGCTAGAGAGTGTCCACGCCAAATTTCGACTCCATTGGATGAAATCTTGAGCGAGTCGAAATCAGCTCGTGTCAATCACGGATCGGACCGAAACTTCGTGGGCTTGGGCGTACGGGCCTGGTCACGTGCCAGAGAGGGTCTCCCGAGATCTGAGCGAAATATCAGCCTCCTACACTTATAAATAGACCCCCAAAGCCAACAGAAAAGGGGTTCTGCTTCCTCTTTGAGATCTCCAACGCCCGGACTCCGCCGGATCCAGATCTGAACTCTGTCGCTGCTGCTACCAACTAGATTCACTGCTGCAAATAATAGCTACCTCTTGTAATTCATTGCATTCACTTGTAAACATCAAAGGAAGATCAATAAAACAAACTACTTCATAGTGGACGTAGGCTATACGCTGAACCACTCTAAATCCTTGTGTCTCCTTGCACTTTAATTATTCTGATTTCTGAAATTTGGAGTTTTTGTTAGATAATTCCTCTTTTTTCATTTAATTTCTTCACTTTATCTCTTCAAAGACTTCCGAAGAGTGTTGTGCCCAATTTTGGTACAAACACTTTGGTGCTTTCACTGAGAAAACCCAATTTTTCTCCCACTCTTTGGATCTCCTATCTATATTGGATTGCATAAATCTAAGAAGAAGATCCAGATCTAGAACTTCGAAGCCCTTCCATTCTACTCAGATTTGCAATCAGATCTAGGAAAGGACTTCATCAATTCATTATGGTGAGCACACGTACCACCTCTACAGCCGTTGATCAAGGAGCACGAGACCGACAAAACCCCGTGCAATCAACTCCATCCAACCAAAATGCTGCAGGACCTTCAGATCCATCAGGTCCAATCACTAGACAAGAATTCCAGACATTGCTTCAGGAGTTGACCCAAAGTCGACAGCAGCTAGCGGAGCAACTGAGCGCCAACACGGAGTTGACTAACCAGCTAAATCACCAAAGGCGAAGGAGATCTAGAAGAGACCAAGGTTCTCACTCCTCCATAGAGAGCTCAGCCTCCTCCGATGGCCAAACTAGATCCACACGTCCACGGTTGGGTGGAAGCTACACCCAAGCCACGGGACACCAACTTGCTTCGAACCTTGGGCAACCGAGAGCTGGACCATCCGTTAGCCTCCGCACAGAACCTTCAACTCGGGGAGGAGCTGCTCCTTATCATGTTACCGGCAACATTGCTAATACCACCACTGCTGGGCGAGGAAGTGACGCTAGGAACCAAGCTGATCCTCAACATAACCGATGGGAGCAGACTCCTGAAACTTATGTCCCAAAGGATGTTGAACCAAGGAGGCGAGGCACAGACCGTCGACCACGTCCGGTCCAGACTCGCGCTATGGAACCCGACCACACCTTGGCACAACATGCTCCGAGTGTCCAAACGACAGATATACCAGCGATGATTCGCCAAATGATCTGTGAAAGTCAAGGTCTATCTAATGACGACAGGGGAATCTCCCGAAGTCATACCCCTTTCACCAATGATGTTTTATATGCTGAACCACCTTGGCACTTCAGGATGCCAGCTTTGCCAGTTTATGAAGGGAGTTCCGACCCCAATCAGCATGTCCTGAAATACGAATGGCTGATGAATGCTGCTAGAGCTGATGATGCAGTAAAGTGCCGTAGCTTCCCCATTTCCCTGGGAGGCATCGCTACCATGTGGTTCACTCATTTTCCACCGCAATCCATCTCTAACTTTGACTAGATGGCCACCAAGTTTGTCGAACAATTCTGTATGCATGTGGCGAGGCCAAAGGACGTTAACACTCTGTCTAGTGTTACGCAAGCTCCCGGAGAAACGCTTAGACGTTACTTAGAGCGATTCCATGCTGCGTGTGCGGAAATAAGCAATCCCAACAATAACTCTATCCTGATGGCTCTGACTAAGGGGATTGATGCTGATTCCTAGTTCGGAAGTTGGTTAGCTGGCAAACCACCTACGTCATTGGACCGTTTCTATTCCAAGGCAGCCCAATTCCTATGAAGGGAGGATGCGAGACAGTCTAGGAAGCAGGATGACGCAGGACCCAACATCGAAGGTATCCAGAGTAACGTCGCTGTTAAACAGACCGGAGATAGTTCTGGAAAAGTTCAGTTGAACATCCAAAATAAGCAGAATCAGCAGAGGGACAATAGAAATCAGAACAAAAAACGCGATCGGGATCGTGGACCACGGTGTAGAGCTTCCATGTACGAAAACTACACTCCATTGAACACGTCGTTGGAAAATGTGTACTTACAGACCTGCAATACCATGCAGTATAAGAAGCCTGCCCCGAAACCACCAACCGAAAGATAAATCCAAACAGGAAAGTTCTGTAGATTCCATGAAAGTTATGGCCACAATACCAATGAGTGTCGTCACCTACAAGACCTCATTGAAAAACAGATACGTGAGCGGAAGCTGGATCAGTATGTACGGGCGCCGCAATCCGGTGGTGCGGGCCCATCAAATCGGAACTGTGCGCCGAATCAGGAAAGACAGGAAGAACCCGCTCGTGCGGACGGGAGGTTGGTCATTAACACAATAAGCGGTGGTCCTCACCCGGCAGATCGAAGCTGGAAGGAAATGGAGTCGTATGCCAGTTCTATCAGACATGCGGACTTCGAGTGTTGCAGTAGTTTTGATGAGGGGGCTCCGGCCAAGCAACAGAAAACGATGATGGATGACATCGTGTTCAGAAGCAGAGACGCAGATAAAATCAAGGCTCCCACTATCGACCCACTGGTCATCTCTGCACAAGTAAGTCCCGCTTGGATAAAAAGGATCTTAGTTGACAGTGGAAGCTCTGTGAATATTTTGTTCAAGCGAACTTATGATCAAATGAAGATGGAAGCCGCAGACTTAAAGCCTTGTCAGTCTCGAGTCCATGGTTTCAATGGAAGTGCCACAATTCCTACTGGGATGGTGGAACTGCCAGTGGAGTTGGGAGTAGGAGAACGTCGGAGAGTACGAATGTTGCAATTCATCATTCTGGGCATAGACTCCCCTTACAATGCTTTCTTGGGCTGACCGGCCCTCGCTGAATTCAGAGTAGCCATTGCCCCATGGTGTTTGACCTTGAAATTTCCCACTGATCATGGAATAGGAATCGTTCACGGAGATCAGGCCACTGCGAGAGCCTGCTATGTTGCTGAGCTACGGGAAGCACAGCGGAAGGAGAAGGGAAAGGACGTAGAGGAGTCTCTTTGCGTCCGTTTCAATGACAATTGATAATTAACGCCCAGGCCCGGGCACCCCAGCCAATTCCTCAAGGACCTTGACCTGAGAGAAACTAAAGACGAAGGAGAATCAAATGAAAGTCAAGCATCCCCAGTCGAACTGACGATTGATGTCCCAATTGACAATAACGATGATTCAAAAATAATAAAGATTGGATCTCAACTAAGCCAGCAAACTCAAGAGGAATTGGTTGAATTTCTGCGGGCAAATCTTGACGTATTTGCCTGGACACATTCTGGTATGTGTGGGATCTCGCTTGACATCGCGAGCCACACTCTGAACATTGACCCGCGGCATGTCCCGGTCAAACAAAAAAGGCGCGGTATGGATCCAGAGAGATCTGCCGCCCTTAGAGAGGAAGTAGAAAAGCTTGAAGCGAACGGATTCATCCGAGATGCGCTATATCCCGAATGGGTACCAAATCCCATGCTCGTCCAAAAGCCAAATGGGAAGTGGAGAACATGTGTCGACTATTCCGATCTGAATAAAGCATGCCTCAAAGACAGTTTCCCGCTTCCTAGGATTGACCAGCTAGTGGATTCGACGGCTGGACATGAACTCTTATCCTTCATGGACGCGTATTCGGGCTACAATCAGATACCGATGCATTTACCCGATCAAGAACACACCGGCTTTGTGACCAATCTGGGGCTTTACTGTTACAAGGTTATGCCGTTCAGACTCAGGAACGCCGGAGCTACTTACCAACGGTTGGTCAATCGGATGTTCGCTAATCAAATCGGGGAGACAATGGAAGTATATGTAGACGACATGCTTTTGAAGTCACGACTCTCCACCGACCATGTAAAAGACCTGGAAACTATGTTCAACATACTTCGGGAATACAAGATGAAGCTCAACCCACTGAAATGCCACTTTGGAGTTGCATCCGGAAAGTTCCTTGGGTTCATCGTTAACGCCCGGGGAATCGAAGCTAATCCCGAAAAGATTTGGGCAATCAGGAATCTTGAAACTCCCAAAACTATAAAGCAAGTCCAGTGTCTCAATGGGAAGGTAGCAGCATTGAGCATGTTCATTTCAAAGGCCACTGACAAGTGCATTCCCTTCTTCGATCTGATTCGAAAAGGGAAACGAAACTTTGAATGGACCACAGAGTGCGAGGGCGCTTTCCAAGCACTAGTCCAACATCTGTCTACACCACCGATACTGTCAAAGCCTATTGATCATGAAAAGTTATTCATATATCTGGCGATATCAGAAAATGCTATCAGCGCTGCATTAATCCGAGAAGAAGAAAAGATACAGAGGCCCGTATACTATGTCAGCAACCGATTGACTGGGGCTGAAAGAAATTATCCGAAGCTGGAAAAGTTGGCTTTCTGCCTTGTCATTGCATCAAGAAAACTCCGACCATACTTCCAGGCACATTCCATTATTGTTTACACCGACCAGCCGTTACGACAGGTCCTCTCGCGGCCTGAGACGTCTGGAAGGTTACTCAAGTGGAACATCGAACTAAGCAAGTTTGACCTTACTTACGCTCCGAGACGGACCATACAAGGATAAGTCCTAACTGATTTCATAGCTGAATTTACAATCCTAGAGGACTTGCCCGAAGCCAGTGAATCCCTCGAGTACATCTGGAAACTTTATACTGACGGAGCATCAAACGACCGGTGTTCAGGCGCCGGTATTGTGCTTAAAACTCCCGAGGGTCGATCCATATGTTATGCCTTAAAGTTCGATTTCCACGCAACTAATAATGAAGCTGAATATGAAGCCCTCCTAGCCGGCTTGAAACTTGCTAAAGATTTGAGGATTATCGCAGTGGAAATTTATTGTGATTCAAAATTGGTTGTGTGTCAAGTACGAGTAGAGTATCAAACAAGAGATCGAAGGTTGCTACTTATTTAGCGCAAGTTAACGAAGTACTAGACCATTTCGATTACTACGCCATATTCAGTATACCCCGAGAACGCAACCAAAAGGCCGATTCGTTGGCAAAGCTAGCTAGCACAGGCGTAGCTCAACGAATGGGACTCGTTCCCGTGGAAACGCTATCTTCCCCAAGTATCGACCGGGCGGAAACGAACCGAGTATACGAAATCGTCCCCGAAGGGGATTCATGGATGACTCCACTCAGAAATTACATTGAGCACGGAACCCTGCCGGAGCGCAGGAGTGAAAAAAGATAGGTCCTTCAAAAGGCATCAAGGTTTACCATCCAGAATGGACTCATGTACAGAAGGGGGTACTCAGTCCCCCTACTCCGATGTATCGCTCACGGTGAAATCAAACAAGTGCTACGCGATGTTCATGAGGGAGAATGTGGCGATCACACCGGGGGGCAAGTACTTGCCAAGAAAATACTTCGCTATGGATATTACTGGCCTACCGTGAATCGTGATGCGTTGGAATATGCGAAGAAATGTGATAGGTGCCAGAAATATGCCCGAATTCCTAGAGCTCCTCCTACTGAGATAACGCAAATGGTCAGCCCATGGCCGTTCGCAATGTGGGGCATCGACATCATTGGTGCTCTACCTCTGGCAAAAGGTGGTGCAAAGTACGCCATCGTCGCAGTTGATTACTTTACAAAGTGGGCTGAAGCCGAAGCTCTCGCTACCATTACAACGAAGAAAGTAATCAACTTTGTGGTTCGTAACATCATCTGTCGATTCGGCCTCCCACGCACCATAGTCACGGACAACGGAACCCAATTCGACAGTGTTGAATTCAAAGATTTCTGCAAACGATTTCACATCCAAAAGAAATTCTCCGCAGTCGCACATCCTCAAGCAAACAGACAGGTCGAAGTAGTTAATAAAGTTATAAAGTTGATCCTGAAGAAACGACTGGAAAAGGTGGGGGGCAAGTGGGTCGATGAACTTCCTATGGCTCTATGGGCTTACCGAACAACCCACAAGACCGCGACCGGCCACACTCCGTTCTCTCTTTCCTACGGTTCAGAGGCCGTTATTCCAGTCGAGCTAGAAGTACCTTCTCATCGTGTGACATACTATGATCCAAAAACGAATGCTATATTACTTGCTGAATCTCTCGATCTACTAGATGAGAAGCGTGAGGAAGCTGACTTGAGGGCGGGTGCGCATCGAAGTCGAGTCGCCCAATTGTACAACGCCAAGGTCCGTCTGCGAACCTTCGAGTTAGGCGATCTCGTCTTAAAAAGAGTCTATCCGGTTCCTTCACATATGAAGCCAACATGGGAAGGACCGTATGTTATTGAACGAAGGCTCGGTGATGGCACATTCAAGTTATCAACCATCGATGGTCTTACCCTGCCAAGAGCTTGGAACAGCGAGAGCCTTCGCCGCTATTACACCTGACAGGCTATCTTTATCCATTTAGTTTACTTTCCTTTTCTGCAATTTGTTTATGCATTTCGAAGTTAGAACTTGTAATAAGGAAACTGACTTTGCCATACTTTCTTATTTCAGCAATAAAATGCAACCTCTTCGAGCCAGAGCTGTGATTTACTTGAAATACTTCTTATGACCATCACTATGCACGGAGAGCTAAGTCTCGTGAAACGGTGGGATTTATTCAAATAGAGAATGGCTGCGGTGCAACCAATCACTCCCTAAGTGAAACCCGAGCTCGGGGGCAAGCCATCACATCAAAGTCAAAAAAGGGATTGGTACACGATAATCCTTCCTCAACTCTGAACTCCCAGAGCGCGAGTCGGAGTATAAACATCCAACTCCGTATTCCCAAAGCGCGAACCAGAGTATAAACATTCAACTCCATATTCCCGGAGTGCGAAGTGGAGTATAAACATCCAACTCCGAATTCCCAAAGCGCGAACCGGAGTATAAACATTCAACTCCATATTCCCGGAGTGCGAAGTGGAGTATAAACATCAACCTCCGAGTTCCCAAAGCGCGAACCGGAGTATAAACATTCAACTCCATATTCCCAGAGTGTGAAGTGGAGTATAAACATCCAACTCCGAATTCCCAAAGCGCGAACCGGAGTATAAACATTCAACTCCATATTCCTGGAGTGCGAAGTGGAATATAAACATCCAACTTCGAATTCCCAAAGCGCGAACCGGAGTATAAACATCCAACTCCATATTCCCGGAGTGCGAAGTGGAGTATAAACATCCAACTTCGAATTCCCAAAGCGCGAACCGGAGTATAAACATCCAACTCCATATTCCCGGAGTGCGAATTGGAGTATAAACATCCAACTCCGAATTCCCAAAGCGCGAACCGGAGTATAAACATTCAACTCCATATTCCCGGAGTGCGAAGTGGAGTATAAACATCCAACTCCAAATTCCCAAAGCGTGAACCAGAGTATAAACATTCAACTCCATATTCCCGTAGTGCGAAGTGGAGTATAAACATCCAACTCCGAACTCCCAAAGCGCGAGTCGGAGTATAAACATCAGTCCCGAATTTCCCGAGGGCAAGTCATAGTATATATGTGAACTCCGGATTCCCAGAATGCAGAACGGAGCCTGACAAAGCATGGATCGAAGTATAAGTGTCAACTCCAAACTCCCGGAGCGCGAGTTGGAGTACAAAAACCAATCCCAAGTCCCCAGACGGTGGGCATGTGATCGAAACTCAAGCCAGCATGACCATTCGCCAGTAAACAAATGAGGATCCCCGGAGTGCGGAAATGATTATGGACAATCAAACAAGTATGGATGCATTACTCAATCTCCACTTGACTCAGACGTCCATTCGGTGGCACAGGGCTCAACATGTTATAAGTAAGAAGCGATCGCCGACTGACAGTCTACTGCTATCCCCAAGACTGGGGGGCAGAACTCAAGCATCAACCATTGATTGAAGCGATGCGACTTCAGAATTCAACTCGCTTCTTAGTCACAAGCCATGTCCACAACCTCCGAACTTGGCAAACTAAAACAAACTTGGTTTGGAACCTAAAACTTCACAAGCGCATTTCAGACACTGAAACACTTAGACAAATACGCAATGACAAAAAAGAAAAAGTTTCATTTCTATTGATTATATAAGACGTTCGTGTACAAGTTTCCAAAAAATTCCTACTAGCAGGGGCCGAACCCGCATTTATACACGGCTAACAAAACGCAAAAAATCAAAATACGTCAGACGATCGTGCCTAGTCTCTCTTCTTCCTTGGCTTCCTCTTCAGCGTGGACCCGCTTAAGCCATCGCCAATTTTCCTCTTCAAGCCTGTGCCTTTCGGCGGTTGGTCTTCTGGCAATGGCATTATGTCGACGTCCTCCTCCGAGCTCGTGTGAATGAGAATGCTTCCTACGGGTGGAGTCGGAGGAACGATATCAATTGCAGATGGTGGAATGGGTAGGCTGGTGAGAAAGACAAAACCACCAGGAGATATCATTCCGAGCAGGGCAGGTCCCGATGCTACCATCACACTTCCAAAGCCGCCACCATAACCAGCTGCTGCCAGTTCAGCGTCGATCTGGGCAAACATCTCCTCTTCGGTCACTGCTTGAGCCCCACTGGGGGCATCAGCAGTCGGCAGTGAAGAGCTTGCAGCAGGATCAGTTCCGCTCATAACAGATGGCAAGTCAGCACGAGGATCGCCTGGCAGCGAAAAAGTTCATCCATCAACTGCTCATTGAACACGATCGAACCCACCTGCCTATCATCAATCGGGGCAGCTGTGCTCACAGTGGTTGCCTCGGTCACGATAGCCTCCTGCGTTTGATACGGTCCTTGAGTAGCACGAGGCATGTGCGGCGCAACGTCAATCACTGGACAAAGAATGAAAAAATTGTTAGAACTTAAACTCGATCGAAGACTTCGACTCATGAAAGACATGTAGAATGTTCGGAGTACCTTCCTCAGTTTGGCTTATAAGCGACGGGGTGGCTTCAGTCGCTGGCGCTACAGTTGGAAACATCCGCGGTTGATCCGGATTATAGGCAGGAACAGCTTGAGGGTCAGCCGCAGGCAAAGATTCAGGCTGGGTTGACATCGGAATGTCAAGACTTGCATCATGATGTCCAACCCCGGAGCCCTCTCCTATCTCTAAGTGCTGGGTGCCGAACCTCTCCTTCTCATAAGAGATCATTGAATCATGGAGAATCTTCTTTTCGTCATCAGTTAACAGGCGATTCTCGAGCTCGAATTCATCCACAGATTCACCCGAGTGCGCCTCTTTCTCTTCTTCGACCAGTCTTCCCCAAGCACTGTGGAGATGCGTCGAATAATCATCGAGCCAGGCCAGACCCCTGTGCCTCAGCACGTTAGCATTATAGACGACGAGGAGGTCTTCAATATCGGCCTCTAGCCTGGACTCGGCCAATTTCACCCTTTCCTCGACCTCAGTCTCCACTTTCTGGGCTTTGGCTACCGCCGCATCCCGTTCTCCCTTGAGCATAACAGCCTGATCGCATGCCTCCTGGGCTGCGTTGTTCGCATCATCTTTTTCTTTGACCAAGCTGGCAAATTTGTCTTTCTGTTCATTAAGCTCCTTGACCGCCGCATCCCGCTCGGCGATAACTTTGGTATTACGATGTCCCATCTCCTCCACCAGGGCAACGTGTGTTTGCCACAACCTCTCCATCTCCTCCTTCGCTTCATCAGCCTTCTTAATGGCCTCAATCTCAGATTTCCGAGAAGACTCGGACTCAGCAGAGAGTACCTGAATAATGCGATCCCTTTTCGCAAGCTCGGTCTCCATCTTCTCGATCTCTTTAGCCCGCTCGAAGGCCACTTTGGAAGCTTTTTCAGTAGCCTTCGCCCACTCTCGATATTGGGTATAGATGTCGTGGACAAAGTCATGCATCGTGCCTTCTACCAAAGATGGAATTCTCTTCAAATGGGGAGGGAAAACATAACCATCCAAGCAAATATTAGGAAAATCCTTCTTCATTTGAGCCAACTTAAGGGCACCTTCTCCAGTGAGATCAGCGGGGACCTGCTCTGTAACCACGGAAGATGTAATCTCGAGTCTCTAGAGATGAGTCTCAGATCTGGAAGTGTGAGAAGAAGGCCTGTGACGAGGAGGCTCCGGTGGATGTGATGTTTGAATGGGAGGAGGTGAGGGAAGCCTGGGAGGAGGAGAGCGTGATCTAGACCAGCGTCGGTATTCTCTATCCATGTCATGCCCATACCTATCCTGACTAGAGTGCTCGCGATCGCGATCCCTATCAGAATACCTCCTGTGATAATCATAGTAACCAGAAGCCTTTCGGGCTGAACGAAGAATGTTCAACATTGATCCTCTCCCGGACATGGTACCTGAAAATGAGAAGCGAAGAAAGAGTTAGCGACTTCCTAAGTTGGACGAAGTACAGTTGTGGATCATGAAGTGTAGTGATGTGTATGCATGTGCAATCCCCCGACCAACCAGAAATGTCGGCCGCACCCATAGCAAGCGACCCGCTCGGTTCAAAAGCACTATCAAGCCCTTCTATCCCGGCATCGTGAGGAGACGACACGAAATCCGAGATCGGAATATTATCAAGCCCGGCAAAAGGACTCTCCACTTGCGGGGGGGAGAGCCTCTGAAATTCTAATCCCTTGGGAAGGTAAAGACACGACCGCGGATTTAAATCTCTTCGATTTAGGGCATTTGTAAGCAGCGGCCTTGCCTTTTGTTTTTCCTCTGTAATCCTGAACATCGGAAGGAGGCACCGCCAGGAGCTCAGTGTCGGTGGGAATTCTTTCTAGATCAACTTCTTCGGTGATTGCAACTGCAGGCGCTTTGCGCTTCACGCGTTTCACGCGGTTCTTCGAGGCCACCCTATGTATCACATCCAGGTGTATGCTCTGTCTTCGTTCTATCAGCCAGACAGCCCTCAAATTCCTATCGGTCAGGACTAAGTCTATGTGCCTCTCTTCGCCCGGAAATGCTTGAAGAATCCGAACAAGCTCTCTGAAGTACGCACCATCGGGGCGAGAGATTGCGGCTGTAAAAAAGGAAAAGTATGTCAGTTCTTGGAGTCGGTCACTAACATCTCAGTAAATCATGGGGGATGGCGACACTTACGTCTGTCCAACCATCGCCTAGCAAATCTAGGGGGGCACCGAACGTAGAACCATTCGGATTTGTAATAACTTAGCCTCCCCGAGGAACCCAGCCCAATGTGACAGTTTGTGACTGCCTCTAGGAAGGTAAAAGAGGGGCTATCTCCATGGCTTTTAACGTTGAATAAATATATGATCTCGATCGGCTTCGGCGGTCGAAAGAGGATCTCCATGAACATGATGAAGGTGTTGTTTAACAGGGCGTACCCGTTGGGATGTAGCTGGGACGGAGCTATACCAAGAAATGATAACGTCTCCCTTATATAGTCATTAAAGTGAGGAAGTGTCCCCGCCGTGCACGCATGACGGTTGAAGGCAGTATACCCTTCCGGTGGATAATGTGGCATGTCCTTTGGTTAAGGAAGTAGCACGTCGTCAAGCGACAAACCGTGACTTAAGCAGATCCGACCCAACATGTCTTCAGAAATACCCGACGGCACCGAATCGGGTGGAGTACAAATAAACCGAGCCCCTTGACGCTCGTTCGGAGCTATCTTAATAACTTCGGCCTCTATAACCGGTATCTCAATAGTTGGAGGAGCAGAACTCGGAAATTCCGGCTGTTGAGAACTTGAAGGATCCATAACCAGCTAGCTTATAAAAAATCATTGTTAAACTGACAAATAACACTTGTGCATCCCCTAGTGTAAAGTGTGTGAGCGTGTTGTGCAGTGTAGTGCTGTATATTATTCGGGAAGATAGACCAGATTAAGGAAAACATATAACGAGCGAGACTTCGAAGCTCAACTAGAAGGACCGTCATCGCTGACCGTCACAACCGCGTCATTCAGTTATTAACTATCACTCCAAGTCGAAGTATGATGTTGTTTTTATAAGTTGCAGTTTCATCAACTAGCTTCGATAGGAAGACAGATATGCAGTGAAACGATTAAGTCCAAGTATGCCAATATGAAGCTCGTCGGAGGCAGTTGTTCGAATATGTGAAAAGTTTAAAGTTTCTGATCAAATTTGTATTGCTCATGAGAGCCAGGCTCGCATCGATGAATTATAAGCATATGCGTTTGAGTTATACACGATCATAAGGATGGAGTGCAAGTTCGACTCGTTCTAAGGGCCATCCACTTCGACTCCATCCAAAAGTCATGCATTTCGACTCGGTTCAGAGCAACCAATTCGACTCGCTCGAAGTCATGAATTTCGACTCGGTTCAGAGCAACCAATTCGACTCGCTCTGAAGTCATGCATTTCGACTCGGTTCAGAGCAACCAATTCGACTCGCTCGAAGTCATGAATTTCGACTCGGTCCAAAGCAGCTACTTCGACTCGATCGAAAGCCACCATTTCGAGTCTATCAGGCCAGCCCCCTCGTACCAATCAACGGACTCGAAGCGTTCGACTTGATGCAAAGCTCCACCATTGATCGACACGAAGGCCTCCGCCTCATCCTCTCGAATCCACTACTCTAGATCGACACAAAGCTAAGGCCTGGAACTCTTCAATCGATCACAAATCTGATCGATTTAATGTTAGAAATCGAATCTCCTCATTTACGAGATTTTCCATTCGATGGATTACCTCAGTTTGTTAGTTGATTCGAGTAGATGAAGATGCAAATTGATTCGAAGGCGACGACATTTGTTCCTTTTGCTCGAGTTTCTCAGCGTTATGAAGGCAGGTAGAGATGAAAGGTAAAAACTAGAAAAAAGGCTAAGTATGGAGTATTTATATAGAGTCAAAAACAAGAGGAATAACCGATTCGAATTCTAGTAGGGTCGAGCGCGTGCTTCGACTCCCTCTTCAGTGCACTGATGCGGAGCTGCTTTTCGTATCGCTCCTTCGACTCCATCCTCGTGACTAGTTCGACTCCCTCATACAGCCATAAAAGACGTCACTTCGACTCGCTCAATCTATGAATGTCTCGACTCACTCTACTGCCTCCTGTATGTTTTGACTCGCTTCCCTGCGATTCGAACCCAAGACCGAGCCGAACGGCCAGTTCGACTCCATCAGGGAGTCTACATCGACTCGCTCCACTTCGACTCACTCAGTTTGAGTCCGTCATCAACTCGACATACTTATTTCGCATCCACAAATCCAATGGAAACTCTCTTCGATGTTTCAATCCTTCGCAACGATTCAGGAGAGGATCGTTACGATAGGACATTCAAAACAACCGTCAAGCATAGTTACAACGGATTTCACATCGGTTTAGGAGAGGATCGGTACGGAATTCGAAAATAATAAACTGACGACGACTCGAGAACGTATGAACGTCAGCGGGAGTCAGATGAACATCAAACGGGTAACCACTAGCATACAGCAAATAGCTGCAACAATACAGGGCACAGCAGTCGACAGTCAACAGATTACATTATCAAGAAGGACGATCAAAGATTACAACTCTTATCGAAAGGACGATAACTATTCAGAGTAAAGACTGCAGCACTTCAAAGCACATCATGTTTTCACAAGACGTACTTTGGGGGGCAAATGTTATCCCGCCTTTTGGCAAGGCCGTAATACCAAAGAATTGACTAGTAACCAGTAAACGGTCCGTCCCAGAGATCAGTTATACATGGGCTCACCACGGATATCGATGAATTTTGTCCGAGTCCTGATCAAGCCAAAATTGGTAGGACATGGCAAGCCAAGCCAAGAGAACCAACGTTTCAAATCTCAAGTCAATCCGAGTTCATATGCTCAAGTTATGAACGATGCAAGGTTGGATGGAGATCAACTACCAATCGACTCGCTCCTTCGACTCGCTTCCCAACGTTCAGTTTGAAGCCAACTTCGACTCGCTACACAGTGCCCAGGAGTGACGTCTTCGACTCGCTTCGCTCAGAGGCCAATCTCAAGTCGAACAGGTTCGACTCGATCCACATCCTTCAGAGCTGCTCTTTTCGACTCGCTCTGGTTTAAAGCCATCAAGAGTGCACACTTCGACTCGCTCCGCTCAGACAACTGGCTCGACTCCATCAACTTCGACTCCACTGTTCGAACCTCCCAGAACGTCCCATTTCGACTCGCTCGACCAATTCTGGCTTCGACTCACTCGACCAAGTACTCACTTCGACTCGCCCGAAGCAACATCGAGGATAGAGTAAGAATCAAGTGCCACGTCATCGAGTCGAACGGAAGCGAGTCGAAGGAAACAGCCCACCGAAAACTCTATTTCGTATCGATCATATCTCCTAATCTACAAGTCCAAATGCTATGAAATTTTCACAGAAGACTACGTGCATGCTGGAGAGTGTCCACGACAAATTTCAACTCCATTGGATGAAATCTTGAGCGAGTCAAAATCAGCTCGTGTCAATCACGGATCGGACCGAAACTTCGTGGGCTTGGTCGTACGGGCCTGGTCACGTGCCATAGAGGGTCTCCCGAGATCTGAGCAAAATATCAGCCTCCTACACCTATAAATAGACCCCCAAAGCCAACAGAAAAGGGGTTCTGCTTCCTCTTTGAGATCTCCAACGCCCGGACTCCGCCAGATCCAGATCTGAACACTGTCACTGCTGCTACCAACAAGATTCACTGCTGCAAATAATAGCTACCTCTTGTAATTCATTGCATTCACTTGTAAACATCAAAGGAAGATCAATAAAACAAACTACTTCATAGTGGACGTAGGCTATACGCCGAACCACTCTAAATCCTTGTGTCTCCTTGCACTTTAATTATGTTGATTTCTGAAATTTGGAGTTTTTGTTAGATAATTCCTCTTTTTTCATTTAATTTCTTCACTTTATCTCTTCAAAGACTTCCGAAGAGTGTTGTGCTCAATTTTGGTACAAACAAAGGTATTTTTCCAAAGTGCTCATATAGCGACTATATTGCTATAACTTTTGCTTCTTCGTTCAACTAGCTATCAAATGATTTTAACTTCAAAAATTTCTCAACAAGAATAATATATTATTAACTTGTTAAAAAGGTAAAGAGAATCATAAGAAGGTTTCTACAAAAAAACGTTATTTTCCAAAAAAAAGTTATTTAAAGTGTCGATATGGCAACCTTTTTGGTATTAACTTTCACCTCTTCGGTTTGCTTCTTCTATATATTTTCAAAACATATACATTACTTTTCCAAACACCTTTGGAAGTGTAACACCTTTCACAAATTAAAGTTATTGGATTTCAAAGTGTGTTCGTAGAGACTATCGCTATAAGGACAATTCCATATTCAATTCAATATTTAGTTTCATTCCATTTTATACACATTCCAAATTCCAACCATATGACTACTAAATATGTATTAACATATATACCAATCAATATGTACAATTTAAATGTTCAAACAAACTTATCACAATTCAATGGTTTATAAGCCGACTACTTTGGCAATCTACATACTTTTAAAGCATATAATTAAGGCTCAAACTTAAGTAGTTAACACAAATAACTACTGAAATTAAAATTGAGAACCTCCATCTTGAATTGACATTTCGAAATAAAAATGAATTTTGGGGAATTTTATCTACTTTGTTTTCACAATCCTAAAATCCCTAAGGCATATTCAAATACATAGATATATACTAATCAATTTCTGAAATAAAAATACTAAGGCTTCCACTCATAGTTGGTCCTTAGCTTTGCTTCTCTTTGGATTTGCAAACCAAATAATAATCTCCTTCAGATCTCTTCCTTTTGATATATACAACAAGGGATTTGTGTGTGTGTGTATTAGATTCAAAAAGGTTAAAGGAGAAGAGGTTTGGAAATTAAATAATAAACAAAGATAGATTAGAATTTCTTACTTGAAACTCTAATAGAGTTTTCTAAATCTAAGAAGAGATAAACTGACCGAGTTTCGCTGACATTCCCAAAAAATTTGTGAATAAAAGTGAGGGTTCTACAAACTTATTTACAGTAGTTGAAATGCTCTAGAACCATAGGATGAAATTAGGTTAAAAAAGGATAAATCTAGAGCGTACAAAGCAACCAAACCCTAGCCGCCATGCAAGAAGCGGTCGACGTCTTCCTTCCAAGTGGTCGACCTCTAGGGGTCAACCTCATGAGGTCGGGTGGTCGACCTCTTCCTTCCAAGTGGTCGACCTCTAGGGGTCAACCTCATGAGGTCAGGTGGTCGACCTCTTCCATTTATTTTGGGAAGAATAAATAATTTTTGAACCATTGTATATTTAGTTCTCTAATTATTCCTAACATTAATTGTTAACTTTAACGTTTACTTAACCCCCAAGTCTAATAACTATTAATTTCAACTTAGGGAATGAATTATTTTATTTGAATTTTAATTCAAATTAAATTAATTTAAATATGAAAACTTCAAACGCACATAACTTTTCCGTTTGAGCTCCGTTTTTAACATATTATATATGGAAATTGATCAGAATTTCGCCACGAACGCAATGGCAAAACTTTCATTGTCAAATTCCAAATTTTAAAAAAATTTCTTTTTTATCCCTACCTTAATTAATTGAATTTCTCTTAGTCAACTTATTTAATTAGGGTTGATTTTATGGGGTGTTACACCTATTATGACTGGCCACTGACAATAATTAAAGGGAGAGGATTTGATGTGATTTAATTAGGAATTAAATTGAGAAAGTTTTGAAGGATGGAACTAAAAGGTTTTAATATTTTCTTTGAAACATATTCATGTTATTCATTTCAGAAAACACTTTAGAAAATTCATATTTTTTCCTTTCCTCTTCCATCCCAACCAAATAAATGGATTCTCGATACTAGAAATTTTCAAAATCAAAATAAAACACAAATGGGGGTTCTAATCTCGTGGTTCCTGTATAGAGATCAATTCAACCAACTCTAGGAGGATTGATTCATCGTTTTAAGATATGATTTTTGACAACATCTCTGGGTAATTATCTAATTTAATTTATTTATAGTACTCATGTCTTTGATCCCATATATACATATGTTGTTTATGATTTATCTTATAACGAGAAATTGAAAGTGTAACAACCCAAAATTTAATCTATAATAACTAATTCGTTAATTAACTAAATAATAAAATAACTTTGTGAAATTATCAAAATTGAGCCATAGGAGTTGCACCATTGTGTCCATGGTAATTTTCTGGTCAATTTCCATATATAGAACGTCCAAATCCAAGCTAAAATGAACAAGATATGAATTAAACAAAATAAACAGAAAAAAAATATAGGCCAGGTCGACCAGCCGGTCGACCTGGGCACAAGGGTGGTCGACGCCCAGTCGATCCGCCTTGTTTATTTAGCGAACGAATGTTCGTTCGTTCGAACGTTAGTGAAATATTTTTTGTTCTTCAACTTGATCTGGTCATTCCATTTCTGCATCCGATGGCCCCTATTCAGTCTATGACGTGGTTGCATCCTATTCAATCCGCAAATCCAATGGTCTGAGTTCCACTTCTACCCCTATAAATAAGGCCATAGGCCTAACACTTTTTCTCATTCTAGATTTTCTCCACTTGGTTCACCTTTTCAGGAAGGACCCTAAAAGGAATAATTTTCCAAGGAGAGAATCTTTTCAACAAAAATATTTTAATACCCTCAAGTGGATCCGGGAAGACCAAAAGGGAAGAGCTTACGACCATAGGTGAGTGATTGCAGTTATTTTAAATTTCTTTAAGTAATTTAAAATAATAGAGTTTCCAATAGTTGTAGTTTTACTACGATTTTTGAAATAACCTTTTTAGTAGTTTATTTACAGTTTTTAGATTTAGTTTCAATCTATTTCTTTTAGCTATTATTTTCAGTTAATTTTAGTTTATTTCTGTTAATTATAACTTTTCCATTTATTTAAAGTTTATTTACAGTATTTTAATTTATTTACTGTTATCTATGCGCTATTTACATCTCTTTCCTACGCTTTGGATTTTCTTCTATTTTCAATTTTCTTTTATTTCTCCTTCTTCTTCGCGTATGGATTAGAATAGATTAAATGTGAATATGGATTAAAATTATAAGAATACCGAAATAACGAAAGATAAGATGTAAATTGTAAAGACTGTAATAAAAATGGAATTAAGACTGAAATTGAGCTTAATTATGATATTGATGTTAGAATTAGACTAAATTAAAGAGATTGGCCTAGTTATAACTTAGAATTATAACTAAACAGAGTAAAAGATGAAAGAAGCTTATTTTCACACTTAGACATTGGGTTAAGTAATAAGAATGATTATAACGTAGGTTATAATAAGAAAACAGAACAAAATGGGGCTTATTTTAAGACTTATGATAAATTAATAAGCACAGATAATAAGAATAATAATAAAGGCTTATTTAAAATAATTTATCTAAGTTAATAAGCGAAGATGAAAGAAAAAATCTGTACCGGCAACATTTCCCTTATGCTGTTTAGGGTAGATAAGTGGTCAATAGTTAAAAGAAAAGAACCTTACCGGCAGCATTTCCCTTATGTTGTTTAGGGTAGATAAGTGGTCAATAGTTAAAAGAAAAGATCCTTACCGCTAGCATTTCCCTTATGCTGTTTAGGGTAGATAAGTGGTCAATAGTTAAAAGAAAAGATCTGTACCGATAGCATTTCCCTTATGCTATTTAGGGTAGATAATTGGTCAATAGTTAAAAGAAAAGATCCATACCAGCAGCATTTCCCTTATGCTGTTTAGGGTAGATAAGTGGTCAGTAGTTAAAAGAAAAGATCCGTACCGGCAGCATTTCCCTTGGGACATGCCTATGTTATTTAGATTAGATAAGAGGTCAATAAATAAAGACTAAATCATGGGGATTTGGACAAGTGACGCAACTAGATATTGTTTAACTAGGACCAGTACCAACGACATTCCCTATTTTCTATGGACACGGTGTCTCACAATAGCCTTAAGTGAGACGAGGGCACGCTTATGCTGTCTAGGGTAAATAAAAGGTCAAAAGGGGGAGCAATAGATAGTGCGAACCAGCGGTGACTGAGCGTGCAGCATCGATTAGGGGATATAAGTCGCTATTGAGTTCAAGCGCTTAGTATGTGTGTCTTTCGTAGACACCATTGCCTTCTGTGTAGGGAGCTATATAGCATCTAGTCCATAGTAAGGTCTATGGAGTAGTAGGCCGATCAAACGGTAGAGTTAGGATTTTAGCCTAATTATAGGATTAGGAATTCAGCCTAATCAAAGCAGCTATCAAGACAAGTACAAACAATTAAAGTTAATCAATCATATTTAATAGTTAAATCGTATTTATTTCCAGCTTATTCCTTCTTCTATTTCCTTTGCTTCTTTTTATATACTAGAACTGTTGTAAAGCCTACTACCTTTACTTTACTAAAAGATTCTAGTAATTACGATCATTCACCAGAATTTTAGTCTGACCCACTCCTCTATTTTCTCCTTCTCCCCCTCCCATAGGCAATCAAGGAAGAGGATAGTAGGTTGTTGTTGCTTGGAGGTTTCTTTGAAGGAGATTCCACTATGTATTTTCACTTCTTTTATTTTAGCTTTTTGTTCTTTACTTGTACCGGCACATTTTGGGGAATAGTTGTACTCTGATTTTTGAGACTATGGTTTTCTTTGATGTTTGTTCAAAAAATGGACAAACACCTCGAAGTTGTATGATTTAGTAGATCTTATGTTATTCTTAGTGATTTGAGCGATTTATGCAAATATATAAAAAACAGGGGCTAAACTATAAAAAGACACGCAGATTTATAGTGGTTCAGCCAGAATGTTCCTACGTCCACTTTATATGTTATTTCTCTTCTCTTATTCTGATTACAAGTACAAAGCTTTGATACCAGTAAAAGAAAGTTGTTTGAAAGTTCTATCCGTGCTTGAGCTCTCAAAAACTTCTCCCCATTGTTGTACCCTTGCCCCTCTATTTATAGAGTGAGGCTGGGGGTAGGGGTCTAGGATGTGTATAGTTGCTGATGGGCCTGGGCTGATGTGATCTGGCCTGGTACGTCTTGGTTCGTCATTGCTTGGTTCGGAGGTGGTTGGAGTGTAGAATGGACCGGTAGTTGCTTGGACCGGTGGTGGGATGGTGAGGTTGATCCGGTGTGGAGATGGTTCGGCATGGGCTGGTCCGGTTGGTTTGGCAGGAGGGTTGGTCCGGTTGGTTCGGCAGGAGGTGGTTCGGTGGGAGTTAGGAAGGTTGATCCGGTTATGGAGATAGGAAAGGTTTGTCTGCCGAATGAGCTCGAATGAGGTCTGCCGAATGGGGTATGCCGAATGGGGTATGCCGAATGGATCAAGCTTCTTAGTCTCGAGGTCTTCTGGGTGAGAACACGCCCAACATTTGCCCCCCAAAGTGGGGCATATTCTTGAATATGGCGTGCTTTGTTTGACATTTGCAATCGGTCCTTGGATGCCGAACCAGATGGTCCGGTCGTGTCCTTTTGTCTATAAGTAGGGACCATACGCCTTTGCTATTTTCTACCTGCCGAACTAAACATTTGCTCTTGCCGGATCAAACTTCGTAGTTGAGTCGAACGTGGTAGCCGAATCAACCTGGTAACCGAACCAACCTGGTAGCCGAATCAAAGTGATAGCCGAATCAAAGTGATAGCCGAATCAAAGTGATAGCCGAATCAAAGTGATAGCCGAATCAAAGTGATAGCCGAATCAAAGTGATAGCCGAATCAACGTGGTGCCCGAATCAATTTCTCTATATTCACTGAATCAGGTGAGATCCTTTCTATGTCGGACAAATGGTTTATCGAAGGTAGTTGTATATCTGTATAAACGGATGGAGTTGGGAATGCCGAATGGATATGAGAACTACCGAACGGCCTTGAGAATTTTGCATTTACTTTACCGAATGACAACGGGAGTTTGAACATTCTAATTTTATGAGTGAAATTCCATATTATATACTTACTTTTTTACCTCCTTTGTTCTAACAACACGTTTTTTCGGTGTTGTAGATAATGTCTCGTAAAGTGGAAACTCGATCAGACAAAAAGAAATCCGGGGGTGAAGGAGGTTCCTCTGCCGTGCCCCCAGCTCAGCCGAATCCAGAACGTCACGGATCTGCCCCGAGATCACTAGTGGACGGGTACGGCCCTCAGGAGCTTCTGAACTCCCCGCCCGATTGCTTTCCTAGTTCCCTCAAGGAGGAGCAGCTCGATGTCATTTCCCGATCCTTTGGAATTGATAGGGCGCGCTTGCTATTGCCTGGGAGAGACGTTATGCCGTATGATCCTCCTGAAGGGTACTTCGCCTACAGCAGATACCACTGCATGTGTGGTGCCATCCCTCCTTTGAACGCTTGGATAGCCAGCTTCCTTACATATCTTAAGGTGGCCCCTTTCCAGCTTCAACCCAACTCCTATGCTATACTGGTGAGCCTCTTCGTCATTTTCCGGAGGAAGTATGGTCGTGCTCCTTCCAACCGAGAGATCCGGTATCTATACAACCTGAGGGGCTATAAGAAGGGGTCCCCATACATTAGCTTGGAGTCAGCTGTGACCTTCAAGCCGGTCTTGGATCTATATTCCAAATTCAGCATGTTCAAGAAGGAATGGTTCTTTGTTAGGGACGACTCTGTATCAATTCGGCGCTTTACTTCTGGATGTAAGTTGGTGCTTTTACTTATAATTTCCATTTCGATTGCGATGCTTCTTCTCATACTTCCTCATTTTTGCTAGCGACAGGTGGCTTTGCGGTTGTGGAGACTGACCGCCTGGTTCAGACGGCGGCTGAGATAGAAGCTATTCTCGGGAAATATAGATCATCTGCCTTCTTGATCAGAAATGCGATTATTTTGGAGTATAACTTAATCCTTCCACAACAGTCGGTAGTTAAGCTGAGGGAGACGGCGGAGGAGAGGACGGCTGCTCAGACCAAGGAAGGTGTTACGGTAGAGAGTAGCAAGAGGAAACCTTTCACAAAACCTCCAGCCGTCGGAGGTAAGAAACTCAAGAAGTCGGACGGTCCCTCCCCCAGCAATTGTCCACTTACCCGGGAGGAGGAAGACATAGAGGAGGAAAGAGGCGAGGGTGGAGACGATCGGGAAGGTGATGAAGGTGGTGATAGCATCAGGGCCTTGCTTCCTGGGCAAGCGGGCGAGATTCAGGAGTGGATGGACGATGCGTTCCACCAGGCTTTCGAGGGGCTGGACAAAGATCCGGCTTTGGTAGAGAAAACCGGGACCGGTGCAAGCGAGTCTTCCCAGACCATTCCAGCCAGGGTGGCTCCGACGACTCAAGGTGAACTCTTGACTCCTGCATGCTTCACTAATGATAGGGACTTAGGAATATTTTATGACCCGCTCCCGTCCTGGAATGAAATCCAGGACCTATTGCAGTATCCTACTCCTCCTCAGGGTTTGTACAACCACAGATGTGTTTCTCTCCTTTTAATTTGCTGTGTTTTCTCGAAGTATAGAACAATATATGCTTGTGACACTTTTTCTTCATATCAGGAGCAGGTAAAACGGTCAAAGCCTCAGATTTTCGGCACAGGCTTGAACAGTACAAGCTTTCCAAAACTTCTGTCAAGCCGAAGCCTTCGACCCACCGCTCCGGGGATGTAGTCGGCTACCGTCCTCTTCTCGGGGTTATCGAAGAGGGTATTCAGCAGAGAAAGAGGAGTCGTCCTTTATCCGAACCTTCGCCTAGTCCTCAGTTCCCGGCTCAGCCTCTTCATGATATCACGGAGGAGGATAGCGAGTTTGCACCTTCTCCGCACCCGTCCGGAAACCCTTCTGTTACTCATATCGACCGTCCTAACTTGGCTCGTAATCCATTTGCGGGTCATCCTGATCTGGATCCGAGCTCTCATGATATTACCTTTGACGAAGCCACTGGTGAACACCTTCTCCCCCGCAACCCCATGGTACGGGTACTTGATGAAGCTAAGTCCTTAGATCTCGATTTACTCACTACTCGTATAATCACTATGGGAGACGAGGCCAAGGCTAATATTGATCGGGTGGCGGAGGAGACCAAGAAGCTGATGGGGCATCATGCCCGGCTGGTTAAGGCCGGAGAGGAGATTGGGAGCGCCAATATCCGACTTCGATTGGTGGTTTCGGATCAGGCCAAACAGCTTGCGGATCAGGTTATTCAGATTTCTCAGCATGAGGCTGCTACTGGACGATTAAGGAAAAACATGGAAGAGGCCAGTCGGGCCGAATTGCGGAAAATGGAAGCTACTTGCAAAGAGCGGATTGACATGGCTATTGCCACGGTGGACGAGGTTCGGAAAGCGGATCTCGAGCAGGTGGAGGAATTGTCCGGGAAACTTGAGGCTGCAGAGCTTGCTCAAGCTAAGTTGAGGGAGGAGATGGAGGCAATGCGGGGATCCCTTCTAGCCGACTGCTCGAGATACCGATCGGAGAGAGATGCTTCCGTTGGGAGGTTGTTGGCTTCTGAGGCCCGGATGAGGGAGTTTGAGGAGAATGAGGGGATGATGGACGAAATGCTCCAGGACATGTACTTCCGAACCTGGAGGCAGGGCAACCTATCCTAGATGGATGATTATCCCAAGATCATGGCTAAGATCTATCTTCGGGCTCTGGAGGAGGCCAAGGCCGATGCGGATAAAGATGGTGGCGTGGCCTTCAGCATGGATGCGGTCACTGCCCAGTTTGCCAAGGAGGAGAAGGTGGCGGTGAAGGAAGGTATGCGGTTGCTTGCCGCCGAGGAGGTAGGCGTGCAGGTAGAGGATGACGATCAGGATAGTCAGGAAGCAGGCGCTGGTAAGTTTCCCTTTTTAGTTTCTCCATCAACTTTGTTGCTTATTGCTAATGAGTCCTCCTTTTTTTTTTGACTGGACAGGGGGTCAACAGGGCAAGGATAAAGCTCCACTGCAGCCGGCTCCCTGATTATACCTGGAAAAACTCTTTTTGTGGATTCGACAGTGTTGTATATGTTAGTCGAAAAGATAGTAACGTAGCCTTTAGGTTGTAATATTTTTCCACTTGTAATAAATAGTCTTATTTTTGACGTGCAATTCTTTAACTTGGGCTGATTTTCTTGAATGTTTGTTGCTTTTTCGACATGTCGTATGAGAAATATAGCTATGCATATTCTTGTAATTGAATTGTGTTTGATGTCAGGTTTTGGTTTCAAAACATAATTTCATGACTTGTAATATTAGTGTGTGGTGTGAACAGATTATAGTCATGTATTTGTACATAAAAGAAGAAAATACCGCCTTTCATGTTTTAATCGTAGATGGCAGTCTTGAATATCTTGTATGACCGAGCATGGAATGTAGTCGAATGTCCTGCCACTGTGAGTCCTTACACCCATTGGCGAGTATCTCCTACTCTGTATCATGTACTTTAGGGATTGTTATAGGGGATAGGGAAAAAGCTTTTTAAGTAAAATTGAAATACGTGAAAAGGTAAAACTTCCAATCACGGAAGGCCTTCGACGTGCTTAAGTTCGTGGCAAACGGGTTTTGTAGTCACTTTCCCTAGCTGTTGGTCTTGGAGACATTCGTCACCCATCTTACGCCTCCGCGGGGAGTTAATTCTTTTTTACCACAGCCGCACTTAAGACACATCGGAGCCGAGATCGCGCACAGTAACTACCCGGGCCATTATGGCCCGTAATCGTGGGTATTATTCGATTTACTGTGGCCGGCTAGCGTGGGTGCCGATCGTCAACTGTGAACTGCCCCTGGCTGGCCACACCTTATGTTGGGGCTTATAGTCGGTTCACAGTTGCCGGCGAGCTTAACGCCGTAATGAGCTGCCTCAGCTATAGTCGGCCTTCTCGGTGGCTTATAATCGGCTCATTACAGTTGGCTTTAAGGGCCGTCGCGAGCAATGAGTTAACCCGCAGCAGAGGGATGCTAGAGCAAAAGTGTCTCATTGGCGAGGGCATAGATTCGCATAGTACCTGTTGGGTCTTGTCCAGGTGAAGTTGCGTTGTGGAGAGCTTTGAATAGAAATGCTATATACTCAGGATTTTGTTCAACAGAAAAGGATAAAGTTAACAAGCAGCCAAGATACAAAGGAACAAGTTAAAAAAGAGACAAGGTTTTTAAAGTGGTTCGGCACGAAAATGCCTACGTCCACTGATTCTCTTTGTTAATTCACTTCATATGGGCAATACAAGTTAAGAAAAGTATCGACGGAGGTGTTGGATGTTCCATGCCCTCTGGAACACCTCTCCGTCCACTGTTGACAAAATATAGGCTCCGTTGTGGAGATCTTTATGAATTACATATGGTCCATCCCAGATTGGGTCTAGTGCTCCGGGGCGAGGGAAGATTCGCTTGAGGACAAGATCCCCTTCCTGTAAGGTACGATGCTTGACTTTGGAGTTGTAGTGTGCCGCCACTTTTTGTTTGTGGGCTGCTGCTTTAAGGACTGCATCATTTCTTCTTTCCTCGACTAGATCCAAAGACATGTTGAGGAGCTCTTCATTCTCTTCTGGGTTATAGTGGATCCTACGGTGGGAAGGCACAAGGGTTTCAACCGGGAGCATAGCCTCCGATCCGTAAGCCAAAGAGAAAGGAGTGTGCCCCGTTGATGTTCTGAAAGATGTGCGGTAAGCCCACAGTGCCGTAGGGAGTTCGCCCACCCAAGCGCCCTTTGACTTTTCGAGCTTCTTTTTGATCAGAGTTTTCAGAATTTTGTTGACTGCTTCGACTTGTCCGTTTGCCTGGGGATACGCTACGGATGAGAAGCTTTTATGAATTCCGTGTTCTCGGCACCAGTTGGCGAATTCCTCGCTGTCAAACTGAAGTCCATTGTCTGATATGATTTTGAGTGGGACTCCATACCTGCACAGAATATTTTTGACCAAGAAGTTAATAACTTTTGCTGAAGATACTTTATTCAGAGGTTCTGCTTCCACCCATTTGGTGAAATAATCAACTGCCACTATAGCATATTTGGCCCCGCCTCGGCCCATCGGTAGCTCGCCGATTAAGTCAATTCCCCATATTGCGAAGGGCCAAGGGCTGGTCATTTGAGTAATCTCAGTTGTTGGTAGCCGTGGAATCTTAGCAAATTTTTGGCATCTGTCACATCTCTTGACGAAATCTAAGGCGTCCTTGCTTAAGGTGGGCCAGAAATATCCGTATCGGAGTATCTTTTTTGCTAATGTTTGCCCCCGGTGTGATCTCCACAGCTCCCCTGATGGATGTTGGATAAGATTTCCTTGGCTTCCCTTCCGGCGACACACCTTAATAATGGGTTAGAGAAACCGCGCCGATAGAGGATGTCTTCTTGTATTGTATAGCGGGACGCTTTCCTTAAGATTTTCTTGACTTCATTACGCCCGTCGGGTAGTGTGCCACTTTGTAGGTAGTTTCGGATGGGAGTCATCCAAGTTACTTCTTCGGCTGCAGCTATCAGATTCACTTGCTCAAAACTTGGGACCGTTTGCTTTGAGATGGTTACTGCCCCGAAGATGGCGATGTCTCTCATACTCGCTTGCTTTGCCAATTCGTCGGCCTCTTGGTTCTCTTCCCGAGGGATGTGTTTGACTAAGTACTGATCCAATCGGCTGAGAAGCAACTTGGTCTTCTTTAGATATGCTATGAGTCGTTCCTCTCGAGCTTGGAATTCTCCTAGTATTTGATTAACAATAAGTTGAGAACCGCTGTGAAGACACAAAGAATTGGCTCCGATTTCTATGGCAATTTCTAGTCCAGCTATCACTACTTCATATTCTGCATCGTTGTTGGTGGCAGCGAACTCCAACCTTATAGCATAGTGCAGTTTATTTCCCCTGGGAGTGATTATTACCACACCTGCCCCCGAGCCTTGTTCGTTAGATGCACCGTCCACAAAGAGATTCCACTTGATATCTTATGTTATTTCCAGTTGCTCCTTATCCTCGTTGGTAGTGAACTCTGCAATGAAATCAGCCATGGCTTGTCCCTTGATGGCGGTGCGAGGGTGATAGGTGATATCATATTGACTCAGCTCAATACACCATTTAAGTAGTCGCCCGGAAGTGTCGGGACGATGGAGTACCTGCTTCAGTGGTTGATCGGTCAGAACTTTGATGGAATGGGATTGGAAGTAGTGACGTAGTTATCGTGAAGTGATTAGTAAACAGTATGCTAACTTTTCAAGTTTAGGATATCTGACTTCTGCCCCAGTAAACCTTTTACTGACGAAGTAAACTGGTCGTTGCGTGCGGTTGTCTTCCCTTACCAAGGCAGCGCTTAAAGCGTGAGATGACACAGCAAGGTATAGGTATAATTCTTCGCCTTCGCTTGGGGTCGAGAGTACCGGTGGTTTCTGGAGGTGTTCGATCAGGTTAAGGAAAGCGGTTAAGCATTCGTCCGTCCATTCGAACTTTCCTTTATCTTTCTTTAGAGCTTCGAAAAAGGGGACGCACTTGTCCGTTGCCTTGGAGATGAATCGGCTTAGGGCGGCCACTTTTCCATTTAGGCTTTGCATTTCCTTTCGGGTGGAAGGTATCTTGATGTCCCTTAATGCTCGGACTTGTTCAGGGTTTGCTTCAATCCCTCGGGCATGGACGATGAACCCTAAGAATTTTCCCGATGACACTCCGAAGGAACACTTTAGTGGATTCAACTTCATTCCATACTGTCGAAGTACCTGGAACATTTCGCCTAGGTGGCTTACGTGATCTTTGGCTTTCTGTGATTTCACCAGCATGTCGTCCACATATACTTCCATAGTTTGTCCTATTAGCCCTGCAAACATCTTGTTGACGAGGCGCTGGTAGGTGGCTCCTGCATTTTTAAGTCCGAAAGGCATCACTTTGTAGCAGTATAAACCCCGGTCGGTGATGAAACTAGTGTGGTCTTGGTCGGGAGCATGCATAGGAATTTGGTTATATCTTGAGTATGCATCCATAAAAGATAGGAGTTCGTGCCGGGCTGTGCTGTCTACAAGTTGGTCGATTCTGGGAAGCGGGAAGCAATCCTTTGGGCAGGCGTCGTTTAGGTTGGAGAAGTCAATGCAGGTCCGCCACTTCCCATTAGCCTTCTTTACTAGTACTGGGTTGGCGATCCATTATGGGTAAACAGCTTCTCGTATGAAGTCATTGGCGAGTAGATTCTTTACTTCTTCATCGAGGGCTGCTGATCGCTCTGCCCCCATACTTCTCTTTTTTTGTTTTACAGGCGCCTTGGTAGGATCAATGTTTAATACGTGGCATGCTATGTCGGGGGAGATTCCGGTCATGTCAGCGTGTGACCAAGCGAATACATCCAAGTTGTGGCGGAGAAAATCGATGAGTTGTTCCTTCAATTCAGCTTTCAGCTGGGACCCAATTTTCAGTAGCCTACTTGAGTCGTGCTTGTCTACAGATATAAACTCCATAGCCTCTGCAGGCTCGGCGGTGGCCTCCTCCTCTTTGTCCCTAGGGTCTAATTCATTGAAAGGGTCGCTGGTGTATCGAAGAGGAGGGGCTTTCTTTAGTTGCTATGCTTCAAGGCTTTTTGTGCAGAGGGCAATCTCTACACCTTTCCCTTTATCTTTCCTGTGGTTGTTGCGAAGTTCGGTTACATAGCAGTCTCGTGCAATATCCTGGTCTCCTTCCACTTCCCCTACCCCATTGTCTGTTGGAAATTTCATTTTCAGGCACCATGGGGCTAGGACAATCTGGAAGTCAGACAAGGCTGGTCTTCCTAAGAAGGCGTTGTAGGCCGAATGGTTTTCTATCAGCACAAACGTCTGTTTCCTTACAACGGAGCGGGGATGGCTTCCAATCTCAACAAAGAGGTCCAACTGCCCGAGGGGCATCTTCGCATCTCCAGTGAAACCATGTAGTGGTTTATCGCAGGGAGATACATCCTTCATTGATAGCTTCATTTTGTCGAATGCGTGTTTGAACAGGATATTTACAGAGCTTCCAGTGTCTACCAGGATTCGGTAAACTTCGGCGGGACCGAGTCGGGCAGAGATAACCATGGGATCCATGTGAGGGTACTGTCTTCCTTCTAGGTCACGCTTACTGAATGTGATGTCATCACTTTCTTTCCGCTTTGGGTGGCGCTCTTCTATAACCGTATTGACACAGTCTTTATTGTCTCTAAGCGACTTCCCATATCTTTCCATCTCTCTCCAACTTCTGTCTGCGATGTGCGGACCTCCTGAGATGGTATGGACCACTATCTTCTCTTGACTAGAGCTGCTAGCGTTGCGGTTTCCTCTGTCGGTCCCTGGTGAGGGTAGCCTTGGGTTTTCATTGGCAAGAGCTGGAGTCCTGTCTTGACTTTTTACATAACGTTCCAGTTTCTTCCTTCTGATGTGTTCCTCAATCAGATCTCGGAGATGATGGCATTCGTTGGTATCATGTCCGTGAGATTCGTGGAAGCGGCAGAATTTTCCAGACTTCTGTGCGTTATCTGATTCTTTCTTGTATGGTGGGCGTTTGTATCTAACTTCGCCTTGGGTGGCAAGGATGATATTTTCGACGGTCTCGTTCAAAGGGGTGTAAGTGTCGAATCTTGGTCCTGGCCAATATAGGCGCTTTTCTACCTTCTTGCCCCAGCATTGTCTTTGGAATCATTTCTTCGAACGTCCCTTGCCACAGCAGGGGCATTGCCATGGGTCGTCTTATTTTGCTGTCCGGACTGCCCCTCAACGGCAGCATCCTCAAGCCTCATGTATTTTCCGGCTTCATGGAAGAAATCGGGTAAAGTAGCTGGTTTTTCTTTTGTCAATCTTCTAGCAAATTTAGTGTCCGGATGCACACCACTGCAGAGGGCCATTAGGATAAGCTTCTCATCGGCATCTTGAACTGCGGCTGCTGCGGCGTTGAATCTGGTTAGGTATTGCTGCAGCTTTTCTCCAGGTTTCTGTTTGACGCTGGATAAGGAATAAGCGTCCTTAGGTTGCTCCACATAAATGCGGAATTGACTGATAAATTTTTCTTTCAACATTTCCCACGAGCTGATGGATCCTTGGGGTAGATGACAGAACCAGGAGGTAGCAAGATCAGCCAAGAAGAGCGGGAAGCATTTGCATAGTACTCCCTCTGTTGCTCCACTCATGAGCATATGCTGCGTGTACCTTTGTAAGTGTACAACGGGATCGGAGGTTCCTTTGTAGGGTTCCATTGTTGGCATCTTCCATTCTCGGGGGGTGATAGCAATTTCGATATTGCGGGCGAAAGGGCTGGTTACCCTAGCGCCTATCCCTCGATCTCTTTGCTCCCGTTGGACACACTCTCTGAATAAGCGTGCCATCCTTTCATCAGAACTTGGAGCAGATAGAAATGAGTTTGGTTCTGTTCTGTGGGATTGATTCCGTCCAGATGACCTGTAGGGATGGTATCGTCTATCATTCCTCATATTTTCCAGTGGCTGCCTTTGATCTTCTGGGAGCATGCTTGGGTCAGCTACAGTTGGCCCTTGCCTTGATCTCCCCCTGTTGGGTTCTGATCTAAGCACTTCCTCGGGTCCAACTTCGGGCTGGACTCTAGCTCGGCCCCGTTCACTGGCGTTTCTGTGGTTAGGCAGCATGACAGGCTCAGCTACAGTTGACCTTCGCCCGGTACCTTCCCCATTGGGTTCGATACCAAACGCTTCCTCAGGCCTAACTTCGGGCTGTGCTCGGTCTCGGCTCCTATCACGGCTACTTCTGCCGTTAGCTCCTTCGAAGAAGGAAGATCTTTGTTGTCTCTGAGATCCTCCAGACTGGGATTCGCCCCATGATTCAGTGTTGCGGTTGGATTCTTCAGCATCCCTTAAGCGTGACATGAGATGGTCCACCAAGGCTTCCTGCTGGGACGTGAAGCGGTTAGTTACTTCAACCATAACTCTGTCCAGATCTGCTCTAGTAATTGCTGCAGGCTGTTCTGTGGCAGGAGTAGTTGGGTTAGCCTGTTCTTCATTCGTTACTGTTGCTGGAGGAGGACGATTTTCTTGATTCGCGACAGCTGGATCTGGAAGACTGCTGGAGGCGATGTTTTTTCCTTTGCTAACATCTTTTCTCTGTTTGGGAGGCATGTTTTCCAAGTGGCGGACGATGCTGTTAGGAAAACTGTTAAGTGGATGAAGCTGAAGCTTCGAGCTTCTAGCTCTCAATGAAAGCACCAAAAATGTTTGTTCAAAAAATGGACAAACACCTCGAAGTTGTATGATTTAGTAGATCTTATGTTATTCTTAGTGATTTGAGCGATTTATGCAAATATATAAAAAAACAGGGGCTAAACTATAAAAAGACACGCAGATTTATAGTGGTTCAGCCAGAATGTGCCTACGTCCACTTTATATGTTATTTCTCTTCTCTTATTCTGATTACAAGTACAAAGCTTTGATACCAGTAAAAGAAAGTTGTTTGAAAGTTCTATCCGTGCTTGAGCTCTCAAAAACTTCTCCCCATTGTTGTACCCCTGCCCCTCTATTTATAGAGTGAGGCTGGGGGTAGGGGTCTAGGATGTGTATAGTTGCTGATGGGCCTGGGCTGATGTGATCTGGCCTAGTACGTCTTGGTTCGTCATTGCTTGGTTCGAAGGTGGTTGGAGTGTAGAATGGACCGGTAGTTGCTTGGACCGGTGGTGGGATGGTGAGGTTGATCCGGTGTGGAGATGGTTCGGCATGGGCTGGTCCGGTTGGTTTGGCAGGAGGGTTGGTCCGGTTGGTTCGGCAGGAGGTGGTTCGGTGGGAGTTAGGAAGGTTGATCCGGTTATGGAGATAGGAAAGGTTTGTCTGCCGAATGAGCTCGAATGAGGTCTGCCGAATGGGGTATGCCGAATGGGGTATGCCGAATGGATCAAGCTTCTTAGTCTCGAGGTCTTCTAGGTGAGAACACGCCCAACATTTGATTTCATAAGACATATATATATATATATATATGGTATTTGACACGTGATGTATTTGGTATTTGGTGACTTATTTGGTTTTTAAAGCAATTACGAAGTTCTATTCTAAATAAGTTATTATTAAAATTGTTTCTTTGTTTTTTTACCTATTTCTGTCTTGTGAATCTTAGCCTCTGCTAGTTTTTGTTAAACCTACAACGCAACATGCCTTTTAGTGTGCTCTTTTGGGTATACTAAGGGGTGTGGGGTGTTTCATTTGGTAACTGTTCCAAAGGTTACAGGATTTCAAAAAACTTGTTTTAAAAATAAAGTACTTTTCTGAAAGCAACCTATTTTTAAGTAGCATATCTTTAAATTAGAAGTATTTTTTAGAAAGAAACTCTTATTATAGAAGTAGGTTTTCAAGTATAAAAGATTTTTTATAAAAATCCCCTCAAAGTCAAGTTCAACCTTCTTTCGATTCTTTCGAGCCTAAATTTTCTTTATTTGCGTAGTTTGGCTGACTAGTTCCATAGAGCTACGGTACCAGAGGTGCATGGGCAAGCACCCAATACAACATTGGTAGGTGGAAATCCCTTTAATCCACCTACACCAGCCGATTTTTCTAAGCTATGCAAGGACTTTGCTAGTATAGGAGGCAGCATGTTTTCTGGCACAGAGGATTCCGAGGAGACCCGAGCTAGGTTAGAGGATATAGAGCGAAGGTTTAGGCTATTAGATTTGAAGGACCGACAAAGAGTTTAACCTACATCTTGGCAACTGAAAGGAGAGCTTAAAGAGGTTACTAAGTCAGAAAGGTCTAGGAAGTCGTGGTGGAAGAACAAGAAGGATAAGGACAAAAGGAAAGAAGGCGGACCTTAGAAGTGGATCAAGAAAAGCGGGAAATGTAATAACTGTGGATTGGTTGGTCATTACGCAATGGACTGTAAGAATAAAATGATGAAGGGACATGGAGCTAGTACACTGGTCGCGCAGATTCAGGCATTAGACGCAACACCTTTAAGCAGTATTCCGGATAGAGGTAGGAATGTCACAGTTGAAGGTTTGATTTCTATTTCTAATTTTGCCATTCGAACTCTATTCTATTCTGAAGCATCACACTCTTTTAACTCTAGTTTTCTTGTGGATTGATTGCACTTAGACATTTCTTTAGTAAGTAGACCCCATTGTTGTTTCAAACCCCATAGGAGGATCGACACACTTATCTTGGTTTGTAGGGGTTTGATAATTTGAATACTAAGTGTAGAATTTGATTGTAATGCCTATGTATAAGGATTTGCGGGGTATGGGATGAATTGGGAATGGATGGGGTATCCACTTGTGAAGCGATATTGGACTGCAAAAGGAGAGTAGTTAGATTACAGACATGCATTGATAGGACTCTCGAGGTCTCTTATGACCCACAGGGGTCAGTCATGTTGAGCTTCCTTTACTCCTTTGATCCATTACTAGGAAAGCTACATTCCGTTCCAATCATCATAGATTTTTCAGACATTTTGAGGAGGTTTTTCGTACACTTCGCGTTCATCAGTTGAGAACAAAGTTCTTGAAGTATCGCTTTTGGCATAAGGAAGCGTGTTTCTTGGGGCATAGAGAAGGTCTACACATGGAAAGAGTTTGAGAAAAGATTTTGTACATTTAGGTTCGAATTGTGAAAATCCAAAGAGAGGTAGGCAAAGATTGGAGATGTACAATAGATTCAGTTGATAAGGAAAGAAGAAAGCCCATGTGTAGACAATTGCAGAAATTATAATTGTTTCATATAAGTGGATATAAAGGTAGTACCTTAGAATAAATATGAGTATAGGAACAAAAGACTTTAAGTAAGGAAATGAGATTTCCAAGGTTTAGGAAGGATACTCCTAGGGTAGTAAGTAGAAAAATCCACTTTATGTCTAATCGATAAACTAAAATTATTAGATTTGGAAAAAATTATATAATTATCAATATTTTTAAAGTAAATATTGGGAATATAGTAAGAAATTTAAATTGGATTTTATATGAGGAAAATTATGTTGAAAAAGTGAAATTCTTTTTGAAGAATTATAGAGCGTATATAGCTCACTAGTTTCTTTGTAAGTAAACAGAGATTTTAAATATAAAAACCTAAAATGTATTAAGTATCGAAAACGTAGATTACAACATTTATTGTTGTAATAGATGTTTTCATGAAAATAAAAGAGAGCATAGACTATAACGCTACCGTTATAGTAAATGACTCCCAAAGGAAATGTTTTTACATAGTAGATGTGGTTTATTAGTATTTATTTTTAATTAAATTCATACACTGGTACTTTTGGGTTGTAGTAATAGTGTTTTACGCAACATCTGTTTAAACCTAAATAAAAATTTATTTTTAAAAGATAATTCTAAGAATAAAAATAACAGTGATTTGGGAATACACATATTAATTAAATAGGAATAAGAAAATGTTTTTGGTTATGGATATAGTAAAACAGTTTTGAAGATGAGTTTTTCTGAAAAGAAAACGTTAGATATTAGAAGATGTCCATCGAAAGAAAATATAATTTAAACATACTTTAATCTATTGGAATGAAAATAATAATGGTATAATTTTCTATGAAACTAATAAAAATATTTTGTGCAAGTTACAAGGAATGCATGAAAGAGATATACAAGGTATGGAACACCATATTTGGTATAGCTTATCTCGAAAAATATAAAATAAGTTTCGTGTAAATTCACATAAACATGAAATCCTCTTTTAAAAGGTTCATAGAAGATTTTAGCGTTAATAATTTCTCATAGGAGAAAGTAGTTCCAACACATGAAGATATGAGACTGTTAGGTGTAATAAGAAGATGTTTATAAAACACAAAAGGATATTTTAAAGATATTTGATACCATGCAATCTGAACCTTTCTGTAACCTCTTCCCTACCAAAAAATTCATTGATATGCTTTCTATTGATGGATCAAATATTTTCAATTCCTCAAATTTCACTAACAATCCAAAATCTCCATCAAAATCAGATAAACTTCCCCAACTAAATACTAAATCCATACCATCCCCATCTTCAGTCGCCATAAATGGTCATAGCATCATCTCAAACCAAGATCACTCCATTAACAAACCATAGAAAGAAAAAAGAAGAAGTCAGTAAGCAAAAAGAAACCAACAAACAACACAACTCCTATAACACTATCTCCAATTGAGTCAGAGGAGGAATTAGACACACAATTCTATCAAATTCCAGAAAACACTCACATCTTCCAATGCTAGAATAACAAGAAGGCTAAACAAAAACCCATCATGTTTAATCAATGATGAACAACATAGCTGCATGGAACATAAAGGGGGCTCACCAACATTCCAAGCTTGATCAGATAAAATCTCTAGTTCAAAAATATAATCTCTTTTTATTCTCAATCTCATGAACAAAACTTGATTCCACCATGACCCATAAAGCTGCTAAGTACATAAACAGAATCTGTAACTTCATAAAAATCTACCACAATCACTATATGGAAGACTCCTTGTCCTCTTTGACCCATCAATTTATTCCCTGACTCCAATACTTCAAGACACATAATTCATTCATACTCATGCTCTCCACAAACCATCAAACACTTCATTGTATTATACCTTCATTTATGCCTCTAACTCTCCTCATCTCAGAAATAAAATGCATGAAATCATTCCCCACTTCAGGCAGTCATCTCACCCATGGATTATTGTGGGGGATTTTAACTGCTCATATCTATCATCTCATCGAATATGTGGAAGGCCTCTATCTATCTTCGAGCTAACTCATCTAAACAACACAATGCAAAATTCATATCTTGTTGAAATCCCTTCATCTGGATCAGAATATACACGGACTAATAAAAGCAATCATCACTCTCCAACCCTATCAAAGATTGACCATGGCTTCATGAACATCCCAACACTTGACCACTGGCCGTCTAATAACATACACATTCCTATGCCACTCCTTTCAGATCACTGCCCTTTAATTCTCCACTTTGGATCTGCTATCATTCATAAAAAGGTAAATTTTAAATTCTATGATGAATGGACTAACAACTTTGAATTAAAGCAGGCAGTATCAGAAGCTTGGAAACAACACACTTATGGCAATCCTATGCATTCACTTCAAAAAAACCTCCAGAACACAAAGAGGGCAATCAGAATATGGGCAAAGAAAATATATGGACAAGGTAACAAAATATCTAACAAAATAGAGGAACAACTGCAAAAAGTGCAGCAATTGATATTGAACTCAAACTCCACCCCAGAGATAATTCAGGAAGAAAAAGACTTAATTGTGCTACTTGAAAAAGCTTACATGATAGAAGCAAATATGGCAAAGCAAAACGACAAGCAGCAATGGGCAACTTATGGTAATATGAACACCAAGGAATTCCATGCATCATTAAAGATCAGACAATCAAAACCAATGATACATCAGATTAAGGATATGCAAGGTAACTCATATAACACCCCTGATCAGATAGATGAAGTATTCCTGAACTATTATACAGACTTACTTGGTGGCATCCTCACCTAAACTGATAACACAATTCTCAATAACCTTCATATACCAAAGATAACAACTGACATGTAGAGATCCCTCATTCCTCCAATAATAGATGATGAAATTAAACATTCAATTTTTACTATGAGAAAGGCAGCCTCCCCAGGACCAGATGGCTTTACTGTTTCTTTTTTATACACCGCTGGGATATCATTTCTCCTGATATATGCAAGGCAGTACATAATTTCTTCAACATAAACAAGTTATCTGCTGCAGTTAACCCTACAAATCTAATCTTGATCCCCAAAACTGCCAATCCAACTGATGTATCATAATTCAGACCAATTGCTTGTTGTAATGTCATCTACAAGTGCATATCACGTATCCCAGCTTCTTGCCTAAAAAATGTGCTGCAACGTATTATTTCCTCAAGTCAAGCAACTTTCCTTCCAAATTCAAGCATACTTGATAATGTGCTTCTGACCCATGAATTAATCAATGTATATTCATCACCTTACAAATCCCCAGAGCCATGTTAAAGATTGATATTAGAAAGGCTTTCGACTCAATGAATTGGACTGCAATTATGACTGTTCTAGAAAAAATGGATTTTCCTACAGCTTTCAACAACTGGCTACACACATGTATCTCAATAGTCGGATATTCCATAGTCTACAATGCACACAATGTAATTTATTTCAAAGGAACCAATGGCTTAAGACAAGGAGACCCAATATCAGCATATATATTCATAATGGTAATGGAAATATTTTCTCTTGCAATACAAAATCAGGTGAGATTGAAAAACTTTGCTCTACATCCTAAGTGCAGGAATCCAATGATAACCACTCTAGCTTTTGCTGATGATTAGATAATATTCACAAAGCTAACAACCAAATCACTACAGTCAATAATGGATGCTCTTTCCTCATTCCACAAATTCTCTATGCTACAAATAAATCCCCAAAAATCCCACCTCCTAATTGCTGGCCTTGCTGGCCTGAATGATATGCAAAAAGTCGTGTTTAACGTACCCCAAATGCAACCACTACACTCTGATATGACTTATCTTGGCATACCTTTGGCAACAAAAAGAATAACATTAGCCCAATGTGTTCCACTGAATGAGAAGAACACCTCAGTAATGAATCGATGGGAGAATAGGCATATAGCTCAATCAGGGAGACTAGTAATAATAATGGTTGTCATACTATCTATGACTGTTTATTGGGGTAGAACATTCCTCCTACCATCAAAATTGTTGGCAATGATAAGTTCTGCAATTATAAAATTTATGTGGTCAAGATCAATACATAGTCAAAAGCTATCTCCTATAGCATTTAAGAAGTTAGAAAAACCAAAGAAAGAAGGGGGATTGGGTATAATGTACAAGAAGTTATGGAATTATGCTGCATTGTCTAAGCACTTCCACAATCTACTAAATAATACTGTGTCACTCTAGGTGCGATGGGCTAAAAAAAATTTAAAATACAAAGATATATGGATGGTAAAGACCAAACAATCAAATAGCTAGGTGTGGAAGACTATGTTGAAAGTTCGTGATATAATGTTACCCTATGCAAAGTTGCAAATAACATCAACTAGTTCTGCCAAATTATGGACTACCTTATGGATTACTCATGGTCTGATCCTTCAGAAAATAATTTCATATGAAAATATGATGCAAGCTGGGATCTCACCAAATGCAATTGCAACAAGATACATAAATGAAGGAAGAATAAATTTGAATAATACAAGCAACCCAACTGTGAAGGAAATATGGGACAAATACAATGGCCTACCAATATCTTTCATATAGAACGATGAGTACAAGTGGACAAAAAATCAAAAAGAACACTCCACCAAGACTGTACACAAGGCATTAGTGGAGGAGATGAATAGAACTTACTTCCGATGGCACTCTCGAATTTGGAATAAATTTGTTGATGAAAGGTTAAACTATATGCTCTAGAAAGTTTTTAAAAATGCCTTGAATACATTGAGTAATCTATCTTACAGAGGTATAAGTGTTTTCGAAACTTGCAAGATCTGCAACAATGATGATGAAGATGTACACCACTTATACTTTAACTGCACTTACACTAGCTACATATGGAACAAAATAAGACAAAAAGGAGGTTACGACACTATAAGCAGAAACAGTAAAATAGAATGGATTTGAATCTATGAGGCGACAAATGGAAGTACGACAGACATATGAAATACTGATAATGCTGAAAATTGCGGTCATAGTGATATGGGAAGAGAGAAATAACATAATATTCAATCGAGCAAGAAAGACAAGAGTGTAATTGTACTACGAGACAAGTTGAAGAATATATGAGATGATAAGCCTATCAGCATACCCATTTGATCAGGCGACTAAAAACAAATGGATGTAATATCCAGTTCCAGCAGTGTTGTCTTGCTTAGAGACAAGATTAGATTTACTTCAAGTTATGTTGTGTGTTGCTTGGAGTTTCTTGTGTTCTGCTTCGGTCAATGGCATTGCTTGCTGTTGTGTTTTTTTTATTTTTCCATTTTAATCTTTCTTTCCTCGTGTTTTCTCTGTAACTCTATATTTGTTATCCCGCCTTTTGGCAAGGCCGTGACACCAAGAACTTGACTAGAAACCAATGACAATTCGTCTTGGAGATCGGTTATACGCAGGCTCACTATGGATATCGATGAATTTTTTCCGAGTCCGGATCGGGCTACAATTGATATGACATGACAAGCAAAGCTACGGGAGCCAACATTCGGAATTTCAAGTCAATCGGAGTTCATATGCTCCAGATATTGATGGATCACGGTTGAGAAATCCAAACTTGCATCGATCATATCTCGAGATCTACAAGTCCAAATGCCACCAAATTTGGACAGTAGCTTACTGGCAACCTAAGGAATGTCCACGTCAAATTTCAGCTCGATCGGAGCAATTCTTGATTGATTCGAACCAAGCGTCGAATCGATATGGACCAACTTGCATCGATCATATATCAAGATCTACAAGTCCAAATGCCACCAAATTTGGACGGTAGCTTACTGGCAACCTAAGGAATGTCCACGCCAAATTTTAGCTCGATCGAAGCAATTCTTGATCGATTCGAACCAAGGGTCGAATCGATATGGACCAACTTGCATCGATCATATCTCGAGATCTACATGTCGAAATGCCACCAAATTTGGACAGTAGCTTACTGGCAACCTAAGGAATGTCCACGCCAAATTTCAGCTTGATCGGAGCAATTCTTGATCGATTCGAACCAAGGGTCGAATCGATATGGACCA
Organism: Allium fistulosum; assembly: GCA_030737815.1. Classification (NCBI taxonomy): domain Eukaryota; kingdom Viridiplantae; phylum Streptophyta; class Magnoliopsida; order Asparagales; family Amaryllidaceae; genus Allium; species Allium fistulosum. Next base: position 1,230,638,004 of record CM060903.1, read on the forward strand.
ACTTGAATCGATCATAACTCGAGTTCTACAAGTCCAAATCCCATGAAATTTTCACAGAAGCTTAAGAACATGATGAAGGATGTTCACACCAAATTTCAGCTCGATTGGATGATTTCTTGATCGATTCGAACCAAGGGTCGAATCGATCCCAAAGTGGGCCCGGATCTCCAGATTTCGGCCATGTGGGCCCCCTCACGTGCCAGAAGCGGTCTCCCTGAATTTTAGGCGAAATATCAGCCTCCTACACCTATAAATAGAGCCCCTGGTCATTCAGAAAAGAGGTCGGACAATTCTAAGTACTAAAGAGCGCCCAGATTCTGCTAGATTTACTCCAGAACACCACCGCTGCTTTAGATTGAGACTTAGCATATAAATTCAGTTGTACAACGTTATAAGAAATTGTAATCTTCAAGTATCGAGCAATAAAATCATCAAACTTCATAGTGGACGTAGGCAAAACAAAGAACCACTCTAAATCGCTTGTCTTTGCAATTTACTTTCTGTCATTTTGGAGTTTTTGTTAGATAATCTTCATTTTTAATCTTCATTCTTCACTTTTATCTCTTCAAAAACTTCCAAAGAGTGTTGTGCCCATTTTTGGTACAAACACTTTGGTGCTTTCACTGAGAAAAAACGCAGTTTTTTCTCCTGCTCTATGGATCTACTACCGTCGTTGGATTGCAAAAATCTAAGGAGAAGATCCAGATCTGTTCATAAGTGGTTCCTTCTATTCTATTCAGATTGCTCCAGGTCTAAGAGGAACTACATTCATCATGAATTTCATATCCATATTTTCGAATCCATGAAAATATGATGAACTTCATATCCATATTTTCGAATCCATGGAAATATGATGACTTTCGTATCCATGTCTTCGAATCCATGAAAATATGGCGATTTTCGTATCCATGTATTTGTTTCCAGAAAGTATGGTGATTTTCGTATCCATGTCTTCGAATCCATGAAAATATGGTGATTTTCGTATCCATGTATTTGTTTCCAGAAAGTATGGTTATTTTCGTATCCATGTCTTCGAATCCATGAAAGTATGGTGATTTTCGTATCCATGTCTTCGAATCCATGAAAATATGGTGATTTTCGTATCCATGTATTTGTTTCCAGAAAGTATGGTTATTTTCGTATCCATGTCTTCGAATCCATGAAAGTATGGTGATTTTCGTATCCATGTCTTCGAATCCATGAAAATATGGTGATTTTCATATCCACGTATTTGTTTCCAGAAAGTATGGTTATTTTCGTATCCATGTCTTCGAATCCATGAAAATATGGTGATTTTCATATCCATGTATTTGTTTCCAGAAAGTATGGTGATTTTCGTATCCATCTTTTTGAATCCATAAAATATGTTGTTTTTCGTATCCATAATCTTCGTATCCATGAGATGGATGCTATACTTCGTATCCATGAGATGGATGCTGTACTTTGTATCCATGAGATGGATGCTGTACTTCGTATCCATGAGATGGATGCTCTACTTCGTATCCATGAGATGGAAGCTGTACTTCGTATCCATTAGGAAGCAATACTTCGTATCCATCCATCTGCCTCCAATTCGTATCGATACTCACAGGTACTTCGTATCCATCCATCTGCCTCCAATTCGTATCGATACTCACAGGTACTTCGTATCCATCCATCTGCCTCCAATTCGTATCAATACTCATAGGTACTTCATATCCATCCATCTGCCTCCAATTCGTATCGATACTCACATGCAGTTCGTATCCATCCATCTGCATCTAATTCGTATCGATCGACAGATACCACTTTCGTATCGATCTAGCCATGCACACTTCATATCGATACGAAGACGAGCGCATATGATGGATTCGAACAAGAATGATACGAAGAAGGACTTATTCAGGTTGCTTGATGGATACGAAGTTAAAAAAAAATTTCGGGTACGACCCAAATTTCCCCCGAACCCTAGCCGCAGCGCAGGGCACCCGCATAATGAATTCAATCACCAATTTAGTGAAGGAACATTCCATCCATGCTTCTAATTGTTCCATGACTGAACAAGACATACGAGATCACAACAACAAATGTTGAGTTGCAATCAAGGAATGGGTAAAGAAATGCTACTCAACCGTACTCCCAGAGGCTGGAGAACCTAGCTAGTATGCCAAGAACTGGAGTTGATTAATATATCATGCTTTTAGGGTGGAATGCAACTCCCTCCAATTGATCAGCTTTTAAACTCCTGAATTGACAACTATGGTACAATGGCTAATATGATGACTCCCCGACATTGTCTACTCTGCCAACTCAAAACATAGCTGGTCACCGCTGAACCATCTTCAAACGCCCGCATCTTAATCATTCCATGTCCACATGACTAGAAGCATGACATACAACCTCAAGAGGACTTCCTTAATACCCTATATAGGTCTCCTATCTGGATGAAAGTTTGGGATAAACACCAACCTATTAGCCCATTTTAACCAACTCGCCGTCCAATCGGCGTTACCAACCACTCAAACGTTGGACAATCGTGCATACATCATTCTCCAGTGTTACAAGACCCCTTGGCAATAAAATGGACTTGATTATGTCGATTGGAGAATTTTTCCCAGTCAAGTCCTATCCGTTGAAACCATCCTACGTGCAGAACTTCCAACGAAAATTCAACATGTTAACTATGTCAGTTTACTATGTAAATACGACCCCCGACACTACCAAGGGTGACGAGTGCCATCAAACGCAGATGTCTTCCCTCATTCCTCAGAGAAGACCGTCGATCATGGTTAGACTTTAAAAAGAGAACTGGTGGACCGCCGTCGACAATTACACCAACATGTCTAAGCCATTTTTGAGTTGATAAATCAGATGAAGGATCAACATGGCAAGATAAGGAGGAAACCTACTCCATACTCTAAATCGTGAAGCACATCTTCCTTAGATGGCTACCATGGACACCAACACCTTAAGGTTACTTCGGAAAGGAAAGCTCCGACAATATGTGCAAGCCCCATAAAATGACGAACAAGGAACACCTGACTCCTACCAATCAAGAACGTTGATTGAACTGAACCACGTGAGTTAGGCTTCCAATTAAGAAGGGCTGGACTGAAGTGCAACAATGAGCATACGATGCTGCTTCGCTATGAAATTAGATCTAATCTCTTTTGAATTATTTCTATTTCAATTTCATTTATGTTGCAAAATATGACCGACTTTGATTAAACTACTTGCAAACGATGTAGGTAACCGAGTACTCAAGGTTCAATGCCAAACAACCTCTACGGACTATGATCTAGTCATCAAGAGCATGAAAGCGGAAGAGACCGACAAGGTCAGAACTCCGGTACAAAGTGGATACAACCGACCGTCCACTCATCCGCCTATGCAATTTAATTAGGAAATTTGAGAAAGACTTGGAGTTATATGACCCTACAATGCACTCTCAAGCTCGCCAAAATACTTATGCTTCTTTTGATGCCCAATAAGAGCGAAACCACACTATGGATGGACATGACGCGACCATCTATACATCAAATCTACATTAGACACTTGGGGTTATTTGAGAACAAAAATTTAAAGTGGATGTGATTTGACCATTCACTCTCCATTTGCGTCTGTGATTCGACAAAATGATAATGCCTTAAACTGACTTCATCAGGGGCCAACCCTCAATTTAAAGTCATCAACGACTTACTTCCTACTCACTAACCATCATGAGCCATCATTTCAACTCTCTTCCTCAGATCAATCAGAAGAACGCAGTATAAAGTGGACATGACTTGTCCATCAGCTCTTCAATTCTTGCCCCTGACTTAAGGGAATATGCACAACTCAAAGTGAATGTAGTTCTACTATCCTCTCCTCTGCTCGAGCTCAAAGTTTTCCGAAACAATAATCTTACTCGTTAGGCTTGGCAGAAGCAAAATCCAAATGAACATGGATGCGATTCAACCGTCTATAAATTATATCTCATCCTTCGTTGTGGGCGGATAAGTGATAAGTAATCGGGATCCTACCGATCTCTCGCTAAGTGAAACCCCAAGCTCGGTGGCATATCGCTACACAAAAAGCCGGACAAAAACTGATACATGGCGATCCATCAACAAACTCCAGCTTCCGAGAGCGCGAACTGGAGTATAAACATTAACCAAACCCTAGAGTACTCCGAGAGCGCGAGCTGGGTACAAACATCGACAAACTCCAGCCTCCGAGAGCGCGAACTAGAGTATAAACATTAACTAACTCCAGATTTCGAGAGCGCGAACCGGAGTATAAACATCAACAAACTCCAGCTTTCGAGAGCGCGAACTGGAGTATAAACATTAAACTAACTACGGACTCCGAGAGCTCGAGCCGGAGTATAAACTACAACCAACTACGGCTTCGAGGAGGGTGGATCCGTCCACCTAACGACTCCGACCGTACCTCCATTCAATGCCGCTTCGGGGATGGTGGACCCGTCCACCTAACGACTTCGACTGCATCCCCATCAAATACGGCTTCGAGGAGGGTAGATCCATCTACCTAACGACTTCGACCGTATCTCCATTCAATGCAGCTTTGGGGATGGTGGACCCGTCCACCTAACGACTTCGATTGCATCCCCATCAAATACGGCTTCGAGGAGGGTAGATCCATCTACCTAACAACTTCGACCGTATCTCCATTCAATGCAGCTTCGAGGAGGGTGGACCCGTCCACCTAACGACTTCGACTGCATCTCCATCAAGTACGGCCTCGAGGAGGGTGGACCCGTCCACCTAACAAATTCGACCGTATCTCCATTCAATGCAGCTTCGGGGAGGGTGGACCCATCCACCTAACGACTTCGACTGCATCCCCATCAAATACGGCTTCGAGGAGGGTAGATCCATCTACCTAACGACTTCGACCGTATCTCCATTCAATGCAGCTTCGAGGAGGGTGGACCCGTCCACCTAACGACTTCGACTGCATCTCCATCAAGTATGGCCTCGAGGAGGGTGGACCCGTCCACCTAACAACGTCGACCATATCTCCATTCAATGCAGCTTCGAGGAGGGTGGACCCATCCACCTAACGACTTCGACTGCATCCCCATCAAATATGGCTTCGAGGAGGGTAGATACATCTACCTAACGACTTCGACCGTATCTCCATTCAATGCATCTTTGAGGAGGGTGGACCCATCCACCTAACAACTTCGACTGCATCTCCATCAAGTACGGCCTCGAGGAGGGTGGACCCGTCCACCTAACAAATTCGACCGTATCTCCATTCAATGCAGCTTCGAGGAGGGTGGACCCATCCACCTAACGACTTCGACTGCATCTCCATCAAGTACGGCCTTGAGGAGGGTGGACCCGTCCACCTAACAACTTCAACTGCATCTCAACCAAGTAACATCACTCATTCCCCGAGTATAGGCGCAGACTCAACACATGAAAATGAGTGATCAACAGCTGTCATAAAGATACAAGTCCCCAGAGTGTGGATGTTAAAATTAAGCAGTGAACAATATTGCATAACGCCTATTACGGCTTATCCCCAAGACTTGGGGCAGAAGTGCAAATCACCGAAAGAAGAGAAAGGTGACTCGCTGCCTCTCCGGCTTAGCATCCTTTACAACTTAAGGAAATGACTACAAGGAGGCCTTAATGCTAACCAATCAGAATGATGCCCGAAGTTCTGGGCAACCACTTATATCGTACCGCCGGATCGATGGGCAATATCGATCTACACCTTTCACATCGTACCATTGAATCGACGGTCAATATCGGTCCTCTTCGACTACAAATCGATGTAACCCGAACGTCCATCGAATACCTTTGACCAACAGAGCACGGATAAAAGAATAAACCACGAATGAGTGTGACTTGACCATTCGTCCTTCGTCGCCTTCCTTCGATCCTTCAGGAAGAGCATGAGACCAAATGAGCATGACATGACTGCATTTGAGCTGACTTTATCCCTAGATCTAACAGGAGAACGTAAATCGAAAGGGACATGGTTGATCACCCAACTCCAAATGAATGCAAGGTGACCATTCATTCATTGACTCTTACCATGATCCGACTAAAAGAGTAATTCAAAACAAGTGCAACCTAAACATCTTCACACTGATTCTTACCCTGGATTCGACAAGGGAAGCATCAATCCTGCATTGGATCTAATTGGACGATTCACTCTTCAGTTTTTGCCCAAAGTACGGTGACCTAAGCAGCGAAGTGAATGTCATTGACCGTCCAGAATCTAGCTTATGTTCGAATGTTGGCAAAATAACAATGTATTCCACTAAGAGGAAAGAACTAGAACATAATATAGGATAGGCACGACTCAGCCTTCCATCAGTTAACTCGATCCCATGGTTCAATGGGATAGAATACAAAATTGAAGCGGACATTATCTACCTTACCACTTAACGAGATATTCCCCAGACTTGGGGGCACGAACAAGAAGATAAGATAATATGATTCAACCATTCATCAGTCAACTCTAGTTCTTAAATCTTGAACTACAGTATAGACACAGCTAGGACGAGACTAGACCGTCCGCGTAATGCATCCACCAACCCCAACACTGGAGGCAAAAGAGTAATTATCCGAGAGTTGACTATGACAACTTGAACCTATGACCCATGCCTGATATTCATAACAACTCTAGGTTGCGACCGAAAGGATGCCTAAAGATAGAGTCATCAGATCAATACCAGGACTTATGGGCGACAGATCATCATTCTGACCTTTCCGATGAGCAATGGATCGCAGGTACATTGAATGAAAAGCGCATCATTCAGAAACATAAGTCAATTCAATCTCAAAGCTGGAGCCAGCTATGTAGCAGCGTGCAATACAAGGCTAAGTTCTACTAATCCTTTGATTCGACGTCCTTGTAAGCCTGATCATTTACCATTGCAAATAAACACATGAGGCGCCTACAACCCATCACGAGTACTGTAGATTAGATCACAACTCTACGCAATGATGAAGAAAGAGTCAACTGTTTTACTTCAGGTAAATCTTGATGTGTTCGCCTGGACTTGATCTCATATATATATATATATATATGGACTCTCGCCAGCCATGAAGAACCCTACATTAAATGTCGACCCGGGGCATGTCTCGGTAAACAAAAGCGATGCGACATGAATCCGGAGAGATCTGTTGCACTTAAAGAGGAGGCGAATCTGCTCAAAACCAGTGGGTTTATCCGTATGCCCTCCAACCAAAACGAGTATCCAATCCTTTACTTATAAGAAAAAAAACAGGGTGTGGAGGACATACGTCAACTACTTAGATTTGCATGGGGTATGACAAAGCACAGCTTTCCACTTCCAATGATCAACCAACTGATGGACCCGACCATCAGACATGAATTACTCACATCCATGGAATGCAAACTCCGGATACAATCAGATACTGAAGCATGTCCCAAACCAGGAATACAACTGTTTCGCTACTAACCTGGGCCTATAGTGCTATGCTTCAATCTATAGTTTCAAACTTAAGGACACTTGTGCTACTTACAAAAAGACAATTAACAGATCATTCAAAAATTAGATCGACCGATCGAAAAAGGTAGATGTGGTTAATATGCTCGTGAGATCATGACTATCAAACAACCACATCGATGACTTGGCCGAGATATTCAGTGCTCTCTAGAAAATGCAGGATCAAACTCAACCCTTCGAAATGATCTTTCATCATTACATCAGAAAGATTCTTTGTTTTCATCATCAATTCTCATGGAATCAAGACTAATTTCTAGAAAATTCCGACAATTAGAGACACCCATGTACCGAGGACAACCAAGCAGCTCTAATAGATCGCTTAAAGAGACCTCCCATTTTACCTAAGCTTTTGGATCGCGAAGATTTATACATCAATTGGGCCATGTCAACACACGCCATAAGCGTTGCAATGCTATGTGAAAAGAAACGAATCCAAAGACCCATATATGATGAAGGCTGGCTACTGGCAAGCTCACCCCATTAACATCCATATCGACCAACCGTTAAGATAGGTCCAATAGAAACCTTAGATGTATACTTATCTCCCTCGGAGAGCTCTACATGGTTAAACATTAGCATTCTTCATATCTGAATCCACCACATCAGACGATTATCCGAATAACAGTGGAGAACCGTCCAACCGATGGAGAACGTACACCGATGGAACTTCCAATAATCAGCTTTCTAACATCGAAGTTGCATTAACGACTCCTAAGGAACGAACGATCTACTACGCCCTGAAACTCAACTTCCCTACAACAAATAACGAAGCTAGGTATGACGCCTTGGCACTCAAACTTGCAAGAAAACTACGAGTGGAAACTTTACATGCCTTATGTGATTATTGGTTAATAGTATGCCAAGTCAGGGAAGATTATCTGATTAGGGGGCATCGTCTTGCTCCTTGTCTCAACCGGGACCAAAAGCTACTAGCCGGCTTCGACTATTACACCACTACACAAATCCTTAGAGAACTAAACGAAAAGGCCGAATCAATCGCCAAGCTAGCCAGTTCTGGGGATGCACGACAAATAGACTTTGTCCCAGTTGAAATACTTATTATTCTAGCCTTGACATATGAAGATCAACTAGATCTTGGAGATGGATCTAGAAAAGGAGTTATGGATGACTCCTACCGAAGATTATCCATAATCGGGGATTCTATTTGAATGAAGGAATGAGAAATGGCATATCCTCTGTGAAGCCTCACTGCATGATTACGTCAAGATCGTTCGACTCCGTCGATACAAAGCATTACTTTTGTATCCATCGATCCTAGACCCAATATGATGTATCCATCGATACGAAGCATGCATTCCAACATCTCAGATCGATCCAGAAGAGGATCGATACAAAGGAAGGACTCAAAACAACCATCGAACATTGTTACAACTTAAATTTTACTTCGATCCAGGAGAGGATCGATACGAAACTCAATCCAGACAAAAACTAAAGAACTTGACAATGACTCGTGAACGTGCAAATGTTAACGGGAGCCAGGTTAACATACGTACATGTATGACAGACTAACATTCAATTCTCAAAATTTACAGGAGTTGAATGCTTACCTGATGACAATTACAACAACGAATAACAAATCGCTAGCACTCGACACTCAGTTACAACATTGCACTACATAATCGCTGACAGTGGTTCAGTAAATATTTATATTACTGGAAATCAATCGAAGGTTACATCTTTTGACGAAAAGATAGCAACTACTCAACGAATCAGATAGAACTTTTTTAGAATGAAGGATGCAGCATTTCAAAGCACGTCATGTTCACACAAGACATACTTTGGGGGGCAAATGTTATCCCGCCTTTTGGCAAGGCCGTGATACCAAGAACTTGACTAGAAACCAATGACAGTTCGTCTTGGAGATCGGTTATACGCAGGCTCACTATGGATATCGACGAATTTTTTCCGAGTCCGGATCGGGCTACAATTGATATGACACGACAAGCAAAGCTACGGGAGCCAAAATTCGGAATTTCAAGTCAATCGGAGTTCATATGCTCCAGATATTGATGGATCACGGCTGAGAAATCCAAACTTGCATCGATCATATCTCGAGATCTACAGGTCCAAATGCCACCAAATTTGGACAGTAGCTTACTGGCAACCTAAGGAATGTCCACGTCAAATTTCAGCTCGATCGGAGCAATTCTTGATCTATTCAAACCAAGGGTCGAATCGATATGGACCAACTTACATCGATCATATATCAAGATCTACAAGTCCAAATGCCACCAAATTTGGACGGTAGCTTACTGGCAACCTAAAAAATGTCCACGCCAAATATCAGCTCGATCGAAGCAATTCATGATCGATTCGAACCAAGGGTCGAATCGATATGGACCAACTTGCATCGATCATATCTCGAGATCTACAAGTCCAAATGCCACCAAATTTGGACAGTAGCTTACTGGCAACCTAAGGAATGTCCACGCCAAATTTCAGCTCGATCGGAGCAATTCTTGATCGATTCAAACCAAGGGTCGAATCGATATGGACCAACTTGAATCGATCATAACTCGGGTTCAACAAGTCCAAATGCCATGAAATTTTCACAGAAGCTTAAGCACATGATGAAGGATGTTCACACCAAATTTCAGCTCGATTGGATGATTTCTTGATCGATTCGAACCAAGGGTCGAATCGATCCCAAAGTGGGCCCGGATCTCCAGATTTCGGCCATGTGGGCCCCCTCACGTGGCAGAAGCGGTCTCCCCGAATTTTAGGCGAAATATCAGCCTCCTACACCTATAAATAGAGCCCCTGGTCATTCAGAAAAGAGGTCGGACAATTCTAAGTACTAAAGAGCGCCCAGATTCTGCTAGATTTACTCCAGAACACCACCGCTGCTTTAGATTGAGACTTCGCATATAAATTCAATTGTACAACGTTATAAGAAATTGTAATCTTCAAGTATCGAGCAATAAAATCATCAAACTTCATATTGGACGTAGGCAAAATGCCGAACCACTCTAAATCGCTTGTCTTTGCAATTTACTTTCTGTCATTTTGGAGTTTTTGTTAGATAATCTTCATTTTTAATCTTCATTCTTCACTTTTATCTCTTCAAAAACTTCCGAAGAGTGTTGTGCCCATTTTTGGTACAAACAATATTTATGCTTGTAATAGCTTATTGCATGTTATAAATAAAGGGAAATGGTTTGGTGAAAAAGTAAATAAGTTTTTGAAACGAAAAACTAACAAAATTAGAGTTTGAAAATTCAATTTTTATAGAAAATTGAAAAGGTCATTTAAAGAAAGCAAGGGTAAGTTTTGGACTTAGAATTTGAAAGTTTTTCCCTCTAGGTTTGGGAAATAATGTAAATTCAAAATGATGTAAGGATGCAAATCTAGAAACAAAAAATGTTAAGCAACCGAGTATTTTTGAATTTAAGAAGAATTTAAAGATAACACTTTTAAGGACAAAGATTTTGGGATTTGTAAATTTGGAAGCCTTAGTTATTGAAATGAGAGGATAAATACCAAACCAAACTCTTAAAAGTGGAATAGATAGTAATCATTCCCTAAGGAGTGATGGAAAAGGTGTAAGGCTATGAAGGAGACAGTAGTAATTACTTTTGGAAGTAATAATAGAGTTTCCCGTAAAGCATATAGGGCACTAGTGAGAACCTAGGAATGTTGATTCATGTGAGTAGGCTAAAGAAGAACATTTAAGTGAAATTAGTAAGATTGTAAAGCACACATGGTTGAGGACATGCATTTTTGATTTTGAAGAAACTTGGGAAAAAGCATCTTCCTTTAGTGGAATTCGCATAAGATAGTAGTTCTCAAGCTAGCATTGGAATGACACCTTCCGAAGCTCTTTATGGAAGACCGTGCAAGTCACTTTCGTGTTGGATAGAGTCTACAATAGTTAAAAAGACTTCGAAGAAGATTATATTGATTAGGAGAAAATGCGTACTTCTTATCCACATCTCTCTTTGATAGTAAATTTCGAATTTCCTATTTCCATCCTTAGTTTTGAATAGGTTCTTTCCTTTATTATACTTTGGGAGGGTAGAACTTAGGATTTAACCTACGGATGGCAGGATTTGATATAAACATGTTAATAAAACATGTTATGAATGATGTATGCTAGTGATTGCAAATGTTTGCTAGTGGATGCTAATGGATGCATATTAGTACACTAGGCACTATTTTTCTTTAGGGATCGTCCTAACTAGGACACTAGAGCATATGCATATGGATGTGTGCGTATTTTATTCTATTTTCCATGGTTGCTATAAATGGATGATTTTCACATGGTTTTTGCATTTGGATGATGTTTGTAGCATGCATACAGAATTATCAGTTATCATTAGGAAATTTTCGCATTCATTTGGATATATGGCACTACCATGATTGCATAAAAGGAGGTCAACTGAATCAGTGGACTGCCTAATCTTTTGCATTAGTTAGGTACATTTACACTACACTAATTGCATAAGTATCATAAGTTGTATTAGAAAAACTTAATGACAATGGATTAATGGTTGATAATTGAGTAGTTGGTTGTAGAATTGGATGAAAACATTTAGCACATTCTTTTATCCTTAGAGATTTCGGGGACGAAATCCCTTAAGGAGGGGAGAATGCAACAACTCGAAATTTAACCCGTAATAATTAATTCGTTAATTAACTAAATAATAAAATAACTTTATGAAATTATCAGAACCAAGCCACGGGAGTTGCACCAGATAGAACGTCAGAATCCGAGCTACAGTGAACAAGATATGAATTAAACAAAATAAACGGAAAAAAATATAGGCCAGGTCGACCTGGGCACAAGGGCGGTCGACCCGCCTTGTTTTTTTTAGCGAACGATTTTTGTTGTTTTACTACGATTTTTGGACTAACCTTTTTAGTAGTTTATTTACAGTTTTTAGAATTATTTTCAGTCTAATTCTTTTAGCTATTATTTTCAGTTAATTTTAGTTTATTTCTGTTAATTATAGCTTTTCCATTTATTTATAGTTTATTTACAGTATTTTAATTTATTTACTGTTATTTATGCGTTATTTACATCTTTATCCTATGCTTTGGATTTTCTTCTATTTTCAGTTTTCTTTTATTTCTCCTTCCTCTTCGCGTATGGATTAGAATAGATTAAACGCGAATATGGATTAAAATTATAAGAATACTGAAATAATGGGCGATAAGATGTAAATTGTAAAGACTGTAATAAAAATCGAATTAAGACTGAAATTGAGCCTAATTATGATACTGATGTTAGAATTAGACTAAATTAAAGAGATTGTCCTAGTTATAACTTAGAATTATAACTAAAAAGAGTAAAAGATGAAAAAAGTTTATTTTCGCACTTAGACCTTGGGTTAAGTAATAACCATGATTATAATGTAGGTTATAATAAGAAAACAGAGCAGAATGGGACTTATTTTAAGATTTAGGATAAATTAATAAGCACAGATAGTAAGAATAATAACAAAGCCTTATTTAAAATAATTTATCTAAGTTAATAAGAAAAGATGAATGAAAAGATCCGTACCGGTAGCATTTCCCTTATGCTGTTTAGGGTAGATAAGTGGTCAATAGTTAAAAGAAAATATCCATATTGGTAGCATTTCCCTTATGTTGTTTAGGGTAGATAAGTGGTCAATAGATAAAAGAATAGATCCGTACCGGCAGCATTTCCCTTATGTTGTTTAGGGTAGATAAGTGGTCAATAGTAAAAAGAAAAGATCCGTACCGGCAGCATTTCACTTATGCTGTTTAGGGTAGATAAGTGGTCAATAGTCAAAAGAAAAAATCCGTACCGACAGTATTTCCCTTATGCTGTTTAGGGTAGATAATTGGTCAATAGTTAAAAGAAAAGATCCATACCGGCAGCATTCACGCTTATGTTGTTTAGGGTAGATAAGAAGTCAATAATTAAAAGGCTAAATCATGGGGATTTAGACAAGGAACGCAACTAGATTTTGTTTAACAGGGACCAGTACCATCAACATTCCCTATTTTCTATAGATATGGTGTCTCACAATAGCCTGAAGTGAGACAAGGGCACACTTATGTTGTCTAGCGTAAATAAAAGGTTAAAAGGGGGAGCAATAGATAATGTGAACCAGCGGTGACCGAGCATGCGGCATCGATTAGGGGAGATAAGTCGCTATTGAGCTCCAAGCGCTTAGTATGTGTGTCTTTAGTAGACACCAATGCCTTCTGTGTAGGGAGCTATATAACATCTAGTCCGCAATAAGGTTTATGGAGTAGCAGGCCGATCAAAGGGTAGAATTAGGATTTCAGCCTAATCATAGGATTAGGAATTCAGCCTAATCAAAGAAGCTATCAAAGAAGTGCAAAAAATAAAAGTTAATCAATCATATTTAATAGTTAAATTGCATTTATTTCCAGCTTATTCCTTCTTCTATTTCCTTTGCTTCTTTTATACTAGAACTGTTGTAAAGCCTACTACCTTTACTTTACTTAAAGAATCTAGTAATTACGATCATTCACCAGACTTTTAGTCTAACCCACTCCTCTGTTTTCTCCTTCTCCCCCTCTCATAGGCAATCAAGGAAGAGGACAGTAGGTTGTTGTTGCTTGGAGGTTTCTTTGAAGGAGATTCCACTATGTATTTCCACTTCTTTTATTCCAGCTTTTTGTTCTTTACTTCTACTGGCACATGTTGGGGAATAGTTGTACTCTGATTTTTGAGACTATGGTTTCTTTGATTTCATAAGACATATATGTATCGTATTATGACACGTGATGTGTTTGTACCAAAATTGGGCACAACACTCTTCGGAAGTCTTTGAAGAGATAAAGTGAAGAAATTAAATGAAAAAAGGGGAATTATCTAATAAAGACTCCAAATTTCAGAAATGAGAATAATTAAAGTGCAAGGAGACACAAGAATTTAGAGTGGTTCGGCGTATAGCCTATGTCCACTATGAAGTAGTTTGCTTTATTAATCTTTCCTTTGTGTTTACAAGTGAATTCAATGATTTACAGCAGTCAATCGTGATTTGCAGCAGTGAATTTCGTTTGCGGCAGTAGCAACGGAGTTCAGATCTGGATCTGGAGGAGTACGGGCGTTGGAGGTCTCAAAGAGGAAGAAGAAGAACCCTTTTTGTGTTGGCTTTGGGGGTCTATTTATAGGTGCATGAGGCTGGTATTTCACTCAGATTTCGGGAGACCCTCTCTGGCACGTGACCAGGCCCGCACGCCCAAGCCCGTGAAGTTTCGGTCCGATCTGTGATCGACACGAACAGATTTCAACTCGATCAAGATTTCATCCAATGGAGTCGAAATTTGGGATGGAAATTCTTTAGCGTGCACGTAGTCTTCTGTGAAAATTTCATAGCATTTGGACTTGTAGATTGGGAGATATGATCGATACGAAATGGAGTTTTCGGTAGGCTGTTTCCTTCGACTCGCTACCGTTTCAACTCGCTTCTGCTTTGACTCGGTGACGTGGCACTTTCTGGATCGTTCTGCCTTTGACGCTGCTTTGAGCGAGTCGAAGCGTGCACTGGCTTGAGCGAGTCGAAATGAGCACTGATTGATCGAGTCGAAGTGCATGGTTCGATCGATTCGAACAGTGACCTTGCCAACCGGAACTGAATTCGATGTAGTCGAACAGCTGTTTGAAAGGAGCGAGTCAAAGCGTGCACTTTTGATGGTTCCAAACTGGAGCGAGTCGAAGAGGGCAGTTCTGTGAGGTTTGAGCAATGGAGTCGAAGTTGATGGAGTTAATCAGTTGTTTCAAGGGAGCGAGTCAAAATAGGCATGTGAGCGAAGCGAGTCGAAGTAGGTACTTTAGATGGCAGTAAAGCGAGTCGAACAAGAATGAGTCGAAGTTGGTATCTGAGGGAACCGGAGCGAGTCTAAGAGAGCGAGTCGAAGGAGCGAGTCGAACGGTATCTGATTTTCGTCCAATTTTGTATCCTTCATAACTTGAGCATACGAACTCGGATTGACTTGAGATTTTGAACGTTGGCTCCCATAGCTTAGCTTGTCATGTCGTACCAATTTTGGCTCGATCCGGACTCGGACAAAATTCACCGATATCCATAGTGAGCCCGTGTATAACCGATCTCTAGGATGGGCCGTCATTGGTTATTAGTCAATTTCTTGGTGTTACGGCCTTGACAAAAGGCGGGATAACACTTTCCCCTCAAAGTATGTCTTGTGGAAACATGACGTGCTTTGAAATACTACCATCTCTACTCTGAATAGTTATTGTCTCGTCGATGAAAGCTGTAATCTTTGACCGTTCTTCTTGATAATGTAAACTGTTGACTGCTGTACCATGTATTGTTGCAACTGATTGTTGTATGCTAGTGGTTACCCATTTGTTGTTGTAATCGTTATTAGATGAATTTCTAATTTCTGAAAATCTGGAATATTGAATATTAGTCCGACATTCATATATGTTAATCTGACTCCCGCTGACGTTTGTGCGTTCTCGAGTCGTTGTCAGTTTATTGTTTTTTGGATACCGTATCGATCCTCTCCTGAACCAATGTGAAATTCGTTGCAACAACGCTTGACGGTTGTTTTTGAATGTTCTTTCATAACGATCCTCTCCTGAATCGATGTGAAGGGTTGAAACATCGAAGATAATTTTCATTGAATTTATGGATGCGAAGCAGACATGTCGAGTTGATTGAGTTGGCCTCTGGAAGCCATGGTTCGATGGATACGAAGTGCTCGTTCGACTCGATGATGGACGTGAACTGGGCGAGTCGAAACGGGGCGAGTCGAAATGAATTTCCTTGATGGCCGTGAACTGGGCGAGTCGAAGTGTGCCCATATCGAGCGAGTCGAAGTAAGCACTTGGTCGGGCGAGTCGAGGCAAAGTACTGGTCGAGCGAGTCGAAATGGGCTTCCCTGATGGTTGTAAACTGAGCGAGTCGAAATGGAGCGAGTCGAAATGCGCTTCCTTGATGGATTCGAACTACTCGTTTTGCTGGACCGGAGAGGGAGTCGAGGACAAACGATACGAAAGGGAGCTCCACGTCAACGCAATGAAGAGGGAGTCGAAGCACGTGTTCGACTCCACTGGGATTTGAATCGTTTATTTTCCTTTCTTTCGAGTCCATATAAATACATCGTACTAAGCCATTTTTTCACTTTTCACCTTTCGTCTTTATCTGCCTTGCTTTCGTGTCGCTTTAGAGCTTCTCAAAAGAAGAAACTTTGCCTTCGAATCGATTCCTACCTTCAACCATTTGAACTAACTGACAAACCTTAGGTAATCCATTGAACGAAACCATCACGTAAACGTGGAGACTTGATTCTTAATACCAAATCGATCGGAGTCGTGATCGATCGAAAGCTCTCTGGCCTCAGCTTTGTCTCGATGGAGTATGGGTTTCGAAATGATGAGGCGAAGGTCTTCGTATCGATCGATGGTGGAGCTTCGCGCTGAATCGAGTGCTTTGAATCCATGGATCGATAAGAAGGGGTCGCGCCTGATGGACTCGAAACGATGTCCTTGGATCGAGTCGAAAAGGTTGGTTTTCGATCGAGTCGAAGTGTGCAGTCTTGAGAGCGAGTCGAAATGCGTGGTCTTAGGAGTGAGTAGAAATGCATGTCTTAGAACCGAGTCGAACCCAATGATCCTGGGGAGCGAGTCGAACTGTGTGGTCCTGGGGAGCGAATCGAAACGCGTGGTCTTGGGACTGAGTCGAATTCGATGGTCTTGAGTCGAACTTACGTGCCAACCTTCTGATCGAGTCTGACTTATATGCACACGACCATAGCTTATTGATGCGAACATGGCTTCCGTGAGCGACATGATTTGAACATTACAAAATTTAAAACTCCCTGCACATTTGAACAGTTGACTCCGACGAGCTTCAAAATTGTATTACTGGAATTAACCGCTTCATCGCATATCTGATTGCCTATCGAAGCTCGTCGACGGAACAGGGACTTATCAAAATGACACCAAACTTTAACTTGGAATGATAATTAATCAGAGGGATGGTACGGTTGTGACGGTCAGCGATGACGGTGCTTCCGACTGAATTCTGATGTCTCGTCGTTTACACGCTTCCTTTAATCATGTTGATCTTCTCAACTGATATACAGTATTGCACTACACAATGCACTCACACACTTTACACTAGGGGATGCACGAGTGTTATTTGTCAGTTTAACAATAATTTTTTATAAGCTAGCTAGTCATGGACCCTTCAAGTTCTCAGCAGCCGGAAATTCCAAGTTCTATTCCTCCAACCATAGAGATACTGGTTATTGAAGCCGAAGTTATAGAGCCAGCTCCGAACGAGCGTCCGGGTGCTCGGTTTATTCTCAATCCAATTGATTCCATGCCGTTGGGTATCTCCGAAGACATGCTAGGACGGATTTGCTTAAGGCATGGTTTTTCGCTTGGCGACGTGCTACTTCCTGGGCCAGCTGATAGGCCACACACTACCCCGGAGGGGTTTACCACTTTCAACCGTCATGCTTGCACGGCGGGGACACTTCCTCCCTTCAATGAATATATAAGGGAGATACTGTCGTTTTTCGGCATAGCTCCATCTTAGCTACATCACAACGGATATGCCTTGTTAAATAGTACCTTTGTTCTGTTTATGGAGATTCTCTTTCGACCGCCGAAGCCGATCGAAATTAGATATTTATTAAACGTAAAAAGCCGTGGAGACAGCCCTTCTTTTACCTTTCTGGAGGCGGTCAGAAGCTGCCACATTGTACTGGGCTCCTGGGGAAGGCTAAGTTATTATAAAACCGAATGGTTCTACGTTCGGTGCCCCCTGATTTGCTGGGCGGTGGTTGGATAGACGTAAGTGTTGCCATTTCTCTCTTGAATCATTGAGATTAGTAACTGACTTCGAAACTGACACACTTTTCCTTTCCTATAGCCACAATCTCTTGTCCCGATGGCGCGTACTTCAGAGAGCTTGTTCGGATTCTTCAAGCGTTTCCGGGCGAAGAGAGGCACATAGACTTAGTCTTGACCGACAGGAATTTGAGGGCTGTTGGGCTGATAGAACGAAGACAGAGCATACATCTGGAAGTGATACATAGAGTGGCCCCGAAGAAACGCGTAAGGCGCAAAGCGCCCGCAGTCGTGATCGCCGAAGAAGTTGATCCAGAAAGAACGCCCACCGATACTGAGCTCCCGGCCGGGCCTCCTTCCGATGTTCAGGATTCCGGAGGAAAAAGACAAGGCAAGGCTGCTGCTCACAAGCGCTCTAAATCTGGGAGATTTAAATCCGTGGTCATGTCTTTGCCCGTCCCGGGGATTATAATTGCGGAGGCTTCTCCCCCGCCTGTTGGGAATCTTTTTGAGGGACTTGCCGATGTTCCGATTCCGGACTTTGTGTCGTCTCAACATGACGCCGTGATGGAGGAGCTCGATAGTGTTCATGAACCGAGCGGGTCGCTTGCTACGAGTGCGGCCGACATTTCCGGTTGGTCGGGGGATTGCACATGCATACACTTCACTACACTACATGATTCACAACTGTACTTCGTCCGACTTAGGAAGTTGCTAACTCTTTCTTCGCTTCTCATTTTAAGGTACTATGTCTCGAAGAGGATCAATTCTAGGGAGTCTTCACTCGGCCCGAAAGACTTCTTCTTACTACGATTCCCGTAGGAGGGACTCTGATAGAGATCGCGATCGCGAGTATTCTAGTCAGGATAGGTATGGGCGTGATAGGGATAGAGAATACATGCACCGGTCTAGATCACGCTCTCCTCCTCCAAGGCTTCCATCTCCACCTCCTGCTCATGTTCCACAGCCGTCAGTGCCTCCTCGTCACAGGCCTTCTTCTCACTCTTCCAGATCTGAGACTCATCTTCAGAGAGTCGAGACTACATCTTCCATGGTTACAGAGCAGGTCCCCACTGATCCCACTGGAGAAGGGGCCCTTAAGTTGGCTCAAATGAAGAAGGATTTTCCAAATGTTTGCTTCGACGGTTATGTCTTCCCTCCCCACTTGAAGAGAATTCCATCAAGAGTAGAAGGCACGATGCATGATTATGTCCACGATATGTACACCCAATACCGGGAATGGGCAAAAGCTGCTGAAAAAGCATCCAAAGTGGCCTACGAGCGGGCTAAAGAGATCGAGAAGATGGAGACCGAGCTCGCAAAAAGGGATCGGATTATCCAGGTACTCTCTGCCGAGTCTGAGTCTTCTCGGAGATTTGAGATCGAGGCCATTAAGAAAGCTGACGAAGCAAAGGTGGCCATGGAGAGGTTGAGGCAGATGCATGTCGCCTTGGTGGAGGACACGGGCCACCGGAATACTACGGTTACCGCCGAGCGGGATGCGGCAGTCAAGGAACTGAACGAACTTAAGGCCAAATTCGCCGATATGGCCAAGGAAAAAGACGACGCGAACAACGCAGCCCAGGAGGTGTGCGAACAGGCTATTCTACTTAGGGGTGAACGGGATGCGGTGGTGGCTAAATTCCAAAAGGTGGAGACTGAGGTCGAGGAAAGGATGAAGTTGGCCGATTCCAGGCTAGATGCCGACATTGAAGACCACCTCGTTGTCTATAATGCTAACGTATTGAGGCACAAGGGTCTGGCCTGGCTCGATGATTATTCGACGCATCTCCATAGTGCTTGGGGCCGACTGGTTGAGGAAGAGAAAGAGGCGCACCCGGGTGAGTCTGTGGACGAATTCGAGCTCGAGAATCGTCTGTTAACTGATGATGAAAAGAAGATTCTCCATGATTCAATGATCTCTTATGAGAAGGAGAGGCTCGGCACCCAACACCGGGAAGTAGGAGAAGGTTCCTGGGTTGGACATCAGGATGCAAGTCTTGATTTTCCAGTGTCAACCCAGCCTGAATCTTTTCCTACGGTTGATCCTCAAGTTGTTCCTGCCTATAATCCGGATCGGCCGTAGATGTCTCCGACTACAGCTCAAGCGACTGAAGCCGCCCCGTCGCTTATAAGCCAAACTGAGGAAGGTACTCCGAACATTCCATATGTCTTTCATGAGTCGAAGTCTTCGATCGAGTTTAAGTTCTAACAATTCTTTTATTCTTTGTCCAGTGATTGACGTTGCACCGCACATGCCTCCTGCTACTCAAGAATTATATCAGACGTAGTAGGCTATCGTGACTGAAGTAACCACCGTGAGCACAGCTGCCCCGATTGATGATATGCTGGGGAGTACAATGGCGTTTGACGATGGATGAACTATTTAGCCGTCATGGCGATCCCCTTGCTGACTTGCCACCTATTATGAGCGGAACTGATCCTGCTGCAAGCTCTTTAATGCCAACTGCTGATGCCCCCAGTGGGACTCAAGCAGTAACCGAAGAGGAGATGTTTGCCCAGATTGACGCTGAACTGGCAGCAGCGGGTTATGGTGGCAGCTTTGGAGGTGGGATTGCAGCATTGGGACCTTCCCCGCTCGAAATGATGTCTCCTGGTGGTACTGTCTTTCTCACCAGCCTGCCCATTCCACCTTCTGTAATTGATCCCGTTCCTCCGACTCCGCCCGTAGGGAGCATTCTTATTCACACGAGTTCGGAGGAGGACGTCGACATAATGCCCTTGCTTGAAGATCAACCGCCGAAAAACAAAGGATTGAAGAGGAAGACTGGCGATGGCTCCAGCGGGTCCACACCGAGGAGGAAGCTAAGGAAAAAGAAAGATTAGGCATGCTCTCCCGGTGTATTTTGATTTGCATTTTGCTAGCCGTGTATAGATGCGGGTTCGGCCCCTGCTAGTAGGAATTTTTTTTGGAAACTTGTACACGAACTTCTTCTATAATCAATAGAAATGAAACTTTTCTTTTTTGACTTCTTTTTTGTCATGCTGTATTTGTCTAAGTGTTTCAGTGTCTGGACTGCACTTGTGAAGTTTCAGTTTCCAAATGAAGTTTGTTTCTGTTCGCCAAGTTCGTGTATTGTGGACATGGTTTGCGAACGGGAAACGAGTCAAATTTTGATGTCGTATTGCTTCAGTCGATGGTTGATGCTTAAGTCTTGCCCGCCAGTCTTGGTGGCATGTTGTAACACATCAGTCAGCGATTGCCCTTTTCTCCAGCATGCCGAGTCTAGTGCCGTTGGATGGGCGTTTAAGGCAAACGGGGATTGAGCGGTTTATTTGCGCTTATCCGATCGTTGATGATCATATCCGCACTCCAAGGATCCTCATTTGTTTACTGGCGGTTGGTCACACTGGCTTGAGTTTCAATCATACGCCCGTTGTCTGGGGAATTGGAACTGGCATTTGTACTCTGACTCGCGCTCCGAGAGTTTGGATTTGATAATTATATTTCGATCCATGCTTTGGGAACTTGAAGTTGGTGTTTAGGCTACATTCTACATTCTGGGAATCCGGAGTCGACGTCTATGCTCTGACTTGCATTTTGGAAATTCAGAGCTGATGTTTATACTCCAGCTCGCGCTCTGGGAGTTCGAAGTTGATGTTTATACTCCGCTTCGTACTCTCGGAATATGGAGTTGGATATTTATACTCTGACTCGCGCTCTGGGAGTTCGGAGTTGAATGTTTATACTCCGCTTCGCACTTTGGGAATACGGAGTTGAATGTTTATACTCCGACTCGCGCTATGGGAGTTCGGAGTTGAATGTTTATACTCCGCTTCGCACTCTGGGTATACGGAGTTGGATGTTTATACTCTGGTTCACGCTCTGGGAGTTCGGAGTTGAATGTTTATACTCCGCTTCGCACTCTGGGTATACGGAGTTGAATGTTTATACTCCGCTTCGCACTCTGGGTATACGGAGTGGAATGTTTATACTCCGACTCGCGCTCCGAGAGGTCAGAGTTGAATGTTTATACTCCGCTTCACACTCTGGGTATACGGAGTTGAATGTTTATACTCCGCTTCGCACTCTGGGTATACGGAGTTGAATGTTTGTACTCCACTTCCCACTCTGGGTATACGGAGTTGAATGTTTATACTCCGCTTCGCACTCTGGCAATACGGAGTTGAATGTTTATACTCCGGCTCGCACTCTGGAAGTTCGGAGTTGATGAAGGATTATCGTGTATCAATCCCTTTTTTAATTTTGATGTGATGGCTTGCCCCTGAGCTCGGGTTTCACTTAGGGAGTGATTGGTTGCATCGCAGCCACTCTTTATTTGAATAAATCCCACTGTATGATGAGACTTAGCTCTCCGTGCATAGTGATGGTCATATGAAGTATTTCAAGTAACTCATAGATCTGGCTCGAAGAGGTTGCATTTTAATGCTGAAATAAGAAAGTATGGCAAAGTCAGTTGCCTTATTACAAGTTCTAATTTCGAAATGCATAAACAAATTGCAGAAAAGGAAAGTAAACTAAATGGATAAAGATAGCCTGTCAAGTGTAATAGCGGCGAAGGCTCTTGTTTCCTGGAGATTTGACTAGGCAACTAGTACCCAGAGAAGTACTCGGCATCCATAGCGTTCAGCATCCGTAGTGCTCGACATCCAGAAGACTCGGCGTCAAGTAGTGCTCGGCATCCAGAAGACTCGGCGTCAAGTAGTGCTCGGCATCCAGAAGACTCGGCGTCAAGTAGTGCTCGGCATCCAGAAGACTCGGCCTCAAGTAGTGCTCGGCATCCATAAGACTCGGCTTCGATTGGCACTCGGCGTCGACCAATGCCCAGCGTCAGCTAGCGTTCGGCATCAATAGAACTCGGCGATAGGAGTTCTCGGCAACAAGAGCACTCGGCATCAAGTAGAACCTGGCAACAAGAGTACTCGGCATCCCATGGTACTCGGGATAGTACTTGGCAACGGGAGTACTCGGCATTCTGAAGACATTCGGTATGCACAGCTACTCGAGGTAACAATATCGTTCGGCCTGCACGCATTGTTCGGTCGAGAGCTTCGGACAGAAGTACGTTCGGTCTTCATTGCAACCATCCTGCACTTCCCACACATCAGACGGACCGTTCGGCATGGAAAGGACCGTTCGGCGCTATAGCGTTCGACATGCTTGGTTCGGCGAGCAGCAAGTACTCGGGCTAGAGTGTTCGGCCACAAAGCCCACTTGGGAAGTCCAACCCATATTTGCCTATAAATAGAGGGGCAGGGTCACAGCGAAGAGGATCCTTTTTTGGAGAGAGAACACCGGGGAGACTCTGCCATTTTTGAGACTCATCTTCTCTACTTAACAACTTCATTCAAGCATTTGATTCACGAATTGTATTTGTAATCAAGAAGAAGAAAGATCAATAAAGTTTAATCTCAAAGTGGACGTAGGCAATTACGCTGAACCACTATAAATTTGGTGTTCTTACTTTCTGCATTTAAATTAGCTTTATCTTCTCTGTTTAATTTATCTTCATCGCTTATATCTCTACACAATCTTTCTCTACGAGGTTAGTGACCAATTTTGGTGCTAACACTTTGGTGCTTTCACTGAGAATTGAATTCTCAGACCTCAAGGATCTGCTTTGAAGCTACTGGATTGAACAAATCCCCCAAGGAAGATCCGACTCACTGATAGGACATCCATTGATTCTACTCAGAGTTCATACCGATAACTCTACAATGGCAGGACCACGTACCAGGTCAGCTTCTCATAATGTGGATGCCCATGAGACTGCTAGCGTGCAACAAGCAGGACCTAGCAATCAACCAGCGATTCCGAGTGCAGGAATTGCCGCTCAAGAACAAACTCCAGTTGTCACCAGAATAGAGTTCAATGACTTGATGAGAGAACTCAGGGAAAGCAGGAGACAACTAGGAGAGCATATGCAAGCTAACGCCAACCTGATGGCACAACTCACTCAACAGCAGCAATAGAATGCTGGGGGCAATCCCGCTCCTTACTCTTCATCTGACAGTTCAACTTCCTCTGATGAACCTCCCAGGCGCATACGACGTAAGACTGAAGCTGCGTGAGCAGAAGCTGATGTTCAAACAGCTGGAGACCGTAACCAAGCAAGAGCTGGAAACTTCAGGACCGGAGTGCAAACGGAGGATGGAGGCCCAGACCATCAAAACGCTAATGATGTCGAACCCCAAGACGCGCGACTGTCAGATCACCAGGAGAGAAGGCATCAGCATGGACAGGCACGTAGAACAGACCTTAACCTCCCGCCTTCCATACAGACGCCAGATCTGACAGCCATGATCAGGCTATTGTTGAAAGAAAATCAGGGCTTATCGAATGATGACTAGGGAGTGTCAAGAAGTCATACTCCATTCACGGATGTTGTGTTGCAGGCGGCGTACCCCAGGAAGTTTAGTATGCCTACTATCCCTGCATATGAAGGGAAGACTGACCCCAGACAGCATGTCATGAGGTACAAATGGATGATGGATTCAGCTAGAGCAAATGATGCCACCAAATGTAGATGCTTTCCGATTACTCTCTCTGGGATCGCTACTATGTGGTTCACCCGACTTCCTCCGCGGTCCGTATCGAAATTCAAAGAGTTGGCAAGGAAGTTTATTGAGCAGTTCAGAATACACACTACACGCCCAAAAGACGTAATATCTCTGTCAAGTGTAATCCAAAATCCCGGGGAGTCGTTGAAGGAATATTTATAGAGATTCCATGTTGCGGCAACTGAAGTCAGTAATCCCAATGACCATGCAATTCTGATGGCTGTAATGAGAGGTATGGATCCAGATTCTGAGTTTGGAGATTGGTTGGCAGGAAAACCCCCGGCTACGCTAGAGCGTTTCTACTCAAAGGCACACCAGTTCATAAGAAGAGAGGAAGCTAGGTGGGTACGACGAGATAAGGCGCCAGGACCCGTCCAAGAATCTGTGAAGAGCAACATTGCTGTGAAGCAGTCCGGAGACAACTCGGGAAAGGTCCAACTCAATGTCCAGAATAAGCCTGGGCAGTCTAAGGAGTCCGGAGGAAGGAATCAAGGGAAGAAGAGAGAAGCGGGGAAGTGGAAATCGAGAATTCCAAGCTACAGCGAGTATACTCCGTTGAACGCGCCACTTGAGAACATTTACCTATCCACCTGCAATACTTTTCAATACAGAAAGCCACGTACGAAAGAATCAACCGAGGAACAGAAGCGGACCGGGAAGTATTGTCGCTTCCATGAGACTTATGGGCACAATACGGAAGAGTGCAGACACCTGCACGACGCTATCGAGAAGTTGATCAGGCAAAATAAGTTGCAGGAATTTGTGAAGGATCCACAGGAAGGAGGACAGGGAACGTCCAACCCAGGTCGTGCACCAGCTCCGCGTCATCTCGAGGAGCCTGCCCGAACCGTAGGTAGACTAGTCATAAATACAATTATCGGCGGACCTCACCCCACAGACAAGAATTGGCAGGAGATGGAGCGATATGCAAGTTCCCTGAAGCATGCCGATTTTGAGTGTTGTTCGAACGCGGAGGACGGGACCCCTGCTAAGCAGCAGCGCGTAATGACAGATGATATTGTGTTCAGAAATAGAGATGCTGATCAGGTAGAGGCTCCGACCATCGACCCGATGGTCATATCTGCAACGATCGGACCAGCTTATGTAAAGAGAATTCTGATTGATTGTGGAAGTTCAGTCAACATCATCTTCAAGAAGGCTTACGACCAAATGAAACTGGAAACAAAAGACCTGAAACCGTCCAAGGCTCGTATACACGGCTTTAACGACGCAGCGACCGACGCCGTGGGGTACGTTGAGTTACCAGTTGAACTGGGACAAGACGAGCGTCAGAGGGTGCGAATTCTACCCTTCGTAGTTTTGGATGTGGATTCTCCATATAACGTTTTCTTGGGCCGGCCGGCCCTGGCTGAGTTTAGGGCAGCGTTAGCCCCGTGGTGTTTAACTTTGAAGTTCCCAACGGACAAAGGAGTAGGTATTGTTCATGGCGACCAAGCAGCTGGTCGTTCCTGCTATGTGGCTGAGCTCCGAGAGGCCCATCGGAGGGAGAAGGGAAAGGTTGTGGACAATCCCGTCTGCATCCTTAATGCGAATAATTGACAAGTAGTGCCCGAGCCCTGGCTCGGGCATAGTTCTCGGATCTTCGGAGATATAGATCTGAGAGACGACGATGAGAAACCCAGGGAAGAGAAGGCGGCACCGGCCGAGTTAACAATTGACGTTTCAGTTAGCCGTGATGACCCTTCGCGAATACTAAAGATCGGATCACAGCTTGACCCCGAGATGACTGAAGACCTTAGCGACTTCCTCCTGGCGAATCTTGACGTTTTCGCCTAGACGCATTCTGATATGAGTGGGATTTCCCCCGCCATCACGAGTCATATGTTGAACATAGACCCGAAATACGTTCCAGTTAAACAAAAAAGGAGAGGAATGGATCCGGAGAGGTCCGCCGCTCTCAGAGAGGAGGTGGACAAACTCAAAGCAAATGGGTTCGTCCGTGACGCCCTCTACCCTGAATGGGTATCCAACCCCGTGTTGGTAAAAAAGGCGAATGTGAAATGGAGGACTTGCGTAGATTATTCCGACTTGAACAAAGCATGCCCTAAGGATAGTTTCCCGTTGCCTAGGATCGATCAGTTGGTCGACTCCACCGCAGGACACGAGCTGTTATCATTTATGGATGCATACTCCGGGTACAACCAAATCCCGATGCATATTCCAGACCAAGATTACACCAGTTTCGTTACGAATGTCGGGCTTTATTGCTATGTAGTGATGCCCTTCGGATTGAAGAATGCGTGAGCAACTTATCAGCGTTTAGTGAATCGAATGTTCAAGGACCAACTGGGTAGAACGATGGAAGTCTATATGGATGACATGCTTGTGAAGTCACGACGGTCAAACGACCAAATTCGAGACTTGGCTGAAATGTTCGACATACTAAGGTATTACGGGATGAAGATCAACCCTCTGAAGTGTTCCTTTGGTGTTGCGTCGGGGAAGTTTTTGGGATTCATCGTCAATGCTAGGGGAATTGAAGCCAACCCAGAAAAGATCCAAGCTGTTCGAGATATGCAAGCGCCTAGGACTATAAAACAAGTACAGAGCTTGAATGGAAAAGTAGCTGCGCTGAGTCGATTTATATCCAGGGCAACTGACAAGTGCATCCCATTCTTTGATATAATAAAGAAAGGGAAGAGAAATTTTGAATGGACGGCTAGTTGTGAGGAAGCATTCCAGAATCTGGTGAGGCATCTGGAGAGTCCACCAATGCTGTCAAAACCAGTTGACCACGAAATGTTATATGTATACTTGGCTGTATCCCCACATGCGATAAGTGCGTCTTTGGTTCGTAAGGAGGATCGAGTCCAGAAGCCGGTGTACTATGTTAGCAAGCGTTTAACGGGGGCAGAGAGGAATTACCCTAAGATCGAGAAATTGGCTTATTGCTTGGTGATTGCATCACGTAAGCTGCGCCCATACTTTCAAGCACATTCAATCGGCGTTTATACCGATCAACCCTTGAGGCAAGTACTCCAACGGCCGGAAACTTCTGGAAGGTTGCTAAAATGGAACATCGAGTTGAGCCAATTCGATATCGCCTACTTACCACGGAGAGCCATCCGAGGGCAAGCGCTAGCAGATTTCATCGCTGAGTTTACCATACCCGACAAACCGGATGATCACGACATCATTCCCCCTGTTCGATGGAAATTATACACTGACGGTGCATCAAATGACCGTTGCTCCGGCGCGGGCATAGTTCTCATAACTCCGGAAAACCGATCAATCTGTTATGCCCTGAAGCTTGATTTCCCGGCTACAAATAACGAAGCAGAATATGAGGCACTGATCGCTGGCTTGAAGCTCATCAGGGAACTCGGGATCAAATCAATCGAAACCTTTTGCGACTCACAGTTGGTGGTTTACCAAGTACGGGGAGACTACCAAGCAAAGGGACAAAAGCTCGCTCCGTACCTTGTTCAGGTCCAAGAACTACTCTCGAATCTCGAGCGTTATGACATTTCACATGTCCCGCGCGAACAGAACAAAGAAGCCGACTTGTTGGCTAAGTTTGCGAGTACCGGCGATGCGCAGCAAATGGGATTGTATCCCGTTGAAGCCTTGCCTGCCCCGAGCATAGACGAGATAAAAGTCGATCGTGTGTTGGAAACGGAGATCGAGAAGGAATCATGGATAACCCCATTCAAACTGTACCTGACGACCGGGGCTTTACCAGAAAAAAGGAGCGAAAGACGGCAGGTCCTTCGAAAGGCCGCGCGATACGTAATGCAGGATGGGTCAATGTATCAAAAAGGATTCTCAGTCCCATTATTGCGATGCATCGCTCATAATGAGACAAAGCGGGTCTTAAGAGAAGTTCACGAAGGGGAATGTGGTGACCATACTGGGGGGCAAACGCTAGCAAAGAAGATCCTCCGCTATGGATATTACTGGCCCGCCGTAAACCGGGACGCCGCAGACTACGCAAGAAAATGCGACAAGTGTCAAAGATATGCGAAAATCCTGAGGGCTCCATCAACGGAACTCACACAAATGATTAGTCCCTGGCCATTTGCGATCTGGGGAATCGACATAATCTGCTCTTTGCCTATATCCAAAGGTGGCGCGAAATATGCGATAGTTGTAGTCGACTATTTCATAAAATGGGCTGAGGCGGAACCTTTGGCCACAATCACCTCTAAGAAGGTCATTAACTTCGTTGTACGAAACATTATATGTCGCTTTGGCCTTCCACGCACCATCATTACGGACAACGGGACGTAATTTGAAAGCAGAGAGTTCAAAGAGTTCTGTTTAAAGTATGGCATCGAGAAGAAGTTTGCCGCCGTGGCACACCCGAAAGCTAACGGGAAAGTCGAGGCCGTCAACAAAATAATCAAGTCCATACTGAAGAAGCGTCTGGAGAAGGTTGGAGGCAAGTGGGTAGATGAACTCCCGACAGCATTATGGGCATATAGAACTACCCACAAGTCTGTGACCGGCCACACTCCATTCGCCTTGGCGTACGGCTCCGAAGCCGTTATTCCCGTGGAACTTGAAGTTCCATCACACCGAGTGACACACTATGATCCCAAGACGAACCAGAATCTCTTGTTGGAATCACTGGACTGCATCGATGAAAAGCATGAAGGAGCCGAATTAAGGGCGGCAGCGCATAGGCACCGAGTCAAGCGCTACTATGACGGTAGAGTCCGCCCAAGGATCTTTGATGTGGGTGATCTCGTTCTGAAACGAGTTTTCTCGGTACCATCACGTATGAATCCCAGCTGGGAAGGTCCGTACGCCATTGAACGGAAGCTTGGAGAGGGAACATTCAGGCTAGCGACCGTTGATGGCACGACACTCCCCCGAGCATGGAACAGTGAACACTTGCGGCACTATTACATTTAGCATGTTTCCTTTCTTGTTTTAGGCACTGTTATTTCCTGCATCTTTCCATTCAGTAATAACTTAGTTTCTTTTTAAAAGTTGTAATCGAGCAGTTTAGTTGATTTTCATTAATAAAGGCTTGAAGCCGTACCTTCCATGAATCACTAACGTTTCTATATCTCATAATTGAATGACGAACTACATTATCTTGTACGACGTACGGACTCGTATAAACGATTTCAAATCTCCGAATCCCCAGAGTGCGGAGCGGAGTACTCTAAGTCCCCAGAGCGCAGACTAGAGTATAGACGATTTCAAATCTTCGAATCCCCAGAGTGCGGAGCGGAGTACTCTAAGTCCCCAGAGAACGGACTAGAGTATAAACGATTTCAGATCTCCGAATCCCCAGAGCGCGGACCGTAGTACTGTAAGTCCCCAGAGCATGGACTAGAGTATAAACGATTTCGAACCTCCGAATCCCCAGAGCGCTGATCGGAGTACTCTAAGTCCCCGGAGCGCGGACTAGAGTATAAACGATTCCAAATCTCTGAATCCCTAGAGCGCGGATCGGAGTAGTCTAAGTCCCCAGAGCGCGGACTAGAGTATAAATGATTTCAGATCTCCGAATCCCTAGAGCGCGGATCGGAGTACTATAAGTCCCGAGAGCGCGGACTAGAGTATAAACGATTTCGAACCTCCGAATCCCCAGAGCATGGATCGGAGTACTCTAAGTCCCCGGAGCGCGGACTAGAGTATAAACGATTCCAAAACTCCGAATCCCCAGAGCGCGGATCGAAGTACTCTAAGTCCCCAGAGCACGGACTAGAGTATAAATGATTTCGAACCTCCGAATCCCCTGAACGCGGATCAACTTACTCTAAATCCCCGGAGCGCAAATTTAGAAAAAAGGTCCAAGTACTCGAGAAATGTGGAATAAGGAATACGCCACGTCCGGAGATGTTTGAACAACATGGAAATGGACTGGGAGATAAGGAAACTCATAAGAACTTGAGTTATGACTACAATTAGTCATCAAACCAAAGAAAAGCAAGAGAATCATTCGAACGAAAAAGAAACTAAAAACTTTATTCGATCAGTCCAAAATGGGGTTACATGATCACTCCTACAAAATTCAGACTTATCTATACAAACTACAAGCTACGGAAGATAAAAGCAATTACAAGACTTAAGCAAGAAGCTCGTTGAACGAGTTTATCGATTATTTCTTCGATTTCTTCTTCTTGTCTTCCTTTGTCTTTTCCGATGACTCCTCTCCCTCACGCTTTTTCTTGGACTTCTTGCTTGCTACGGAAGCGGAGTCAGGAGTAGGAGACGGAACATCTAGTGGTTTGGACCTGCCCGGGAGGATGATTTTCAAAGGTTTGTTCCGCGGGTCGATAAGTTCCAGGATTCCAGGTTCAACTTTGACCTCGGCCTTTTTCCTCTCCTCTTCGGCAAGGCGGTCCTTTATGCTCATCTACGAGGTATGCTCAGAGGCGCCGGTGATTTCAATTTCATCATTCCCTTCGGCAGGAGATGAAGTCTCGAGCTTGTCATCATCCAGCGCCCCGATCACCTAAGCATCGGGACCAGGGAGTACTCCCGCGTTGACAGCATCGCTTGTTTTCCCGGCCTCCTCCCTGGTGTCATCGCTCCTCGGAGTTGGCTCGGCGTGAGAACAACCTGCACGAAAACATAAAGAATGAGCGTTAGAACGAGTAGCCACTGCTGAAAAATGACGGGATCTTTCAACTTTTAGAGAAAGGAGAATTTCCTACCAGGTTCCGGTTGGCTATCAGTGGCGCATGGGGTTTCACCCTCCAGGATAGGGGATAGCACATGAGCACCAAGCCTGGGATCTTCGGGGTCATAACTAGCATGCTGCTTGAATGGATCAAGTGTCGCCGACCGACCGATTGAGTAGCGGGAGGAGCAGCAATATGAGGAGCAGATGTATTGACCCCGGACGGGCCGACTTCATCATTCTTCTCTTGTGGAAGGGGAGAGCCTTTGCTGTAAAGTTCCAATGCTGCGGATAAATCCGATGGCTCATTCCCCCTAATGAACTCCTTCACCAAGGCCTCCTCATCGACCTCTTCGGAGCCCGACTCGATCTTCTTGATCCTTATCAAAGTTTCCCAGGCCTCAGCTAGGGATTCGAGATAGCCGTCGCCCAAGAACGTTAAGTCGCGATGCATGAGGACGCGGACTCCGTATTCAGCAATCAACGGGTCAAACATGCATTTGACCTCTTCCCTGCCGGCCTCTGCGGCCGCCTCGAGGCGAGAATCAATCTCCTCCGCAGCCACTCTTTTTCCCTCCTCACGGGCCTCATCCTTCATTTTCTCAACCCCGGCAAGTTCGTCATCGAGCTTCGTTTTCAGGAGACGAGTAGCGACGATTTCATCACAGTATCGCTGCGATTCTTCTTGAGCAGCTACCTTGTCCTCCTTCTCCTTGGAGAGTAATTCTTTCAGCTCCCTGACTTGCATGACGAGCGCATCCCTTTCTTTTTGGACAGAGTCTTTCTCTAGGGCGAGGGCACCGCTGCGCTGGACTGCTTCGTCAAGCTCTTTCTTGTGAGCCGCCTCTAAACGAGTAACTGCCTCAGCAGTATCTTTTGCGCTTTGTTCAGTGGCTTCCAGCTTCGACTTATACGAAGCGAGCTCTACATCTTGGTGCTCGATGATGTTTTTGTCGCAGCCAGCCTCCAGTTTCAGGCGATCAATCTCATGTTGGCGCTCGACGGATACCTCTGAGATCTTCTCCACCAAGTGCACAAACGTGTCATGTTGAACATAGACATCGTTATTGCAGGCAATGGCACTCTGCTTCACATGCCCGTGAATATGATGAATGGCTGGGAGGAACTTCAGACCGTCGAAGCAAAATTTCGAAAACTTGGCCTTAAGATCGACCATCTTTTCCGCAACAGTCGGGTCCACCGCGGGAGTAGGAGGAGGAGGCTTTGAAAGTTCCACTCTTTTTCGTTGCTCCCGAACTTTCCTTGTACTCGATGAACTGGAGTGTTGTTCTCGAGGAGCATCAGAGTGGTAACCCTTCTGTGAAGTTTTATCTTTATCTGGCACAGTTGGAGGAAGGGGATCACGAGACTGCGAAGATTGAGAATATGCCTTCTTGTGGTGAGACGACTCACGGGGACGGTTGTCTCTATCTTCATAATCGTCTCTGCCCATGCGTCTGCCTGAACCAGAGTCTTGTCCAGAGTGATGAAATACGGAAGAGCCATGGAGGCGATCAAGTCCGTGAGAACGCCCCATATCACCTGCAAAGAATGGAGATAACAACGAGTTAAGAAAAATCCGTAAGATAAGAAAAAACTTGAAGTGTATGATGGAATGCGTATGTGCGTGTGTGTCCTAGTGTTCCCCCCGACGGACCAGTTTGTTTATCTTTACTAATCGGAGTGTTGTCTCCTTGGACCGGGAGTTGAACTCCCGCATGGCCTCTAGCGGGTGAAGAAAATTTGAGGGCTTCAGGATCATCAAACCCGTAATTAAGTATATCTTTGGGAATAGAAAGGTTCGATAGACCCCTCAAGGAACTTTCCAGGTGTTGCGAGGAAGCCTCTTTCTCAGGCGGGATAGGCGTGACTTTGGAAGTGCCACCGACTCTCTCCTTCTGCACTTTATATTTTAACCTCTTCTTTCCCTTCGAAGGGGAGGATGACGTCTCAATATCTTGAACTTCGATTGTCGGATCCCAAGCGGGACCCACATTCTCGCCCTGAGTCTCAGGAGCTTCGTCTTCTTTGCGCTCACTGTCTTCATACATATCGGGAATGCTGCACGACGATGACCCGGCCTGTTTTTTCCCTTTACCGGACGGAGGTTTGGGAATGGTGACACCTTCTGGGAGGCTGATCCGATGACCAGGGGCTAGCAAGCCAAACCCCGACAGTGATTCATTTGAAATGATAGCTTGGATGTCTCGATCCTCGGCAGGAAGAGCTCTAATGGCTTCGACAGCCTTAGAATATCCTCGGCCTTCCGGACGTGGGTTGATACCTGAAAAGATGAAAACAGAGAGTTAGGAAAAACATGACTCCGGTTAAATGCGAATGGTGACTCAGCAGAGAAACTTACTGCCTTCAACCCATCTCCTCGCAAAACCGGGAGGGCAGCGCACATTGAACCATTCCTGTTTGTACAGGGCGAATTTACTGCATGCCCCTGTCAAGATCTGGCATTTGTGGTACGGCTCGAGGAACATGAAGGAAGGACTGTCTTTCCGCCTCTTGATCATATAGATGTATCTGATATCACCGGCCGTTGGAGGTCTGGAGAAGACGGCCATGAAAAGTAAGTAAGTCCCATATAGAAATGCATGGCCGTTCGGGTGCAGCTGCGACGGAGCTATGTCGATATACTGCAATACATCCCGGAGAAATAAGTTGAATGGAGGCACGCTGCCCATCCAACACATGAACTTGTTACAGGTACTATATCCGACTGGGGGCAGATGAGGACGATCATGTCGCGAAGGAACTAACACGTCGGCAAAAGGGATGCCATGAATGGAGCATATCCATCGAAGAGCGGCTTCGTTGACCTTCGAAGCTTTTGAATCGATCGGATTGTCTAGTAGGATTGTCGCCTCCAGGGCATCAGGTGCTAGGTTATGAACATGAGAAGTCGACGGATTAGAAGTATCAGCGGCTACTTGCCTTGATGACGGCCCAGGCCTGTCGGATATAGTGGCGGAGCTAGACTTTCTCGACATTCCCGATAAATAACGAACCTGGCTAAGTGCTTGAGAGAACTATACTTAAAAAACGTTGAACGTTAGAATTAGCAACACGAGTTTTCCCCCCACGTGGTGTGTGAACTAGTGCAAGCATTCCTTTACAAGTAATAAGAATCTAAAGATCTCAAAGATATAAGAATGAGCTTCGAATCGTCGCCTTCGAAGACCGTCATCGCTGACCGTCTCAAAGAGCCCGCCTGGTGGTGAGTACAGTTCCAGATTCAGAAAACATATGATTTATAGAGTGACCGGCCTAAGTGTAGTTTCACATTTGTACTGTTCGGCATTTAAATGATGTTCGGCAATTGTATTGTTCGGCCTAAGTATAGGTCAGCATGTATGTTCGTTCGGCATGTCAAGTGTTCGGTTAGGTCCTGTTCGGCATTCAGACTGTTCGGCCTAGGTATAGTGTTCGGCTTTATTTGGCTCGGTCTAAGTTCTGTTCGGCAATCGTATTGTTCGGCTAAGTTATTGTTCGACATTTTAATAAGTGTTTGGCTTGGGTATTGTTCAGCTAGGTTATTGTTCGACATTTTAATGAGTGTTCGGCTTGGGTTTTGTTCGGCATTCTAGCGTGTGTTCGGCTTTACTGTTCGGAAGCCTCCGCCATTCGGCGCATGGCAGCATACGCCGAACCAGAGCTGTGCCATCCAACACCCTTAACACCTCCAACGTTTTCCTTTTCCTTTTTTAACTTTGGTTCGGCGAGATGAAGCTAAATACAATAGCCTTATGTGCAAACACCCCAAATCCTTCCTCCTCACCTCGCATTATCGTTCGGCAATAAGGACGACCTACTCGAAAGCTTTCTACATGACACACTTGATCATCTCGCTTGAAACCTATTCGAGTTATATGAGGAACAGTACCTAGTTTGCAGTTAGGAGATTAAGAAGGAATGGTCAAGTTGTAAATCTGCTCGGCTAGCGAGAATTGCAAATCTTTGAAGAGTGACATAAGTGAAAAGGTAAAAGAGAGGAGACGGGAAGGACCTGGTTATATAGGGGGAAGGTAGAAGTTGAAAAGGCTATACCCGGTAGAACCGGTCAATGCCACAGTGTTCGGCATCAGAGCAGAGTGTCGTTCGGCAAAGGATGATTGTCCGGCTTCGAACGCATCGTTCGGCGTCCGGGCCACGCTCGTCACACGCCTCCGTCGCAGGCATTTTCGAGGAGACATCGCCAAGGAAAGTTGCACTAGATTCAAAGCGCATCACGTTCGGCCACACGATACACTTTGGGGGGCAAGTGTTTCCTGGAGATTTGACCAGGCAACTAGTACCCAGAGAAGTACTCGGCATCCATAGCGTTCGGCATCCGTAGTGCTCGGCATCCAGAAGACTCGGCATCAAGTAGTGCTCGGCATCCAGAAGACTTGGCGTCAAGTAGTGCTCGGCATCCAGAAGACTCGGCGTCAAGTAGTTCTCGGCATCCAGAAGACTCGACTTCGACTGGAACTCGGCGTCGACCAATGCCCAGCGTCAGCTAGCGTTCGGCATCAATAGAACTCGGCGATAGGAGTGCTCGGCAACAAGAGCACTCGGCATCAAGTAGAACCTGGCAACAAGAGTACTCGGCATCCCATGGTACTCGGGATAGTACTCGGCAACGGGAGTACTCGGCATTCTAAAGACATTCGGTATGCACAGCTACTCGAGGTAACAATATCGTTCGGCATGCAAGCATTGTTCGATCGAGAGCTTCGGACAGAAGTACGTTCGGTCTTCATTGCAACCATCCTGCACTTCCCACACATCAGACAGACCGTTCGGCATGGAAAGGACCTTTCGGCGCTATAGCGTTCGGCATGCTTGGTTCGGCGAGCAGCAAGTACTCGGGCTAGAGTGTTCGGCCACCAAGCCCACTTGGGAAGTCCAGCCCATATTTGCCTATAAATAGAGGGGCAGGGTCACAGTGAAGAGGATCCTTTTTTGGAGAGAGAACACCGGGGAGACTCTGCCATTTTTGAGACTCATCTTCTCTACTTAACAACTTCATTCAAGCATTTGATTCACGAATTGTATTTGTAATCAAGAAGAAGAAAGATCAATAAAGTTTAATCTCAAAGTGGACGTAGGCAATTATGCTGAACCACTATAAATTTGGTGTTCTTACTTTCTGCATTTAAATTAGCATTATCTTCTCTGTTTAATTTATCTTCATCGCTTATATCTCTACACAATCTTTCTCTACGAGGTTAGTGACCAATTTTGGTGCTAACAGCTCTCGCTATTCCAAGCTCTTGGCAGGGTAATACCGTCGATAGTTTGAATGTTCCATCTCCGAGCCTTCGTTCAATAACATACGGTCCTTCCCATGTCGGCTTCATATGTGAAGGAACCGGATAGATTCTTTTTAAGACGAGGTCTCCTAGTTCGAAGGTTCGCAGACGGACCTTGGCGTTGTACAATCGGGCGACTCGACTTCGATGCGCAGTTGCCCTCAAATCAACCTCTTCACGCTTCTCATCCAGTAGATCAAGAGATTCAGCAAGTAATATAGAATTTGTCTTTGGATCATAGTATGTCACACGATGAGAAGGTACTTCTTGCTCGACTGGAATAACGGCCTCTGAATCGTAAGAAAGAGAGAACGAAGTGTGGCCGGTCGCGGTCTTATGGTTTGTTCGGTAAGCCCATAGAGCCATAGGAAGTTCATCGACCCACTTGCCCCCGACCTTTTCTAGTCATTTCTTCAGGATGGACTTTATGACTTTATTATCTACTTCGACCTGTCCGTTTGCTTGAGGGTGTGCAACTACGGAGAATTTCCTTTGGATGTGAAATCGTTTGCAGAAATCTTTGAATTCAGCACTATCGAATTGGGTTCCGTTGTCCGTAATAATGGTGTGTGAGAGACCGAATCGACAGATGATGTTACGAACCACAAAGTTGATTACTTTCTTCGTTGTAATGGTAGCGAGGGCTTCGGCTTCAGCCCACTTCATAAAGTAATAAACCGCGACGATGGCGTACTTCACACCACCTTTTGCCAAAGGTAGAGCACCGATGATGTCGATGCCCCACATTGCGAACGGCCATGGGCGGACCATTTGCGTTATCTCAGTAGGAGGAGCCCTAGGGATTCGGGTATATTTCTGGGACCTATCACATTTCTTTGCATAGTCCAACGCATCGCGATTCACGGTAGGCCAATAATATCCGTAGCGAAGTATTTTTTTGGCAAGTTCTTGCCACCTGGTGTGATCACCACATTCTCCCTCATGCACATCACGTAACACTTGTTTAATTTCATCGTGAGAGATACATCGGAGTAGGGGAACTGAGTACCCTCTTCTATACATGAGTCCATTCTGGATGGTAAATCTTGAGGCCTTTCGAAGGACCTGTCTTTTTTCACTCCTGCGCTCCGGCAGGGTTCCGTGCTCAATGTAATTCCTGAGTGGATTCATCCATGAATCCTTTTCGGGGATGGTTTCGCATAACCGGTTTATTTCCGCCCGGTCGATACTTGAGGAAGATAGCGTTTCTACGGGAACGAGTCCCATTTGTTGAGCTTCGCCTGTGATGGCTAGCTTTGCCAACGAATCGGCCTTTTGGTTGCGTTCTCAAGGTATATTGTAGATGGCGTAGTAATCGAAATGGTCTAGTACTTCCTTAACTCGAGTTAAGTAAGCAGCCAACCTTCGATCTCTTGCTTGATACTCTCCTCGTACCTAACACACAACTAATTGTGAATCACAATAAATTTCCACTGCGATAATTCTCAAATCTCTAGCAAGTTTCAAGCCAGCTAGGAGGGCTTCATATTCAGCTTCATTATTAGTCGCATGGAAATTGAACTTTAAGGCATAACATATGGATTGACCCTCGGGAGTTTCAAGCACAATACCCGCGCCTGAACACAGCACCAATCCCCCACCTCGCGATCACCTCCGATCCACCATAGCCGTCGCTATTACCCCATAAACATCGACAACAAAAACTACCACTAAACCCTAGATCATCGACGCCACGCCACACCATTGATCCGAAAATTCGACCACCAATTTTCCTGTGTTCACTAACCATCAAGCTACCCCCAACATTAACCACAACCCTCCACATAATGCCGTTTGTCGGAAAACGATGATAAACTCAAATCCGTTCAACCCAGAAATTCTCACTATATACTTGTTTAAAAATCATGATTCAATTACTAAAAATCATCATTTTGTACAACACATCACATCATATAATCCAAATTCAAAATCTTATACATTGATTTTTGACAAAAATTGGTTCTTCACTGAATTTTCCCTAATTTGAAATAATTACTAAACATAAAATCCTGAAACTATTTTTAAAAATAAATTTAGATTGTTATAACCATTTTCTTTTTAATGATTAAGATTTAACAATGACCCTATGGAATGATATAAATTTTTGAAAGGAAAATTGGAGGCTGTAAATAACACAGAGCAGAGAGATATATACATACATACATACATAGGCATATTACAAGTGAATCAGATGTTTATACATACATTCATATATATATATATATATATACTTATACAAACTTCACAAATACAATCATTCATCACATGCAATAAAGTTTTCAACCATATTAAAGTTTTTAAAAGTTTTATTTACTCACTAGAAAAGGAACAGAGAACAGGTTCTTGGATAAATAGAGGAAAGCTTTTTAATCTTTGATCTGACAATTGTCAATTGATTGTTGAAACTTGGTGTTGAACTGATCTTTGAATTGAATTTATGTTGAGTTGAATTTGAGGCTCTAATCTTTACTTTAAATCTTGATTTTCTTTTAGTTTTGAAAATGAAAGAAGATTTGAGAGGAAGAAGATGTTTTTGAACTGAAAATGAAAAATGGTCAGTTTTCTCTAAACATTTGTTATATATAATTAAAATTTTAAAAGGAACAAATGTTGCCATTTGTTATCTCAAGTTATCCTTAGCTTGCAAATGTTAATTGCATGTTATTATCATTATACAAATGTGAAAACCCATTATTTAATTAATTACTTATTTTATTTTAATATGTTTATGTCTTTATTAATTTATGTTTATTTATATATATCCAAATTACATTTATTCATGTTAAATTTAAAAACAAATAATATTAAAACAAAAGAAATGAACCTTTAATTAAATCTTATTTTAAACTTGTTATCCCGCCTTTTGGCAAGGCCGTGACACCAAGAACTTGACTAGAAACCAAAGGCAGTTCGTCTAGAAAATTGGTTATACGAAGGCCCACTATGGATATCGACAAATTTTGTTCGAGTCCGGATCGATCTTAAATTGATATAACACAACAAGCGAAGCTATGAGAGCCAACGTTCCAAATTTCAAGTCAATCCAAGTTCATATGCTCAATCTACGATCGATTAAAAATTGGATAAAAACAGCCACTGTTGTAATCGCTTTGTTCGAATCCATCAGGAATGCCTACTTCGACTCGCTCCACTTCGCATCCATCAAAGAGCCCTTGTTCGACTCGCTCCGCTTCGCATCCATCAGAAAGCACTTGTTCGACTCGCTCCGCTTCAAGCCATCAGAAAGCACTTGTTCGACTCGCTCTGCTTCAAGCCACAGTACGACTCGATCATCCAATGTTAGCTTCTCATCCATCCGAAGACTTTTACTTCATGTCCATCAATGCGAAGCAAGGCATAGCAGTCGATACGAACAAAGGCTACCTCCATCGATGCGAACTACGCATCTTGTATCGATGCGAACAAGGCAATACCATCGATACGAGCAGAGCGGAAGTCCTAGAACGACTCGATCAAAATGGCATCAAAGGCAGAGTGATCCAAAGATTCAAATGCCACATCATCGAGTCAAACAGAACCGAGTCAAATAAGAGCGAGTAGAAGCGAGGGAGTCGAACGAAACAGCCAACCGAAGATCCCATTTCGTATCGATCATATCTCCTAATCTACAAGTCCAAATACTATGAAATTTTCATAGAAGCTTACATGCATTCTAAGGAATGTCCACGCCAAATTTCGACTCCATCAGACGCAATCTTGATCGATACGAAATCCGTTCGTATCGATCACGGATCGGACCAGAACTTCGCGGGCTTGGGCGAGCAGGCCTAGTCACGTGCTAGAGAGGGTCTCCCGAGATCTGAGCGAAATATCAGCGTCCTACACCTATAAATAGAGCCCCATGGCATACAAAAAAGGGGCTTCT
Organism: Allium fistulosum; assembly: GCA_030737815.1. NCBI lineage: Eukaryota > Viridiplantae > Streptophyta > Magnoliopsida > Asparagales > Amaryllidaceae > Allium > Allium fistulosum. The sequence continues at coordinate 1,230,678,597 of CM060903.1, forward strand.
TCTTCTTTGAATTCTCCAACGCCCAGGCTCTGCCGGATCCAGATCTAAACTCCATTGCTGCTGCTACCAACGAAGTTTACTGCTGCAAATCATAATTATCTGATGTAATTCATTGAATTCACTTGTAATCTTCAAAGAAAGATCAATAAAGCTAACAACTTCATAGTGGACGTAGGCGATACACCGAACCACTATAAATTCTTGTGTCTCCTTGCATTTTAATTATTTTCATATCTGAAATTTGGAGTTTTTGTTAGATAATCCTTTTTTTCCATTTAATTTCTTCACTTTATCTCTTCAAAAACTTCCGAAGAGTGTTGTGCCCAATTTTGGTACAAACACTTTGGTGCTTTCACTGAGAAAACTCAATTTTTCTCCCGCTCTTTGGATCTCCTATCTATATTGGATTGCATAAATCCAAGAAGAAGATCTAGATCTAGAACTTTGAAGCCCTTCCATTCTATTCAGATTTGCATCAGATCTAGGAAAGGACTTTCACCAATTCACCATGGTAAGTACATGGACTACTTCTACGGCTGTTGATCAGGGAGGACGGGACAGGAAGAATCCAGCGCAATTGCCTCCATCAAATCAAGATGCCGCTGGACCTTCAGATCCAACAGGCCCAGTTACCAGACAAGAGTTTCAGATGTTGTTCCTAGAATTGACCCAGAGTCGACAACAGCTAACTGAACAACTGCGCGCCAACGCAGAGTTGACCAACCAGTTGAATCACCAAAGGCGCAGAAGATCCAGAAGAGACCAAGGTTCTTATTCTTCCACAGAGAGTTAAGCCTCATCTGATGGTCATCACCGATCCACGCGCCCACGGTCGGATGTAAACTACACCCAGGCCACAGGGCACCAGCCAGCTTCGAATCTTGGACAACCCAGGACTGGACCATCCACTAGTCATCATATAGGACCTTCCTCCTGAGGAGGTGCTGCTCCTTATCATGTCACATGCAACATTGCTACTACCACCACTACCGAACAAGGGGTTGATGCGAGAAACAAAGTTGATCCCCAACATAACCAACGAGAGCAAACTCCAGAACCTTATGTCCCAGAAAATGTTGAACCAAAGAGGCGAGGCATGGACCGTTGACCGCGTCCTGTCTAGACTCGCGCTGTGGATCCCGACCACACCTTGTCACAGCATGCTCCTAGTATCTGTATGCTGGATAAACCAACGTTGATTCGTTAAATGATCCGTGAAAGTCAGGGTCTCAGTAATGACGATTGGGGAATCTCCCAGAGTCATACCCCTTTCACCGATGACGTATTGTATGCTGAACTACCTTGGTGCTTCAGGATGCCAACTTTGCCAGTTTATGAAGGGAGTTCTGATCCCAATCAACACATCCTGAAGTACGAATGGCTAATGAATGCTGCGAGAGCCGATGATGCAGTAAAATGTCGTAGTTTCCCCATTTCCATGGGGGGCATTGCAACCATGTGGTTTACTCGTTTGCCACCACGATCCATCTCTAACTTTGACCAAATGGCCACCAAGTTTGTTGAACAATTCCGTATGCACGTGGCGAGGCCTAAAGACGTTAACACTCTGTCTAGTGTTACACAAGCTCCCGGAGAAACACTTAGACATCACTTGGAGCGATTCCATGCTGCGTGTGCAGAAATAAGCAATCCCAATGATAACTCTATCCTGATGGCATTGACTAAGGGGATTGACACTGATTCCGAATTCGGAAATTGGTTAGCTAGAAAACCACCCACGTCATTGGACCGTTTCTATTCCAAGGCAGCCCAATTCTTGAGAAGGGAGGATGCGAAACAGTCCAGGAAGCAGGATGACGCAGGACCCAACATCGAGGGAATCCAGAGTAATATCGTTGTTAAATAGTCTGGAGAGAGTTCTGGAAAAGTTCAGTTGAACGTACAAAATAAATAGAATCAACAGAGGGACAATGGAAATCAAAGCAAAAAACGCGATCAGAATCGTGGTCCACGGCGTAGAGCTTCAATGTACGATAATTACACTCCATTGAACACGTCATTGGAAAATGTGTATTTGCAGACCTGTAATACCATGCAATACAAGAAACCTGCCCCGAAACCACCAACTGAAAGACAAATCCAAACAGGAAAATTTTTAGATTCCATGAGAGTTATGGCCACAACACCAATGAGTGTCGTCACTTACAAGACCTCATTGAAAAACTGATACGTGAACGGAAGTTGGATCAGTATGTGCGGGCGCCGCAGTCTGGTGGTGCTGGCCAATCAAATCAGAATCGTGCGTCGAATCAAGAAAGACAAGAGGAACCCGCTTGTACAGGCGGGAGGTTGGTTATCAATGCAATAAGTGGTGGTCCTCACCCAGCAGATCGAAGTTGGAAGGAAATGGAGTCATATGCCAGTTCTATCAGGCACACGGACTTCGAGTGTTGTAGTAGTTTTGATGAAGGGGCTCCGACAAAGCAACAGAAGACGATGACAGATGACATCGTGTTTAGGAATAGAGACGCTGATAAAGTCGAAGTCCCCACTATCGATCCACTGGTCATCTCAGCTCAAGTAGGTCCCACTTGGATGAAGAGGATCTTAGTTGACAGTGGAAGCTCTATGAATATTTTGTTTAAGCGAGCCAATGATCAAATGAGAATGGAAGCCATAGACTTGAAGCCTTGTCAATCCTGAATCCACAGTTTCAATGGAAGTGCTACTATACCCACTGGAATGGTGAAACTGCCGGTAGAGTTGGGAGTTGGAGAACGTCGGAGAGTACGGATGTTACAGTTCATTGTTTTGGACATAGACTCCCTTTACAATGCTTTCTTAGGCCGACCGACCCTCGCCGAATTCAGGGCAGCCATCGCCCCATGGTGTTTGACTTTAAAGTTTCCCACTGATCATGGAGTAGGAATCATTCAGGGAGATCAGGCTGCCGCCAGAGCCTGTTATGTTGCTGACCTGCGGGAGGCGTAGCGAAAGGAGAAAGGAAAGGGCGTGGAGGAATCTCTCTGCGTCCGTTTTGTCGATAATTGACAATTAACGCCTGGGCCTAGGCCCGGGTACCCCAGCCAATTCCTCAAGGATCTTGACCCAAGAGAAACTGAAGATGAAGGAGAATCTAAAGAAAGTCAAGCATCCCTGGCCGAACTGACAATCGATGTCCCAATTGATAAAGATGACGATTCGAAGATAATAAAGATTGGGCCTCAGCTAAGCCAACAAACTCAAGATAAATTGGTTGAATTTCTACGAGCGAATCTTGATGTATTCGCCTGGACGCATTCCGACATGTGTGGGATCTCACCGGACATCGCGAGCCACACTTTAAATATTTACCCGCGGCATGTCCCGGTTAAAAAGAAAAGGCGTGGTATGGATCTAGAGAGATCTTCCGCCTTTAAAGAAGAAGTTGAAAAGCTTAAAGCGAACGGGTTCATTCGAGATCCGCTGTATCCTGAATGGGTGTCGAATCCCGTGCTCGTCCGAAAGCCGAACGGAAAGTGGAGAACATGTGTCAATTATTCCGATCTGAATAAAGCATGTCCCAAAGACAGTTTCCCGCTTCCCAGAATTGATCAGCTAGTAGATTCGACAACTGGGGATGAACTCTTATCCTTCATGGATGCGTATTCTAGCTACAATCAGATACTGATGCATTTACCCGATTAAGAACATACCAGCTTCGTAACCAATCTAGGACTTTACTGTTACAAAGTTATGCCATTCGGACTCAAGAATGCCGGGGCTACTTATCAACGATTGGTCAATCGGATGTTTGCCAATCAAATCGGGAAAACAATGGAAGTATATGTAGACGACATGCTTGTGAAGTCACGACTCTCCACCGAACATGTTAAAGACCCAGAAACTATGTTCAACATACTTCGAGAATACAAAATGAAGCTAAATCCACTGAAATGTCACTTTGGAGTTGCATCTCGAAAATTCCTTGGGTTCATCGTCAATGCTCGAGGGATCGAAGCTAATCCTGAAAAAATCTGGGCTATCAGATTTCTCGAAACTCCAAAAACCATAAAGCAAGTACAGAGTCTCAATGGGAAAGTAGCAGCATTGAGCATGTTCATTTCAAAGTCCACTGACAAATGCATCCCCTTCTTCGATCTGATCTAAAAAGGGAAACGAAACTTTGAATGGACCACGGAGTGTGAAGGCGCTTTCCAAGCACTAGTGCAACATCTATCCACACCACCTATCCTGTCGAAGCCTATTGATCATGATAAGTTGTTCGTATATTTGGCAATTTCAGAAAACGCTACAGCGCTGCATTAATTCGAGAAGAAAACAAGATACATAAACCAGTATACTACGTCAGCATGCGATTGACTAAGGCCGAAAGGAATTATTCGAAGCTAGAAAAGTTGGCTTATTGCCTGGTCATTGCGTCACGAAAGCTCCGACCGTATTTCCAGGCACATCACATTATTGTTTACACCGACCAGCCGTTACGACAGGTCCTTTCGCGGCCTGAGTCGTCTGGTAGGTTACTCAAGTGGAACATAGAACTGAGCCAGTTGGACATTACTTACACTCCAAGATGGGCCATTCAAGGACAAGTCCTAGCCGATTTTATAGCTGAATTTACCATTCTAGAGGACTTGCCCGAAACCAGTAAATCCACTGAATACGTCTGCAAGCTTTAAACCGATGGTGCATCAAACGACCGGTGCTCAGGCGCTGGTGTTGTACTTGAAACTCCCGAAGGCCAATCCATATGTTATGCTTTGAAGTTTGATTTTCATGCAACTAATAATGAAGCTGAATATTAAGCCCTCTTGGCTGGCTTGAAACTTGCTAGAGATTTGAGAATTATCGCAGTGGAAATTTATTGTGATTCACAAATAGTAGCGTGTCAAGTACGGGGAGAGTATCAAGCAAGAGATCGAAGGTTGGCTGCTTACTTAGCTCGAGTTCAGGAAGTGCTAAATCAGTTTGATTATTATGCCATTTACTGTATACCTCGAGAAAGCAACCAAAAATTCGATTCATTGGCGAAACTAGCCAGCACAGGTGAAGCTCAGCAAATGGGACACGTTCCCGTAGAAGCGTTATCCTCCCCAAGCATTGACCGGGTAGAAATAGACCGGGTATGCGAAACCGTCCTCGAAAAGGATTCATGGATGACTCAACTCAGAAATGACATTAAGCATGGAACCCTACCGGAGCGCAGGAGTGAAAAGAGACAAGTCCTTCGGAAGACCTCGCAATTTACCATCCAGAATGGAATCATGTACAGAAGAGGGTACTCAGTCCCTCTACTCTGGTGTATCGCTCACGATGAAATTAAACGAGTATTGCGCGATGTGCACGAGGGGGAATGTGGCGATCACACCGGGGGGCAAGCACTTGCCAAGAAAATACTTCGATATGGATATTACTGGCCGACCGTGAATCGCAATGCGTCGGATTATGCAAAGAAATGTGACAGGTGCCAGAAATATGCCCGAATTCCTAGAGCTCCTCCTACCGAGATAACGCAAATGGTCAGCCCATGGTCGTTTGCAATATGGGGCATCGACATCATTGGCGCTCTACCTCTGGCAAAATGTGGTGAGAATTACGCCATTGTCGCAGTTGATTACTTTACAAAGTGGGTTGAAGCCAAAGCTCTTGCTACCATAACAACAAAGAAAGTAATCAACTTTGTAGTTCGCGACATCATTTGTCGATTCGGTCTCCCACACACCATTATTAAGGACAACGGAACCCAATTCGACAGTGCTGAATTTAAAGATTTCTGCAAACGATTTCACATCCAAAAGAAATTCTCTACAGTTGCACACCCTCAGGAAAATGGACAGGTCGAAGCAGTTAATAAAGTTATAAAATACATTCTGAAAAAACGACTGGAAAAGGTCGAGGGCAAGTGGGTCGATGAACTTCCTATGGCTTTATGGGCTTACCGAACAACCCACAAGACCGTGAGCGGCCACACTCCATTCTCTCTCTCTTATGGTTCAGAAGCCATTATTCAAGTTGAAGTAGAAGTATCTTCTCATCGTGTGACATACTATGATCCAAAGACAAATGCTATATTACTTGCTGAATCTCTCGATCTACTAGATGAGAAGCATGAAAGGCTGATTTCAGGGCAGCCGCGCATCGAAGTCTAGTCGCCCGATTATACAACGCCAAGGTCTGCCCACGAACCTTTGAGCTAGGCGATCTCGTCCTGAAAAGAATCTATCCGGTTCCTTCGCATATGAAGCCGACATGGGAAGGACCGTATGTTATTGAACGAAGGCTCGGAGATGGCACATTCAAATTATCGACCGTTGACGGTCTTACTTTGCCAAGAGCCTGGAATAGCGAGAGTCTTTGCCGCTACTACACATGACAGGCTATGTTTATCTATTTAGTTTATTTTCCATTTCGCAATTTGTTTCTGCATTTCGAAATTAGAATTTGTAATAAGGCAACCGACTTTGCCATATTTTCTTATTTCAGCAATAAAATGCAATCTCTTCGAGCCAGAGCTGTGATTTACTTGAAATGCTTCATATGATCATCACTATGCATGGAAAGCTAATTTTCACCACACGGTGGAATTAATTCAAATAGAGAGTGACTGTGATGGAACCGGTCACTCACTAAGTGAAACCCGAGCTCGGGGATAAGCCATCACATCAAAGTCAAAAACGGATTGATACACGACAATCCCTCACTTAACTCCCGGTTCCCAGAGTGCGAACTGGAGTATTGAAAATATGTCTACGAAGTGGGTGGATCCGTCCGCCTAACGACTTCGTCCGTATCTGAACCAAGTTTGGGGAGGGTGGACCCGTCCATCTAATGACCTCACTTGTTAACTCAGGGTGGATGTGACCTGACCATCCATGATTCTGATTCAACTCCGAACTCCCAGAGCGTGAGTCAGAGTATAAACATCAACTCCAAATTCCCAGAGCGTGAATTGGAGTATAAACTCCAACTCCGGATTCCCAGAGCGCGAAACGAATTATAAACATCAACTCCGAACTCCCAGATTATGAGTCAGAGTATAAACATCAACTCCAAATTCCCAGAGCGTGAATTGGATTATGAACACCAACTCCGGATTCCCAGAGTGCGAAACGGAGTATAAACATCAACTCCGAACTCTCAGAGTGCGAGTCAGAGTATAAACATCAACTCCAAATTCCCAGAGCGCGAATTGGAGTAGGAATACCAACTCCGGATTCCCAGAGTGCGAAACGGAGTACAAATATGAACTCTGGATTCCCAGAGTGCGAAACAGAGTATAAACATCAACTCCGGACTCCCAGATTGCGAGCCGGAGTATAAACATTGACTCCAGATTCCCAGAGTGCGAAACTGAGTATAATGAACAACTCCGAACTCCCAGAGTGCGAGTCGGAGTATAAACATCAACTTCGAGCTCCTAGAGCGTGAATCGAAGTATAATATCAACTCCGAACTCCTGGAGTGCGAGACGGAGTACAAAGGTCGACTCCAAGTCCCTAGAGTGCGGACGTATGATTTAAACTTAAGGCGGCGTGACCAACCGCCAATAAATAAATGAGGATCCCCGGAGTGCGGATATGACCATCGACGATCGGACACGCATGAATAAACCACTCAATCTCCGCCCGTCTCAGACATCCATTCAGTGGCACTAGACTCAACATGTTATAAGCGAGAATCAATCGCTGACTGATGTTCCACAACTCATCCCCGAGACTGGGGGCAGGACTTAAGCATCGACCATTGAATGAAGCGGTGCGACATGAAAATTCAACTCGCTTCCCAGTCGCGAACCATGTCCACAGTTTCCAGACTTGGTGCAAAAAAGACAAACTTGACTCGGAAGCTGAAACTTTACAAGTACATTTCAAACATTGAAACACTTAAACAAAGGCACAAAGAAGCCAAAAAATAAAAAGTTTCATTTCCACTATCTATGAAAGAAATTCGTATACAAGTTTGTTCCAAAAAATTCCTACTAGCAGGGGCCGAACCCGCATCTATACACGGCCGACAAAATGAAAGTCAAAATAAACCGGGGAAGCATGTCTATCTTTCTTCTTCCTTGGATTCCTTCTCGGTATAGACCCGCTGGAGCCGCCACTATTTTTCCTCTTTGAGCCTTTGCCTTTTGGTGGTCGGTCTCCAGGCGATGGCACAATATCGACATCCTCCTTCGAGCTCGAGTGAATAGGGATGCTTCCTGCGGGCGGAGTCGGAGGAACAAGATCAAGTACAGAAGGTGGAATGGGCATGCTAGTGATGAAAACAGTGCCACCAGGAGATATCATTCTACGCGGAGCTGGTCCCGGTGCTGCCATCCCACCTCCAGAACTGCCACCAAGAGCCGTTGTTGCCATTTCAGCATCGATTTGGGCAAACATCTCCTCTTCAGTAACTGCTTGAGCCACGCTGGGGGCAATAGTAGTCGGCATTGAAGAACTTGTAGCAGGAGCGCCTCCACCCATGACAAATGGCAAGTTAGCTAAAGGATCGCCATGACGGCGAAAGAGTTCTTCCATCAATTGCTCATCAAACACAATCGTATTCCCCAGCGTATCGTCAAGTAGGGCAGTTGTAATTATGGTGATCTCTTCGGTCACGATAGCCTCCTACGTCAGATATGATTCTTGAGTAGCAAGAGGCATGGATGGTGCGGCATCGATCACTTGACAAAAAATAAGAGAACTGTTAGAATCGAATTCAGATAAAGATTCCGACCTAAGGCAGATACGTGGAATGTTCAGAATACCTTCCTCAGTTTGACTTGTCGACGGAAGAACGACTTCAGTCACTTGTGCTATAGCTAGAGACATCTGCGGCTGATCCGGATTGTAAGCAGGAACAGCTTCGGGAACGACCGCAGACGAGGATTCGGGCTGGGTTGACACTGGAATTTCAAGAATCGCCTCATGATGTTCAACCCCTGAACCCTCTCATATTTCGAAGTGCTGGGCGCCGAGTCTTTCCTTCTCATGCAGTATCACTGACTCGTGGAGAATCTTCCTTTCATCTTCAGTCAAAATGCGATTCTCGAGTTCAAATTCATCTACAGACTCGCCCAGATCCGCCTCCTTCTCTTCTTCAACTAGTCGGCCCCAGGCGTTGTACAGATGTGCCGGATAATCATCAAGCCAGGCTAGACCCCTGTGCCTTAGCACGTTTGCATTGTAGACAACGAGAACATTTTCAATTTCAGCCTCTAACCTGGACTCGGCCGACTTCACTTTCTCCTCGACCTCAGTCTCCACCTTGTGGACTTTAGCCATAGCTGCATCCCGCTCACCCCTAAGCAGAACAGTTTGTTCGCACGCCTCCTAGGCAGCGTTGTTTGCGTCATCCCTTTCCTTGGCCATATCGGAAAATTTAGCATTGAGCTCGTTAAGTTCCTTAACCGCTGCATCCCGCTCGGCGGTAACTGTAGTATTCCGATGGCCCATCTCCTCCACCAAGGCAACATGTGTCTGCCTCAATCTCTCCATGGCCACATTCGCTTCGTCAGCTTTTTTGGTGGCCGCAATTTCATATTTCCGAGAAGACTCAGCCTCGGCAGTGAGCACTTGAATGATCCGGTCCCTTTGAACAAGATCGGTCTCCATTTTCTTAAGTGCTTTGGCTCGCTCAAAGGCCACCTTAGAAGCTTTCTCTATAGCCTTTACCCACTCTCTGTACTGTGTGTAGATGTCATGAACGTACTCATGCATCGTGTTTTCCACTCCAGAGGGAATTTTTTTGAGGTGTGGTGGGAAGACATAGCCATTGAAGCTAATATTCGGAAAATCCTTCCTCATCTGAGCCAATTTAAAGGCCCCTTCTCCTGTGAGCTCAGTGGGGACCTGCTTTGCAATTATGGAGGTGGTGGTCTCAACTCTCTTAAGATGAGTCTCGGATCTAGAAGTATGAGAAGTTGGCATGTGAAGAGGAGGCTCTTGCGGATGTGGAAGAAGAACGGGAGGTGGAGATGGGAGTCTAAGAGGAGGCGAGCGTGATCTAGACCGATGTCTGTATTCTCTGTCCCTGTCACGCCCATATCTATCTTGATTAGAGTACTCGCGATTGCGGTCTCTATCCGAGTCTCTCCTATGGGAGTCATAATAAGAAGAAGCCTTTCGGGCTGAGCGAAGATTCCCGAGCATCGATCCTTTCTCAGACATAGTACCTGAAAATGAGAAGCGAAGGAAGAGTTAGTGATTTCTTAAGTTGGAAGATATACGGTTATGAATCATGTAGTGCAGCGAAGTGTATGCACGTGCAACCCCCCGACCAACCGGAAATGTCGGCCGCACTCATAGTAAGCGACCCACTCAGTTCATGAGCATTATCAAGCTCCTCTATCCCTGCGTTGTGTTGAGACGACACATAATCCGGAATCGGAATATCAACAAGCCCTTCAAAAGGATTCTCTATTGGCGGGGGAGGAGCCTCCGAAATTCTAATCCCTGGGACGGGCAAGGACACAACCACAGATTTAAATCTCTTGGATATAGAACGCTTGTGAGCAACAGCCTTGCCTTTTCTCTTTCCTCCTGAATCCTGGACATCGGAAGAAGGCCCAGCCGGGAGCTCGGTATCGGTAGGCATTCTCTCCGGATCAACTTCTTCGGTTATAACGACTGCGGGCGCTTTGCGCTTCACCCGTTTCTTCGAGACCACTATAAGTGTCCCTTCTAGACGTATGCTCTGCCTCCGTTCAATCAGCCCGACAGTCCTCAAATTTTTGTCGGTCAGAACCAAGTCGATATGCCTCTCTTCGCCCGGAACCGCTTGGAGGATCCGAACTAGCTCTCTGAAGTATGCACCGTCAGGTCGAGAAATTGCAGCTGTAAAAGGAAGAGAAGTATGTCAATTTTGAAGTCAGTTATTATTATCTTGATAATTCAAGAGAAAACGCTTACGTCTATCCAACCACCGCCTAGCAAATCCAGGGGGGCACCGAGCGTAGAACCATTCGATCTTGAAGTAACTTAGCCTTCCCCAGGAGCCCATTACAATGTGGCAGTTCCTGACCGCTTCCAAGAAGGTGAAAGAAGGGTTGTCTCCATGGCTCATAACGTTAAATAAATATCTGATCTCGATCGGCTTTGGTGGTCGAAAGAGGATCTCCATAAACAGAATGAAGGTGCTATTCAGCAGAGCATACCCATTTAGGTGTAGCTGGGATGGAGCTATTCGAAGGAATGATAACATCTCCCTTATATATTAATTGAAAGGAGGGAGTGTCCCCGCCGTACAGGCATGGCGGTTAAAAGCAGTAAACCCCTCCGGAGGATAATGCGGCATGTCATTTGGCCCAGGCAGTAGCACGTCATTAAGCAACAAACCATGCCTTAAAAAAATCTGTCCCAGCATATCTTTGGAGATACCGGACGACACAGAATCTTATGGACGACAAATGAACCGAGCACCTGGACGATCGTCCGGAGCTAGGTCTATAACTTCGGCTTCAATGACCGGTATCTCGATGATTGGAGGGATTGAACTCGGGAGTTCCTGCTGATGTGAACATGAGGGTTCCATGACTAACTAGCTTATGAAAAATAATTGTTAAACAGACAATAACGCTCGTGCATCCCCCAGTGTAAAGTGTGTGAGTGTGATGTGTAGTGCAGTACTATATATCACTTGAGAAGTTCTAATTTTGTTAAATTATAGTTCCATCGACGAGCTTCGCAAGGCGGTCAGATATGACATTCTAAGGTCAAGTCCAGTTATGCAAGTTCGAAGATCGTCGGAGTTAGCTTCTTAAGTATACAGGGAATTATGGTTTCTTTAACGTTCAGTTCGTATTGATCAATAGAGCTATTTTCGTATCGATAGTTCGTATTCATCTACGTGCAAATTCGACTCGGTCAAAAGGCTGGCGTGCAAATTCGACTCGGTCAAAAGGTTGGCGTGCAAGTTCGACTTGGTCAAAAGGCTGGGGACTTCGAATCGATCTAGGAGGAGTGTTCGCATCCATCGATTGAGACGCCGTCGTATCGATCCTTTTCGACTCGATGATTTCGAATCGATCGAGGGCCCTGGGTTCGAATCCATCAGACGCAACCCCTTCGTATCGATCAAAACGCTCAAGACAATCGCGTCGATCATCTCGACTCGATGCAACAGCATCGATCGATACGAAGGCCCCAATCTCATCATCTCGAAACCCTCCAGACCGATACGAAAGCGAGGATCAAGCTATCTTCCTCAACACTCCTTCTTCCCCAGATCGATTCAAACTCCATTCTATCCTTCCTCGACCTCGCACGATTATCTCCTTCCTCGAGCAATGTTCGACACAGATTCAAATGGAATAGCATGAAAATTTGGGTCTCTCCGTGTTACGACTGGAATCGTTCAAATTGATTACCTGATTTAGATAAATGGTTGAAGGAATTAAAGGTTTTGGTTCGATTCGAATTCGAGCATTTTTTTCCTTTCTTAGAAGCGATGAGAAAAGCAAAAGCGCAGCAATAAAAAAGTGAAAAGTGAAAAAATGGCTAAGTCCACGGTATTTATATGGATTCAAAGGTGAAGAGAAAAAACGATACGCATTCCAGTAAGCTCGATCGGTTGCAAAGTGTCACCTTCACATCGATTCGAACAAGCTGTTCAACTCCATGGACTTGAGTCTGCATCGATGCAAAGCCCTTCTTCGTGTCGATCGTCTTCGACTCCATCCCCAGAGCATCGATACGAACGAATAGTTCGAATCCATCAAATCGCAGCTCCCAGAAGCTAATGCCTATCGATACGAATGACTGCTTCGTATCCATCAAACCCAACATCCACCGATTCGAAATGCTCATTTCGTATCCATCAATGCAGCTAATATCGATGCAAAAGCAATGTTTTAACCTTCTACACCGATTCAGGAGAGGATCGATACGAAGGAACATTCAAAAACGACCATCGAGAGCTGTTAAAATTCGAATTTCACGTCGGTTCAGGAGAGGATCGATACAGAATTCAATATAAGATAAACTGACAATGACTCGTGAACGTCAGCGAAAAACAGATTAACCTATATGCATATATGACGGACTAATATCCAATATTCCAGATTTACAGGAATTGGAAACTCGTCTGATAACAATTACAACAACAAACGGCTAATCACTAGCATACAACAATCAGTTGCAACAATGCAGGGTACAACAGTTGACAGTCAACAGTTTACATTATCAAGAAAATCAGTCGAACGTTACATCTTTCATCGAAAAGACGATATCTATTCAGAATGAAGATTGCAGCGTTTCAAAGCACATCATGTTCCCACAAGACGTACTTTGCGGGGCAAATGTTATCCCACCTTTTGGCAAGGCCGTGACACCAAGAACTTGACTAGAAACCAAAGGCAGTTCGTCTAGAAAATTAGTTATACGCAGGCCCACTATGGATATCGACAAATTTTGTTCGAGTTCGGATCGAGCTTAAATTGATATAACATGACAAGCGAAGCTATGAGAGCCAACGTTCCAAATTTCAAGTCAATCCAAGTTCATATGCTCAAGTTACGATCGATGCAAAATTGGATAAAAACAGCCACTGTTGGAATCGCTCTATTCGAATCCATTAGGAATGGCTACTTCGACTCGCTCCACTTCGCATCCATCAAAGAGCCCTTGTTCGACTCGCTCCGCTTTGCATCCATTAGAAAGCACTTGTTCGACTCTCTCCGCTTCAAGACATCAGAAAGCACTTGTTCGACTCGCTCCTCTTCAAGCCACAGTTCGACTCGATCATCCAATGTTAGCTTCGCATCCATCTGAAGACTTCTACTTCGTGTCCATCAATGCGAAGCAAGGCACAACAATCGATACGAACAAAGGCTACCTCCATCGATGCGAACTACGCATCTTGTATCGATGCGAACAAGGAAATACCATGGATACGAGCAGAGCGGAAGTCCTAGAACGACTCGATCAAAATGGCATCAAATGCAGAGTGATCCAGAGATTCAAACGCCACGTCATCGAGTCAAACAGAACCGAGTGGAATAAGAGCGAGTCGAAGCGAGGGAGTCGAACGAAACAGCCAACCGAAGATCCCAATTTGTATCGATCATATCTCCTAATCTACAAGTCCAAATGCTATGAAATTTTCACAGAATCTTACATGCATGCTAAGGAATGTCCACGCCAAATTTCGACTCCATCGGACGCAATCTTGATCGATACGAAATTCATTCGTATCGATCACGGATCGGACCAGAACTTCGCGGGCTTGGGCGAGCGGGCCTAGTCACGTGCCAGAGAGGGTCTCCCAAGATCTGAGCGAAATATCAGCCTCCTACACCTATAAATAGTGCCCCATGGCATACAAAAAAGGGGCTTCTTCTTCTTTGAATTCTCCAACGCCCAGACTCTGCCGGATCCAGATCTAAACTCCATTGCTGCTGCTACCAATGAAATTTACTGCTGCAAATCATACTTATCCGCTGTAATTCATTGAATTCACTTGTAATCTTCAAAGAAAGACCAATAAAGCTAACAACTTCATAGTGGACGTAGGTGATACGCCGAACCACTCTAAATTCTTATGTCTCCTTGCATTTTAATTATTTTCATATCTGAAATTTGGAGTTTTTGTTAGATAATCCTCTTTTTCCATTTAATTTCTTCACTTTATCTCTTCAAAAACTTCCGAAGAGTGTTGTGCCCAATTTTGGTACAAACAAAACTTAAGCTAAAATACTTTTATACAAAATAAATATTTTCCTTTAGTGTTTTGAAAATATATGATTAACTATTAAATAGCTTTGAAAGTTATTATATGGAATTTAAAACATATCTTCCAAATCACAATATATATATATATACAAATATATATACATATATATATTATAATATTTTGAAAACATATCTTTATTAAATTCAAACCAAAGACTTCCTATTCACAATGTATGTACATATATATACATTATAATTAGAAAACGTTTTTTTATTAGCTTTGAAAAGACAAATTTGCCAATTTAAATAATTATAAAAGAAGATTATTAAACCAATTTAAATACTTATTAATCAAGATTATCAAATTGCTATTGCCTAAAATTTCGGGTCATCACAGAGGGTATAATCAACCGAGTGTTAATATGATGGATGAATGGTATATTATCTTCATAGCAACCAGATGGAAAAATGAACGATCACATGTTCCATTGCAAGCAATGAAAAGTGATGTTTAGGAAATTTGGCAAGAAAGAAATGAATGTAGGTTTATAGGCCAAAGGAGAGATACTAATGAACTAGCTAATTCATGCCTTAAAAGTATTAGAAGATGGTTATAGCTTCGAAGGATTCTCTTTCTAGTGATGCAAATGATAGATTATTTTTTGAGAGATGGTAAGGTTTTTTATATAGTCCTTGCTGTCTATTTGGTAAGTACTTGTTTTATTTTCGGTTTAATACGAAGAGATAAGGGTCCTCTATAAAACCCTGCTTAAATTCCAAAAAAGTACGGGTCGTTACGTTCTCTCCTCCTTAAAGGGATTTCCTCCTCGAATTTCCTAAAGTACGGAGAACGTCTAATCCATAGGCCTTCAAAGCCGCTCTTGCTTAGTAAAAGTTCGGCAGAACCTCCTTTGTGGGTGATGTCCGAAAAAAATCCCAAAACAACATAGATATATATATATACACATCTCATGTCTGAGGCAGCTCATAGCTAAGGAAACTCATTTTCGAGGACAACCAAGCATATATACCCAAATCTACACTACAGATGTTACATATCTCTTTTACAGCAAGAGCATACCATTTAGATGCGAATAAAAGCGAGTAAGCATCCAAATAGTCAACATTTGCTTCATTGTACCTGGATACGTACTCAGCAAAGAGGATTCAATAAAAAGGAAACATTATCATGTATTTAAGCATGCTAAATCATATATATCAATCATCTCAAATAAATACGCTATATCAAACCATAACTATCCCACATGCCTAACAACCATATAAGGATAAGTAATCATATCAAGTGCCAACAATCCAACATCAAACAAGCACATAAAAGATCAAACATCAAAAAGTAACATTCATGCATATCTTAGCATGTAGGATACTAAACTACCTATTATAAAGCATCAAATATGATATCCAATATGAAGGCTGGCAAAAAATGGAAATCTCACCTAGTGAAGAGCTCCGGATAAGCGGTCCTCGTGCTTTTCTCGGTTTCTCATGCTCAATCGCCTTCGCTTTCACACTACTGAACCTTTACTACTCCACCGTCTTCCTTCTAAGCTGCTTCGTATCACGTTCAATGATATGAATATGCCTACATGGTCTCAAAGATTCAAGTTCAGCTTTGATATCATCTAACCGATTCAACGCCATATTTTCCAACGCATTTTGTAAGTTCTCCTGAAACCCACTAGTGGACAATGGGTTTCGGCCAATTACAATGCACTTCGGCACACATTGGAATTAGAAAATCTAGCCCATATGCAGCTCGATCGGTTTGGACGACTTCAAATGGACCAGAAGAATATAAATTTAGCACTCTTCTTCGATCTATCGACTTTGATCCAAATGCCATCATATCTTCTTCTGCTCCTTCGCAATACATCGATGAAGCCCGTAGATATGCACTGATGCTACTACTTGAGAACAAACAATCTCTCATCCCTACTGAACCAATAGACTTGGTCGGGTCCGCACTGCATCACCTCCACAAACACTACTCGTTCCTCCAACACAGCCATGATCTCTGCTAGTTGGGCTTCATGCCCTTGACTAGTACTGACCTGCTAATAAGAGTTGATCCGATGGTCAAACTAGCCATCATCTTTAGTTGTAGCTCACATCAAGTTCTGAAATCATAACCAACGATAAACTCGAGGTGTGTCCACTCTGGGAACATCACTCCCAAACTAGAATGTCTTACACTCAAAGTAGTAACAACTGCATTTCCTTACTAGCATATAGAAAATTCAAAGGCATAGGAGGCCAAGAACTCTAACCATCACTGTTGTCGAAGGTTAAGGTTCTTCTTGGAGAAGAAATACATCAACAATGTGGGATCAATGAACAACCCAAACCTCTCTCCTAGTAGATAGTGCCTCAAAATCCCTGAAGCGAGTACTATCGCTGTCAACTCGAATCAAGAGGTGGATATTTCCTCCTGTGTGGTTTTAGTTATCGAATAACATATACAGTAACCTTACCACTCGGCATCAATAACACGTCTACTTATGTACCACAGGCAGGTTTGTACTATCGACTCCTCATTCCCACTCGGAATGAGTAACGTCGGTGTGTTGGTCAACCTCTCTATTAGAGTGTAACATCGCCTATCTTGAGGCAAAAAACTAAGCACTACAAATGCTACAGTCATCTATAGTATTAGCTTCCAACGATTAAATACGACTATGTCAATGCTATCTATAATATCAAAAGCGCTTGAATATAAAACAAAACACAGATTTCAAACAACTTTTACTTCATTACATTTAAAACAGATGTTCCATATTCAACTTACATTATCCCAATACGTTCCTAGGCACAAATAAAATATATTTATTAAAAATTACGCCAAGAGCGATATATGAAGATACCCACTTGGATGATCAGAGTCATAATAAACATAATACAAAACACAGCGGAAATACTTCAAAACATAAAACAAGAACTGCCACTACTAAATAGCTATCCATTTGCCTCCTGCAAGCCTCTGGTAGCCTTATTCGTCATCCTACTAAAACCTAAAAAGCCCTTAACCCCTCAGCCAACTCAAATTAATTTTGAGCACCCGAGAGTTTAAGAGGAAAACATAAACTTCGAGTCAGACATAAAGCCTGGTATGAATAATACTATACATCCCGGAATATATATGTTAAGTGAGACCACGCCGCTTAGCGGAATGTTTCCTGCAATAAAAACTGATTAAACACTATAAAGCATCATTATATAAACATACATAAACATCAGGTAATAATGAACTATCTGTTCAAACATATAAGTTTTGTTTGGATAACTTTTAACATTTGGCTGACTCAGGACTACTAGACAATAAAATCAAAATTAATCTAACACATGTTAGTTATTCTTCTTTTGGATTACCTATCCTTAACTACCTGTTGAATACTTCACTTTTGGAAGGTCTGTCCTTAATTATCTATTAAATACTTCTCTTCTAGATGGTCTATCCCTAACTTAATCATCTCTCAGGTCTTCCTAATCCTAATGGTTTTTCAAGCTTACCAATAACCTATCTGTATACAACATATATTCCTTTCGATGTGTAATCATAATTTTAGTCTACCTATGACCAAGACCAACACACTGGAATTTTGGACAAAAATTAGCTAGGGCTAATAGCTAATGTATAGGGCATGACCCCATACTAGTCCCATCTGGTATTCTAATATCTGAGTCATTTTTCACTTAAGGATCCCCTTCCATAATTTTCCTTGAAAACATTTTCAAATTGATTTAAACCTTTAAATCAAACTTAAACAAGGAGAAGTATATAATCTTTATACTTCACTCAAAATCATATCACTATGTTATATATATTTTTTACCCAAACTTTAGTTAATGAAAACATTTAACCATTTGAAAGAACCTCTTTCTACACTTCTGAAATCATCTCTTTCAAAATCAAACCTTTTGAAAACAATAAAACTTAGACATCCTATTTGTACCAAAATTGGGCATAACACTCTTTAAAGTGTTTGTACCAAAATTGGGCACAACACACTTCGGACGTATTTGAAAAGATTAAAGTGAAGAATATAAATGGGAAAGGAAGTTAATCTAACAAACACGCAAAACAGACAAACACAAATGCAAGAACACAGGAATTTAGAGTGGTTCGGCATTGTAGCCTACATCCACTATGGAAAGTTTGATGTTTTATTGAATTTTATAATCTGGTTACAACAGTACGCTCTCAAGAACTCGAGTTACAATGAGTCTCTGGTAGAGTATCGGGGTGGAATAATCAAAAGTCCCTTTTCTGGAGGCATTGGGCTGCTATTTATAGGCGTAGGCTGTAAATATCTGACTTAGATCTCAGAATACCCCTTCTCTCACGTGGGTGGATCCACCAGATCGATCCAAGGTCATTTTGGATTGATCCTTGAACGATCCCTATCTCGTTCGTATCGATTGAAACCATCTCCAATTGGGCCGAGATCGATCAGAGGTGATGTAGAGGTGGTATGCAAGCTCTTGTGAAAATTTAGTAGCATTTGGACTTGTAAATTTTGAGTTATGATCGATCCAAATTTGAATTTCCAAAAGGGTGCCATGTTCGTATCGATCCCATTCGTATCGATCACTTCGTATCCATGCTTGTTCGTATCGATCAGGTGACGTAAAGCGATAGTCTAGGAGCGATCCACTTTTCATGCCGAGTGACCGAGTCTTCCACTTTCACGTGCTTTGTTCATATTGACCTAGATTAATTCCTTTCATATCGATGGTTTGTACTTCACTTCGTATCGATGCTTGAAGCCGCTTCGTATTGATGGTGTTCGGCTTGATTCGTATTGATAGAAGATGCTACTTTGTATCGATCATTTGGTAGTATATTTGTATCGATCGTTGGCCGATCGATATGAACTGTATGGATGGAACCGATATGAACTAGCTTCATTGATGGATATGAAGTGGAGTAAACGTGATGGATACAAAATGTAATAGGCACAGTAGGTACGAAGTAGGGTAAACATGATGGATACGAACCGATGCTTTCTCTCTTGATTTTGATCGATCTATATCTTGAGCATACGAACTCCGATTCACTTGAAACTTGGAATGTTGGCTTTCATAGATTTGCTTGTCATACCACATCGATTGAAGCTAGATCTAGACTCAAATAAAATTGGACAGTATCCATAGTAGAACTATGTATAACCGATCTTCGGGACGGACCGTCTTTGGTTTCCATTCGAGTCCTTGGTGTTACGGCCTTGCCAAAAGGCAGGATAACATTTGTCCCCCAAAGTACGTCCTGTGTGAACATGACATGCTTTGAAAAACAGCAATCTTCATTCTGAAAAGTTCTATCTAATTCGTTGAATTGTCGAACAAATATAATTCGATCGTAGATAAATAGATCTGTTTATTTCGATCCTTATTTATTTATTTGTTTTTCCTTTACTTCATTCAAATTATGGGTTTGCCAAATTTACTATTTGTTATATAAGATATTTTTTTTAATGAAAATCAAAAAAAATTTCTATATAGTCTTGTCCTTTTGTCAAAAGATATAACCTTTGATTGATTTCCAACAATATAAATGATGAATTATTGATTACTAAAGATTATGTAGTGCAGTGTTGTAACTGAGTGTCGAGCATTAGCAATTTGTCATTCACTGTTGTAATTGTCACCAGGTGAGCATTCAACTCCTGTGAATTTTGAAAATTGAATGTTAGTCCGTCATACATGTACGTATGTTAACCTGACTCCCATTAACGTTTGCACGTCAACGAGTCGTTGTCATGTTTTTTTTAGAATTGAGTTTCGTATCGATCCTTTCCGGGATCGATGTGAAATTCGAGTTGTAAAAACGCTGGATGGTAGTTTTAGAGTATTCCTTCATATCGATCCTTTGCTAGATCGATTTGAGAAGTTGGGATAGGCATTTCATATCGATGGCAATCGATTCGACTTAGTGATCCTCTGAAACGCTGTGTATTGATGGATACGAATCCTGGTGGCCTTCAAAGTGATGGATATGAAATTTTCATTTCGTATCGACGGCTTGATGGATACAAAAAGCTTGCTCTGGACCGATTTGAGTCGATGTTTACGAACAGTTGCACTCTTGACCGATGCGGGTGGATGGATACGAACATTGCTTCGTATTGATGATGTGTGAACCGCCTCTACTAGTCATTGGTATTGGGAGACGAATCGACTTCCGCCCGGGTATGAACCATATAAATACGGTTTTGTACTTAGAAATTTTATTACTTGCTTCCATTCCACCCACGCCTTTGTATCGATAGAAAAACTGAGAAAAGAAAAACCGTTCTTGCTTTCGAGTCAAACCAAACTCTAATCCCTCGAACTAATTACTGAAATTAGGTAAATTAGTGACCAAATTCAACTTAAAATGACGAGACTCGAATTCTCATGCCACTCTACTTGCTTTCATGGCTGATTCTGGTGATGAGGAGGTCGTAAATGGGTCGAAGCAAGACCGAGGAAGGTTGTAATGACATTTGAGTTGCTTGGAGAAGAAGAAGCATGGACGGATACAAAGGCGGTGTTCTTGTCAATGATGGACGAAAGACGAGTTCGTATCGATCTGAATTGGTAGTAAGTTTGTATCGATCTGGGCAATGGAACATCGTACCGATGAAGTGTGAAGCTTCGTATCGATCGATGATGGGAGTTCGTATCGACTCAAAGCGATCGATACGAAGACTTGGATCTAGTGATCGATATGATGACGCTATAAGTGATCGATACGAGGTTGAGAGTTCTGGATCGATATGAATTGACCTTTCGGCGATCGATACGAGATGTTGACTACCTTGATCAATACGAATAACACTTCAGGTGATCGAACCGAACTTGCATTTTGAAGGACACGGACCCTTTGCATAACCAAACTTTTGACTCCGACGAGCTTCTGCCTTGCATAATTGGACATAACCATTTCACTGCATATTTGAATGCATTTCGAAGCTCATCAATGGAACTATAACTTGACAAATTTGACAGACTTTAACTTGGATCGTTCTATGAAGTCTAGATGGCACGGTTATGATGGTTGGCGTTGACGGTCACTACGGATGAATCTCGAAATCTTGTCGTTCGAATATCTCTCAAATCCCATAGAATTTTAAGTATTATGCAGCACTGCACTGCACAACACATTCACACACTTCACACTGAGGGGAACACGGGTTTATTGTCGTCTAACGATGATTTTTACCGAGTTTAATAGTTATGGAACCCAGAAGTTCACAGTCACAGGATATTTAGAGTCTGCCTTTTCCTGTAATCGAAATGCCGGTATTGCAGCCGAAGCTATTAGCCTTGCTCCAGATGAGCTACCAGGAGCAGTCTTCATCGCACACCCACAAGATTCTATCTGCTCTAACATTTCTGAAGACATGTTAGGCAGGATTTTCCTAAGGCACGGGTTGCCGATGACCGATGTCTTACTGCCCAGGCCATAAGATAGAGCCCATAACCCCCCGGAAGGGTACATAGCTTGCAATAGATTTAAGTGTGTAGCCGGGACACTTCCTCCTTTCAATCAGTTCATTCGAGAAGTTTTTCTTTTCTAAAGTATTGCTCCATCTCAACTGCATCCGAATGGATATGCCTTGCCCAATAGTTTGTTTGTCATCTTCATGGAGCATGTTTGCGCCAAAAATGGTCACAAACCCCAAATTTCATGAAAGCACCAGTGTATGAACACAAATCAACAGTATGTAATCATAGATCTCAGATCTAAGTATTGTAGAGGATAAAAATGAAGAATAATAAACTTAAAACATAAAGACGTAGACAGAGACACAAGATTTATAGTGGTTCAGCGATCTTGCCTACGTCAACTCTGAAGTAGTTTGCGTTATTGATCTTTCTTTGATGTCTACAAGTGAATTCAATGAATTACAGTCGATAATTATGATTTGCAGCAGTGGAATTCGTTGGTAGTAGCAGCAGTGGAGTTTGGATCTGGATCTGGCAGAGTCTGGATGTTGGAGACCTTCTAGAAGAAGAAGAACCCCTTTTCTATTGGCTTTGGGGGTCTATTTATAGGTGGAGGAGGCTAATATTCCGCTCAGATCTCGGGAGACCCTCTCTGGCACGTGATCAGGCCCGCACGCCCAAGCCCGTGATGTTTCGGTCCGATCCGTGATCGATACGAACAGATTTCGACTCGATCAAGATTTCATCCAATGGATTCGAAATTTGGTGTGGACATTCTTTAGCATGCATGTAGTCTTCTGTGAAAATTTCATAGCATTTAGACTTGTAGATTGGGAGATATGGTCGATGCGAAATGAGGCTTTCGGTAGGCTGTCTCCTTCGACTCGCTCTTGTTCGACTCGCTCTCGTCTGCATCGCTGTTCGACTCGGTCTTGTTCGAGTCACTGCTCCACTCAATGACATGGCGTCTGGACCTTTCCTTGTTCATATCGATTAAAGCTCAACGCTGGTCGATTGATTAGAATATGGCAACACGATGGATTCAATCAGAGGATCAACGATGGATACAAACTGTATAGGAGACGGAGTCGAAGGTGATCGATACGAACTGTGGTTTCGTATCGATGGAGTCGAATCACTTTTCTCTGAAGGATGTGGAGCGAGTCGAACTAGTGATTTCTGATGGAGTCGAAGTGGATGGAGTCGAATAATGGTTTTCTGGAAGATGCGGAGCGAGTCAAACATAGGTTCTGAGGTGGAGTTGAAGTGGAGCGAGTCAAAGTGGGCTTCCATGATGGATGTGAACTGAGCGAGTTGAAGATAGCTTCTGCGGAGCGAGTCGAAGAAGCGATTCAGAGAAGGCTTCTGCGAAGCGAGTCGAAGGTTGTGAAACGAGTTGAATCTGAGCGATTCGACCGGTGGTTGGTTTTCATCCAATTTTGTATCATTCATAACTTGAGCATACGATCTCGGATTGACTTGAAATTTGGAATGTTGACTCTCATAGCTTCGCTTGTCTTGTCATATCAACTTTGGCTCGATCCGGACTCGGACTAAATTCATCGATATCCATAGTGAGCCTATGTATAATCATTCTCTAGGACGGACCTTCATTGGTTACTAGTCAATTCCTTGGTGTCACGGCTTTTCCAAAAGGCGAGATAACATTTGCCCCCCAAAGTACGTCTTGTGGAAACATGATGTGCTTTGAAATGCTGTAATCTTTACTCTGAATAGTTATCGTTTCTTTGATGAAAATTGTTGCCTTGTGATGCCATGAGCTGGATGTTCATATCCTGTTGATGATCTGCAAAGGAATTGATAGTTTTTATTTGACCGCGAATGACGATCGTTCGGGATCGTATGTCATTCGGGTTGATATGTGACCGTTCGGGGTCGGATGCCGTTTGCGGCGAATGATGACCGTTCACGGTCGGGGTGCCGTTCGAGGGGATTTGTGACCGTTCATGGTCGGGTGCCGTTCGAGGCGAATTGTGACTGTTCGTGGTCGGGTGCCGTTCGAGGCGAGTTGTGACCGTTCGCGGTCGGGTGCCATTCGAGGCGAGTTGTGACCGTTCGCGGTCGGGTGCCATTCGAGGCGAGTTGTGACCGTTCACGGTCGGGTGCGGTTCGAGGCGAGTGGTGACCGTTCGCGGTCGGGTGCCATTCGAGGCGAGTTGTGACCGTTCGCGGTCGGGTGCCGTTCGAGGCGAGTTGTGACCGTTCGCGGTAGGGTGCCGTTCGAGGCGAGTTGTGACCGTTCGCGGTCGGGTGCCGTTCGAGGCGAGTTGTGACCGTTCGCGGTCGGGTGCCGTTCGAGGGGAGTTGTGACCGTTCGTGGTCCGGTGCCGTTCGAGGCGAGTTGTGACCGTTCGCGGTCTGATGCCGTTCGAGGAAAAATAAGTATGCCCGGGGGGGCTTAGTATTAACAATGTCAGATTTCACGTTCGAGTGAGTTTCTGAACTATTTGTGGTGGCGGTTTATCGCCATCTCAGAGCATGCGTGAGGACCGTTCGCGATCCCTTACATGTGTATGTGGCTTAGCCGTTATGTTATCATAGGTAGTGGATTTTCGTTCAAACATGAGATTTTCAACAAAATTGTTCAAAAATCAAATTCAAACATCAGGAATGGAAAATAAAAGTAAAACAGGGACGTCAAAGTGCAAACACCTACACCGTTACGATTAGTAGTCGTATCAGAGCATGCCTGAGGATCGTTCGCAGTCCTGTACATGTGTAAATGACTTAATCGTGTTGGTGTGGAGTTTGCTACTTATTCGTTATTATCCCAATCAATTGATGGTAATTTCCATTTGATTAGCAAACCCTAGAGTCCAGTACTTATCTGAGTGAGGGGTTTTGCATGCCTCTTGTTTCTGATACTTGGAGGTTGCCCCAAACTATTTGCTTCATGGTAGGAGGAAAGTTTGAATGAGAGGACGCCTCTTGGCTGCCCCCTTGTTGAGTTCCTTCCGTAGCGCTTTTCCTTGTATGAGGCTTCTTCGTCTTCTAAAAGCTAGATCTAGGAGCTTGTTTTCTGGATCTAAATTTTTTCTTTCAAATCTGGAGTTGGATCTTCTTTCTAACATAGAATAAGCTTCAGACCTGAGATTCCCTTATCCTTCTCAGTGAAAGCACCAAAGTGTTTGCGCCAAAAATGGTCACAAACCCCAAATTTCGTGAAAGCACCACTGTATGAACACAAATCAATAGTATGTAATCATAGATATCAGATCTAAGTATTGTAGATGAAAAAATGAAAAATAATAAACTTAAAACAGAAAGACGTAGGCAGAGACACAAGATTTATAGTGGTTCGGCGATCTTGCCTACGTCCACTCTGAAGTAGTTTGCTTTATTGATATTTCTTTGATGTTTAAAAGTGAATTCAATGAATTACAACCGATAATTATGATTTGAAGTAGTGGAATTAGTTGGTAGCAGCAGCAATGGAGTTTGGATCTGGATCTGGCAGAGTCTGGACGTTGGAGACCTTCCAGAAGAAGAAGAACCCCTTTTTTGTTGGCTTTGGGGGTCTATTTATAGGTGTAGGAGGCTGATATTCCGCTCAGATCTCGTGAGACCCTCTCTGGCACGTGATCATGCCCGCACGCCCAAGCCCGCGAAGTTTCGGTCCGATCCGTGATCGATACGAACAGATTTCGACTCGATCAAGATTTCATCCAATGGAGTCGAAATTTGGTGTGGACATTCTTTAACATGCATGTAGTCTTCTGTGAAAATTTCATAGCACTTGGACTTGTAGATTGGGAGATATGATCGATACGAAATGAGGTTTTCGGTAGGCTGTCTCCTTCGACTCGCTCTTGTTCGACTCGTCTGCATCGCTGTTCGACTCGGTCTTGTTCGAGTCGCTGCTCGACTTGATGACGTGGCATTTGGACCTTGCCTTGTTCGTATCGATTGAAGCTCAACCCTGGTCGATTGATTTGAATATGGCAACACGATGGATTCAATCAGAAGATCAACGATGGATACGAACTGTATAGGAGACGGAGTCGAAGGTGATCGATATGAACTGTGGTTTCGTATCGATGGAGTCGAATCGCTTTTCTCTGAAGGACGTGGAGCGAGTCGAACTAGTGCTTTCTGATGGAGTCGAAGTGGATGGAGTCGAATAATGGTTTTCTGGAGGATGCGGAGCGAGTCGAACAGAGGTTCTGAGGTGGAGTTGAAGTGGATCGAGTCGAAGTGGGCTTCCATGATGGATGCGAACTAAGCGAGTCGAAGATGGCTTCTGCGTAGCGAGTCGGAGATGGCTTCTGCGAAGCGAGTCGAAGGTTGTGAAATGAGTTGAATCTGAGCGATTCGACCGGTGGTTGGTTTTCATCCAATTTTTTATCGTTCATAACTTGAGCATACGAACTCGGATTGACTTGAAATTTGGAATGTTGACTCTCATAGCTTCGCTTGTCGTGTCATATCAACTTTGGCTCGATCCGGACTCGAACTAAATTCATCGATATCCATAGTGAGCCTATGTATAATCATTCTCTAGGACGGACCTTCATTGGTTACTAGTCAATTTCTTGGTGTCACGGCTTTGCCAAAAGGCGGGATAACAGAGCACCTCTTCTGACCTCCGACGGTAGAAGAGATTAGATACTTATCCAATATAAAGAGCTGCGACGACAACCCTTCCTTTACTTTCCTAGAAGCGGGTAGGAATTGTCAATTCGTGGTCGGGGCTTAGAGCAAGCTGAGTTACTTTAAGACCGAATGGTTCTTCGTTTAGTGCCCACTAGGGTTTGCCAGACAATGGCTAGTTAGACGTAAGTGCTCTAACCTTTTTGTTGATTGAATGGATAACAAAAGTCGATGCCGAGTCTAACACTTTCTTTCTTTTACAGCTTCGATTCCATGGCCCGAAGGAGCTCGGTTTAAGGAGATGGTAAGGGTTCTTCAAGAGGTGCCAGCCGCATACAAAGAAATTGACGAAGTCCTTTTAGACGAAAATTTGTTTGCTGTGGGGTTAATTGATAGAGACCAGAGATCGGACTTGTAGGAGTTCTCAGGACGGCTCTGGTGAGGCAAGTTAGAAGGAGAGCTCTTGGAATTGTGATTGCCAAACAGGGCGATGACGAGAATGCGCCCACTGGAGATGAACCTGTAGATGGTCTTCCGCAGAACCCTCAAGCATCTGGAATAAGAAAAGGCAAGACTGTTGTCCGAAAATCTTTAAGGCGCAAAACCACTATGGTATCTTTGCCTGCTACTAGTAAAGAGATCCCTCCTACGATGATGGAGAGTTCTTTTGAGGGACTGGCGGACATCCCTATTCTGGATGACATGCCTTTACATCAAGGTATCAGATTAGAGGGGCTTTTAAGCGCTTTAGATATATGAGAGTATGGCTGCTACAACCGGTTGGTTGGGGGGTTTGCACATCCATGCACACACTTCACGGCATCATATAATCTCTAATCTCATGTCTTTCAAAACTCTAAAGATATCTAACTCTATTTCTCTTTTCATTTTATAGATACGATGTCGAAACGAGGATCTATGCTCGACAGTCTTCGTTCTGTGTGCCATTCATCTAGGTCATATTCCGAGTCTCGCATACGTGAGGCTGAAAGGGAATGCGATCGTGACTACTCCACCCAAGAGAGGGAGCGGTACAAGAGGGAAAGAGATAGGGAGAGGCAGTATAGGCGCAGTTCCTAGTCGCGCTTTCCGCCACCTAGAGGTAAAACGCAACCCTCCGACTCCGAAAAACAAACTACCGAAACCCCATGCCAACCAGTGCCTCCACAAACTTCAAGATCCGGCAAGCAACACCGTAGAACTGGGACAAATGTTCATGTCGTCACTACATCAGCGGCTATAGAGCCCATGGGAGAGGGAGCCATCCAAATAGCTCAGTTAAAAACAAATTTCCCTAATATTTTCTTTGATTGTTTTCACTTTCCCCCCAACTTAAAGCGAATTCCTGACAGGGCTGAACAAACTGTATATGATATCTACAACTAGTATCGAGAGGGGATGATGGCCGCAGCGAAAGCTTTAGCGGTGGCTTTTGATCGGGCGAAGACAATTGAAAATCTGGAGAAAGATCTCACCCAAAAAGATCTCATAGTGCAAGTGCTTACCACCGAGAATGACAAATTAAGGAACTCGGAAACGGAGGCCCTTAAGAAAGTCGATGAGACAAGCAAGAAGATAGAACAGATGCGACAGGAGCACCTGACCTAGGTCGAGGAAATAGTCTATAGAACCGCCACCGTTATGGCGGAAAGAGATGCCGTGCTTAAAGAGCTTAAGGAGCTTAAAGCCAAATTTACTAAAGTCGTCAAAGAGAAAGACGATGCTAACAAAGCTGCCCAGGAGGCGTGTGAGCAGGCCGTGGCACTCAGGGGTGAGCGGGATGCGGCCAAGTTAAAGGTTCTAGAAACCGAGGCTAAGATCGAAACTGATGTTAGAGCTGTAGAAGCTAGGTTCGAAGGTGACATCGAAGACCTCCTGGTCACTTATAATTTCAATGTCCTGAAGCACCGCAACCTAAGCTGGCTCGATGAATACCCCTCATCTCTACAACGCCTGGTGCCGCTTGATATAGGATGAAAAGGCGGACCACCACACTACAGCTATCAACGACTTTGACCAGGAGAACCGGATATTAACCGAAGATGAGAGAAAAGTTCTCTACGATGCCATTGTCACTTTTGAAAAGAAAAATCTCACTGGCCAGTATCAGGACGTTGGAGAGGGGTTCGGAGTTGAACACCATGAAGCAAGCTCCAAAATGCTGGTAGTAACTCGACCGGAGCTTACTTCTACAATCGACCCTCTGGCTGTTCCTGCTTATGACCCTGATCAGCCACATCTGCCTCCTGTGCACGAGCATGACTCTAAAGGCGCATCGGCTCAACATGTGAGCCAAACTGAGGAAGGTACTTTGAACACTTCTTGCATCCTTTCAAAATCGGGAGCGCTATCAGAGGATGTCACTAATGTTTTCTCTTATCTTTATTCAGCTATAGAGTCTGCACCGGCCGGGCCTCCTGCAACCCAAGAGCTGCATCATGAGTAGGAGGCCTTTATGACGTAGGCAACCACGACAACGGCTGCTGCAACAACTAAGGGAGTGCACATGAGCGCTTTCATTTTTGACGAACATATGATGGAGGAACTCCTTGGTCATCAAAGTGATCCACTTACCGAGTTGTAATTCGTCATGGGTGAAGGTGTGTTTACGGCCAGCTCTTCGGGCCCAACCAGTAGAATTCCCGTGGAAGCCCAAGCAGTTCGGGAGGAAGAAATAATAGCAGAGATCAATGCTGAAATGGAAAGAGATGTGCAGGCTGGTAGTATTGGAGGTGGCATGGCGGGTCCTGGTCTAGTCCCGATGCATATGATCTCTCCTGGTGGCACAATCTTTGACACTGGCGTGCCTCTCTTGTCCTCTAACATTGAAAGTACCGGGATTCCTTCGACTTCGCATTATGAGAGTATCCCGATCCCCGTGAGTTCGGAGGAAGAGATCACCATAATTACACCGGCCGAAGGCCAACCAGTAAAAGGAGGCCGAGGAGGTAAAGGCTCGAAAAGACAGCCGAGCGGTGGTTCCAGTGGATCAACATTAAGTAAGAAGAAGAAGAAGAAGCTGAAGGAGTAGACATGCCCTTTTGCTCTCTTTTTTGGTAGATAGGTAGGAATTTATTTTTGATGTCGGTAGGCCATGTATAGATGCGAGTTCGGCCCCTGCCTATAGGAATTCTTGAAATAGTTTTTGTACTTATCCTTTTCTTTCAAAGAATAGTTGAAATGAAATTCCATTTTGTTTTCAACATAACTCCGTGTTTATTTGCTTAAGTGTTTTAGAGCTCAAATTTCCATTCAATTTACTAGTGAGGCTTTAGTCTCAGAATCGGACTTGAGTTTGGTTGTTAAGTCCTGAAGTCATTGCTTCAGGTCACACCCAAACGTTAAGTCGAGACCTAATGTTGTATTGTCTCGATTAGCAGCTAGTACTTGAGTTTTGCCCCCAGTCCCTGGGATGAATTTAAGTGGTCGGTCGACAGTCACTTTCTGCCTTCAATAAATTGAGCTTAACTTTGTCGGAACAAAGTTGAACCAAGACGATTTCAAGTGGTCGGATCACACTCGCTCATTTATTGGTAATCGCATCCACACTCTAGGGATTGCACTTGTGTGCCGGCGGTCGGTCATGCCCATTTAATGTTTAAAGATATGTCCGTGCTCTGGGGACATAAGTTATTTTATGAGTAGTCAATCACACTCGTTTAATGTTTAAAGATATGTCCACGCTCCGGGGACTTAAGTTATTTTACGGGTGGTCAGTCACACCCGTTTGATATTTAGAATTACATCCGCACTCTGGGGACTCAGATTGATTTGTAGGTTGTCATTCACACCCAATTTAAGTTTTTTATTTTAGTCCGCACTCTTGGGACTTAGAATTATCTCACGGGCGGTCGGTCAACAACCGCTTTGTGTTTATACTCCAGCCCGCGCTTTGGGGACTTAGATTTAGTCGATGAGTGGTCAGTCACACCCATCTTGATGTTTACACTCTAGTTCTCACTCCGAGAATTTGGAGTTGACTGACATACGGGTAGTCAGATATGCCTAAGTGTTGGGATCTTGTTCATACTTCGGGAACGAGATGTTGACCAGGAACTTGGACAGTCGGATCACATCCACCCTGAGTAGGCAAGCGAAATCGTAAATGGACGGGTCCATCCTCCTCGAGCTTGTAAAAATGGAGATGAGATCGTGGATGGACGGGTCCATCCTTCTCGAGTTTGGATTGTACATGGGTGAAGTTTTGGGTAGATGGATCCACCCTCCTCGAGCCTACGTTTTGGATTTGAAGTTTATACTCCAGTTTGCACTCTGGGAATCGGAGTTTGTTAGAGGATTTTCGTGTATCAATCTTTTTTGGCTTCAATGTAGTTGCTTTCCCCCGAGCTTGGCATTTCACTTAGCGAGTGACCGGTCATGTCATAGTCACTTCATATTTGAATAACCCCTACCGTAAGATGGAACTTAGCTCTTCGTGCATTGTGATGGTTGCATGACACATTTCAAGAATCACCACTCTGGTTTGACGAGTTTGCATTTTATTGTTGAAATAAGAAAGTACGGCAAAGTCAGTTGCCTTATTACAAGTTCAAATTTCGAAATGCATAAACAAATTTCAAATGAAAAGCAAACTGAATGGATAATCAAAGCCTGTTATGTGTAGCAGCGACGGAGGCTCTCGCTATTCCAAGCTCTCGGCAAAGCGAGACCATCAACAGTTGATTATTTGAAAGTGTTGTCTCCAAGTCTTCGTTCAATGATGTATGGTCCTTTCCCTGTTGGTTTCATATGTGAAGGGACCAGATAGATCCTCTTTTGTACGAGATCGCCAAGTTCAAAGGTTCTAGGTCGGACCTTAGCATATATAATCGGGAGACTCGACTTCGGTGCATGGCTGTCCTCAAATCAGCCTTTTCACGCTTCTCATCCAATAAGTCCAGAGATTTGGCAAGTAATATGGCATTCGTCTTCGGATCATAATATGTCACACGATGGGAAGGTACTTCCAATTCAACTGGATAGTGAATCACGAAGCTTTCCGGAGAACTTGTCTTTTCTCACTTCTGCGCTCAGGCAAAGCTCTGTGTTCGAGATAGTTTTTGAATGGGGTCATCCATGGCTCCTTTTTGGGCGTTTCCTCATGCACCCTGTCTGCCTCCATCTGATCGATACTCGGAGAGGTAAGTGTCCCAATGGGGACGAGTCTCATTTGCTGTGCTTCACCAGTGCTTGCCATTTTTTCCAAAGAATCGGCTTTCTGATTGTGCTCCTGGGGAATACAGAGGATGGCATAGTAGTCGAACTGATTCAACACTTCCTGGACCCGGGCAAGATAAGCGGCCAACCTTCGGTTTCTTGCATGGTATTCTCCCCGAAACTGGCATACGACCAATTGCAAGTCACAGTAGATCTCCATAGTAACAATTCTCAAGTCTCCGGCAAGTCTTAGTCTGGTGAGTAAAGCTTCATATTCGGCTTCGTTGTTAGTAACGCAAAAGTCAACCTTCAAAGCACAACATATGGATCGACCTTCTGGGGTTTCGAGTGCAACTCCAGCACCTGAGTAGCGGTCGTTTGATGCACCTTCAGTGTATAGCTTCCTTATGTATCTAGGAGATTCACTGGTTTCGGGCAAGTCCTTTGGTATAGTAAATTCAACGATGAAGTCCGCCAGAATATGTCCTTGGATGGCTCGCCTTTGTGTATAAGCAATATCAAACTGACTCAATTCGATATTCCACTTGAGTAACCTACTAGACGTCTCAGGCCGCATAAGGACCTGTCGTAATGGCTGGTCGATGTAGACTGTGATCGGATGGGCCTGAAAATATGGAAGGAGCTTTCTCGAGGCAATGACTAGGCAATAAGCCAGATTTTCCAATTTCGGGTAGTTTCTCTCCACCCCTGTCAATCGCTAGCTTATATAACAGAACGGTCGTTGTATCCGAACTTCTTCCCGAATCAATAAAGCGCTGATCGCATTTGCCGAAATCGCCAAATAGATATATAGTCTTCAATGATCAACTGGCTTTGACATAATAAGTGGCGTTGCCAGATATTGAACCAATGCTTGGAATGCGCCTCCACACTCCTCAGTCCATTCAAAGTTCAGCTTTTCTTTTCTGATCAGATTGAAAAAGGGAATGCATTTGTCCGTGGACTTGGAGACGTATCTGCATAAAGCTACCACCTTCCTATTGAGGCTTTTCACTTTCTTTATAGTTCTAGGAGTCTTGAGATTCTGTATCGCATAGATTTTCTCAGGATTGGCTTCAATTCCTTGAGCATTGACAATGAAGCCAAGGAAATTTCCATATGCGACTACAGAATGACACTTCAACGGGTTGAGCTTTATTCGATACTGTCGGAGGATGTTGAACATTGTTTCCAGGTCTTTGACATGATTGATGGACAGCCGTGACTTCACAAGCATGTCATCTATGTATACCTCCATGGTTTTCCCAATTTGGTTAGCGAACATTCGGTTCACAAGCTTTTGGTAAGTTGCCTTAGCGTTCTTGAGTCCGAACGACATCACTTTATACCAATAGAGTCCTAGAAAGGTGACAAAACTGGTATGCTCTGGATCAGGTAGGTGCATCGGTATTTGATTGTAGCCGGAGTACGCATCGATGAAAGCTAAGAGTTCGTGTTCGGCCGTTGAATCTACAAGTTGATCAATTCTGGGAAGTGGAAAACTAACCTTAGGGCATGCTTTATTCAGATCTGAGTAGTCCACAAAAGTGATCCTATGCACGAGAATGACTCTGAAGGCGCATCGGCTCAACATGTGAGCCAAACTAAGGAAGGTACTCTGAACACTTCTTGCATCCTTTCAAGGTCGGAAGCGCTATCAAAGGATGTCACTAATCTTTTCTCCTATCTTTATTCAGCTATAGAATCTACACCGGCCAAGCCTTCTGCAACCCAAGAGCTGCATCATGCGTAGGAGGCCTTTAAGACGGAGGCAACCATGACAATGGCTGCTGCACCAACTGAGGGAGTGCACGAGAGCGTTTTCATTTTTGAAGAACAAATGATGGAGGAACTCCTTGGTCATCAAAGTGACACTTACCGACTTTTCATTCCTCATTGGTGAAGGTGTGTTTAAGGCCAGCTCTTCGGGCCCAACCAGCAGCATTCCCATGGAAGCCCAAGTAGTTCGGGAGGAAGAAATAATGGAAGAGATCAATGCTGAAATGGAAAGAGCCTTGCAGGCTGGTAGTATTGGAGGTGGCATGGTTAGTCCTGGTCCGGTCCCCGTGCGTATGATCTCTCCTGGTGGCACAATCATTGACACCGGCGTGCTCTCTCGTCTTCTAACATTGAAAGTACCAGGATTCTTCCGACTCTGCATTTTGAGAGTATATCGATCCCCGTGAGTTCAGAGGAAGAGATCACTGTAATTCCCCCGACGGAACACCAACTAGAAAAACGAGTCCGGGGAGGCAAAGGTTCGAAAAGACAGTCGAGCGGTGGTTCCAGTGGATAGACACCAAGTAAGAAGAAGAAGAAGAAGCTGAAGGAGTAGACATGCCCTTTTGCTCTCTTTATTGGTAGATAGGTAGGAAATACTTTTTGCCGTCCGTAGGCCATGTATAGATGCGGGTTCGGCCCCTGCCTATAGAAATTCTTGAAATAAATTTTGTACTTATCCTTTTCTTTCAAAGAATAGTTGAAATGAAATACCATTTTGTTTTCAGGATAACTCCGTGTTTATTTGCTTAAGTGTTTTAGTGCTCGAATTTCCATTCAATGTACTTGTGAGGCTTTAGTCTCTGAATCGGACTTGTGTTAGGTTGTTAAGTCCTAAAGTCATGGCTTCGGGTCATAACCAAATGTTAAGTCAAGACACAATGTTGTATTATCTCGATCAACGGCAGGTACTTGAGTTTTGCCCTAGGTCCTAGGGATGAATTGAAGTGGTCGGTCGATAGTCGCTTTCCGCCTTCAATAAATTGAATTTAACTTCATCAGAACAAAGTTGAAACGAGACGAGTTCGAGAAGTCGGATCACACTCACTCATTTATTAGTAATCGCATCCACACTCTAGGGATTGCGCTTGTGTGTCGGCGGTCGATCATGCCCGTTTAATGTTCAAAGGTATGTCCACGCTTCGTGGACTTAAGTTATTTTACGGGCAGTCAGTAACACCCGTTTAATGTTTAAAGATATACCCACGCTTCGGGGACTTAAGTTATTTTACGGGTGGTCTGTCACGCCCGTTTCATATTTAGAATTACATCTGCACTCTAGGTACTCAGATTGATTTGTGGGTGATTCGTCACACCCAATTTAAGTTTTGTACTCCAGCCCGCACTTTGGGGACTTAGAGTTATCTCATGGGTGGTCGGTCCACAACCGCTTTGCATTTATACTCCAGCCCACACTTTGGGGACTTTGATTTAGTCGATGAGTGGTCAGTCACACCCATCTTGATGTTTACACTCTAGTTCTCACTCCGAGAATTTGGAGTTGACTGACAGATGGGCAGTCACATATGCCTAAGTGTTGGGATCTGGTTCACACTTCGGGAACGAGAAGTTGACCAGGAACGTGGACAGTCGGATCACATCCACCCTGAGTAGGCAAGCAAAGTTGTAGATGGATGGGTCCATCCTCCTCGAGCTTGTAAAAATGGAGATGAGATCGTGGATGGACGGGTCCATCCTTCTCGAGTTTGGATTGTACATGGGGGAAGTTTTGGGTAGATGGATCCACCCTCCTCGAGCCTACGTTTTGGATTTTTAGTTTATACTCCAGTTCGCACTCTGGGAACCGGAGTTTGTTGGAGGATTGTCGTGTATCAATCTTTTTTGGCTTCAGTGTAGTTGCTTGCCCCCGAGCTTGGGATTTCACTTAGCGAGTGACCGGTCGTATCATAGTCACTTCATATTTGAATAACCCCTACCATAGGATGGAACTTAGCTCTTCATGCATTGTGATGGTTGCATGACGCATTCCAAGAATCGCCACTCTGGTTTGACGAGTTTGCATTTTATTACTGAAATAAGAAAGTTCGGCAAAGTCAGTTGCCTTATTACAAGTTCAAATTTCGAAATGCATAAACAAAATTCAAATTAAAAGTAGACTGAATGGATAATCAAAGCCTGTTATGTGTAGTAGCGACGGGGGCTCTCGCTATTCCAAGCTCCCGGTAAAGTGAGAACATCAATAGTTGATAATTTGAATGCGTCGTCTCCAAGTCTCCGTTCGATGACTTTTGATCCTTCCTATGTTGGTTTCATATGCGAAGGGACCGGCTAGATTCTCTTGAGTACGAGATTGCCAAGTTCAAAGATTCTGGGTCGAACCTTAGCGTTGTATAATCGGGCGACTCGACATCGATGCGTGGCTGCCCTCCAATCATCCTCTTCACGCTACTCATCCAATAAGTCAAGAGGTTCGGTAAGTAATATGGCATTCGTCTTCGGATAATAATATGTCACACGATGAGAAGGTACTTCCAGTTTAACTGGAATAATGGCCTCGGTGTCGTAGGTGTTAGCACCAAAATTGGTCACTAACCTCGTAGAGAAAGATTGTGTAGAGATATAAGTGATGAAATCAAATTAAACAGAGAAGACAATGCTAATTTAAATGCTGAAAGTAAGAACACCAAATTTATAGTGGTTCAGCGTAATTGCCTATGTCCACTTTAACTTTTATTGATCCTCTTAGTTGATGATTACAAATACAATTCGTGAATCAAATGCTTGAATGAAGTTGTTAAGTAGAGGAGTTGAGTCTCAAAAATGGCAGAGTTTCCCCGGTGTTCTCTCCTGAAAAAAGGATCCTCTTCACTGTGACCCTGCTCCTCTATTTATAGACAAAGATGGGCTGGACTTCCCAAGTGGGCTTGGTAGCCGAACGCTCTAGCCCAGGTGTAGTGTTCGCTGCATGCCGAACCAGGTATGCCGAACGCTTTGACGCCGAACAGTCCTTTCCATGCTGAACAGTCCCTTCCATGCCGAACAGTCCTTTCCAAGCTGAATGGTTCATTTGATGTGTGGGAAGTGCAGGATGGTTGCAGTTGAAGCCGATTGTAACTCTATCTGAAGCTTTTGATCGAATGATGCATGCTGGCCGAACGATAGTGTCATGTTGAGTAGTTATGTCCACCGAACGTCTTCTGGATGCCGAGCACTCCTGTTGCCGAGTTCTATCGATGTCGGGCGCTAGCTGACGCCGAGCATTGGTTGACGCCGAGTGTTAGTTGACGCCGAGTAGCCTGGTTTGTCGAGTACTTCGCTGAGTACTATCTGATGCCAAGCGTCATGGATGCCGGGTACGCTGGATGCCGAGTACTTCGCCGAGTACTCCTAGATGTCGAACACTCTCTGACGTCGAGTCCCTCTGGATGCCGAGTACTTCGCCGAACACTCCTAGATGCCGAACACTCTCTGACGCCGAGTCCCTCTGGATGCCGAGTACTTCGCCGAACACTCCTAGATGCCGAACACTCTCTGACGCCGAGTCCCTCTGGATGCCGAGTACTTCGCAGATCACTCCTAGATGCCGAACTCTCTCTGACGCCGAGTGCTACCTGATGCCGAGCACTAGTTGCCTGGTTAAATCTCCAGGAAACACTTGCCCCCCAAAGTGTATTATGTGACCGAACGTGATGCGCTTTGAATCTAGTTCAGCTTACCTCGGAGGTGCCTTCTCGAGAATGTTAGTGAAGGAGGTGTGAGACGAGCATGGTTTGGACGCCGAACGATGCGTTCGAAGCCGAACAATCCTCATGTGCCGAGCGACACTTCGCTTTGAAGCCAAACGCTACGACTTTGACCGGTT
Organism: Allium fistulosum; assembly: GCA_030737815.1. Lineage (NCBI taxonomy): Eukaryota > Viridiplantae > Streptophyta > Magnoliopsida > Asparagales > Amaryllidaceae > Allium > Allium fistulosum. The sequence continues at coordinate 1,230,716,031 of CM060903.1, forward strand.
CTACTGGATATAGCCTTTTCAACTTCCATCTTCTCCCTATAAAACCAGGCGTCCTTCCACTATTTTCCTTTTACACCTTCATATCTGTCACTCCCAAGAGACTTGCAATTCTCGCCAGCCAATCAGATATTAAGCCTAATTGATCTTTCCTCAAGTTCGATCTTCGAACTAGGTATCGTTCCTTCCACGATTAAATTACTTCAACACAAGGTTTAGGTTCATAACGTGGAAAAAGGGACATTTCTACGGTCGCATAATGTGTGGCGAGTAGAAATGGCTGGCACGTTTGGAGTCGTCGAATGGTGCATGGTAGTTGGGCCTAGCTCCTTCGCGCCGAACAAGACTGGGAGAAAAAGAAAGATGGGGTGTCGAACAGCGTAATCTTCGCCGGGCAATCTGTTCCTGTCGTTCGGCGCAGATGGAGAAGGAGTAGGGTGGAATTGTAATCGAGGGTGGAGCGCTACTTTAGTCGAACAAACTAAGGCTGAACACTACCCAAATGCCGAACAGTATATGCGCCGAACAGCTGACATGCTGAACAGACACACACGCCAAACAGAATTTAGACCGAACAACATAATTGCCGAACAACTGACATGCTGAATATTATACGTTTTGAACAACTGACCTGCCGAACAAACATACATGCCGAGTACTATATTTAGGCCGAACAGTCCAAATGCCGAACAAAACTTAGCCAAACCATATCAAGGCAGAGCAATGCAAATGCCGGACAATTATAAATGCCGACCAATGATAAATGTTGAACCATACTTAAGCCGAACACCGTAAATGCCGAACGAACAACTGCCTTGCCTAATCTACACAAGGTCAAAAGATCTAAGCACACCATCATATGACACTGACCCGGATCATTAACTCCCTAGCTTTAGTAGACTTAAATCTGGGTTTGATTAACACTCGTTTTCTGAATTTGAAACCGTAATCACCTCAAGGCGGGCTTTTTGAGACGGTCAGCGATGACGGTCTTCGAAGGCGACGACTCGAAGCTCATTTTTATATCTTTGAAATCTTTAGATTCTTATTGCTTGTACACAATTGCTTGCACTAGTTCACACACCACGTGGGGGGAAAACTCGTGTTGCTAACTCTAACGTTCAACGTTTTTTGAGTATAGCTTTCTCAAGCACTTTGCCAGGTTCGTTATTTATTGAGGATGTCAAGAAAGTCTAGCTCCGCCACTATATCCGACAGGCCTGGGCCGTCATCAAGGCCAGAAGCTGCTCATACTTCTAATCCGTCGACTTCTCCTACTCAAAACTTAGCACCTGATGCCCTAGAGGCAGCAATTCGTCTAGACAATCCGATCGATTCACAAGCTTCGAAGATCAACGAAGCCGCTCTCCGACGGATATGCTCCATTCATGGGATCCCTTTCGCCGACGTGTTGGTCCCCTCGCGACACGATCGTCCTCATCTGCCCCTAGTCGGGTATAACGCCTATAACAAGTTCATGTGTTGGATGGGCAGCGTGCCTCCGTTCAATTTATTTCTCCGGGATGTATTGCAGTATAATGACATAGCTCCGTCGCAGCTGCACCCGAACGGCCATGCGTTTCTATACGGGACCTACTTACTTTTCATGGTCGTCTTCTCTGGACCTCCAACCGCTGGCGATATCAGATACATTTATATGATCAAGAGACGAAAAGACAGTCCTTCCTTTATGTTCCTCGAGCCGTACCACAAATGCCAAATCTTGACAGGGGCATGCGGTAAATTCGCCCTGTACAAACAGGAATGATTTTATGTGCGCTGCCCTCCTGGTTTTGCGAGGAGATGGGTTGAAGGCAGTAAGTCTCTCTGCCGAGTCACTATTCGCATTTAACCGGAGTCATGCTTTTCCTAACTCTTTGTTTCATCTTTTCAGGTATCAACCCGCGTCCGGAAGGCCGAGGATATTCTGAGGCTGTCGAAGCCATTAGAGCTCTTCCTGCCGAGGAACGAGACATCCGGACTATCATTTCAAATGAATCACTGTCGGGGTTTGGCTTGCTAGCCCCTGGTCGTCGGATCAGCCTTCCAGAAGGTGTCATCATTCCCAAACCTTCGTCCGGTAAAGGGAAAAAACAGGTCGGATCGTCGTCGCGTCGCACTCCCGATACGCACGAGGAAGGTGGGCGCAAAGAAGATGAAGCTCCTGAGACACAAGACGAGAATGTGGGTCCCGCTTGGAATCCGGCGGTCGAAGTCCAAGACATTGAAACGTCATCCTCCCCTTCGAAGAGAAAGAAGAAGTTAAAATATAAAGTTCAGAAGGAGAAAGTTGGTGGCACTTCAAAAGTCATGCCTATCCCGCCTGAGAAAGAGGCTTCCTCGCAGCACTTGGAAAGTTCCCTGAGGGGTCTATCGAACCTATCTATTCCCGATGATATACTTACTTATGGGTTTGATGATCCTGAAGCCCTCAAATTTTCTTCACCCGCTAGAGGCAATGCGGGAGTTCAACTCCCGGTCCAAGGAGACAACACTCCGATTAGTAAAGATAAACGAACGGGTCCGTCGGGGGGAACACTAGGACACGCACGCACATACGCATTCCATCATACACTTCATTTTTTTTATTTCTCGAATTTTTCCTAACTCGTTGTTATCTCCATTCTTTGCAGGTGATATGGGGCGTTCTCACGGACTCAATCGCCTTCATGGCTCTTCCATATTTCATCACTCTGGACGGGACTCTGGTTCAGGCAAACGCAGGGACAGAGACGATTATGAAGATAAGGACAATCGTCCCCGTGAGTCGTCTCACCGCAAGAAGGCATATTCTCAATCTTCGTAGTCCCGTGATCCTCTTCCCCCAACTGTGCCGGATAAAGAGAAATCTTCACAGAAGGGATACCAATCCGATGCTCCTCGAGAACAACACTCCGGTTCATCGAGTACGAGGCAAGTTCGGGAACAACGAAAAAGGGCAGAACTTCCAAAGCCTCCTCCCCTACTCCCGCGGTTGATCCAACTGTCGCGGAAAAGATGGTCGGTCTTAGGGCAAGTTTCCGAAAATTTGCTTTGACGGTTTAAAGTTCCTCCCGGCTATTCACCATATTCCTGGGCACGTGAAGCAGAGTGCCATTGCCTGCAATAACGACGTCTATGTTCAACATGATGCGTTTGTGCACTTGGTGGAGAAGATCTCGGAGGTGTCCGTTGAGCGTCAACATGAGATTGATCGCCTGAAACTTGAGGCTGGCTGCGACAAAAACATCATTGAGCACCAAGACGTAAAGCTCGCTTCTTACAAGTCGAAGCTGGAAGCCGCTGAACAAAACGCAAAAGAAACTACTGAGGCAGTTACTCGCTTAGAGATGGCTCACAAGAAGGAGCTTGATGAAGCAGTCCAGCGCAGCGGTGCCCTCGCCCTAGAAAAAGACTCTGTCCAAAAAGAGAGGGACGAGCTCGTCGTGCAAGTCAGAGAGCTGAAAGAATTACTCTCCAAGGAGAAGGAGGACAAGGTAGCTGCTCAAGAAGAATCACAACGATACTGTGATGAAATCGTTGCTACTCGTCTCCTGAAAACGAAGCTCGATGACGAACTTGCTGGGGTTGAGAAAATGAAGAATGAGGCCCGTGAGGAGGGCAAAAGAAAGGCTGAGGAGGAGATTGACTCTCGTCTCGAGGCGGCCGCAGAAGCCGGCAGGGAAGAAGTCAAATGCATGTTTGACCCGTTGATCGCTGAATATGGAGCCCGCGTCCTTATGCATCGCGACTTAACATTCTTGGGCGACGGCTACCTCGAATCCCTAGCTGAGGCCTGGGAAACTTTGATAAAGATCAGGAAAATCGAGTCGGGCTCTGAAGAGGTCGATGAGGATGCTTTGGTGAAGGAGTTCCTTAGGGGGAATGAGCCAGCAGATTTATCCGCAGCATTGACGCTTTATAGCAAAGGCTCTCCCCTTCCAAAAGAGAAAAATGATGAAGCTGGCCCGTCTGGGGCTGAGACTATGGCTCCTCACACTGCTGTTCCTCCCGTTGCTCAACCGGCCGGTCGGCCGACACTTGACCCGTTCGAGCAGCACGCCGGCTACGACCCTGAAGATCCCGGGCTTGGTGTTCATGTATTATCTCCTATTCTGGAGGGTGAAACCCCACGCGCAACCGATAGCCAACCAGAACCCGGTAGGAAACTCTTCTTTTCTAGAAGTTGAAAGATCCCGTCATTTTTCAGCAGTGGTTATTCGTTCTAACGCTCATTCTTTATGTTTTCATGTAGGCTGTTCTGACGCCGAGCCGACTCCAAGGAGCGATGATGCCAAGGAGGAGGCAAAGAAAACTAACGACGCTGTCCATGCGGGAGTAATTCCTGGTCCCGATGCTCAAGTGATTGGGGGGCTAGATGATGATAAGCTTGACACTTCATCTCCTGCCGAAGGTAGTGATGAAATTGAAATCACTGGCGCCTCTGAGCATACTTCACAGATGAGCATGAAGGACCGCCTTGCCGCAGAGGAGAAGAAAAAGGCCGAGGTCAAAGTTGAACCTGGAATCCTGGAACTTACCGACCCGCGGAACAGACCTTTGAAAATCATTGTCCCGGGCAGGTCCAAACCACTAGATGTTCCGTCTCCTACTCCTGACTTCGCTTCTTTAGCAAGCAAGAAATCCAAGAAAAAGCGTGAAGGAGAGGAGTCATCGGAAAAAACAAAGGAAGACAGGAAGAAGAAATCGAAGAAATAATTAATACACTCGTTCAACGAGCTTCTTGCTTAAGTCCTGTAGCTTGTATAGATTTTGTAGGAGTAACTGTGTAACCCCATTTTGAACTATTTGAATGAAGTTTAGTTTCTTTTTTGTTTTTATGATTCTCTTGCTTTTCTTTTGTTTGATGATTAACTGTAGTCGCATTATCTCCCAGTCCATTTTCGTGTTGTTCAAACATCTCCGGACGTGGCATATTTCTTGTTCTACATCTCTCGAGTACTTGGACTTTTTTCTAAATCTGCGCTCCGGGGATTTAGAGTACGTTGATCCACGTTCAGGGGATTCGGAGGTTCGCATCGTTTATACTCTAGTCCGCATTCTAGGGACTTAGGGTACTGCGATCCGCGCTCTGGGGACTCGAAGATTTGCAATCGTTTATACTCTAGTATGCGCTCCGAGGACTTAGAGTACTCCGATCCGCGCTCTGGGGATTCGGAGATTTGAGATTGTTTATACTCTAGCCCACGCTCCGGGGACTTAGAGTACTCCGATCCGCGCTCTGGGGATTCGGAGATTCGATATCGTTTATACTCTAGTCCGCGCTCCGGGGACTTGGAGTACTCCGATCCGCGCTCTGGGGATTCGGAGATTCGAAATCGTTTATACTCTAGTCCGCGCTCCGGGGACTTAGAGTACTCCGATCCGCGCTCTGGGGATTCGGAGATTCAAAATCGTTTATACTCTAGTCCGCGCTCCGGGGACTTGGAGTACTCCGATCTGCGCTCTGGGGATTCGGAGATTTGAAATCGTTTATACTCTAGTCCGCGCTCCGGGGACTTAGAGTACACCGATCCGCGCTCTGGGGATTCGGAGATTTGAAATCGTTTATACGAGTCCGTACTCCGTATACGATAATGTAATTCGTCATCTGGTCATGGGGTATAGAAACATTAGCGATCTGTGGAAAATACGGCTTCAAGCCTTTATTAATGAAAATCAACTAAACTGCTCGATTACAACTTTAAAAAAAACTAAGTTATGACTGAACGGAAACATGAAGGAAATAAAAGTGCCTAAAACAAGAAAGAAAACATGCTAAATGTAATAGTGCCGCAGATGTTCACTGTTCCATGCTCGGGGGAGTGTCGTGCCATCAACGGTCGCTAGCTTGAATGTTCCCTCTCCAAGCATCCGTTCAATGGTGTACGGACCTTCCCAGCTGGGACTCATACGTGATGGTATCGGGAAAACTCGTTTCAGAACGAGATCACCCACATCAAAGATCCTTGGGTGGACTCTGCCGTCGTAGTGGCGCTTGACTCGGTGCCTATGCGCTGCCGCCCTTAATTCGGCTTCTTCATGCTTTTCATCGATGTAGTCCAGTGATTCCAACAAGAGATTTTGGTTCGTCTTGGGATCATAGTATGTCACTCGGTGTGATGGAAATTCAAGTTCCACGGGTATAACGGCTTCGGAGCCGTATGCCAAGGCGAATGGTGTATGGCCGGTCGCGGACTTGTGGGTAGTTCTATATGCCCATAATGCTGTCGGGAGTTCGTCTACCCACTTGCCTCCAACCTTCTCCAGACGCTTCTTCAGTATGGACTTGATTATTTTGTTAACGGCCTCGACTTGTCCGTTAGCTTTTGGGTTTGCAACGACGGCGAACTTTTTCTCGATGTCGTACTTTGAACAGAACCCTTTGAACTCTCTACTTTCAAATTGCGTTCCGTTGTCCGTAATGATGGTGCGAGGAAGGCCAAAGTGGCATATAATGTTTCGTACAATGAAGTTGATGACCTTCTTAGAGGTGATTGTGGCCAAAGGTTCTACCTCCGCCCATTTTGTGAAATAGTCGACTACAACTATCGTGTATCTCGCGCCACCTCTGGATATAGGCAAAGAGCCGATTATGTCGATTCCCCAGATTGCAAATGGCCAGGGACTAACCATTTGTGTGAGTTCCGTTGCTGGAGTCCTCGGTATTTTCGCATATCTTTGACACTTGTCACACTTTCTTGCATAGTCTGCGGCGTCCCGGTTTACAGTTGGCCAGTAATATCCATAGCAGAGGATCTTTTTTGCTAGCGTTTGCCCCCCAGTATGGTCGCCACATTCCCCTTCGTGAACCTCTCTTAAGACCCGCTTTGTCTCATCATGAGCGATGCATCGTAATAATGGGACTAAGAATCCTTTTCGATACATTGATCCATCCTGCATTACGTATCGCGCGGCCTTTCGAAGGACCTGCCGTCTCTCGCTTTTTTTTCTGGTAAAGCCCCGGTCATCAGGTACAGTTTGAATGGGGTTATCCACGATTCCTTCCCGATTTTTGTTTCCAACACGCAATCGACTTTCATCTCGTCTATGCTCGGGGCATGCAAGACTTCAACGGGATACAGTCCCATTTACTGTGCATCGCCGGTACTCGCAAACTTAGCCAATAAGTCGGCTTCTTTGTTCAGTTCGCGCGGGACATGCGAAATGTCATAACGCTCAAGATTTGACAGTAGTTCTTGGACTCGAACAAGGTACGGAGCAAGCTTTCGTCCCTTTGCTTGGTAGTCTCCCCGCACTTGATAAACCACCAACTGTGAGTCACAGAAGATTTCAACCGATTTAATCCCGAGTTCTCCGATGAGCCTCAAGCCCGCAATCAGTGCTTCATATTCTGCTTCGTTATTTGTAGCTGGGAAATCGAGCTTCAAAGCATAACAGATTGATCGGTTTTCCGGAGTTATAAGGACTACGCCTGCGCTGGAGCAACGGTCGTTTGATGCCCCATCAGTGTATAATTTCCATCGGATGGGGGAAATGACGTCGTGATTATCCGGTTCGACGGGAATGGTCAACTCAGCGATGAAATCTGCTAATGCTTGCCCTTGGATGGCTCTTCGTGGTAAGTAGGCGATATCGAATTGGCTCAATTCGATGTTCCATTTTAGCAATCTTCCAGAAGTTTCCGACCGTTGGAATACCTGTCTCAGGGGTTGATCGGTATAAACACTGATTGAGTGTGCTTGAAAGTATGGGCGCAGCTTACGTGATGCAATCACCAAGCAATAAGCCAATTTCTCGATTTTAGGGTAATTCCTCTCCGCCCCCGTTAAACGCTTGCTAACATAATACACCGGCCTCTGGACTCGATCCTCCACACGAACTAAAGCCGCACTTATCGCATGCGGGGTTATAGCCAAGTATACGTATAGCATCTCGTGGTTTACTGGTTTTGACAGCATTGGTGGACTCTCCAGATACTTCACCAGATCCCGGAAGGCTTCCTCACAACTAGGCGTCCACTCAAAATTCCTCTTTCCTTTCTTTATTATGTCAAAGAATGGGATGCACTTGTCAGTTGCCCTGGATATGAATCGACTTAACGCAGCTACTTTTCCATTTAAGCTCTGCACCTGCTTTATAGTCCTGGGCACTTGCACATCTCAAATAGCTTGGATCTTTTCTGTGTTAGCTTCGATTCCTCTAGCATTGACGATGAATCCCAAAAACTTCCCCGATGCAACGCCGAAGGAACACTTCAGAGGGTTGATCTTCATCCCATAAAACCTGAGTATGTCGAACATTTCAGCCAAGTCTCGAATGTGGTCGTTTGACCGTCGTGACTTCACGAGCATGTCATCCACATAGACTTCCATCGTTCTACCCAGTTGGTCCTTGAACATTCGATTCACTAAACGATGGTAAGTCGCTCCTGCGTTCTTCAATCCAAAGGGCATCACTACATAGCAATAAAGCCCGACATTCGTAACGAAGCTGGTGTGTTCTTGGTCTGGAATATGCATCGGGATTTGGTTGTACCCGGAGTATGCATCCATGAATGATAACAGTTCGTGTCCTGCGGTGGAGTCGACCAACTGATCGATCCTAGGCAACGGGAAACTGCCCTTTGGACATGCTTTGTTCAAGTCGGAATAATCTACGCAAGTACTCCACTTCCCATTCGCCTTTTTTACCAGCACGGGGTTGGATACCCATTCAGGGTAGAGGGCGTCGCAGACGAACCCATTTGCTTTGAGTTTGTCCACCTCCTCTCCGAGAGCAGCGGACCTCTCCGGGTCCATTCCTCTCCTTTTTTGTTTAACCGGGACGTATTTCGGGTCTATGTTCAACATATGACTCGTGATGGCGGGAGAGATCCCACACATATCAGAATGCGTCTAGGCGAAAACATCAAGATTCGCCCGGAGGAAGTCGCTAAGGTCTTCAGTTATCGCGGGGCTAAGCTGTGATCCGATCTTTAGTATTCGCGAAGGGTCGTCACGGCTAACTGAAATGTCAATTGTTAATTCAGCCGGCGCTGCCTTCTCTTCCCTGGGTTTCTCATCGTCGTCTCTCGAATCTATATCTCTGAAGATCCGAGAACTATGCCCGAGCTAGGGCTTGGGCACTACTTGTCAATCATCCGTATTAAGGATGCGGACGGGATTGTCCGCAACCTTTCCCTTCTCCCTCCGATGGGCTTCTCGGAGCTCAGCCACATAACAGGAACGACCAGCTGCTTGGTCGCCATGAACAATACCTACTCCTTTATCAGTTGGGAACTTCAAAGTTAAACACACGGGGCTAACGCTGCCCTAAACTCAGCCAGGGCCGGCCGGCCCAAGAAAACATTGTATGGAGAATCCACATCCAAAACTACGAAGGGTAGAATTCGCACCCTCCGACGCTCGCCTTGTCCCAGTTCAACTGGTAACTCAACGTACCCCACGGCGTCGGTCGCTGCGCCGTTAAAGCCGTGTATACGAGCCTTGGACTGTTTCAAATCCTTGGTTTCCAGTTTCATATGGTCATAAGCCTTCTTGAAGATGATGTTGACTGAACTTCCGCAATCAATCAGAATTCTTTTTACATATGCTGGTCCGATCGTCGCAGATATGACCATCGGGTCGATGGTCGGAGCCTCTACTTGATCAGCGTCTCTGTTTCTGAACACTATATCGTCTGTCATTACGCGCTGCTGCTTAGCAGGGGTCCCATCCTCCACGTTCGAACAACACTCAAAATCAGCATGCTTCAGGGAGCTTGCATACCGCTCCATCTCTTGCCAATTCTTATCTGCGGGGTGAGGTCCGCCGATAATTGTATTTATGACCAGTCTGCCTACGGTTTGGGCAGGCTCCTCAGGATGACGCGGAGCTGGTGCACGACCTGGGTTGGACGTTCCCTGTCCTCCTTCCTGTGGATCCTTCACAAATTCTTGCAACTTCTTTTGCCAGATCAACTTCTCGATAGCGTCGTTCAGGTGTCTGCATTCTTCCGTATTGTGCCCATAAGTCTCATGGAAGCGACAATATTTCCCGATCCGCTTCTGTTTCTCGGTTGATTCTTTTGGACGCGGCTTTCTGTACTGAAAGGTATTGCAGGTGGATAGGTAGATGTTCTCAAGCGGCGCGTTCAGCGGAGTATATTCGCTGTAGCTTGGAATTCTCGACTTCCACTTCCCCGCTTCTCTCTTCTTCCTTTGATTTCTTCCTCCAGACTCCTTAGGCTGTCCAGGCTTGTTTTGGACATTGACTTGGACCTTTCCCGAGCTGTCTCCGGACTGCTTCACAACAATGTTGCTCTTCATAGACTCTTGGACAGGTCCTGGTGCCTTATCTCGTCGTATCCACCTAGCTTCCTCTCTTCTTATGAACTGGTGTGCCTTTAAGTAGAAACGCTCTAGCGTGGTCGGAGGCTTTCCTGCCAACCAGTCTCCAAATTCAGACTCTGGATCCACACCTCTCATCATAGCCATTAGAATTGCATGATCATTGGGATTACTCACTTCAGTTGCCGCGACATGGAACCTTTGTAAATATTCCTTCAATGACTCCCCGGGACTTTGGATTACACTAGACAGAGACATTACGTCCTTCGGACGAGTAGTGTGTATCCTGAACTGCTCAATAAACTTCTTTGCCAACTCCTCGAAATTGGATACAAACCGCGGAGGAAGTCGGGTAAACCACATAGTAGCGATCCCAGATAGATTAATTGGAAAGCATCTACACTTGGTGGCATCATTTGCTATAGCTGAATCCATCATCCATTCGTACCTCATGACATGCTGTATGGGGTCAGTCTTTCCCTCGTACGCAGGGATAGTTGGCATATTAAACTTTCTTGGGTACGCCGCCTGTAACACAACATCCGTGAACGGAGTGTGACTTCTTGACACTCCCCAATCATCGTTCGATAAGCCCTGATTTTCTTTCATCAATTGCCTGATCATGGCTGTCAGATCTGGTGTCTGTATGGAAGGCGGAAGGTTAGAGTCTGTTCTACACGACTGTCCGTGCTGATGCCACCTCTCATGGCGATCTGCCAATCGTGCATCTTGAGGTTCGACATCGTTAGCGTTTTGATGGTCTGGGCCTCAATCCTCCATTTGCACTCCGGTCCTGAAGTTTGCAGCTCTTGCTCGGTCACGATCTCCAACTGTTTGAACAGCAGCTTCTATCCGCGCAGCTTCAGTCTTACGGTGTCTACGCCTGGGAGGTTCGTCAGAAGAAGTTGAGCTGTCGGATGAGGAATAAGGAGCGGGATTGCCCCCAGCATTCTGTTGCTGCTGTTGAGTGAGCTGTGCCATCAGGTTGGCGTTAGCTTGCATCTGCTCTCCTAGTTGTCTCCTGCTTTCTCAGAGTTCTCTCATCAAGTCGTTGAATTCTATCCTGGTGACAACCGGAGCTGTCCTGAGCAGCAATTCCTACATCCGGAATTGTTGGTTGATTGCTAGGTCCTGCTTGTTGCACGCTAGTAGTCTCATGGGCATCTGCATTATGGGAAGCTGACCTGGTACGTGGTCTCGCCATTGTAGAGTTATTGGTATGAACTCTGAGTAGAATCAACGGATATCCTATCAATGAGTCGGATCTTCTTTAGGGGATTTATTCAATCCAGTAGCTTCAAAGCAGATCCTTGAGGTCTGAGAATTCAACTCTCAGTGAAAGCACCAAAGTGTTAGCACCAAAATTGGTCACTAACCTCGTAGAGAAAGATTGTGTAGAGATATAAGTGATGAAATCAAATTAAACAGAGAAGACAATGCTAATTTAAATGCTGAAAGTAAGAACACCAAATTTATTGTGGTTCAGCGTAATTGCCTACGTCCACTTTAACTTTTATTGATCCTCTTAGTTGATGATTACAAATACAATTCGTGAATCAAACGCTTGAATGAAGTTGTTAAGTAGAGGAGATGAATCTCAAAAATGGCAGAGTTTCCCCGGTGTTCTCTCCTGAAAAAAGGATCCTCTTCACTGTGACCATGCCCCTCTATTTATAGACAAACATGGGCTGGACTTCCCAAGTGGGCTTGGTAGCCGAACGCTCTAGCCCAGGTGTAGTGTTCGCTGCATGCCGAACCAGGTATGCCGAACGCTTTGACGCCGAACAGTCCTTTCCATGCCGAACGGTCCCTTCCATGCCGAACAGTCCTTTCCAAGCTGAATGGTTCGTTTGATGTGTGGGAAGTGCAGGATGGTTGCAGTTGAAGCCGATCGTAACTCTACCTGAAGCTCTTGATCGAATGATGCATGCTGGCCGAACGATAGTGTCATGTTGAGTAGTTATGTCCACCGAACGTCTTCTGGATGCCGAGCACTCTTGTTGCCGAGTTCTATCGATGTCGAGCGCTAGCTGACGCCGAGCATTGGTTGACGCCGAGTGCTAGTTGACGCCGAGTAGCCTGGTATGCCGAGTACTTCGCTGAGTACTATCTGATGCCAAGCGTCATGGATGCCGGGTACGCTGGATGCCGAGTACTTCGCCGAGTACTCCTAGATGCCGAACACTCTCTGACGCCGAGTCCCTCTGGATGCCGAGTACTTCGCCGAACACTCCTAGATGTCGAACACTCTCTGACGCCGAGTTCCTCTGGATGCCGAGTACTTCGCCGAACACTCCTAGATGCTGAACACTCTCTGACGCCGAGTCTCTCTGGATGCCGAGTACTTCGTCGATCACTCCTAGATGTCGAATACTCTCTAACGCTGAGTGCTACCTGATGTCGAGCACTAGTTGCCTGGTCAAATCTCCAGGAAACAGTAGGAAAGTGAAAATGGGGTGTGGCCAGTCGCGGACTTGTGGGTAGTTCGATATGCCCATAGGGCCATGGGAAGTTCATCGACCCATCTGCCTCCAGCCTTCCCCATTCGTTTCTTCAAAATGGACTTAATAACTTTCTTAACAGCTTTGACCTGTCCATTTGCTTGAGGGTAAGCAACTGCCGAGAACTTCTTCTGGAAGTGAAAACGTTGATAGAAATTCTTGAACTCGACATTATCGAATTGGGCTCCGTTGTCAGTGATAATTGTTTGTGGGAGGCCAAAACGATAGATAATGTTGCGTACTATAAAGTGGATTACTTTTTTCGCCGTGATTGTGGCAAGGCACTCGGCATCCGCCCATTTGGTAAAGTAATCAACTACAACGATGGCGTACTTCACACCACCTTTAGTTAGAGGTAAAGACCCAATTATATATATGCCTCATGTAGCGAACGACCATAGAGCGACCATCTGAGTAATTTCGGTAGGCGGGGCTCTTGGAAATCTAGCATGTTTTTGGCATTTGCCACATCTCTTGGCATAGTTCGACGCATCTCGATTCACATTCGGCCAATAATACCCATATCGGAGTATCTTCTTAGCAAGGGCTTGCTCCATAGTGTGATCACCGCATTCTCCCTCGGGCACATCGAGTAACACTCGTTTGACTTCTTCGTGGGTGATATACTGGAGTAAAGAAACAGAGTATCCTCTCCTTTACATGACTCCATTCTGGATAATGAATCGCGAAGCTTTCCGGAGAACTTGTCTTTTCTCACTTCTGCGCTCATTCAAAGCTCCGTGTTCGAGATAGTTTCTGAATGGGGTCATCCATGACTCCTTTTCGGGCGTTACCTCATGCACCTAGTCCACCTCCATCTGATCGATACTCGGAGAGGTAAGTGTGTCAACGGGGATGAGTCCCATTTGCTGTGCTTCACCAGTGCTGGCCAGTTTTTCCAAAGAATCGGCCTTCTGATTGTGCTCCCGGAGTAGACAGAGGATGGCATAGTAGTCAAACTAATTCAACACTTCCTGGACCCGGGCAAGATAAGCGGCCAACCACCGGTCTCTTGCTTGGTATTCTCCATGAAACTAGCATACGACCAATTGCGAGTCACAGTAGATCTCCACAACAACAATTCTCAAGTCTCTGGCAAGTCTAAGTCTGGTGAGTAAAGCTTCGTATTCGTCCTCATTGTTAGTCATGCGGAAGTCAAACTTCAAAGCACAACATATCGATCGACCTTCTGGGGTTTCGAGTACCACTCCAGTGCCCGAGCAGCGGTCGTTTGATGCACTATTAGTGTATTGCTTCCATATGTGTTTGGGAGATTCACATGTTTTAGGCAAGTCCTATGGTATAGTAAATTCAGTGATGAAGTCCGCCAGAACTTGTCCTTGGATGGTTCGCCTTGGTGTATAAGCAATATCAAACTTACTCAACTCAATGTTCCACTTGAGTAACCTACCAGACGTCTCAGGCCGCGTAAGGACCTGTCGTAACGGCTGGTCGGTGTACACTGTGATCGTATGGGCTTGAAAATATGGACGGAGCTTTCTCGAGGCAATGACTAGGAAATAAGCCAGCTTTTCCAACTTCGGGTAGTTTCTCTCTGCCTATGTCAATTGCTTGCTTATATAATAGACCGGTCGTTGTATCCAAACTTCTTCCCGAATCAATGCAGCGCTGATCGGATTTGCCGAAACTGCCAGATATAATCTTTCATGATCAGCTGGCTTTGACAGAATAGGTGGCGTTGCCAGATGTTGAACCAATGCTTGGAATGTGCCTTCACACTCCTCAGTCCATTCGAAGTTCCGCTTTTCTTTTCTGATCAGATCAAAAAAGGGAATCCATTCTTCCATGGATTTGGAGATGAATCTGCTTAAAGCCGCCACCTTCCCGTTGAGGCTTTGAACTTGCTTTATAGTTCTGGGAGTCCCAAGATTCCAGATCGCCCAGATTTTCTCAGGATTGGCTTCAATTCCTCGAGCATTGACAATGAATCTAAGGAACTTTCCGGATGCAACTCCGAAATGACACTTCAACGGGTTGAGCTTCATTCGATACTGTTGGAGGATGTTGAACATTGTTTCCAGGTCTTGACATGATTGATGGACAAACGTGATTTCACAAGCATGCCATCCATGTATACCTCCATGGTTTCCCAGATTTGGTTGGCGAACATTAGGTTCACAAGCCTTTGGTAAGTTGCCCTAGCGTTCTTGAGTTCGAACGACATCACTTTATAGCAATAGAGTCCTAGATCGATGACAAAGCTGGTATGCTCCTGATCAGGTAGGTGCATCGGTATTTGATTGTAGCCAGGGTACGCATCCATGAAAGTTAAGAGTTTGTGTCCGGCTGTTGAATCTACAAGTTGATCAATTCTGGGAAGTGGAAAACTATCCTTGGGGCATGCTTTATTCAGATCTGTGTAGTCCTCACAAGTTCTCCATTTCCCATTGGATTTCTTGGCAAGCACTATGTTTGATACCCACTTTGGATACCATGCGTCTCGGATAAACGCGTTCGACTTGAGTTTATCTACCTCTTCGTTCAGGGCGGCAGATCTCTTTTGATCCATACCGCTTATTTTCTGTTTGACCGGGTTATGCCGTGGGTCAATATTCAATGCATGGCTCACGATGTCCGGCGAGATCCCACACATGTCTGAGTGCATCCATGCAAACACGTCGAGGTTTGCCCGGAGAAATTCCACCAACTCCTCTCTCATATGTTGGCTTAGATGAGATCTGACCGTTATCATTCTGGAGTCATCATCATCATCGATCGGAACATTGATCGTCCGCTCTGTTGGGGAAGCCTGACTGTCTTTGACTTCCTCTTCATTATCGTCATCTCGTGGATCAAGATCTTTCAGGAACTGGTTGTGATGCCCGGGCCTAGCCCCAGGCGTTAGCTGTCAATTTTCAGTAAACCGGACGTAGAGAGATTCCTCTACGTCCTTGCCCTTCTCTTTCCGTTGTGCCTCCCGTAGCTCATCAATATAACAGGCACGGCCAGCCCAAGTACTTAAGAGTCGAACACCATGGGGCAATGGCTGCACTGAATTCAGCTAGGGCCGGTCCGCCCAAGAAAGCATTATACGGAGAATTAATGTCTAACACAACGAACTATAACATCCGGACTCTCCGGCGATCTCGGATTCCCAACTCAACTGGTAACTCCACCATCCCAGTGGGTATCGTTGCACTCCCATTAAAGCCATGTATGCAAGAATGGCACGGCTTTAAGTCCTTCACTTCCATTTTCATCTAGTCATAAGCTCGTTTGAAAAGAATATTCACGGAGCTTCCACTATCTACCAAGATCCTCTTCATCCAAGCAGGATCTATTTTAGCCGATATGACTGGTGGATCGATAGTGGAGGCTTCGACTCTATCAGCGTCTCTATTCCAGAAAATGATGTCATCCGTCATCGTCTTTTATTGTTTCGCCGGAGCACCATCATCAATATTATTGCAACATTCGAAGTCCGCGTGCCTAGTCGAACTAGCATACGACTCGATTTCCCTCCAGCTCCGATCAGCTAGATGAGGACCACCATTAACTGTATTAATAACCTATCTCCCACCGGTACGCGCGAGTTCTTCTGGTCTAGCCTTATTTTGACCTTGATTCAAGTTTGATGGGCCCGCACCTCCAGCCTGCGGCGCCCGAACAAACTGTTCCAACTTTCTCCTTCGGATTAACTTCTCAATGATGTCTTGTAAATGGCGACACTCATTACTATTGTGACCATAGCAATCGAGGAATATATAGAATTTCGAAGTCTGAATCTACTTCTCAAACGACTATTTCGGAGTAGGCTTTTTATATTGTCTAGTATTACATGTTTGCAAATAAACATTCTCTAGGGATGTATTCAATAGGGTATGTTGGTCAAACATGGGAGCTCAGTGTCACGGTCCGTGACTTTGATCTCGTTTCTTACCCTGACCTCCATCGCCTTTTTACTGACTCTGTTTATTTTGTATATTCAACTGCACTTTACCGAAAATCTCACCAGTCTGTTTCATAACAATGTTACTTTGAATGCCTTCGACACTGGGGCCCACATCCTCCTGCTTTCTAGAATATCTAGCATCTTCTCTCCTCAAGAACTAAGCCGCCTTAGCATAGAAACGTTCCAATGATGCGGGGGGTTTCCCAACCAACCAATTGCCAAATTCGGAAATAGGATCGATCCCATTAGTCAGTGCCATCAATATAGGATTGCCATTAGGGTTGCTGATCTCTTCATAAGCGGCATGGAACCTTTCCAGATAACATCTAAGTGCTTCTCCTGGAGCTCGAGTGACGCTGGATAAGGTGTTAAAATCCTTCATCCTCATGACGTGCATACGGAACTGTTCAAAGAACTTGGTAGCCAACTGATCAAAGCATGAAATGGATCGAGGTGGTAAACTAGTAAACCACATGGTTGCGATACCCTTAGAGAGATAGGAAAGCTTCTACATTTAACCGCATCGTCAGCTCAAGCGGTGTTCATGAGCCATTCATACTTTAGGATGTGCTGATTAGGATCTGAGCTTCCTTCATAAACAGGTAACGTTGGCATCTTGAATCGGCGAGGTGGTTCAACATAGAGAATCTCATTAGTGAACGGAGTATAACTTCAGAAGATTCCCCAATCGTCATTAGTGAGGCCTTGAATTTCACAGATGATTTGACGGATCATGGTTAGGATGTCTTGCATTTGGACATTATGGGCTAAGGCGTGGTCGGGTTCCACGTTGCAAGGACGGTATGGGCGCTGTCGACGGTCCGTGCCTCGCCTCCTTGGCTCCAGATCTTCGTGCACATAGGGTTCAGGAGCATGATTGTGTTGATGAAAGGCGGGGTTTGGTTGATTCTGAAGTTGAGCTTCCATATTTTCCGCGGTAGCAACTGCATGGCTATTAGTAGTGTGATAAGGATGTGCCCCTCCTCGGGAGGAGCGCTCGGCTTGGTGCCCCGTGGAGGGACCAACTCCAGCTTGCTCGAGATTCAGAATATGCTGATGCTTGGAGGCTTGCGCGTAGCTTCCATCCAACCGTGGACGTGTAGATCTATGTTTGAAATCAGAAGAAGCTGACCTTTCGGTGGATGAATAAGAAGCACGATCCCTTCTGGATCTCCTTCATCTCTCCTCATTCTGTCGGTGGGCTAGCTCGATGTTGGCACGGATCTGTTGCGTGAGCTCCTGAGGGCTTTGGGTAAGCTCTTGCATAAGGACCTGGAACTCCTCCCTGATGAAAGGGCCTTGTGGATCTAAGGGTCCAACCGAATTTTAACCTGTAGCAGGCAGCTGTGCGGGGTTTTGTCTTTCTCATCCATTTGGATTAGCAGCAGTTGAAGCAGTCCTTATGTTAACCATGGTGAATGATGTAGCTCTTTCCTAGATCCGGTAGAATCTAAATAGTATGGAATGAACTCCTAGATGGTAGATCAGGTTCTTCTCCTTAGATTTATGCAATCCAATAGCGGTAGTAGATCCAATGAGCGGGAGAAAAATTGTGTTTTCTCGATGAAAGCACCAGTGTTTGTACCAAAATTGGGCACATCACTCTTCGGATGTATTTGAAGAGATTAAAGTGATGAATATAAATGGAAAAGGAAGTTAATCTAACATACACGCCAAAACAGACAAACGGCAATGCAAAAACGCAGGAATTTAGAGTGGTTTGGCGTTGTAGCCTATGTCCACTATGGAAAGTTTGTTGTTTTATTGAATTTTATAATCTGATTACAACAGTACACTCTCAAGCGCTCGAGTTACAATGAGTCTCCGACAGAGTATCAGCGTGGAAGAATCAAATGGCCCTTTTTCGGAGGCATTGGGCTGCTATTTATAGGCGTAAGCTAAAAATATCTGACTTAGATCTCGGAATGCCCCTACTCTCACGTGGGTGGGCCCACCATATCGATCCAAGGTCATTTGGGATCGATACCTGATCGATCCCTATCTGGTTCGTATCGATCGAAACCATCTCTAATTGGGCTAAGATAGATCAGAGGTGCTGTAGAGGTGGTATGCAAGCTCCTGTGAAAATTTGGTTGCATTTGGACATGTAGATTTTGAGTTATGATCGATCCAAGTTTGAATTTGCAAAAGGCGGCCGAGTTTGTATCGTTCCCATTCGTATCGATCACTTCGTATCCATGCTTGTTCATATCGATCAGGTGACGTGGAGCGATAATCCAGGAGCGATCCACTTTTCATGCCGAGTGACCAAGTCTTCCACTTTCACGTGCTTTGTTCGTGTCAACCTGGGTTAATTCCTTTCATATCGATGGTTTTCATTTCACTTCGTATCGATTCTTGAAGTCGCTTCGTATCGATGGTGTTCGACTTGATTCGTATCGATAGAAGATGCTACTTCGTATCGATCGTTTGGTGGTATATTTGTATCGATCGTTGGCCGATCGATACGAACTGTGTGGATGGAACCGATACAAACTAACTTCAATTGATGGATACAAAGTGGAGTAAACGCGATGGATACGAAATTGAATAGGCATGGTGAATACGTAGTAGGGTAGACATGATGGATACAAACCGATGCTTTCTATTTTGATTTTGATCGATCCATATCTTGAGTATACGAACTCTAATTGACTTGAAACTTGGAATGTTTGCATTCATAGCTTTGCTTGTCGTACCACATCGATTGTAGCTCGATCCTGACTCTAACAAAATTGGACAGTATCAATTGTAGACCTGTGTATAATCGATATTCAGGACGGACTGTCTTTGGTTTCTAGTCGTGTCCTTGGTGTTACGGCCTTGCCAAAAGGCAGGATAACACATCCTTCTTTAAAATCACTTTAAAACATTGCCTTAGAAAAACTTTGGAAAACCTTCCATCACAAACCTTTCAAATCCATTCAAAATACACCTTTCGAAATCATAGAATTAAAACCTTTCGAAATCATTGAACTTAAACATTTTGAAACCATTCACTTAAACCTTTCGAAGTCATTCAACTGAAACCTTTTGAAATCATTCACTTAAACCTTTCGAAGTCATTTAGCTAAACCTTTCGGAGTCATCAAACCATTTAAAACATAAACCTTTCGAAGACTTACTGGGTTCAGTCTAAAAAAGTGAAAAACCTTCTTCTAAAACCCTTCGACTCCATTGGAAGCAACCTTTCAACTAAGTCAAAAGCTCTGCTTCGAAAGCTTAGTTGTACTTAACTTAGAAAACAAGGCTAAATCACCTAAGTAGAAAGCTTCGTTTCGAAAGCATTAGGAGAAGCGGCTGGTTTTAAAACAAGTAAACCTTTCGTCTATGTCGAAAGGTTCAAAACAAAACATTTATAAAGCGGCAGTAACCCTTCGACCGTGCCGAAAGGTTTCAAAATAAAATAGTGATAAAACAGCAGTAACCTTTCGACTATGTAGTTTAAAACCTTTATTTTAAATGTTTGACCTGGTTGAAAGCAACCAAGTCGAAAGTTCTAATTCAAAAGCAATGCAGGTGAAAGCTTTAGTTTATAAAACAAACATACTTCAACCTCTTTGGCAACCAACCTTTTGACTAGGAACCCTTCAACCCTGTTCAATTCATCACGTACCAAGATACTTGACACCATATGCATTGAACTTTGACCTTGTCGAAAGCTAACCATTCGACTTTGTTGGAAGGTTTGGTTCGGAAGGTTTAATACCAGAATTGGTTGAAACTTGCCTTTATTTGTCAAATTCTCATTGGTTAACAAATACTTTTCAGAAAAGTGCTGCCACTATTTTTCAGAATTAAATAATCATTTTATTTTTAAAAATGCCCACTTTCCTTAATTAAATATTTAAAACATTTAAGTCCATACCTTAAATAATTTTATATATTCATCAAATAACTTAGGAAAAATCTGGAAAAATCCCAAAAAATCTATCTCAATATATTTTCCAACGTATAAAAATTTCAAACCCAAATAATTATTATTTTAGCCGTAAATAATTTATAACCCAATAAATCATTTTCTTCACTAGAAAATTTATATAAAATCCACACTAATTCAGAAAATTATAAAAATTGAAACACATCTCTAAAATATCGTTTCTGATCTATGTTTAAAATTTCAAGGCATTTGGACGTCATATAATAGGGCTTTCATTACAAACACATCATAAAAACTAACATGAACATATATAATTCATCAACAAGCATATGTATAACTTTAATCATCAAAACATGGCATATACTTGCAAAAACATTTCATATCTAATCAAAAGCCGAAAACCATATGAAAATGGGATGTAGTAATAATTCACCTTAGCTTTGAGATTATAAGATGTGAGATTTGATGTTGATTATGTTGATTATCTTCCTTCACTTGAATCCTAGCTTTAATCTTTCCTTGAGAACAATAATGGTGGTTGGCCATGGTATATTTTTAGTTAGAGTAAAACTGAAATGAACGTGAGTTTCATTCCTAAGGATTTAGGGTATAAGCCCTTCCTATTTTCCATATTGCCCTTCTCATATCCAAACACATTAGCTTACGTTATTTCATTTTAGTTTATACACTAACATAGCACGGCTACCCTTAGCTAATCAATTCTCAACTTATTAATCTCTACATTATTTTATTTTATTTTGTTAATTAAACATTCTAAATAATGTTATAAAAATATGGGGTGTTACAGACTCCCCACCTTAAAGAATTTCGTCCCCAAAATTACGATAAGGTACACAACCAAAACAATCAAAGGTAAAACATACCATCTAATAACTCTGGATAACCATCTCTAATCCTGCTCTCAGTCTTCGAAGTACAGTCTCTAGCATCGTCACTCCACTGGACCTTTACTAATTTGACTGTCTTGTTTCTTAACTTCTTCTCATCTCTGGCCACAATCTGAACCGGCTTTCTAACTATAGTCAAGTCCGGCTCTACTACTAAATCCTCTAATACTGTAGGTTCTATAGTAGTCTCCGGGTCCCTAATACATTTTCTAAGATGAGAAATATGGAATACATCATGAACTCCAGCCAAATTACTCTGTTCCTTTACCCTATAAGCGAGTTTCCCGTTCCTCTCAACAACGGAAAGGTCAACGAATCTAGGTGCTAACTTACCTGACTTTCAAAATCTAATCACACCCTTCATCGGTGAAACCTTAATAAACACATAGTCTCCAACTGAGAATTCCAAATCTTTCCTTCTTCTATCAGCATAACTTTTCTACCTAGACCGAGCTTCCTTCATCCTAGTTGGGATCAACTTAATCTTCTCTACGGCTTCTTTCACCAAATCCGGACCAAGAACCAGTCTATCCCCGGTCTCCAACCAACAGATAGGAGATTTGCATGGTTTTCCATAAAAAGCTTCAAACGGTGCCATCCTAATACTAGTCTGATAACCATTGTTATACGAGAACTCGACTAAATGGAGATGGTCTTCCCACGATCCCCCAAAATCCAACACACAAGCTCTTAACAAATCCTCCAAGACTTTGTTAACTCTTTCTGTTTGCCCATAAGTCTATGGATGCTAATCAGTACACATATTGAGCTTGGTTCATAATTCTTCCAGTAGACTCTTCCAAAACTCACTAGTAAACAATGAATCTCTATCACCAACAATACTACAAGGAATTTCGCGCAGTCTAACGGCATTCTTCATAAACAACTTTGCCAAAATAGATGCCGTCCTAGTTGACTTTACGGGAATGAAATGGGCACTCTTTGGCAGTCTATCTACTATAACCCATATGCTTTCATTCCCTCTACAAGACCTTGGCAACTCATCTATGAAATCTGTAGAGATAGAATCCAACATCCATAATAGAACTTCCAACGGTTGAAGCAATCCACTTGGCTTTTGGTGTTCAGCCTTTTGCTTGTTGGCAATTCAAGCACTGCTTAACACATACATCAATGTCCCATTTCATACCTTCCCAAAAGAAACTTCTCTTCATATCCCGATACATATTCATTCCTCTTGGATGGATAGTGAACATCGAACGATGACATTCATCCAAAACTTCCTTCCTCATTTCTTCGACATTCGGAACACACGACCTTCCTTTCTTTCTCAACCACCCATTATGGTAAAGACTAAAATCCTTTAACTCATCGCCCTCTGTTCCTACC
Source organism: Allium fistulosum (assembly GCA_030737815.1). Lineage (NCBI taxonomy): Eukaryota > Viridiplantae > Streptophyta > Magnoliopsida > Asparagales > Amaryllidaceae > Allium > Allium fistulosum. Next base: position 1,230,738,850 of record CM060903.1, read on the forward strand.
CTTAACCTTTTGATCCGTTCATCTAAAAACTGGATCCTCCTCCTGTTTAGAAGCTACCTTCTCAATCATTACTGGTCGAACTTCTAAGCAAGACAATGAAGCACTTCCTACACTAGATACTACCGCGGATCTAAACTGCACTCTACAAGATGATAATGCTTCTAAATCTTTCCACTCAACAATCATAGCCAATACTGCATTCTGATGTTTCCAGCTAAGTTCATCTGCTACCTTATTTTCTTTCACAGGTGTGTATTCAATTCCAAAATCATAAGCAACAGTAAACTCCAACCATCTCTGTTGTCTCATGTTCACCTCCTTCTGAGAGAACAAGTATTTCAACAATTTATGATCTACATAAAGTTCAAATCGCTCTCCTAAAAGATAATACCTCCATACCTTCAAAGAAAATATAACGACAGCTAACTCTAAATCATGCGCGGGATACCTCACTTCATGTGGTCTGAGCTGTCTAGAAGCATAAGCAATCACTTTACCTCTTTTCATCAACACAACTCCCAATCCAGTTCCACACGCATCTGTATAAACAACCAAATCTTGGTTCCCCTCTGGAACCACTAACACCGGTGCATGGGTCAATAGGTGTTTCAAGCTCTGGAATGCTTCCTCACACTTATCAGTCCATAAAAACTTCACATCCTTTCACGTAAGCTTAGTGATCTGTGTAGCTATCCGTGAAAAATCCTTTATAAACCTTCGATGATATCTAGCCAATCCAATAAAACTCTTTATCTTGGTAACTGTCTCTGGTCTCTTCCAATTATTCACCGCCTCAATCTTAGTCAGATCTACAGACAACCCTTTCTCTGAGACTACATGACCAAGGAACTTCACTTCCTTCTTCCAAAAATGAAACTTCGAAAACTTAGCCTTCAACTGATGTTCCCTCAAAGTCTCAAGCACAACTCTAAGATGAACTTCATGCTCCTTCTCATACTTAGAGTATATCCAAATATCATCTATGAAGACCAACACAAATCTATCTAAGTGCTCTTGGAAAATTCGATTCATCAAATCTAACAAAAATGCCGGCGCATTAGTTAGTCCGAACAACATAGTTAACAATTCGTATGATCCATATCTTATTCTAAATGCCGTCAAAGGAATACTATCATCTACTACTCTAAGTTGATGAAATCCCGTCACTAAATCCAGCTGAGAGAATACTTTGGCTCCACTTAACTGATCGAACTAATCGTCAATTCTCGGCAACGGATATCGGTTCTTTATCTTCTTCTCATCCAACTTACAATAATCAATACATAGCCTTAACGATCCGTCCGGCTTCTTAGCAAACACCGCGGCAGCTCCCCATGACGAACTACTTGGTCGGATAAAACTCTTGCTTTCCAATTCCACCAACTGCACCTTCAACTCTTTCATCTCTGTAGGTGTCATCTTGCTTGGTGGCCTTGTAACACCCTATATTTTTACAGCATTATTTAGAATAATCAATTGGGTAAATTAAATAAAATAATGTGAATATTAAAAGGTTGAGATTTGATTAACAAAGGGTACTCGTGCCATGTTAATGTGCAAACTAAAATGAAATAACCTAAGCTAATTTGTTAGGAAATAACAAGGGCAATATGGGAAATAGGTGGAGCTTATACCCTAAACCCTTAAGAGATAGAAACTCACGTTCATTTCATTTTACTCAAAATAAAAACACTTAGGCCGGTTGTGACACCCCACACCTTTAGGCACCTCGAAAATCGGACATGACTAGAAGCACGAGTGGTCTGGTGTAATAAAAATCCATAACATAGCACAGAGACTAAGGCAACATCATAAAATGATTAGAATATTATAGCGGAAGAAAACTTTCAATAATTAAAAATTAATAGCAAAACAGCTTTATTAAAAACAACATTATCCTGAATTTATGTCTGAAACCAAAAGTACTATGTAGTCTACACCAAAACATAAAACATAACAAGTTCACATATAGGTCCCTATATATAGAGTAAAGTACGGAAAAGAGAAACAAAGTACATGAAACAAAAGAAACAAAAGCTGAAGATAACAACCGCTCCAATTGCCCTCAAAGCTGCAAAGAACTACAACCTAGACCTGTCGTCCTGTGATTTGGGGAAAATAGGAAAAATAGGAATAGGTCAGACATAAAGTCTGGTGAATGAGAAATAAAATGAAACAAAAAGAATAAAATAGTTTAATTCCGGGTCTTCCCTAGATATCGCAGAGGGTGAATAATATAATCCAATGAATCCTTCTTAGATACATTTCCTAAGAAGACAAAGTCCGTGGTCACTCTAGGGAAGTCAACCATGCAGTAATACTAAACGTCAATTGGCCTGTAGGATCTGTTGTACTTACCTATCCACGTGCTATAGTGTGAAAGTCATGCTCTTCACCAGTGCACTGTGACTAAATGTCTCTTACGTCTGACCAACGCCGACTCAAACAACCTTGCAGGACCCCGAAGTTGCGCTCAAGCTCTGCCAAACTGAACCCCTATCCTCCTGTCTCCTCGGTCACCAACGTGGACTTGCCCTATCCAAAGTGTCGGTGCTCCGAAAGAGCGCTCGCAGCTGGGTAGGCTGCACAAAATCCTTCAACGATCTGCCTAAAGAAGCCAATGTCGGAGCACACTTGTCATGTTCCGTCCGCATCGATATGCCTGAAGAAGCCTACGATTGCAGATGCTATCTATCCTACGTACTAGCAACCTATGAAAGGTAACAAACATCCTTACGAACCTACTTGCCCGCACCTAGTAAGTATAGTAAAAACTATATTTTGGTCTTGACTGCATGAAACACCTATCCAGACGTTTACAAGGTCTGTCTACTAAATCGCTTCTAGATTAATTAATTTTACCGTTACAGTTTACATACCGTTTATTTCCATTAATTAGCTTTAGGCCATTTCTACATCTGATTTGGTTATTTCACAGTTTCCCTTTTTCTTACATAAATGGTATTTCAATTTCACGTCTGTTCAGTCCGTATGGTTTGTTTGTAATTTTTATGCCATTTTGTTACATATTTACACTAGCCTTTAGGGTCCATTTAATTTACATTTTCTTTTTGGCCAACCCTAATTTATGTTCTTCTTTTAGAGATTTAATCTATGCAAAAAATTTATCCAATAGCCACAAATCATTTACTTACACTAAATTCCACTTTTACGTTTTTAGGCCACATATGAGACAGCCAATTATCCCAATTCGACTTCCAAATTTTGTTCCAATACCATATTCAAAATTATGCAATTATATCAATCAAAACCATAATTTTATTCAAGTAACATATTCTGAATTTATTCAACTAACCTGTTCTACCATTAGAAATTGAATAATAATTCAAATTCAATTTAATTAAACCAATCTTATTTATGCCATGAAACGTGAATAACAATTTATTTGTTCCAAACTTCAACCCAAACATGAATTAGAATTGAGAAGTGGAAGAAGAAGAAGATACAATAATTTACATAAATTTCAATCTTATTTATGCCATAAAACGTGAATAACAATTCATATGTCCCCTATTTTAAACAAAACATGAATTAGATTTGAGAAGTGGAAGAAGAAGAAGAAGTTGCAATAATTTACATCTATTCTCAATTAAAAACAGAAATTAATTCATATTAACGTGCGAGAAAAGAACTGAAATTGTACTGCTTTATTTTTCTATTTCATATTAATTCCTACTCACCTGGCACTTAAGCTTGCATAAACTTGAAAAAAACTTTGCTTTAATCTTTCTTCCTTTGATTCTTTTAAATTCCCCAAATTGCTTGAATATATATATAGATAATTTAATTTGGTAGAGATTTGTTTATTTAGTAGAGAAAAGGAGGAAGAATAATACACGCTAATTTTACTGTAGAATTATGGCAACGGTTGAATAAGAGATTAGCTTTGGGTAATATGGTTTATTTATAAATTGTTTGAGTGAATATAATTCATCAGATGATTTTAGATTAAATCTGGTTCTTTCATACACTAAATGGTTATCCATTCTAGCCCATAAACATCACTTAACCAATAAAATTTAGCCATCTCATCCTATTACATCACTGGAGCGAATGGGAAGCCGCCACATGTCAGAAACAATGCTGAAATACATAGGAAAATTGCTGGAAACGAACCGGCTAAAAAAACATCGCTCCCGATTTTGGGCGACAATGGGACTTGATCCCTGGTCACTAAGGGAGTCAACATGCACCTTTACCATTGTACCAAATGCGCTTTTAATTTCTTTTTAATTATATTTTGTGTAAAATACCGAGGTGTTACATTCTTCCCCCTTAAAGGATTTCGTCCCCGAAATCTCCAAAGACAGGAGAACGCAATCAACAACCAACATCCAAGAACTACATCCATCTACTCAACCATCATCCATTTCTACCATTTTCCTTATTTTTAACTAATGCAATTTATGACTTATGCAAAGTGAAATGCATTTGAACTTACCTAATGAGAAAAGGTAGTCGGTTTACTGATTCAGTTAACATCCTGTAATGCAAGTGTGCTTATGCCATGCAAGCAAATGTATGCAATTACATAGTATAATTGATAATTCTATATGCATGTTTCAATCATTCACCCAAATGCTCCATCCATATCCAACATTCATTTATATATACACACACACACACATATATATATACACAACCATGTGCAAATGCAATAGATAATAGGCACGCATATGTAGGTGTGTGTACCTAGTTGGCCGATTATCCTAATAAATATATATCTAGTGCATGCAATGCATCCATTTGCAAACATTGGCATCCACTTGCAATCATTTTCATCCATCAAACATAACATGCCCTATTGACATGTTTACAACCAAGCTACCATCCATAGGTTTCACCTAAAGATTATCGAAAAGACCCTAACTAAGGAAAGATCAAAGATCAAAGATAGCATATTTGAAGTGTACCTTCAAATAGAAAAGGATAAGAAGTTCGAATTCTCTCCTCAGATTCCCATGTGCACTCCTTGGGGTCATCTCCCCACTAAACCTTCACTAGACGAACTTCCTTGTTGTGTAATCTCTTGATGTCATGTTCCAATATACGAGTGGGTGTACGACGCACAAGTGATTTGCGCTCTAACTCCACTTCCCTTAGCTGATCGGGTTCTACTACTACTGCGGAATCATGTAGACACTTCCTCAGATGCGAAACATGAAAACAACGTGAACTCCTGCCAACTTATCTGGAAGATCAACTTTGTATGCCACTTTTCCAATCCGTGCGGTAATAGGGAAGGGTCCTACAAATCTCGATGCCAACTTACTCAGTGAGCCAAATCTCATAACATTTATCAGAGGAGGAACCTTGAGAAAAACCATATCTCCAACCTTAAAATCCAAACAAGAACGTCTTATGTCGGCATATGACTTTTGTCTATCTTGTGCAGTCTTCAACCTCTTACGAATCAAATCCACCTTCTCGGAAGTTTCCCTCACCAAGTCTGGTCCAAGCAAGATCCTATCGGTGGTATCCCACCAACAAGCTGGTGATCTACATGGTCTACAATAGAGGGCCTCGAACGGTGCCATCCCATTGCTTGCTTGATAAACATTATTATATGCGAACTCCACCAAAGGCAGGTGATCTTCCAAAGAGCCTCCAAAGTCAATTATGCACAATTTGAGCAAATCTTCCAAAACCCTATTTACCCTCTCAGTCTGTCCATCTATCTAAGGGTGATATGTCATGCTCAGATTGAATTCCGTTCCCAAGGCTTGCTGAAGACTCCTCCAAAACTCGTTGGTGAAAAATGGATCTCTGTCACTCACAATGCTGGCCGGAACTCCATGAAGCCTAACTATCTCCCTTACATAAAGAGTCGCCAAACAAGCTGCTGTCCTATTACTCTTAATGGGTATAAAATGAGCGCTCTTTGTCGGTCTACCCACAATGACCCAAATGCTCGTGTTCCCTCTCCGTGACCTTGGTAATCCATCCACGAAGTCCATAGAGACGCTCTCCCATTTCCATAATGGAATATCCAATGGCTGCAACAGTCCTTCGAGCTTCTTCTGTTCCGCCTTTACCCTTTGGCAATTGATGAACTTCGATACATACTCCGCCACCCACTTCTTTATTCCGGGCCAATAGAATACCCTCTTCATATCCTGGTACATTTTATCACCACCGGGTTGCACTGTCATCCTAGAATTATGTGACTTGGCCAACACCACATCTACTAAATCCTCGGTACGGGGAACACAAAGTCTACCATCCCTTCTAAGCCATCCCCTAGTTTCCATGGTATAGCGCCTAATATGTGGTGATGACTCTCCTCTACCAAGCTTATCTAAAATGTCCTTTTAACTCTTCGTCCTTACTTTGCCTTGCTCCAATCTGCTCCATAAAAGTATGTTGGACGTCGAGGGCTGCTAACAATCCCGAAGCTAAATCCAATGGAGGTCTAAAATCAAAGGTAGTAATATACTCCAAATGCTTCCATTCCAAAAACAGAGGACTTAAAACCACTTTGCGTCTACTCAACGCATCTGCCACTACATTACCCTTGCCAGGGGTATAGGAAATCTCAAAGTCATAAGAGGCTGAAAACTCCACCCATCTTTGTTGTCTCAAATTCAAGTCTTTCTGAGAGAATAGATACTTCAATGACTTATGATCCATGAAAATCTCAAATCTTTCTCCTAAGAGATATTGCCTCCAAGACTTAAGAGCAAAAACTATAGCTACCAACTCAAGATCATGCGTCGGGTAGTTCTTCTTATGTGTTTTCAACTGTCTACTCGCATATCCCACTACCCTACCCTCTTGCATCAGTACTGCCCCTAGCCCCATACCACAAGCATTCGTATAAACTAAGAAAGGCTTGGTTCCACCTGGTAATACCAAGATGGGCGCGGTAGTCAGAGCTTCCTTCAATCGACCAAAGGCATCCTCACACTTGGCATCCCAAAAAAAATCTGAGTTCTTCTTAGTAAGGCAGGTAAGTGGAGTTGATATCCTAGTGAAGTCCTTAATGAACTTTCTATAGTAGCCCATAAGACCAAGGAAACTCCTTATGTTCGTGGCATTCTTAAGGGTCTGCCAATCCTGTACTACTGCCACTTTCACCGGATCTACTGCAAGTCCATCTTCCGAAACAATGTGTCCCAAAAAGCGAACCTCATCCCTCCAAAAGTGGCACTTAGAGAACTTAACCTTCAACTTATGTGCTCTCAGGGTCCTAAGCACTTATTCCAAGTGAATAGTATGCTCCTCCTTGCTTCGTGAATGAACCAAAATGTCGTCGACGAACACCACCACAAACTTGTTCAACGATTTGTGAAAACCTCAACTCATCAGGTCCACAAAATATGCCAGAGCATTGGTTAGCCGAAATGGCATGACTAATCGCACAAATAACCCATCCGAAGTCCTAAACGCAGTCTTCTCGATGCTATCCTCAGCCAGACGCAACTAATGAAATCCCGTGGCCAAATCGAACTGCGAAAATACCTAGGCTCCTACTAGCTGGTCGAGGAGATCGTCTATACAGGGAAGATGATAACGATTCTTCTTTGTCAGCTTATTAAGCTCCCTATAATCCATGCAAAGCCTGAGAGAGCCATCCGCCTTAGTGGCAAAGACGATGGGTGTGCCCCACTCTGAAATGCTCCTACAAATGAAGCCCTTCTCTTAAAGCTCTCCAATATGCTTGCTCAACTCACGACGTTCTTTAGGAGCCATATGCCTTACCGGTGAAGAAATCAGTTTGGCATTATCGATAAGTTAAATCTTGAACTCTATCTCTCTTCGAGGTGGAAGGCCAGCAACCTCCTCGAACACATCTGGAAAGTCTCTAACAATGGGTACCGAACTCAAACTATTGGATGATAAGTCAAGAGAATAAAGGTAGCTCAACATACTGATCTTATAGGATCACAAGATACCTCCAAGGTACGTCCACTACAAGTGCCTAACCTCACTATCCTCTTATCGCAATCGAGAACAGCACCATACATGTATAGCCAATCCATACCACCAAAAATCATCCCAAACCCAGAAAAGCCCAATACAAAGGCACTACAGTCAAACTCAACCCCTAAAATAAACAATTTCAATTCCTGACATAACATGGACAAATAGGCCGATCCTCCTATGGGATTTGATACTACTATTTGGTTAGTCACTAAGTAAGAATCAAGACCAAGACCCTCTACCAGAGTACTAGATATAAAAGAGTGCGAAGCTCCAAAATCAAATACGGTACGAACAGGAAAATCAGAGATAGATAACACACCTTCAATGATCACCTTCTTTCCCTTGACCACAACCAGACGAGTACTAGAGGAAGGAGCTACCTTTAAAGCATAAGCCTGAGCAGGCTGTGATGGTGTCTATGAACTACCTTGGGCTTCGATGGACAGTCCTTTTTCATATGCCCCACTTGATCGCAAAGATAACACCTCAGTCTCGGTCGCTCTCCTACCCCTGTGCAATACTTAGCAAGATGACCTGGTTTCCCATAAGTATTACACTTCCAGTCCTTCCTTGGGACTTTCCTTTTTCCACCTGACCCTCCTCCTCCTCTCCTCTTTCCTTTCCACTACTTCTTTCCATCACTCTTCTACGCCACATCTCCTTTCTTCTCAGTATCAGCAAGTAAAGCCATATCTACCAATCCCTCAAAAGTGGCACCCATCGGAATGTGGTTCGCCGCCAAACTCTATAGTGGCTGACTCAAACACTTAGCGAACATCAACGCCTTCTTATGAGGAGTATTGATATGGCCGAGTTCAAATTGGCAAGCTCATTGAATTGATTAAGATATTCCTTAATTATCATAATCCCTTGCTTGAGCTGTATAAATTTCTCTAGTGGCACTCCCTCTTCCGCCTACGATAAGAATTTCCTCTCGAACCTAGTATGAAAATCTTCCCAAGTCAAATTATCAGCCTCAGCCTCCATAATCTCCCACCAACAAAGTGCCTCTCTCTACAACTGCCATGAAGCCAACTGCCTCTGAGCCAAGTCCTCCAATCCCTTAAGTCCAAATATTCGCTCACAACTACGGATCCAAGCTCCTGCCTCGGTATATGACTCGGTGCCAAGAAACAGCTTGCCTCCTAAATTGGTGTAGTCCTTGCATAACTTGGGAAAATGGGGAATGCCTGGTGGACGGGCTGGAGCGCCTTCCTTTGGAGCAGCATCCCTGGCTGGTGGCTTTGCACGTGTAGTAGCCTGCAAATAACGTCTAAACAAAGCAGGCATATTAAGGCCTGGAACTTCGGGGATATCTTGCGGTTCAGATATTTCTACCCATGGATATTAAAAAGATGGGATTAGGTACTCCACAAATAGTTCAATAGATAGGGAGGAACATATATGAGGGACCCATTTCTAAAATTTCTTTTTTTCTTCAAAATATATACATATACTTTTAAAGGTATTATTTGGAATATCCTTTAAAAATTATTCGAAAACCTTTATATTTTTAAAATATTTTTAGGATTACGGAAACCTTAGCTCTGATACCAACTGTGACACCCCGCACCTCCAAGCACCCCGAAAATCGGACATGACTAGAAGCACGGGTGGTCGGGTGAAATAAAAATACATAACATAGCATAGAAACTAAGGCAACAACATAAAATGATTAGAATATTACAACGGAAGAAAACTTTCAATAATTATAAATTAAGAGCAAAACGGCATCATTAAAAACAACATTATCCCAAATTTATATCTAAAACCATAAGTACCAAGTAGTCTCCACCAAAACATAAAACATAACAAAGTTCACAATATAGGTCCCCATATATAGAGTAATGTAAGGAAAAGTGATACGAAGTACATAAAACAAAAGAAAAAAAATCTGAAGATAACAATTGCTCCAATGACCCTCCAAGCTACAAAGAACTACAACCTAGACCTGCCCTTCTGTGATTTGGAGAAAATTGGAAAAATAGGAATGGGTCAGACATAACGTCTGGTGAATGAGAAATAAAATGAAGCAGAAATAATAAAATAGTTTAATTCCAGGTCTTCCCCGGATATCGCAGAGGGTGAATAATACAATGAAGTGAATCCTTCTTAGATACAGTTCCTAAGAAGCCAAAGTCCGTGGTCACTCTGGGGAAGTCAACCATGCAGTAATACTAAACATCGATCGGCCTGACGGACCTGCTATCCTTATCTATCCATGTGCTACTGCGTGAAAGTCGTGATCTTCACCCGTGCACTATGACTAAATGCCTCTTACGTCTAACCGGCACCGACTCAAACAACCTCGTAGGACCCCGAAGTTGCGCTTAGGCTCTGCCAAACTGGACTCATATCCTCATGTCTCCTCAGTCAGCAATGTGGACTTGCCCCTATCCAAAGTGTCGGTCCTCCGAAAGAGCGCTCGCAGCTGGGTCGACTGCGCAAAATCCTCCAACGATCTGCCAAAAGAAGCCTACGTCGGAGCAAACTTGTCATGTTCTGTCCGCATCGATCTGCCTGAAGAAGCCTACGATTACTGATGTTATCTATCCTACGTACTAGCAAACTATGAAAGGTAACAAACATCCTTACGAATCTACTTGCCCGCTTCTAGTACGTACAACCAAAACTATATTTTGGTTTTAACTGCATGAAAAACCTATCCAGACCTTTACAAGGTCTGCCTACCAAATCGCTTCTAGATTAATCAATTTTACCATTACAGTTTACACACAATTTTTTTCCATTAATCTGCTTTAGGCTATTTTTACATCTGATTTGGTTATTTCACAATTTCCCTTTTTCTTACATAAATGGTATTTCAATTTCATGTCCGTTCAGTCCGTATGGTTTGTCTGTAATTTTTATGCCATTTTGTTACATATTTATACTAGCCTTTAGGGCCCATTTAATTTACATTTTCTTTTTTCCCACCCTAATTTACATTCTTCTTTTCGAGATTTAATCTATGCAAAAAAATTATCCAATAGCCATAAATCATTTAGTTACACAAAATTCCACTTTTACGTTTTTAGGCCATATATGAAACAAGCAATTATGCCATTTAGACTTCCTAATTTTGTTCCAAAACAATATTCAAAATTACGTAATTATATCAATCAAAACCATAATTTTATTCAAGTAACATATTCTGAATTTATTCAACTAATATGTTCTACCATTAGAAATTGAATAACAATCTAATTAAATTTAATTAAACCAATCTTATTTATGCCATGAAACGTGAATAACAATTTGTTTGTTCCAATTTTAAATCAAACATGAATTAGAATTGAGAAGTGGAAGAAGAAGAAGATACAATAATTTACATAAATTTCAATCTTATTTATGCCATAAATCGTGAATAACAATTTATATGTCCCATATTTTAAACAAAACATGAATTAGATTTGAGAAGTGGAAGAAGAAGAAGAAGTTGCAATAATTTACATATATTCTCTGTTTGTACCAAAATTGGGCACAACACTCTTCGGAAGTCTTTGAAGAGATAAAGTGAAGAAATTAAATGAAAAAAGGGGAATTATCTAACAAAGACTCCAAATTTCAGAAATGAGAATAATTAAAGTGCAAGGAGACACAAGAATTTAGAGTGGTTCGGCGTATAGCCTACGTCCACTATGAAGTAGTTTGCTTTATTGATCTTTCTTTTTGTGTTTACAAGTGAATTCAATGTTTTACAGCAGTCAATTGTGATTTACAACAGTGAATCTCGTTTATGGCAGTAGCAATTGAGTTCAGATCTGGATCTGGCGGAGTCCGGGCGTTGGAGATCTCAAAGAGGAAGAAGAACCCCTTTTTTGTTGGCTTTGGGGGTCTATTTATTGGTGTAGGAGGCTGGTATTTCACCCAGATCTCGGGAGACCCTCTCTGGCACGTGACCAGGCCCGCACGCCCAAGCCCGTGAAGTTTCGGTCCGATCCGTGATCGACACGAGCAGATTTCGACTCGCTCGAGATCTCATCCAATGGAGTCGAAATTTGGCGTGGACATTCTTTAGCATGCACATAGTCTTCTATGAAAATTTCATATCATTTGGACTTGTAGATTGGGAGATATGATCGATACGAAATGGAGTTTTTGGTAGGCTGTTTCCTTCGACTCGCTCCGATTCGAATCGCTTCCCTTTGACTCGATGACGTGGCGCTTCCTGGATTGCTCTGCCTTTGACGTTGCTTTGAGCGAGTCGAAGCGCACACTGATTTGAGCGAGTCGAAGTGTATAATGGTTGATCGAGTCGAAGTGCATGGTTCGATCGCTCCGAGTAGTGACTTTACCAACCGGAGCTGAATTCGATGGAGTCGAATGGCTGTTTGAGAGGAGCGAGTCGAAGTTGATGGAGTCGAATGGCTGTTTGAGGGGAGCGAGTAGAAGTTGATGGAGTTGACTAGTGGTTTGAAGTGAGCGAGTCGAAGAAAGTAGCTGAGCGAAGTGAGTCGAAATAGGTACTTCAGATGGCAGTGGAGCGAGTCGAACAGGAATGAGTCGAAGTTGATATCTGAGGGAACCGGAGCAAGTCGAAGGAGCGAGTCATATGGTATCTGATTTTCGTCCAATTTTGCATCCCTCACAACTTGAGCATACGAACTCGGATTGACTTAAGATTTTGAACGTTGGCTCCCATGGCTTAGCTTGTCATGTCCTACCAATTTTGGCTCGATCCGGACTCGGACAAAATTCACCGATATCCGTAGTGAGCCCGTGTATAACTGATCTCTAGGATGGGCCATCATTGGTTATTAGTCAATTCCTTGGTGTTACGGCCTTTCCAAAAGGCGGGATAACATTTGCCCCCCAAAGTACGTCTTGTGGGAACATGACGTGCTTTGAAATATTGCCATCTCTACTCTGAATAGTTATTGTCTCGTCGATGAAAGCTGTAATCTTTGACCGTTCTTCTTGAGAATGTAAACTGTTGACCGCTGTACCATGTATTGTTGCAACTGACTGCTGTATGCTAGTGGTTACCCATTTGCCGTTGTAATCGTTATTAGATGAATTTCTGATTTCTGAAGATCTGGAATATTGAATATTAGTCTGACATTCATGCATATATGTTAATCTGACTCCCGCTGATGTTTGTACGTTCTCGTGTCGTTGCCAGTTTATTGTCTTTTGAATTCTGTATCGATCCTCTCCTGAACCGACGTGAAAGTCGTTGCAACAACGCTTGATGGTTGTTTTTGAATGTTCCTTCGTAACGATCCTCTCCTGAATCGATGTGAAGGATTGAAACATCAAAGATAATATTCATTGGATTTATGGATGTGAAGCAGACATGTCGAGTTGATGGAGTTGGCCTCTGGAAGCCATGGTTCGATGGATACGAAGTGCTCGTTCGACTCGATGATGGATGTGAACTGAGCGAGTCGAAACGGGGCGAGTCGAAATGAATTTCCCTGATGGCCGTGAACTAAGCGAGTCGAAATGGAGCGAGTCGAAATGCGCCTCCTTGATGGATTCGAACTGCTCATTTAGCTGCACCGGAGAGGGAGTCGAAGGAAGCGATACGAAGGAGAGCTTCGTTCTTGACGCATTGGAGAGGGAGTCGAAACGTACGTTCGAATCCATCGGGATACGAAGCGTTTATTCCCTTTGTTTCCAAATCCATATAAATACTTCGTACTTAGCCATTTTTTTCACTTTTTACCTTTCATCTTTATCTGCCTTGCCTTCGTATCGTTCTAGAGCACTTTAAGAGAAAAAGAACCTTTGCCTTCGAATCGATTCCCATCTTCAATCACTTGAACTTAACTTTCAGATCTAGGTAATCTATAAACGAATCCATGCGTAAACGACGAAGCTCGGGTTTTCTTATCAAATCAATCAAAGCTGTGGTTGATTGAACGCTCTCTGGCCTACGCTTCATGTCGACGGAGGAGGGGTTTCAAGATGAGGAGGCGAAGGTCTTTGTATCGATCGATGATGGAGCTTCGCTTTCAATCGAGCGCTCTGAATTCATGGATCGACACGAAGGGGTTGCGCCTGATGGACTTGAAGTGATGGCCTCGAATTGAGTCGAAAAGTATATCTTTTGATCGAGTCGAAATAGAGGCCTTGGAATGGTTCAAAGCGGAGCGCCTGGAGATCGAGTCGAACTGCGTAGTTCGTGATCGAGTCGAAGCGGATGCTTTGGATCGAGTCGAAGCGTGTGGTTTGTGATCGAGTCGAAGTAGGGACTTCGAAGCGAGTCGAAGTACGTAGCTTTGGACCGAGTCGAAGGACATGGTCTTGGATCGAGTCGAAGCACGTGGTCTTGGATCGAGTCGAAGTAGGAACTTCTAAGCAAGTCGAAGCACGTGGCTTCGGACCGATTCGAAGGACATAGTCTTGGATCGAGTCGTACAGCACACTCCCGAACGATCGATTCGAACTCGAGCCTTACTGAACGACTCGAAATTGAACTTGAATAATTTCCTTGAACTCGAACTTTTGACACTTGACCATTGGTACCGAAAATTCTAGTGCCTTTGACCACTTAACTCCGACGAGCTTCAGATTTTGCTTAACTGGACTTAAATGTTTCACCGCCCACCTGATCGCCTATTGAAGTTCGTCGATGAAACTGGAACTTAAAATAATGACTCATTTTAACTTGGTCTGATAGCTAATAACTGGATGGCGTGGTTGTGACGGTCAGCAATGACGGTCCTTCTGATTGAATTCCGAAGTCTCGTCGTTTACACGTTTTCCTTATTCCGGTTAATCTTCCCAAATAATATACAGTACCGCACTGCGCAACACGCTCACACACTTTACACTGGGGGATGCACGAGTGTTATTTTTTAGTTTAACAATGATTTTTTATAAGCTAGCTAGTCATGGACCCTTCGAGTTCTCAGTAGCCGGAAATTCCAAGTTCTATTCCTCCAACCATAGAGATACCGGTTATTGAAGCCGAAGTTATAGAGCCAGCTCCGAATGAGCGTTTGGGTGCTTGATTTATTTGTAGTCCGCCAGATTCAGTGTCGTTGGGTATCTCCGAAGATATGCTTGGATGGATTTGCTTAAGGCATGGTTTGTCGCTTGACGACGTGCTACTTCCTGGGCCAACTGACAGGCCACACAATCCCCCGGAGGGGTTTACTGCTTTTAACTGTCATGCTTGCACCACAGGGACACTCCCTCCCTTCAATGATTATATAAGGGAGATGCTGTCGTTTCTCGGCATAGCTCCATCTCAGTTGCATCCCAACGGATATGCCTTGTTAAATAGCATCTTTGTTCTCTTCATGGAGATCTTTTTCGACCGCCGAAGCCGATCGAGATACGGTATTTATTCAATGTCAAGAGCCGCAGAGACAGCCCCTCTTTCACCTTCTTGGAAGCGGTCAGGGGCTGCCACATTGTACAAGGCTCCTGGGGAAGGCTAAGTTATTATAAAACCGAATGGTTCTACGTTCGGTGCCTCCCTGGATTTGCTGGGCGGTGGATGGATAGACGTAAGTGTTGCCACTTCTCTCTTGAATCATTGAGATATTAGTAACTGACTTCAAAAACTAACATAATTTTCCTTTCTTACAGCTGTAATTTCTCGCCCCGATGGCGCATATTTCAGAGAGCTTGTTCGGATTTTTCAAGTGTTTCCGGGCGAAGAGAGGCACATAGACTTAGTCCTGACTGACAGGAATTTGAGGGCTGTCGGGCTGATAGAACGGAGGCAGAGCATACACCTGGAAGTTGTGCATAGAGTGGCCCCGAAGAAACGCGTGAAATGCAAAGCGCCTGTTGTTATCCCGCCTTTTGGCAAGGCCGTGACACCAAGGATTTGACTGGAGACCGGTGGCAGATCGTCTCGGAAATCAGTTACATACAAGGATCGCGATGGATATCGATGAAATTTGTCCGAGTCCAGATCGGGCTGCAATCGATAAGGCACGTCAAGCAGAGCAATAGAAACCAATGTTCCAAGTTTCGGGGCAATCCGAGTTCGTATGCTCAAGATATCGTCGATGAAAGAGGAGTATACCAGCCTTAGTTCGAATCCATAGGCGAAGCCTATGTTCGAATCCATCAGACAGGCGTTACCTCGAATCGATGAGAAAAAGGGCGAATCAATCAAGAGAGAATTGCTTCGACTCCATCACACGAACCCGATGGTTCGAATCCATTGAGCATCCCTTCCTTCGAATCCACAAAGGCTACTCGCTTCGATTCCATCGTCTTTGAATCCACCGAACGAGAGTCCTTCGACTCTCGTTACAGTTGAAGGAACTTCGACTCCGCACCACGATTGTCTTCGAATCCCAAAAGACAGAGAGTACTTCGTATCGATCAGTCATGACCATCCACAATCGATACGAGGGAACGCAATTCAATCGATTCGAGGAAAGCACGTCTTCGAATCGATAGTCTCGAATCCACATGGTCTACGCAGCTAGAAACCCGGGTACGACTTGGTAGAACTCGGAGATAAAAGACGGATGACCCGAAGCATGCGCGCCACACCGTTGCCTTCGTGCGCAGGGAGATCGATTCGAACGAATCGATTCGAACTAAGGTCGATTCGAACTAGGCTGGTCAACCAGAAACGTGATTTTGAATCGATCATAACTCGAGTTCTACAAGTCCAAATGCCATGAAATTTTCACAGAAGCTTAAACACATGATGAAGAATGTTCACACCAAATTTCAGCTCGATTGGATGATTTCTTGATCGATTCGAACCAAGGGTCGAATCGATCCCAAAGTGGGCCCGGATCTCCAGAGTTCGGCCGTGTGGGCCCCCTGACGTACCAGAACTGGTCTCCCCTCATTTTAGGCGAAATATCAGCCTCCTACACCTATAAATAGAGCCCCTGGTCATTCAGAAAAGGGGTCGGAGAATTCTAAGTACTGAAGAGCGCCCAGATTCTGCCAGATTTACTCCAGAACACCGCCGCTGATTTAGATTGAGACTTAGCATATATATTCAGTTGTATTACAGTATAAAGAATTGTAATCTTCAAGTATCGAGCAATAAAATCATCAAACTTTATAGTGGACGTAGGCGAAAACGCCGAACCACTCTAAATCGCTTGTCTTTGCAATTTACTTTCTGTTATTTGGAGTTTTTGTTAGATAACCTACAGTTTTAATTTTTATTCTTCACTTTTATCTCTTCAAAAACTTCCGAAGAGTGTTGTGCCCATTTTTGGTACAAACACTTTGGTGCTTTCACTGAGAAAAAACCAGCTTTTTTCTCCTGCTCCGTGGATCTACCATCGATACCGGATTGCACAAATCCAAGAGGAAGGTCCGGATCTCTAATTCACAATCCTTCCATTCTACTCAGATTTACATAAAATCTAGGAAAAGGATTCATCATTCAAAATGGTTAGCACGAGAACCACTTCTGCAGCTCCAGGACAAGAAGGTAGGGATGGACAGAATCCTGCTCAACAGCAGCCATCCAACCAAGACAACACTGCTCACTCGGATCCGTCTGGGGCAGTCACTAGACAAGAATTTCAGGTGTTACTTCAAGAGTTGACTCAGAGTCGGCAACAGTTAGCCGAACAGTTGCGAGCCAATATTGAATTGACAAATCAACTGAACCGCCAGGGCCGCAGGAGGTCCAGAAGGGATGATGTTTCCCGCTCATCCACTGAAAGTTCTGCCTCATCTGACTATCATCATAGATCTACCCGTCCCCGATTAGACGGAGATCATGCTCAGACTGCTGGATATCAACCCGCCCTGACTGTCGGGCAATTGAGGGTAGGACCATCAACCAGCTTCCAGGCTGGGCCATCAGCACGAGGTGGCCGCACTCCACAATATACTACGGACAATCATGTTACAGCTGCCACAGTAGAAACAAGGGTTGATACCCGACATCTTCCAGATTCGAGTAATCAACAGCAAGGACGTACTTCTGAACCATACGTCCCGGAGGACGCTGAGCCAAGGAGGCGAAACTTGGACCGTCGACAGCGCCCGGTCCAAACTCGCACTGTGGAACCCGACCACACCTTAGCTCAGCATGCTCAAAATGTAGCAATGCCAGACATCTTGACTATGATACGTCAGATGATCCGTGAAAGCCAAGGTCTTACCAATGACGATTAGGGGATCTCTCGAAGCCATACTCCTTTCACGGACGAGATATTATACGCTGAACCTCCTCGGCGATTCAGGATGCCAACTCTCCCTATGTACGAAGGAAGTTCTGATCCCAATCAGCACATACTGAAATACGAATGGTCAATGAGCGCCGCAAGGGCCGACGATGCAGTAAAATGCCGAAGCTTCCCCATTTCACTGGGAGGAATTGCAACAATGTGGTTTACAAGACTACCTCCAAGATCTATCTCTTCATTTGACCAATTAGCTAAGAAATTTGTTGAACAATTCCGTATGCATGTCGCTAGACCCAAAGATGTTAACACCCTGTCCAATGTTACCCAGGCTCGTGGGGAAACATTAAGGCGTTACTTGGAGAGATTCCATGCGGCATGCGTGGAAATTAGTAATCCCAACGACAACTCAATTTTAATGGCATTGACAAAGGGAATTGATCCCGATTCTGAATTTGGAAACTGGTTAGCCGGAAAACCACCCTCATCGTTGGACCGTTTCTACTCCAAAGCCGCTCAATTCTTACGGCAAGAGGACGCGAAACAGTCTAGGAAGCAGGACGATGCGAAACCCGGAAGTGAGGGAATACAAAGCAATGTAGCAGTTAAACAATCCGGTGACAATTCCGGAAAAGTCCAGTTAAACATACAGAACAAACAAACTCAGCCAAGAGGTGGCAATGGTCAAAATAAGAAGAGAGATCCGAATCCAGGCCCACGGCGTAGGGCTCCGATGTTCGAAAGTTATACACCATTAAACACTTCGCTGGAAAATGTGTACCTGCAAACTTGCAACACTGAACAGTATAAGAAACCCGCTCCTAAGCGGTCATCGGAAAGGCAGATTCAGACAGGAAAGTTTTGTAGGTTTCATGAGAGTTATGGCCATAATACTAATGACTGTCGCCATTTGCAAGATCTCATAGAAAAGTTGATCAGGGAGAGGAAGTTAGATCAATTCGTGCGGGCGTCGCAGTCTGGTGGCGCGGGCCCATCGAATCCAAACCGTGCGCAAGACCAAGAAAGACAAGAGGAACCCGCTCGTACAGGCGGGAGGCTAGTTATCAATACCATAAGTGGTGGTCCTCATCCAGCGGACAGGAGCTGGAGGGAAATGGAGTCGTATGCTAGCTCTATCAGGCATGCGAGCTTCGAATGCTGCAGTAATTGTGAGGATGGAACCCCAGCTAAGCAACAAAAAACGATGTCTAACGATATCATATTTAGAAGCAGAGATGTTGACAAAATCGAAGCTCCAACAATTGACCCACTGGTCTTATCTGCCTAGGTTGGTCCTGCTTGGATGAAGAGGATCCTGGTTGACAGTGGGAGTTCTGTAAACATTCTATTCAAGCGAGCCTACGATTTAATGAAGATGGAAGCAAAAGACCTGAAACCCTGCCAATCCCGGGTTCATGGCTTCAATGGCAGTGCAACAATACCTACTGGAATAGTGGAACTACCAGTGGAACTGGGGATCGGAGAGCGCAGGAGAGTCCGACTGCTGCAATTCGTTGTTCTTGACATCGCTTCACCGTACAATGCATTCCTGGGACGACCAGCCCTTGCTGAATTTAGGGCAGCCATTGCCCCGTGGTGTTTGACTTTAAAATTCCCGACTGACCATGGTATAGGAATCGTTCAAGGAGATCAGGCAGCAGGAAGAGCATGTTATGTTGCTGAGTTGCGTGAAGCACAGAAGAAGGAGAAAGGAAAGGGCGTAGAGGAATCTCTCTGCGTCCGTTTTACTGATAATTGACAACTAACGCCTGGGCCCCGGCCCGGGCGCCACTACCAATTCCTTAGAGATCTTGACCCTAGAGATAGCGAAGATAAAGATGAAGTAGAAGAGAATCAAGCGTCTCCAGCCGAACTGACTGTGGACGTCCCGGTCAGTGAGGATGACGACTCGAAAGTACTAAAAGTTGGATCTCAACTGGGAAAACAGATACAACAGGAATTGGTTGAATTTCTTCAAGCGAATCTTGATGTCTTTGCCTGGACGCACTCTGACATGTGCGGAATCTCACCGAACATTGCAAGTCACTCTTTGAATATTGATCCGCGACATGTTCCGGTCAAACAAAAGAGGCATGGTATGGATCCAGAGAGATCTGCCGCCCTTAAGGAAGAAATTGACAAGTTGCAATCAAATGGTTTCATCCGAGATGCTCTATACCCAGAGTGGGTGTCAAATCCGGTAATGGTTCGGAAACCGAACGGGAAATGGAGAACTTGTGTCGACTACTCTGATTTAAACAAAGCTTGTCCTAAAGATAGTTTTCCACTTCCTCGAATTGACCAACTCGTAGACTCAACTGCAGGCCATGAATTGTTATCCTATATGGACGCTTATTCCGGTTATAATCAAATACCCATGCATCTACCCGATCAAGAACATACCAGTTTCGTGACCGATCTGGGACTCTATTGCTACAGAGTCATGCCTTTTGGTTTAAAGAACGCCGGAGCAACTTACCAACGCTTGGTTAATCGAATGTTCGTTGAGCAGATCGGGAAGACCATGGAAGTCTATGTGGATGACATGTTAGTTAAGTCCCGATTTTCCACAGATCACGTCAGGGATTTAGATTCAATGTTCCGCATCCTACGTGAATATGGAATGAAGCTTAACCCGTTAAAGTGCCACTTTGGCGTCGCATCCGGAAAGTTTCTGGGGTTCATCGTCAACGCTCGTGGGATAGAGGCAAACCCCGAAAAGATTTGGGCAATAAGGAATTTGCAAACTCCAAGGACCATAAAGCAAGTCCAAAGTCTCAACGGGAAGGTAGCAGCGCTAAGCAGGTTCATCTCGAAATCCACTGATAAATGCATCCCTTTCTTTGATCTAATCCGGAAAGGAAAACGAAACTTTGAATGGACCACGGAATGTGAAGGCGCATTCCGATCACTGGTTCAGCATCTCTCTACGCCACCGATTTTGTCAAAACCAATTGATCACGAACAATTATACCTTTATCTGGCGGTATCAGAGCATGCGATCAGTGCTGCTCTGGTCCGGGAAGAGGATCGAGTGCAGAAACCGGTCTATTATGTTAGTAAACGATTGACCGGAGCTGAAAAAAATTACCCCAAGTTGGAGAAACTGGCTTACTGCCTGGTCATTGCCTCGAGAAAGCTTCGTCCTTATTTCCAAGCTCATCCGCTTACTGTGTATACCGATCAGCCGTTACGACAGGTCCTTGCGCGGCCTGAGACGTCTGGAAGGTTACTCAAGTGGAATATCGAACTGAGTCAATTTGACATTACTTATGCTCCACGGAGAGCCATTCAAGGGCAAGTCCTAGCTGACTTCATAGCCGAATTTACTGTTCCAGACGACTTACCCGAAACCAGCGAGTCTCCCGAATATGTCTGGAAACTTTATACATATGGTGCATCAAACGATCGGTGTTCGGGCGCTGGAGTTGTACTAGAAACCCCCGAAGGTCGATCCATATGCTATGCTTTGAAGTTTGATTTTCACGCAACCAACAATGAAGCCGAGTATGAAGCCCTGTTGACTGGGTTAAAGCTTGCCAGAGATCTGAGAATTATCGCTATAGAAGTTTATTGTGATTCACAGTTGGTTGTGTGTCAGGTACGGGGAGAATATCAAGCAAGAGATCGAAGGTTAGCTGCTTATCTAGCCCGAGTTCAGGAAGCGCTGGATCAGTTTGATTATTATGCTATTTACTACATACCACGAGATCGCAATCAAAAGGCCGATTCATTGGCAAAGTTGGCCAGCACAGGTGAAGCACAGCAAATGGGACTCGTCCCGGTCGAAACTTTGCCTTTCCCAAGCATCGATCAAATCAAAACGAATGATGTGTTGGAAACCTTTCCCAGCAGAGAATCATGGATGACTCCGTATCGAAATTATATTGAGAATGGGATATTGCCTGAACACCGAAATGAGAAAAGGCAAATTCTACGAAAAGCTTCGCGGTTCATCATTCAGGACGGGATCATGTATAGAAAAGGTTATTCTGTTCCACTCCTCCGGTGTATCGCTCACGACGAAGTCAAACGAGTGTTATATGATGTACACGAGGGAGAATGCGGCGATCACACCGGTGGACAAGCGCTTGCTAAGAAGATACTCCGATATGGATATTACTGGCCGACAGTGAATCGAGATGCAGCCAATTACGCCAGAAAATGCGACAAGTGCCAAAAACACGCTCGAATTCCAAGAGCCCCGCCTACCGAGTTAACTCAAATGGTCAGTCCCTGGCCGTTCGCTATGTGGGGTATCGATATCATTGGCGCTTTGCCTCTGGCAAAAGGTGGTGCGAAGTATGCCATCGTCGCAGTTGACTACTTCACGAAGTGGGCCGAGGCCGAAGCTCTCGCAACGATTACGTCAAAGAAAGTGATAAACTTTGTGGTCCGCAATATCATTTGCCGATTTGGACTCCCGCATACCATCATCACCGATAATGGGACCCAATTCGAAAGTTCGGAGTTCAAGAATTTCTGCCAATGATTTCATATTCATAAAAAGTTCTCTGCAGTCGCACATCCACAAGCAAACGGTCAGGTCGAAGCTGTTAACAAAGTTATCAAATCCATCTTAAAGAAACGACTGGAAAAGGCTGGGGGCAAATGGGTCGATGAACTTCCTATGGCATTATGGGCTTATCGAACAACTCACAAGACCGCAACTGGACACACCCCATTTTCCTTATCCTATGGCTCGGAGGCCGTCATTCCAGTTGAGACAGAAGTATTTTCTCACCGTGTAACTTATTACGATCCGAAAACAAACGCTATATTACTCGCTGAATCTTTGGATCTGTTGGACGAGAAACGAGAAGAAGCTGATTTAAGAGCGGCCGCTTACCGAAGTCGGGTCGCCCGATTATATAACACCAAAGTTCGCCCCCGAACCTTTGATCTCGGTGATCTAGTCCTCAAGAGAATATACCCGGTTCCATCACACATGAAACCAAATTGGGAAGGACCGTACGTGATTACACAAAGACTTGGGGATGGCACATTCAAACTATCAACCGTGGACGGTCTAGTTTTACCAAGAGCCTGGAACAGCGAGAGTCTCCGTCGCTACTACATATGACAGGCTTCATTTATTTCATTATGTTTTTTATTCAGCAATTTACTTTTGCATTTCGAAATTAGAATTTGTAATAAGGCAACTGATTTGCCATATTTTCTTATTTCAGCAATAAAATGCCATCTCTTCGAGCCAGAGCTGTGATTCATTAAATACAATGTACAACATCACGATGCACGAAGAGCTAAGTTCCATCACACAGTGGAATTTATTCAAGTAGGGAGTGGCTGTGAAGCAATCAACCACTCACTAAATGAAACCCGAGCTCGGGGGCAAGCCATCACATCAGGCCACGAAATGGGTTGACACACGACAACCCTTCATTTAACTCCGTACTCCCAGAGTGCGAGGCGGAGTATAAACATTTTACTAAACTCCGTGCTCCCAGAGCGCGAGGCGGAGTATAAACATTTTTCCTAAACCCCAGAGTACTCCGAGAGCGCGAGCTGGGTACAAGCTTTTTACTTAACTCCGTACTCCCAGAGTGCGAGGCGGAGTATAAACATTCATCTAACTCCGTACTCCCAGAGTGCGAGACGGAGTATAAACATTCTCTAACTCCGTACTCCCAGAGTGCGAGGCGGAGTATAAACACTCATTCAACTCCGAACTCCCAGAGTGCGAGGCGGAGTATAAACATTCATCTAACTCCGTACTCCCAGAGTGCGAGACGGAGTATAAACATTCCTTAACTCCGTACTCCCAGAGTGCGAGGCGGAGTATAAACATTCCCTAACTCCGTACTCCCAGAGTGCGAGACGGAGTATAAACATTCATCTAACTCCGTACTCCCAGAGTGCGAGGCGGAGTATAAACATACGTCAACTCCACACTTATCCCCAATACCGGGGGCAGAACCATAACACATAACAAGTTGAAGACAGAAAGGGAATAGATTTTCATTTCCACTATCAACAAAAAGAATCTGATTACAAAGTGTTTAGGAAAAATTCTGCTAGTGGGAGCCGAATCCACATCTATACACGGCAATAGAAAAATCAACAAGATGCTACCCTACGCAACAAAGATTTAGAGAAAGAGTTCAATCTTTCTTCTTCCTTATCTTCTTCTTCGGGGTAGCCCCACCAGATCCACTGCCTGATTTTTTCCTCAATCGCTTACTCTTTTCAGGCTTACCCTCTGGCAGCGATATAATGTCAACGTCTTCCTCAGAGCTGGAGGCGACGGAAGTTCTTCTAGAAGGACGAGCTGGAGGCATAGGAGTAGTAGCAGGAGGAAGGACAGGAGCGGTCTCGATCAATACAGTACCGCCCGGTGAAATCACCATTAACGGGGCAGGCCCGGGCGGACTAGCACCAACATTCCCTGCTGCCATCTCGGTAGCAATCTCAGCAATAACGTCGTCCTCACGAGATACTTGGGCCGCATCGGATGTGCCAATAGCTGGCATAGATAAACTAACGGCCGGAGCAGCCTCACTCACAGCATCGGACGGGTTGGCAGAGGGATCGATGGGTTCATTGAGAAGCTCCTCAATCATTTGAGCGCTGAAAGAAAACATATTTGCATCTCCCTCCTCGCCAATCAAAGTAGAAGTCGTGATGGCTTCGGAAAAAACAACCCCTTGTGTTTGATGAGGAACTGGTAAAGCAAGGGGCGCAGAAATAATAACTTCAGTCACTGAAATACGACAAAACGAAGATTGTTAGCCAAGTGTGTTGCTTAAGGTTCTTCACAACTAAACTACGAGAAGCGTTCAAATACCTTCCTTGGTCTGAACCGAAACGTGGGCAGAATCCTCGGCAGAAGATAATAATGGTTGGTCAGGATTATAGGCAGGAACAGATTGGGGATCTACCGCACCAGTGGTTTCGGGCAATGTTGGAATTACAGCTCCAACACCTGTCCCGTGATGCACGACCCCCGAGCCTTCGCCTGTCTCTAGAGATTGGACGCCGAGCTTTTCTTTCGCCATAGAGATTACCACCTCATGAAGGGTCTTCCTCTCATCCTCGGTAAGCAGACGCATCTCCAGTTCAAAGTCGTCGAGTGTTCCATCTGGATGCGCTGCTCTTTTCTCATTGACCAGCCGGGTCCAGGCATTGTACAAGATCATGGAGTCATCTCCCAGCCACGCTAAATTTCTGTGTTCCAACACATTAGCGTTATACGTGACTAAGAGATCGTCAAACTCAGCATCTAGCCTAGACCTCTCCTCCAAGATCTTTTCCTGAATCTCTGCTTCCGCAGACTTAGCCTTGACCGCCGCCGCAGCAAGTTCGGTCCTGAGAGATACTGCTTGGTCGCAAGCCTCTTGAGCGGTGGCGTTCGCATCATCCTTCTCCTTCACCATTTCAGCGAATTTGGCCTTAAGCTCATTCAGCTCTTTAACGGCTAAGTCTCGCTTAGCTGCAATGGTGGTGTTGCGATGGCCCATCTCTTCCACCGTGGCGCAATGTTCTTGCTGCATCCTCGCTAGTTTGGCCACGACACCCTCATGTTTCTGAAGTGTTTCAATCTCTGACTTTCGGGACGTTTCCACTTCGGATTGAAGAACTTGAATGATGCGTTTCTGCTTCGCAATGTCAACATCACGTTCAGCAATGACCTTCGCCCTGTCGAAAGCTACTCTAGAAGCCTTCACGGCTGCCTTATACCACTCCTTGTACTGAGCATAGAAGTCGTGGATGTAACTATGAGCAGTGGTCTCAGCTTCCGGAGGGATTCTTTTAAAGTTAGGAGGGAAGATGTAGCCATCCATGCATATTTCCGGATAGTCATTTTTCATTTGGGCAAGCTTAGCAGCTCCTTCGCTTGTCAACTCAGCCGGGGCTTGTTCAATTATAGCGGCTGCCGTCGGTTCCATTCTTGGCTGTTGAACATCAGGCCGAGAAGATTGAGAAGGCAACTGTTGCTGATGAGATGGCCCTGGGAGGTCTACTGGAGCCCTGGGAGGCGGATGAGAACAAGATCGGGGTCAGTACTGGTATCCCCGGTCTCTGTCAGAGTAATCATAGCCAGAACGGTTACGCGAGTAATCTCTTTCTCTATCATAACGTTCTTGACTCGAATAGCCTCGCCCATAATCCCTATCTGTCTCTCCCCTACGGGAATCATAAAATGGAGAAGATTGGCGCACATTCCGAAGCCTATCTAGAGTGGAGCCACGTCCTGACATCTCACCTGCGATAAGAAAGGATTACGGATTAAAATCCCATAAAGCAATGTTTACTATGCAGAAGTCATGAAGTGCCGTGGAAGTGTGTGTAAATGTGTAAACCCCCAAACCGACCGGAAGTGTTAACCGCACTTAAAGGAAAGGGCTCGTTCATGTTTAGGACATCTTGCAATTCCTCCAACCCAGGATTATGAGAAATCGATATATAATCTGGGATAGGAATGTCGTCAAGCCCTTTGAGAGAATCTCTCGAATGAGAAGGGGCGGCCTCAGAAATCGTAACTCTGGAAGCGGGAAGAAACACATCTACAGATTTTCCCCCCTTTGACTTAAGTTTTTTGGAAACGGCGGCCTTGCCTTTCTGTTTTTCTCCCGATTCCTCCAAGTTTCCCGAAAGGTCAGCCATCGGCTCTGAATCTGTGTGGGTTCTTTCTTCATCACCCGCCTCGACTATTTTGATTCCGAGTGACCTCTTCACTTTTTTCTTCTTGATTTTCTTCTTGGTCTTCTTCTTATCTTCCTTCTTGGAGACGGACTTTGAAAATCCCTCAACGACTATGCTTTGATTGATGTCGATCAAACCAAGGACTCTTAAGTTGTAATCATTCAGCACCGAGTCAATATGCCTCAGCTCGCTTGGGACTTCTTGAAGACTCCGGACGGTACCCTTGAAACGCCCTCCATCGGGCCTAGAGATAATAGTTGTAAAAGGAATGAAATGTCAATTTTAACACCAAAGAGCTATTCGTCAAGAAAACAGGTTAAGGCGCTTACGTCTAGACAACCATCGCCTAGCAAAACCCGGAGGGCACCGAACGTAGAACCACTCGTTCTTGAATTAGCTTAGTCGAGTCCAAGCTCCAACTACAACTTGGCAATTCCTGACTGCCTCCAAAAATGTAAAGGACGGGCTATCACCCCTACTCTTGAAGTTGAATATGTGTCTGATCTCGGAGGGCCTCGGCGGGCGAAAGAGACAGTCCATAAATATTACGAAGGCACTGTTCAGCAACGCGTGCCCATTGGGGTGAAGTTGTGAAGGAGCGATTCCTAAATATGACAGCATCCCTCTGATATATTGATTGAAAGGAGGAAGAGTTCCGGCCGCACAAGCATGACGGTAGAATGCTGTATATCCTTCAGGCGGGTTGTGCGGTCTATCAGTGGCGCTGGGCAATAATACGTCACCTAGAGATATGTTATGCTTTAAGCATATTCGTCCCAATAAGGATTCAGAGATGTTGGACTGAACCGAATCAACAGGGTCCTCAATAAATATCGCCTCCGGCAATTCATCTGGAGCCGGATCGATTACGTCGGCAGGGATGTCAGGAATCTCAAGCACCGGAGGAGTCGAGCTCTGTACCTCTTGTTGTTGGGAGCTCGAAGATTCCATAATTAGCTAACTCATCAGAAAGCAACGTTAAGTTCATAAACAACCCGTGCATTCCCCGGTGTAGTGTGTATGAACGTGTCATGCAGTGCAAGTGCTGTACATTACTTAAACAGATTCTACAGATTGAAGCAAGATGTCTGTACGACAAAAAACTTTGGAATTTGAGAACGAAGATGACCGTCATCGCTGACCGTCACTTCCACACCATCCAGACGCTACGGACCACTTCAAGTATAAATCAGTTGTATTGTTCGTTATGTCATAGTTCCATCGACGAGCCTCAAAGGAAATTCAAGTATAATCTTTTAGTCAAGTTCTGTTGTACAAGGCCGAAGCTCGTCGGAGTCGAGTATGCTAAAGTTCGGTAAGTTCGGAAAGTTCGTCAAAGTTCAAACTTGGAAATGGCCGTAGTCCAGATGTCGAAACAAATCAGAAGAGTAGAAGCCTCTAAAGCAAGGGAGTTTGAATTTATCAACTCGAATCGATGTGCTTCGACTCCGCATGCTTCGACTCGAATCGATATGCTTTGACTCGAATCGATATGCTTCGACTCGAATCGATATGCTTCGACTCCGCGTGCTTCGACTCGAATCGATATGCTTCAACTCGAATCGATATGCTTCGACCCCGCATAGTTCGATTCGATGAAGTCTTGGGGTGGAGAAGCACTTCGAAACCATGAGATATGCATAGCCACGAATCGATCAAAACTGAGATCCTTCGAATCGATCGGAGTATCGCTACTTCGAATCGATCGCCACGAACCTTCTTTCCTTTCTTCTCTTGAAACCATCGATTCGAAGTTATGCATTCAAAATCGATTCGAATGATTCATCCCTGGATCGATACGAAGCAACGAGAAGCAACATTCTGACCGCATAGTTTCGTTCCTCGGTTCCATCGAGTCGACCCACCTCGTTCAGATTTCATCACTTCTCGATTTTTTCAGGAGAAAAAACTGAATCGATGCTAAAAAATCCCAAGTTCTATCTTTCTTACTCATTTCGAATCAATCCCTTGGTTACCTGTTTTTATTACGAGCGAAAGCGTGAAGGGATTCGATCGATCTGGAGAAAGTACATTCGACTTGACCTTGGAGAAATCGATTCGAAGAAGAAGCTATAGCAACAGTAAAATGTAAAAAGAAAAAGTGAAGTTGACTACGCGTATTTATATGGGTTCCAAGGGCGACTCGAGGCTCTTCGTCTCCCGGTCATGATAACCGCTCACGGCAGGTCACAGCTCCACCGATTCGAACGTATGCTCGATTACCCATCGATTTCGAATCCATCCATACGGTATGACGCAAAGCATCATCGATCCGGAGTAGACGATTCAAACTCACCAATTCGAACTCCAACGTGCGTACGTCTCGAATCTGCTTCGAGTCCACACCACTGAATCCATCGTTGTCGAATTCATTAAAGCTTCGAATCCATCGATTCGAGGCAATTGACGGAAGATGAATCAAAGTCACAGTATCATATCAATTCGAAGTACTTGCTTCGAAACCAACAACTCAGGCAACCACATAGAATCCACACAATATCGATTCGAAGAGGCACAGCTTCGAATCCATCGCCAACCACTAATGAAAATGGACGAACCGTTTCAATGTGAAAAATTGCTTGTCTACTCTTCATACCGATTCAGGAGAGGATCGATGTGGGAGGATGACCATAGACAATCATAAAAACAATGATTTAACTCAAATCTCAAATCGGTTCAGGAGAGGACCGATGCAGATTTCGATAGCAAAACCGAACTGACAACAACTTGCGATCACGCAACGTTAACCAAGGTCAAGATAATACACGTATGTACGTGTTTTTGACTAATGTTTTGGTCTTTATCATCAACAGGAATCAAATGTTCATCTCGTCATGACTCAAAAGCCCAGACAGCCAGTCGCAATTATGCGACAGTCGATTATTGCAATACAGAATGCAACTTCCGATAAAGCATGTTGTAGCTATCCAATGAGAGACTGCAGCTTTTCAAAGCACGTCATGTTTACACAAGACGTACTTTGGGGGGCAAATGTTATCCCGCCTTTTGGCAAGGCCGTGACACCAAGGATTTGACTGGAGACCGGTGGCAGATCGTCTCGGAAATCAGTTACATACAAGGATCGCGATGGATATCGATGAAATTTGTCCGAGTCCAGATCGGGCTGCAATCGATAAGGCACGTCAAGCAGAGCAATAGAAACCAATGTTCCAAGTTTCGGCGCAATCCGAGTTCATATGCTCAAGATATCGTCGACGAAAGATGGAGTATACCAGCCTTAGTTCGAATCCATAGGCGAAGCCTATGTTCG
This sequence comes from Allium fistulosum, assembly GCA_030737815.1. NCBI lineage: Eukaryota > Viridiplantae > Streptophyta > Magnoliopsida > Asparagales > Amaryllidaceae > Allium > Allium fistulosum. Next base: position 1,230,768,811 of record CM060903.1, read on the forward strand.
AATCCATCAGACAGGCGTTACCTCGAATCGATGAGAAAAAGGGCGAATCAATCAAGAGAGAATTGCTTCGACTCCATCAAACGAACCCGATGGTTCGAATCCATTGAGCATCCCTTCCTTCGAATCCACAAAGGCTACTCGCTTCGATTCCATCGTCTTCGAATCCACCGAACGAGAGTCCTTCGACTCTCGTTACAGTTGAAGGAACTTCGACTCCGCACCACGATTGTCTTCGAATCCCAAAAGACAGAGAGTACTTCGTATCGATCAGTCATGACCATCCACAATCGATACGAGGGAACGCAATTCAATCGATTCGAGGAAAGCACGTCTTCGAATCGATAGTCTCGAATCCACATGGTCTACGCAGCTAGAAACCCGGGTACGACTTGGTAGAACTCGGAGATAAAAGAGGGATGACCCGAAGCATGCACGCCACACCGTTGCCTTCGTGCGCAGGGAGATCGATTCGAACGAATCGATTCGAACTAAGGTCGATTCGAACTAGGCTGGTCAACCAGAAACGTGATTTTGAATCGATCATAACTCGAGTTCTACAAGTCCAAATGCCATGAAATTTTCACAGAAGCTTAAACACATGATGAAGAATGTTCACACCAAATTTCAGCTCGATTGGATGATTTCTTGATCGATTCGAACCAAGGGTCGAATCGATCCCAAAGTGGGCCCGGATCTCCAGAGTTCGGCCGTGTGGGCCCCCTGACGTACCAGAACTAGTCTCCCCTCATTTTAGGCGAAATATCAGCCTCCTACACCTATAAATAGAGCCCCTGGTCATTCAGAAAAGGGGTCGGAGAATTCTAAGTACTGAAGAGCACCCAGATTCTGCCAGATTTACTCCAGAACACCGCCGCTGATTTAGATTGAGACTTAGCATATAAATTCAGTTGTATTACAGTATAAAGAATTGTAATCTTCAAGTATCGAGCAATAAAATCATCAAACTTCATAGTGGACGTAGGCGAAAACGCCGAACCACTCTAAATCGCTTGTCTTTGCAATTTACTTTCTGTTATTTGGAGTTTTTGTTAGATAACCTACAGTTTTAATTTTTATTCTTCACTTTTATCTCTTCAAAAACTTCCGAAGAGTGTTGTGCCCATTTTTGGTACAAACACCTGTCTTTGTGATCACCGAAGAAGTTGATCCAAAAAGAACGCCCACCGATACCGAACTCCCAGCTGGGCCTTCTGCCGATGTCCTGGACTCGGGTGGAAGAAGAAAAGGCAAGGCCGCTGCTCAAAAGCGCCCTAAATCTAAGAGATTTAAATCCGTGGTCGTGTCTTTACCTTTCCAGGGGATCAGAATTTCAGAGGCTCCTCCCCCGCAAGTGGAGAGTCTTTTCGCAGGGCTTGCTGACATTCCGATCCCGGATTTTGTGTCGTCTCCACACGACGCCGGGACGGAGGGGCTTGATAGTGCTTTTGAATTGAGCGGGTCGCTTGTTACGAGTGCGACCGACATTTCCGGTTGGTCGGGGGATTACACATGCATACACTTCACTACACTACTTGATTCACAACTGTACTTCGTCCGACTTAGGAAGTTGCTAACTCTTTCTTTGCTTCTCATTTTCAGGTACTATGTATGGAAGAGGATCAATGCTAGGTAGACTTCGCTCGACCTGAAAGGCTTCTAGTTACTATGATTCCCGCAGGAGGGATTCTGATAGAGATCACGATCGCGATTACTCTAGTCAGGATAGGTATGGGCGTGATAGGGATAGAGAATACAGGCACCGGTCTAAATCACGCTCTCCTCCTCCTAGGCTTCCATCTCCACCTCCTGCTCATGTTCCACAGCCGTTAGAGCCTCCTCGTCCCAGGCCTTCTTCTCACACTTCCAGGTCTGAGACTCATCTTCAGAGAGTCGAGACTACATCTTCCATGGTTACAGAGCAGGTCCCCGCTGACCCCACTAGAGAAGGGGCCCTTAAGGTTGCTCAAATGAAGAAGGATTTTCCAAATATTTGCTTCGACGGTTATGTCTTCCCTCCCCACTTGAAGAGAGTTCCATCAGGGGTAGAAGCCACGATGCATGATTATGTCCATGATATCTACACCCAATACCGAGAGTGGGCAAAAGCTGCTGAAAAAGCTTCCAAAGTGGCCTTTGAGTGGGCCAAAGAGATTGAGAAGATGGAGACCGAGCTCGCAAAAAGGGATCAGATTATTCAGGTACTCTCTGTCGAGTCCGATTCTTCTCGAAAATCCGAGATCGAAGCCATTAAGAAAGCTGACGAAGCAAAGGTGGCCATGGAGAGGTTGAGGCAGACGCATGTCGCCTTGGTGGAGGAGATGTGCCACCGGAATACCACGGTTACCGCCGAGCGGGATGCAGCAGTCATGGAACTGAATGAACTTAAGGCAAAATTCGCCAATATGGCCAAGGAAAAAGACGACGCGAATAACGCAGCCCAGGAGGCGTGCGAACAGGCTGTTCTGCTTAGGGGTGAACGGGATGCGGCGGTGGCTAAAGTCCAAAAGGTGGAGACTGAGGTCGAGGAAAGGGTGAAGCTGGCTGAGTCCAGGCTAGAGGCCGACATTGAAGACCTCCTCGTTGTCTATAACGCTAACGTGCTGAGGCACAGGGGGCTGGCCTGGCTCGATGATTATTCGACGCATCTCCACAGTTCTAGGGGCCGACTGGTTGAGGAAGAGAAAGAGGCGCACCCGGGTGAGTCTGTGGATGAATTTGAGCTCGAGAATCGTCTGTTAACTGATGATAAAAAGAAGATTCTCCATGATTCAATGATCTCTTATGAGAAGGAGAGGCTCGACACCCAGCACCTGGAAGTAGGAGAAGGCTCCGGGGTTGGACATCATGATGCAAGTCTTGATCTTCCGGTGTCAACCCAGCCAAAATCTTTGTCTGCGGTTGATCCTCAAGTTGTTCCTGCCTATAATCCGGATCAGCCGCAGATGTCTCCGACTACAGCGCAAACGATTGAAGCCGCTCTGTCGCTTATAAGCCAAACTGAGGAAGGTACTCCGAACATTCCACATGCCTTTCATGAGTCGAAGTCTTCGATCGAGTTTAAGTTCTAACAATTCTTTTAATCTTTGTCCAGTGATCGATGCCGCACCGGCCATGCCTCCTTCCACTCAAGAACCATATCAAATGCAGGAGGCTATCATGACCGAGGCAACCACCATGAGTACAACCGCCCCGCTCGATGATCCGCAGGGATGTACACTCGCGTTCGACGAGCAGCTGATGGATGAACTCTTCCGCCGCCACGGCGATCCTCGTGCTGACTTGCCATCTGTTATGAGCGGAACTGATCCTGCCGCAAGCTCTTCAATGCCGACTTTTGATGCCCCCAACGGGGCTCAAGTATTAACCGAAGAGCAGATGTTTGCTCAGATTGACGCTGAACTTGCAGTAGCGGGTTATGGCGGCAGCTTTGGAGGTGGGATGGCAACATCGAGACCTACCCCGCTCGGAATGATGTCTCATGGTGGTTCTGTCTTTCTCACCAGCCTGCCCATTCCACCTTCTGTGATTGACCCCGTTCCTCCGACTCCGCCCGTAGTGAGCATTCTTATTCACACGAGTTCGGCGGAGGACGTCGACATAATGCCCTTGCCTGAAGACCAACCGCCGCAAAGCAAAGGCTCGAAGAGGAAGACCGGCGATGGCTCCAGCGGGTCCACATCGAGGAGGAACCTAAGGAAAAAGAAAGATTAGGCATGCTCTCCCGGTGTATTTTGGTTTTCATTTTGTTAGCCATGTATAGATGCGGGTTCGGCCCCTGCTAGTAGGAATTTTTTGGAAACTTGTATACGAACTTCTTCTATAACCGATAGAAATGAAACTTTTCTTTTTTGACTTCTTTTTTGTCATTGCGTATTTGTCTAAGTGTTTCAGTGTCTGAGCCGCACTTGTGAAGTTTCAGTTTCCGAATGATGTTTGTTTCTGTTTGCCAAGTTCGGGTATTGTGGACATGGTTTGCGATCGGGAAACGAGTCGAATTTTGACGTCGTGTTGCTTCAGTCAAGGGTTGATGCTTAAGTCTTGCCCCCCAGTCTTGGTGGCATGTTGTAAAACATCAGTCAGCGATTACCCTTTTCTCCTAGCATGCCGAGTCTAGTGCCGTTGGATGGGCATTTAAGGCACACGGGGGTTGAGAGGTTTATTCGCGCTTGTCCGATCGTTGATGATCATATCCGCACTCCGGGGATCCTCATTTGTTTACTAGCGGTTGGTCACGCTGGCTTGAGTTTCAATCATATGCCCGCTGTCTGGGGACTTGGAATTGGTTTTTGTACTCCGACTCGCGCTACGGGAGTTTGGAGTTGATAATTAAACTTCGATCCATGCTTTGGGAACTTGAAGTTGGTGTTTAGGCTCCGTTCTGCATTCTCGGAATCCGGAGTCGATGTCTATGCTCCGACTTGTATTCTGGAACTTTGGAACCGATGTTTATACTCCGGCTCGCACTCTGGGTATACGGAGTTGAATGTTTATACTCCACTTCGCACTCTGGGAATACAGAGTTGAATGTTTATACTCCACTTCGCACTCTGGGAATACGGAGTTGAATGTTTATACTCCGCTTCGCACTCTGGGAATACGGAGTTGATGTTTATACTCCGACTCACGCTCTGCGAGTTCGGAGTTGAATGTTTATACTCCGCTTCGCACTCTGGGAATACGAAGTTGAATGTTTATACTATGGTTCGCGCTTTGGGAATTCGGAGTTGGATGTTTATACTCCACTTCGCACTACGGGAATATGGAGTTGATGTTTATACTCCGGTTCGCGCTTTGGGAATTTGGAGTTGGATGTTTATACTCCACTTCGCACTCCGGGAATATGGAGTTGAATGTTTATACTCCGGTTCGCGCTTTGGGAATTCGGAGTTGGATGTTTATACTCCACTTCGCACTCCTGGAATATGGAGTTGAATGTTTATACTCCGGATCGCGCTTTGGGAATTCAGAGTTGGATGTTTATACTCCACCTTGCACTCCGGGAATATGGAGTTGATGTTTATACTCTGGTTCGCGCTTTGGGAATTCGGAGTTGGATGTTTATACTTCGACTCGCGCTCTGGGAGTTTGGAGTTGATGAAGGATTGTCGTGTACCAATCCCTTTTTTGACTTTGATGTGATGGCTTGCCCCCGAGCTCGTGTTTCACTTAGGGAGTGATTGGTTGCACCGCAGCCACTCTCTATTTGAATAAATCCCACCGTATGATGAGACTTAGCTCTCCGTGCATAGTGATGGTCATATGAAGTATTTCAAGTAAATAACAGCTCTGGCTCGAAGAGGTTGCATTTTATTGCTGAAATAAGAAAGTATGGCAAAGTCAGTTGCCTTATTACAAGTTCTAATTTCAAAATGCATAAACAAATTGCAGAAAAGGAAAGTAAACTAAATGGATAAAGATAGCCTGTCAGGTGTAATAGCGGCGAAGGCTCTTGCTATTCCAAGCTCTTGGCAGGGTAAGACCATCGACGGTTGATAACTTGAATGTGCCATCTCCGAGCCTTCGTTCAATAACATATGGTCCTTCCCATGTTGGCTTCATGTGTGAAGGAACCAGATAGATTCTTTTTAAGACGAGATCGCCTAGTTTGAAGGTTCACGGACGGACCTTGGCGTTGTATAATCGGGCGACTCGACTTTGATGCACAGCTGCCCTCAAATCAGCCTCTTCACGCTTCTCATCCAGTAGATCAAGAGATTCAGCAAGTAATATAGCATTTGTCTTTGGATCATAGTATGTCACACGATGAGAAGATACTTCTTGCTCGACTGGAATAACGACCTCTGAACCGTAAGAAAGAGAGAACGGAGTGTGACCTCATCGACCCACTTGCTCCCGACCTTTTCTAGTTGTTTCTTCAGGATGAACTTTATGACTTTATTAACTGCTTCGACCTGTCCGTTCGCTTGAGGGTGTGCAACTGCGAAGAATTTCTTTTGGATGTGAAATCGTTTGCAGAAATCTTTGAATTCAGCACTGTCGAATTAGGTTTCGTTGTCCGTGATTATGGTGTGTGGGAGACCGAATCGATAGATGATGTTACGAATGACAAAGTTGATTACTTTCTTCGTTGTAATGGTAGCGAGAGCTTCGGCTTCATCCCACTTCGTAAAGTAATCAACTGCGACGATGGTGTACTTCGCACCACCTTTTGCCAGAGGTAGAGCACCGATGATGTCGATGCCCCACATTGCGAACGGCCATGGGCTGACCATTTGCGTTATCTCAATAGGAGGAGCCCTAGGGATTCGGGCGTATTTCTGGCACCTATCACATTTCTTTGCATAGTCTAACGCATCGCGATTCACGGTGGGGCAGTAATTTCCGTAGTGAAGTATTTTCTTGGCAAGTGCTTGCCACCCGGTGTGATCGCCACATTTTCCCTCATGCACATCGCGTAAGACTTGTTTAATTTCATCGTGAGCGATACATCGGAGTAGGGGAAACGAGTACCCCCTTCTGTACATGAGTCCATTCTGGATGGTAAATCTTGAGGCCTTTCGAAGGACCTGTCTTCTTTCACTCCTGCGCTCCGGCAGGGTCCCATGCTCAATGTAATTTTTGAGTGGAGTCATCCATGAATCTTTTTCGGGGATGGTTTCGCATACCCGGTTTATTTCCGCCCGGTCGATACTTGGGGAAGATAGCGTTTCTACGGGAACGAGTCCCATTTGTTGAGCTTCGCTGTGCTGGCTAGCTTCTCCAACGAATCGGCCTTTTGGTTGCGTTCTCGAGGTATACTGTAGATGGCGTAGTAATCGAAATGGTCTAGTACTTCCTTAACTCGAGCTAAGTAGGCATCCAACCTTCGATCTCCTGCTTGATACTCTCCTCGTACCTGACACACAACTATCTGTGAATCACAATAAATTTCCACTGCGATAATTCTCAAATCTCTAGCGAGTTTCAAGCCAGCTAGGAGGGTTTCATATTCAGCTTCATTATTAGTCGCATGGAAATCGAACTTTACGGCATAAAATATGGATAAACCCTTGGGAGTTTCAAGCACAATACCAGCGCCTGAACACCGGTCGTTTGATGCTCCGTCGGTATAAAGTTTCCAGACGTATTCGGGGGATTCACTGGCTTCGGGCAAGTCCTCTGGGACGGTAAATTCAACTATGAAATCGGCTAGGACTTGTCCTTGTATGGCCCGTCTCGGAGCGTAAGTAAGGTCAAACTGGCTCAGTTCGATGTTCCACTTGAGTAGCCTACCAGACGTCTCAGGCCTCGAAAGGACCTGTCGTAACGGCTGGTCGGTGTAAACAATAATGGAATGTGCCTGGAAGTACGGTCGGAGTTTTCTTGATGCAATGACAAGGCAGTAAGCCAACTTTTCGAGCTTCGGATAATTTCTTTCAGCCCCACGTTTGCTGACATAGTATACTGGCCTTTGTATCTTGTCTTTTTCTCGGATTAATGCAGCACTGATAGCGTTTTCTGATATCGCCAAATATACGAACAGCTTTTCATGATCGATAGGCTTTGACAGTATTGGTGGTGTGGATAGATGTTGAACTAGTGCTTGGAAAGCGTCCTCGCATTCCGTGGTCCATTCAAAGTTTCGTTTCCCTTTTCGAAACAGATTGAAAAAGGGAATGCATTTGTCAGTGGACTTTGAAATGAACCTGCTCAATGCTGCTACCTTTCCATTGAGACTCTGCACTTGCTTTATAGTTGTGGGAGTTTCAAGATTTCTGATTGCCCAAATCTTTTTGGGATTGGCTTCGATTCCCCTGGTGTTAACGATGAACCCAAGGAACTTTTCGGATGCAACTCCAAAGTGACATTTCAGTGGTTTGAGCTTCATCCTGTACTCCCAAAGTATTTTGAACATAGTTTCCAAGTCTTTTACATGTTCGGTGGAGAGTCGCGACTTCACAAGCATGTCGTCTATATATACTTCCATTGTCTTCCCGATTTGATTGGCAAACATCTGATTGACCAATCGTTGGTAAGTAGCTCCAGCGTTATTGAGTCCGAACGGCATAACCTTGTAACAGTAAAGTCCCAGATTGGTTACGAAGCTGGTGTGTTCCTGATCGGGTAAATGCATCGGTATCTGATTGTAGCCTGAATACGCGTCCATGAAGGATAAGAGTTCATGTCCAGCCGTCGAATCCACTAGCTGATCAATCCTAGGAAGCGGGAAACTGTCTTTGGGGCACGCTTTATTCAGATCAAAATAGTCGACACATGTTCTCCACTTCCCGTTTGGCTTTCGGACGAGCACGGGATTTGACAGCCATTCAGGATATAGCGCATCTCGAATGAATCAGTTTGCTTCAAGCTTTTCTACTTCCTCTTTAAGGGCGGTAGATCTCTCTGGATCCATACCGCGCCTTTTTTGTTTGACCGGGACATGCCGCGGGTCAATGTTCAGAGTGTGGCTCGCGATGTCCGGCGAGATCCCACACATATCAGAATGTGTCCAAGCAAATACGTCAAGATTTTCCCGTAGAAATTCAACCAATTCCTCTTGAGTTTGCTGGATTAGCTGAGATCCAATCTTTATTATTATTGAATCATCGTTATTGTCAATTGGGACATCAATCGTCAGTTCGGCTGGGGATGCCTGACTTTCTTTAGATTCTCCTTCGTCTTCAGTTTCTCTCGAGTCAAGGTCCTTGAGGAATTGGCTGGGGTGCCCGGGCCTGGGCCCTGACGTTAATTGTCAATTATCGGCAAAACGGACGCAGAGAGATTCCTCTACGCCCTTTCCCTTCTCCTTACGCTGCGCCTCCCGCAGCTCAGCAACATAACAGTCTCTAGCAGTGGCCTGATCTCCATGAACGATTCCTATTCCATGATCAATGGGAAATTTTAAGGTCAAACACCATGGGGCAATGGCTACTCTGAATTCAGCGAGGGTCGGTCGGCCCAAGAAAGCATTGTAATGGGAGTCTATGTCCAGAACAATGAATTGCAACATCTGTACTCTCCGACGTTCTCCTACTCCCAACTCCACTGGCAGTTCCACCATCCCAGTGGGAATTGTGGCACTTCCGTTGAAACCATGGACTCGAGATTGACAAGGCTTCAAGTCTACGGCTTCCATTTTCATTTGATCATAAGCTTGCTAGAACAAAATGTTCACAGAGCTTCCACTGTCAACTAAGATCCTTTTTATCCGAGCGGGACCTACTTGTGCAGAGATGACCAGTGGGTCGATATTGGGAGCTTCGATTTTATCTGTGTCTCTGCTTCTGAACACGATGTCATCCGTCATCGTTTTATGTTGCTTGGCCGGAGCCCCCTCGTTAAAACTACTGCAACACTCGAAGTCTTCATGCCTGATAGAACTGTCATACGACTCCATTTCCTTCCAGCTTTGATCTGCTGGGTGAGGACCACCACTTATTGTATTGATGACCAACCTCCCGTCCGCACGAGTGGGTTCTTCCAGTCTTTCCTGATTCGGCGCACGGTTCTGATTTGCTGGGCCCGCACCACCAGATTGCGGCGCCCATACATACTGATCCAGCTTCCGCTCATGTATCAGTTTTTCAATGAGGTCTTGTAGGTGACGACACTCATTGGTGTTGTGGCCATAACTCTCGTGGAATCTACAGAACTTTCCTGTTTGGATTTGTCTTTCAGTTGGTGGTTTCGGGGCAGGTTTCTTATACTGCATGGTATTGCAGGTCTGCAAATACACATTTTCCAATGACGTGTTCAATGGAGTGTAGTTTTCGTACATGGAAGCTCTACGCCGTGGTCCACGATCCTGATCACGTTTTTTGTTCTGATTTCTATTGTCCCTCTGCCGATTCTGTTTATTTTGGACGTTCAACTGAACTTTTCCTGAACTATCTCTGGACTATTTAACAGCGACGTTACTCTTAATACCTTCGATGTTGGGTCCTGCGTCATCTTGCTTCCTAGACTGTTTTGCATCCTCCCTTCTCAGGAATTGGGCTGCCTTGGGATAGAAACGGTCCAATGACGCAGGTGGTTTCCCAGCTAACCAACTTCCGAACTCGGAATCAGCATCAATCCCCTTAGTCAGAGCCATCAGGATAGAGTTATTGTTGGGATTGCTTATTTCTGCACACGCGGCATGAAATCACTCCAAGTAACGTCTAAGCGTTTCTCCGGGAGCTTGTGTAACACTAAACAGAGTGTTAACGTCCTCGGCCTCGCCACATGCATACGGAATTTTTTGACAAACTTGGTGGCCATCTGGTCAAAGTTAGAGATGGATCGCGGTGGAAAACGAGTGAACCACATGGTAGCGATACCCCCTAGGGAAATGGGGAAACTATGGCACTTTACCGCGTCATCAGCTCTAGCAGCATTCATCAGCCATTCGTATTTCAGGACGTGTTGATTGGGGTCAGAACTCCCTTCATAAACTGTCAAAGCTGGCATCCTGAAGTGCCGAGGTGGTTCAGCATATAAAACATCATCAGTGAAAGGGGTATGACTTCGGGAGATTCCCCAGTCGTCATTAGATAGACCTTGACTTTCACGGATCATTTGGCGGATCATCACTGGTATATCTGTCGTTTGGACACTTGAAGCATGTTGTGCCAAGGTGTGGTCGGGTTTCACAGTGCCAGTCTGGACCGGACGCGGTCGACGGTCCATGCCTCGCCTCCTTGGTTCAACATCCTCAGGGACATAAGGTTCAGGAGTCTGCTCTTGTCGGCTATATTGAGGATCAGCTTGGTACCTAGCATCACCTCCTCGTCCGGTAGTGGTGGTAGTAGCAATGTTGCCGATAACATGATAAGGAGCAGCTCCTCCCCAAGTTGAAGGTTATGTGCGGAGGCTAACGGATGGCCCAGCTCTAGGTTGCCCAAGGTTCGAAGCAGGTTGGTGTCCCGTGGCCTGGGTGTAGCTTCCACCCAACCGTGGACATGTGGATCTAGCATGGCCATCGAAGGAAGCTGAGCTCTTTATGGAGGAGTGAGAAACTTGGTCTCTTCTAGATCTTCTTTGCCTTTGGCGATTTAGCTGGTAAGTCAACTCCGTGTTGGCGCATAGTTGCTCCGCTAGCTGGTATCTACTTTGGGTCAACTCTTAAAGCAATGTCTGGAATTCTTGTCTAGTGATTGGACCTGATGGCTCTGAAGGTCCTGCAGCATTTTGGTTGGATGGAGGTGACTGCACGGGATTTTGTCGGTCCTGTGCTCCTTGATCAACACCTGTAGAGGTGGTACGTTTGCTCACCATAATGAAATGACGAAGTCCTTTCCTAGATCTGATTGCAAATCTGAATAGAATGGAAGGGCTTAAAAGTTTTAGATCTGGATCTTCTTCTTAGATTTATGCAATCCAATATAGATAGGAGATCCAAAGAGTTGGAGAAAAATTGGGTTTCTCTCAATGAAAGAACCAAAGTGTTTGTACCAAAATTGGGCATAACACTCCTCGGAAGTCTTTGAAGAGATAAAGTGAAGAAATTAAATGAAAATAGGGGAATTATCTAACAAAGACTCCAATTTTTAGAAATGAGAATAATTAAAGTGCAAGGAGACACAAGAATTTAGAGTGGTTCGGCGTATAGCCTACGTCCACTATGAAGTAGTTTGCTTTATTGATCTTTCTTTTGTGTTTACAAGTGAATTCAATGTTTTACAGCAGTCAATTGTGATTTACAATATTGAATCTCGTTTATGGCAGCAGCAATTGAGTTCAGATAAGGATCTGGCGGAGTCCGGGCAATGGAGATCTCAAAGAGGAAGAAGAACCCCTTTTTTGTTGACTTTGGGGGTCTATTTATAGGTGTAGGAGGCTGGTATTTCACCCAGATCTCGGGAGACCCTCTCTGGCACGTGAGCAGACCCGCACGCCCAAGCCCGTGAAGTTTTGGTCTGATCCGTGATCGACAGGAGCAGATTTCGACTCGCTCGAGATCTCATCCAATGGAGTCGAAATTTGGCGTGGACATTCTTTAGCATGCACGTAGTCTTCTGTGAAAATTTCAATACATTTGGACTTGTAGATTAGGAGATATGATCGATACGAAATAGAGTTTTCGGTAGGCTGTTTCCTTCGACTCGCTCCGGTTCGAATCGCTTCCCTTCGACTCGATGACGTGGCGCTTCCTGGATTGCTTCACCTTTGATGTTGCTTTGAGCGAGTCGAAGTGCACACTGATTTGAGCGAGTCGAAGTGTATAATGGTTGATCGAGTCGAAGTGCATGGTTCGATCGCTCCGAGTAGGGACTTTGCCAACCGGAGCTGAATTCGATGGAGTCGAATGGTTGTTTGAGAGGAGCGAGTCGAAGTTGATGGATTCGAATGGCTGTTTGAGAGCAGCGAGTCGAAGTTGATGGAGTTGACCAGTGGTTTGAAGTGAGCGAGTCGAAGAAGGTAGCTGAGCGAAGCGAGTCGAAATAGGTACTTCCGATGGCAGTGTAGCGAGTTGAACATGAACGAGTCGAAGTTGATATCTGAGGGAACCATAGCGAGTCGAAGGAGCGAGTCGAATGGTATCTGATTTTCGTCCAATTTTGCATCTCTCATAACTTGAGCATACGAACTCGAATTGACTTGAGATCTCCAACGCCCGGACTCCTCCAGATCCAGATCTGAACCCAATTGCTGCTGCCATAAACGAGATTCACTACTGTAAATCACAATTGACTGCTGTAAAACATTGAATTCACTTGTAAACACAAAAGAAAGATCAATAAAGCAAACTACTTCAAAGTAGACGTAGGCTATACGCCGAAACACTCTAAATTCTTATGTCTCCTTGCACTTTAATTATTCTCATTTCTGAAATTTGGAGTCTTTGTTAGATAATTCCCCTTTTTCATTTAATTTCTTCACTTTATCTCTTCAAAGACTTCCGAAGAGTGTTGTGCCCAATTTTGGTACAAACATTCTCAATTAATAACAAAAATTAATTCATATTAACGTGTCAGAAAAGAACTGAAATTGAACTACTTTATTTTTCTATTCCATATTAATTCTCACTCACTTGGCACTAGAGCTTGCATAAATTTGAAAAAAGCTTTGCTTTAATCTTTCTCCCTTTGATTCTTCTGAATTCCCCAATTTTTTTGAATATATATAGATAATTTAATTTGGTAGAGATTTGTTTATTTAGTAGAGAAATTGAAGAAGAATAATACACACTAATTTTACCGTAGAATTATGGCGACGGCTCAATAAGAGATTACGTTTAGGTTAGATTGTTTATTTATATATTGTTTGAGTGAATATAATCCATTAGATCATTTTATATTAAATCCGGTTCTTTCATACACTTAATGGTTATTCATTATATCCCATACACATCACTCAACCAATAAAATTTAGCCATCTCATCCTATTACATCACTGGAGCGAATGAGAAGCCGCCACATGTCAGAAACAACGCTGAAATACATAGGAAAATCGCTGGTCCCTAAGAAGTCAACATGCACCATTACCACTGCACCAAATCCACTTTTAATTTCTTTTTAATTATATTTCCTATAAAATATCGAGGTGTTACACCGGCCACCATTTTCATTCTCAAGAGGAAGATTAAAGCTAGGAATTAAGAGAAGGAAGATAATCAACTTAATCATCATCTAATCTCACATCTTGTATCTCAAAGTTAAGGTGAATAATCACTACATCCCATTTTATTTTATTTTTCGGTTTTAAGATTAATTCCGAAATGTTTTTGCAAGTATATGCCAAGTGTTGAGAATTAAAGTTACATATATGCCTGTTGATGAATTATATATGTTCATGTTAAATTTTTATGATATATTTGACATGAAAAACCTATTTAGTGACATCCAAACGCCTTGAAAATTTAAATATAGGACAGAAATGATATTTTAGAGGTGGGTTTTGATTTTCATAATTTTCTGAAATAATATGGATTTTATATTAATTTTCTAGCAAAGGAAATTGTTTATTGGGTTATAAAGTATTTTCGGCTAAAATTATAATTATTTGGGGTTGAAATTTCTATACATTAGGCAACATATTAAAATAGATTTTCTGTGATTTTTCCGGATTTTTCCTAAGTGTTTTGATGAATATATAAACTTATTTAAGGCATAGGACTTAAATGTTTTATATATTTAATTAAGGAGAAGGGGCATTTTGTAAAATAAAATGATTATTAATTTTAAAAGTAGCGGCAACACATTTCTGAAAAGAATTTGTTAACCAATGAGAATTTGACAAACAAAGGCAGGTTAGTTGAAAAGTTTTCTTTTTTAAGTTAAAAATAAAGAAATCATACTTTTAGCATGTTTCAGCCTATTACACTAGTAAACCTTTCGTCCTAGACCTTCCGACAAGGTCAAAAGGTTCTAAGCTTTCAACAAGGTCAAACCAATGCATATGGTATCAAACTTATTGGTACGTAATGAATTGGACAGAGTCGAAGGATTCTTAGTCGAAAGGTTGATGGCCAAAGAGGTTGGGGTATGTTTGTTTTATAAACCAAAAGCTTTCAGCTGCTTTGCTTTCAAATTAGAGCTTTCGACTTGGTTGCCTCTGACCATGTCAAAAATGTTTAAAAGAAAGGTTTTAAACCTTTTGGTATAGTCGAAAGGGTACTGCTGCTACTTTGTTTTGAAACCTTCCAACATAGGCGAAAGGTTACTGTCGCTTTGTTTTGTTTTGAACCTTTCGACAAAGACGAAAGGTATACTTGATTTTAAACCACCCGCTTCTCCTAATGCTTTCGAAAGGAAGCTTTCGACTTAGGTGACATACCTTTGTTTTATAAATTTAAGTATAACCCAAAGCTTTCGAAAGAGTTGTTTTAAAGGATATCTTTAATGCTTTTGAAGCAGAGCTTTCGACTTAGTCAAAAGGTTGATTCCAATGACTTCGAAATGTTTTAAAAGAAGGTTTTCCATTTGTTTTGAATTGAAACTAGTAAGCCATCGAAAGGTTTAAGTAGATAATTTCAAAAGATTTAAGTAAATAATTTCAAAAGGTTTAAGTGAATGATTTCGAAAGGTTGAAGATTGATTTCGAATGGTTAAATTCAATGGTTTTGAAAGGTTTTAGTTGAATGATTTCGAATGGTTTGCTGATTAACCATGAAAGGTTTAAGTTCAATGATTTGGAAGGTTTAAATGAGTGATTACAAAAGGTTTAAATGAATGACTTCGAAAGGTTCTGGTTGAATGACTTCGAAATTTTTAAGTGAATGATTTCAAAAGGTTTGAGATGGATGGTTTTCCAAGGTCTTCTAAGACAATGTTTTAAAGAGATTTTAAAGAAGGATGTCCAAAGTTTTATTTTTTTCGAAAGGTTTGATTTCGAAATATTTGATATTTGAATTTGAAATAGATGATTTCAAAAGTGTAGAAAGAGGTTCTTTCAAATGGTTAAGTGATTTAATCAACTAAAGTTTGAGTAAAGTGGATATATGACATGGTTATACGATTTTGGGTAAAGTATAAAGATTATATACTATTCCTTGTTTAAATTTGATTTAAAGGTTTAAATTGGTTTGAAAAAAAGGTTTTCAAGGAAAATTATGGGAGGGGATCCTTAAGTGAAAATGACTCAGATACTAAAATACCGAATGGGACTAGTATGGGGTCGCGCCCTATACATTCGCTATTAGCCCCAGCTAATTGTTGCCCAAAATTCCGGTGTGTAGGGCTTGGTCACAGGTTGGCTAAAATTAAGATTACACACCGAAAAGAATATATGTTGTATACAGATAGGTTATTGGCGAGCCTGAAAAACCATTACGATCGGGGAGACCTGGGAGATGATTAAATTAGGGACAGACCCTCCAGAAGTGAAGTATTTAACAGATAGTTAAGGATAGATAATCCAGAAGAAGAATACCTAACGGGTGTTTGGCTAATTTTTATTATATTGTCTAGTAGGCCCGAGTCAGCCAAAGGTTAAAAGTTATCCAAACAAAATTTATGTGTTTCAACATATAGTTCATTATTACCTAAGATTTATGTATGTTTACATAATGATTAATTTACAGTATTTAACCATTGGGGATCCAGGAGCACAATATATGGTTTTATAAAAGGTTTTGCAAAGATATGTTTTAAAAAGGATGTTAGTGAGGGTAAACCCATTCCGCTAAGTGGCGTGGTCTCACCTAACATGTTTAACCGGGATGTATAGTAATATTCATACCAGGTTTTATATCCGACTCGAAGTTTATGTTTTCCCCTTAAACTCTCGAGTGCTCAAAGCTAATTTGAGTAGGCTGAGGGATTAACGTCTTTTTCAGAATTTAGTAGGATGACGAATAAGCTACCGGAGGCATGTTGGAGGCAAATGGATAGCTATTTAGGATTTGCAGTTCTTATTATGTTTTGATGTATTTCAGTTGTAATTGTATTAGGTCTATTATGACCATATGACTCTTGTCAACCAAGGGGGTATCTTCATATAGCACTCTTGGCGTATTTTGTAATAATTATATTTGATCTGTGCCTGGGAACGATATAAGGTTATGTGTTGTGAATGTGAAACAATTGGTTTTGAAATGTAATGAAGTAAAAGTTGTTTTTGAAATATGTGTTTTGTTTCATATTCAAGTGCTTCTAATATTATTGATACCATTAACATAGCCGTATTTAGTTGTCGGAAGCTAATACTATAGGTGACTGCAGCATCTGTAGCGCTTAGTTTTGGGCCTCTAGATAGGGGATGTTAGAGCTTGGTATTAGAGCATGGTTTGTGAAATACTTTAACTATAAATGTTTTTTGAAAAACATTATCCTTAATAATGAGAATTAAGGTCGGGGTATGGGATAACACTATGGTAACGTACTTGTATTTGCTATATATATTAGTATACGGTATATCTCTAAACTCCTGCCTTAGTTAGGTTGTTATCTGTATCTCATGAGGTTTGAATACAGATATGGAGGGAAGAAGAGGTAGAGTAAATCTTGGAGGAGATTGCACCACCACCAATGGAAATGCCCGACGAAACACTAGGAGAGGTCCTGGTCAGGCACAAGCTGAAACTATTGGTGCAGGAGTTCCCCAAATGGACATGCGAGCAATGTATCAGTTCTTTGTAAACATGATGCAAGCTGGAATCACAGCCGTAGTTTTCGGAGTTAATGTTGCTAGAGGTGGAGCTCAGGAAGTTTCGATGGTAAATCAGAATGCTAACCTGAGTAGGGATTACATCATGCTAGGAGGGAAGCCGTTTATTGGTACCGAAGATGCGATCGAGGTGGAAAATTGGCTACTGCATTGTAAGAAATTTTTTGCTGACTTAGGATTGAATGATGCACAAAAGAGGAGATTGGCTTCGAGGCAACTACAGGGAGCTGCTCTATTCTGGTGGAATACTGTTACTGCTGGGGTTGATGAGGAAACCATAACTTGGGAGGAGTTTAGGAGAAGGTTTTCAGAAAGATTTATGTCTGTAATGGCGCAGTCGGCGTTGGTGAGGAAGTTTGCAGAATTGGTACAAGGTGATATGTTCGTCTTAGAGTATGCAAGGAAGTTTGAGGAGTTGGCCTGATACGGGTATGCCATGGTAGACACCGTGATCAAGAGGTATGAAAAGTTTATAAGGGGCTTAAGCCGGAGTTGATAAGTGCCACTTTGCCGCATGTGAAAGATCCCAGTGATGTAGTGGTTGAAATGGCATTAAGACAGGAAGAGGCGTTGGCTTGCTTGAGGAAGAAGATGAAGGAGGTCCAGATGGGACAGGGCTAGAAAAAGAAGTTTTCTTGAAAAAGAATACTCAAAAAGGAGAAGCACAAAAGAAAGGAAAGGCTGAAGTGGTTTGCTACAAATGAGACAAGAAGGGACACTATGCTAATGAGTGTCGAACCGATAAAGGAAAAGAAAAGGAGGCTAGTGGAAAGAAGAATGTTAGATGTTTTAATTGTGATCAGATAGGTCATTACAAGAACAAGTGCCCAAAGCATATAAGAGAAGGAAAGGGGAAAGTTTATGCTTTGGAACCCACAACCTCACGACTAGTTGTGCAGGACAAAGGGAAGAGGCTCGTTGCAGATTCACAGTATGTCTGTTAGCGTTCTATTTGATACTGGAGCATCTCATTCTTTTATTTCCCGATGTTTGGTAGGTAAGCTTAACCTAGAACCCTCATATCTAGTTACTTCCTTAAGGGTTACAAATCTGATAGGAGGGTATGCAACACTTGGGATGAGGTGTGAATATTTAGAGTTGGATTTTCTAGGTCATACTTTTGATTGTTGTTTGCATGTGTTTGATTTTGTGGGATTTGGGATCATCCTTCGGATGGATTAGTTAAGTAAATATGATGCTAGGATATTTTTCCATGATAGAAAAATATCACTTAGTTACCCGGATTGTATGGATCAGATAGTTTATACCGTAAAGGACCCTAGTTGTTAAATGAGTACTTTATTGGGTACTATGGAATTGGAGGATGAGTTTCATCGAGTCTTTGAAGTTAGAGAATTCGCAGATGTGTTTGAGCCGGTGTCTGGGTTGCCAATGAAGCGAGGCATTGAGTTTTAGATTGACATAGTGCTTGAAGCAGAACCGATGAGTAAACCGCCAAGAAGAATGACTCTCACCAAGATGAGAGAGTTAAAGGTGAAGTTAGGGGATTTGGAAGGCAAGAGTATTATCCGACGAAGTAGTTCGCCATAGGGAGCTGCTACTGTATTTTCTAAGAAGCCGGATGGATCGTTAAGGCTGTGTATCGATTATCGTAAGTTGAATGAGAAGACGATAAAGAACCGATATCCATTGCCCAGAATTGATGATTTGTTCAATCAGTTAAGTGGAGCCAAGCTATACTCTGAGTTGTATTTTGCGATAGGATTTCATCATCTTAGACTGGCGGAAGATAGCATTCCTTTTACAACATTTAGGACAAGATATGGATCGTATGAATGGTTAGTTATGCCATTCTAACTAAGTAATGCGCCGACATTCTTTGCAGATCTGATGAATAGGATTTTCCGAGAGCACTTGGATAGATTTGTGTTGGTCTTCATAGATGACATTTTGGTATACCCTAAGGATGAGAAGGAGCATGAAGTTCATCTTAGAGTTGTGCTCGAAACGTTGAGGGAGCATCAGTTGAAGGGTAAGTTTTTGAAGTGTCCTTTTTGGAAGAAGGAAGTGAAGTTCCTTGGTCATGTCGTCTTAGAGAAAGGGTTGTCTGTAGATCCAATTAAGATTGAGGCAGTGAATAATTAGAAGAGACCCAAGACGGTGACCGAGATTAAGAGCTTTCTTGGATTGGCTGGATATTATCGAAGGTTTATAAAGGATTTTTCACGGATAGCTGCACTGATGGCTAAGCTTATGCGAAAAGATGTGAAGTTTGTATGGACTGAAAAGTGTAAGGAAGCATTCCAGACCTTGAAACACTTATTGACCCATGCACCTGTTTTAGTGGTTCTGGAGGGGAATCAAGATTTGGTTGTTTATACTGATGCATATGGAACTAGATTGGGGGCTGTGTTGATGCAAAGAGGTAAAGTGATTGTTTATGCTTCAAGATAGCTCAGACCACATAAAGCTAGGTATCCAACGCATGACTTAGAATTAGCTGCCGTCATATTTTCTTTGAAGGTGTGGAGACATTATCTTTTGCGAGAGCGGTTTGAGCTTTATACTGATCATAATTCGTTGAAGTACTTGTTCTCTCAGAAGGAGATGAACATGAGACAGCAAAGGTGGTTGGAGTTTATTGTTGCTTATGATTTTGGAATTAGTACACACCCAGAAAAGGAAACAAGATGGCGGATGAACTCAGCCGGAAACATCAGAATGCAGTTTCGTCTATGATTGTTGAGTGGAAAGATTTTGAAGCATTGTCAACTTGTAGTGTGCAGTTTAGATCCAGGGAAGGATATAGTACCAGAAGTGTTGTATTGTCTTGTTTAGAAGTTAGATCGGTAATGATTGAGAAGATAGCTTCTAAGCAAAAGGAGAATCCAATTTTGGCTGAACGGGTCAAAAGGAAGAGGGAAGGAATGGAGAGCGATGACCTAAAGGATTTCAGTATTGACCAAAATGGGTGGTTAAGAAAGAAAGGAAGGTTGTGTGTTCCGAATGTAGGAAACATAAGGAAGGAAGTTTTGGATGAGTGTCATCGATCAAAGTTCACTATCCATCCAGGAGGAACGAAGATATATTAGGATATGAAGAGAAGTTTCTCCTGGGAAGGTATGAAATGGGACATTGGTTTATGTGTTAAGCAGCGCTTGAATTTCCAGTAGGCAAAGGCTGAACACGAGAAGCCTAGTGGATTACTTCAACTGTTAGAAGTTTCGTTGTGGAAATGGGATTCTACCTCTATGGATTTTATTGATGGGTTGCCAAGATCTAATAGAGGGAATGCAAGCATATGGGTCATAGTAGATAGACTCACTAAGAGTGCCCATTTCATTCTGGTAAAGTCAACTAGGACGACACCTATTTTGGCAATTTTTTTATGAAGAATGTAGTTAGACTACACATGATTCCTAGTAGTATTGTCAGTGATAGAGATTCTTTGTTTACTAGTGAGTTCTGGAAAAGTCTACAAGAAGCTTTAGGAACCAAGCTCAACATGAGTACCGCTTACCATCCGCAGATTGATGGGCAAACAGAAACAGTTAACAAAATCTTGGAAGATTTGTTAAGAGCTTGTGTATTGGATTTTGGGGGATTGTGGGAGGACCACCTTCATCTAGTCGAGTTATCGTATAACAGTAGTTATCAGACTAGTATTGGGATGGCACCGTTTGAAGCTTTGTATGGAAGGCCATGCAAGTCTCCCGTATGTTGGTTGAAGACCGGGGATAGATTGGTTCTTGGTCCTGATTTGGTAAAGGAAGCCGCGGAGAAGATTGAGTTGATCCGAGTTAGGATAAAGGAAGCTCAATCTAGGCAGAAAAGTTATGCTGATAGAAGAAGGAAAGATTTGGAATTTTCTGTCGGAGACTATGTGTTCATTAAGGTTTCAACAATGAAGGGTGTGATTAGATTTGGAAAATCAGGAAAGTTAGCACCTAGATTCGTTGGACCATTCCGCATTGTTGAGAGGATCGGGAAACTCGCTTATAGAGTAGAGTTACCGAGTAGTTTGGCTGGTGTCGATGATGTTTTCCATGTTTCTCATCTTAGGAAATGTGTTAAAGACCCGGAGACTACCATAGCACCTACAATGTTAGAAGATTTAGTAGTAGAACCAGATTTGACCATATTTAGAAAGCCGATTCAGATCATGGCTAGAGATGAGAAGAAGCTGAGGAACAAAACAGTCAAGTTAGTAAAGGTTCAGTGGAGTGACGATGCTTGAGACTATACTTGAGAGATAGAGAGCAGGATTAGGGATACTTATCCTAACTTGTTTGATGGTATGTTTTACCTTTGATTGTTTTGTAGTGTACCTTATCGTAATTTCGAGGACGAAATTCTTTAAGGTGGGGAGTCTATAACACCCTATATTTTTACAACATTATTTAGAACATTTGATTGGGTAAATTAAATAAAATAATGTGAAGATTAAAAGGTTGAGATCTGATTAACAAAGGGTAGCCGTGCCATGTTAATGTGCAAACTAAAATGAAATAACCTAAGGTAATGTGTTAGGAAATAATAAGGGAAATATGGGAAATAGGTGGAGCTTATACCCTAAACCCTTAAGAGATAGAAACTCACGTTCATTTCATTTTAATCAAATTAAAACACTAAGGTCGGCCACCATTTTCATTCCCAAGAGGAAGACTAAAGCTAGGAATTAAGAGAAGGAAGATAATCAACTTAATCAACATCTAATCTCACATCATATATCTCAAAGCTAAGGTGAATAATCACTACATCCCATTTTCTTTTAGTTTTAAGTTTTAAGATTAAATCCAAAATGTTTTTGCAAGTATATTCTATGTTTTGATGATTTAAGTTATATATAGGCTTGTTGATGAATTATATATGTTCATGTTAAATTTTTATGATATGTTTGACATGAAAACCCTATTCATTGACATCCAAATGCCTTGAAAATTTAAATATAGGTTAGAAATGATATTTTAGAGATGTTTTTCGATTCTCATAATTTTCCAAATTAATGTAGATTTTGTATTAATTTTCTAGCGAAGGAAATTGTTTATTAGGTTATAAAGTATTTTCGGCTAAAATAATAATTATTTGGGGTTGAAATTTCTATACGTTAGGCAACATATTAAAATAGATTTTTTGTGATTTTTTCAGATTTTTCCTAAGTGTTTTGATGAATATATAAACTTATTTAAGGTATATGACTTAAATGTTTTATATATTTAATTAAGGAGAAGGGGCATTTTGTAAAACAAAATGATTATTAATTTTAAAAATAGTGGCAGCACGTTTCTGAAAAGAATTTGTTAACCAATGAGAATTTGAGAAACAAAGGCAGGTTAGTTGAAAAGTTATCCTTTTTAAGTTAAAAATAAAGAAATCATACTTTTAGCATGTTTCAGCCTATTACACCTGTAAACTTTCATCCTAGACCTTCCGACAAGGTCGAAAGGTTCTAAGCAGTTGATAAGGTCAAACCAATGCATATGGTATCAAGCTACTTGGTACGTAATGAATTGGACAAATTCAAAGGGTTCTTAGTCGAAAGGTTGATGGCCAAAGAGGTCGGGGTATGTTTGTTTTATAAACCAAAAGTTTTCACCGGCTTTGCTTTCAAATTATAGCTTTCGACTTGGTTGCCTCCGACCAGGTCAAAAATGTTTAAAAGAAAGGTTTTAAACCTTTCAATATAGTCAAAAGGTTACTACTACTACTTTGTTTTGAAACCTTCCGACATAGTCGAAAGGTTACCGCCGCTTTGTTTTGTTTTGAACCTTTCGACAAAGATGAAAGGTATACTTGTTTCAAACCCCACTTCTCCCAATTCTTTCAAAAGGAAGCTTTCGACTTAGGTGACTTACGCTAGTTTTATAAATTTAAGTATAACCCAAAGCTTTCGAAAGAGTTGTTTTTGAGGATATGTTTAAAGCTTTTGAAGTAGAGCTTTCGACTTAGTCGATAGGTTGCTTCCAATGAGTTCGAAAGGTTTTAAAAGAAGGTTTTCAATTTGTTTTGAATTGAAACCAGTAAGCCATCAAAAGGTTTAATTAAATAATTTCTAAAGGTTTAAGTAAATAATTTCAAAAGGTTAAAGTGAACGATTTTGAAAGGTTGAAAATTTATTTCGAATAGTTAAATTCAATGGTTTTGAAAGGTTTTAGTTGAATGATTTCAAAATGTTTAATGATTAACCACGAAAGGTTTAAGTTCAATGATTTCAAAAGGTAAATGAGTGATTGTGAAAGGCTTAAATGAATAACTTCGAAAGCTTCTGGTTGAATAACTTCGAAAGGTTTAAGTGAATGGTTTCGAAAGGTTTGAGATGGAAGTTTTCCAAGGTCTTCTAAGGCAATGCTTTAATGAGATTTTAAAGAAGGATGTCCAAAGTTTTATTTTTTTCGAATGGTTTGATATTTGAATTTAAAATAGATGATTTCAAAAGTGTAGAAAGAGGTTCTTTCAAATGGTTAAGTGTTTTCATCAACTAAAGTTTGAGTAAAGAGGATATATAACATGGTGTTATGATTTTGGGTAAAGTATAAAGATTATATACCATTCCTTGTTTAAATTTGATTTAAAGGTTTAAATCGGTTTGAAAAAAATATTTTCAAGGAAAATTATGGGAGGGGATACTTAAGTGAAAATGACTCAGATATCAGAATACCAGATGGGACTAGTATGAGGTCGCACCCTATACAATAGCTATTAGCCCCAGCTAATTGTTGTCCAAAATTCCAGTGTGTAGGGCTTGGTCACAGGTAGGCTGAAATTATGATGACACACCGAAAGGAATATATGTTTTATACATATAGGTTATTGGTGAGCCTGAAAAACCATTAGGATCAGAGAGACTTGGGAGATGATTAAGTTAGGGACAGACCGTCCAGAAGTGAAATATTTAACAGATGGTTAAGGATAGATAATCCAGAAGAAGAATACCTAACGGGTGTTAGGTTAATTTCGATTATATTGTCTGGTAGGCCCGAGTCAACCAAATGTTAAAAGTTATCCAAACAAAACTTATGTGTTTGAATATATAGTTCATTATTACCTGAGATTTATGTATGTGTAACATCCCGCCTTTTTGTACGCTTTAAGTAGACACACATGCCGACTCAAACTATACAGAAGGGCGAATTGTTATTTGAGGTGAATAAGGAAAGGAGAAAGAAATAAAAAAACAGAATCTCGCAGCGGAATGACAAAATATAATAATCAAATAAAAGTTCATGAAGATGTATACAAAACATTTGATTATACTTATCCAATAAAAAAATCAGAGTTACAAATATCAGAGATAAATACATAACATTGCAGCGGAATAGTAAATAATAATAATACAATCTTCTTCTTCGTCCTCCGGAAATAAGGTCTTCAAATCTTGAAATGCTCAGGCTGACCCGAGCGAATTGAAAAGACAAAACACTCGAGTCAGAACTAAAAGATCTTATGTGAGTTAAATCAACGGTAAATAAATATGTGTGTAAACGGCGTTAGAGATGTTTACGGGGTTCGACATCTCCTATCCAGTGTCTAACGTGAGTGTAGTAACTTAAGAGCTGTTCGGGATTCACATCTCCTAAGGATCCGTTAAACTATCTACTATGTAGTACAATACGCTATTATAATATGTCTACAGTAATATAAACTATTAATATAGCATTAAGGCGTTACATTTTCCCCCTTAACACATTTTTATTTCCCATAGTCTATATAGTACCGTAATCTGACCAGTACTGGGTGCTGTCAGAGGGCACTCCATAGGTATGGCACAAACCAAACTCGTAGAAGGCGCGCTAGGGTAGGTGACACGGCACAACTAGGCAATGACAGGGTAGATATACCAATTACGCATCCGGACTGTTGGTAACGCATAGTCGCAACTACCGCTCAACTCGAAACACACTCCCGAATAAACATCGAAGGGTGGCCACCAAATAAATCAAAAGTCAGAATATAGTATCGATGGAATGTGTCCGATCATAGGGGATACCTCACTTTGCCCGGAATCGCTCCTGTTTTAGCCACCTTATGCTAACTCACGAGAGTTAGGTCCACATAAATATACCTTTAGCATCAACGCCACCATCCTACTTCATTATGGAATCTCCACTACGTATACAATTGTCAAAGTGGTTTTCGGTATTGGCAGAGAGTATGACAACATCCGATCCCGGTCTCTTTAACAACCAATCGCTTATTACACACCGGATGGTTCTTTTACATTTCCAAAATTGTTTCATAATTTATATAAAAATATCATATTCAATTCAAACCATATCACTTTCGAAATCATATTCACATTTGAAGTCATATCGCATTTGATATCATAATTCGATAATTTTATTTCCTTTCAAAAGTCATATTCACAATTTATACCAAATTATCGTATTCTCAAAACCATAATATTTTCGAAGTCGTATTCACTTTAAAAATCGAGAATTTGAATATAAACCCATCCATTTTACTTAGTTTGGAATTTGGAAGAAAGTAGTTTTAAATAGTTATAAATAGTTAAAATACTCCAAATAGTTTAATTCTAGGTAAAGTACCTTTAAATTGATTTAAGATAGTTAAATAGATTTAATTTAGATTAAATATAATTAAAATAGATTAACTAGCTTAAAATATATTAATTAGATTTAAAATAAATTATAATGGTTTAGTTAATTTAAAATAAATTAAATTGGTTTAAAATAGTCAAATAATTTATATAGTTAATATTAGTTAAATAGTTTAATATATTTGAAAATCTTAATAATTATAAATATATTTTAAAACAGTTTATATTAAAATATGAGTTTGGAATTTATATTAGTTTAAACTACTCATTTCATTTAAACATATTTGGACCATTTCAAATTTCCAAATCGACAAACCAAATTTCAATAAACTATCGAATTTCATATCGTTTAAATCCATGTTCAAAATATCAATATGGATTACTCCAACTTCAACATATTTCAAAGTTATTTTCAAACAAATTCAATCACTCAATTTTGATAGAATTTCATTTATACATAAAAGTTAAACTTTAAACTTCTGATTTACTTTCTTAAAGAAATTCCTTTTTAAACCAATTCACATTTCAACACAAACATGATTTTTCAATAATACTTCAATTTACATAAATCAAATTTTATTTCAAAACATCAACTAATTAAATTCAAAAATTTAAGGATTTTAAAATCATTTAGTTTAACCAATCCGGTGTCCGTATATAATTTTCTACCATAGGGTCAAGTGATACAGATATTTATCATTTCAATCAGCAATTTAAACATTTTACGGTTGTATATCATTTCAAACCGCAATCCTAAAATAAATAAAAATCCATAACGAACTTGCAGTTTATAACGGTATAAAATACAACATCCATTCAACCAACATTAACAATCAACATTCATCACAATCATCATCCAAATTAATTAATAAATATCAATATAGAACTGATAATCAATAACAGGTATTAAACTAGCAATTTATATTCAATAATAAATTAAATAACGATTGTTATCCCGCCTTTTGGCAAGGTCGTGACACCAAGAACTCGACTAGAAACCAAGGGCAGTTCGTCCCGAAAACCGGTTAAACAAAGGCCTACTATGGATGTCTATGAATTTTGTCGGATGTCCGGATCAAGCTACGATTGATAAAACATGTCAAGCAAAGCCGAGAAAACCAACATTCTGAATTTCAAGTCAATCCGAGTTCGTATGCTCAAGATGTCACCAATGAAAAATGGAGTAGACAGTCCTAAGTTCGAATCCATAGGCGAGGCCTATGTTCGAATCCATCAGGTAGCCAATCTTCGAATCCATGTAGTTGAAGAGCTTCGATTCCATCCCACGACAACCTTCGAATCCATTCAACTGAGAAGCCTTCGTATCGATCAATTATGACCTACCTTGATCGACACGAAGGAAACATCCATTCGATCGATTCGAAGGAACATACCTTCGAATCCGTTACCTCGAATCCACCAAGTCAATGCAGCTAAAGCTATGGATTCGACCCAGTCAACTCGAAGTAAAAGGCGGATCGATACGAAGAAAGCGCGCCACGTCAACAATGCCACGCGCGAAGCCATCAATTCGACCCTATCGATTCGAAGGGATCGATTCGAACCAAGCTGATCAACCGGAAAGGCAATCTTGAATCGATCATAACTTGAGATCTATAAGTCCAAATGCTATGAAATTTTCACAGTAGCTTACTGGCAACCAATGGAATGTCCATGCCAAATTTCATCTCAATCGGAGCAAATCTTGATCGATTCGAAGTTGAGTTCGAATCGATTCCGAAGTGGGCCCGGATTTCCTGAAAGCGGGCATGTGGGTCCCCTCACGTACCAGAACTGGTCTCCCCGAATTTTAGGCGAAATATCAGCCTCCTACGCCTATAAATAGAGCCCCTGGTCATTCAGAAAAGGGGTTAGAGAATTCTAAGAGCTAAAGAGCGCCCAGACTCTGCCAGATTTACTCAAAATCACCACGATTGCCTTAGATTCAGATTTAGCTCAAAAAGTCAGTTGTATTACATTATAAGAAATTGTAATCTTCAAGTATCGAGCAATAAAATCATCAAACTTCATCGTGGACGTTGGCAAAACGCCGAACCACTCTAAATCGCTCGTCATTGCAATTTACTTTCTGTCATTTTGGAGTTTTTGTTAGATAATCCACAGTTTTAATTTTCATTCTTCACGTTTATCTCTTCAAAAACTTCTGAAGAGTGTTGTGCCCATTTTTGGTACAAACACTTTGGTGCTTTCACTGAGAAAAACCAGCTTTTTCTCTTGCTCCTTGGATCTACCATCGATACCGGATTGCATAAATCCAAGAGGAAGATCCAGATCTCTAATCCAGAATTCTTCCATTCTATTCAGATTTGCGTAAAATCTAGGAAAGGAATTCACTGCTCAAGATGGTTAGCACAAGAACTACTTCTGCGGCTGCTAATCAAGAAGGTCGGGATGGACAAAATCCCACACAACAGTTACAGTCCAATCAAGACAACACTGCTCACTCTGATCCATCTGGGCCAGTAACCAGTCAAGAGATCCAAGCATTACTCCAGGAACTGACCCAAAGCCGGCAACAGCTGGCTGAACAGTTGCGTGCTAATGTTGAATTGACCAATCAATGGAACCGCCAAAGGTGCAGGAGGGCCAGGAGGGATGATGCTTCCCACTCGTCCACTGAAAGTTCCGCTCCATCTGACTATCATGGCAAACCTACACGTCCCCAATTGGACGCAGGGGATACACAAGCTACCAGGTATCAACCCGCCTTGATAGTAGGGCAATTGAGGGTCGGACCTTCAACTAGCCTCCAGGCCGGGCCCTCATCATGAGGAGGCGCTGTTCCATAGCATACCACTGACAATCGCGCTACAACCACCACGATAGAAACACGAGTCGATACCTGAAACCTGTCAAACCCAAATAATCAACAACATGGGCATACTCCTGAACCCTACGTCCTAGAAGATGTGGAGCCAAGGAGGCGAGATATAGGCCGTCGACAGCATCCGGTCCAAAATCGCGCTGTGGAACCTGACCACATCTTAGCTCAGCCTACATAGAATGTCGCTATGCCCGATATTTCAACCATGGTACGTCAAAAGATTCGCAAGAGCCAAGGACTTATCAATGACGACTGGGGAATATCCCGTAGTCATACTCCTTTCACAGATGAAATACTATACGCTGAACCTCCTCGGCGATTCAGAATGCCAACTCTCCCTCTGTACGAAGGAAATTCCGATCCCAATCAACATATTTTGAAATACGAATGGTCAATGAGCGCCGCAAGGGCTGATGATGCAGTAAAATGTCGAAGCTTCCCCATCTCTTTGGGAGGAATCGCAACGATGTGGTTTACAAGGTTGCCACCGAGATCCATCTCTTCGTTCGACCAACTGGCTAAGAAATTCGTCGAACAGTTCCGTATGCATGTCGCCAGACCTAAAGACGTCAACACCCTATCTAGCGTCACCCAAGCTAAAGGAGAAACACTCAGACGTTATTTAGAAAGATTCCACGCGGCATGTGTAGAGATTAGTAATCCTAACGATAACTCAATCTTGATGGCGTTAACCAAAGGAATCGATCCCGACTCTGAGTTTGGAAATTGGCTAGTTGGGAAACCACCCGCATCGTTGGACCGTTTCTACTCCAAGGCCGCTCAATTCCTACGACAAGAGGATGCGAAACAGTTTAGGAAGGAGGACGATGCTGTGCCCAGAACTGATGGAATACAAAGTAATGTGGCAGTTAAGCAATCCGGTGAAAGTTTCGGAAAAGTTCAGTTAAACATACAGAACAAACAGACTCAGCCACGAGGCAACAGTGGTCAAAATAGAAAAAGGGATCAGAATCGAGGCTCACAACTTAAGGACCCAATGTTTGATAATTACACGCCGTTGAATACATCGTTGGAAAATGTGTACCTGCAAACTTGCAACATTGTGCAATATAAGAAGCCTGCTCCGAAGCAGTCATCAGAGAGGCAGATTCAAACAGGGAAGTTTTGCAGATTTCACGAAAGTTACGGCCACAATACCAATAGGTGTCGACATCTACAGGACCTCATTGAGAAGTTGATCAGGGAGTGAAAGTTAGACCAATTTGTGCGGGCGCCGCAGTCTGGTGGTGCAGGCTCTTCAAATCAGAATCGTGCACAGAATCAAGAAAGACAGGAAGAGCCAGGTCGTGTTGGAGGAAGATTGGTAATTAATGCTGTAAGTGGTAGTCCTCATCCAGCGTTTCAAAGCTGGGAAGAAATGGAATCGTATAACAACTTAGCTAGACGTACAAACTTCGAGTATGATGATGACTTGGACGATAAACCTTCGACCAAGCGAAAGAGAACGATGACTGACGACATCACTTTCCGAGACAGCGATGTTGACTACGTCGGAAGCCCGACTACTGACCCACTTGTGATATCGACCCGAGTAGGTCCGATGTGGATGAAGAGGATCCTGATTGACTGTCGGAGCTCTGTGAACATCATATTTGTACATGCTTATAATCAAATGAAGATGAAAGCTGGAGATCTAAAACCCTGCCAAACTCATCTCTATAGATTCAATGGCAGCGCTACCATACCTGTTGGAATGGTGGAGTTACCAGTTGAGTTGGGAGCCAGAGAACGTAGATCGATTCGGACATTGCAGTTCGTTGTGTTGAATGTAGACTCGCCATATAATGCCTTTTTAGGTCGACCTGCCCGCTGAATTCAGGGCCATAATCGCCCCGTGGTGTTTAACTTTAAAGTTCCCAACCGTCAACGGAATTGGGATCGTCCAGGGCGACCAGGTTGATTTAAGAACAATCATACACCAAAATCGAGTTGCCCGATCACGCAATGCCAGGGACCAACTTAAAACTTTTGAACTCGGTGAGCTAGTCACTAAAAAAGATTATCAGGCACTCCCACACATGAGATCAGCGTGGAGAGGGTCGCACAAAGTTAAACGAAAGCTCGGAGATGGCAAATTTAAGTTAGCGACCGTTGATGGTTTAACTTTACCAAGGGCCTGGAGAAGCGAAAGTCTTCATCACCACCGCAAATAACAGGCTATGTTCATCTATCTAGTTTAAATTCCGTTTTAAAATTTGTTTCTGCATTTCAAAATTATAACTTGTAATAAGGCAACTGACTTTGCCATATTTTCTGATTTCAGCAATAAAATGCCATTTCTTCGGGCCAAAGCTGTGATTCATTAAGTACAATGTACAACATCACGATGCACAGAGAGCTGAATTCCATCCTGCAAGTGGAATTTATTCAAGTAGGGAACGGCTGCGATACGGCCAGCCAATAGCTAAATGAAACCCGAGCTCGGGGGCAAGCCATCATATCAAGGCTAAAAATGGGTTGATGCACGACAATCCTTTCTTAAACTCCGCACTCCCAGAGCGCGAGGCGGAGTATAAACATTCCTTAACTCCGCACTCCCAGAGCGCGAGGCAGAGTATAAACATTCCTTAACTCTGCACTCCCAGAGCGCGAGGCGGAGTATAAACATTCCTTAACTCCGTACTCCCAGAGTGCGAGACGGAGTATAAACATTTAAACAACTCCGCACTCCCAGAGTGCGAGGCGGAGTATAAACATTAAACAACTCCGCACTCCCAGAGTGCGAGGCGGAGTATAAACATTAATTAACTCCATACTCCCAGAGCGCGAGGCGGAGTATAAACATTTACTTAACTCCGCATTCCCAGAGTGCGAGGCGGAGTATAAACATTAAACAACTCCGCACTCCCAGAGTGTGAGGCGGAGTATAAACATTAATTAACTGCGTACTCCCAGAGCGCGAGGCAGAGTATAAACATTTACTTAACTCCGCATTCCCAGAATGCGAGACGGAGTATAAACATGACTTAACTCCATACTCCCAAAATGCGAGACGGAGTATAAACATACATCAACTCCCTACTTATCCCCAAGACTGGGGGCAGAACCAAAGCAAATATCGAGTTGAAGACAAAAGAGAGTATGTTTTCATTTCCATTATCAACAAAAAGAATCCGGTTACAAGGTGGTTCAAAAAATAAAATTCCTACTAGTGGGAGCCGAGTCCACGTCTATACATGGCTATAAAAAAAGCAAAAAGACAAAACAAAACACTACCCCCGATCATGACAAGCAAACTAAAGAAAGAGTTCAATCTTTCTTCTTCCTCGGTTTCTTCTTCGGGGTAGCCCCACTGGATCCACTACCCGGTTTCTTCCTCACTCTCTTACTCTTCTCTGGTTTGTCCTCCGATGGCGACATGATATCAACATCCTCCTCAGAGCTTGAGGCAACAGATATTCTCCTGGAGGGTTGAACTAGAGGCATAGGAGCAGTAATGGGAAGTGAGGTAGGAGCGTTTTCAATAACCACAGTGCCGCCCGGAGATATCATCATTAGCGGGGCAGGCCTAGATGGGTTCATACCAACAGTCACTGCTGCCATCTCAGCACTGATTTCAGCCAAAACATCATCCTCACGAGATACTTGGGCCGCGCTAGATGTACCAGTAGCTGGCATAGAAGAACTAACAGCTGGAGCGACCCCACTCATGGCGTAAGAAGGATCGGTAAAGGGATCGTTGGGTTGACTGAGAAGTTCCTCAATCATCTGAGCATCGAAAGACAACATGCTCATTTCTCCTTCTTCGCCGACCACGGATGATGTCATAATGGTTTCAGTGACAATGGCCTCCTGCGCATGATATGAAGCTTGAGATGCAGGAGGTGCAGAGATAACGACTCCGGTCACTGAAATATGAAAAGACGACGATTGTTAGCTAAGTGTATTACTTCGTAATCATCACGCTAAAAAACGGGAAGCGTTCGAGTACCTTCCTTAGCCTGACCAGGAGCAGAGGCAGGAGCATCAGCGGAAGACAATTGCGGCTGGTCAGGATTATAAGCGGCGACGGACTGGGGATCGACCGCACCAATGGTTTCAGGCAATGTCGGAATTACAGCTCCAACACTTGTTTCGTGATGCTCAATCCCCGAGCCCTCGCCCGTCTCTATCTGTTGGACACCAAGCCTCTCTTTCGCCACCGAAATCACCGCCTCATGAAGAACTTTCCTCTCATCCTCAGTAAGCAAGCGCATCTCTAGCTCAAAATCATCAAGTGTTTCATCTGGATGCGCCGCTCTCTTATCCTCCACCAGCCTAGTCCAGGCATTATATAGAATCATGGAGTCATCACCCAGCCATAATAAATTTCTGTGCTCCATCACATTAGCGTTATATGTGACCAGGAGATCATCAAAATCGGCTTCCATCCTGGACCGCTCCGCCATAATTTTTTCCTGGAGTCCTGCCTCCGCAGACTTAGTCTTGGCCGCCGCCGCAGCAAGTTCGGTTCTAAGGGATACAGCTTGGTCGCATGCATCCTGAGCGGTGGTGTTTGCATCGTCTCTCTCTTTCACCACTTCAGCGAATTTGGCCTTGAGCTCATTCAGCTCCTTAACGGCTGCGTCTCGCTAAGCTACGATGTTGGTATAACGGTGGCCCATTTCTTCTACCGTGGCACAGTGTTCCTACTGCATCCTCGCCATTTTGGCCATGGCATCATCATGCTTTTTAAGCGCTTGGAGTTCAGAGTTTCGAGATGACTCCAACTCAGATTGAAGAACCTGGATGATGCGATCTTTTTTGACAATATCAGCATCACGCTCCTGAATAACCTTTGCCCGGTCAAAAGCTACCTTGGAAGCTTTCACGGCTGCTTTGTACCACTCCTTGTATTGGGCATAGAAGTCGTGAATATAACTGTGCGCAGTATTTTCGGCATCCTGAGGAATCCTCTTGAGATGAGGAGGAAAGACATATGCATCCATACAGATTTCTGGGAAATCCTTTTTCATTTGAGCAAGCTGGATGGCTCCTTCGCTTGTCAACTCAGCCGGAGCCTGCTCAACGATGGCAGCAGTCGGTGGTTCAACTCTAGGCCGCTGAGTCTCGGGCCTTGAATAATGGGAAGGCTATTGCTGCTGTGAAGGCCCAAGGAGATCTACGGGAGCCCTAGGAGGCAGAGGAGAACGAGATCGCGGTCGGTACTGATAGCTTCTATCTTTGTCAGTACGATCTTGACTAGAATGGCTACACCAATGCTCACGATCTCTATCATAGCGATCCTGATTGATATAGCTTCGCCCGTGATCCCTATCTGATTTTCTCCTACGGGAATCATAATATGGGGAAGATTGGCGCACATTACGGAGTCTATCCAAAGTGGATCCGCGACCTGACGTCTCACCTGCAATAAGAAGAAGCTACATATTAGAATCCTACAAAACAATAATTAATATGCGAAAGTCATGTAGTGGTGTGGAAGTGTGTGTAAATGTGTAAACCCCCAGACCAACCAAAAGTGTTGACCGCACTCAAAGGAAAGGGCTCGCTCATATTTAAAACATCTTGAAATTCCTCTAACCCGGGATTACATGGAATCGATATAAAATCCGGGATGGGAATATCATCAAGCCCTTTAAAAGTATCTCTCGAATGAGAAGGGGCGGCCTCAGAAATCATGACTCCGGAAGTGGGAGGAGACACATCTACAGATTTCCAACCCTTAGACTTGAGTTTTTTGGAAACGACGGCCTTGCTTTTCCGTCTTTCTACCAGCTCTTCGAAGTTGCCCGAAAGATCAGCCATCGGCTCCACATCTGTATGGGTCCTTTCTTCATCGCTCACTTCGGTTATTGTGATTCCGAGCGTTTTCTTCGCCATTTTCTTCTTCTTTTTCTTGCTTTCCTTCTTTAAGGCAGGCTTTAACATCCCCTGAATGACTATGCTTTGATTTATTTCAATCAAGCCGAGAGCTCTTAAGCTATTATCATTCAGCACCGAGTCGATGTGTCTCAGCTCGCTCGGAACAACCTGGAGACTTTGGACTATGCCCTTGTAGTACCCGCCATCGGGTCTGGAGATAATGGCTGTAAGAGAGACAAGATGTTAATACCAATGCCAAAAAACTATTGATCAGGGAAAACCATCGAAATATGAGGACACTTACGTCTAGACAACCATCGCCTAGCAAAACCAGGAGGACACTGGACATAAAACCATTCATTCTTGAAATAGCTAAGTCTGGTCCAGGCCCCAATAATAACTTGGCAATTTCTGACTGCCTCCAAAAATGTAAAGGATGGACTATTGCCCCTGCTCTTGAAATTAAATATGTATCTAATCTCGGTTGGCCTTGGCGGGCGAAAGAGACAATCCATAAATATGACGAAGGCACTATTCAGCAATGCATGTCCGTTGGGATGAAGTTGCGAAGGAGAAATTCCTAAATATGATAGCATCTCTCTGATATATTGATTAAAAGGAGGGAGAGTTCCAGTCGCACAAGCATGGCGGTAAAAGGCAGTGTATCCCTCGGGCGGATTGTGAGGTCTGTTATCAGCACCGGGCAATAACACATCATCTAAAGAAATATGATGCCTTGAGCATATCTGGCCCAATAAGGATTCAGAAATATTAGACCGGACAGAATCAACGGGATCCTCGATAAATATGGCCTCTGGCAATTCGTTTGGAGCTGGGTTGATTACGTCAGCAGGAATATTGGGAATCTCAAGCACCGGAGGAGGCGAACTCTGTACTTCTTGTTTTTGGGAGCTCGAAGATTCCATAACTGACTACTTATCAGAAATCAGTATTAAAACTAACAATGAACCCGTGCATCCCGCAGTGTAAGGTGTATGAATGTGCCGTGCAGTGCAAGTGCTGTGCATTACTAAAGCAAGTTTTACGGAATGAAACAAAATGTGCGAACGACGATACTCTGGAAATCGAGACTGGGGATGACCGTCATCGCTGACCGTCATGTCCACGACATCCAAATGCTACCAACCGATCCAAGTATAAATCTGTTATGTTTTTGGTTAAGTCATGGTTCCATCGACGAGCTTCAAAAGGAAGTCAAGTATAGTCCTACATTCAAGTTCAGTTAGGCAAGGCCAAAGCTTGTCGGAGTCAAGTATGCTAAAGTTCATTGAAGTTCGTCAAGTTTCGACTGAAAGTTGGTCATGTTCGAATCCATTGAGTGAGTCAGAAGAGTTGCATTCCTTGAACTGAAGACGTTCGAATCGATCACCTCAGATCGATACGAGTCGGATCGATGTGCATCGAATCGATAAAGAGTCGACTCAATGCATTTTGTATCAACATAGGTCGTTGGAATGATATCCATAGCATCAAGTGAAGGAGCGCTTCGAGTCCATCAGGAGAGCATTCGTACCAACCCAGGAAAGCAACTTCTTATCAACCGAGTTCGATACCTTCAAATCGATCATGAAGTTATTAGTTTGAATCAATCGATACGAACCACGTCACCTCACAAGCATCGATTCGAAGCCCCATAATTAGGGTCGATGCGAACTAATCCATCCCGGATCGATACGATACGAAGAGAAAGGAAATCCTTCAAAATCTCTCCTTCGCCAAGAAAGCCTCAGCACTTTGTCACGCTCAATCCATCGATTCGACCCGTTTTGTTCAGATCTCGCAACCTTCCAAAAGTAATTTCAGTAGAAAAAATTGAGGGTGATGGCGAAGATTTCCCATTTTATCGTTCTTAGCTTGGTTTAACCCATTACCTGATTTGTTACGATTGTGATTGAAGGAATGAAGGTGTTTGTTCGAATCGAAAAAAGCGTTTCTCTCGGGTCTGGGGGGATCGATACGAAGGAGAAGACAAAGTAACAGTAAAAAGTAAAAAATAGAAAGTGAGCCAAGCCTCGCGTATTTATATGGATCCTAGAGGGAAAACGAGGCGCTTCGCCTCCCGGTCAACCTGACCGATTGCTACCGGTCAAACACTGGTCGATTCGAGGTACATCACGTTCGAATCCATCGCACTTTGAATCCATCAAGTGGGCGCTGCTGCGAGGCTTCACCGATACGAAGCAATTGAACGAAGACTGAAAACGAAGTCGCCAAGTTTCGTCGATTCGAAGTACCAATTTCATGACCATCGACTCACGGTGATTCGAAGGCTATCGATACGAACCTCTGTTCGAATCCATTGGAGACAATTTATTCAAATGAGCGCATCGCTTCGACATGAAAAGATTACTGGTCTACCTTTTACATCGATTCAGGAGAGGATCGACACAAGAGGATAATCATAGACAATCATCAAAACGATGTTTTAACTCGAATCTCAAATCGATTCAGGAGAGGATCGATGCAGACTTCGATAACTAACTGAACTGGCAACGACGTGCAAACACGCAATGTTAACAAAAGTCAAGATGACACATATATGCCCATATGTTCGACTAATACTTAATCTTTGACATTCACAGGGAACAAGTGCTCGTCTCATCGTGAATCCGACAGCAATACAGGATACAACTTTCAGCAAAGCATGTCGTAAGTTGTTCAACGTGAGACTGCAGTTTTTCAAAGCACGTCATGTTTACACAAGACGTACTTTGGGGGGCAAATGTTATCCCGCCTTTTGGCAAGACCGTGACACCAAGAACTCGACTAAAAACCAAGGGCAGTTCGTCCCGGAAACCGGTTATACACAGGCCTACTATGGATGTCGATGAATTTGTCGGATGTCCGGATCAAGCTACGATTGATAAGACATGTCAAGCAAAGCCGAGAAAACCAACATTCTGAATTTCAAGTCAATCCGAGTTCGTATGCTCAAGATGTCACCAACGAAAAATGGAGTAGACAGTCCTAAGTTCGAATCCATAGGCGAGGCCTATGTTCGAATCCATCAGGTAGCCAATCTTCGAAACCATGTAGTTGAAGAACTTCGATTCCATCCCACGACAACCTTCGAATCCATTCAGCTGAGAAGCCTTCGTATCGATCAACTATGGCCTACCTTGATCGATACGAAGGAAACATCCATTCGATCGATTCGAAGGAACATACCTTCGAATCCGTTACCTCGAATCCACCAAGTCAAAGAAGCTAAAGCCATGGATTCGACCCAGTCAACTCGGAGTAAAAGGCGGATCGATACGAAAAAAGCGTGCCACGTCAACAATGCCACGCGCGAAGCCATCAATTCGACCCTATCGATTCGAAGGGATCGATTCGAACCAAGCTGATCAACCGGAAAGGCAATCTTGAATCGATCATAACTTGAGATCTATAAGTCCAAATGCTATGAAATTTTCACAGTAGCTTACTGGCAACCAAAGGAATGTTCATGCCAAATTTCATCTCAATCGGAGCAAATCTTGATCGATTCGAAGTTGAGTTCGAATCGATTCCGAAGTGGGCCCGGATTTCCTGAAAGCGGGCATGTGAGTCCCCTCACGTACCAGAATTGGTCTCCCCGAATTTTAGGCGAAATATCAGCCTCCTACGCCTATAAATAAAGCCCCTAGTCATTCATAAAAGGGGTCAGAGAATTCTAAGAGCTAAAGAGCGCCCAGACTCTGCCAGATTTACTCAAAATCACCATGATTGCCTTAGATTCAGATTTAGCTCAAAAAGTCAGTTGTATTACATTATAAGAAATTGTAATCTTCAAGTATCGAGCAATAAAATCATCAAACTTCATAGTGGATGCAGGCAAAACGCCGAACCACTCTAAATCGCTCGTCTTTGCAATTTACTTTCTGTCATTTTTGAGTTTTTGTTAGATAATCCATAGTTTTAATTTTCATTCTTCACGTTTATCTCTTCAAAAACATCCGAAGAGTTTTGCGCCTATTTTTGGTACAAACAACGATTTTATTCAAATAAATTCAAATTAACTGGGATGATAATTCAAAATATACCAAACAGTCATAAATAAATTATTAGTCACATCATAAATTAAATTTAACAAACATAAGAAATTTTAGAAGTTGTGTGGGTTAAAACACTCACCTTTGAATTTAAATCAAATTTAAATTCAATTTGAGCCCAAAATTCAAACAGTCTCAGAATTTATCCAAACTTGCGTCAAAATCTCCGAAATTTCGATAAGATCTCAGCGGATCAAACCGCACGTAAATCGGACCTCGTATTTGAAAGATACGCGTGTTAGAACATTGACATTATAAGTTAAATTAAAAATAAAAAAAGAGAACCAACCCTATCACGCCATGTCACCCTCCTCTTTCTTCAACCCTAACGCGCTCGCTCAGGCAACGCTCGATGCTAAGAAACGTCCACTCCAATCCTCGATCACCTCGTCACCATGGCCTTTAGAAACACCGCGACCCCCACCCTTCATCGCTTCGCTTGATAGAGAGCCCCACATCACGAACTCCGGTCGGCCATCACGACCAAATCACAGAGCAACTACCGCCGATACTAGGTTTTGGCCGAACCCTAATTGAATTTTCACGCCTCATCCAATCGTTGATTCGACAAACTAACCACCTAGATGCCCTCCGCACGACCCTCTCCACAACCTAGCACCCTCCGGCCGACGATCAGTCGATGTTGATCGATGATCAACGAACGATCGAAAATTGTTCCTTGAATTCCGACCATGCAGAAACCCAGATCAAAAAACGAACCGCAGATTAGACCAGCACTCATCCAGAGCTTCAAATCGATATAATATTTGATATAGTTTGAGGAGTTTGAATTTTGGAATCGAAATTGAAATTGAATTTGAAATTTGGGAATTAGGTTTTTGTCTGCCATTGGAATGAGGAGTTGAGAAGGAGATGTACATACAGATAATCTGAGTTGAGGAACACTAGGGTTTATAACAGGATATTTATAGATGGATCAGAAATAGACAAATGGATTAGATCGATTGGGTTTTGAACGATAAACGACCTGAAAAGCCCGTTTCGACTCCGAAACGAAAATGGGTCAACCCATATATCAAAATAGATGGTTTCAAAAATTTTAAATTCAATGGAATAGGTTTCAAATCCTAATTCAATCGTATGAAGAAGTTATGATAAAATCAGCTTAATTTAAATTGATTTCAGTTAATTTCAATTAAATTGATTTCTAGGCGTTTCGAGCCTGTACGATCAAACGACAAATCCGATCATTACGAAACTTGAAATCCTACAATATTTCACCGTTACGGATCCGATGAAACTAGTTTCGTCGAAATCCGAGTCAGTTGCCAAAATGGCTATATTTTAGTCAGTTAAATAAATTAATATTAAATTAATTAAATCACTTTTCCACTCGAATTCTATAATTTAAAATTTCTATCACTTTGGATTACATAGAAATTTAAAATCCTTTAAAACCAATTTCTATATCATTTTAATGTTGATTAATTTAACAATACAAATGTTCAATTTCAATTTCAATAACTTCATAAATTATCAATTGAAATTCCAATAAATCCATTTATTTGATTTTAAATTTTGTTATTCAATCACTTATCATCCTATGAGTATAATTAACATTGGTGTATGATTCATTACACTAATATTCTCAAATTTCATCTTAATCTCTATTAACGTAGTATATTTAAATATTTAATTTCATTTATTTGCAATTAATCCAATTACTATAATTTAAATTCAAATAAATTAATAAATCTTGATTTCCATTCTTTTTATTCAACTAATTTTCATAATATGTATAAAATTAACATTATTTCCAATTATTACCTTAATTTACATCAACGTAATATTTAATTATATTTATTGCAATTGGTTTCCAATTTAATTTAACAGGCTAAATAAATAATTAACTTATACTGATTGTCACAATTAACCATTAACCATATTTGTAAGTTTATTAATTACAAGTGAATGTTGAAATCACTTACATAATATTGCTTTTATTCAGTTACCATTTATTATGCTAGTTCATAAGTTTGTACAACATTTACATTTATTTATTTACATTCAATTTATAACCAAGTTATAGCATTTACATTATTTCAATTAATTGGAATTTCGTTCAATTTATCAATAATTAAATTTAATTAACATTGTTCCGTTTCATCTTAGTTATTATTTCATTAATAAATCCAAATTTTTTATTCCTTCAAATATTAAATAACAAAACTTATTAAATTAACAAATTTTAATTATCGAAAATTTACGGGTCGTTACACTCTCCCCCACTCAAACTTTTCGTCCCCGAAAAGGAAAAAGGAGGGAAAAGAAGAATTTAGAAATCAATATATCTTATTCAAAATATTAAATTTATAACAAATAAATTTACAAAATTAAATAATTTAAATAAAATATACCAATTTATAACCATTAAATCTTTTTACACTCAAACTAATAAAATTTTGAAAATATTTTCCAAATTTTTTCTAAGTCCAAAATTTACGAAAAATTTCGGCAGAGCCTCCTTTGTATGGAGAGGCTCGAGAGGAAATATAATATCAAATATAACAATATATATCACATTATCTCAAAATAATATGTCCCAACAGCGGGAAAATATAGTATCGCTATAAAATCGTAATCCGAGAACGTACCTATTTGTCGGGCAAATAACGCTTATTTTTATGAAACCAAAAGAAGTAGCTATTGCTTCCATAACCTGTATTTCACTTGTATAATCCAAAGAGGTTAATAATTACATAAAATTAAATGTTTAACGTTGTTTCAACCACTAACAAACAAATCAATATAAACAACAATCACTGGCAACCACGGCATACAATCATCATATGAATCAATAAAATCAACTATCCATCCATAGCAAACAAATAAATGGTTTGTTCGGGTTTAGAAATTTTTAACCGCCTAGAATGACAAATAAACTACTCAGTGCACCATTTACTCAACAGTCTTAGATGAACCCAATAGATTATCATACATCTCAAACAATTAGAAGTATCATATCCCAAACAAATCATAAACCAAACAAACTTAATTGATCCTAACATTATTTAAGTGTATTTTTATTAATTTATTTTCACCTGATTTGTTGTTCATTCAAATTTTTTTTCATTCAGTGATTACTTCCTTAAATTTTACATTTATTTCTTACAAAGTTTTATTTCCATTCATATCATGTCAATCTCTTTTTGTTGCATTACATTCATTCATTACTTAATTTCATTTATTTACATTCATTTATTAATAATATTCTTGTTCCATTCAATTACCTAACATATCAATTCATTTACTTAAGTTTCTAATAACTTACTTACAATACTTACTTTTCTATCTCATTTATTTATAGTAACATTTCAATTATAACTTAAGTTTATAACAACTATAACATCAAATTCTTATTTATAAAAGAATTTCATTGAACACTTCCCTTACATAAGTTTTACTTGTAAAATTTTCCATTACATATTCTTTTAACATTTCAAATTTTATAATCGGTAAGTTATATATATATATATATATGTATGTATATATATATATATATATATATGTCTTTAAGAATGCAATTGAAAGTTACACAAGTTTGACTTACTTATTTTAATTAGCTTAAGGTTCAATAATTATCATTTCTTATTTTCATTTAGAAGTTTCAATTATTAAATAGTTAGAATTTTATTCCATTACAATAGTTGAAATCTCTAATTCATAGAAATTTAAGAACTGAATGCCGGGTTCCATTTCAAATCATTCAATAATAATAATATCTTTATAATCATATGTTTTATATATATATCAAATCAAAATTTGAATTCAAAATGAAGATTATTAAAACAATTGTGCAGTAAAACTACTACAACAGTCTTCCCACTTTGAAACTCGAAAATGAATGTCGATGATGCGTGCACTCATCACCGAAATTATTTTCCAACGATAGAGAGGGGAGTACAGAACTTATTTCTTTCCAAAAGTTCATTAAAACAATTCTTTCAAATTATATTGAAATAGTTATATAAGAAAATACTTCTAATAATATTATTATTATATCCCAAAATCATTCGAAAGAAATTTTCAAAAATCTCGGAACTTGAGTTCTAAATTTCCAAATTTCATTTATTTTATTTTCAAATCTTATTTCCAACTACTATTTATAAATTTCACTACCTAACAACCAACATATTACAACCAAATATATATCATTTATAAATCATTATTTTATATAAAGAAAATATAATAGGCAAAATTTATTTCATTTACCTATATTTCAAAACAATATTATGTCCATGAGTCCTATTAAGCATTTAGAAATCCCTATCGATGTCATAGCGTCCTGTGTACAGACCAGAATTTATAAATACAAAAAGGAACAAATTAACACAATATAAAACATTTTATAATACTAACAAATACACTCTCTCATATATATACACCCAGTGACTCATTCTAGGGTATTACTACCCTATTTAATATGAGTCAGACCCCACAAAGCAAAGGTTATCGCTAAACCTGGCTCTGATACCAACTATAATATCCCACCTTTTTGTACGCTTTAAGCAGACACACATGCCGACTCAAACCATACAGAAGGGCGAATGGTTATTTGGGGTGAATAAGAAAAAGAGAAAGAAATAAAAACAAAATAGAATCTCGCAGCGGAATGACAAAAAATAATAATCAAATAATAGTTCATGAAGCTATATACCAAACAATTGATTATACTTATCCAATACAGAAATCAGAGTTACACATATCAGAGATAAATACATAACATTGCAGCGGAACAATATGATGTAGTGGAATAATATAGTAAATAATAATAATAATAATACAATCTTCATCTTCGTCCTCCGGAAATAAGGTCTTCAAATCCTGAAATGTTCAGGCTAACCCGAGCAAATTGAAAAGACAAAACACTCGAGTCAGAACTAAAAGATCTTACGTGAGTTAAATCAACGATAAATAAATATGAATGTAAATGGCATCGGAGATGTTTACAGGGTTTGACATCTCATATCCAGTATCTAACGTGAGTGCAGTAACTTAAGAGATGTTTGGGATTCACATCTCCTAAGGATGCGTTAAACTATCTACTATGTAGTACAATACGCTATTATAATATGTCTACAGTAATATAAACTATCAAAATAGCGTTAAGGCGTTACATTTTCCCCCTTAACACATTTTTATTTCCCATAGTCTATACAGTACCGTAATCCCACCCGTACTGGGTGTCGTCAGATGGCACTCCATAGGTATGGTACAAACCAAGCTCGTAGAAGGCGCGCTAGGGTAGGTGACAAGGCACAACTAGGCAATGCCAGGGTAGATATACCAATTACGCATCCAGACTATTGGTATCGCAAAGCCGCAACTACCGCCCAAATCGAAACACACCCCCAAGTAAAAATCGAAGAGTGACCACCAAATAAATCTAAAGTCAGAATATAGTATCGATGGAATGTGTCCGATCGGAGGGGCTACCTCACTTGGCCCGGAATCGCTCCTGTTTTAGCCACCTTATGCTAACTCACGGGAGTTAGGTCCACGTAAATATACCTTTAGGATCGTTGCCACCATCCTACTTCATTCTGGAATCTCCATCGCGTACACAGTTGTCAAAGTGGTTTTCGGTATTGGCAGAGAGTATGACAACATCCGATCCCGGTCTCTTTAACAACCAATCACTTATTACACACCGGATGGCTCTTTTACATTTCCAAAATCGTTTCATAATTGATATCAAAATATCTTATTCAATTCAAACCATATCACTTTCGAAATCATTACTTACTATCGAAATCATATTCACCTTTGAAGTCATATCATATTTGAAATCATAGTTCGATAATTTTATTTCCTTTCAAAAGTCATATTCACAATTTATACCAAACTATCTTATTCTCAAAACCATAATATTTTCTAAGTCATATTCACTTTAAAAATCGAGAATTTGAATATAAACCCATCCATTTTACTTAGTTTGGAATTTGGAAGAAAGTAGTTTTAAATAGTTATAAATAGTTAAAATACTCCAAAATAGTTTAATTCTAGGTAAAGTACCTTTAAATTGATTTATGATAGTTAAATAGATTTAATTTAGATAATATAATTAAAATAGATTAAATAGCTTAAAATAGATTAATTAGATTTAAAATAAATTATAATCGTTTAATTAGTTTAAAATAAATTAAATTGGTTTAAAATAGTCAAATAATTTATATAGTTAATATTAGTTAAATAGTTTAATAAATTTGAAAATCTTAATAATTATAAATATATTTTAAAATAGTTTATATTAAAATATGAGTTTGGAATTTATATCAGTTTAAACTACTCATTTCATTTCATCAT
This sequence comes from Allium fistulosum, assembly GCA_030737815.1. Taxonomy (NCBI): domain Eukaryota; kingdom Viridiplantae; phylum Streptophyta; class Magnoliopsida; order Asparagales; family Amaryllidaceae; genus Allium; species Allium fistulosum. The sequence goes on from CM060903.1 coordinate 1,230,813,410, forward strand.
ATTTGGACCATTTCAAATATCCAAATCGATAAACCAAATTTCAATAAACTATCGAATTTCATATCATTTAAATCCATGTTCAAAATATCAATACGAATTACTCCAACTTCAACATATTTCAAAGTTATTTTCAAACAAATTAAATCTCTTAATTTCGAAAGAATTTCATTTATACATCAAAGTTTAACTTCAAACTTCCGATTTACGTTCTTAAAGAAATTCCTTTTTAAACCAATTCGCATTTCAACACAAACTTGTTTTTTCAATAATACTTCAACTTACATAAATCAAATTTTATTTCAAAACATCAACTAAATAAATTCAAAATTTTAAGGATTTTAAAATCATTTAATTTAACCAATCCGTGTCTGTATATAATTTCCTACCCTAGGGTCAAGTGATACAGATATTTATCATTTCAATCCGCAATTTAAACATTTTACGGTTGTATATCATTTCAAACCGCAATCCCGAAATAAATAAAAATCCATAACGAACTTGCAATTTATAACGGTATAAAAAACAACATCCATTCAACCAACATCAACAATCAACATCCATCACAATCATCATCCAAATCAATCAATAAATATCAATATAGAACTGATAATCAATAACGGGTATTAAACTGGCAATTTATATTCAATAATAAATTAAATAACGATTTTATTCAAATAAATTCAAATTAACTGGGATGATAATTCAAAATATACCAAACAGTCATAAATAAATTCCTATTCACATACCAAACAGAAAAAAAAATAGAAGTTGAGTGGGTTAAAACACTCACCTTTGAATTTAAAACAAATTTAAATTCAATTTAAGCCCAAAATTCAAACAGTCTCGGAATTTGTCCAAACCAGCGTCAAAATCTCCGAAATTTTGATACGATCCCAGCGGATCAAACTTCGCGTAAATCAGACCTCGTATGTGAAAGATAGGCGTGTTAGAACATTGACATTTAAAGTTAAATTAAAAAAAAAAGAATCAACCCTATCACGCCACGTCACCCTCCTCTTTCTTCAACCCTAACGCGCTCGCTCAGGCAACGCTCGACGCTAAGTAACTACCACTCTGATCCTCGATCTCCTTGTCACCATGGCCTTTGGAAATGCCGCAACCCTCCCCCTCATCGCTTCGCCTGACAGAGAGCCCCACATCACAAACTCCAATCGGCCATCACGACCAAATCACAGAGCAGCCGCCGCCGATACTAGGTTTTTGGCCGAACCCTAATTGAATTTTCATGCCTCATCCAACCATTGATTCGATGAACTAACCACCTAGATGCACTCCGCACGACCCTCTCTACAACCCAGCACCCTCCGATCGACGATCGGTCGAAGTTAATTGATGATCAACGAACGATCGAAAATTGTTCCTTGAATTCCAGCCATGTAGAAACCCAGATCGAAAAACAAACTGCAGATTTGACTTGTGCTCGTCGAGAGCTTCAAATCAATATAAAATTAGATATAGTTTGAGGAGTTTGAATTTTGAAATCGAATTTGAAATTGAATTTGAAATTTGGGAATTAGGTTTTTGTCTGCCATTGGAATGAGGAGTTGAGAAGGAGATGTACGTACAGACAATCTGATTTGAGGAACACTAGTGTTTATAACAGGATATTTATAGATGGATTAGAAATAGACAAATGGATTAGATCAATTGGGTTTTGAACGATAAACGACCCGAAAAGCCAGTTTCGACTTCGGAACGAAAATGGGTCAACCCATATATCAAAATAGATGGTTTCAAAAATTTTAAATTCAATGGAACATGTTTCAAATCCTAATTCAATCGTATGAAGAAGTTATGATAAAATCAGCTTATTTCAAATTGATTTCAGTTAATTTCAATTAAATTGATTTCTAGGTGTTTCAAGCCCGTACGATCAAACGACAAGTCCGATCATTACGAAACTTGAAAACTTACAATAATTCACCGTTACAGATTCGATGAAACTAGTTTCGTTGAAATCCGAGTCAGTTTCCAAAATGGCTATATTTCAGTCAACTGAATAAATTAATATTAAATTAATTAAATCACTTTTCCACTCGAATTCTATAATTTAAAATTTCTATCACTTTGGATTACTTATAAATTTAAAATCCTTTAAAACCAATTTCTATATCAATTCAATGTTGATTAATTTACCACTACAAATGTTCGATTTCAATTTCAGTAACTTCGTAAATTATCAATTGAAATTCCAATAAATCCATTTATTTGATTTTAAATTTTGTTATTCAATCACTTATCATCTTATGAGTATAATTAACATTGGTTTATGATTTATTACACTAATATTCTCAAATTTCATCTTAATCTTCATTAACGTAGTATGTTTAAATATTTAATTTCATTTATTTGCAATTAATCCAATTACTTCAATTTAAATTCAAATAAATTAATAAACCTTGATTTCCATTCTTTTTATTCAACTAATTGTCATAATATGAATAAAATTAACATTATTTCCAATTATTACCTTAATTTACATCAACGTAATATTTAATTATATTTATTGCAATTGGTTTCCAAGTTAATTTAACAGGCTAAATAAATAGATAACTTATACCGATTGTCACAATTAACCATTATTCATATTTGTAAGTTTATTACTTACAAGTGAATGTTGAAATCACTTACATAATACGATTTTATTCAATTACCATTTATTATGCTAGTTCATAAGTTTATACAACATTTACATTTATTTACTTACATTCAATTTATAACCAAGTTATAGCATTTACATTATTTCAATTAATTGGAATTTCGTTCAATTTATCAATAATTAACTTTAATTAACATTGTTACCTTTCATTTTAGTTATTATTTCATTAATAAATCCAAATTTTTTATTTCATCAAATATTAAATAACAAAACTTATTAAATTAACAAATTTTAATTATCGAAAATTTACGGGTCGTTACAGTATGTTTACATAATGATTACTTTACATTATTTAACCATTGTGGATGCATGAGCACAATATGTGGTTTTATAAATGGTTTTGCAAAGATATGTTTTAAAAATGATGTTAGTGAGGGGAAACCCGTTCCGCTAAGCGGCGTGGTCTGACATAACATGTTTAACCAGAATGTAGAGTATTATTCATACCAGGCTTTATGTCTGACTTGAAGCTTATGTTTTTCCCTTAAACTCTCGGGTGTTCAAAATTAATTTGAGTAGGCTGAGGGACTAAGATCTTTTGTATGTTTTAGTAAGATGACGGATAAGTTACTGGAGGCATGCACGAGGCAAACAGATAGCTATTTAGGATTTGCAGTTCTTGTTATGTTTTGATGTATTTCCGCTGTGATTGTATTAGGTCTATTATGACCATATGACTCTGATCAACCAAGGGAGTATCTCCATATAGCGCTCTTGGCGTATTTTGTAATAATTATATTTGATCTATGCCTTGGAACGATTTGGGGTTATGTGTTGTGAATATGGAACAATTGGTTTTGAAATGTAATGAAGTAAAAGTAGTTTTTGAAATATGTGTTTTGTTTCATAATCAAGTGCTTCTGATAATAATGATACCATTAACATAGCCGTATTTAGTCGTCGAAAGCTAATACTATAGATGGCTGCAGCATTTGTTGCACTTAGTTTTGGGCCTCTAGATAGGGGATGTTACAGGCCTACTCACCAGTTCTGCTCCAGGCACCAAATCGATCTGAAACTCTATGGCTCGTTTCGGTGGAAATCTAGTTATTGGCTCAGATACATCAGCAAATTCTCTAACCACAAAGACTCCATGCAACTCATCCTCCAACTCCATGATACCCAGTAAAGCATTTACTTCGCAACTAGGGTTATCTACGGTATAAACTATCCGATCACTACAACTAGGGTGACTGAGTGATATTTTCCTATCATGGAAAAATATCCTAGCATCATATTTACTTAACCAATCCATCCCAAGGATAATACCAAATAATACAAAATCAAACACATGCAAACAACAATCAAAAGTATGACCTAGCAAATCAAACTCCAAATGGTCACACCTCATCCGAAGTGTTGCATACCCTCCTATCGGATTTGCAACCCTTAAGGAAATAACTAAGTATGAGGGCTCTAGGTTAAGCTTATCTACTAAACATCAATAAATAAAAGAATTTGATGCGCCAGTATCAAATAGAACGCTAACAGACATACCGTGAATCTATAACGAGCCTCCCAGAATAGCCTTCCCTTTTCCTTGCACAACTGGCCTTGAAGTTGCGGGCTCCAATGCATAAACTAGCCCCTACCTTCTTTAGTAGGCGCCCTACATTTGTTCATATAATGGCCGATCTGATCATAATTAAAGCATCGGATATTCTTCTTTCCAATCACCTCCTTTCCTTTCTCTTTTACCTTTCCGGTCCGACACTCATTAGCGTAGTGTCCCTTCTTATCACATTTATAACAAACCACCTCAGCTTTTCACTTCTTTTGTACTCCTCCATTTTGAGCACACTTCTTATGGAAAAAATTTCTTTTCTGCCCCTGTCCCACCTGGGCCTCCTTCATTTTCTTCCTCAAACAAGCTAATGCCTCTTCCTACATCAGCGCCATTTCTACCACACATCACTTGGATCCCTTAAGTGCGGTAAGGTAGCACTTATCAATTCCGGCCTCATGCCTCTTATAAACTTTTCATTCCTCCTGATCACCGTATCAACCAAAGCATACCTGTACTGGGCCAACTCTTCAAATTTTCTTGCATATTCTAGAACGGACTTCTCTCCTTGCTCCAGCTCATCAAACTTCCTGACCAATGCCAACTGCGCCATCACCGACACAAACCTTTCTTGAAAACTTCTCCTAAACTCCGCCCAAGTCATGGTTTCCTCATCAACACCAGCTACAACAGTATTCCACCAAAGTAGAGCAGCTCCTTGAAGTTGTCTCGAAGCTAATATCCTCTTTTGCTCGTCATTCAATCCTAAGTTAGTAAAAATCTTCTCATAATGTAGCAGCCAGTTTTCCACCTCGATCGCATCTTCAGTTCCAATGAATGGCTTCCCTCTAAGCCTGGTGTAATCTATACTCAAGTTAGCATATTGGTTGACCATCGGAACTTCCTGAACTCCATCTCCAGCGGCATTTCCTCCGACAATTCTAGCTGCAATTCCAGCTTGCATCATGTTTATGAAAAACCGATACATGGCTCCCATATCCACTTAGGGGACCCCAGCACCAACATATTCAGCTTGAGCCTGACTTGGACCTCTTCTAGCATTTGGTCGGGCATTTCCATTAGTGATGTTGCTATCTCCTCCAAGATTAACTCTGCCTCTTCTTCCTTCCATATCTGTATTCAAACCTAATGAGATACAGATGAAAAGCCTAACTAAGATAGGAGTCTAGAAATATAGCATATACTTATATATATATATATATATATATATCAAATACAAGTACGTTACTATAGCGTTATCCCATACCCTGATCTTAACTCTAATTACTAGGGATTATGTTTTCAAAACCATTTTCAGTTAAAGTATTTCATAAACCCCACTCTGATACCAAGCTGTAACATCCCCTGTCTAGAGTCCCAAAACTAAGCGCTACAGATGCTACAATCATCTATAGTATTACCTTCTAGCAACTAAATACGACTATGTTAATGGTATCTATAATATCAGAAGTACTTGAATATGAAACAAAACACATATTTCAAACAACTTTTACTTCATACGTTTAAAACAGATGTTCCATATTCTACTTGCATAATCCCAATATGTTCCCAGGAACAGATAAAATATATTTATTAAAAAATACATCAAAAGCAGTATATGAAGATACCTATTTGGATGATCAGAGTCATTACAAACTTAATACAAAACACATTATAAATACTTCAAAACATAAAACAAGAACTGCCACTCCTAAATAGCTATTTGTTTGCCTCCTGCAAGCCTCCAGTAGCCTTATTCGTCATTCTACTAAAATCTGAAAAGACCTTAACTCCTCAACCTACTCTAACTAATTTTGAGCACCTGAGAGTTTAAGGGGAAAACATAAACTTCGAGTCAAACATAAAGCCAGGTATGAATAATACTATACATCGCAGAATATATATGTTAAGTGAGACCACGCTGCTTAGCAGAACAGGTTTCCCCTAACTAACATCCTTTTAAAACATATCTTTGCAAAACTTTTTCCTACAATAAAAACTGATTAAACACTGTAAAGCATCATTATGTAAATAAATAAAAATCAGGTAATAATGAACTATCTATTCTAACACATAAGTTTTGTTTGGATAACTTTTAACCTTTGGTTGACTCGGGCCTACCAGACAATATAATCAAAATTAATCTAATACTTGTTAGCTATTCTTCTTTTGGGTTACCTATCCTTTACTATCTGTTAAATACTTCACTTTTGGATGGTCTGTCCTTAACTATCTATTAAATACTTCTCTTTTGGATGGTCTATTCCTAACTTAATCATCTTCCGGGTCTTCCTGATCCTAATGGATTTTCGGGCTCACCGATAACCTATCTGTATACATCATGTATTCCTTTCGGTGTGTAATCATAATTTTAGTTTAACTGTGACCAAGCCCTACACACTGGAATTTTGGAGAACAATTAGCCGGGGCTAATAGGTAATGTAGAGGGCGCGACCACATACTAGTCTCATCTGGTATTCTAATTTCTAAGTCATTTTTCACTTAAGGATCCCCTCCCATAATTTTCCTTGAAAACATTTTCAAAACGATTTAAAACCTTTAAATCAAACTTAAACAAGGATAAGTATATAATCTTTATACTTCACTCAAAATCATATCACCATGTTATACATATTTTTTACTCAAACTTTAGTTGATGAAAACATTTAACCATTTGAAAGAACCTCTTTCTACACTTTTGAAATCATCTCTTTAAAAATCAAACATTAAGCCTTTTGAAATCAAACCTTTCGAAAACAATAAAACTTAGACATCCTTCTTAAAAAAAATTCACTTTAAAACATTGCCTTAGAAAAACTTTGAAAAACCTTCCATCTCAAGCCTTTCGAATCCATTCAAAATAAACCTTTCAAAATCATAGAATTAAAACCATTCGAAATCTTTGAACTTAAACCTTTCAAAATCATTCACTTAATCCTTTCGAATTCATTCAACTAAAACCTCTTAAAATCATTCATTTAAACCTTTTGAAGTCAGTCAACTAAAGCCTTTCAAAGTCATCAAACCTTTTAAAACATAAGCCTTTCGAAGACTTACTGGGTTCAATTTAAAACAAGTGAAAATCTTCTTTTAAAACCCTTCGACTCCGTTAGAAGCAACCTTTCTACTAAGTCGAAAGCTCTACTTCGAAAGCTTGGTTATACTTTACTTAAAAAACAAGGGTAAATCACCTAAGTCGAAAGCTTCATTTCGAATGCATTGGGAGAAGCGACTGGTTTTAAAACAAGTAAACCTTTCGTCTTTTTCGAAAGGTTCAAAACAAAATATTATAAAGCGGCAGTGACCCTTCAACTGTGTCGAAAGGTTTAAAAACAAAATAGTGATAAAACAGCAGTAAACTTTTGACTGTATCGAAAGGTTTAAAACCTTTATTTTAAACGTTTGATCTGGTTGAAAGTAACCAAGTCGAAAACTCTAATTCGAAAGCAATGCATGTGAAAGCTTTAGTTTATAAAACAAACATACTTCAACCTCTTTGGAAACCAACATTTCAACTAGGAACCCTTCAACCTTGTTCAATTAATTACGTACCAAGATACTTGACACCATATGCATTGAACTTTGACCTTGTCGAAAGCTAACCTTTCGACTTTGTCGGAAGGTTTGGGTCTGATGGTTTAATACCAGAATTGGCTGAAACATGCCAAAAGTATGATTTCTTTGTTTTTAACTTAAAAAGGATAATTTTCAACTAACCTGCCTTTATTTGTCAAATTCTCAATAGTTAACAAATACTTTCAAAAAAGTGCTGCCACTATTTTTTAGAATTAAATAATCATTTTATTTTATAAAATGCCACTTCTCCTTAATTAAATATATAAAACATTTAAGTCCCATACATTAAATAATTTTATATATTCATCAAATAACTTAGGAAAATATGGAAAAATCCCAGAAAATCTATCTCAATATGTGTTCCAACATATAAAAATTTCAAACGCAAATAATTATTATTTTAGCCGTAAATAATTTATAACCCAATAAATCATTTTCTTCACTAGAAAATTTAAATAAAATCCACATTAATTCAGAAAATTATGAAAATCGAATCCCATCTCTAAAATATCGTTTCTGACCTATATTTAAAATTTCAAGGCATTTGGACATCATCTAATAGGTTTTCATGTCAAACATACCATAAAAACTAACATGAACATATATAATTCATCAACGAGCATATGTATTTCTTTAATCATCGAAACATGGCATATACTTGCAAAAACATTTCGGATCTAATCAAAAACCAAAAACCATATGAAGATGGGATGTAGTAATTATTCACCTTTGCTTTGAGATTATAAGATGTGAGATTTGATGTTGATTATCTTCCTTCACTTGAATCCTAGCTTCAATCTTTCCTTGAGAACAATAATGGTAGTCGGCCTTGGTATATTTTTAGTTAGAGTAAAATTGAAATGAACGTAAGTTTCATTTCTAAGGGTTTAGGGTATAAGCCCTTCCTATTTCCCATATTTCCCATCTCATATCCTAACACATTAGCTTATGTTATTTCATTTTAGTTTATACACTAACATGACACGACTACCCTTAGCTAATCAATTCTCAACTTATTAATCTCTACATTATTTTATTTTGTTAATTAAACATTCTAAATAATGTTATAAAAATATGGGGTGTTACACAGAGTTACTAATATATGTGCATACCTCATGTCTAAAAAAATCTGATTCTCCCTCATCAAATCGGTTAACGATGCCGCTACCTTTAAGAAGCCATTGGTAATACATCTATAACATCCCGCTAATCAAAGAAAACTCCTCATATATGTAGCATTCTATGGTCTATTCCAATCCTGGACTACCGTAACCTTCATGGGATCTACAACAATGTCCTACTCCAAAACAACGTAACCCAAGCATCCCATTTCCCTCCGCTAGAAGTGATACTTCGAAAATCTCACCATTAATTGGTGTTTTATCAACACCTCCAACACAATAATCAAACATGTTTTGTGCTTCCCTTTCACCAATGAGATAATGAAAATTTCATCAACGAGCATAAGCATGGGCTTACTCAAGTGATCCCTCGAACACGGTTCACGAGATCAATAAAGCATGCTGACTCGTTGGATAGCCCGAACGGCATAACCAACCAATCAAAATCAAAGTAGCATACAAAATGTTATGATCGACACACTTTCTCTAGCTAGTCTAGGTTGATGAAACTCCTTCACAAGTTCCAACTAAGAGAACACCTTCGTTCCACAGAGCTGATCGAACAAACTATCAATAAGCGAGAGTGGATACTTTTTGTCATCTCATTCAAGTGATGGTAATCAACATACAAACTCAAAAAGCTATCTACCTTAATGGCAAACACTATAGGTGAATCCTACTCAAATATGCTCCTACGAATGAACCCTCGCCTCAATAGGTCACCTGCTCGCATTCCTCAACTCTTTGCGAATCATATGACTCAAAGGCACAACTATTGGTCAAGCATCTTTGAGCAAATCGATACAGAAATCAATCTCTATTTGGTGGTAATACAGTCACATCATCAAATGTGTCCGGACAATCTCTAGCTACAAGCACAAATGATAACTCGTTATATGGGATATTGAGTGGATATAAAAGTTAACCATCTCGTCATCAGATGGGCAGTCGAACACTACCTTACGCTTCTCGTCGGTCCCTATCGTCACCAACAACCTCTCACAATCCACCACTATTCCATACCTCTTAAGCCAGTCCATTCTCAAACTATAATACTGTAACAACCCGCAAATTTTGAGAATATTTTAAATGAAAATTTATTTTAAATTTTGAATATAATTATTTTAAATTTCTAAATTGGAAAATTTTAATGCATACTTTAGAGTTTGATGTGAAATGTTCTTCCAAATTTAATAAAATAAAGACTTTTCTTAAATTTAAATTTTTGTCAACTTTGGTCAAAGTATGAATTTCTGTGGAAATTTTAAATTTTATTTTTTAACTTTTACTTTTTTTTATGAAGGAATTTAAATTCTAACCTTTTCCTTGTTTTCTGTCTTGTAAAATTTTGGTTTCTACTTTTCAGAACTGACAACGTTTGGCATATTACACACAGTTATTTTCATTTAAACATTTATCTTATTTTTTTATTGTGATTTGTTTGGGCTTAGACCATTTGGGCTAGAAAAACTTTAGTTAGATGAGTAGCCTATATATAATCTCCTACGGTTTCGGCCAGCCTCCACATCCATTCATTTGTTCCTCCACAGAAAAGTGTAAGCCTTCTTCTCTTTCATCTTCCTTCTCCAAAACCCTAGACTTCTCCCTCTTCTTCCTCCACAAATTTTCCCCCTCCTTCTCCACAAATTTCGGCCACACCATCTCCTCTTCCTCTAACCACAAAGCCCTAGCCTAAAACCCACTACTCCTCTCTCCTTTTCCCCTCCTTCTCTACAAAGCTCGGCCCTACCACCTCTCCTTCCCACCAAAACTCCCATGGCCGAACCTCCTCCAAAGCACCATGGCCAAACCTCCTCAACACTTTCCCCTCCCATTGCCTTGGCCGTGACCACCTCCTCCATCACCAAACCCTAGGCCGAGCCCTCCTCTACCAAAACCCTAACCCTAGGCCGGAAACCCCTTTACCAAAACCTAGTCTAACCAAACCCAAATCCCTATGGCCGAACCCCCTTCACCCAAAATCCCTATGGCCAAACCCAAACACTAATAAACTAGCCTATAGCCAATCCTATACACCCATAGTCAAGCCCTCTTCACATGTTTATATCTATATTTTTATTTTGTTCTATTTATTTTTCTATGTAAAATTATTTGTTTACGTATGGAATTTATTTTTATTTTTCAAGCGTCGGATTTGGATTCTCCTCTCAATCAAACTAGTCCATAGTTTGTTGATTTTTTGCGTTGCGCTTTAAATTACTTTTCCAACCAAAGAAAGATGAGAAAATCACACTTGACATATGTACTTATTTATTTGATGAATTGATGACAATTGAATTGTGAGGATACGTATATGCAAGTTTGACATTTCACCTATGATTTTATCATGTTATTTTATATGTTTATATCATATTACTTCATATGTTTATATCATGTCATTTCATATGTTTATATTATGTCATTCATATGATTTATTTTGTTATTTAATATCATATTATGTCTGTTTGATCATATGTCATGATATGTTGAATATTTTTCTGTTTATTTAATATTCTAGAATCACACTGCAAGTTCCTTCACTATGGGATGAAATGATACATACACGAACGGTCTTTAGAGTAAGGAAAAATTGTTATGGGCTGAAATGATGGGTTTGAGAAATTTTATTTGACTTGGGATTGCGGGTTTGAAATGATATAAAACCCGGAAAAAAAATAATAAATTGCGAATTGAAATGATATATGTCTGTATTTACTTGACCCTAGGGTAGAGAATTTTATACAGACTCCGTGGTTGATTTAAAATGATTTTTCTAAAAATTATTAAGTATTTTTGATTTTTATATATGAATCTCAACTAAAATTTATTGTAATAATTTCTGTGAATTTTTTACATGTGTTAAAATTTTATAAGAAATAAACAGTTGGAAATGTAAATTTTGGAATCTAATTTACAATATGAAGGTTAATTGAAATTTTATAAGCCGATTTGACTTAATAATAGTATTTTATTCTAACCTATAAATTGTAAGTTTTAATTCATGTAATAGTGATTAAAATAAATGTTTTGTGAAAAGAAATGTAAGTTAAAACGTACATTTGACATGTAAGTTTTAACTAATGAAAGTGGTATGATTTGGGAAATAAAAATGATAAATGTCATTTACTAAAAAGAAATAAAAAGGTAAGTAAAAATACTTTTAACTTGGTATAAAGATTTATGTTTTAAAATTTGATGTTTTAGTGACAAATTATTAAATCAAAGGTGTGATTTCATTAAATGACTAAATAGCTTAAATTTGAGTAATATAACAGGAAGAATAGAATGACTTTGATAAAAACATTAAATATATATACACTATTTGATTTTATAGACTATTGTAGTAGGAAGTATTACAGTAACAATTCAAAACAGCTACGATTTCTTACGATAGCAATTCAAAACTGCTGCAGTTTCTTATTGTAACAATTCTACACTGCTGCGGATTCTTACAGTAACACTTCTGCACTGCTGCGAATTCTTACCATAATAGTTTGACACTACAGCGAATTCTTACAGTAGCACTTCTGTACTGCTGCGTATTCTTAAAGGTGACATTTTCTGAATGCTACAATTTTCTTAAAGGTTACATGTATGGTTCTAAAAGTTACATTCTTAAAGTGCTATGATCTCTAAACTTTTATGTTTAAAAAGGGTTATAATTAAATGAATTTGGAAGTATTTCTACTTTAGGAAAATGAATATTATTTTAAAAGAATAATGATATGGAATTTATATGGTTTATAAGGAATATGTTTGATATGAAATATAAACCATTTGAAATTTATATAACCATGGGTTATAATAACGATTGTTTGTTAAAGAGATCGGGATCGAATATGTGCATACTCTCTGTCGATACCGAAAACCACTTTAACAGCTTTGTACGCGGTGGAGATTCCAGAATGAAGTAGGATGGTGGTGACGATCCTAAAGGTATATTTATGTGGACCTAACTCCCGTGAGTAAGCATAAGGTGGCTAAAACAGGAGCAATCGACGGGCCAAGGAGGTAGCTCCTCTAATCGGACACACTTCATCGTTAGCCATTCTATTACTTTGTGATTGATTTGGTGCACACCTTTGATTCGGGAGTGCGGATCGAGTTGGGAGGTAGTTGCGGCTATGTGTTACCAACAGTCTGGAAGTGTTTGGTAAATCTACCCTGGCATTGCCTAGTTGTGCCGTATCACCTACCCTAGCGCGCCTTTTACGAGTTTGGTTTGTACCATACCTATGGAGTGCCCTCTGACGGCACCCAGTACGGGTGGCATTACGGTACTGTATAGACTATGGGAAATAAAAATGTGTTAATGGGGGAAAATGTAACGCCTTAACGCTATTTTAATAGTTTACTTTACTTTAGACATTATTATAATTGCATATATTACTACATAGTAGATAGTTTAACGGATCCTTAGAGGATGGGCGATCCCAAGCATCCTTTAAGTTACCGATGCATTCCTTTTACAGTTTACTTGAGTTGATTTACATTTTTATAAGTATGTATGTCCTGACTCGAGTGTTTTGTGTTTTTGCTTTACGCTCGGGTCAACTTGAGTTCCACAACTTTGGTTTTATCCTCTTTCGAAGCTAGAGATCCGCTGAAGATTCAGTTGTCTATTTGATATTTTATTCCAGTTATTTCCACGCCACTTTTGCTTTTGAAGTAGCAACTTATGTATCTAACTTTACAAGTATATTTGTTTCCAGACTTGGTATTATGTATTGGTTTTGAGACTTTGTATCTACTCCTATGTTTACTTATTCCGCTGCGAGTTATTCTGATATTCTGTGTCTATGATTCTATGATTGATTTTATTTGCCCCAAATTTTGTTAACAATCTGTTGTTTTGAATTATTCAAGTCTGACATGTGTGGTTTTATTGTCGATTTGAATGGTCCAAAATGGCAGGATGTTACAGTTGGTATCAGAGCTTAGGTTTTAGGCAAACCTTAGCCTACGGGGCAAAAAGTCATTAGAGATAGGGTAGCAATACCCTAGAATGCGTAAAATCAATCTTAGAATCATTCTTTGTGAGAAAACGTATTTTCAAGTATAAAATGATTTTAAATGATTTTTAAAAGATTATTTTGGATATAAAAAATTTCTGGTTTTAAAATTCCTTTTCTTAGAATTCTTCCTTCCTTTCGAATACACCTTGTTTTATAGAATTCTTTGATTAGGATTTCCAGTCTAGTTGGACCTTTTCCTTTATCTTTGTCCTAAAAATTCATTCTTAAATTTCCAGGATGAATCGTAGGAATGCCAGAGGTCGTGGTGTTGCCCTAATTCCAGCACTAGTTGCACACGTTAGGTTTACTACTCTCTCTAAGGAGTTCACCAAGTTAGGTGGTACTAAGTTTTCAGGATCAGAGACCATCATTGAGGCTCAACAGCGGCTGAGAGGTTTGGAAAGGATTTTTGCTGGTTTGGAGATCATTGACGCTCGGAAGCGCTAGTTAGCAGCATGGTAGTTGAAGGAGGCAGCACTAGATTGGTAGGAGTCTGTTATAGCCAACACTATTGATGCAGATATTTCTTGAGATTAGTTTAGGTATTTTCTTAAGTTAGTCCTTTTGAATTTGGTTTAGGTTATCCTTGTGGAATCTTACTTAAGTTTAGATATCTTGTTTAGGGAAGCTTTTATGACGAAGTGGATACTAGAGGCTGGGAAGTCTTAGCTATACAGGGAGTTTATGGACCCTAAGCAGGGGAATATGTCAGTATGATAGGAAGTTCGACGAACTTACCATGTTTGGTCCTAGTTTGATTGATTCCCCTCTTAAGAAGAATGACAAGTTTATAGCTGGAGCTCGCCCAGAGTTTAATGATCGTCTGATTTCTCATGTGCACAACCGTTTTACTGCATTGATGGATATGGCCATTAGATATGAGAACCCCACTTCTAAGGAATCATCTGTTGCTTGTGCACCTTCATCTCAGCAGCCTTCTAGCAACTCTAAGAAGAGAAAGTCAAATTTCCATTGTCAAAAGCAAAATTGGCTTAAGAATCCAGGTTTAGGATCTTCTTCTTCCCGGAAGCAGCCTATTGATCTTTCTTCCATCACTTGCTTTAGGTGTGATCAGAAAGGGCACTATGCCAATAGTTGTCCTATTCTAGCCGGAGCTGCTGTTCCTCTAGTTCGGATGACTAGGCGTGATCTTTGTCATGTCTGTTTGCAGCCTGGCCACTTCAAGCAGGATTGTCCCTTGTATCAGAAGGGAAAGACATCTGGAGTCTTTTCCATGACATCTTCCACTCAGGCTCCGCCTACACCACCTGCCCCTAGTGATACCAAGGTACTCTCCAGAGCACCTTTACTTTGTTTGATCTTCATGTTCGTGTTTTATTTGACACTAGAGCTTCGCATAGTTTCATTTCTATGGACCTTTGTGATGAGTTTGAGCATATCCTTTCACCTAAGTTTGCAACCGAACCTTTGTGTGTTACTAATCCTATTGTTGGTCCCGCAAACCTTAGTAGGATTTGTAACAGTGTGAAACTCTTCCATTATGGCTATTGTTTTTTGGTGATTTCTATGTTCTTGGTTTCGATGCTTTTGATCTATTGCTTGGAGGAGATTGGCTGAAGAATCATGAAGCTATTATTTCTTGTAAAGCCCAAACCATTTCTCTTGTTGGTGATAAGGGTGATCTTTTGGTGATTCAGTGCCGTATGCCTTAGGATTATGCGGCCAGTTTATATATTCTCTTGATTCTTCATGTTTGTACCAAAATTGGGCACAACACTCTTCGGAAGTTTTTGAAGAGATAAAGTGAAGAAATTAAATGGAAAAAGGGGAATTATCTAACAAAAACTCCAAATTTCAGATATGACAATAATTAAAATGCAAGGAGACACAAGAATTTAGAGTGGTTCGGCGTATTGCCTACGTCCACTATGAAGTAGTTTTCTTTATTGATCTTTCTTTGATGTTTACAATTGATTTCAGCAAATTACAGCGAATAACAATGATTTGCAGTAGTGAAATTCGTTGGTAGCAGCAACAATGGAGTTTAGATCTGGATCCGGCAGAGTCTGGGCGTTTGAGATCTCAAAGAAGAAGAAGAAGAACCCCTTTTCCGTTAGCTTTGGGGGTTTATTTATAGGCGTAGGAGGCTGGTATTTCACTCAGATCTCGGGAGACTCTTTTTGGCACGTGACTAGGCCCGCGCGCCCAAGCCCCTGAAGTTTCGGTCCGATTCGTGATCGATACGAACGGATTTCGTATCGGTCAAGATTTCATCCAATGGAGACGTAATTTGGCATGGACATTCTTTAGCATGCACGTAATCTTCTGTGAAAATTTCATAGCATTTGGGCTTGTAGATTAGGAGATATGATCGATACGAAATGGGATTCTCGGTTGGCTGTTTCGTTCGACTCCCTTACTCGACTCGCTCTTGTTCGACTCGCTCTCGTTCGCATCGCTGTTCGACTCGGCCTTGTTCGAGTCACTGCTTGACTCGATGACGTGGCGTTTGAACCTTTGGATCGCTCCGCCTTTGATGCCGCTTTGATCGAGTCGTTCTTGGACCTTGCCTTGTTTGTATCGTTAGAAACTCAACTCCGGTCGATTGATTCGAATATGGCAACACGATGGATTCGATCAGTGGATCCACGATGGATACGAACTACCGGAGTTGATGGATTCGAACAGGGCTTTCCCAGTATGGATACGAACTGGACAAATGAAGGACACGAACCAGTGTTGCTCGATGGATTCGAAGTAGGCATTAGACGATCGAGTCGAACTGTTGTTTTCTGAAGGATGCAGAGCGAGTTGAATAGAGGCTCTGAGATGGAGTCGAAGTGGAGCGAATTGAATAATGGTTCGGAGATGGATGCGAAGTGGAGCAAGTCGAAGTAGGCACTCCTGATGGATTCGAACTTAGCGAGTCGAACGTGAGGCTGTTTTTATTCAATTTTGCATCGTTCGTAACTTGAGCATACGAACTCGGATTTACTTGAGGTTTGGAACGTTGGCTCTCATAGCTTCGCTTGTCGTGTTAAACCAGTTTTAGCTCGATCCGGACTCGGACAAAATTCGTCGAATTTCCTAGTGATCCTGTGTATAACCGATCTCTAGGACGGACCGTCATTGGTTACTAGTCAGTTCCTTGGTGTTACGGCTTTGCCAAAAGGCGGGATAACATTTGCCCCCCAAAGTACGTCTTGTGGAAACATGATGTGCTTTGAAGTGCTGTAGTCTTCATTTTGAATAGTTATCGTCTTTTCGATAAAAGCTGTAACCTTCGACTGTTTTTCTTGATAATGTAAACTGTTGACTGTCAACTGTTGTGCCCTACATTGTTGCAACTGATTGCTGTATGCTAGTGATTAGCTGTTTGTTGTTGTAATTGTTATTAGATGGGTTTCCCACTCCTGTAAATATGGAATATCGAATATTAGTCCGACATACATGCATATACGTTAATTTGACCCTCGTTGACGTTGGTACGTTCATGAGTCGTTGTCAGTTTATTTTATATTGAATTCCGTATCGATCCTCTCCTGTACCGACATGAAATTCATTATAACAACGCTCGATGGTTGTTTTTGAATGTTTCTTTGTAACGATCCTTTCTTGAATCGATGTGAAGGGTTGAAACATTGAAAACGATTTTCATTGAATTTGTGTATGTGAAATGAGCATTTTGAATCAATGGATGTGGGGCTCGATGGATACGAACTGCATAGGAGATGGAGTCGAAGGTGATCGATTCGAAGTGTGGTTTCGTATCGATGGAGTCGAACTGATTGTTCGTATTGCTTCATTGGAGATGGAGTCGAAGATGAACGATACGAAGAGGAGCTTCGCATCGATGCACTGGAGATGGAGTCGAAGATAAACGATACGAAGAGGAGCTTCGCATCGATGCACTGGAGATGGAGTCGAAAAGCTTGTTCGAATCAATTCCGGGGTGATGTCTCATAACCGGTCGAATCCACCGGGATGCGAATCTTTTATTCCCTTTGCTTTCGAGTCCATATAAATACTCTGTACTTAGCCATTTTTTCACTTTCTACCTTTTATTTTCCTGCCTCGCTTTCGTATCGCTCAAGAGCCTCTCAAGAGAAAAACCTTTGCCTTCGAATCAATTCAAAAACCTTTAATTCCTTCAACCATTTATTGAAATCAGGTATTCAATTAAACGAATCCAGTCGTAGAACGAAGAGGTCCAAATTCTCATGCCATTCCATTTGAATCTGTGTCGAACATTGCTCGAGGAAGGAGATAATGTGCGAGGTCGAGGAAGGACAGAATGGAGTTCGAATCGATCTGGGGAAGAAGGAGTGTTGAGGAAGATAACTTGGTCCTCGTTTTCATGTCGATCTGGAGGGTTTGAGATAATGAGATGGAGGCCTTCGTATCGATCAATGGCGATGCTGTTGCATCGAGTCGAGATGATTGACGCGATTGTCTTGAGCGTGTTGATCGATACGAAGGGGTTGCATCTGATGGATTCAAAACCCGGAGTTTTTCAGTCGAGTCGAATTACGTGCCAGGGGATCGAGTCGAAAGCGACCCAGTTGACTGATACGAAAGTGTTGCATTCCGATCGATTCGAAATCCCCAGCCTTTTGACCGAGTCGAACTTGCACGCCAGCCTTTTTACCGAGTCAAACTCGTAAGCAGATGACCATGCTTTATCGATGCGAACAAGGCTCTTGTGAGCGATACGAATTGAACGCTAAAAAATTTGTAATTCCTTGCACTTTGAACAACTGACTCCAACGGGCTTCAAACTTGCATAACTGGACTTAATCGTTTCACCGCATATTTGATTGCCTACCGAAGCTCGTCGACGAAACTGGAACTTATCAAAATGATAACAAACTTTAACTTGGACTGATAGCTAATAATTGGATAGCACGGTTATGACGGTCAGCGATGACGGTCCTTCCGACTGAATTTCGAAGTCTCGCCGTTTTCACGTTTTCTTCAATCCTTTAGATCTTCTCAAGTGATATACAGTACTGCACTTCACAACACACTCACACACTTTACACTGGGGGATGCATGAGCGTTATTGTCTGTTTAACAATGATTTTTCATAAGCTAGCTAGTCATGGAACCTTCAAGTTCTCAGCAGCAGGAACTCCCGAGTTCAATTCCTTCAACCATCGAAATACCGGTTATTGAAGCCGAAGTTATAGACCCAGCTTCGGACGAGCGTCTAGGTGCCCGTTTCATTTGTCGTCCATAAGATTCTATGCCATCCGGTATCTCCGAAGATATGCTGGGATGATTTGTTTAAGACATGGCTTGTCGCTCGACGACGTGCTACTGCCTAGGCCAAATGATAGGCCGCATGATCCCCCGGAGGGGTTTACTGCTTTTAACCGTCATGCTTGTACGGCGGAAACGCTTCCTCCTTTCAAGCAATTTATAAGGGAGATGTTATCATTCCTTGGAATAGCTTCATCCCAGCTACACCCCAACGGATATGCCCTGTTGAATAGCACTTTCATCCTGTTTATGGAGATTCTCTTTCGACCACCAAAGCCGATCGATATCAGATATTTATTTAACATTAAGAGTAATGGAGACAGCCCTTCTTTCACCTTCTTGGAAGCGGTCAGGAAATGCCACATTGTAATGGGCTCCTGGGAAGGCTAAGTTACTTTAAAACTGAATGGTTCTACGTTCGGTGCCCCCCTGGATTTGTTAGGCGATGGTTGGATAGACGTACGTGCTGCCATTCTTCCTTTTGATCATCGAGATATTAGTAACTGACTTCAAAACTGACATACTTCTCTTCTATTATAGCTGCAATCTCTCGACCTGACGGTGCATACTTCAGAGAGCTAGTTCGGATCCTCCAAACGTTTCCGAGCGAAGAGAGGCATATCGACTTGGTTCTTACCGACATAAACTTGAGGACTATCGGGCTGATTGATCGAAGGCATAGCATATGGCTGGAAGGGACACTTAGAGTGGTCTCGAAGAAATGGGTGAAGCGCAAAGCGTCTGTAGTCGTAATAACCGAAGAAGTTGATCTGGAGAGAACGCTTACCGATACCGAGCTTCCAGCTGGGCCTTCTTCTAATGTCCAGGATTCAGGAGGAAATAGAAAAGGCAAGGCTGTTGCTCACAAGCGTTCTAAATCCGAGAGATTTAAATCCGTGGTTGTGTCCTTGCCCGTCCCGGGGATTATAATTTCGGAGGCTCCTCCCCCGCAAGTAGAGAATCCTTTTAAAGGGCTTGCTGATATTCCAATTCCGGATTTTATGTCGTCTCAACACGACGCCGTGATGGAGGAGCTTGATAATGCTCTTGAACTGAGCGGGTCGCTTGCTATGAGTGCAGCCGACGTTTCCGGTTAGTCGGGGGGTTGCACATGCATACACTTCACTACACTACATTTTTCACAACTGTAAATCGTCCAACTTAGGAAATCACTAACTCTTCCTTCGTTTCTCATTTTCAGGCACTATGTTCGGAAAAGGATCGATGCTCGGGAATCTTCGCTCGGCCCGAAAGGCTTCTTCCTATTATGAGTCCCGTAGGAGAGACTCGGATAGAGATCGCGATCGCGAGTACTCTAACCAAGATAGGTATGGGCGTGATAGGGACAGGGAATATAGACATCGGTCTAGATCACACTCTCCTCCTCTTAGACTTCCATCCCCACCTCCCGTTTTTGTTCCCCAACCGCCAGAGCCTCCTCATCACAGGCCATCTTCTCATACTTCTAGATCCGAGACTCATCTTCAGAGAGTCAAGACCACGGCCTCCATAATTACAGAGAAGGTCCCGGTGGAGCCCACAGGAGAAGGGGGCCTTAAATTGGCTTAGATGAGGAATGATTTTCCAAATATCTGCTTCGATGGCTATGTCTTCCCACCACACTTAAAGAGAATCCCATCTGAAGTGGAAAACACGATGCATGATTACGTTCATGACATCTACACCCAGTACAGAGAGTGGGCAAAGGCTATAGAGAAAGTTTCTAAGGTGGCCTTTGAGCGATCCAAAGCGCTTGAGAAAATGGAGACCGAACTCGCTCAAAGGGATCGGATCATTCAAGTTCTTACTGCTGAGGCCGAGTCTTCTCGGAAACCTGAAATTGAGGCCACCAAAAAAGCTGACGAAGCGAATGTTTCCATGGAGAGGTTGAGGCAGACACTTGTTGCCTTGGTGGAGGAGATGGGTCATCAGAATACTACAGTTACCGCCGAGCGGGATGCGGCGGTCAAGGAACTTAATGAGCTCAAGGTTAAATTTTCCGACATGTCCAAGGAAAGAGATGACGCAAACAACGCAGCCCAGGAGGTGTGCGAACAAACTATTCTGCTTAGGGGTGAGCGGGATGCAACTGTGGCTAAAGTCCATAAGGTGGAGACAGAGTTTGAGGAGAAAGTGAAGTCGGCTGAGTCCAGGCTAGAGGCTGACATCGAAGACCTTCTTGTTGTTTACAACGCTAATGTGCTAAGGCAAAGAGGGCTAGCCTGGCTCGATGATTATTCGGTGCATCTTTACAACGCTTGGGGCCGACTGAAGATGAAAGGAAGATTCTTCACGAGTCAATGATTCTACATGAAAAGGAAAGACTCGGCGGTGCCCAGCACTTTGAAATAGGAGAGGGTTCGGGGGTTGAACATAATGAGGCGAGTCTTGAAGTTCTAGGGTCAACCCAGCCTGAATCCTCATCTGCGGTTGATCCCCAAGCTGTTCCTGCCTATAATTCGTATCAGCCGCAGATGTCTCCAGTTGTAGCGCAAGTTACTAAACCTGCTCTACCACCTACGAGTCAAACTGAGGAAGGTATTCTGAACATTCCACATATCTTTCTTAAGTCAAAATCTTCGTTCGAGTTAAGTTCTAACAGTTCTCTTATTCCTTGTCCAGTAATTGACGCTGCACCGGCCATGCCTCCTGCTACTCAAGAGTCATATCAAACGCAGGAGGCTATCGTGACCGAAGCAATCACCGTAACTATCGCTGCCCCACTTGATGATACGCAGGGGAATACGATTGTGTTTGATGAGTAGCTGATGGAAGAACTCTTTCGCCATCACGGAGATCCTTTAGCTGATTTACCATTTGTTATGGGTGGAGGCGCTCCTGCTACAAGTTCTTCAATGCCGACTACTGTTGCCCCCAGCGGGGCTCGAGCAGTTACTGAAGAGGAGATGTTTGCCCAAATCGACGCTGAAATGGCAGTAGCTGCTCATGGTGGCAGCTCTGGAGGTGGGATGGAAGCACCGGGACCAGCTCCGCTTAGGATGATATCTCATGGTGGCACCGTTTTCATCACTAGCATGCCCATTCCACCTTCTGTACTTGATCCTATTCCTCCGACTCCGCCCGCAGGAAGCATCCCTATTCACTTGAGCTAGGAGGAGGATGTCGATATTATGCCCTCGCCTGGAGACCGACCACCAAAAGGCAAAGGCTCAAAGAGGAAAAATAGTGGCGGCTCCAGTGGGTCTACACCGAGAAGGAAGCCAAGGAAGAAGAAAGATTAGGCATGCTCCCCATTTTATTTTGTCTTGCATTTTGTTGGTCGTGTATAGATGCGGGTTCATCCCCTGCTAATAGGAATTTTTTGGAACAAACTTGTACACGAATTTCTTTTGTAAAAAGTAGAAATGAAACTTTTGCTTTTTCAGCTCATCGTGTATTTGTTTAAGTGTTTCAATCTTTGAAATGCACTTGTGAAGTTTCAGCTCTTGAGTCAAGTTTGTTTTGGTTTGCTAAGTTCAGAAACTATGGACATGGTTTGCGACCGGGAAGCGAGCTGAATTTTGACGTCGCATCGCTTCAGTCAATGACTGATGCTTAAGTCCTTCCCCCCAGTCTTGGGGGTGAGTTGTAGAACATCAGTCGACGATCTCTTCTTATTTATAACATGTTGAGTCCGGTGCCACCGGACGGATGCCTGAGACAAGCGGAGGTTGAGTAATTCATCCATGCTCGTTTGATTGTCGATGACCATATCCGCACTCCGGGGATTCTCAGTTGTTTATCGGTGGTTGGTCACGCCGACTTAAGTTTAAATCGTACGTCCACGCTTTGGGGACTTGGAATCGACATTTATACCCCGACTCAAACTCTGGGAGTTCGGAGTTGATATTTGTACTTCAATTCACGTTTTGGGAATTTGAAGTTGCTGTTTATACTCCGTTTCGCACTCTGGGAATCCGGAGTTGGTGTTTATACTCCGACTCGCACTTTGGGAGTTCGGAGTTGTTGTTTATACTCTGTTTTGCACTCTGGGAATTCGGAGTTGATGTTTATACTCCGACTCGCACTCTGGGAGTTCGGAGTTGTTGTTTATACTTCGTTTCACACTCTGGGAATTCAGAGTTGATGTTTATACTCCGTTTCACACTCTGGGAATTCGAAGTTGTATCAGGATCGTGGATGGTCGGGTCACATCCACCCTGAGTTAACAAGTGAGGTCGTTAGATGGACGGGTCCACCCTCCTCGAACTTGGTGCAAATATGGACGAAGTCGTTGGGCGGACGGATCCACCCTCTTCGTAGACGTATTTTTATGCTCCAGTTCGCACTCTGGGAATCTGGAGTTGATGTTTATACTCCGACTCACACTCTGGGAGCTCGGAGTTGATGTTTATACTCCGACTCACACTCTGGGAGCTCGGAGTTAATGTTTTATACTCCGTTTCGCACTCTGGGAATCCGGAGTTGGTGTTTATACTCCGACTCACACTCTGGGAGTTCGGAGTTGATGTTTATACTCCACTTCACACTCTGGGAACTCGGAGTTGAGGTTTATATTCCGACTCACACTCTGGGAGTTCGGAGTTGATGTTTATACTCCGTTTCGCACTCTGGGAATCCGAAGTTGATGTTTATACTCCGACTCACACTCTAGGAGTTCAGAGTTGATGTTTATACACCGTTTTGCACTCTGGGAATCCGGAGTTGAATGGAGGATTGTCGTGTATCAATCCTTTTTTGACTTTGATGCGATGGCTGGTCCCCGAGCTCGGGTTTCACTTAGCGAGTGACCGGGTGCATCACAGTCACTCTCTATTTGAATAAATTCCACCGTATGGTGAAACTTAGCTCTCCGCACATAGTGATGATCATATGAAGCATTTCAAGTAAATCACAGCTTTGGCTCGAAGAGATTGCATTTTATTGCTGAAATAAGAAAATACGGCAAAGTCAGTTGCCTTATAACAAATTATAATTTCGAAATGCAGAAACAAATTGCAAAATGGAAAGAAAACTAAATGGATAAACATAGCTTGTTATGTGTAGTAGCGACGAAAAATTTCGCTGTTCCAGGCTCTTCGTAGAGTAAGACCGTCGACGGTTGATAATTTGAATGTGCCATCTCCGAGCCTTCGTTCAATTACATACGGCCCTTCCCATGTCGGTTTCATATGCGAAGGAACCGAATAAATTCTTTTAAGGACGAGATCGCCTAGTTCAAAGGTTCATGGGTGGACCTTGGTGTTGTACAATCGGGCGACTCAACTTCGATGCGCAGCTGCCCTCAAATCTGCTTCTTCACGCTTCTCATCTAGTAGATCGAGAGATTCAGCAAATAATATAGCATTTGTCTTTGGATCATAGTATGTCACACGATGAGAAGGTACTTCTAGTTCAACGGGAATAACGGCTTCCGAACCATAAGAGAGAGAGAATGGAGTGTGGCCGGTCGTGGTCTTGTGGGTTGTTCGATAAGCCCATAAAGCCATAGGAAGTTCATCTACCCACTTGCCCTCCGACCTTTTCCAGTCGTTTTTCCAGAATGGATTTTATAACTTTATTAACTGCTTCTACCTGTTCGTTTGCCTAAGGGTGTGCAACCGCAGAGAATTTCTTTTGGATGTGAAATAGTTTGCAGAAATCTTTAAGTTCAGCACTGTCGAATTTGGTTCCGTTGTCCGTAATAATGGTGTGTGGGAGACCGAATCGATAGACGATGTTGCGAACTACAAAGTTGATTACTTTCTTCGTTGTTATGGTAGCAAGAGCTTCGGCTTCAGCCCACTTTGTAAAGTAATCAACTGCGACGATGGCGTATTTCGCACCACCTTTTGCCAGAGGTAGAGCACCAATGATGTCGATGCCCCACATCGCAAACGACCATGGGCTGACCATTTGCGTTATCTCGGTAGGAGGAGCTCTAAGAATTCGGGCATATTTCTGGCACCTATCACATTTCTTTGCATAATCCGACGGATCGCGATTCACGGTCGGCCAGTAATATCCGTACCGAAGTATTTTCTTGGAAAGTGCTTGCCCCTCGATGTGATCGCCACATTCTCCCTTGTGCAGGTCGTGTAATACTCGTTTTATTTCATCGTGAATGATACATAGGAGTAGAGGGACTGAGTACCCTCTTCTGTACATGATTCCATTCTGAATGGTGAATCGTGAGGACTTCCGTAGAACTTGTCTCTTTTCACTTCTACGTTCCGACAGGGTTCCGTGCTCAATGTAATTTCTGAGTGGAGTCATCCATGAATCTTTTTCGAGGACGGTTTCGCATACCCAGTCTACTTCTGCCCGGTCAATGCTTGTAGAAGATAACGTCTCTACGGGAACGAGTCCCATTTGTAGAGCTTCACCTGTGCTGGCTAGCTTTGCTAATGAATCGGCCTTTTGGTTGCGTTCCCGAGGTATACAATAGATGGCGTAATAATCACACTGATTCAGTACTTCCTGAACTCGAGCTAAGTAAGCAGCTAGCCTTCGATCTCTTGCTTGATATTCTCCCCGTACTTGACACAGAACTAATTGTGAATAGCAATAAATTTCCACAGCGATAATTCTCAAATCTTTAGCAAGCTTCAATCCAGCTAAGAGGGCTTTATATTTAGCTTCATTATTGGTCGCATGAAAATCGAACTTGATAGCATAACATATAGATCGGCCTTCGGGAGTTTCAAGTACAACACCAGCACCCGAACATCGGTCGTTTGATGCACCGTCAGTATAAAGCTTCCTGACGTATTCAGGGGATTCACTGGCTTCGGGCAAGTCCCCTGGAACAGTAAATTCAGCTATGAAATCGGCTAGGACTTGTCCTTGGATCGCTCGTCTTGGAGTGTAAGTAATATCAAACTAGCTCAGTTCGATGTTCCACTTGAGTAACCTACCAGATGTCTGAGGCTGCGAAAGGACCTGTCGTAACGGCTGGTCGGTGTAAACAATAATGGTATGTGCTTGGAAATATGGTCGGAGCTTCCTCGAGGCAATAACAAGGCAATAAGCCAACTTCTCTAGCTTTGGATAATTTCTTTCAGCTCCAGTCAATCGTTTGCTGACGTAGTATACTGGCTTTTGTATCCTGTCTTTTTCTCGAATTAATGCAGCGCTGATAGCATTTTCCGATATCGCCAAGTATATATACAAATTCTCATGATCAATAGGCTTTGACAGGATAGGTGGCATGGATAGATACTGATTTAGTGTTGGAAAGCGCCCTCGCACTCCGTGGTCCATTCAAAGTTGTGAATTCCTTTTCGGATCAGATCGAAGAAGGGAATGCATTTGTCAGTGGACTTTTAAATGAACCTGCTCAATGCCGCTACTTTCCCATTAAGACTTTGGACTTGCTTTATAGTCTTTGGAGTTTCAAGATTTCTGATTGCCCAAATCTTTTCAGGGTTAGCCTCGATTCCCCGAGCGTTAACGATGAACCCAAGGAATTTTCCGGATGCAACTCCAAAGTGACATTTCAGTGGGTTAAGCTTCATTTTATATTCTCGAAGTATGCTGAACATAGTTTCCAGGTCTTTAACATGGTCGGTGGGGAGTCGTGACTTCACAAGCATGTCGTCTACATATACTTCCATGATTTTCCAGATTTGATTGGCAAACATCCGATTGACCAATCGTTGATAAATAGCCCCAACATTCTTGAGTCCGAATGGCATAACCTTTTAACAGTAAAGTCCCAGACTTGTTACGAAGCTGGTATGTTCTTGATCAGGTAAATGCATCGCTATCTGATTGTAGCCAGAATACGCGTCCATATAGGGTAAGAGTTCATGCCCAACTGTCGAATCTACTAGCTGATCAATTCTGGGAAGCGGGAAACTATCTTTGGGACATGCTTTATTAAGATCGAATAATTGACACATGTTCTCCGCTTTCAGTTCGGCTTTCGGACGAGCACGGGATTCAACACCCATTCAGGATATAGCGCATCTCGAATAAACCCGTTCGCTTTAAGCTTTTCTACTTCTTCTTTAAGGGTGGCAGATCTCTCTAGATCCATACCACGCCTGTTCTGTTTGACCAGGACATGCCGCGGGTCAATGTTCAGGGTGTGGCTCGCGATGTCCGGTGAGATCCCACACATGTCAGAATGCGTCCAGGCAAATACGTCAAGATTCGCTCGTAGAAAATCAACCTATTCCTTTTGAGTTTGCTGGCTTAGTTGAGACCCAATCTTTATCATTTTTGAATCATCGTCATCATCAATTGGGACATCAATCGTCAGTCCGGCCGGGGATGCTTGACTTTCTTTAGATTCTCCTTCGTCTTCAGTTTCTCTTAGGTCAAGATCCTTAAGGAATTGGCTAGGGTACCCGGGCCTAGGCCCGGGCGTTAATTGTCAATTATCGGCAAAATGGACGCAGAGAGATTCCTCCACGCCCTTTCCTTTCTCCTTTCGTTGTGCTTCCCGCAGCTCAGCAACATAACAGGCTCTGGCAGCAGCCTGATCTCCCTGAATGATTCCTACTCCATGATCAATGGGAAACTTTAAAGTCAAACACCATGGGGCGATGGCTGCCCTGAATTCGGCGAGGGCCGGTCGGCCCAAGAAAGCATTGTAAGGGGAGTCTATGTCCAAAACAATGAACTGTAACATCCGTACTCTCCGACGTTCTCCAACTCCCAACTCTACTGCCAGTTCCACAATTCCAGTGGGTATAGTAGCACTTCCGTTGAAACCATGGATTCGGGATTGACAAGGTTTCAAGTCTGTGGCTTCCATTCTCATTTGATCATAGGCTCATTTAAACAAAATATTCATAGAGCTTCCACTGTCAACTAAGATTCTCTTTATCCAAGCAGGACCTACTTGAGCTGAGATGACCAACGGGTCGATAGTGGGGGCTTCGACTTTGTCATCGTCTCTGTTCCTTAACACGATGTCATCGTCTTCTGTTGCTTGGCCAGAGCCCCTTCATCAAAACTACTACAACACTCGAAGTCCGCATGCCTGATAGAACTGGCATACGACTCCATTTCCTTCCAGCTTCGATCTGCTGGGTGAGGACCACCACTTATTGTATTGATAACCAACCTCCTGCCTGTACGAGCGGGTTCCTCCTGTCTTTCCTGATTCGGCACACGATTCCGATTTGATGGGCCCTCACCACCAGTTTGCGGCGCCCGCACATACTGATCCAACTTCCGTTCACGTATCAGTTTTTTAATGAGGTCTTGTAGGTGACTACACTCTTTGGTGTTGTGGCCATAACTCTCATGGAATCTACAAAATTTCCCTGTTTGGATTTGCCTTACAGTTGGTGGTTTCGGGGCAAGTTTCTTGTATTGCATGGTATTGCAGGTCTGCAAATACACATTTTTCAACGACGTGTTCAGGGGAGTGTAATTATCGTACATGGAAGCTCTACGCCATGGACCACGATTCTAATCACGCTTTTTGCTTTGATTTCCATTGTCCCTCTGCTGATTCTGTTTATTTTGTACGTTCAACTGAACTTTTCCATAACTCTCTCTGGACTGTTTAACAGCAATGTTACTCTGGATTCCCTCGATGTTGGGCCCTACGTCATCCTGCTTCCTAGACTGTTTCGCATCCTCCCTTCTTAAGAATTGGGCTGCCTTGGAATAGAAATGGTCCAATGATGCAGGTGGTTTTCCAGCTAACCAATTTCCGAACTCGGAATCAACATCAATCCACTTAGTTAATGCCATCAGGATAGAGTTATCATTGGGATTGCTTATTTCTGCACACGCAGCATGGAATCGCTCCAAGTAACGTCTAAGTGTTTCTCCGGGAGCTTGTGTAACACTAGACAGAGTGTTAACATCTTTAGGCCTCGCTACGTGCATATAGAATTATTCAACAAACTTGGTGTCCATCTGATCAAAACTAGAAATGGATCGTGGTGGCAAACGAGTAAACCACATGGTTGCAATGCCCCCCAGGGAAATGGGGAAACTACGGCATTTTAATACATCATCAGCTCTTGCAGCATTCATTAGCCATTCATACTTCAGGATGTGTTGATTGGGATCAGAACTCCCTTCCTAAACTGGCAAAGTTGGCATCCTGAAGCACCGAGGTGGTTCAGCATACAATATGTCATCGGTGAAAGGGGTATGACTCCGGGAGATTCCCCAGTCATCATTAGAAAGACCCTGACTTTCACGGATCATTTGGCGCATCATCGTTGGTATATCTGGCATTCGGATACTTGGAGCATGTTGTGCCAAGGTGTGGTCGGGCTCCACAGCGCGAGTCTAGACCGGACGCCGTCGACGGTCCATGCCTTGCCTCCTTGGTTCAAAATTTTCTGGGACATAAGGTTCTGGAGTTTGCTCTCGTTGGTTACGTTGAGGATCAGCTTGGTTTCTAGCATCAACCCCTTGTCCGGTAGTGGCGGTAGTAGCAATGTTGCCTATGACATGATAAGGAGCCGTACCTCCTCGGGATGAAGGTCCTGTATGATGACTAGCGGATGGTTCAGTTCTGGGTTGTCCAAGGTTCGAAACAGGTTGGTGCCCTGTGGCCTGGGTGTCGCTTACATCCAACCGTGGGCGTGTGGATCAGTGATGATCGTCAGATGAGGCTGAACTCTCTGTGGAAGAATAAGAACCTTGGTCTCTTCTGGATCTTCTACGCCTTTGGCGATTTAGCTGGTTGGACAACTCTGTGTTGGCGCGCAGTTGTTCAGTTAACTGTTGGCGACTCTGGGTCAACTCTTAAAGCAACATCTGGAATTCTTGTCTAGTGACCGGGCCTGATGGATCTGAAGGTCCGGCAGCATCTTGGTTGGATGGAGGCAATTGCACGGTATTCTTCCTGTCCCGTCCTCCCTGATCGGCAGTTGTAGAGGTATTCCGTGTACTTACCATGGTGAGATGATGAAAGTCCTTTCCTAGATCTGATGCAAATCTGAATAGAATGGAAGGGCTTCAAAGTTCTGGATCTGGATCATCTTCTTGGATTTATGCAATCCGATATAGATAGGAGATCCAAAGAGCAGGAGAAAAATTGGGTTCTCTCAGTGAAAGCACCAAAGTGTTTGTACAAAAATTGGGCACAACACTCTTCGAAAGTTTTTGAAGAGATAAAGTGAAGAAATTAAATGGAAAAGGAGGAATTATCTAACAAAAACTCCAAATTTTAGATATGACAATAATTAAAATGCAAGGAGACACAAGAATTTAGAGCGGTTCGGTGTATTGCCTACGTCCACTATGAAGTAGTTTGCTTTATTGATATTTCTTTGATGTTTACAATTGATTTCAGCAAATTACAGCGAATAACAATGATTTGCAGCAGTGAATTTCGTTGGTAGCAGCAGCAATGGAGTTTAGATCTGGATCCGGCAGAGTCTGTGCGTTCGAGATCTCAAAGAAGAAGAAGAAGAACCCATTTTCTATTGGCTTTGGCGGTCTATTTATAGGCGTAGGAGGCTGGTATTTCGCTCAGATCTCGGGAGACCCTTTCCGGCACGTGACTAGGCCCGCGCGCCCAAGCTCTTGAAGTTTTGGTCCGATTCGTGATCGATACGAACGGATTTCGTATTGGTCAAGATTTCATCCAATGGAGTCGAAATTTGGCGTGGACATTCTTTAGCATGCACGTAGTCTTCTGTGAAAATTTCATATCATTTGGACTTGTAGATTAGGAGATATGATCGATACGAAATGGGATTCTTGGTTGGTTGTTTCGTTCGACTCCCTTACTTCGACTCGCTCTTGTTCGACTCGCTCTCGTTCGCATCGCTATTCGACTCGGTCTTTTTCGTGTCGCTGCTTGAGTCGATGACGTGGCGTTTGAAACTTTGGATCGCTCCGCCATTGATGCTGCTTTGATCGAGTCGTTCTTGGACCTTGCCTTGTTCGTATCGATAGAAACTCAACTCCGGTCGATTGATTTGAATATGGCAACATGATGGATTCGATCAGTGGATCCACGATGGATAAGAAGTACCAGAGTTGATGGATTCGAACAGGGCTTTCCTAGTATGGATACGAACTGGACAAATGAAGGACATGAACCACTGTTGCTCGATGGATTCGAAGTAGGCATTAGACGATCGAGTCGAACTGTTGTTTTCTGAAGGATGCAGAGCGAGTCAAACAGAGGCTCTGAGATGGAGTCAAAGTGGAGAGAGTCGAACAATGGTTCCGAGATGGATGTGAAGCGGAGCGAGTCGAATTAGGCACTCCTGATGGATTCGAACTGAGCGAGTCGAACGCGAGGCTGTTTTTATTCAATTTTGCATCGGTCGTAACTTGAGCATACAAACTCGGATTGACTTGAGATTTGGAACGTTGGCTCTCAAAGCTTCGCTTGTCGTGTTAAACCAGTTTTAGCTCGATCCGGACTCGGACAAAACTCGTCGAATTCCCTAGTGAGCCTGTGTATAACCGATCTCTAGGACGGACCGTCATTGGTTACTAGTCAGTTCCTTGATGTTACAGCTTTGCCTAAAGGCGGGATAACACTTCCCCTAGTGATCTTGATTCTACTCCTGTGGCCAAACTCTATTCCGATGTATTTGGTGAAGTCACTTCTTTAACTCCTAAACGGGAAATTGATTTCCGTATTGATCTCATTCCTAGAGCTCGACCTGTAGTTCTTCCTCCCAGAAGAATGGCACCTCGCGAGAAGGTTGAGTTGAGGAAGCAAATTGAAGACTTGTTCCCCAAAGGTGTGATCAGACCCAGTCATTCCGAATAGGCAGCAGCAGTGGTTTTTGTCACTATGTCTGGTGGTTCTTTGAGGATGTGTGTTGATTATAGGGAGCTGAACAAGCTCACTATGAAAAACAGAAATCCAATGCCTCGTATTAATGATATGTTCGATCAGCTTTATGGAGCTTCTGTATTCTCTCAGCTCGATCTTGCCACCAGTTCAACTAGCTCAGAATGCTGAGGAAAGTATTCCCAAAACT
The DNA here is from genome assembly GCA_030737815.1 of Allium fistulosum. Taxonomy (NCBI): domain Eukaryota; kingdom Viridiplantae; phylum Streptophyta; class Magnoliopsida; order Asparagales; family Amaryllidaceae; genus Allium; species Allium fistulosum. The sequence goes on from CM060903.1 coordinate 1,230,845,398, forward strand.
ACTTTCCGTGCGGAGGATGGTTTCCTTGAATGGTTAGTTATGCCTTTTGGTTTGACTAACGCCCCAGCCTTCTTTGTCGACCTTATGAACCAGGTTTTCCGTGATGTTCTTAATAAGTTTGTTCTAGTCTTCGTCGATGATATCCTTGTTTTCTCTAAGTCCGAGAAGGAGCATGAATCTCATTTGAGCTTTGTTCTGGGGACTCTCAGAAGTCATCAGTTGAAAGCCAAATTCTCGAAATGCCATTTCTGGAAAGATAAAGTCGGATTTCTTGGACATATTGTTTCTGGTAATGGACAATGGACTTTCCGTTGATCCAGTTAAGATCGCTGCGATCAATGTAAGTCTATCTTCTCTTCTTTCCTTTGTACATTAATTTTTCTCTCTTTCTCGGTTCTTATTTTTTTCCTATTCTATTTTAGAATTGGGAAACTCATAGGACTCCTTCTGATATCCATAGTTTTCTGGGACTTGCCGGTTATTATCGGAGATTCATTGAGAATTTTCTCGGATTGCTGCACCTCGCACCGCTCTAACTCGTAAGAATGCTAATTTTAGATGGAATGATAAGTGTGAAGCTGCATTCAATGAGTTGAAGCACAAGCTTACTTCCGCACTAGTTCTTACCGTTTCAAATGGAAATGAGGGATTAACGGTATACACTGATGCCAGTCGTGAAGGTTTGGGAGTCGTTCCGATGCAGGATGGGAAGGCTATTGCTTATGCTAGTCGCCAGTTGAAGACTCATGAAGCCAATTATGCAGCAAATGATTTGGAATTGCTTGCCGTAGTTTTTGCTTTGAAGCTTTGGAGACATCATCTATTGGGAACTAAGTTTGAGCTCTTTACGGATCATAATTCTTTGAAATATATTTTCACCCAGAAGGACTTGAATCTGAGGCAAGTTAGGTGGCTTGAGTTTCTAGCATCTTATGACCTCGACATCAACTATACCCCCGGGAAAGCTAATGTTGTAGCCGATGCTTTGAGTAGGAAGAAGGCAATGTTATGTCAGCTTGTTGTTTCTTCTCCTCTTATGGATCGTATTGTTGCTAAGCAGAATAAGGATAGGATAATTAGGCTTATTAAGGAAAATGTTTGTAGCAGGGTTGATGGTAGTAGCCTAGATGGAAGTGGAGCTCAGATTGATGATAAAGGGATTTTAAGGATTAATAATCGGATTTGTGTCTCGAATGTCAATGGATTGAGGGAAGAATTACTTCGGGAAAATAATCGGCCTAGACTTTCTATTCATCCAGGTGTGACAAAGATGTACCATGATATGAAGAAGTTGTATTGGTGGAGTGGTATGAAGCGTGATGTCTTTTTTTTGTTAGTAGATGTGCAACTTGTTAGTAGGTTAAGGCTGATCATCAAAAGACCGCTGGATTATTGCAGCCTCTTGAGGTTCCCAATTGGAAATGGAAACAAGTTTCTATGGATTTCATTGATGGGTTACCAAGGACTAGGAAAGGTAATGAAAGTATTCGGGTTATTGTCGATAGATTGACTAAGTCAGCTCATTTCATTCCGGTTAGGTCTAACCGTTCTACTTCTAGTTTAGCTGAGATTTATATGAGAGAGATAGTTCGTCTTCATGGTGTTCTTGTTAGCATTGTTTGCGATAGAGACCCCATCTTTACCAGTCAGTATTGGAAAGATTTTCAGGAATCTTTAGGTACTCGTCTGAATCTGAGCATTGCTTACCATCCGCAGACCGACGGTCAAACGGAAAGAGTGAATCAGATTCTGGAAGATCTTCTTCGTGCCTGTGTCCTTGATTATGGAGGATCTTAGGAAGATCATCTCCATCTTGTTGAATTTACCTATAACAATAGTTATGAGGTTTAATCTCAAATATCTGTTTAAGGTTGTCTTAAACATTTCTCTATCTTGTTCCATCTTTTGAATTCAGGCTAGTATCGAAATGGATCCATTTGCTGCTCTGTATGGACGACCTTGCAAATCTTCATCTTGCTGGATTGAATCCGGTAATCGTTTGGTTCTTGGTCCGGATATGATTCTAGAGGCTTCTGAGAAGGTTGAGGAGATTAGGAGGAAGATGAGGATTTCGCAAGATAGACAGAAGAAGTATGCTGACAGGCGTAGGAGGAGTTTGGAGTTTTCGGTTGGTGATCAGGTTTTCCTTAAGTTCTCTCCGTTAAGGAATGTGATTCGTGTTGGTCAGAGAGGGAAGCTCGCTCCTAGGTTTATTGGTCCTTTTCGCATCTTAGAGTGAATTGGTTCCTTAGCTTATTATTTAGAATTGCCTGAGAAACTTTCTGGAGTGCATAATGTGTTCCATGTTTCGCATCTTCGTCGGTATCTTCATGATCCATCTTTGATTGTCCATCCTTCTACTCTAAAGAGTTTGAGTGTCAAGCCAAACCTTACTATCGAGAGGTAGCCACTTCGTATTATCGATAGAGGTACGAAGCAGCTTCGAAGAAAATCTGTCAACCTAGTCAAAGTGCAATGGAGCACTAATGATCGGGATTGTACTTGGGAAACGGAAGAGAGCATTCGTGCTTCGAATCTGTAATTGTTCGTTCCAGGCATTATTCATTATCCTACCTTATCCTTCTTTGTTTTTCTGTGTCTCGTTCCTTTTCGAGGACGAAAAGTTTTGAGTGGGGGTGAGTGTAACAACCCGCAAATTTTGAGAATATTTTAAATGAAAATTTATTTGAAATTTTGAATATAATTATTTTAAATTTCTAAATTGGGAAATTTTAATGTATAATTTTGAGTTTGATGTGAAATGTTCTTCCAAATTTAATAAAATAAAGACTTTTCTTAATTTTTAAATTTTTGTCAACTTTGGTCAAAGTTTGACTTTCTATGGAAATTTTTAAATTTAATTTTTAAATTTTACTTTTTTTTATGAAGATGAATTTAAGTTCTAACCTTTTCCTTGTTTTCTGTCTTGTAAAATTTTGGTTTCTACTTTTCAGAACTGACAACGTTTAGCGTATTACAAGCAGTTATTTCTTTTAAACATTTATCTTTTTTTTTATTGTGATTTGTTTGGGCTTAGACCATTTGGGCTTGGAAACCTTTTGTTAGATGAGTAGCCTATATATAATCTCCTAGGGTTTTGGCTAGTCTGCACATCCATTCATTTGTGCCTCCACAGAAAAGTGTAAGTCTTCTTCTCTTTCATCTTCCTTCTCCTAAACCCTAGATTTCTCCCTCTTCTTCCTCCCCAAATTTTCCCCCTCCTTCTCCACAAATTTCGACCACACCATCTCCTCTTCCTCTAACCACAAAGCCCTAGCCTAAAATCCACTACTCCTCTCTCCTTTTCCCCTCCTTCTTCTGTACAAAGCTCGGCCCTACCACCTCCCCTGCCCACCAAAACTCCTATGGTCGAACCTCCTCCAAAGCACCATGGCAAAACCTCCTCAACACTTTCCCCTCCCCTTGCCTTGGTCGTGACCACCTCCTCCATCACCAAACCCTAGGTCGAGCCCTCGTCTACCAAAACCATAACCCTAGGCCAAAACCCCTTCACCAAAACCTAGTCTAACCAAACCCAAACCCTTATGGTCGAACCCCCTTCACCCAAAATCACTATGGCCGAACCTAAACACTAATAAACTAGCCTATAGCCAATCCTATACACCCCTAGTAAAGCCCTCTTCACATGTTTATATCTATATTTTTATTTTTATTTCTAGTTATTTTTCTATGTAAAATTATTTGTTTACGTATGGAATTTATTTTTATTTTTCAAGCGTCGGATTTTGATTCTCCTCTCACTCAAACTTGTCCGTATTTTGTTGATTTTTTGTGTCGCGCTTTAAATCACATTTCCAACCAAAGAAAGGTAAGAAAATCACACTTGACATATGTACTTATTTATTTGATGAATTAATGACAATTGAATTGTGAGGATATGTATATGCAAGTTTGACATTTCATATGTTTATGTCATATTACTTCATATGTTTATATCATGTCATTTCATATGTTTATATTATGTCATTCATATGATTAATTTTGTTATTTCATATCATATTATGTATGTTTGATCGTATGTCATGATATGTTGAATAATTTTCTGTTTATTTAGTATTCTGGAATCACACTGCAAGTTCCTTCACTATGGGTTGAAATGATACATACCCGAACGATATTTAGAGTAAGGAAAAATTCTTATGGGCTGAAATATTAGGCTTGAGCAATTTTATTTGACTTGGGATTGCGGGTTTGAAATGATATAAAACCCAGAAAAAAATTAATAAATTGCGGATTGAAATGATTTATGTTCGTATTTACTTGACCCTAGGGTAGAGAATTTTATACAGACTCCGTGGTTGATTTAAAATGATTTCTAAAAATTATTAAGTATTTTGGATTTTTATATATGAATCTCAACTAAAATTTATTTTAATAATTTCTTTGAATTTGTTTACATGTGTTAAAATTTTATAAGAAATAAATAGTTGGAAATGTAAATTTTGGAATCTAATTTACAATATGAAGGTTAATTGAAATTTTATAAGCCGATTTGACTTAATAATGGTATTTTATTCTAACCTATTAATTGTAAGTTTTAATTCATGTAATAGTGATTAAAATAAATGTTTTGTGAAAAGAAATGTAAGTTAAAACGTACATTTGACATGTAAGTTTTAACTAATGAAAGTGGTATGATTTGGGAAATAAAAATGATAAATGTCATTTACTGAAAAGAAATAAAAAGGTAAGTAAAATTACTTTTAACTTGGAATGAAGATTTATGCTTTAAAATTTGATGTTTTAGTGACAAAGTTATTAAATCAAAGGTGTGATTTCTTTAAATGGCTAAATAGCTTAAATTTGAGTAATGTAATAGGAAGAATAGAACGACTTTGATAAAAACTGTAAGTATATATATACTATTTGATTTTATAGACTATTGTAGTAGGAAGTATTACAGTAAAAATTCAAAATAGCTGCGATTTCTTACGGTAGCAATTCAAAACTGCTACAGCTTCTTACTGTAACAATTCTGCACTGCTGTGGATTCTTATAGTATCACTTCTGCACTACTGCGAATTCTTACCGTAATAGTTCTGCACTGCTGCGAATTCTTACAGTAGCACTTCTGTACTGCTGCATTTTCTTAAAGGTGACATTTTCTGAATGCTACAATTTTCTTAAAGGTTACATGTATGGCTCTAAAAGTTACATTCTTAAGTTCTATTATCTCTAAACTTTTATGTTAAAAAGGGTTATAATTAAATGAATTTGGAAGTATTACTACTTTAGGAAAATGAATAGTATTTTTAAAGAATAATGATATGGAATTTATATGGTTTAAAAGGAATATGTTTGATATGAAATATAAACCATTTGAAATTTATATAACCATGGGTTATAATAACGATTGGTTGAGACCGGGATCGGATAAGGGCATACTCTCTGTCGATACCGAAAACCACTTTAACAACTGTGTACGCGGTGGAGATTCCAGAATGAAGTAGGATGGCGGCGACGATCCTAAAGGTATATTTACGTGGACCTAACTCCCGTGAGTTAGCATAAGATACCTAAAACAGGAGCAATAGACGGGCCAAGGAGGTAGCTCCTCTAAAAGAACACACTTCATCGTTAGCCATTCTATTACTTTGTGATTGATTTGGTGCGCACCTTTGATTCGGGAGTGTGGATTGAGTTGGGAGGTAGTTGCGGCTATGCATTACCAACAGTCCGGAAGTGTAATTGGTATATCTACCCTGGCATTGCCTAGTTGTGCCGTGTCGCCTACCTTAGCGCGCCTTCTATGAGTTTGGTTTGTACCATACCTATGGAGTGCCCTCTGACGGCACCCAGTACGGGTGGGATTACGGTACTGTATAGACTGTGGGAAATAAAAATGAGTTAAGGGGGAAAATGTAATTCCTTAACGCTATTTTAATAGTTTACTTTACTTTAGACATTATTATAATAGCGTATATTACTACATAGTAGATAGTTTAACGGATCCTTAGAGGATGGGCGATCCCAAGCATCCTTTAAGTTACCGATGCATTCCTTTTACAGTACACTTGAGTTGATTTACATTTTTATAATTATGTATGTCCTGACTCGAGTGTTTTGTGTTTTTGCTTTACGCTCGGGTCAACCTGAGTTCCACAGCTTTGGTTTTATCCTCTTTCGAAGCTAGAGATCCGCTGAAGATTCGGTCGTCTATTTGATATTTTATTCCAGTTATTTCCACGCCACTTTTGCTTTTGAAGTAGCAACTTATGTATCTAACTTTACAAGTATATTTGTTTCCAGACATGGTATTATGTATTGGTTTTGAGACTTTGTATCTAGGAGCTTCATGAACTCCTATGTTTACTTATTCCGCTGCGAGTTATTCTGATATTCTGTGTCTATGATTCTATGATTGATTTTATTTTCCCCAAATTTTGTTAACAATCTGTTGTTTTGAATTATTCAAGTCTGACATGTGTGGTTTTATTGTCGATTTGAATGGTCCAAAATGGCGGGATGTTACAAATACCTAACCCAATTAACCCCAAATAAATCAATAACAAAAAAAGAAACATCCATGAGTCGATAAGGCTGTCTAGACAAACCATGTACATGCTGGCGTAGCCCTCAATAAGGTTCATCGTAATTAAAAGGGTCGGTCAACTATTTCAGGTCTCGGTCCCAATCTATCAATCAAATCACTTGATATGAAGGAAGGTGAAACCTCCATATCGAATAAAACACGTATGGAACACCATAATTGGAAAGCTTACCCTAGATAATTATGCCCTTTCCCTTCTCTTTCGTTAATGGAGTACTCAACGAAATAAAAATGACATTCAATGCATATGATTCCATATTATTCCCCTTGCTTAACTGGTTCGGTACAATCCTCCTACATTAGTTACAGGCTCTCAAGTCGTAAATCCTTCTCGAGTAACTCCTTGAAGCTCTCATCAATATAACTAATTAATCGCTTTAAAAAATGATCGCTCAACCTAGTGATAAGCTCTCATTCTTTCTAAGTGGAGTATCTGTGGAAGATAGCTCGTACTTCGCGCAAATCAAATTCGGCAACATACTCCGAAAAAGACATATCCCTTACTTCAAATCGGCAAACTACCTAACCAATACCGACTTTCGAAAACTAGAGATCAATTTTCTTCGAAGCGAAGTATGAACTGATCCTAAGTAAATCGACCCTCGGGAGTCGAAGCTATACAAAAACTCTTTTAGTTCATTATTCGTCCCCAGAGTTATCTAGAGGTCAACTGCTACCTCATCGTGTCATCTAACTCTAAGTCATCGAAGATTCTTATGCAAGTATCCTTCCAGTCTTGCATCTTAACAGCCGACTCCATTCGAGGGAACGGTCCACCTTCTAGACATATGTAGTCTTTATACAGCTCGATAAAGTCAACACCAGGTGTTTGCATTTGAGCACCATAACTATTTGGAGAAAATTGGGCATTCCAGATAATGATTCGCATCATACCTATGGACATATTCCATCAATCAAGGTTGGTGACCCCTGATCCTGCCAACTCCTCTACTCCGAAGATGGAGTCAATAATAGCATTTCTCATATTCCATGTCATTCCTAATCTACAATAAGGATGATCAGCCTCTCAAAAAAGAAAACTGCATCAATAGTGCCATGTGTTCAATACAACTTATATACTATATACTACTATATAGTTTTGAAAACCAAAATATATACAAAAACACACTCTCTCGTATATCCCAATCTAGCCCAAGGTGACAACTCCTACCCTATCTCTACTGGATCACAGTATCAATTCAGGTTAATCACATAAACTAAGCCCTGATACCAAATGTAATGACCGCCTACTTCACATTTTCTCATATAACTGAATATTGCGTGTTTGTACCAAAATTGGGCACAACACTCTTCGGAAGTTTTTGAAGAGATAAAGTGAGGAATTATCTAACAAAAACTCCAAATTTCAGAAATGAGAATAATTAAAATGGACAAAGGCACAAGAATTTAGAGTGGTTCGTCGTATCGCCTACGTCCACTATGAAGTTGATTGCTTTATTGATCTTTTCTTGAAGATTACAAACGAATTCAGTAAGTTACAGCAGATAATTATGATTTGCAGCAGTGAATTTCATTGTTGGCAGCAGCGATGGAGTTTATATCTGGATCCGGCAGAGTCTGGGCGTTGGAGAACTCAAAGGAGAAGAAGCACCTTTTCTGTATGACCTGGGGTTCTATTTATAGGTGTAGGAGGCTGGTATTTCGCTCAGATCTCGGGAGACCCTCTCTGGCAAGTGACCAGGCCCGCACGCCCAAGCCCGTGAAGTTTCGGTCCGATTTGTGATCGACACGAGCAGATTTTGACTCGCTCGAGATCTCATCCAATTGAGTCAAAATTTGGCATGCACATTCTTTAGCATGCACATAGTCTTTTGTGAAAATTTCGTAGCATTTGGACTTGTAGATTAGGAGATATGATCGATACGAAATGGGAATCTCGGTTGGCTGTTTAGTTCGACTCGCTTTTGTTTCGACTCGCTCTTTGTTCGACTCACTTTTGTTTGACTCGGTTACATGGCGTTTATTCGTATTGACTGTTGTGCCTTGCTTCACATTGATGGACATGAAGTATAAGTCTTCGGAAGGATGCGAAGTTGACGAAGTGGAGCGAGTCGAAGTTGGAGGCGAAGCGGAGCGAGTTGAAGATGGAGGCGAAGCAGAGCGAGTCAAAGTGGAGCGAGTCGAAGTAGGCTTCCCAAATCGATTCAAATGGAGCGAGTCAAAGTGGAGCGAGTCGAAGATGGAGGCGAAGCGGAGCGAGTCGAAGTGGAGCGAGTCGAACTGAGCGATTCGAACAGGGGCAATTTTTATCCAATTTTGCATCGGTCGTAACTTGAGCATACGAACTCGGATTGACCTAAAATTTGGGACGATGGCTCCCATAGCTTCGCTTGTCGTGTCATATCAATTTTGGCTCGATCCGGGCTCGGACAAAATTTGTCGATATCCATAGTGAACCCGCGTATAACTGATTTTCTAGACGAACTGTCTTTGGTTTCAAGTCAAGTTCTTGGTGTCACGGCCTTGCCAAAAGGCAGGATAACATTTGCCCCCCAAAGTACGTCTTGTGGGAACATGATGTGCTTTGAAATGCCGCAATCTTCATTCTGAATATTTATCGTCTTTTTGATGAAAGCTGTAATCTTCGATTGATTTCTAGTAAAATAAATGTTGATTTGTTGACTGCCAATGATTATGTAGTGCATTATTGTAACTGAGTGTCGAGTGCTAGCGATTTGTTGTTCACTGTTGTAATTGTCATCAGGTAAGCATTCAACTCCTATAAATTTTGAAAATTGAATGTTAGTCTGTCATACATGCATGTATGTTAGCTTGACTCCCGTCAATGTTTGCACATTCACGGGTCGTTGTCAAGTTTTTTTATATTGAGTTTTGCAACGATCCTCTCCTGGATCGATGTGAAATTCGAGTTGTAACAACGTTCGATTGTTGTTTTAAGTCCTTCCTTTGTATCGATCCTCTCCTGGATCGATCTGAGATGTTGGAATGTATGCTTCGTATCGATGGATACGTCATATTAGGTCTCGGATCGATGGATACAAAAGTAATGTTTTGTATCGATGGAGTCAAACGATCCAGACATAATCATGCAGTGATGCTTCATGGAGGATATGTCATTTCTTATTCCTTTATTCAATAAGAATCCCCGATTGTGGATAATCTTTGATAGGAGTCATCCATGACTCTTTTTCTAGATCCGTCTCTAAGATCTAGTTGATCTTCATATGTCAATGCCTAGAATAATAAGCATTTCAACTGGGACAAAGTCTATTTTTCGTGCATCCCCAAAACTTGCTAGCTTGGCAAGTGATTCGGCCTTTTCGTTTAGTTCTCTGAGGATTTGTGTAGTGGTGTAATAGTCGAAGCCGGCTAGTAGCTTTTGGACCCGGTTGAGATAAGGAGCAAGACGTTGCCCCCTGATCAGATAATCTTCCCTAACTTGGCGTACTACTAACTAGTAATCACATAAGACATGTAAAGTTTCCACTCATAGTTTTTTTATAAGTTTGAGCACCAAGGCTTCATACATAGCTTCGTTATTTTTCGTAGGGAAGTTGAGTTTCAGGGCGTAGCAGATCGTTCGTTCCTCAGGAGTCATTAACGCAACTTCGATGTTAGAAAGCTGATTATTGGAAGTTCCATCGGTGTACGTTCTCCATCGGTTGGACGTTCACCACTGTTCTTCGGATAGTCGTCTGATATGGTGGATTCTGATATGAAGTGTGCTAATGTTTAACCATGAAGAGCTCTCCGAGGGAGATAAGTGATATAAAATTGGCTTAGCTTGATACTCCATTTGAGTAACTTTTCAGACATCTAAGGTTTCTATTGGACCTATCGTAACAGTTGGTCGATATGGACATTAACGAGGTGAGCTTGTCAATTGCCAGCCTTCATCGTATACTGGTCATTGGATTCGTTTCTCTTCACATAGCATTGCGACGCTTATGGCGTGTGTTGACATGGCCTAATTGATGTATAAATCTTCGCGATCCAAAGGTTTGGGTAAAATGAGAGGTCTCTTTAAGCGATCTATCAGAGCTGCTTGGTTGTCCTCGGTACATGGGTGTCTGTCAAGTCATTGATATGGTCGTTTGATAGTTGTGATCTCACAAGCATATTAACCGCATCTACTTTCATCGATCGGCCGATATGATTTTTGAATGATCTATTAATCGTTCTTTGGTAAGTAGCATAAGCGTTCTTAAGTTTGAATCCATGGACTTCAGCATAGCACTATAGGCCCAGGTCAATAATGAAACAGTTGTATTCCTGGTCTAGGACATGCTTCAATTATCCGATTGTATCTGGAGTTTGCATCCATGGATGTGAGTAATTCATGTCTTATGGTCAGGTCCATCAGTTGGTTGATCATTGGAAGTGGAAAGTTGTGCTTTGTCATACCCCATGCAAATCTGAGTAGTTGACGTATGTCCTCCACTCTCTGTTCGCTTTTCTTATAAGTAAAGGATTGGATACCCATTTTGGTTGGAGGGCATCATGGATAAACCCATTGGTTTTGAGCAGATTCGCCTTCTCTTTAAGTGCAACAGATCTCTCCGGATCCATGTCGCATCGTTTTTCTTCACCGAGACATGCTTCGGGTCGACATTTAATGCAGGGTTCTTCATGGCTAGCGAGAGTCCATATATATATATATATACATATATATATATATATATATATATATATATATGAGGTCGAGTCCAAGCGAACACATCAAGATTCACCTGAAGTAAAACAATTGACTCTTTCTTCATCATTGCGCAGAGTTGTGATCTGATCTACAATACTCGTGATAGGTTGTAGGCACTTCATGTGTTTATTTGCAATGGTAAATGATCAGGCTTAGGACGTTGAATCAAAGGATTAGTAGAACTTAACCTTGTACTGCATGATGCAACATAGCTGGCTCCATCTTTGAGATTGAATTTACTTATGTTTCTGAATGATGCGCTTTTCATGCAATGTACCTGCGATCCATTGCTCATCGGAAGGGTCAGAATGATGATCAGTTGCCCATAAGTCCGGGTAATAATCTGATGACCCTATCTCTAGGCATCCTTTCGGTCGCAACCTAGAGTTGTTATGAATATTAGGCATGGGTCATAGGTTCAATTTGTCATAGTCAATTCTTGAATAATTACTCTTTTGCCCCCCGTCTCGGGTTGGCGGATGCATTACACGGACGGTCTAGTCTCGTCCTAGCTGTGTCTATACTGTAGTTCAAGCTTTAATAACAAGAGTTGATTGATGAATGGTTGAATCATATTAATCTTATCTTCTTGCTCGTGCCCCCGAGTCTGGGGAATATCTCGATAAGTGGTAGGGTAGATAATGTCCGCTTCAATTTTGTATTCTATCCCATTGAACCATGGGATCGAGTTAACCGATGGAGGGCTAAGTCGTGCCTATCCTGCATTATGTTCTAGTTCTTTCCTCTAGGTGGAATATATTGTTACTTTGCCGACATTCGAACATAAGCTAGATTCTGGACGGTCAATGACATTCACTTCGCTGCTTATGTCGCCATACTTTGGGCAAAAACTGAAGAGTGAATCGTCCAGTCAGATCCAATGCAGGATTGATGCTTCCCTTGTCGAATCCAGGGTAAGAATCAGTGTGCATATGTTTAGGTTGCACTTATTTTGAATTGCTATTTTAGTCGGATCATGGTAAGAGTCAATGAATGAATGATCGCTTTGCATTCATCTGGAGTTGGGTGATCAACTATGTCCATTTCGATTTATGTTCTCCCGTCAGATTTAGGGATAAAGTTAGCTCAAATGCGGTCATGTCATGCTCATCTGGTCTTATGCTCTTCCTGACGGATCGAAGGAAGGTAACGGAGGACGAATGGTCAAGTCACCCCCATTCATGGTTTATTCTTCTACCCATGCTCTGTTAGTCCAAGGTATTCGATGGACGTTCGGGTCACATCGATTTGTAGTCGAAAAGGATCGATATTGACCGTCGATTCAATGGCATGATGTAGAATGCTCGGACCACATTTCCTATCGATCCAATGGTATGATATGAAAGGTGCATATCGATATTTCCCGTCGATCCGGTGGTACGATATAATTGGTTGCCCAAAACTTCGGGCATCATTCTGATTGGTTAGCATTAAGGTCTCCTTCTAGTCATTTCCTTAAGTTGTAAAGGACGCTAAGCTGGAGATGTAATGAGTCACCTTTCTCTTCTTTCAGTGATTTGTTCTTCTGCCCCCAGTCTTCGGTTAGCAGAGTTAGTTCATGGATGGTCTAATCGCACCTGTGGTGAGTTTATACTCCTCATGTCGAGTTTAGGTCAGAGTTGGTGAATGAATGGTCGAATCACATTCATTCGTTTGTCCATTTTTGTAGCCACACTTCTAGGAACAGAATCAGTTGAAGGGCCATTCATCACACCTATTTGATGTTTATACCCCTGTCCACACTCTAGGGACTAAGTTTTTTTTGTAGAAAATGGTCAAACCGTGTTTTCCTCGGTTAATTCCTCTACCCCCAGTCGAGGGCAAAAGTCGAAGTGTGGTCGGTCAAATTACAACAACTTTAGTTTGATGCTTCTCCCACTGAACTGTAGGAAGGAATTGATTGGCGGATGGTTAGGTCACATCCGTCCATGTTGCATGCACAACCCGTCGGATCATAGGCGAGAGTTAGCAAATGAACGGTCATGCCACGTTCACTTGCGGTTGGATGGTAGTAATATCAATTCATAATAGGACATCCAGCTAGGTCCCTTTTTCGAATCTACGCCTCCCTGTCGAATCGAGGAAGAAATTTTGTCTTGTAGGGTTGGAGTGCATCCCTATAAATTTACGTTATGGGTCCCGTGCCAGGGACAAGAGTTGATGCATGGATGGTTGTGTCACACCCACTTAGCGCTAGATGGTCGGATCACATCCAATTTTGTGTGTTAAGTGTGCCCCCATGTCAGGGGAAGATTGGATAGCAGACGGTCGAACCACATCCACTTTTTGTACTACAGAACTTGATGAGGAACCATAGCCGATAGATGGACAGTCGAATCACATCCCTTTTTGTATTCATATTCCAAACCATGCTTGGAGGACTGGAGTTGGTTGATGGGTTGTTAGTCACACTCATTTGGTGTTTATACTCTAGCCTGCGCTCTCGGGACCGAAGCAAGTTGATGGGTGGTCATTCGCACCCAATCGGTGTTTATACTCCAGTCCACACTCTGGGGACTTAGAGTTAGTTGAAGTTTATTCTCCAATTCGCACTCCGGGAATCTGAAGTTAGTGATGTTTATACTCCAGTTCGCACTCTGGGAATCTGGAGTTGTTGATGTTTTATACTCCAGTTCGCACTTTGGGAATCTGGAGTTGTTGATGTTTATACTCCAATTCGCACTCTGGGAATCTAGAGTTTTGATGTTTATACTCCAGTTCGCACTCTGGGAATCTGGAATTGGTTGATGTTTATACTCCAATTCGCACTCTGGGAATCTGGAATTGGTTGATGTTTATACCCCAGTTCGCACTTTGGGAATCTGGAGTTAGTTGATGTTTATACTCCAGTTCGCACTTTGGGAATCTAGAGTTGGTTGATGTTCATACTCCAGTTCGCACTCTGGGAATCTGGAGTTCATTGATGTTTATACTCCAGTTCGCACTCTGGCAATCTGGAGTTCGTTGATGTTTATACTCCAGTTTGCAGTCTGGGAATCTGGAGTTCGTTGATCAGGTACGTGGATGGTTGTATCAAATCCACCCTAAGTAAGCAAGCGAAGTCGTTAGATGGACGGATCCATCCTCCTCGAGCTTGTAAATATGGAAGGCGAGTTCGTTAGATGGACTAATCCATCCTCCTCGGGTTTAGGTTGAACACGAGCGAAGTCGTTAGATGGACGGATCCATCCTCCTCGAGCCTATGTCCGTAAGTTTATACTCCTGCTCACAATCTAGGAGCCGGAGTTAGTTAGAGGATTGTCGTGTATCAATACCTAATTGCCGCAATGTGATGGCTTGTCCCTGAGCTCGGGGTTTCACTTAGCGAGTGATCGGTGGGATCCCGATTAACTTCCACTTATATGCCCCTCAACGAAGGATGAGATTTAGTTTATGGACGGTTGGATCGCGTCCATGTTCATTTGGATTCCGCTTTTGCCAAGCCTAAGGAGTAAGATTAGCGTTCTGGCAAACTTTGTGCTCGAGCATAGAAAGGGATGGTCGAACTACATCCACTCTGAGTTGTGTATATTCCCTTAAATCGGGTGCAAGAATTGGAGAGCAGACAGTCGAGTCACGTCCAATTTATACTTTGCATTCTTTAGATCGAGCTAAGGAAGAGAGTTGAAATGACAGCTCGTGATGGTTAGCGAGTGGTCAGTCAGCCGTTGATGACTTTAAATTGAGGGTTGGACCTTTAAACATGTGTTCCCTAAAATAATCCCAAATGTCTAATGTAGGATTGGACGCATGGATGGTGACATCACATCCACCCTTGGTGTGATTCCAATTTTATCGGGCATCAGAAGAAGCATAAGTATTTTGGCGAGCTTCAAACATGAGATGGAGAGGGCATTGTTGGGACATATAACTCCAAGTCTTTCTTAAATCTTCTAATTAAATTGCATAGGCGGATGAGGGGATGGTCGATTGCATCCACTTTGTACTAGAGTCCTGACCTTGTCGGTCTCTTCCACTTTGATGCCTTGCCCCCAGTCAGGGGCATATAGTAGCCGATGAGTGGTTGAATCATGCTCGTCATGATGATACCTCAATGATTTGATCATAGTCCGCGGAGGTTGTGTTGCACCCAATCTTAAGTACTCGGTTACCTGCATCATTTGCAAGTAGTTTAATTCAAGTAGGTCATATTTCGCAACATAAATGAAATTGAATTAGAAATAATTCAAAAGAGATCAGATCAAATCTCATTGATAAGTGAGGCAGCGTCGTATGCTCGCTATTGCACTTTAGTCCATCCCTTCTCAGTTGGAAGTTTAACGCAAATGGTTCAATTTGATCAAAGTCCTTTATCGATAAGGATCAGATGTTCCCGGTCCTTCGTTTTATAGGGCTTGATCATATTGTCGAAGCTATCCTTCTTGGAGCAGCCTTATGGCGTTGGCGTTCACGGTAGCCATCTAGAGAAGAGGAGTTTTCTAATCTAGAGTATGGAGTAGGTCCCTACTTTATCTCGCCATGTTGATCCTTCATCCGATTCATCAACTAAATATTGGCCTAGACATGTTGGTGTAGTCGTCGGCGGCTATCCACCAATTCTCTTATCATAGTCGTGACGGACGGTCTTCTCTGAGGAATGAGGGAAGACATCTGCGTTTGATGGCATTCATCGCCCTTGGAGAAATCCACGCGCCATTCCCACTTCATAGGGTAGCGTCGGGGGTTGTATTTCCATAGTACATCGACATAGTTAACATGTTGAATTTTCACTGGAAGTTCTGCATGTAGGATGGTTTCAACGAATAGGTCTCGACTGGGAAAGATTCTCCAATCAACATTATGATCAGGTCCATTTTATTGTCAAGGGGTCTTGTAACACTGGTGAATGATGTATGCATGATCGCCCGATGTTCGAGTGGTTTGGTGATGCCGATTGGATGGTGAGTTGGTAAAGATGGGCTCATAGATTGGTGATTATTTCTAATTTTCACCCAGGTAGGAGGCTCATATAAGATAATGAGGAAGTCCTCTTAAGGTTGTATGTCATGCTTCTAGTCATATGGACATGGTATGATTAGAATGTGGGCATTTGAAGATGGTTTAGCGGTGACCGGCTATGTTTTGAGTTAGCAGAGTAGACAGCGTTGGGCAGTCATCATATTAGCCATTGTACCATAGTTGTCAATTCAAAAGTTTAAAATCTAGTCAATTGGGGAAAGTTGCAGTCCACCTTAGAAGCATGACATATTAACCAACTCTAGTTCTTGGTGTATTAGCCAGGTTCTCCAGCCTCTGAGAGCACCGGTTGAGTAGTATTCCTTTACACATTCCTTGATTGCAAGTCAGCATTTGTTGCCGTGATCTCCGGTGTCTTGTTCAGTCATGGAACAATCAGAAGCACGGGTGGAATGTTCCTTCATTAAATTGAGCCTTGAATTCATTTTTAGCCTCTTTTTAGGAAATTTGGGTCGTACCCAATTTTTTTTTAAATTTCGTATCAATACCAATTGGACGCAGATGGATCGATACGAACAGTGTGTGAGTATCGATAAGAATTGGAGCAGTTGCGATCGATACGAACAGAGCACAGGCGATCGATACAAACAGAGCGATGCGAAGCAGATCGAGTCAAACAGAGGCTCTCTGATCGATGCGAAGTGGAGCGAGTCAAACAGATGCTCTCTGATGGATGCGAAGCGGAGCGAGTCGAACACATGCTCTTTGATGGATGCGAAGCGGAGCGAGTCGAACAGAGGCTCTCTAATGGATGCGAAGCAGAGCGAGTCAAACAGAGACTCTCTGATGGATGTGAAGCAGAGCGAGTCGAACAGATGCTCTCTGATGGATGCGAAGCGGAGCGAGTCGAACAGAGACTCTCTGATGGATGCAAAGCGGAGTGAGTTGAACATAGGCTCTCTGATGGATGCGAAGCGGAGCGAGTCGAACAGAGGCTCTCTGATGGATGCGAAGCGGAGCGAGTCAAACAGAGGCTCTCTGATGGATGCGATGCGGAGCGAGTCAAACAGAGGCTCTCTGATGGATGCGAAGCTGAGCGAGTCGAACAGAGGCTCTCTGATGGATGCGAAGCAGAGCTAGTCGAACAGAGGCTCTCTGATGGATACGAAAATGATCATATTTTCTGGATTCGAAATGATGGATACGAAAATGATCGTATTTTCTGGATTCGAGAGCATGGATACGAAAATCACCATATTTTCTGGATACGAAAACATGGATACGAAAATCACCATATTTTCTGGATACGAAAACATGGATACGAAAATCACCATATTTTCTTGGATATGAAAACATGGATATGAAAATCATCATATTTTCATGGATACGAAACATGGATACGAAAATCACCATATTTTCATGGATACGAAAATATGGGTACGAAATTCATGATGAATGTAGTTCCTCTTAGCTCTGGAGCAATCTGAAAAGAATAGAAGGAACCACTGATTGACAGATCTGGATCTTCTCCTTGGATGTTAGCAATTCGGTATCGGTAGTAGATCCAATGAGTAGAAGGAAAAAACTAGGTTTTTTTTCTCAGCGAAAGCACCAAAATGTTTTGTACCAAAATTGGGCACAATACTCTTCGGAAGTTTTTGAAGAGATAAAGTGAGGAATTATCTAACAAAAACTCCAAATTTCAGAAATGAGAATAACTAAAATGCATAGAGACACAAGAATTTAGAGTGGTTCGGCGTATCGCCTACGTCCACTATGAAGTTGATTGCTTTATTGATCTTTTCTTGAAGATTACAAACGAATTCAGTAAGTTACAGCAGATAATTATGATTTGCAGCAGTGAATTTCGTTGTTGATAGCAACGATGGAGTTCAGATCTGGATCGTGCAGAGTCTGGGCATTGGAGAACTCAAAGGAGAAGAAGCCCCTTTTCTATATGCCCTGGGGCTCTATTTATAGGTGTAGAAGGCTGGTATTTTTCTCAGATCTCGGGAGACTCTCTCTGGCACGTGACCAGGTCCGCATGCCCAAGCCCGTGAAGTTTCGGCCCGATCCGTGATCGATACGAACATATTTCGTATCGATCAAGATTTCATCCAATGGAGTCGAAATTTGGCATGGACATTCTTTAGCATGCACGAAGTCTTCTATTAAAATTTCATAGCATTTGGACTTGTAGATTAGGAGATATGATCGATACGACATGGGATTCTCGGTTGGCTGTTTAGTTCGACTCGCTTTTGTTTCGACTCGCTCTTTGTTCGACTCGGTTTTGTTTGACTCGGTGACATGGCATTTATTTGTATTGACTGATGTGCCTTGCTTCACATTGATGGACACGATGTAGAAGTCTTTGGAAGGATGCGAAGTTGACGAAGTGGAGCGAGTCGAAGATGGAGGCGAAGCGGAACGAGTCGAAGTGGAGCGAGTCGAAGATGGAGGCGAAGCGGAGCGAGTCGAAGTGGAGCGAGTCGATGTAGGCTTCCTAGATGGATTCGAAGGGAGCGAGTCAAAGATGGAGGCGAAGTGGAGCGAGTCGAACTGAGCGATTCGAAAAGGGGCTATTTTTATCCAATTTTGCATCGGTCGTAACTTGAGCATACGAACTCGGATTGACCTGAAATTTGGAACGATGGCTCCCACAGCTTTGCTTGTCGTGTCATATCAATTTTGGCTCGATCTGGGCTCGGAAAAAATTTGTCGATATCCATAGTGAACCCGCGTATAACCTATTTTCTAGACGAACTATCTTTGGTTTCTAGTCAAGTTCTTGGTGTCACGGCCTTGTCAAAAGGCGGGATAACATTGCGCTACTGGAGCATTCGGTCGATGTAGGACGGTTGTCAAGGAAAAGAAAAGAAGTAAAGAAGAGAGATAGAGGAGAAGAAAAGAAAAAGAAAACATCAAACAATCATAGAACACGTCATATCTCACAGCGCATCGAATAAAATATAATAGTAATCGCATATATAAAGCAAGTGAGATAGTAGCAACTACATGAACCATAGAATCAGAGTACATAGGCTCATACAGTTATACACAGCAATAATATAGTCTATAAAACAGAAAAATAAACCCAACTAATAAACTATCTATAATAATACTAAGTCAAACACTATCAAGGCTCCACAGCATCACATAGAAGAGTAAAGAGTAATAAGTCCAAATATAAGTATGAGATAGCATCTTCTTCTGCTAGTCTATCAGCAGCACTCAATATACTGCTTACACCTGTTATCTAGTCTACTTATATAATAGTACCTAAGGTATTAAGAAGCAAAGCATAAAACCTTGAGTCAGACAACAGTCTGGTGTGAGCGGTATACAATCTCAAAATACTACAAAAGTTGATATAGTATATGGAACAGAGGTTATATGAACTATACCTGGAATGTCCTTACAACCAAAGAGTTAGCACATAACGAACATAATATGCTACTATACAAATATAATAAAGGTATATTACAAACTAAATATGATGTCGGGTGTACAGATATCCCTATCGCTAATACCTCTCTAGTGACATCGTTAGAGTGACAGACTATATAAAACAATCATGGCAAACATGGCATCTATCGAACAAACCTCACTGTTACTAAATGTGCTTTGGATATATGAAAACTCGTATGACCAAAATATTATCAGGGATTGATGGAAAATTTTCGGCTTTCAATGCACTCACTTTAGCCAAAGCTGAAAGTAGACTGCAATCCACCACTCAAGGGTATACGGATCAATAAAAACAATTCCGCGGTTGCCAAACAAAGTGCCCATGAGTGTTCACAAATAGCCCTGCTTTGAGTGAAACAAAAAAAAGTATCAACAATCCCTTAGCGTATATCTCTAAACTAATTCCTCGCTCCATTTAATTCCAATTATCCTCATGGAACCATTCCCACGTGTAATGCCCCACTCCATGACCCTCATTAGCAAAGCGAATCACGGAGGTGATTCCGTCTGCTAATGCGGAGAATAGAGTATAATAGGAGCGACCAAATGTAACTATGCAATAACTATCTACCGAATACGTCGAAAGGTGGAATCTATTTAATTTTTTTTTCAATCAGGTGGTTCGACATATTCGATAAATACTTATAACGAAATTACAAATGGCTAAAGATCTATCAGAACAAAGCATAATAACATAATGAAATAGCATCACAAAACAGTATCACATAACAGCACAGAGTCTCAGAACAATACATGATCAATACAGATCCAAATATATCATAAGGTGGGTACAAAGCCACAACTCACACAAGTGAGTCAAAAATATGTACATAAGAGACTGAATAATCAGAGTATCAAAATAGTGGACAAATATAAAGAGCTATCTATCAGCAAAGCAGATAATGTCCAAGCGGAAGCACAGAAAGCTAAGTCCAGAGACCTAACCTGAAACAACTCGGTCTGACCCGAGCGAAAAACACTCGGGTCAGTCTAACTAAACAATCAGTTAATAAACTGAGATAAACATGACAGATAATGAGGCGATATATAACATAGTACTATAAACCACAAACTCTCACACAGTGTTTTAAATCTCGGATTTTGGCCAATATCTCGGGAAAATATTTCGGCTATCTCGGGCGATATTTAAAACACTTATAACTAAATAGGCTGCCAAATCTCGGATTTTGGCTGATATCTCGGATTTTTCATCTCGGCCATCTCGGGGAGATTTAAAAGCCTGCTCTCACATAGAGAAGAAATAAACATCTAAGTAGAGATGTATAGCAAGCCTTGTATCATGGGCATAACATAGTCACAAATATCAAAACAAAACATCTAAGTAGAGATGTATAATAAGCCTCATATCATCGGCATAACGTAAGCACAAATTCCAAAAATAAAAACATCTAAGTAGAGATGTATAATTAGCCTCATATCCTCGGCATAACGTAAGAACAAATGCCAAAACAAAAACATCTAAGTAGATATGTCAAAAAAATGATACATCTAAGTAGAGATGTGTAACAGGCCATCTAAGTAGAGATGCCAAAAACGATACATCTATGTAGAGATGTATAACGGCCATCTAAGTAGAGATGCCAAAAACGATACATCTATGTAGAGATGTATAACGACCATCTAAGTAGAGATGCCAAAACGATACCTCTAAGGGAGACAGTCTGAAGACACTATCCCAAAGGTAATACAAGGAGTGTGTCACGAACTTATAGGAAGGAACCCGTAAAGTGTTAACGCGAGTTCCATACCCCACGTTCGCACTAAACAGTTTACTAACCAATCGTAAGCTTCCACACCGAAAACAGTATAAATTTCACCTCATGTCATCGGTAAACTAGGCCGGAAGGCCAAAACGATCAATTGAATAGGTCGGGGATTAACCGGAAAGGAAATACACACGGTTTCATAGGCCGGAGTTTTTCCCAACCGTTTAAGCACCTTTCCACATCGCTCGAAGTGCTAAAGTATGAGTGTGGGATTTTATTATAGAAAATAATTACGGAAAACGGATTTATAATTGGTTTGAAATCACTTTAAAACGGCCTCTGAAAACTCTCCTATTATGGAGTGATTAATTTAATAATTAAAAATAATATTATATAATAATTTCGAAAGCCATTTCGGAGCGAAAAATCCTTTTAAAACCTTTTTATAAGGCCCGTGTACAAAATCCAGAGACAAATCTCAAAGAAATCGATAAAACCAGAAAATCACTGAAAATATTCCAAGTGTTGGAAAATAGTCCAAAACTAACGCGAACCCAAGTTCGGAAAATTATTCGGACCAGCAGACTGAATTCGAATGGCATGAAAATTGGTAGGAACGTAGTCCGACATTCCTACTTCAGAACGCAAAAAGAATTACTCGATTCCGACTTGAAACGAAGGCGTAGCGATGTTCCAAAGTCGGACTCAGAAACATGAAATGCACTGTTTTGCACAACGATCTGGGTTCAACTCTGACAGAAAATTCGAAGGGTCTAATGAACTCAGATGATGACCAAACTTTCCAGATATGGAGTTCGTAACACCATCTTTCCAACGAGACCAAAATCGTCAAATTCCGACTAGCGGCTCAAAAGTTATGACCAAAATAGTTCCAGTTTCATCCACAGAGCTAATATGTGTATCGCTCTCGGGAAGATAGTAGAAAAATCAATTTTTTACCTAGTTAGCCTCAAAATTATAGAAAACTCACTGAACAAAAATTGTAGCATATGTTTTAAGATTTCCAGAACATCCAAAATTATCTAATTCGGATAAAAACGAGAGAGATACAGGCAAAACAATATCAGATTGAAACTCAAGATAACTTGTTAAAGACAGAATTGGTCTTCTGTCTTTGAATGCATTTCAGGTCATCTAAATAGAAAAATTACAGAAATCTCACTGAACAAAAATTGTAGCATATGTTTTATGCTTTCCTGAACATCCAAAATTATCTAATTCGGATCAAAAACGAAAGAGATACAGGCAAAACAATATCAGATTGAAACTCAAGATAACTTGTTAAAAACAGAATTGGTCTTCTGTCTTTGAACGCATTTCAGGTCATCTAATTTACAAAATTAGAGAATACTCACTGAACAAAAATTGTAGCATATGTTTTAAGCTTTCCGGAACATCCAAAATTATCTAATTCGGATCAAAAACGAGAGAGATACATGAAAAACAATATCAGATTGAAACTCAAGATAACTTGTTAAAGACAGAATTGGTCTTCTGTCTTTGAATGTACTTCAGGTCATCTAAATTGCAAAATTATAGAAAACTCACTGATTAAAAAGTGTTCCTTATTTAATCTAGTTTGCAGCACAAAAAACCTGACCAAAAACGGATGAGAAATGAAGAAGTTATGCCTGATTTCGTTTCAGCTACAATTCCAAAACGAAAATTATAGAAGCATCAAGTAAAAAAAGGGATTTAGCTAGCAATTTTACCTCAACCAATGCAAGAAAAATATGCACAAACACTTGACGTGCACTCCAAAAGCTAGGGAGAGGAGATCACTAGGCTTCATAACAAAAATAAACCAAAAACCATGTATTAAAAATTAATTTCAGAAATTAGAATGAAGATTAGAAAGTGATTAGAGAAGGATTGCTTTACCTTTTAGCTTGTATTAACCTAGATTAGCTATGTGGAGAGGAAAATGGATCTTCTACCAAATGGAGGCCATTAATTAGGTTTTTATGAGGTGTTTAGGTTTGAGGAAATTATGAAGAGGAGGGTTAGGGTTTATGGTGGGTTTAAGATAATATATAGAGGTGGGTAATGGATTTGGTTTCACTAATTGATCCAATAAGAGAAGTGGCATCCTAATGTTCACTAAAACTATTTAATGCTTTATTAGCCAACTAAAACCCACCATTATAAAACCACCCGTTTTTTTTTCAAATAACTTTATTTTAAAGAAATTAGCCTATACAAAAAATCCATTTTTAGCTCAATTTGAATTAAAATCATAATTTTAATTTATTATTCGGTAATTGCAATCCCGGGTTGTTACAGACTTCCCCCTTAAGAAAATTGCGTCCCCGCAATTCCTTAAATATGGAAGTCATCTGTAACCTCTAATCCACCGAAGAAACAACATAAGATAAATATAGATGCTCATCCGTACCAGAAGATGAAAGAAAACCAGGATAAGTACGCTAGATAAATTCTCTGGTCTCCCAAGTGGAGTCCTTAGGATTGGGTGACCATTGAATTTTCACAAGGGGAACCTCTTTATTTCGAAGGCGTCTGACCTCCGAATCAAGTACACGGAGTGGTTGCTGCTCCCAAGATAGATCGGGTGAGATCTCCAAATCTGGCACGATATGCGGCTCGATAATAGAATCAGGATCGCGCACACACTTGCGAAGCTGAGAGACATGGAACACATCATGTATTCCAGAGAAATAAGCAGGTAGAGCCACACGATAAGCAACAGGGCCAATGCGTTCCGTGATAGGAAATGGACCAACATAGCGAGGAGCCAATTTCCTTGTAGAGCTGAAACGCACAACCCCCTTCATGGGAGAAATCCGAATAAAGACAAAATCACCAATGGAGAACTCAAGAGGCTTCCTACGGTTGTCCACATAGGATTTCTAGCGGTCCTGGGCCTCTCTCATTCTCTGACGGATAAGAATAATCTTCTCAGAAGATTCCCGAACTGAATCTGGACCAAGAATGAGCTTCTCGCCAGATTCTAATCAATAAGCAGGAGAGGACATGGCCTTCCGTATAGAGCCTCGAAAGGTGCCATGCCAATACTAGACTGATAGCTGTTGTTGTAGGAGAAATCTACGAGAGGTAAGTGATCCTCCCAACTACCCCCGAAATCCAGAATACAACAGCGCAAAAGATTCTCCAAAACACGATTCACCCTCTCAGTCTGACCGTCAGTCTGAGGGTGATAAGCAGTAGAGAGATTCAGCTTTGTGCCCAAAGCTGACTGTAGGCACTTCCAGAAGTGACTAGTGAAAATGGTGACTCGATCACACACGATAGAGCTAGGAATGCCATGAAGTCGTACGACTTCCTTCACATAGAGCTTGGCCAACCGAGGTGCAGTCCGAGTGGACTTAATCGGAATGAAATGAGCCGATTTGGTCAAGCGATCAACAATAACCCAGATAGAAGTATGGCCTGACCTCGATCGAGGCAGACCGTCAATGAAATCCATGGATATCTGATCCCATTTCCATAATGGAATCTCTAGAGGCTAAAGAAGACCAGATGGACGCTGATGCTCGGCCTTGATCTGTTGACAAGTCATGTAACCGCTCACATAACTTGCAACATCTCTCTTCAAACCCTCCCAATAATATAGCCGACACATATCGGCATACATCTTACTCGAACCGGGATGTATAGTGTACTTAGTGCGATGTCACTTGTCCAAGACGTCACGCCTAAGTGATAAATCAGATGTTACAACAATACGGTTCCTCCTACGAAGATACCGATGAAAATCAAGAGAATAATCCAGCAATGTCTCATCATTGGATCACGACTCGAGAAGATGAATAAGATGCAATAAGTCTGGATCCTGCCGCTGAGCATGGGCAATGCGATCCAATAAGATAGGACGAGCTTCCAAGCTGAATAATAAGACCGGAGAATTAGAAGTTGGAGCTCGATCTCTAATATCACACAAAGATATGGTCTCAAGAATATCCCACTCGGCAATCATCATAGAAACTAGTGCTGAGTGCTTGCGACTGAGCGCATCTGCAACACGATTACCCTTGCCAGAGGTATACTGAATATCTAAATCATATGAGGCGAGAAACTCAAGCCATCACTGTTCCCTCATATTGAGATCCCTCTGACTGAGTAGATACTTCAGCGACTTGTGATCGGTGTACAGAATGAAGCGTTCGCCTAATAGAAAGTGACGCCAAGTCTTCAAGGCAAAGACGATAGCTGCTAACTCAATATCATGTGTAGAATAGCGAACCTCATTCGGACGCAGTTGCCTGGAAGCATAAGCAACTACCCGATCCTTCTGCATAAGCACAGCACCTAGCCCGCTACCACAAGCATCGGTGTAAACAACAAGATCATGGTTACTCTCTGGAACCACTAGAATAGGAGCATGAGTGAGAAGTTCCCTCAGTCGCTGAAAGGAAGCTTCACACTTATCAGACCGAATAAAGCGAACACCCTTACAAGTCAGCATCGTAAGGGGAAGTGCAACTCGAGAGAAATCCTTGATAAACCGACGGTAATAACCCGCCACACCAAGGAAGCTGCGAATATCATGAACGTTCTCGGGCTGCTTCCAATTCTGAATAGCTTCGATCTTGGCAGGATCGACAGAAATCCCCTCAGATGATACAATATGGCCCAGGAACTTGACCTTGCTCTCCCAAAAATGGCACTTGGAGAGCTTGGCCTTAAGCTGATGCCGACGAAGAGTATCCAAGACGATCCACAAATGATGAGCATGCTCTGCCTCGGATCTAGAATAAATAAGAATATCGTCGATGAAAACCAGAACGAATCTATCGATGTATTCCCGGAATACTCGATTCATAAGATCGACAAAGAAAGCCGGTGCATTCGTCAAGCCGAATGACATGACCAACCACTCAAAAGAACCATAACGGGTGCAGAAAGCAGTAAGAGGAATGATATCTTCCGCAACTCGGAGCTGATGAAATCCGGTGGCAAGGTCGAGCTGGGAAAAGACCTTCGCACCGCTCAACTGATCAAACATATCGTCTATCCATGGCAATGGATAACGATTTCTGATGGTCAACTCATTAAGCTTGCGATAGTCAATGCAAAGCCTAAGAGAGCCATCGGGCTTCTTAAAGAAGACCACAGCAGCACCCCATGGCGAAGAACTGGACCGAATGAACTGCTTCGCCTCAAGCTCTACTAACTGCTTCCTGAGTTCCTCATTCTCTTTAGTAGACATCCTCGTGGGAGGACGCCCAACTGGGTGGGAGCCTGGAATGAGATTGATGCGGAACTCAATGGCCCGCTTTGGCGGCAGGCCTGATACTGGCTCGAATATATCGGGGAAATCCCAAACAACAGGAATACGGGATATGTCCACATTCTCATCTCGTGAATCAAGAGCAAATAAAGTAATATCAGAAATCCCAACATCCTGAAGAGCAATAGCTATCGGAGCGGACGAGTCAGGATGACGAAGAAATAATATCCGCTCCGAACAAATGATTTTGGCGTCGTACTGAGCGAGCCAATCCATGCCAAGAATCATGTCAAAGCCCAAATACTCCATAACGTGCAGATTCGCACGGAAAGAAAATCCACAAAGATCGATATCTATATCCTCACAAGCAAGCTAAGGGTCGTGGATCCGCCGATGGGATTCACAATCCTTAGTGAAGAAACCAAACAAGTAACATCCAAAGATAATTATCAACTAGTTCCTTTGATACGAATGAGTGAGAGGCACCCGTATCAAAGAGAACTCTACAAGATCTACCATGAAATAAAATAGAACCTTCGAGAACGGAAGGATTCGTACCTCAAGGCTAAGCTAAAGATGTAGGAGCCTTGGCAGCATTAAGCTTGCCAGATCTAGGAGGTGCAGTGGGACAAGTGGAATTAAGATGACCCTCCTTCTTACAATAGCGGCAGAAAAGAGGCTTGGGACACACTTTAACCATATGATCGGTAAATCCACAGTTGAAACACTTCCGAATGGAAGGTGTTCCACTAAGTTGAGCAATAGACTAAGGCTGAGTCTGAGAAGTAGAACTGCCTGTCTTCTTCTTCTTATGCCAAGACTTGGACTTCTGAAATGGGCCCCGCTTCTGATTGGGATTTTTGGAGCCCTCACCATCCCCATCACTGTCTCTCTCACGCTCAACCGCTTCAAGGTGAAGCGCTGCATCAACTAGCTCATCAAAAGGGAGCTTAAGCTGGAGCATAAGCTGTTTCTTAAAATATTTCTTCAGGCCTTCTACAAATTGAGATTCTTCTTATAAGGAGAGCTAATGAACTCGAGGCCATACTTGGACAGGGCCTCGAAAGATGATGAATAGTCTGCAACAGAGGCCTTCCCTTGCTTAAGGTCAATAAAGCGGCGTGCAAGGGTTATCTTCTCGGACTCGGGGACAAACTTGAGCAAGAAGCGCTCTCGGAACTGGTCCCAAGTGAGTGAGGCCTCATCGGTCTCGGATACAAGCAGCTCGTACCAATCCAAGGCACGACCATCAAGATGGCTAGAAGCAACAAGAAATCTGTCGTGGTCGGGGATAGCCATGCGAGTAAAGTTACGCTCACAAACTCTGATCCAAGCCTGGACCTCCAGAATAGTCTCGGAGCCACTGAACGGCTTCCCTCCGAGATGAATAAAGTCGCTGCATAGACGCGCAAAAGCAGACTTGCGCGGTGCATCAGAAACTGGTGTAGGAGACTGAGAGTGCGACTGAGAGTTACGAACTAGCTCCATGATCTGGTTCGTGGTCATGTATACTCCCTCTGGGTGATGGTTGCTGGACAGTCCAGCATCAATAGAACGGAGGTTCCTACCTCTCCCAACCATACTCAAAGATAAGGTAAGATTTAGTTAAGCATGATTCAAAGATAGATAACTCATTAAGGAATATTACGGAATATAATAGATTCCTACACATATTCCTAACTTATTTATCTAAAGGTGGATATGTTCAATTTGGATCGTATTATAACGTATTGTACTACGTGTCTGTTCTGTGTTTGTTATGCTTAATTCTGAACCTCGCTCTGATACCAAGGTGTAACGCCCCATTCCAAGACCCTCATTAGCAAAGAGAATCACGGAGGTGATTCCGTCTGCTAATTCGGAGAATAGAGTATAATAGGAGCGACCAATTGTAACTATGCTATAACTATCTACCGAATACGTCGAAAGGTGGAATCTATTAATTTTTTTTCTCAATCAGGTGGTTCGACATATTCGATAAATACTTATAACGAAATTACAAATGGCTAAAGATCTATCAGAACAAAGCATAATAACATAATGAAATAGCATCACAGAACAGTATCACATAACAGCACAGAGTCTCAGAACAATACATCGTCAATACAGATCCAAATATATCATAAGGTGGGTACAAAGCCACCACTCACACAAGTGAGTCAAAAATATGTACATAAGAGACTGAATAATCAAAGTATCAAAATAGTGGACAAATATAAAGAGCTATCTATCAGCAAAGCAGATAATGTCCAAGCGGAAGCATAGAAAGCTAAGTCCAAAGACCTAACCTGAAACAACTCGGTCTGACCCGAGCGAAAAACACTTGGGTCAGGCTAACTAAAAAATCAGTTAATAAACTGAAATAAACATGATAGATAATGAGGCGATATATAACATAGTACTATAGACCACAAACTCTCACATAGAGAAGAAATAAACATCTAAGTAGAGATGTATAGCAAGCCTTGTATCATGGGCATAACATAGTCACAAATATCAAAACAAAACATCTAAGTAGAGATGTATAATAAGCCTCATATCATCGGCATAACGTAAGCACAAATGCCAAAAACAAAAACATCTAAGTAGAGATGTATAATAAGCCTCATATCCTCGGCATAACGTAAGAACAAATGCCAAAACAAAAACATCTAAGTAGAGATGTCAAAAAAACGATACATCTAAGTAGAGATGTATAACATGCCATCTAAGTAGAGATGCCAAAAACGATACATCTATGTTGAGATGTATAACGACCATCTAAGTAGAGATGCCAAAAACGATACATCTATATAGAGATGTATAACGACCATCTAAGTAGAGATGCCAAAACGATACCTCTAAGGGAGACAGTCTGAAGACACTATCCCAAAGGTAATACAAGGAGTGTGTCACGAACTTTTAGGAAGGAACCCGTAAAGTGTTAACGTGAGTCCCGTACGCCATTTTCGTACTAAACGGTTTACTAACCAATTGTATGCTTCCACACTGAAAACAGTACAAAGTTCACCTCATGTCATCGGTAAACTAGGCCGAAAGGCCAAAACGATCAATTGAATAGGTCGGGGATTAACCGGAAAGGAAATACACACGGTTTCATAGGCCGGAGTTTTTCCCAACCGTTTAAGCACCTTTCCACATCGCTCGAAGTGCTAAAGTATGAGTGTGGGATTTTATTATAGAAAATAATTACGGAAAACGGATTTATAATTGATTTGAAATCACTTTAAAACGGCCTCTGAAAACTCTCCTATTATGGAGTGATTAATTTAATAATTAAAAATAATATTATATAATAATTTCGAAAGCCATTTCGGAGCGAAAAATCCTTTTAAAACCTTTTTATAAGGCCCGTGTACAAAATCCAGAGACAAATCTCAAAGAAATCGATAAAACCAGAAAATCACTGAAAATATTCCAAGTGTTGGAAAATAGTCCAAAACTAACGCGAACCCAAGTTCGGAAAATTATTCAGACTAGCAAACTGAATCCTAATGGCATGAAAATTGGTAGGAACGTAGTCCGACATTCCTACTTCAGAACGCAAAAAGAATTACTCGATTTTGACTTGAAACGAAGGCGTAGCGACGTTCCATAGTCGGACTCAGAAACATGAAATGCACTGTTTTGCACAGCGATCTGGGTTCAACTCTGACAGGAAATTCGAAGGGTCTAATGAACTCAGATGATGACCAAACTTTCCAGATATGGAGTTCATAACTCCATCTTTCCAATGAGACCAAAATCGTCAAATTCCGACTAGCGGCTCAAAATTTATGACCAAAATAGTTTCAGTTTCATCCACAGAGCTAATATGTGTATCGCTCTCGGGAAGATAGTAGACAAAATAATTTTTGACCTAGTTAGTCTCAAAATTACAGAAAACTCACTTAGCAAAAATTGTAGCATATGTTTTAAGCTTTCCGGAATATCCAAAATTATCTAATTCAGATCAAAAACGAGAGAGATACAGGCAAAACAATATCAGATTGAAACTCAAGATAACTTGTTAAAGACAGAATTGGTCTTCTATTTTTGAATGCATTCCAGGTCATCTAAATGGCAAAATTACAGAATACTCACTGAACAAAAAATTTAGCATATGTTTTAAGATTTCTGGAACATCCAAAATTATCTAATTCGGATAAAAAACGAGAGAGATACTGGCAAAACAATATCAGATTGAAACTCAAGATAACTTGTTAAAGACAGAATTGGTCTTCTGACTTCGAACGCATTTCAGGTCATCTAAATGGCAAAATTACATAAAACTCACTGAACAAAAATTGTAGCATATGTTTTAAGCTTTCCGGACATCCAAAATTATCTAATTCGGATCAAAAAAGAGAGAGATACAGGCAAAACAATATCAGATTGAAACTCAAGATAACTTGTTAAAGACAAAATTGGTCTTCTGTCTTTGAATGCATTTAAGGTCATCTAAATGGCAAAATTACAGAAAACTCACTGAACAAAAAGTGTTCCTTATTGAATCTAGTTTGCAGCACAAAAAACCTGACCAAAATCGGATGAGAATTATGCCTGATTTTGTTTCAGCTATAATTCCAAAACGAAAATTATAGAAGCATCAAGTAAAAAAAGGGATTTAGCTAGCAATTTTACCTCAACCAATGCAAGAACAATATGCACAAACACTTGGAGTGCACTCCAAAAGTTAGAGAGAGGAGATCAATGGGCTTCATAACAAAAATAAACCAAAAACCATGTATTAAAAATTAATTTCAGATATTAGAATGAAGATTAGAGAGTGATTAGAGAAGGATTGTTTTACCTTTTAGCTTGTATTAACCTAGATTAGCTATGTGGAGAGGAAAATGGATCTTCTACCAAATGGAGGCCATTAATTAGGTTTTTATGAGGTGTTTAGGTTTGAGGAAATTAAGAAGAGGAGGGTTAGGGTTTAGGGTGGGTTTAAGATAATATATAGAGGTGGGTAATGGGTTTGGTTTCACTAATTGACCCAATAAGAGAAGTGGCATCCTAATGTTCACTAAAACTATTTAATGCTTCATTAGCCAACTAAAACCCACCATTATAAAACCACCCGTTTTTTTTTCAAATAACTTTATTTTAAAGAAATTAGCATATCCAAAAAATCCATTTTTAGCTCCATTTGAATTAAAATCATAATTTTAATTTATTATTCGGTAATTGCAATCCCGGGTTGTTACACCACGTTCCTTCATTCCATGATAGAATCAAACATCATTATATCTAGGAACCATTCCCATGTTCCTTTATTCCAAGATAAAATCAAACACCATTCTACCATGAACAAACCACCAAATGGCGCTCCTCTAAGCCTACTCACTGTCCATGCCAAAGATCGGCCAAATCGGCCATCATCAATAATGATGAGCATGGACCATTCTACGATGGTCAATAAAAACCACTTTGGTCGTGTACTTAGCTGAAAATGGATAAGTACAAAACAAATGAAAACGTTCGGCATCCCTCCTGAAATGTGAAGCCCATCTAAGTACATCTTCCATCTTCAGATCGGCAGAAGCACATTCCAGTAATCTTCTACAACATATCTTATTAGTTTTGGTTTTCGATTAATATGCACAAAACCCAAATGTGCTTGATATTCCCTAACATTGGATCGTCGATAAATCGACATTTTCAACTGAAATAAGTAGACATGCAACCAATAAGCATACATATATCCAATATTGTACGCACACAACATGTATAATGCATATATATCAAACAATGTGGGATTCATATCAAAAACGGCCTAAAACTAGCAATCTCCTAAATTGCATGTCAAATGAGGAAAATGTGATATTCCATTTAAAACCATTTTAAAATACTGTTAATTTCTCTTATAAAAATCAAATGTGTGTTAAATATATCAAAATCATATTTTATAGTTAGAAATTATTTCAAACGTCATTTTTATAATATATTAACAATCATAGTATAGTGAGAAACAATATCACTTACTTCAACAAAGGCCATCCAATCCAATGCCAATTGTAGAGCTCTGCATAACGAGCACAGTGCAAGAAACCGCATCAAAAAAAGACCTCGTCTGCAAAAGAAATGAATTAAGAATGAATCTTGGTTAATACAATAATTAATTCACTATAAAATATTAATTACCTTTATAATCACTAAATCCTTCTTCCCTCCAAATATATATTCATGTACATACACACATAGTGAACCCCAACTCTTCAACGCCTTCTCTCCTCCCCAACTCGAGCTCTTATCCATGTAATAATGCACTGTCTTGGCCAACGAACTCCACTACGCCATCTCTCCGTCCTGGACCCAACAACTTCAAGCTTGGTGCACACTGATCATTTGTGACCAGTAGCCACACGACGCGACGAAGGGAATGTCGCATTCTTCCCTAGGCGTTCGAACCTCCCTAAATCACCATCGTCGACATGCCTCTCCTCCCTCAAGCTAATGCCAGCCACCAATCACTTTATCTCCGACCACATCACTACAAAATCAAAACCTTAATTAGCTATGAAAAACAAGGTTCGGCCAAACATACTCGCATGACATCTCATCACTAGCAACGTGAAGCTCTCTCCAACACGAGTTCAACGAATCTAGTTTCATCAATTTTCGTTGAGTGAGTCTCTCTACTTAAATTTTTGAAGTATTTGAGAGGGAGGTGGCCATTTTGGTGAAGAAGGGTAATGGAACAATAAAATGAGGATAGAGAGGAAGGTTTAATTATATTAACATAATATTCCATTTATTTGATTTTTCAAATAAACCGTTGTACGTTTTGAGCTCATACGATCACACGACGCGTCCGATCACAATGAAACTTGTCAATGACATCACCTTAATTTTCTGGTCCTAATGGTATAAAATTCGTCACTATCCGAGATAATGCTCCGAGATGATAATATCATGCATTTCCAAATCGTTTTTAGCTATCGGATCATCCAATCTCCAAATATCTATATGTATTTCTATCCGCAGCGTCGATCCGAACTCAAAGAAAGTGGTCTTTAGTCTTGATTTAATCATATACAAAAAATAATATTTTTGGGACTTTACTTAATTAACGATTGAATATTTAAATATCCTATCATTAAAATATGGTTTGTTACACGTTCATTCATTACCTTAGCTAGTGGAGTGTCATTTTGGTCGAATTTATAGCTTACCCGCATTTCCGATAGAATCCAATTTTGCTTATTTAAGCATTACTCGGTAGTGATAATTATTTACACCGATTCTCTTTGTCAAAACTATATCACACTAGCACTTAAGAAAATTTGGTTATGATCAAAATTACAATATTGTCCATATTCAACTTTATATCCAAACATGAAGTTGTTGGTCAAAAGAGCCAGATATATTGACTTTAAGTTGACTGCAAGTGGGTGTGATACTAACCCCATATAACTTAGGATACGAATCCTCTCTTTAATAGTATTTCACTTTCAATTATACCACTCGACCAAACTATAGTTGTTTGATGGATGTCATACCATAATTTAACTATAATCAGAGTGGAGATTTCATATTAAAAATCAATAGTATTCTTAAGTCAAGAGAACTGTGTAAATTAGTTACTTTGACATTTTCTGTTTAACCTTAGTTATATTAACTAGCAGAAAACTATGGAGTGGGTCATTCCATATTTATCCAATAACTATTAGTACGTAACCCCTTGGTGCCCCTAACATCCATGAGTAATACACTACGTAATATTTGCTAAGCATTACGTACTCTAGTTTTAATGGATGCATCGATGCCCAATGTCGATACGTCTTGACTAGGAATATTCAAAATGATATGTTCATTTTATTATGATAAATCACTCATGATTATAACACATTGTAACTACTATCACAAAACATACCATTTACGGATTTTCTACTTAATATACTTTTAATTAAATAAATTAATTAATATAACACATTATATTAAGTATATAATAGAAAGAAAGCACCTTTTATATTGAACATGATTGGTTATTGAGTTAGATTTCTATAACAAATTACATGATTGCCCCTAAGGCGTACCCTTAACTCTATCAAATTGTTCTTAAGGGGAAGTGGTTTCATCAAGTAGTATTTGACATCGAGAAATTAATGGTTGATGCTTTAGCCACATAGAAGAATGAGATGGAAGAATGGGCTTTTACAACTCTATAGTTGTCCAAAAGAGAAATTGTTATCTTAGAGTTTAGCAATGAAACCACTATAAAAGTACTTTGTACCAAGTTGGAGAATCTCTACGTGTAGAAATCACTTACTAATAGTTTGATTTTTCCAAAGACATTTTCACCATAAGAGAGGGTACTTCAGTGAATGCACATCTTAATTTCTTTGATGATCTTTTAATGAAGATGAAGGCTATCGATTTGAAGGTGGACGAAGAGCGAAAGGAGATTGTTCTTTTTTGTTCCCATTCAGAGTATTACACAGGTTTCTCTAACAGTCCAATCAATGGGAGAGACACTTTAATGGTAGAAGATGCAATGTCGGATCTTCTATTTGAAGACTTGATGGACCATATAAAGAATACCAGTGCAGGTAGAGGAGGAAGTAATTGTCAAGGTTTATTCATTAAGAGAGGAAGAGAGGAGAAGAAGAGTTGGAATCCTAAGGGGCATTCCAACTCTAGGAAGTCCGGAAATGGTTGGAGAAGAAAGTCAAAAAATTGGAAGTGACATCGTTGTAAGAAACAAAGCCATTTGAAGAAAGTTTGTATAGACTAAAAAAGGAAAATTGATGACCGAGTTTCACCGATTGTAGTGGGGAAGACTGTATCTGATGGTGTGTCTACAGTAATAGTATTAGATGTATCATGCCATTGGTTGTTTGGTTCAAGGGCATCATTCCATATGACACCAAATATGGATTACTTTAGCTCTTTCTCAAGAAATGATGGAAGTGCAATCCTTGTAGGGAATGATGCTAGTTATAGAGCCATGGAAAAGGGTACAGTGTAGATTCAAATGTTTGATGAGGTGGTACGCACTTTGATAAGTGTCTGCTATGTTCTAGGCCTTTAGAAGTCATTGATATCTTTAGTCCAGTTAACATCCATGGGATGCAAAGTGACTATGGAAAAGGATGGTTTAAAACTTTCTAATGATGCTCTAAGTCTGATGAAGGGAGATGCGTTCAAGAATTTGTATCTACTGAAAGGAACCACGGTACTTGGGGATTCATTTATTGGAGTTGATAATGCTCGTATTTTGTATGCCACTAGACTTTTGCATCATAGATTAGGTCATATATCGGAGAAGGGCTTGGATTTTCCTCATGGATGGAAAATGAATGAAGGAGAAAACATTGACAAATTGAATTTCTACGAAGAACTTGTATTGGGACAACAGACGAAAGTATATTTTGGAGTTGGACTTCATAGATCAGAGAGAGTGCCTGGTTATGTGCATACAAAATTCTAGGGCATTATCTATTGCTTCTATTGGGGGAGCAAAGTGTTTTTTTCCTTTACTGATGAACTTTCTCAAAAATTTGTCTATATGTAATGAAGGCCAAATTATAAAGCTTTGAGATCTTTAAAGCTTGGAAGGCACTAGTCGAAAACCAATCTGATTGCAAGTTGAAGGTGCTTAGGTCTGATTATGGTGGAAAATTTATCTCTAGAGAGTTTATAAATTTCTTCAAGCAGCATGGTATTCAAAGATATTTCACTACATTAGGAGATATATAATCCAATGGGCTTGTTGAGAGGATAAATATGAATCTACAGGAGAAGGACCATTGCCTAAGATTTATGGCGGGCTTACCTAGAAGCTTTTGGTTTAAACATTTATTGACTGCAACGGATATTGTAAATCAAATATCGTGCTCAACCATAGATGGAAAGATTCCAAATGAGAATTGGCGAAGTAAAGCGGTGTATCTTCGCTATTTTTGTATTTTTGTTGTCCAATGTATGTACACCATGCGGATGATTTCGAAGGTAGAGCATAAAATGGCATATTTATGGGATATGTGGATGGACTCAATGGGTAGAACGTTTGGAGTCTTATTGATGGGAAGATTTTACTTTTCAAACTTGTTATGTTTGATGAGTCTACAATGACCTAGTCTAAGAAAGGGTTACCTAACACATGAGTTGATTCTGATAGGCCTAAGGAGATGGAAGAATTTCCCACAGTTTATCCTAGTAGTATATTTGTAACTATTATAGATAGAGGTGAAGATGCACTTAATGAGGCATCATAGAGTAGTCCATAGGCACCTTCTAGTGATGTTGGTGATGTGCAAGAAGCTAAAGGAAATTCAGTTCAAGGTGGAGATGAAAGGAGTTTAGGCAATGTTGTACCTATGCAAGCCGGTCATAGGACTATAAGGCCACCTGATAGTTATGGTCATTGGAAGTATGAAAACCTTAACCTTAGTGATCGGTTTGACTATTGCCAACATGTGGTTCATGATGAGCTATTTGACCTTTAAGAAGCCACGAAGTCGCATGATAACCGAAAGTAGATATGCACTATGGAAGATGAGTTAGAGTCTTTGAAGAAGAATGAGACTTAGGAGTTGGTACCACCTCTTTAAAGAAGTTGGGCCTTAGGTTGCATGTAGGTGTTCAGGGTGAAAGATGATCAGAGATACAAGGATAGATTAGTTGCTAAAGGTTTTCAAGTGGAATGTAATGGATTACGAAGACATTTTCTCACATAGTGGGACATACCTCCATCCGAATTTTGCTTGAAATGGTTGCTACTCATGACTTGGAGGTAGAGCAACTTTATATGAGACTGCTTTCTTGCATGGTGATTTGGATGAGACCATTTACATGTAGCAGCAAGACGGAATTGTTGTAAATGGGAAGGAAGATTGTGTTTGATAGTTGAAAATGTTACCTTATAGACTTAAGTGGTCGCCGAGACAGTGGTATATGAGATTCGACTCTTTTATGCTTTCACTTGGTTTTGGTCAAAGAAACAAAGATGCTGATGTGTGTTTTAAGCATTTAAAGAGAGATGGTGTGTATTTTTCTAATATGTGGATAATATGATGATTTCTTCCAAGGATTAAGGAAAAATCGTATAGATTAAAGTTGAAGTTGGAATTCAAGATAAAAGACCTTGGGGAAGAAAACAAGATTTTAAGGATGGAAATTTATAGAGATGGAAAACTTGGACTTCAGAGGCTCACTTAAAAGGCATATATTGAAAAGATGCTTACTTGGTTTAGCTTGGAAGGAGCAAAGGGAATTAGCATACCCATGCCTTTGCACATACAGCTTTCTCGTAAGGCTCTCCAATCTAAGAGAAGGACAAGGCCTACATGGAGAAGGTGTCCTATGCGAATGTAGTTGGTAGCCTGATGTACGTTATGGTTGCACTAATCTTGGTAGTGCATAGGCCATTGGATTGGTTTGTAGATAAATGAAAAATCCGGGGAAGACGCATTAAGAGGCAATCATGTATATTTTCAGAGATTTTAGAGGATGTCCAACCTATGGGCTTGTTTTGGCAGTAGGGTTAGAGATTTCATCTAAGTTGGATTTTGTAATTCTGACTATGCCGGTGATAGAGATTGAAGGAGGTCAATCTCAAGTTATGTGTTCACTCTTCGAAGGACGGCTATTAGTTGGAGAGTGAGGCTGCAGATTATAGTTTCTTTATCTACTACAAAGGCAAGGCTTATAGCTGCTGATGAAGCAGCTATGGAGGCGCTCTATTTGAAGCAACTGATGTGTGATTTGAGCTTTGTAAATGATGGAGTGGTGGTGAGTTGCAACAGTCAAAGTGCAATTCACTTAGTTGAAAATATGGCTTTTGGCTTAAGGATGAAGCGTATAGAGTTGAGTGGTTCCTTTCTTTTCTTGATGAATGAAGATAAACTAATTCATCATTAGAAGGTTCACACTAAAAGGAATGCAATAGATATGTTCACCAAGTCTTACCTATTGCAAACTTCGAGCATTTCTCGAACTTGATCCTCTTGATGAAGTGCTTGGCGCCGTATAATGGAATAGAAGGAGAATGAATTGTTACATGGTGTTGTGCCAAAATTGGTCACAAACCCCGAATGTTGTGAAAGCACCAGTGTATGAATATAAATCAACAATATTCACACATAAATCTCAAATCTAAGTAAACAGAGTATCACATTTCAGAAATAATGAACAGAAACATGAGATTTATAGTGGTTCGGCGATCTTGCCTACGTCCACTCTGAAGTTGATGATCTTATTGATGTTCACTTGAAGATTACAATTTCTTGTAATGTAGTACAACTGATTTTCTGAGCTAAGTCTGAATCTAAGGAAACAGTGGTGATTCTGAGTAAATCTGGCAGAGTCTGGGCGCTCTTTAGCTCTCAAAATTGTCTAACCCCTTTTCTGAATGACCAGGGGCTCTATTTATAGGTGTAGGAGGCTGATATTTCGCCTAAACTGAAGGGAGACCAGTTCTGGCACGTGAGGGGGCCCACATGTCCGCTTTCTGGAAATCCGGGCCCACTTTGGGATCGATTCGAAGCTATGTTCGAATCGATCAACAAATTGTCCAATCGAGATGAAATTTTGCGTGAACATTCTTCAACATGTGCTCAAGCTACTGTGAAAATTTCATAGCATTTGGACTTGTAGATCTCAAGTTATGATCGATTCAAGATTGCATTTCCGGTGGTTACGCGTACGTTCGAATCGATCCCTTCGAATCGATAGGGTCGAATCGATGGTAGGTGCATGTGCATGGTGACGTGGCGTACGTGTTTCTCGTATCGATCCTCTTTTCACTCCGAGTTCGCTGGGTCGACTCCATCATTTTCGCTATTTTGACTTAGTGGATTCGAGGGATTTCTCTACACATCGATTTGAAGGGAAATCTATTCGCATCGATTATAGTGTGCCTTGGTCGATCGATACGAAACTCTCATAATGGGATGGATTCGAAGCAGGGCAACTCCATGGATTCGAAGTACTCCATCCTGAAGGATACGAACCACCGAGCGCAGATGGATACGAAGTGCATCATCCTCATCGATTCGAAGTTCTTCATTCTGAAGGTTACGAAGTAAAGTACTTCCGTGGATTCGAAGTACTTTGTCTTGATGGATCTGATAAATGAAGGATTCGAGCATGGATTCGACCGATGGATACGAAGCTTGACCATCTGAGGGATTCGAATGAGGTGGTAATCGATCGATCCGGAGCAAACAGATCCTGATGGATTCGAACATAGGCTTCACCTATGGATTCGAATCAGGGGGAATCTCCTTCATCTTGTATCGATCATAAGTTGGGCATACGAACTCGGATCGTCTTGAAACTTGGAATGTTGACTCTGATGGCTTCTCTTGTCATGTCTTGCTAATTGTAGCCAGATCCGGACTCGGACAAAAATCATTGATATCCATGGCGAAACAGTGTATAACGAACTTTTACGACGAACTGTCTTTAGTTTTTCAGTCAACTTTTTGGTGTCACGGCCTTGCCAAAAGGCGGGATAACATTTGCCCCCCAAAACATGCCTTGCGATTGGAAGGTGTGTTTTGTAATGCCATAAGCCGGATTTTCATATCCTGTTGATGACCTGCAAAGAAATTGATAGTCTTTCCTGACCATGAATGACGATCGTTCGCGACCGTATGTCATTTGAGATGATATGCGACCGTTCGAGGTCAGTTGCTGTTCATGGCAAATAATGAAATGGGACCGTTCGTGGTCGGATGTCGTTCGCGGCAAATAAAGAAATGGGACCGTTCGCGGTCGGATGTCATTCTAGACGAGTTGCGACCGTTCGTGATCGGGTGTCGTTCTAGACGAATTATGACCGTTCGCGGTCGGGTGACGTGGAAAGAGGAATGTGATCGTTCGCGATCGTGTGCCGTACGAGGAAAAAATGTGATCGTTTGCGATCGAATGTCATATTAGGTGAATTGTGACCGTTCGTGGTCGGGTGCTGTTTGAGGCAAATGGTGACCGTTCGAGGTCGGGTGTCGTTCGAGGCTAAAGGTGACCGTTCGAGGTCGGGTGCCGTTCGAGGCTAATGGTGACCGTTCAAGGTCGGGTGTGGTTCGAGGCTAATGGTGACCGTTCGAGGTCGGGTGCCGTTCGAGGCGAATGAGTGTGCCCGGGGGGGACTTAGTATTATCAATGTTAGGTTCACGTTCGGGTGAACTTCTGAATCAGTGATCATGGCGGTTCGTCGCCATACAAGGTATGCTTGTGGACCGTTCGCGATCCAAAGCAAACGCGAGTAACTTCTTCTACAGAATTGCAAATATAAAATTAACTTTCACAGAAATATTCAAACAAACAAAGTCTAAATGTCCAAACTAACATGAAACAAAAGCAAAGCAAGGATGTCAAAGTGTAAATTCTCACTACGAGACGGTCAATAACCATTCAGAGCATGCCTGTGGATCGTTCGCGATCTCATACATGTGTAAATGGTTTGATGTTGTTAGTGAGAAGTTTACGACTCGTTCATCGTTATTCAAATCAATTGATAACCAAACGGTGTCTTAGTTCAGGATCACCCCTAGCTAATGTAGACGGTGGTCGCTCTGGTTCCACCGTTGGTGCTCGCCTCCTCACATACCGAAGTAGCCTACCGTTCCTGATATGCCCTTCTACCTCATCCTTCAGGTGTCTACAGTCATTTGTGCTATGACCATTCAGCTCGTGGAATAAGCAATATTTGTTTGACTTTCTCTCGTCGGTAGTCGGATCCCGTCGTATTGGTTTACGATAGGCAACTTGCTCTCGAGTGTCTTGGTAGATTCGCTCCAAACCCTCGTGCAGTTCTGAATAGGTGGTAAATCGCGGCTCCCTCCGTTGTCGCCTTGACATGTCATCATTTTCTTCAGCCTTTCGCTTCCCTTTACCAGTCTCCGCACCTTTTCCAGTTGAATTACCGCCTCTAACTTTGTAAACATCGATTTCTTCTTCTCTCTCCGTACGAGCATCCTCTAATCACAGAAACTTTTCGGCTTCATGATAAAACTCTCCCAGGTCCGTAGGTGGATCCTTAGTTAGTGAATTCTTGAACTCCGTGCCATCGGATATTCCAGATACAGCTGCCATCATGACCATAGATGGATCTGGTCGATCCACTGATGCTGCTGCTGCATTGAATCGCGTCAGGAAATTCCTCAAAGACTCTCCAGCTTTTTGCTTTAGCGTTGCCAAACTCATCACATTCTTGGGTCTTGCAATATGGACCCTAAATTGCTCCATGAATCTTTCAGTTAAATCTGCCCATGTTCTTATGGAGCCATTCTCCAACTGCCTAAACCATAATGCTGCGATATCTTTTAAATACAATGGAAAGCACCAGGCCATGACTTCCTGTGATGCCCCAAGTACCTCCATATGCCTCATATACTTCATCAGATGGACCGCAGGGTCCGTCCTCCCATCGTACATCTCCACTGATGGTAGCTTGAATTCTGGTGGGTTCCTATCCATCCTAATCGCAGGAGAAAAGGGACTCTTGTTCACGTCTTCAAGATCTCTGTTTACTAATCCGCCTATCATGGCTTGCCTTACCATCTCTGCCAATCTATCGTTATTTCCAAGCTGTAGTCCTCGTTCACTACCTTCGATCTGCCCCCCGAGTCCGTGCGAGCTTTCGGGTGTCTGCCCCCTTGGCTGAGCGTTCATCCCTCTATCACCGCCAGGTTGTTCGGATGTCCTTGTCTCTCTTCCCGGGATTGGATCAACATGTCCTAAGTGTGTGCCCCCCAGCTCCGGTGCTGCGCTAGATGGTCCTGCTCCGTTCTGGACTCTGGTTGCTCCCTGATTTTGTGCTCCAAGTTGCCCAATCTGTTGAAGCAAATTCTGTATCATTTCCTCCTGTCTCTTCATCATTGTCTCCATCTCATCCCTGGTGATGAAGACTGATGCTTGGTTTTCCCCCGAGGATGCCTCTTGACTCCCTTCACGCTGACTTTGCTCTGGCCTTTGTCTCTTACTAGTTTGCCTTGTCATGATTCTTCGGATCTAAATCTCTTATCCTTCTGATTCAACTTTCAAATGATTGAACTCTTGAGTTCAACTCTCAGTGAAAGCACCAAAGTGTTTGTGCCAAAATTGGTCACAAACCCCGAATGTTGTGAAAGCACCAGTGTATGAATATAAATCAACAATATTCACACATAAATCTCAAATCTAAGTAAACAGAGTATCACAATTCAGAAATAATGAACAGAAACACGAGATTTATAGTGGTTCAGCGATCTTGCCTACGTCCACTCTGAAGTTGATGATCTTATTGATGTTCACTTGAAGATTACAATTTCTTGTAATGTAGTATAACTGATTTTCTGAGCTAAGTCTGAATCTAAGGAAACAGTGGTGATTCTGAGTAAATCTGGCAGAGTCTGGGCGCTCTTTAGCTCTCAAAATTGTTTGACCCCTTTTCTGAATGACCAGGGGCTCTATTTATAGGTGTAGGAGGCTGATATTTTGCCTAAACTGAAGGGAGACTAGTTCTGGCACGTGAGGGGGCCCACATGTCTGCTTTCTGGAAATCCAGGCCCACTTTGGGATCGATTCAAAGCTATGTTCGAATCGATCAAGAAATTGTCCAATCGAGCTGAAATTTGGCGTGAACATTCTTCAACATGTGCTCAAGCTACTGTGAAAATTTCATAGCATTTGGACTTGTAGATCTCAAGTTATGATCAATTCAAGATTGCATTTCCGGTGGTTACGCGTACGTTCGAATCGATCCCTTCGAATCGATAGGGTCGAATCGATGGTAGGTGCATGTGCATGGTGATGTGGCGCGCGTGTTTCTCGTATCGATCCTCTTTTCACTCCGAGTTGGCTGGGTCGACTCCATCATTTTCGCTATTTTGACTTAGTGGATTCGAGGGATTTCTCTACACATCGATTCGAAGGGAAATCTGTTCGCATCTATTATAGTGTGCCTTGGTCGATCGATATGAAACTCTCATAATGGGATGGATTCGAAGCAGGGAAACTCCATGGATTCGAAGTACTCCATCCTGAAGGATACGAACCACCGAGCGCAGATGGATACGAAGTGCATCATCCTCATCGATTCGAAGGTCTTCATTCTGAAGGTTACGAAGTGAAGTACTTCCGTGGATTCGAAGTACTTTGTCTTGATGGATCTGATAACTGAAGGATTCGAGCATGGATTCGACCGATGGATACGAAGCTTGACCATCTGAGGGATTCGAATGAGGTGGTAATCGATCGATCCGGAGCAAACAGATCCTGATGGATTCGAACATAGGCTTCACCTATGGATTCGAATCAGGGGGAATCTCCTTCATCTTGTATCGATCATAAGTTGGGCATACGAACTCGGATCGTCTTGAAAC
The DNA here is from genome assembly GCA_030737815.1 of Allium fistulosum. NCBI lineage: Eukaryota > Viridiplantae > Streptophyta > Magnoliopsida > Asparagales > Amaryllidaceae > Allium > Allium fistulosum. The sequence goes on from CM060903.1 coordinate 1,230,889,289, forward strand.
TTGGAATGTTGACTCTGATGGCTTCGCTTGTCATGTCTTGCTAATTGTAGCCAGATCTGGACTCGGACAAAACTCATTGATATCCATGGCGAAACAGTGTATAACGAACTTTTACGACGAACTGTCTTTAGTTTTTCCGTCAACTTTTTGGTGTCACGGACTTGCCAAAAGGCGGGATAACACATGGAGATGTTTGTTTTCACTTAGAAGGTTGAAAAGTCCTAAATGGAGAAGGTACTTTCAACACTTTGTTAGCAAGCAGTGGCTTTTTTGTCATTTGTCAACAATGTGCAATGGATGATGTGCATGCCGAAGCTCATTAGAGAAGTATCCATGGTGTCATATAAGAGATTGCGTGGAGTATGAATGTGCGGATCGAGTTGGACGTGATGTATGGAAATTTAGTATCAAGTTGGAGATTGTTAGACTGTGATACTACATTTCTAGCGTCGAAGAAGAAGAGGACGTGTAGAGGTGCATGGAAGCGATGAAGAAAACTCAAAGAAGGAGTGGCTGAATTAAGGAAGTCTATTAGGCTTCCAATCGACTGGGAGAATTACCAGTCGATTAGTGAAGGTCCTAATCGACTGGTAACTTTATTAGTCAATTATGTTTTAGAGCAGTTTTAGCTTGAATGCTCTCCTATTTTTGGAGTCGATTAGAACTCCTGTCCAGTTGACTTGACCAGTCCATTGTAAAAAAAGTTACAATTGACTGATGGTGTCAAATATGGAAAAAGTAATGCTTGAATTTCCAAGGGTATTTCCATCTTTTGGGTAGTGCTGAAGTTTCCTCTGTTGATTCAACATATCTTATGTATATATTTCAACCCATTGCCAAAGAGGTCTGGAAAGCATTATAAATATTCCTAGGTTTTATTGTTGTGTGTGTATTCAACTTGAGAAAAAAAGATGGTTCTTATTTTTGTTCTTCTTCTAGATTTTATTATCCCAAACCCTATTATGCCATGGATCATAGCTTTGATTTTCATTTTGCACTATCAACATCTAAATTAACTTTATGGACTGCACGGAGGGAGGAGAATCCCATAGTAACATGTCATACTCTGCCATTAAAGGGTGACAAGCTTGAACCTGGTTCCATACACGTAATATGTAATTCTAGCATGCAATGGGATAACACTTTGTAGTCTTTCATTGTAAAAATAATTTCACTTATAACAAAACCTTCCGAGACCTATGGAGCATTCTAGAAGGAAGATGGTGAATTGTTTGACATTTCTAACAGCATCAAGTGCTTCATGTTGTCCCTTGAGTCAAGAATTTCTCTCCATTGGTGGATTTTGTTTTTAGAGGTTGTTATGGGAACTCCTGTAGGATTGATTTCACCCTAGATGGAGGGGGTAAATAGGGTGATACTAATAATAATAAAAAATTAATGCGGAAATATATAAATAATTGCAGCACAGATAATAAAAGAATAATAAAAGCAGAAATAGAACAACACAGATTTACCCAGCTTCGGCAAAACGCTGCCTACGTGCTACCCCCAAGGTTTCTACTAGAAATTAAGTAGTCAAACGCTTACACACGTAAACTTGCGACACCCGCTATCGACTAACCTAACTCTACGCTCAAAACCCTGCCACAACTCAGCCACTGAGTTACGAATTCTCGAACTACACCACCGTAGTGCGTAACCTAGTTAAACTAGAGTCTGATTTAAATAAGAATTAAAAAACAACTAAAAATAAATATACAACCCTAATTAAACTTATTTGACCCAAATAGATAATAAAAAGGAAGCGAATCTTATTCGTCCCACTTAAAACAAAACGCTTCCCTTTATTTTGCTTCTGGTTCTATGCCATCTTAATCTGGAATTAGGGTTGGTGATTGAAGGTGTCGCTTCAATTGGAATAGAAATTCGAATTATATGCTCGTGTGCTTATGTTCCACAATACGATTACAACTACTTCTTCAATCTATGTTCTTCGATTTACTTCGCGGCCACTTCAAGATCGAGTTCGAATTGAATACAATTGGTATGTGATTTTATTTTATTTCTCTGCTAATTTGTTTGAACTCGATTCGCTTCGAACTTGATAAGAGTTATTGGTTTTTGTTCAAAGCATGCTTTCTGGATTTTTTTGTTTCGAACTCCAATGATTTTGCCGATGGTGATAATTGGGTTTTATAGGGATTAAATCCCTAAATATACGTTCATATAATTTGCTTTTAATCTGTCTATTATTTTGCTCGGCCATACGATTATTACTTGAATGCTTGTGATAGTTCTTGACTGGTTCAATTCGAATATTTTTCTGATATGCGTTGCTCGGTCACCACGGCTTACATTTGGTTTTTAGAATCTTGTTCATCACGCTCGTGACTTTTGTTAAAACGGTCTATGTTGCATCCTTTGTTGTCACATTTGTTTTTTTCTGGTTCATGTCCGCATGTGTTGCATAGTTGTTATGAATCTAGTTTGGGTTATGACATTGTTGTATGTGTGTGTTCATATTTGTCTCTGGTCTTGTTCCAGCGTGTTCGCTTGAGTCTGCATTGGTTTGATTCTAGTTCCATGTTTCCATGTGGTCTTCTTTGTTGTATTGAGTCTGGTGAAATTAAACTGCTTGTTGTTGTTGTGGACTTGATGTCTAGTTTTCATGTTTATGGACCATTTTATTGAACTTGTTTCACTGGACTGAGCTTGGTTGCAATCCTTTGATTCATGTGGTTTATGTAGCTCGACCATCCATGCTTGTGTTTTCTGTTGCTCTTAAACCTAGTTGCATTGAGTTGGATTGGTCTGGTGATCTGCACATTTCATTGATGCATTATGGTCTCCATCCATATATACATACATATACCTATGTATATATGTGTGATTGCTTTGGTTCCTAGCTGTCCTTGTGCATATTGTTGTTTTGTATTCCATTTGCATTTGATTTTGGAGACTGGTCTCGTTTTGCTTGTGTTCATTGTATATATCTGAGACTAAGCTTGTGCCTGGTCAGGTTGCATATGTATATGTGTTTGCATGCTCCTTCTGGTTTGTGTGCCTCTTTTTGCCTTTGATGTTGCAGTCTTAATTGTTATGTGGTCTGGTCATTTAAGTTCATCTTGTTTTTGCCTCAAGTTTGAATGGTCTCGTTACTCTTGCATTTGACTAGAACTGAACTTGTACTCGACCATTTAGACGAGGCTTCATGAGTCTCCACTATGATTGTGATATATGTGTATACATATATATGCATATATGTATGGTATATTTGAAACTTTGTGACTTTTTTTCGTATTGCACCTGAGTTGAATCCAGCCTCTGCTCAGGTTTGACCTTGTGCTCACCCGTCCCTGCAGTTTTATCAAGTGTATATCGGTGTGCACGGCCTTGTGACATGTACAGTGATACACTGTGCATGTTTCAAGTTGTTCGTGTAAGATGAATTCAAAATAAATATGATGACGAACAACCCAAATAACTGAGGCAAATAACATTTTCAAAAACACCCACTTCATTTTGAACTGCAAAAATATTTCTTTTTCAATTTTACTGCATTAGTGTTTATTTTGCAGATAATTCAGATGTTGGATACAAACCGGAATAGAGTTGAAGAACAAATACGAGTGAATGAGTGATATGTAGTGAGGTGAACATTGTAAAGTGAAATTTGTGATGTAATCGAATTTGTAATGTAATTGAAATTGGCATATATAGTGAGAGCTCAAATATGTACTATTTCAATTCGTAATAAAATATTTGTATGAATAAAATATTTGTATGAATAAAATATTTGTTTGAATTTGAATTCTGTGTTATTTATTTTATCCAACAAATATTTATTTAATTATGTGAAAATAAAATAGTACAATAACAAATACATTCAAACTAATATATATATATATATATATGTTTATGATCATCAAACAAAAATCATATACTTGCATATTCGACAACTCCTACATAGGTCATATTAGATTGTTGCAATTAAAAGTTATAAGTAGTAGTTGTATCAGTTTTTGCTTCAGAAGCCAACCAAGAAATGAGAATTGATGCTTGTAGTGTTCATGATGAGGCCAGCAAGCTTGTTGAAGTCTTGTTGAGTTTGGAAAATGCCATCCAAAGACTTAGAGTTTAGCTTTGAGAAGATCATCAGGTCATCTGCAAAGCATTAGGATGTGATATGGGGATCAAGAAATTTTGGGTGAAAATCAATTGCTTCAATGTTGGTCTTCTAGGAATGATTAAAATCTCTGTTCGCAGCCTTGACTGTTTTATTCTCTCTTTCCAACTCTACGACGCGCTTGACAAGCAAGTAGTTGTCGTGCTCCATCTTGTGATTCTTGGCAGTGTACTCATTAATAATCTAGGAGTACTTCACTTTCTGCTAATCATCAAAGTATTTGGCTATTTTGAATTTAACTCTCCTGCAGCAGTTGCCCACATCATTCTCATCTAAGCCTAGGGGAGGGTTAAGCATAGTAGGATATTTTTCGCCCGCAGGAAGTTTTGACCTGGTGGGCTTAGTAACTGTAGGAGTAGACTGTGGGGCCGGCAAGTCAATACTCGAAGTCTTTTTCCCCATGAAGAATTCCAGAGAGGCACACTGAGCCTGACTGTCTTTTTAATTTCAACTCTAAATCACTTATTTGTTGAATATGTTCAGACATCTTTTGATCGAAGTCGATTGTGGGATTTGTTTTCACTTGTCATTTAAGCGTGGTGATCATCTCGTCTTTCTTCTTAATATCATCCTTAAGATAGGCAATATGGTCTTTGTGACCACTGGCGATGGTTTTTGAAGAAAGTACCTCTTATGCCATTTCATGGCTTCAAAGTTGCCACCAAAACGCTCTAGTAAGACTTCATCATGGACCACGATCCCTCCGCTCGCGATCAACAACTTCTTCCTAAGAGCATCAACACGAGATGATAAACTAAGAGAAGGAAGAGCTTCAGATAGTTGTAGCTCCTATTTTAGCAAAAGAGATAAAATAAAGTCAAAATCAAGCTAAGAAATCTCTTCATTATTATAGTAGTAGATTACAACACAAACAACAACAAAATTACAAAGGTACAATAAACAGCGTGATTACATTTACAGTTGAGAGACTACTTTTCTAACTTTATCTAAAGAGTTAGCTGAAAGCATAACTATCAAATCAAAAGGCATAGTAACTCCTTCCGGGGTAATGACTGACGGGCATTAGCTATAGTCCCATTTCCCAGCTGGGGGACTATCGCGACCACAAATTAGTTTAGAGTGAAATGTTCTGACCTCTTTAAGGAAAGTTTCCTTCTCATTGCCGAGGAAGTCAAAACGAATGCGAGGGTATTCCAAGTATAATTTTTGTAAATCTCGAAGAAAACAATATCTCGCTAACTTTGAAGCCTTTAAGATTGATGCATTTTTAGAGTAAAACCTTCTCAATTTAACGTATTTGCTTAAGTGGTCTCTAGGGATGAGTCGACCTAAAGAACTGTCATTCTGAAATAATATAGTAAAGAAAAAATAAGCATAAAGAAAACAGAACTAAAACATATATTATATAAATCAATAAACTATTAAATGTTATAATTATTCATCTAATTCATACAAAATAGATCTAGAGAAGACCTCTGAAACAAATTTATCCTTATAGTACTTAATCTTTTCAAGGGGAAGATCTTGAGGAATCGATTTAACTCGCGGTAAGTCCAAGCAAGCTCCAACATGTGGGACAGATCCGAATTCATCTAAGTATCTTTTATGAAAGCGTTTGAGTAGACCCCCACTGAATTCGCCTAAGTACAAAAAATCTATGATAGAATGTCTACAAAATGCTTTATATAAAAAATTAACTAAAATATCCCTTTCGTCAATCATCATCCAAAACAAAGTAAGCAGCTCCCGATTCTCCTTTAAGAGAGCGTCGTATCGGAGACACGCTCTCCTTAGTAACGAAGTAGCCCTTTGATATTTAAAGGACGCAAGAACAAAGGTACTCCGGTCAAGACTGTAGTACTTTTCAGAGAGGATGTTGTTCTCCTTTATTTGTCTGTCTAACTCTCTATATAATTGGTTAATTTCTATTTGTTTCCTTTCAAGTTTTGATTTATAGGGAAATTGAGACTTCCTCCTTATCTAAAATGAGTGATTTACACTAATTATTATCTTCGAAGAGAAAGATGTTTAAACAGGGAATTCCATACTTGAGAAATTGGAATTGAAGTCTTAGGGCTTGCTCTTTCTCTGTTGGATCCTCAGTTTGGGCAGGAGCGGGCTCACCTTCCGGAGAAGCAAAAGGCTCGGGGGAAGCGGGTGGAATAATTTTTGAGGGGTTTGCTCCTTATCGAGAAATTCGGTTTGATCACCACTGTCCTTTTCTGAAGCACCGGAAGGCTCCCATTTATCTCCACCAAGGCCTTGACTTCCAGAGGGGTCATCATTGTTGTCATCATCATCATTGTCATTGTCGCTGCCCTTATCATCATCGTCGTTTTCCTCTTTAGTAGCATAAGTGTCACCCTCCTCCTCAGAATCAAATTCAATGTCGAAGGAGGGGATACCAAAAGAGAGAGCTTCAGCAACATTGACAACCTCCTCCTCTCCCTTAAGTCCAGTACCCTGCCTTATCTGGTTGATTTTGTCCATTGCGCTTTCGGCTAAGGCTGGGTCCAGAGAAGGGATGCCGAAGTCAGGACATTTCTTGTAATTGTCAACATATGCAAGTAAAAGGGCATCTTCATAAATTTTTAGCATCATGGGCCCTAGAGTAACTTCGACGAACTGAGAAACTTGATTCATGACATCAGAGAGGGTACGAACAACCAGTTTGAGAAAAGCTCTGGTCTTTTTGAATTTATCTGCCGACGAAGTAGTCTTGCCAACCAGGCGTTCTTTCTCATCTTTTGAGTCTTTCAGAGTTAGCCCCATGGCAAGTTTTCCATCAGTGGTAAGCTGATGGGTTGTCCTCTCTGCTTAAAGGTCATCTTCGACCCTGGTGAGGGAAGCCTTTACTCGCTCCAGCTCTCTGTGGAATCGTCTTTTTGGGCAGTAGTCAGGGAAGACACTTGATTTTTGAGCTCGGAGTTTTCCTTCTACGGCCTAGAAGATTTGGTTGAAGACTTCGCAACATGTTCATTTAAAGTTATCCAGCTCCCAGAAATCTGGAACAAGATGTATAACGCAAGTTAGCGACTAAAGAAATCCAATGATGATAAGGTTAATTGAGTGGAAACTTACCAAGAGTTGTTGTTCCATCAGAGAGCGGTAATTCCCCGCCAAGTCCGGAGTGAAAGAGGGCGGAGAATAGGAAACAAAGGATTCAGAATGAAGGATGAGTTCGACAAGTTCATCAAAATTAGTAGGTAGAGGAGCAGAAGATGATGACTCTGGTTGAGTTTGCTTTACGCAAGGAGTCAACAACATGGCCAACTGCATTTGCGCAAGTGCAGCCAGGGAGTCAGAGATAGTAATATGAGGAAAAGGTTTGGGAGAAGGTGTTGGAACCTGCCTTCTTCGATTTTAATGCGACAACTATATATTTCAATTCTTGCAGGAATCTACAAAGAAAAGCTATTATCATATCGTCAACAAACTAAGCTCAAGCTTTCTAGTATACTGATTATTATTTCCGGTTAGATATTTTTGTACAATCTCTGATATGATGATAACAACACACACACAAATAGTTTTTGGAAAACATGTTCTACAAATATGAAATATCTTTTTATAGACATAAAAGTATTTTCAAAAGTTTCTCAAGTTCAGAATCACTAAAATAAAGAAGAGGAACAAATTAGTACAAATTCAGACATCTGTCACTTTTATTTAGCCATCTGTCATAAAAACAGACGTCTGTCACTTTAATACAGACGTCTGTCAAAAAACAGACGTCTAAATTAAATAAACAGACGTCTGTTTTGCTGAAATTTGTTTTCTCTGCCTATTTTGACTTTTTAAACTTAGTTAGCCATCTGACTATTTTTCTCAGACATCTGAACTTGACGAACTGAAGCATCTCTTCATGAAAATTCAAATTTTGAAGAGTTGTCTTCTTCACCAACAGTTGCACTCCTTCTAATAGTTGCAACTATTGAATTAAAACTATTCAATACTATAAATAGAGATGAAAATCCACTATTTAATTAATTAATTCTTTCTATCTTTTCTGATCTTATATTGTTATAATATCAAGTGATTTTCAATTCTCTACTTCCTATCTTTGCACATTCAAATCATCATATCAAGAAGATTATAGGAAGGGTGTACTACATTGACTATATTCGTGTTATTCAAAGAACACACAAAGTCGAGAAACAATTTACCAAATTGTATTTGAAGTCCTATTCGGTTGCTTAGGCGGAAAAGTCCTATTCGGTTGCTTAGGCGGAAAAGTCCTGTTCGGTTGCTCAGGCGGTGTAATACATGTTCCTCCGGGTTAAGTGAGGGTTATTCGAGAAATTCCAAAAGAAGTCTGGGACTGGACATAGAACGGGAAGTTCGAATCAGTATAAAAATCTTTGGTGTCATTTTTATTACTGCCATTTACTATTATTTATAATTCCGCACTTGCTAGTCGTAGTTTAACTATATTATCGATCCATATACACTTTCATTTGGTATCAGAGCCTGGTATTCTATCGATCGTCACAACATCATAGAATAATGGCCAGAAAAAGATCCGGTCGAAATACAGCAAGCAAAAAAGCCTGAAACTATCAGAGCAATGACCAATGAGGACTGTAAAAAGGTACATTCTGATTTAAAAATTTCGGTAAAAGATAATAATGAATTAGTTAGTGTAAGCAATAAGATTTCAAAGCTTAACTTTATTATCTTAGAAAAGATGAAATCTGTTGAACTTGAAAATAAGAAATTGAAAAATGAGAAGTTAGATTTAGAAAATCAACTTGGTGTTTTAAAGAATAATTTTGAGGCTCTTACATATTTTCTAGATGTACAAAACACCATATTTGAGAAAGAGAGAGAAAAATTTTCAAAAGAAATTTTTGATTTGAAAAGACAAAATGATTTATTACAATCCTCTTTAGATAATTCAAAATCTCAAAATTTCCTTCTCAAAAATGAAAACTATAAGTTAAAAAACGAGAATACTGAATTAAATAAGAAAATTGATATTTTAAATAATAGTAATATTTCTTTTGAAAATAATAATTGTGACTTTAAAGCTAAATTTGATAAACTTAACACTGAAGTCACAAAATTTAATAAAGGTCAAAATGATTTAAACATGATTTTATCCAGTTCTAGACCGTTACATGATAAAAGTGGTTTAGGATATAATAAAATTGATCGTAGAAATAGCACTAGATATGCTTTCATGTATAGTAAAAATGTTAGTGCTAGTACTAAATTTCGAGTAAAGTCTAAATCCAATTTTTATAGAAATTCGAATACTGCTATGACCAATAATGTTTATAATTTCCCTAGAAGTACAAAATCATTGACCAGAAATATGAATAAAAATTATCTAAATATTTGGGTTCCTATTAATTGGAAAAATAGAGAAAAATACATTGATGATTATTTTGATATGGTAGTCAATAATGAAAATTATATTTATAAATGATCAACCACACCCAAATGGGTATGGTTTCCTAAGACCTAACCTCCCGGACCCTAACATAATAAGTGGGTACCGAAAATGATTATTATTTTTTGTAGGTACTCAGAGAAACAAAAGGAAAAGGATAGATTTTGGAATTTTAAAGAATGTTCCATACATTTAATAGAATTACGTGCTTACAATGAAATATGGACTTCAGCAAATATGGTAAAATCTATTTTATTTTTCCTTCATAATTAATAATGAGTTTATCTCGTTATTTATAAGATATTTTATATAATTTATTATATTACTTCATTCTTTTTGATAATCAAAAAGGGGGAGAAATTCATATACATATTGAATCATAAAACATAACTTAAAAAGGTTGAAATACAAAAAAATCAGCCTAACAGACGTATGATAGGTTTTAACAGACGTCTGTATACCTATTTTTTGTTTGAGCCGTCTGAACATTTTGTCACAGACGTCTGTCTTCAAATATAGACGTCTGCAACAAAAATTTAGACGTCTAAATTTAGTACAAAATGTTTTTTACTCTCTTTTTAAAATTAAGACCTCTGAGACGTCTGAACAAAATCTTTTAGACGTCTGTCATCATACTTAGCCGTCTAATATAATTTTTAGACATCTAAATCTATTAATTTTTTCAATTTTTTTTCTACAGAACATCAGACGTCTGTTATGTGACTTAAGTAATTTATTCTTATGTTCTGTATCTTTTTATAAATATGTATTTATGTCCTATATCACTGTTTCTCTTTGATTAGTATATTAAGATGTGGAACCTGTTCAAACATATGTTCAAATCTGTTTTTATACTCCAAATATTCCGACTCTTCCACAACAAAATTTTATCATTGGTATGTTCTGAACAAAGTTCATATTGCTATTCAACAATGTGTTTTATCATCACATTTCTAACAAAACCCCTTACAAATTCCTTTTTGTTAATGACAAAGGGGGAGAAATATTAATCATTCTGCTATATCATATGGTCATGTTGACAGGGGGAGCAAAAGGTATGGTTATACTAATCGTTGAATTATATAGTTGTCATCATCAAAAAGGGGGAGAATGTTGGAACCTGCCTTCTTCGATTTTAATGCGACAACTATATATTTCAATTCTTGCAGGAATCTACAAAGAAAAGCTATTATCATATCGTCAACAAACTAAGCTCAAGCTTTCTAGTATACTGATTATTATTTCCGGTTAGATATTTTTGTACAATCTCTGATATGATGATAACAACACACACACAAATAGTTTTTGGAAAACATGTTCTACAAATATGAAATATCTTTTTATAGACATAAAAGTATTTTCAAAAGTTTCTCAAGTTCATAATCACTAAAATAAAGAAGAGGAACAAATCAGTACAAATTCAGACATCTGTCACTTTTATTTAGCCATCTGTCATAAAAACAGACGTCTGTCACTTTAATACAGACGTCTGTCATAAAAACAGACGTCTAAATTAAATAAAGAAACGTCTGTTTTGCTAAAATTTGTTTTCTCTGCCTATTTTGACTTTTTAAACTTAGTTAGCCATCTGAATATTTTTCTCAGACATCTGAACTTGACGAACTGAAGCATCTCTTCATGAAAATTCAAATTTTGAAGAGTTGTCTTCTTCACCAACAGTTGCACTCCTTCTAATAGTTGCAACTATTGAATTAAAACTATTCAATACTATAAATACAGATGAAAATCCACTATTTAATTAATTAATTCTTTCTATCTTTTCTGATCTTATATTGTTATAATATCAAGTGATTTTCAATTCTCTACTTCCTATCTTTGCACATTCAAATCATCATATCAAGAAGATTATAGGAAGGGTGTACTACATTGACTATATTCGTGTTATTCAAAGAACACACAAAGTCGAGAAACAATTTACCAAATTGTATTTGAAGTCCTATTCGTTTGCTTAGGCGGAAAAGTCCTATTCGGTTGCTTAGGCGGAAAAGTCCTGTTCGGTTGCTCAGGCGGTGTAATACTTGTTCCTCCGGGTTAAGTGAGGGTTATTCGAGAAATTCCAGAAGAAGTCTGGGACTGGACGTAGAACGGGAAGTTCGAACCAGTATAAAAATCCCTGGTGTCATTTTTATTACTGCCATTTACTATTATTTATAATTCCGCACTTGCTAGTCGTAGTTTAACTATATTATCGATCCATATACACTTTCAGAAGGTGGAGTTTGCTCCATTTTATCTTTGGAAGCTTCAACAACAGGGCTCTTCGAAGCTTGTTCAAGAGATATGTGCTCCTCCTCTTCCTCCACATTAATAATTTTAGCCACTTTTGCCAGAGGCGCATCTTTAGAAGGCACTGTTAGTTTTCTTTTGAAAGTTCTTTTGGATTTAGCGAATGCCTCGAAGATTGATGTCACCCCAGAAGACGATGGAGGAGGGGCAGCACCACTAGAAGATACGATGGCTTTGGAAGAAGCTGGAACAAATTCAAGCGGATATAAAGTCAGTCAAAGTAATTCAAAGAATGTCGGGAACAAAAAAAGAAAAATTCTAAACCATTAATATACCTGAAGGGTCAGCGCAAATAGGTGACATTGAAGTGAAGTGTTCAGCATCGGCTAAAGAGAGAAAGCGCTTGACGCGCGAGGTATGCATGATAGTGGGAGGAGTTCCTAGGATCCTCCGGCCAGATAGCAGTAAAGAATGATTTCTCAAGTTTGAAGGGGTTAGGAGCGTCAACCTACTCCCCATTTGTTTTGAAGCTGCAATTAAAGAATCAACGGTTTTCTTGTCAACATTATTAAGTTGCATGGAAGATTCACCTGAAAAAGCAAGAGATTAGTTAGCGGAAAACATAAATTAAAGCAAAGACAACACTAGAGAAGACTTACAGGGCGAGGCAAAAGTCCCGCGAACATCAACAAAGCACTTAACAAAGAAAAAATGGTTCTCCCAGTCCTTGAATTTGTTGATACCATCTGATATTAACTTCTTGTAGACGTTGACTCTGTATATCTGCTTATTAAGATTACTTAACCTTGCCAACTTGGTCAAGGAATTTAGAACTTCAGCGTTAAGCGAAGTCCAGATTCCAACGCCAACATCTCCAAGGATAGTAGATGAGTGTAGACATTTGGAGATAGTTGAATCGGAGCAACTCCAACATGAAATAAGTATGAACTTAGGAACTCTAGAAAAGGAAGAAATCTACCGTGCTATATGTGGATTGCAGTATAAGCAAAGTACCCTTCAGGAGGGTTGTCGATGGTATAAGTTGGCTGAGGAGGGATCGCTTCAATCCCAATGATACAAAAGTCCTTAAGGTTGGCATCGACTTCGTTTTGTGATTCGATGGAAGAATGCTTACCAATGGCTTCAACTTTAGGAGAGCTCATGATTCTGCCAGGTGAATACGTTTTAGTTAAAACCCTTGATTATTTATGAATTTAGAAGGCATTCAAGAATTAAACAAATAAATTTACTTAGATAGCTGAAGCATGAGAACGGACATAAAGTTTTAAAATGGTGCAAACAGTTTAAGACAAAAATTTCACAGCTCAAGCTTTCGACAATGTCGAAAGGTCAGCAACTTAAGCTTTCGATAATGTCAGAAGGAAAATGACATTAACCTAAACCATCATACTTCAACATTATTGAAAGCCTAAAAAGCAAGAAAATAATAATATAAATTCCTTAAGCTATCGACAAAGTCGAAAGGAAGAAAATGAAACATTAATCCACTCATCACCTTTCGATAACGTCGAAAGCTCTGTGGAAGCCTGGATACATTTTGAAATTAACATGAAGCAAAGTGACAAGACATTTCGATATGGTCAAAAACAATAACTTAAAATTCCAAAGTAAAAATGTTGATGACATTGTTAAAAGGCCTGGTCAATGTTGTCGAAACACATCCTACCCATTGAAGTCGAAAGGTTTCAGTTTCAACTCATATGTGCTCTAAACGTTTCAACAAAGACGGGCATAGAAAACTCCAAGGTCAAAGAATTTCAACCTTGTCGAAAGCTTATATTCGAAGGGTTTGAAAGTCTTCGACCTCATCGAAAGCTCGTTGTCGAAAGGTTAGATCCACTCCACTTAACTATCAATCCTTTCGACAACGTTGGTAAGGTTGGCACCAAAACACCTTTCGACCTCATCGAAAGATGCTAAGAAGGAAAATCCATTATTGCCGCATCAATCTCTTCCAAAGGGATAAGAAGGTCATTTTGTGCCGCCAAATTGTACACAAGAGTGTTCCAAGTAATCAACTCTGGTTTAACTAACCCCAAACCCGATCGTACTAACAGTTTCAAAATTTTCTTAACAAACAAGTAAATCAAATCTGATAACAAATGGATTCATACTGAGACTAATCCTATTCAATTTAAAAAATCACTGAAATAATTAATAAATTAAAAGACCGGTGGAATAGAATTAAAAATTTTGGAGTAAAATCCAAACCCTATGATGGAATGGGTGTAAACATCTTCTATTGTCAATTTCAAAATAAAACACAGTAGATAAAACGTTAAAATTCCTAAAATTGGGTTAAAGAAAGCTTTTAGTAAGTCCATTGGAGTTTGCCTTCAGAAAAATCGATTTTCGAACGTTTTCAAAAATTGAATTTAAATTTTTAAATCTAAGGGGTGCAGTCCGATTGAAATTAAACAAATAGAATTAAGTTTGAAGCTTACGTATTTGATTTTTCTGGTGATTTTGATTTTGGAAATAAGATGAAGATTTAGAGATCTTTGGAATACTTTTACTTATTTTTAAAATTTTATTTAGAGGGAGAATGGTAGAGGAAGAAGAAGGAAAGCGTATTATATAAGAAAAGTCTCCTGGAATTGTTAGCCATTGGATTAGATTTGAATGAATGTCCAAGATCAACGCGGGAAGGCTAAGAGGCGGGAAAGTTTTAGTTTTTGATAAAGATGACTTGGAAAGTCAAGAGCATCCCTTCGAATGGGGGGGGCGGAATGTTACTCCAAAAAATCCACATTTCGACTAAGTTGAAAGGTCCTTCAACAAAGACTAAGGAAAAGGAGTTCAAACAAAACCTTCGAAGGAGTCGAAGGGATGCAGCCATCAAAGTTTAACAGCCTCAAAATCTTTCGAATTGGTCGAAAGGTTCCATCTCATAGTATCCAGGGAGTTCTTACTTTTAGAAGAAGATGAAGAAGTCAAAGAAAGTATTAGCAGCCCCATGGTGACCTTTTCGAAAGCATAGCAAGCCTTTCGAACCGATTAAAACACATTAAGGATACCTTTCGACCTGTGCAGTTAATGCCCCTCTATTACCCCGCTATAACTCTTCTATATCTCATACCGGATTTCTACCGTTACGATTTTTCCATATAGCCCTAAATATAGCCTTTCCGCTTTAAGCCCCGCTATTTTCGGTATATCCCGTTAATCCCGCTATATTCCGCTATTTCCGCTATATCTTCTTTAAAAGAAATGAATTTACAAATGACATTTATAAAGTATAAAAATTATGAAATTAATTTATTTAATCGAATTTTTAATATATTTTCAGAAATGAAAATACTTTAATATTCCACTAAACTCAATTATGTTATATAATAGTTTTACGTTTATTTACTGTATATTCACATATGTTTTTGTTTAAAATTATTTATGTATCAATTATAATTCAATTGAATGTTAATTTTTCATTTAATTACCGTTTATATATTTGTAAAAACACTAAGTACGAGTTCTATATGCTATTTTAGAGCCATCCACTATATCCCGCTATATCCTCGATGTATCCCCGCTATGACTTTTTGCACCTCCGCCACATTGAATCTGCCAAGTGCTTTAACTACATAGCTTTCGACAACGTCAAAAGGTTCTATGAAGAAAGTAACACTCAGAAGTCGGCAAAGAATGAAAGACAACCTTTCGACAACATTGAAGGGAACCACAGCTCTCGGCAACATTCAAGTGAAGTGCAAACCTTTAGTCAAGGTCGAAGGGTTCATAATAGTCTATGAAAGGCATACCTTTCGATAAAGTCGAAAGGTTCATAAAGGCATAAAGAAAGGCAAACCTTTCGACAATGTCGAAAGTTCATAATGGCATTTGGTGGGCAAACCTGTCGAAAGGTTCATACTTGCATATAAAAGGGGGACCTTTCGACCTGGTCAAGAGCATGGAGTCGAAAGGGGGCCCGCCTGCATCTATAAATAAGACCCAAGGGGTCATGATTTGGGGGATCGATTCTCTCTCATTCTAAACTTGTACTCTTCTTAAACAAAGCATTATAACCCTAATTAGGTGATTTGGGAATTTAATAAAACAATGTTTTTCTTGGACAAAGAGGGAAGTCTTGAGCTTTGTTAATCACTTTGTTGTTTATTAAAAGCATTGCTGGATTAACCTCTATTTTCCAGGTTTAACTTCATCGAAAGGTTCCTGTCGACAAGGTTGACGACACCTTTGATCCAAGCATCTTTTATAACCTTTCGAAGTCATCAACTTTGTGGACTCAACCTTCCGACAAAGTTGACAACTCAACTGGTCCGAACATTCACTATAACCTTTCGAAGCCAATAGCTCCGTGGTCTAAACCATTCGACAAGGTCGACAGCTCTTATGCACTAACAACACCTGTAACCTTTTGGAGCTATAAACTTGATGGTCTAAACTTTCGACAAGGTCAAAACCTACTTCATATCCACAAAAGTAAATGATTTCCTGCTTAAACTCAAGGAAAGCTATCACCTTGGCATTCGACAAGATTGAAACCTACCTTTTAAGGACTTAATTCAGGGAATTTCAACCTAAACCCTTGCAGAAGACTTCTTGCTAGCTCAACAAAGTCGAAAGGTTACTTAATCCATAGGATATACCTCCCGACGATGTCGAAAGGTTTGGTCTAAGAATTATCAACAAACAAAGTCAAGTAAAAAGTTAATTACTAAGGGAATTTCACTCACCGTTTGTGCAAAGCGTTATTCATCCTACTTAGTTCTACTTCGGGGTGTTGACAAGAAATATTGTTAACAGAATTCAATAATTTATTATTGAAATTATTTTAGCAAATAAGCCATTACCTTCCATAAAACATTTAAATGTTTAAGTCCTTCAACTTCAATAATTTAACAACCATGTTAAACATTTAGGAAAAATCCCCAAAAATCATCATAATTAACTTTTAATATGTTTTCTAACATACATAAATTTCAGACATGAAGTTCTTTATATTATTTCCATAATTAATTTTAAACCCAAATTATCCATTTCTTCCACTCAAAATTCATAATAAATTATCCATAGCTTGGAATATTATGAAAATTTAAACCCATCTCCAAAATAATGTTTTACATAACATATTCAACCATCATGGCATTAGAAACCCATTTTTATATGATTTTAACCTTAAAATCGAATTATACCTTTACACAAAAGACTTGTTTAAATCAAACATGGCATATAATCTAAGCATATCATCATTCAATCCATCCAAACGGTTTTAAAAACTTAAACCTGAAATTAAATTGTTCAATAAAACTCATATGAGATGGCTTAGATTATTATTCACCTTATTTGGATAAGGAACTTGAGATTTTTTCTTGCTTAATTCTTCCTTGCTTGAATCCTTAGCTTCTAATCGATTTTGATCCGATTTTACCCTATGGTTACGGCCGGTCTTGATCTCCCTTTGCTTATGTTTTTGTTTTGTGAACATATGAATGAAAATTAGGTAAGGGTTTAGGGGTTATGGGGTTATGGTATATGGCGATTTCCCATAATACCCTTGCCTTACATAACATAGTTTTCATCTTAAAAACTATTTTTATGAATTTACTTATGAGCCATTTTATAAATCCATGTAATTAAGGCACAACCCTAATTAATTTTCAAATCTCAATTCCCTTATCACTCTAGTCTCTAGATTATTCTATTTAATTTATCTAATTAATCCCCTGAATAATGTTACTAAAATTAGGAATGTTACAGGCTCCCCTCGTTAAAGAATTACATCCTCGAAATTCAGCAAGGATTAATACTAATCATAGCAATCATGTTTAACATCTTTTAACTACCATACTAGCCAACCTGACTTGAGAACAGTCCATATAAAACAAATATAGAACATACCCCTACAACAGATCAGGAAAAGTATCTCTAATCATGTTTTCTATCTCCTAAGTACGGTCCTTCTCGTTATCGCTCCACTGAACTTTCACCAACTTGACTGTCTTGTTTCTTAACTTCTTCTCAACTCTTGCTACAACCCGAACTAGTTGCCTAACAAAAATTAGATCCAGTTCTACTATTAAGTCTTCCAATGCAATCGAAGGAATAGTAGTCTTTGGATCATGCACATACTTACGATGATGAGACACATGAAACACATTATGGACACCTACCAAATTACTCGGCAACTTTACTCTGTATGCGAGCTTTCTGATCCTCCCTGTAATTGGGAACGGTCCAACATATCTCGGTGCCAGTTTCCCTAACTTTTCGAATCATACCACACCCTTCATCGGTGATACCTTAATGAAAACCATATCTCCAACAGAGAACTCTAAATCTTTACGCCTCTTATCTACGTAACTTTCTTGTCCAAACAAAGCATCCTTCATCCTACCTCGGATCAACTCAATCTTTTATGTTGCCTTTCTAACAAGATCTGGACTTAAAACTAATCGGTCTCCAATTTCCATCCAACATGCTGGTGAATTGTATGGCCTCCCACACAAAGCTTCAAAAGGCGCCATTCCTATACTAATTTGATAACTGTTATTATAGGAAAACTCAACTAAGTGTAGGTGATCTTCCCAAGATCCATCAAAATCTAGCACACAAGCTCTCAACATATCCTCGAGTACCTCGTTGACTCTCTCTGTCTAAGGGTGATAAGCAGTACTCATCTTGAGCTTGGTTCCTAACACATCTTATAGGCTCTTCCATAACTAACTATTAAACAAAGTATCTCAATCACTTGCTATATTACTAGGAATTCCATGCAGTATAACTATCTTCTTCATAAACCATTTAGGTAGAATAAGTGCCGTCCTGGTTGACTTAACTAGAATGAAATGGGCACTCTTGGTAAACCTGTCCACTATGACCCATATACTTTCATTTTCTCGATTCGATCTTGGCAACTTGTCTACAAAATCCATGGATATTGAATCCCATTTCCAAACTAGTATCTCCAAAGGTTGAAGCAACCCATTCGGCTTCTGATGTTCGGCCTTTACTTGTTGACAGTTCACACACTCCTTTACCCATAAGCGAACATCCTTCTTCATACCTTCCAATTAGAAACACCACTTCATGTCCTGATACATCTTGGTTCCCTCGGGATGAATCATAAATTTGGATCGATGACATTCCCTAAGAACTTCTCTCCTTAATCCCTTAACATTCGGAACACACAACCGTCCCTTCTTTCTCAACCATCCCCTCTAGTCAAGATTAAAGTCTTTTAGATCCTCAATCTCTAACCCAACCTCAAGCCTTCTAATCTTCTCGACTAGCAATGGGTCTTCTGACTGTTTAAACCAATCCTTTCGATTAAAACTGGTCGAACTTCTAAGCAAGACAACATGCCATTTCTCTGAATAGAACTAGCAGTCGATCTTAACTGCACATTGCAAGTATTCAAAGCCTCTAGATCCTTCCATTCCATTAACATAGCTAACAGCACACTCTGATGTTTTGTGCCAAGAGCATCCGCAAATTTATTTCCTTTTCTAGGTGTACACTCTAAACGAAATCATAAGCTGCTAAAAACTCCAGCCACCTCTGCTGTCGCATATTCAACTCCTTCTGAGAGAATAAATACCTAAAGGCTTATGATCTGTGTATAACTCATATCTCCCCCTAAGAGATAATGTCTCCATATATTCAATGTGAAGATCACCGCTGCCAACTCTAAATCATGAGTAGGATATCTCACTTCATGTGATCTGAGCTGTCGTGATGCTTAGGCAATAACTTTACCTTCTTGCAGTAGTACAGCTCCTAACCCTATTCCACATGCATCTGTATACACACCACTAACCCTTGATTCCCATCTAGAACTACTAATATAGGCACATTGGTCAACATATGCTTTAACTTAAGAAATGCTTTCTCACATTTGTTAGACCAAATAAACTTCACATCCTTCTTGGTTAGCTTAGTCAAAGGTGCTATTTTCCATGAGAAATCCTTAATGAACCGCCAGTAATAGCTAGCGGGTCTAAGAAAACTTCTGATCTCAGTCACCGTCCTTGTCTCTTCCAGTTGTTAATGGCTTCGATCTTATCTGGATCAACTGACAAACCCTTCTCTAAGACCACGTGACCAAGAAACTTAACTCTTTCTTCCAGAAATGCGCTTTCAGTTTATGCTACCTTAGCGTCTCAAGCACTACTCTAAGATGGACGTCATGTTCTCTTTCATCCTTAAAGTATATTAAAATGTCATCTATGAATACCAATATGAACATATCCAAGTGCTCTCAGAAAACTCGATTCATCAAATCCATGAACAAAGTCGGCGCATTCATTAACTCGAATGGCATTACTAACCATTCGTACGAACCATACCTAGTTCGAAATGCCGCCAATGGAATACTGTCCTTGCTACTCTTAGCAGATGGAAACCTGTCGCCAAATCCAATTGGAAAAATACTCTGGCTCCACTCAACTGATCGAATAAATCATCAATTCTCAGCAAAGGATACCTATTCTTGATCGTCTTCTCTTTCAACATACGATAGTGGATACATATTCTTAACGACCCATCTAGTTTCTTCACGAACACCACGGCCGCTCCCCAAGGTGAATAGCTTGGTCTAATAAAATTATTCCCTTCTAAATCCACTAGCTGCACCTTCAATTCCTTCATCTCGGTCGGTGTCATCCTGCTAGGTGGTGTACTTATAGGTTCTGCTCCTGGAATAAGATCTATTCGAAACTCAATGGCTTGCTTCGGTGGTAGACCCATGACTGGCTCAAAAACATATATAAACTCTCCTGTTACCAAAACCTGATTCAACTCTTCTCCTACTTCCATTGCATGCAGCAACTCACAAGCACTTGAGTCTGATTTCTCCAGCGAGTATATAATTCGGTTATGACTATTCGGGTACCTTAGCGATATTTTCCTATCTTGGAAAAATATCCTAACATCATATCTTTCTAACCACTCCATACCCAGAATGATCCCGAAGGCTACGAAATCAAAAACATACAAACTGGGTGCAAACTTATGACCTAAAAATCAAGTTCTAACGGGTCACATCTCATCCCTAGAGTTCCATACCCTCCTAGCAGATTCGCAAACCTTAAGGAAGTAACAAGGAACGAGGGTTCTAAACATAATCTATCTACCAAACACTTAGATATAAATGAATGTGATGCACCAGTATCAAATAGTACCCTAACTGGTACACTAAGAATCAAAAGCGTACCTTCTATCATAGTCTTTCCCGTCTCAGCAGCGGTTGGCCTAGCAGATGATGGTCCTATAGCAAAGACCTTTCCCTTGTCCACTTTGACCAGTTCTGGACACTGATTCTTGTAATGCCCAATCTTATCACAGTTGAATAACTTCACTCCCTTCTTATCTACAACCTTCTTCACTTTTCCAGTTAGACATTCATGAGCATAATGTCCCTTCTTATCACACTTAAAGCAGACTAGATTAGCATTCGCCATCTAGGGTGCTCTTCCCTTCTGAGCTCCTTTCTTCTTAAAGAATTTTCTCTTCTTGCCCTGAAAACCCTGGGTTTCAACCTGCTTCTCCTTCCCATAAGTAGAAAGCAACTCTTCATTCTAGATTGCCATCTCCACTACAACAGTACTTGGATCACAAAGATGTGGCATGGTCGCTATAGCAATCTCAGGTCTTAACCCTCGATTAGACTTCTCGTTTCCTTTGATGATGGTGTCAATGGTAGCATATTCATATCTGGACAACTCATCAGACTTCGTCGCATACTCAATCACCGACTTCTCACCTTGCACTAAGTCCATGAACTTTCTCAGCAATACTGACTTGGCGACTTCAGACCAAAATCTCTCTTTGAATCTCCTACGAAACTCTGCCCAAGTCAATTCTTCCTCGGGAACTCCCACGATAACATTATTCCACAAATGAAGTGCTACTCCCTGCAACTGTTTAAAGGCAAGTCTCCTCTTCAGCTCATCGTTTAATCTCAAGTCAGCGAAGATCATTTCATAATGCAATAACCAGTTTTCTACTTGAACAGCATCCTTTGTTCCCAAAAAAGTTTTCCCACCAAGGCTAGTGTATTCTCTACTCAGCTTGGCGTAGTTATTGCCAACTGGGGCCATGGGATTAGCTCCACCAACATTCATAGCATTACCTCCAACTAATCCTATAGTTGCTCCAGCTTGCATTAGATTGACAAAGAACTGATACATCATCCCCATATCTACTGGCGGGGTTCCATCACTTACCTTGGCATTTGCATTTGAATTAGCATTTGTTTGTTGACTCGGATTCCGCCTGGTGTTGGGTAAGCATTTCCGTTTGTCACTACAACAAACAGGACCTTTAACAGGGTTTCAAAAACGCTATAAAAGCTATTAACAGCGTTTTTACATACGTTGTACATCGACATGCAGTTTTATCCCAAAGATATACAATGACAAGGAATAAACACTATTAAGTGTCCTTTTTTACAACGTTTCCCTAGTGTCATGAAATCATTTAACAGCTTTTGGTCTAATTTAACTGCATTTTTAAAATACACAATTAAAACAATTCAACGGCGTTTTTAAAACACTGTTAAAACATTCAATGGCGTTTAAAAAACCCCGTGAAATGTTTTAATAGCATTTTAAAAACGCCGCTAAATTGTATTTGGTTATGTTTTTAGATACAATTTAACGGCGTTTTTAAAACGCTGTTAAAACATTCAACAGCGTTTAAAAAATGTCGTGGAATGTTTTAACAGCGTTTTAAAAATGCCATTAAATTGTATACAAAGCTAAGTCAATTAGGATTTTTCTAATTTTCTGTAAATTCCATTTCAGTAAACATCAGTCACAATGTGTATATATACCACATTTCAAATTAGCAAATTATATCAATACCACATTTCAAAATAAACATATTGTATCAATACCACATTTTGGACACATATTTGATAACCAACATATGAAATTTCATAATCAAAATACACAATATTCTTATACCAAACATAAATAGTTAGTCATCAAAAGTTCATAAACAAAATATAGAACAAGTAGCAATAGCAAAACAAAAGCAAGTAGTGCATACATTAAAACCAAAAAGTAGTTCTAGCAGCAAAAATAACTTCGATCCATAACTCGTTGCAACCTTTTTTTGCATCACAGTCATCTACCTACCTGTAAAGCAAAAGTAATGCTTGAGAATCAATTCTTCAAAAAAGTGTACACAAAGTTAAATCGGATTCATAATGCAAACACTAAATATTCATCACACTATTTCATTAGGGGATTGACTAATACAAAGTATACATCATGCCATAAAATCAAGTAGCATTTACAAGTGAAGTAGAGTAAAAATAAAAAACAAACTCGGTAATTTACATGGAGTAAAATCAAGCTGCATATTATCGACGTATGAAGTGGTTTGTTTACAAATCGCGTAAACTAGTCGTCGATGTTGTTAACTAAGTGGTCCTCTCAGTATACCAATATAGGTATAGTCAGTTTTCAAAAATTAGACTCGGTTTTTAAGTTGGACTCAGTTCTTAAAACTGAGACTCGGTTAAATTGAGTGTCAATTGAAATTGAGACTCGACTAAACTAAGTCTCAGTTTAACTGATACTCAATTAACCGAGTCTCCATTGAAACTGAGTTCAGCTAAACCGTGTCTCAATTTAACTAAGGCTCAACTAAGTTTGAGACACAGTTAGCAGATACTTAGTTAACTGAGTCTCAGTTAAACTGACACGTAACTGAGTCTGAGACTCAGTTAACCAAGTCTGCTTCTTTGAAAAAAAATTGATACCCAGATCAACTGATTCCCAAACACCTCTGCAAGACTATGGTCTAAGCGTTCAGTAACAACCCTTGAATCCAGTGCTGCCACATATTGTATCATATGATAACATGACTAGTAAGTGAAGTATAGACTTTCAACTTCATTCATCTAATTCTAACCATATGCACTTAGTTACTCAAGCCAATTTATCATGCGAAACTTCAAACAAAACAATGGCTCAGTCTTGCATTCTGGTGTTGCTAACACTAGATCTGGTGTTGCTGCCACCTATCTAACATGGTATAATTGTATGTAAAAATGAAGAAATATTATCTCCCAAGAATCAGTTAGAACATGATAAATGCTACGCTAATACCTTAAGCCCTTCATATAAAGCATGCAAACGACATGATCTTAGGCATGCATGATCATACTTTGACCGCACAAATTCACGAAGTAGTGTAATTTATTTCTCCTGCGCCCCATTATTGCCAAGATAATGCAAGAGGGTATGCAGCAGCAGAAAAGATATTTTTATATTAATCCTTCCCACCATTGATAACTAGCTAAGACATTGATTTCATTAATAAATCTGTTATATGCATCTTCATACCTGTAATTCAGATCCCATAAAATCTCAACTCATATAGACAAACTGGACAAACTAAAAGATGTTTTATAACAGGAGATTAATTTATACAACAAGTGGAAAACAAAAGGCCCAATTAAGAGTGAAAACTAGTAAATAACTACAAAGGAAAAAAACATACACAATCTCCATTACTTCAACAGGTGGCGAGTGTGGAAGATGCCATGGTTCACAAAATGTATATGGACCCATAAAATACATTCTGTGAGCATGGTTTCATGACTCTTCAACCCTATTCATTTCCAGTACCTAAATTCAGGATTACAAGGTATGAAGAGTCAAGACAATGACTAATAAGGCTAGGAAAACATTAAGACAATACCATGCTAGAGACCCAAAAAAATACCTCATTTAATGATTCTAAGAATGGGAATGAATGGTCAATCTGTGAACCTTTCTAAGTTGGGGATGGCCTAGGTATATCAGTTATGCTAGAAAGTTTCATCCTTGCAACACTTAATACTACAGCTAACAATACAAGTAGACCAACAAGAAGAAGACAAAATAACCAAGGTCAACCAAAAGTGTACATTAACTCTTCTAGAGCAGTGTAATCATCGCATAAACTACCAATCTATATGGTAGATTACTTTGGGTTGTATAATATTTCCTCACATGCAATAAATGACATTTTTTTCTGAGTTAAAAAATGATATCACTATAGTTTTGTTAATTCTTACAACACTATGGTCTGTTTCTGTATACAACAATATATACATCTTACTTCATTCTCATACAAAATGTAAAGTTTAGGTCAGCTCGATGTTTTATAGAGTATGGTCCAATATTGAGCAATAATTATTGTGTAGGTACAAAGAAAGACTAGACTGGACGTGTTAAGATCTGATGCATAGTGGAGACTCAAAGAGAGAGTGTTTGTATGGTATGGGTAAGAGTAATGAACACAGGCTACACATGCATGCTCAAAGAGTAGAAAGTGGGTGTAACATTATGTGGCCTGAGCCAACAGTTGAAGGAAGTGATCAATGAAGACTTAACAATACAAGAATTTGAATACAGCAGCAGCACATATAATTATAACATACCTATAAGTAATGAAGGTATAATACACTTACTTTCTTTCAGTGTTGCTTGGTTTGAGGTCCCTAATATTTATACCCGGGTCAAACTCCGAGGAAGATTTAGGTGTTTATGCTAAGAGGGATTTTTTTCCTACCAACTTCAGGATCCCAAACAGTAAAAGGTTCATTTATTGATGTTGTAGAAGCAGGGACCATAATAGTAACAGCATCCTGCACATCCAGCCAAAGTATTTAGTTGTCAAAAAATTACAAGATGACAACAAATGGACCAACGTTTAGGTTCATAGAAACTAACTAATATAAAGCTAGAGAGTTACGAAACAAGCAATAAGCAATCAATAAATCCAAAAAAATTATTACCCAAGCATGAGCATATGCTCAAGTTCAGTTTTCTCTCTCTTTTGTAATAAATAAAAACATGAATGAAAAATGAAGAAACAACGCAGTTTGCTAATACCTAAAAAACAAAGGTATGTTCGACACTATAGAAATCCACTATTAGATTGAGGTGGGAGCTTCCATTTATGTTGTTTTCTTTTCCTTGAGCTTCTCCAATGATTGGAGTGCAAGTCTGTCAAGCCAATCGATATGCCGTATCTTCCCTCCTTCAAACTTATGAACATGTTTAGGGACCTGGTCAAATTTCCAAACATGGATACATTCATATATTTCATATATGTATAATAGACATATATATATTTTTTGCATCTACCATTTGAAAACATACATTTCAAGTGAATGTATGGTAAAAGCAGAAATTATGCACGATTTTAAATGTGGTTGGGAGGATCCCTCCATCTGCTTCTTTCCCGGGCCAAAGCCAAAGTTTTTGTCTTTTATTTTTTAAGTTATCCTTTTCTGTTAAACGGATTAATTGTTGCAACACCAACTAAATAGTCATTGCTATCACATGAAACATCCCATACCTATAAGTAAAGTTGATTATGAATGCATATATAGATACGATGTGTTTGATTAAAAGACATATGAAACTGCAAAAATGGACCAAACGATAAAATGAACACAGTCATTAAGGATTACAACTACAAATCGTTTGACTCTATCAACAGTGTTTTGAGTTAACAAAAAACAATAGGCATTCATTGGACACTTGTAGAATATTATTCTATAGGAACTCTTGGATTTTAAAATTTGAAAATATACAAAGAATATTAGGTTTCACCAATATTGAAGGTATTGAGATTAACATGATCCTATATATTTAAATCATGAAATGTTTGGTAGGTCAGTCCTTTAATATTAAAAATAAAATCACTGGATTTGATTGAGCATCGGCGATGAAAAGAATTTGAAATGTTGTCAACAATCTAGCTGATCCCTCTATCTTTTTAGTAAACAACATCATTTTTATACCGACCAATGAAAATTAAAAGTAGGAAAAGAAATGTATTCTTTATTTCAAAATAATAAGTCGCCAATTTTATGTAGTATGATTAGTATTAACAACAAAATCCAAGCATCATACCAAAAACTTCATATTCCTCAAGCTGAAACCTTATATATTAGCAAAATTTTCCAATATAAATGCCCAGGAATGGGTACCTATATGTAGAAGTGGTTGATAAAGATTTTTTATTTTAGATGGTTACGGAGAAGCATTATATAGAAAACATACTACCACCGAATTTATAATAAGTTACCAATAAATTTAATTGTGTTGTAGTTGTTGTGGTTGCTTAAAACTGGATGAAAAATACGAAACGACCTTTTCGTAGTAAGAAACATTGAAGATGCTAATAGGAAGGAACCAAAAGTATATCAAATTGTAAGGGAAAATATAAATCATACCACATCTTCAATAATAGATATATTGCCATCCAGTTGCTGCTACAACCGCATCAAAGCCACTATTTTCTTAATCATGGATGGTTGAAAACTTGAAAATGTGAACCTTCAAGCAATTTAACCATAAATAAAAGTTTGCTTCTCCAGTTCATTATTACTACCAAAAAAGAACGAAAAAAATTCTAAGTGCATGATTAATTTTTTTACTCTTTATCTGATTAATCGAATAAACAGATCTTTTTCGAAATAGTTTGGTATTGAGTCTTTATGTTCATAGAATTTTATCTTTATCTTTTAATAATCTCAACGATTTGAAATGACCAGCTGTGTCCTATTTTTTGTGCATTAATGAGAAGAATTTGAGTTTGCATGAACAAACTCATACAAAAGGAGTTCTGCCAGCGCTTGTTGTCATTAGTGTATTGTTTGCACATGTTAATGAACCAGTAAATACAATTAAGGTACCAATTAGTTCAAACATATGCATAGACAAAAAAATTCATGATGTATATTTGCATATTCATTATTACCATTCATTTCCATCTATGCTACATCTATCAGCACCTCAATTTATACAGGTATTTGAAAATTGAAAAATTACAGCCAAGAAAATAAGGAAATAAATTACCCAAAATATTACTTAATGGTAAAATAATAATTTACCATTGAATTATGATCCAATAATTGAATTATGTACCCGTGGCCTCATCTCCGCATGAGGAGGAACCAAAGGCTTCAGTTTAAACTTTGAAAAACAATGCACAAAGTGTACTACTATCTTGAAGGGGTGAATCGTTACGCATTTTCCAATTTATAAAATTAACATTACATTCAACCTCCTAGAGTAAAACAGAAAGCCAGTATCTGTCAATATATCTTAACTACATTCAAGGAAATATCATTGCCGATGATACTCGAATTTAGGATATAGTGTGATAAACTATGCATGTAGAAAAACCATAAATACCCCCAAAAAAACATAAGCTTTGAGCACTAAATGAATGCTAAAAGTGAGAATACATCAACAAAGTATTACCCAAAAAACATAGCAAAAGAAATATTGAACTACACATAAAGTTATAAATTTTAGCATTGAATAGAGAGCACTTAAAGTCAGAGTGCAAACCAATTTAGCGAACTTATTCCAACTTAATTCCAAGAAGCATGAATATCAATGATTGTTAGGAAAACACTAAACTTAATATTAAGTTGAATATCATATGGAAGAAGGGTTGCAAATAAACTATAAATCATAAAAGGTAGAACAAAGAAGCAGCCAGTGTACATTTTCTCTTCATTTAATTATGCACATTGGAAAAAGCATGTGAATTAACCATATAAAAAAACGATAAAGAAGCAGCCAGTGAACAAGGCAAAATATGATAATGAATGCAATTAACTTATGGTTATTGGTATTCTATGGAAGAAAAAAGGTTGAGCATGTCTTATACATCATTCTTGTGATGAGAACTTAACAGATCATGAATAGTAGAACAAAGAAAAAACATGTTAAGTCAATTTTCAAAATTATAACCACTTGATGGAGGCAAGGCTGCGGTGTTTGTACGATGGTGAAGTATTGGACTGTCGAGGGCAGGCAATTAGTGGTGGCGATTATAGAGGTGATCGGGGTTTCAGGCAACGTAACCAGGGGGAGTTTCGAATTGCTGCTGGTTGCGATGTGTGGAGAAGTCAGTTGTTCTATTGCAGGTGACGAAGCAGGTTCCTGTGATTTTGGATGAGCAGATGAAGTCGAGGCTGATGGTTTAAGTATGATTGATGTAGATTTGTGTGTCAGCGGAATAGTTGAAGCAGCAGATTAAGTAGATGAGGAGTGTTGTAGATGTTGATGTGGTGTTTGCCGACGGCAGGGAGGCTGTCAGGGATATGTGGTTTGTATGTTGCTATGTGGTTGTGGTGTGATGTAGAGTTGAGCATTGTTGGCTGTTGAGCAATATGTATGATTTGTGACTGTGAAACTGGGATGATGTAAGAAGTAGAAGTGGTTGATGATGTATGAAGTATGTTGCAGCATGGGTGATTGTTGATAGTTTGGCACTGTGATGAAGGCAGTTGAAGTTGGAAATAGTAGCAATGTTGTGGTTGTGGCAACATATCAGTGGAGCTGTGATCGTCCAAGGTGATTTAGCAGTAGCCGAAGGCAAGTGGGGATTGGGGTGAAGGAGGATGTGACAGTAGGGGATGTTGAAGATTTGTGGTGTTCTGATTGTAGTTTTGTGTTGTGGCAGAGGAGTTGTCAGGGAATGATATGCAGAGGGATTGATATTGAATGCTTGTTTCAGGCTGATGGATGGGTGAAATGCAGTCGAACGAATTGTATTGATGAAAATGTATTGATGAAAATGAGGCAATAGATGATATGGAGTTGGTGTATGGTTCAGTTGCAAATAGGCAGTAGATATGCAGCAGGTTGGATTTTGGAACAGTGAAATGGTTGTTGTGGCAGAGAGTGGTGAAGAGGTTGAAGCGTAGATGGCAGATGCAGTGTGTAGCTGTGTTTCGGGGGAGGTGCAAGTATGGTATGTGAATGTAGTTCAGAGATGTTGATGTTTCAGGGAGTTGTATGACAGTCAAGGAGGAAAAGAAGTGGTTGTGGACTTGTGGTTGATGGCAGTAAATGTTGTATGGAGTATGGGAAGTTGACTGTTGAGTGATTGGTTGGAGAAATGGGTTTTTTGAGTTAGCAGAGGTGAATCTGATGATGGTAAATGAAGTTTGGGTAGAAGTGTGGTTGGCCAGAAGGAGAGAAGGAACAGAGAAGGACTGTTGTGGGTATGCACTTGTAGGCAGAGGAGGTTTTGTGGAAAAGTATGGTTATAATGGCAGTTTTTTTATGATGGTGATGATATGCAGGCAAGTAGGGGATGAACAGTGAATGTACACAATGCAACAATGAATATTAGATATAGAAATTTTAATGCAAATGTAATTGTAAATGGAAAATAATAAAGAAAAATTTGTTTTGAAATTGTGATTGTCTTATTTTTTTAGTTTTTTTTAAATGAAGAGGTACAAATGCAAAATGAAAAGAGAACACAAGCACACAACAAATTGAAAGCTAAAATCAAACAACAACACACACAAAATTTTTTTTTTAAATGCACACACACACAAAACAAAAACACACAAAAATCAAACAAACTAATTCAAAGAATAGAAAAATAAAATCAAAACAATTCCAAAGGCAACGGCGCCAAAAACTTGTTCGGACAGCTAAATGTCTATCGAGTTAGAAAATAGCCGAACGAATTTTGAAATAAAATTTACCGCTAGCACACGGCGTACACTTTGTAGTACGGGGCAAATACGGGTCGATCCGCAGGGAATTGGTGAGATTTTAAAATTTTCAATTCAATCAAATTAGACCAAAGAGAGATAAAGTTGTTAACTACAAAAAAGAAGCTAAAGATAGAATTAAAATGTGATTTAAAAACTATTAAACTAGAGGACAATTTAGAGGCAAATCCACTCTCATATTTTTGTAAATCAACAAACAAAGAATTTATGATCTCTAACTTTATATTAAGCGAAATAATCGTTGCATTGATCATAAGTATGGTTTATTTATGTTATTAATTAACATAACTCAAACCATCAAACTATAATACAACAATTATACCATGTATAACTCTCATGAAAATGAAGCCAAAGTAAAAGTTATTTTAAGTATGATCTATTTACTATTGTAACTAGTAATATAGATCATCAAATTTCATTTTTGACTTTCATTTCAAAATCAAAAATGGATTAGCAAATGATGATGCAACTTGTGTTTATGTTGAATAAGAATAGCTCATTTGCAAAAGAAACATAAGCTATCAAACCCACTTGTATAAACTTGCATCAAAATTCACTCTCATGAAGCATAAACAAAAGAGATCATAAATCTTAGAAATGTTGAAATTACGTAATATTTGAGAGCTTCATTACCCCTAAATTGAAAGGGTTTAGCTACTCATTTGTGGCATTGAAGCAACACTTGTAAATTTCAACATGAAAGAGCAAAGAAATGAAAACTAAGCAAAGGAAGAAAGAGAGATTAACTACTAACTAATTGCATAAAAATTAAAGCTACACTACTTGCATAAATGTAAATCTAAGCTATGAACATTAAAGGAAAGAGAGCATAGAAATAAACATTAACAATAAAACAAAGAAAAGCATGTAGAAAAAAGAGAAGAAAGAGGCTTGGAAGCCATTTTTATTTCATATAACATTGAGCTTACAATTTGGTCTCCTAATTTCCTAAGTAAAATGAAAGATTAGATGATAGTTTCATGTACATAAGAGGGCTATATATACATGCATAAAACCCTAATTCCATTTTTAGGGGGTTTCCTAAAATGCCCTTTAGGTAGTATGGCCACCAAGTAAACATTAGCCACTAATTAATCCATCATTTGTTGTGCATGAAGCTTTAACCTCCACTTAGTTGCCCATTAGCTCATAATTGTACATTTAGGTAAGTGGGTGTAGTCCTCCATGATCTTGAACTTGAATTATTTCCTCTTCATTCCTTTTTATTTCATTTTTGCATGCATGTATCTTCATATAAGCCTCTCCCATATGCATCCACATTCCTATAAAAATTATCAAAAAATGTCCAAGTAAAAATTCTTAAATTGACACAAGCACAAAAATGACCATTTTGCCCCTGAATGAAGATGAAAATATGGTGGTTTCAAAATAATTGAATTTTGGTTTTAAACATGTTAAAATGCCCAAATATGATGTTTATTTAAATAAAAAGAGATAAAATATGGATGCAAATATATGCACATTTACGTGCACATCAAATACCCCCACACTTATCTTTTTATTCGTCCTCGAATAAAGGAAAACTAAGATAAATCCGTTTTCATAGGGAGCACGATTGCTGTAACGACCCTGAAATTTTGATATTGGAAATTAGGATATTTAATTGATTTTAAATATCTTGAATTCAATTTAATTTGAAATTCAAATGTCAAAGTGAATTTGGTAAATTAATTATTGAATTTAATCGTTAAATCTGGATAAAAATTTGAATCTTCAGTTTTAAGCTGATTTAAAAATATTTCATGGCTTAGAAAATTTATATTGATAATACTGAAGATAATAAAACTTTCAAAATTGGATTTGAAGCTGTTTTTTTCAGTTTTGAAATTTTATCGTTTAAATTGAATTTAAAAATAGCATTCCGGGGCACAGTCTCGGATTTCGACGAAACCAGTTCCATTGGATCCGTAATATTGAATTATTACCGGATTTCAAACTTCGTAATTTTCGGAGCTTTCGTGTGATCGTATGAGGTAAAAACGCCTCGAAAATAATTAATCGTTTTAATTAAAATATCTTGCATCATTTCACCGGTCAAATTCTTTCCATCAGCCGACTTACTTTCTGCCAAAACACGTTCTCCCTGAAGCATCACGTACTCTTGTCTCCCCTTTGTCTAACATCTCGTTCTTATCCATTCTTTTATAATAAACGAATCATGTAACTATCACGATTTTTCGACGCTCGAAAGTCGACATTAATACGTCCACTGTATCAAATGCCGTGCAATCAAATGCCGGAAAACCGAACCATTAGGGTTAAAAAGAAGAGGTAGAAGAAGACAGAAGAAAATGAGAACAGAAAAACACAAAAACGGCAACAACATCAGAATCTCACATTTCGCAGCGGAACAAAATATAATAGATAATCACTAGTCTTTTAAACAAAGAACTATATCAGTTTATACATACATCAATCAGAGTCAATATACAACTCAATACAACAATGGACAGTTATATAAACATGTCATCATACAGAATACACAGCGGAAATAAATAACAAGTACAGAAGTACGTCTCGCCATCCAGCTTATCCCCAAAGCTCCAGAATATCCAGAATATCCTGATAAAAAAACTCTGGGTGCCCATAATTTTCCACACGGGCAGCCTAGAGTTATTTTTATCAGGATATTCTGGATATTCTGGAGCTTTGGGGATAAGCTGGATGGCGAGACGTACTTCTATACTTGTTATTTATTCCCGCTGTGTATTCTGTATGACGACAGGTTTATATAACTGTCCATTGTTGTATTGAGTTGTATATTGACTCTGATTGATGTATGTATAAACTGATATAGTTCTTTGTTTAAAAGACTAGTGATTATCTATTATATTTTGTTCCGCTGCGAAATGTGAGATTCGGATGTTGTTTCTGTTTCTGTGTTTTTCTGTTCTCTTTTTCTTCTGTCTTCTTCTACCTCTTCTTTTTAACCCTAATGGTTCGGTTTTCCGGCATTTGATTGCGCGGCATTTGATACAGTGGACGTATTATTGTCGACTTTCAAGCGTCGAAAAATCGTGATCGTTACATGTGGTATCAGAGCATCCGGTTAAGCGATAACCTTGGCTCTGTTGGGTGTTACTCATTAGAGATAGAGTCAGTAGTACTCTAGAATGAGTGTGAGTGTAATAATAGATATGAGCGCATATTTGTTAGTGAATATAAATTTGTTTTGTATTGTGTTGACTTATCGGTTGATTGTTTATAGATTCTGGTCGGTGTAGTCTAGCTAACTGTAATCGATAGGGGTTTCTAAACTCTTTAAACAAGATAAACTGACACAGTATTGTTTTAAAAATAGGGTAAATGAAATAATTTTTCCCAAAACTATTTTTATATAGAAAAGAAATGATTTTCTATGAATTATCATAGTATATGGATGTTTGGTTGTTAGGAAGAGATATTATTGAATTATTATCATTGTTATATGGAATCGAATAAGAAATTAAAATAATAACCAAAGATTTGGAGATAAATTCATTTAACAAATGAAATTAATAAATATGAACTGAAAGTATAATAAAATAAAATCTATATACGAATGAGATTTGGGAATGTGAATTGTAAATGTAATTTACAAATTGAAATGGGATTTGTAAATAAATTGTAAATAAGATTTATAATTGAAATAGAATTCCAAGAAAATATTTGAAAATAAATTCATTAATGGAATAACAAATGAGTTGATAACTTACACAATTTGAATTTTAATAGAATAAATTTAACTTAAAGGATGAAGTTAAATTAAAGAAAGTATAAATGAATCAATTAAATAAAGTGAAAGTTGATTTGTAATAAGATTTAAATTGAAAAGGAATGAATTTGTGAATGAACAAATGAGTTTACATTTGTAAATGAATGAATCAGAAGTGAATAATGAAATGGATTGAATTCAAGTAAACTGATTTGATAATTTATTAATTCACGAAATAATGAATTGGAAGTTGAACTAGTCAAATTAAAAGTTGAATTGTGAGTTGAATAAAAATTGTTTGAATTTGCATATAAATTCAAGTAGTACAAATAAATTGAAAAGTTTCCTTGATTAAGTAAATTCGAGATGAATTGAATATGGAAAATTGAAATTTAAAATGAATAAGTGACTATACTAATTGAATTAAATTAGTGAATGGAATAGATTTGATAAATGAAAATCAAATCAAGAATTGAAATTGGAAATTATTTATAAGGAAATGAACTTGAGATTTGAAGAGAAATAGCTTGAGTAAATATTGAATAAATGCTCGACTTAAGAATTTTTTTGTGAAATGGTTTCAAATGAAATGAATGAGAATATGGAATGTAAATTTAATTGAATGGGATCAATTTAAATGATTGTTATCTTAAGTAATCATTTAGTTGCATGAATATTAACGAATCTGAATAGAAAGAATTATCGTTCGACAAAAACGAGACTATATAAATTCTATGAGTTAATAAAAGCAAATAGAAATTGATTTTTGTATCAATTGAAATAGATATGAGTTAGATTCATTTAAAAAATGTATAGAATGGAAGAAAATGAATTGTAAACCATTGAATTGAATAGAAATTTAATGTGAATTAGATGGAAGCGATTTAAGTTGAATTAAAACTTTATAAATTGCTAATGGAATTTATTTTGGATGTATTGCTAATGAAATCTATATATTGTTATTGGAAATGAGTGAATTGTTAAATAGATTTCCTATATTTATCACTTACATGTTTAAACCGAGTAAGTGCAGGGTTTTGGGAGCCGTTTAGCTGCATTTTGGTTGCTAAATAAATAAGCCGTTTTGCTTAAAATGCTAAAAGGTACGCCTACGTAATAAAAATAGGAAATATGAACTGTTTTTCTGCTTTTCCGACAGAGTGGGTCGATGTATATATATTTATCTCTTTTGTCAAATTGCAAAAGCTCCTCCGTACAAAGGAGACTCCACCAAAATTTTCTGAAAATTTTGGGAGTTAGAAAAATTTTGAAATTTTTGGAAATTTTTCACATAACGACAAAAGGTTTAAAAATTGAAATTTGAGATAAAAGTAAATGAAACTCAATATTCAGAAATAAGAAATGAATCGAATTCAAGTAAAATTCGTAATGAAAATCTGAATGAAAACTTTTGGAAATAAAAGTATTGAGATTTGAAATGAATTCAAATAAAATTTAAATTGTCAATTGAATTCAAATGAAGTTGAAAATGCAAAGTTGAATGAATATACAACTTTGTTCGTGAAATGAAAATGAATATAAGAAATGCTTATATTGCACTTAAGAAATGAATGAATGAAATTCTTAAGTAAATTGGTATTGGGAAATCCAATAAGTGAATTTGGACATTATTGTTCAGTAAAATATACAAGGATTGTAAAGGCTAAGGAAAAATGGAGTTTGATTTTAATTTCGAAGATGAATTTGAATTTCTCAACAAAGGTATGTATTTAAAATTCCAGTATGAGATTTGATGCGATTCTGATTTTGCCACTTGGCATTTTGTTTTCTTTTGGAATTTGGGAGTCCGTAGGGACGTTTTGTAATCGTACCGTGTTAGCCGCGCAAAGGAGACGCTAGCGAAATTTTTCAAAAATTTAGAGAGTTAGGAAATTTTTGAGAAATTTTGGATAATTCACAAATTCGAATTGAATTATGAAGTAAAATAAAAGTTGTTTGAAACTATGAAAATGTTTAGAAAGTTAGTTGAAGTGATAACGAATCTTTAATAAAAAGATTTGTTTTGAAAATTTGATAAAACTATTTGGATTTGGTAAAATAGTTACCGGATATTGGAGTATTCTTCTTTACTTGTAATTTCGGGATGAAATTCTTTTAAGGGGGGAAGATTGTAACGACCCTGAAATTTTGATATTGGAAATTAGGATATTTAATTGATTTTAAATATCTTGAATTCAATTTAATTTGAAATTCAAATGTCAAAGTGAATTTGGTAAATTAATTATTGAATTTAATCGTTAAATCTGGATAAAATTTTGAATCTTCAGTTTTAAGCTGATTTAAAAATATTTCATGGCTTAGAAAATTTATATTGATAATACTGAAGATAATAAAACTTTCAGAATTGGATTTGAAGCTGTTTTGTTCAGTTTTGAAATTTTATCGTTTAAATTGAATTTAAAAATAGCGTTCCGGTGCACAGTCTCGGATTTCGACGAAAC
The DNA here is from genome assembly GCA_030737815.1 of Allium fistulosum. Classification (NCBI taxonomy): domain Eukaryota; kingdom Viridiplantae; phylum Streptophyta; class Magnoliopsida; order Asparagales; family Amaryllidaceae; genus Allium; species Allium fistulosum. Next base: position 1,230,925,754 of record CM060903.1, read on the forward strand.
CAATTCCATCGGATCTGTAATATTGAATTATTACCGAATTTCAAATTTCGTAATTTTCGGAGCTTTCGTGTGATCGTATGAGGTAAAAACGCCTCGAAAATAATTAATCGTTTTAATTAAAATATCTTGCATCTTTTCACCGGTCAATTCTTTCCATCAGCCGACTTACTTTCTGCCAAAACACATTCTCCCTGAAGCATCACGTACTCCTAACTCCCCATTTCTAACATCTCGTTCTTATCCATTCTTTTATAATAAACGAATCATGTAACGATCATGATTTTTCGACGCTCGAAAGTCGACATTAATACGTCCACTGTATCAAATGCAGCGCAATCAAATGCCAGAAAACCGAACCATTAGGGTTAAAAAGAAGAGGTAGAAGAAGATAGAAGAAAAAGAGAACAGAAAAACACAGAAACAGAAACAACATCAGAATCTCACATTTCGCAGCGGAACAAAATATAATAGATAATCACTAGTCTTTTAAACAAAGAATTATATCAGTTTATACATACATCAATCAGAGTCAATATACAACCCAATACAACAATGGACAGTTATATAAACCTGTCGTCATACAGAATACACAGCGGAAATAAATAACAAGTACAGAAGTACGTCTCGCCATCCAGCTTATCCCCAAAGCTCTAGAATATCCAGAATATCCTCATAAAAAAACTCTGGGTGCCCATAATTTTCCACACGGGCAGCCTAGAGTTATTTTTATCAGGATATTCTGGATATTCTGGAGCTTTGGGGATAAGCTGGATGGCGAGACGTACTTCTGTACTTGTTATTTATTCTCGCTGTGTATTCTGTATGACCATAGGTTTATATAACTGTCCATTGTTGTATTGAGTTGTATATTGACTCTGATTGATGTATGTATAAACTGATATAGTTCTTTGTTTAAAAGACTAGTGATTATCTATTATATTTTGTTCCACTGCGAAATGTGAGATTCTGATGTTGTTTCTGTTTCTGTGTTTTTCTGTTCTCTTTTTCTTCTGTCTTCTTCTACCTCTTCTTTTTAACCCTAATGGTTCGGTTTTCCGGCATTTGATTGCGCGGCATTTGATACAGTGGACGTATTAATGTCGACTTTCGAGCGTCGAAAAATCGTGATCGTTACAATTGCATTGAGCGTATGCAACAAGCCGTTAAACCTCTGGGTGTCCCCAGTAGGACGAGTGTTGTCTCGTGAGGGTTTTCAGCGGATACTACCCACAAAATCTAAATGCAAAGTGAAAATATTTACAAAATGCAAGATTTATTTACAATGGGATGAATGCAAGTTTTTGAAAATATTTACAAATGAAGGATTCACTTTCAATTCGACACTCATATGTTAAATATAGGTTTTGGTCATTGGTTTGAAAAAATTAAGTCATTTACTTGTCAAAATTTCCAATAAAAAATCAAGTTATCATAGCAAATAGACAATAGTTTAACTCATTGTTTCAGTTGATTACAAAGTGTAACTATGAAATGGATCTTTAGTTGATTATCAAAGTTTATTAAAGTGGTATTTTCATTTCTTTTCAATAACAAGTTAAATCAAATAAGTAAAAATAGTGCTCGGATTTCAATTGCTTACTCTCTCTTATTTGAAAATTTTATTGATATTAATAATATTACATATGCCTAACTCAGGTAAACTGAGGCCAGATATAATACCCGTGCACTTCCTTGCGGACTGATGTGAGGGGAATACAGAGCGTGGCGAGTGAACACACAAGTGTGAACACTTATCAACTATAGGCGTTATTAAAAAGAATTTTTATTTATATACACCTAACTCAGATAAACTGAGGCCAGATGTATCGATCATGTACTACCTTTCGGGCTTATGTGAGAAGTGTACAGAGCATGGCGAGTGAACACACGAGTGTGAACAGATGACTCTAGGTGCTAAAAATATATACATATATACAAATGTATTTTTTTATCAATTTTTTTTTAGAAAGGGAGAGTTTTGCAAAATCATCTTAGCACCATTTAAGTTAGAAGATAAAAATGTTATATCCTTTACTTTAAATTTACCACTTTTTTTTAAACAAAGATTTTTAATTAGAACATATCTCATAATTAACACTTATGAACCTTCCTATATACTAGTTAAACCATTGTTATTTGTAATCAAACTTCATTTTTATTTTTGTTAATACAAATAAATTTTCAAAATTTCAATTTATTAACTAAAACTTATACTTATCCCATAGTGTTTCTTCAAAAATAAATCAAAATGCCAAAAAGAAAATGTTTTTGAGATTTTGAAATTTTTAGATTTTTTTTAACTTAAAAAAAATGAAAATTCAAAAATTTCATGAAACCTAAAAAAATGAAAATGACACTCCCCCCCCCACACTTAATTTTGGCTGTATCCCCACAGTCAATGCATGATATATGAGTGTAATGGGGAAAAACTATGTACATATTTACAAAAGAGGGTTAACATTCTTACTAGACGTAGCTTGGCTCATGAAGGATCATGAGCTCCTCATCTTGGTTAGTTGGCAATTCCAAAAAAGGTTTCAGACGATGACCATTGACTTTGGAAAGCGATCTACCCCTAGGGTTTTCTATTTCTATGGCACCATGTGGAAAAACAGTTCGTACCACAAATGGTCCGGTCCATCTCGATTTAAGTTTCCCAGGGAATAAATAAAGTCTTGAATCATATAAAAGAACTTTTTGGTTAGGCGAAAACGTTTTCCTTAGGATTGACTTGTCATGAAAAACTTTTGGTTTTTTCTTTGTAAATATTCTCGTTTTCATACGCGTCGTTCCTAAGTTCTTCTAGTTTGTTGAGTTGTAGTTTTCAGTTTTCGCCAGCTTTCTCAAGATCAAAGTTTAAGTTCTTAATTGCCCACAGCGCTTTGTGTTCGATTTCAACGGGTAAATGGCAAGCTTTACCTTAAACTAAACGAAATGGGGACATCCCAAGGTTAGTTTTAAAAGCAGTGCGGTAAGCCCAAAGCGCGTCGGTCAATTTCTGAAACCAATCCTTTCGATTTTTATTGACAGTTTTCTCAATGATTTGTTTTATTTGTCGATTTGAAACTTCAACTTGGCCACAAGTCTGAGGATGATACGGAATGGATAAATTGTGGGTTATCGAGTATTTTTTCATTAAAGTTTCAAAAGAACGGTTGCAAAAATGGGTCCCGTTATCACTTATTATTGTGCGAGGTGTGTCGAATCTTGAAAAGATGTTTTCTTTGAGAAATTTCACAACAATTTTATGGTCCTGGGTTTTGCAAAGAACGGCTTCGACCCATTTTGAAACGTAATCGACAGCGAGAAGGATATACAAGTTTCCAAAAGAATTGGGAAAAGGTCCCATAAAGTCTATACCCCAAACGTTAAAGATTTTGATCGTAAGAATGGGGTTTAGAGGCATCATATCTCGTCAAGAAATTCTTCCAAGCATTTGACATCGATCGCAAGTTTTGCAAAATTAAAACGAGTCTTTGAAAAGAGAAGGCCAATAGAAACCACACTGAAGCACTTTTTTTGCAGTTTTTCGAGGACCGAAATGTCCACCACACGCTTGATCGTGGAAAAATGACAGAACACTCCTAATCTCATTATCCAGAATGCAACGTCGGATGATTTGGTCGGGACAATATTTGAACATGTATGGATCGTCCCAATAGAAATACTTCACTTGGGACATGAATTTACATTTGTCCTATTTGGACCACGATGAGGGAGTTTCTTTAGTGATTAAGTAGTTCACTATATCAGTGTATCATGGGTCGATAGAAATTGAAAGGATTTGTTCATCGGGGAAGTTTTCCTTGATTGGCAAAGAAGATGGTGCGTTCGGAAGATGACACAAGTGATCAGCTATGACGTTATCGGATCTTTTTTGTCTTTAATTGTAAGGTCAAATTCTTGAAGTAAAAGGATCCAACGAATCAAGCGGGATTTGGCATCCTTTTTAGAGAAGAGATATTGAAGCTCAGAGTGGTCCATGTACACAGTAATGTGTGACCCTATCAAGTATTGTCGAAATTTTTCAAGAGCAATAACGACAGCTAGAAGCTCTTTTTCGGTTGTTGTGTAGTTGAGTTGAGCGTCGTTCAAAGTCGTACTTGCGTAGTAAATCACGTGAAGGATCTTGTTGATGCGTTGTCCTAAGACAGCACCAACGGTAAAGTTCAAAGCATCACACATTATTTCGAAAGGAAGATCCCAATTGGGCGCACAAATGATTGGAGCAGAAATGAGTTCATTCTTAAGACGTTCAAAAGAATAGATACAATCAGAGTTAAAATCGAAAGGAACGTCTTTTTCAAGAAGAATCGTCAAAGGACGAGCAATTTTGCTAAAGTCTTTCACAAAGCGTCGGTAAAAGCCAGCGTGTCCAAGAAATGATCGAATGTCTTTAACAGTTTTGGGAATGGGTAGATTTGCAATAAGATCGATTTTTGCTTTATCTACCTCAATGCCTTTATTTGAGATGATATGTCCAAGGACTATGCCTTGTTTGACCATAAAGTGGCATTTTTCCCAATTCAAAGTCAAATGTTTTTCTTTACATTGATTTAGAACCAATTCAAGATGATGTAAGCATTGGGAAAAAGAATCGCCAAAGATTGAGAAATCGTCCATAAAAACTTCTAGAAAGCGTTCAATCATGTCGGAAAAGGTTCCAACCATGCAGCATTGGAAAGTCGCAGGAGCATTACAAAGTCCGAATGGCATACGTCGATAAGAGAAGGTACCGAATGGACACGTGAAATTTGTTTTCTCTTGATCTTCGGGAGCGATTGGAATTTGGTTATAGCCGGAATAACCATCAAGGAAGCAGTAAAATTCGTGGCCGGCTAAACGTTTGAGCATTTGGTCAATGAAAGGAAGGGAGAAGTGATCTTTTTGTGTTGCGGCATTTAGTTTTCGGTAGTCAATGCAAACACGCCAACCCGTTAAAGTACGAGTTGGAATAAGTTCGTTTGAATCATTCTTGACAACGGTTAGCCCAGACTTTTTCGGTACAATGTGAATTGGGCTAACCCATGAACTATTAGAGATTGGGTAAATGATTCCGTTGTCGAGAAGTTTAAGAATTTCGTCACGCACCGCATCTTTCATTTTTGGATTAATCCTTCGTTGCGTGTCACGAACAGGCTTGGCATCGTCGGTTAAATGGATGCGATGTTGGACAAGAGCGGGACTAATTCCCTTTATATCGGAGATCGACCATCCCATCGCTTCCTTGTTTTTCGAAAGAATAGAGAGAAGAGAAGCTTCTTGATCAAGAGAGAGTTGCAGAAATTATGACGGGCAACATTTTGTTATCACCTAAGTATGCATACTTAAGGTGATCGGGAAGTGGTTTGAGGTCCAACTTCGGGAGTTTTTCGATCAAAGAACTGGGTTGAGATTCGGACTCTACTGGAAGCGATTCAAAGGTAAGAGTGTATTCAATCTCGCTGGGAATTTCGTGAAACAATTTTTCATATTCAGCTTCGCGTTCGTCGCTAAGGTCAATTGTCTCATTTTCGAAGTTTTCGTGAATGGCACTAACTTCCAACGTTTGGTCATGAGGTTCGTTCGATTGGCTTTCAAGATTGAAAATGTTGAGATCCAAAGTCATGTTTCCTAAAGAAATTTTCATCGATCCGTTATGACAATTGACTAAGGCATTTGAGGTGGCTAAGAATGGTCGGCCTAAAATCAATGGAATTTGACTCGAGGGATTCGTTACGGGTTGTGTTTCAAGAACGATAAAATCAACGGGGAATATGAATTGCCCTACTCGAATGGGCACGTCCTCGATTTCTCCCATGGGTTTCTTAATCGAGCGATTGGCAAATTGAAGCGTGTCTTTTGTGGGTTTGAGCTCACCTAAGCCTAATTGGTCGTACATAGAGTATGGAATCAAATTGACACTCGCGCCTAAGTTTATCAGACATTTGTTAATCGTCTTGTCTCCAATTGTACATGAAATCGTAGGGCAGCCAGGATCTTTGTATTTTACGGGCATGGATTGGGACAAGACTTCACTCAAACTGGCGGCTAAGAAGACTTTTTTGGGCACTTGAGTGTGTCGCTTTTGGGTACACAAGTCCTTAAGGAATTTCGCGTATGTTGGGACTTGCTGAACGATGTCAAGAAGCGGAATGTTAACTTTGACTTGTTTAAAAATTTAAAACATCTTTTCCATTTGGTCCGAGTGTTTCTTAGATCGAAGACGATGTGGAAATGGGACACGATATTCGGTAGGCAGGTCTACTCGAGTAGAAGAAGAAGAGTTTTGACTGGCATTCGATTTAACATTTGGCTCCACGTTCTATTCAGATTCATTCGTTGTTTTAGAAGTATCGTGAGAAGTTTCCGGTAAATCGTTTGGATTAATGACTTGATTATCGATTTGTTTCCCAGAACGAAGAGTTGTGATAGCATTCAATTGGGTGACGTTGCTATCTTGAACAACATGGGCTTGATTTGAATTTGCGTTTTGAATTCTGGGATTTGAAATGGGTTGGCTTGGGAATGTTCCTCGTTCACGTTCGCTCAGAGACGTGGCTAATTGATATATTTGCATTTTGAGTTTTGCAATTGATTGGTTCGTGTTTTGCATATATGAAGTCAATAAATTTTGCAAATTGCTGTTTGATTGAATGCTTTGAGTGGTTGCTTTAGCCAACGTTTTAAGAGTTTTCTCAAGTGAAGTTAAACGTTTATCGTCTTGGGGAGGATGAGCAGCATTTTGTTGCGGTTGATTATGCGATGGACCCGCAAGGTTTGGTTGAAAATTGTTGGGCTGAAAGGGAGGATTCGAAGCATTATTCAAAAATGCTTGAAAATTAGGACGAATCATATTTGTGTAGGGACTGTTTTGGTTCCACGCAAAATTCGGACGATTTCTCCAACTAGGGTTGTACGTTGGAGAAAACGGGTCATTTTTGGCTTTATTGAAAGCATTGATTTGTTCGACAGAATTGGGACACTGATCGGCCATATGATTAGGATCGTTGCATTTATAACACATCGGTTCGGAAGTTTGGTTCATTTGATTCGATGAGAAAACGTTATCGAATTTTTTAATCATTGCGTCGATCTTAGCTTCCAAATCAACAGAAGATCCAATCGAGTGTGCACTCGATCGTGAGTAAACTGATTTTTCGATCGTTCCCATTGGGATGATTTTTCGGTGAGGTTTTCAAGAAACTGCCAAGCATCGTCGTGATGTTGGGCAAGAAAGTTGTCTTGGCACATTGATTCGAGCATGGTACGTGAGCTATTTTCGAGTCCATCGTATAAAATTTGGCAAATCGTCCTATTTGTACCAAAATTTGGCACAACACTCTTCAGAAGTCTTTGAAGAGATAAAGTGAAGAAATTAAATGAAAAAAGAGGATTTATCTAACAAAAACTCCAAATTTTAGAAATGAGAATAACTAAAATGCGGGGAGACACAAGAATTTAGAGTGGTTCGGCATATTGCCTACGTCCAATATGAAGTAGTTTATTTTATTGATCTTTCCTTGATGTTTACAATTGCTTTCAATGAATTACAACGAATAGGAATGATTTGCAGTAGTAAAATTCGTTAGTTGCAGCAGCAATGGAGTTTAGATCTGGATCTGGTAGAGTCCGGGCATTGAAGATCTCAAAGAAGAAGAAGAACCCCTTTTCTATTGGCTTTGGGGGTCTATTTATAGGTGTAGGAGGCCGGTATTTCACTCAAATCTCGGGACACCCTCTCTGGCACGTGACCAGGCCCGCACGCCCAAGCCCGTGAAGTTTCGGTCCGATCCGTGATCGATACGAACAGATTTCGTACCTATCAAGTTTTCATCCAATGGAGTTGAAATTTGGCGTGGACATTCTTTAGCTTGCATGTAGCCTCCTGTGAAAATTTCATAGCATTTGGACTTGTAGATTAGCAGATATGATCGATACGAAATGGGATTCTCGGCTGCTGTTTGGTTCGACTCGCTTCTGTTTCGACTCGCTTCCATTCGACTCGGTGACGTGGCGCTTGAATCTAGCTCTGCCCTTGATGCTATTTCGAGCGAGTTGAAATGTTCACCGATTGAGCGAGTCGAAGTGTGCCCAGATCGAGCGAGTCGAAGTGTGCACTGGTCGAGCGAGTCGAAATGAAGCGTCCTGAGAGGTTTGAGCGGTGGCTTCGCCAATGGAGTCGAAGTTGATGGAGTCGAGCAGTGGTTCGAATGGAGCGACTCAAAGTTGGCCTCTGAGCGAAGCGAGTCGATGTACGCATTTCTGATGGCTGTGAAGCGAGTCGAACCTGAGCGACTCGAAGTTGGCCTCTGAGCGAAGCGAGTCGAAGTTGGCTTCTGAGGGATGTGGAGCGAGTCGAAGGGAGCGAGTCGAAGGGAGCGAGTCGACCGGTGATTAGTTTTCGTCCAATTTTGTATCGTTCATAATTGAGCATACGAACTCGGATTGACTTGAGATTTGGAACATTACATCTCATGGCTTAGCTTGTCATGTCCTACCAATTTTGGCTCGATCCGGACTCGGACAAAGTTCGTCGATATCCATAGTGAGCATGTGTATAACTGATCTCTAGGACGGGCCTTCATTAGTTACTAGTCAATTCCTTGGTGTCACGGCCTTGCCAAAAGGCGGGATAACATTTGCCCCCCAAAGTACGTCTTGTGGAAACATGATGTGCTTTGAAATGCTGCCATCTTTACTCTAAATAGTTGTTGTCTTTTCGATGAAAGTTGTAGCCTTTGACTGTTCTTCTTGATAATGTAAACAGTTGACTGCCGACTGCTGTACCATGTATTGTTGCAACTGATTATTGTATGCTAGTGGTTACCCGTTCGTTGTTGTAATCGTTATTGGATGAGTTTCTAATTCCTGAATATCTGGAATATCAAATATTAGTTCGACATTCGTGCATATATGTTAACCTGACTCTCGTTGATGTTTGTACGTCCACGAGTCATTGTCAGCTCATTTTATTTTTGAATTACGCATCGATCCTCTCTTGAACCGATGTGAAATTCGCTGCAACAACGCTCGCTGGTTGCTTTTGAATGTTCCTTCGTAACGATCCTCTCCTGAATCGATGTGACGGGTTGAAACATTCGAAAATGATTCTCATTGGATTTATGGATGCGGAGTAAGTATTTCGTGTCGATATAGATGGAGTCACTGGATATGAATAGGCAATTCATATCGATTGAGTTGTCCTCTGAAAGTCATGGTTTAATGGGTTCGAACTGGTTGTTCGACTCGGTCTTGGATTCGAACTGCATAGTAGTCGGAGTCGAAACGCACAGGAGACAGGAGAGCGAGTCGAAATGCACAGGAGACGGAGGAGCGAGTCGAAATGCACAGGTGATGGAGGAGCGAGTCGAAATGCATAGGAGATGGAGTCGAAGGAAAGACGGAGTCGAAGAGATGTCTTTTATTGCTGCATTGGAGAGGGAGTCGAAGACAAACGATACAAAAGGGAGCTTCGTATCAACGCACTGGAGAGGAAGTCGAAACACGTGTTCGAGTCCACCGGGATACGAATCGTTTATTCCCTTTGCTTTCGAGTCCATATAAATACTTTGTACTTAGCCGTTTTTCACTTTTTACCTTTCGTTTTCCTTCCTTGCCTTCGTATCGCTCAGAAACTCGAGAAGAACGAATGAAACACTCCTGCCTTCAAACCGATTCCTACCTTCAATCATTTGAACTAACTGACAGATCTAGGTAATCCAATAAGCGAATCCATGCGTAAACAATGAGACTCGGTTTTTAATATCAAATCAACCAGAGTTTTGATCGATCGAAGGTTCCATAGCCTTATCTTCGTGTCGATCTTAGCAGGGGTTTCGAGAAGATGAGGCAGAGGCCTTCGTATCGATCGATG